>CM057455.1:1796917500-1798345000 GCA_016271365.2 Neoceratodus forsteri | reverse complement strand
TACCTCATTGGGAGTAATACAAACTGTAACTTCCCAGATGTATAATAACAATATAAAGGACTGTGGTGTGAGCCCATGAGCAGTGTGATTAATTTTGTATTGCTAAAGTCCATTAAAATAATGTCTTTCACATAGTATTAACTCCACAAAGTGGAGTAAAGAGCATCACACTCAAAATCTAAAGTTAACTGTAAACTTTAATTTTAAACCCCAGCACCAGGAACAAAAAATAGAGAGGGAGCCCCGATAACTCTTTATGCATTCTTTTCAAGCTATATTTGTATTGAGTTTAATTAATATTATGCCCCAGAAACTTGATAAGCTTTGCAAGTAGAAAACTTAAATTTTAACCAGGCCAAAGTCCTTCATCCTTCTCCGGTACAGATCTGAAGCATCCAAGGTAACGATACAGGCCTACGATCGGTTCAGTCAGTACTCACCTCTCCGGTTTCCTCGTCTTCGGATTCAGACTCTCTGACACGTTGAGTCGCAGCAGAAACAATGCGCCTGGCCCATTTCCCGGCCTCGGTGGGATCCGAGAATAACCACACTTTCCCCTGATACACAATGCGCAATCTGGCTGGGAAAATTATTGAATGGGGAATGGAGGCTTCTCGCAGCAAACGCCGGGTACCATCAAACTTCATGCGATGCATTCTGGTCGCATAGCTTATGTCCGGAAAGAAAAGGATGGTATGCTCGTCCTGCACTATAGTGCTCAACTGCCTGGCCAACCTCAAAATACGATCCCTCGGCCCCACTCCGTCTGTCACCACCAGCAAAGTGCGAGGCATCTCTGACTCCTCTCTTCGACCCCTGGGAGTTATTCGATAGACTTTCTGGACTCTAAAAGAGAAGAAATGATCCCTCAAAGTAAGTTTCTCCTCTAACCATTCCTTAATATTCAGCAGAGGATGATCCCCCTCCACCCCTTCAGGCAGGCCTAGAATACGCACATTCGCGGAGCGAGTTTGATTTTCTAAAGTCTCCATTCGCACCCTAAGGTGAACGTTTTCTTTAATAATCGTGGCTGATGCTGCTGTAGAGGATTCCGCTGCTTTTTTAACATCATGGAATTCAGTTTTGAGGCCTTCGACATCTGCTTCCACTGTTGTAATCCTTGTGGCAAAGATATCCATTTTGTTGTTTAATTCGGCTATTGAAGTGATGATTCTTTTCAGCTTCAGGCCTACAGAGGCCATCGTTTCCTCCGGTTCTAGATTAGGCTCAGCCTGGCATTCACCATGAGACTTAGGTATATTAGGAACTCCAGTCGTTTTCCCTCCTGCTCCACCTCTGTCTTTTTTTGGGTTACCCATTTTAGGGTTTGCAAAGTTCCTCTTTCCAATGGCACTAATCATTTTTCCCAGAAACAGTTAGAAAATACAATATTTTAATAAAGTCTGTCAAAATGATCAGAGCTACGTGTTCCTGCTGCTGTTAAGCTCGGGCTCCACAGTGCCCCCCCCCCCATTTCTTTCTTTTTTATATCACATTTTATCTCCCACAGCCAGCAGGGCTCAGTGGCGGTAGTACCGGCCATCCGTGTTCTGTCCCCCATCCAACTTGTCGGGTATCATGCAGCACGGCAGCTGAAGCTGGAGTTTTTGTATTTTTTCTGTTTCTGTTGTTGGTTCCTGAAACCCCATCCCTTAGGACGCTGGCATGAAGGATGAAAGTCTGGGCTATAGACATGGTAGCGTACTTCTCAGCCAAGTGCCCAATGGTGTCTTCCCCTTCCCCACACTATGAATCCCTCACTGCCACCTGTGAATCCACAGGCGACAGTAACGGGGCAGTGTAACAGCCCCCCAGAGGAGGAGAGCTTCCTATGGGACACTTGAACCTCCTCCACCCGACCAGCCCCCAATGACTCAGGCTTATTCCTGAACCCAGGTGTCCAGTGTTGATGGTAGTGCTACCACTGCGCCGACGGGGCCTACTCAACCAATTTCTAATCCATACTAAATACTTCCTCCCACTCCCCATTTACCAATTTGTATAGCAGCCTGCCATGGGCTGCCTTGTCAAAGACCTTATTTGAAGTCCAGATATACTAAATCTAGAGTACCCCCATCTATCCTTCTGGTAACCTCATCAGAAAACATAATTAAATTAGTCTGACAAGACCCCCCCTCTAAAACCATGTTGACTGTTGGTTATTACTACCCTGTGCTCCGCTAAATGTGTCCACAGGGTATCCTTAATAATAGACTCTTAACATCGCACCTTCACGTGAGATTGTGCTGGGGGTAGCACATTGCGCTGCCATGCAGAAGACCCAGGTTCGAGACTCTGTCCTGGCTTCCTGCACTGCAACAGTGCAGTCCTGGGCACTCTACAGAGATAGTGTGCTCAGACACCAGGTGGGCAGGGAGTGTCCTCTACATCCTGTGGCAGATGCCCCCTTTGGTCTTCCTTTTTACATGTATGTACAATAAACCCATGGCTAAAATACTCACTAATAAAGACATTTCCCCATCATTCTCTCTGCAGCGAGGCACTCGAAAAGGGTGCCCACTGTCACCACTACTATTCTTAATGGTATTGGACCCCCTCACTCGGGTCCTTCAGGCCAACAAGGCGATTAAAGGCTTCTAGGCAGGGGACCACTCATACCTAATGTGTTCATACGCAGATGATTTACTCCTTACACTCACCCACCCACGTGAATCCCTCCGTCCAGTTTTAGATACTTTACAGACCTTAGCCCATATATCTGGCCTACAAGTCAACCAGAGAAAAACTAATGTCACCTCACTGAATGCAGCCTGTTCCAAAGACTGCTTGCAGGGACTGGGACTTTCCTGGGCTCCTAGCAATCTGTTATACTTGGGTATTTATATACCATTTCATTGAGGGCAGATTGAGTCCAGGAACTTCACACCCCTGCTAAATCAGGTGATGATTGAAACAGCTCGCTGGAAACGACTCAATCTCTCCCTTCCAGGAAAAGTCGCTGCAATTCGAATGCTACTACTGCCTAGGGTATCATACTTTTTATTTATTTATTTATGACTTTGATAACCGGGTGAGTGCACTGATCCCAGGGACCATTTTCAGGCATGACCCGGGCCATAACACATGGTGCAGGGTGACAGCGACGTACAAGGTAACAGTAATACACATGAAACAGATTTGATACAAGCAACAGTAGTAGACACAATATACAGGTTTTACTGAATAACTTGCCGATAGCCCTATCTGACAAAATCTTTCGCCCGTTAGACAAGTTAATGTCATCTTTTCTGTGGGAAGGGAAAAAACCAAGGTGGGGCACTCTTAAGCTACAGGCCCATTGGTCTCGAGGGGGCTTGGACTTTCCTTGGCTACAGGGCTACCATTGGTCCTTTATTGCAGCTCAGGCTGTCAAATGGTTCGTACCTACTTCCTCTTCCCCTGTACCATGGGTACAGCTTGAAGGGCAAATTCTGCGACATACCCCTCCAGCCTGCTCTTAACCAATGCTACCATCCCCTTACTCAAGCTCTCAGCAGTCATGGCTGAGACCAGGAAAACATGGTTCCGCATCATGAAGGCGACCAAGACTAAGAACCAGAGTGCTTTCCTCCCTTTTGGATGCCTCAAATTATGGCACAACCAACTTCTAAGGGTGGGCAATAAACCTCTCCACTGGCCCTCGTGAGAGAGGAAAGGAATATACTATGTCCAAGACCTCTGTCTACCCATATACCTCCACACTCCTGTCTTTTGAGCAACTCAAAGCCCACTTTTGGAAATTCCTGCAGCTTCACAATGCGGTGCAGTCCTTAGACTGGACTGACATGACGGAGTCCAGGTGGCGCTGACTGTCCTCATTACACCTTAAACCCTCACACCGGGGTCTGGCTGGCAGATTTTACGCAACCATGCGTGAGGCCCAACCTGATCACACGGCTACCTGCAGAGAGACATGGAGTAAAGATCTGGGGCTTTCAATTGCACCAGATACTTGGTCCCGCTGTTTGCACTTAGCACACTCCATGTACAAAGACTCTAAGAGTCAACTGATTCAAGTAAAGATCCTTCTTTGTTGGTACTGTACTCCGGCTAGTCTCCATAAATGGGTGATTCTCTCTCACTCACAGTGCTGGAGATGCAGGCACAGCCCGGCCAACACTCTTCATCTCCTGTGGCAATGCCCAATCCTAGTTCCCTTTTGGTTCACTATAGCCATGGACTGCTCTGGTGTACTGGGGCAGCCCATAGACCTCTCTCACCCCATGCTGTTATTGGGAGATCGGGCGCCTCTGGCACATCTCAAATTACTGCATCAAAACTGGGTACTGGTGGTCTTGCTGGAGGCCAAACGGCTCCTCTTGATACACTGGAGACAGCCTCTGCCACCCTCTGTCTCCCTCTGGCACTCAGCATTAGCCAGGCTAGCTACCTTCGAGAGACTCACTTATGCTAGCAAAGGACGGCTCCCCTCTTATTTCAGCAAAAGGGAAGCCTATCTTAATTCAGCATTGTGCCAAGCTGTACTCCCCTGATCTAGGAACCCCCCCTACCTAGACTGTAACATAAAAGACACCCCTTCCATGCCCATTATAAATGACTGATTACAGGTTTAGCCCAGTATACACATACCTGAGCCCCATGGCCTCCGCTATACTGAGGTTCAGCTTCACTCTCCCCCCCCACCTTTTCTCCCTGTCACTTTATGCACTAGAGGTAGGTTTCTGCCCCTTAGGGATAGGCAGATGATAGGCTAATAGTATTTGTGGTCTATGGGTATTCCTCATTAGGAAATCGTGACTTGCTGACCCGAATAGTTTATACTAGTTGTACAACTGGATAGAAGAACACTGTTTAGATAATTTTGATACCTCTTAGTATTGAAAGTAGGTAGCTTCATCACTTTTGTGCACATCTGTGACAACAAATTGTTAATGTGCCATAAGGCGTTTTTGGACTAGATGTTTTTGAAGTTTCTGTATTATGTCTTTAAAGTATGGAAGACTGGAAAAATGGAAAATAATAAAAAGTATTCTATGATTAAAAAAAAATAGTGTCATGCTGCTGTTCTGAATTCTATTGGAATTTCAAGGTGAAGGGTTTGATCCCAGGTCTTGCACTACTGCTTTAGAATGGAGCTAAGGAGCGGGCCCGGTGGTGCTGAACGCCACACCTCGCACGACACAGGTGACCTGGGTTCAGTGACGGACTCAGGTCACTGGGAGTCAGCCGAGGGGGGTGGTATTGAGCGCCCGATGGCTGCTCTTCCTCCCCAGGGAGGGTTGCTAGCTAGCCCTGCTGCATTACTGCCATCTCATGGGTGAACCTGGGTTTTGGCATTGCGGTCGGGGAAGCCAATGGAAGGGAGGGGCTGACGTCGGCCGAGGGCCCTGAGCAGAGACACGTCTCAGCGCACCTCTGCCTCATTGGCCTCCTTGAGTGCCAGCGTCAGCAGGGGAGGGCACGGAACAAGGAAATTCCCTGCCCTGGATCTAGGCGACAAACCCCCGACTCCATGTCTAAGGTAGGAACTGGGGGCAGATGTCCATTGTGCGCGTGCTCCCTTGAGGATCAGGGGGAGGTTTGGAGTGCCTCCTCCGCCCTGCCTGGGGGGTAATCTGGTAGCCCTGAAGGTACTTGGAGCGCGCAGCACTCTAGGGAGCAGACTCCTCGGTCCTACTAAGGACGTCTCTGAGAGGTGCAGTGGGGAGTTCTGAGAGAAGAATCAAGGGCAGCAGAGTTTGGAGGATAAAGAATCAGTTTAAAAAAAAAAAAAAAAAAAAAAAAAGAATGCAGCTAAGGGAATTGGCTCATTAGTGCCACAGTAGGGGTATCTTTCACAGCGTTGGTGATCCAGGTTTTTTTTTTTTTTTAGCTTTCTGTTTATGCCCCTGTCTTTCCAGCAGCCCTCCTTCCCCTTGGTTGTACCCTCCCGGGCAAGTTCGGGGTAGGGGGATGTACCCCTGGACATCTTGTTGTGTCAGGCATTGCTGTGCTGGAGAGGTGGGGATCTGGATATACCATTGTCCGTCATCATGGAGGTGCTGGAGCTGTTTTCTCCTCCTGTTTCCTCCTATCCCCTGGGGATGTTGGATGTCAAGGCATGCCCGCACACGCAATGCATCTGTCAGCATATTGTCATCAGTGACATCCGTACCTCCCCTCAGTCTTACAGCCGCACTATCTCCTGTGGTCACACAGGTGGCAGTAGCGTGGTGGAGGACAGAACCCTTCCTCCCCGGAGGAGAACGGTGTCTGGGATGCTCGATCCTCTTCCCCCTGTCTGACCCCTGGTGTCATGAGTTGTAAAACGCTACTACTGCACTGACAAGCCAGCATGACACAGATTTTAGACCAAATCTACATCTTCAGTGGCCAGCTGAGGGGGGGATTAAGCATCCTAGAGGAAACTCTCCTCCTTTGGGGAGGGTGGCAGTGTTCTCAGAAGCATGATCGCCACTTGGGGATCCACAGGTGCTATCGCAGTCAGAGCCACTAAGCTGGGCTGGGAAAATGGTGCTTGGCAGTTTGTGAGTGCACAGATTCTTCATTCATGCCATCAGAGGCACTAGGCAGAAAATGGAGGACCCGTCCCCAACTGCAGCAAGTTGATGACTGGCCCCTCGCAGGCCCTGTACTGACAACAAGGCCCCCCAATCAACTGTATTGGTCCCTGTGGGGACTCGCAACCCTTGGCCATGCCAAGAGGGGACTGCCGGAGGGGTAGGTACCTCGGGAAATCAGGTGATGGGGCTGGGGGGGGGCTGTCCAGAGTGCAGCAGGATGGGTACTAGGTGTAGAAAAACCTTGATGAGGAAAAAAGACCCATAAAGGTCAGAGTGGAGGTTTTATCTTATCTTTAATATTGTAAATTGCCTTTCTATTTTCTTATTTCATAAAATAATGTATTGTGCTAGAATAGAACTCCAGAAATATTGTAGCGGAACACTTGAAAATCTGCGAGAGGAGTGTTCATATAAAACCCTCAAAATATTTGTCTAACAGAAACTGCAGTATTGCCATTACACTGATTACCCAGTCACATCTAGCATGTTTGCCTTTCATTATGCAGTTACACTTGGACTTGTGCACTGATTAAAAGCCATTCTGTTTTCATGCTAGTGCTTTAGATGTACCCAGCGTATCCACTGAATTCCCAAGGCAGCCCTTTTAATGACCCTGTCTCTGATTGGAGTACAGGTACCTGCGACCTTTCCTTGCAGCTAGGTCCTGTCAGTGTCTTCTGTAAGGTCAGCAGCAACCCATTAGTCTCCAGCAGAGTAAATCGGGTAACAGCAGTGCACCTCGGCCCTAAGGGACCGAGGGGATATCCCTGAGCACCAGAGCGTTTTCCCAAACTTCAGTTTAAAACAACAAAATATTCATGCTGGATTAGAAATGCAACATTAGAAGTGCAGCAAAAATCGAATAGACAGTGTAGGACAAAAACTCTTCGGCTTTAATTATAGAATAGAGATTGTGTTTTATGTAGCAGCATTCCTGGAGACAGTATCTCATTTCACAAGGAGGAATCAAGTGGCTAGTTCTCATTTATGGTCCCTTCACAAAACAGATGAAAAAATTTTAAAACAGATGCAGTTTAACTCCAGTGCAGGTAAGTTACTGGTGGGTGACATTGGGAAAGCACCAGAACTGACACTGTTTAACATATTAGCAGAGCAGAAATTGTGAGCAGACTTACAGAGCAGCCTATATGCATTACCCCTTATCTTCTTTGATCTCCCTTGCCCTACTCATATTGCTCCCCCTCCCCCGCTATATTTGTTAGAGTAATTTCTTTCTGCAAGCTCACTTTATCTACTGCATGTACCTACTGTTTTGCCTTGCAGTGTTTGAGATTACGCTCCTTTTGCTGTACTGTATTGCTTGGATAGACTATTAGTATTGCATTGCTGTTAATTATGATTTATTTTTTTCTCCTCTTGTACTATCCTCCATACCCAACCCCACATGACGCATCTGGAAACATGCTGTTATCAGCTCAGTATGTCTCTACTGGTAAACATTTGAAATAAATAAATACATGCATATATACATACACTCAGCAGTGTTTGAAATATAGGCATAGATGACTGTATCAGAACCCATTGACTCCTATGGACACCACAGCACCTCCTAAACTGCAGTGTCTGCATTTGGCACGAGTCCAAGTTCCCAGTATGGGGCTCAAACCAACAACTTTTCAGTTCAGTGATTAATGCAATCAACTGAACTACAGTTCATTTTTATTTAAAATTTATTTCCCCACTATCATCATCCTCCTTCTAGGACCTGTCCTCAGACCTACCATGACTACTGCAGTCCAGCCCCATCCCAGACCTCTCTGGCACTCTGTGGCTTACTCCTTACAGCAGGGCCACTTACCTGGGTACCCTCAGGCAGGCAGAGTTTGTGTTGAGGTCTGTGGTCTGGCTGCAGTCTGAGCTATGGAGAAATGGCATCGGGACTGAATATGTAGCCCGGGGCCATTTGCCAGTTTTCTCTAATGATGTCTCCTTGACGCTGACTCTTGCGTGTCTGGTGACCAACACCTGTCCTCATCATCCCTCTCCCCCTCCCTCTTCTTGGCCCCTACGGCCAATTTTAAATGTGCGTACTACCTCTGTATAGACTGTCAAGGCCAGTGTGTGAACTGTAACAGTGTTGGAGTAACTGGTGTGTAAACAGCCATTTGTGTTGCAGAGAAGGAATAACATTTTATGAAATTTTTAATTCATGACCTGTAATATCTCCAAGGAAAACCAATAATGGTTTTCAAAACTGGTGCCAGTAGCTAAGGTGGTATGTTGAATTGTTCTCCCCCAGTACCTGTGGACAATTTGAAGAATAGTAGTGCTGTCTGAAAACATTAAATGTACTGTATCAGTAAGTGACAGAGCCCCTCAGGTCAGAAGTGACAAGGTTGTATTAGATTTCTAGCCAGAAGACTTCTCTGACAAGCCAGCCATATCTGTTGCCAGTTAGTTCCCCTCCAATCAGTTTGTTGTCTGATCCTATTGACAGAGCAGGGCAGAGGTTGAGCCAAAGTAAAGTGGGTGTGGCCCCCTTGGCTCTCCACTGAACATCTGCCATGCTGACAAGCAAACAAAGGTCGCGTTCTCCTGATTTACCTGAGCAGTGGTTGAGGGAGCAGGTGTGGAGCTGTTTGATTCTTTTGTCCTGCACCTGCCGTACCTCTGCTAAGTGTAAACAGCTGTTGTCAGGAGAATAACATTACCCCTCTAGGTGGGGTTGGAATACTCCCAAGTATGCACCTTCTTTGTAAGACTTCAGTTGTTAGTGGCTGGTTCAGGTAGCAGGCACAATGGAGAACCCTGTATTAGTTCCTTTTCAAAAAGGGAATTCAACTCTGAGTGGAGTAGGTCTACAAGCAAGGAGGATAATAGGTGTCCTTTTGGTCATAAGCACAGTCTACAACTTAAAACTAACCCCTTCCCCTTCCCCGCTTGCAAGTTTGAAAGCTGTTGCTTTTTGCGTTTACCAAACTTTTTTTGTGTGTGTCTGTGTGCTGGTTATAAGTTGTCCTTAACGTGTATCCCAGGGGTGGCGTGTCAGTGAAGAGTTCAAAAGCCCTGCCTATGAAATATTGATCCACATCTTAATGGAGGAAATTTCAAAGTGAAAATACAGAAGATAACAAATTGTATCCCTGTAGGGAAAAAAATAAGTAATAGTTTGAGCAAAGTCATTTGACAAGCAGTTCTTTTACAGATGCAGTAAATCAGTCACGCTGACATAATTAGTTGTACTACAGTAGATCAGCTCCTGTCACTCAGTCCAGCACGGGATATACAATCAAATTCGAATTCTGTCATTATAAACCAAGTTTCTAATGGCAGAATTAGAAATTAAGCATCACCTGCCACCTCCAAAATGCAGGTGAAATTTAAT
This sequence comes from Neoceratodus forsteri, assembly GCA_016271365.2. NCBI lineage: Eukaryota > Metazoa > Chordata > Ceratodontiformes > Ceratodontidae > Neoceratodus > Neoceratodus forsteri. The sequence continues at coordinate 1,798,335,130 of CM057455.1, read as the reverse complement.
TCTCCTACATTTGTTGGTAGATGTCAGCCTTAAGGTTGCCTCTTGAAATTGACTTGCAGTGACTCTCCAGTATCGATTTGCTTTAGACTTGCTTGTTTTATTTACAGTTCTTCACTGATCCGTTTTAACAGAGAAGTTTGATTGGGCCAGTAAGACATGGCTTCAGCGTTGCCTCTTGTGTGATCAAACGTAAAGCTAGCACTGTGAAATGGCAACTTTTTTTTTAAATGGCTTCAAAAGGAAAATGAGGAAACATACAGAGTGTCAGCAAAAATGCAAATTTTAATGAATATTAGCAGAGGCCAAGAAATAAACCGCTGTTTAATTGCATAAACTGCTCACTTGGAAAGTGCTGCTAGATTAAAAAGGCAAGTCTGTGATGCCGAGGTATGCATTTGTGTCGCTGTGATGATTCTCTTTTTTTAATTCATAGAATATTATCTCTGGTGTTTATACAGCGAGCCGCAGATTTGCTTTGATTGCCCATTTTGTGTCCTCTGGTAATAAATGTGACAACTTTTCTGTACCTAAAAACTCAGAAAATAGAAAGCTATCGAAGGAACAGTATTGCCAGCCCCAGAAGCCCATTTCACTTTTCCTGTTTTAAAATTACATTCCCCTATTTGAAAGAGCAAATGTTGTGCTTTGCTGTTAATTTTCTGTTATTTCTTCCTTACTTCGTAAGTTATGATATTCGTTAGCCCATCCACAAGCCCTAGATCACATGCCTGCTAGAGCAGCCGCCACTGATCCACCCACCACAGTCTGTCACCCTATATATTGTCCAGGAAATACCCCTCCAGGTAGGGACAATCATCTGAGAGGAAAGCCAGTTGGAACTGGGGGGGGGGGGTCGTGTAGAGGATTCAGATCCATGCAGGATCACTGGCCGGAGTAGCACTATTGTTTGTAACCATTTTTCACTGAAATGTCCCACTCCTGCCAAAACAGGAGTCCTGTCTACCCAGTCAGAAGTAAGCCAGAATCAGTGTCACCCAGTACACCCGTAACACTCGCTGATGCAGAACTGTGTGTAGAACACTTCTGTGTCCTCTATCAGTGAGTGTCTGACATTATGCTGACAGCAAGATTTCAGCAGCCCTCCCGGTCTGAACTATGCATGCTTGCCGATGACACGACTCCCTTCCCTGATCCATGAAGGGTCTGTGTTGTAATGGCAAGAGCCACTATCCCTCTCCGAGGCAGGAGGTATAGGGGATGGATACTCGGCAGTGTCTGCGCCACTGAAGTGTAAGGACCCAGGCTTGGGACTCAAATGTAGGTCATCAGCATGGGGCCACTTACCATCGAACTGTTCTTGAGTTTTACAGTGATGATTAAAAACAGTTCAGGTCAGTAGCATGAAATGCTGCTTTAAAGTCCTCTGTTTCAAATGTTGCGGAAAACTTTAGAAATGTTACAGTATAGCATAGAACGTCATGATATGATTGAACTCATGGTATTGAAACTGCAACATGTATGTTGTCGTGTGGTCAAATGGTATGCCCTGGTAAAAGTAGTTTCTGCTGTCTTCAGATGCACTGCATGCTACAGGATGTATGTATGCAGGAGTGGGTGATCGCGAGGGAGAAGAAGCTTCCACAAGTCCCACTCCACAGACCTAAAACCCAGAGCAAAAGGGGTTCTAGATACCCCACTCTACCCTCTAGTAGTAAAGGGAGTCATATTCTGAGCGTGGGCCTAGTTTGATAACCAGAATGGGAAGGAAAGGAATGTGGTTTTATGTAGTGCCTTTCATAGAAACAGTATCTCAAAGTCCGAGAGAGAGAGAGCAGAAAATGTTGTTGCTGGTTTCAGCACACAGGCAAATTCAGCGGGCACAGAAGTAGATTAGAGAAAGATTATAGAGAGATTCAACACAGAAAGGTTGAATAACTTGCTCAGGATCACACAGTGAGTAAGGCCCCGTCCACACTACACCCAACAAGGCTGAAATGGTTCCAAACCGTTACAGGCTGCAAACGTTACAGCGTGTCCACACTGCCAGGGAACAGGTGTGAAAACGGTCTGGAACCGGCACAGTCTGTCCACATTAAGATGTGAACAGTGTGTGCACCCAGCCCCTGTAATGTGAAGTGCATCCCATGGTGCACCTGGGGAAGACAGCTGCGAAGACAGAAACCCACCCGAATGAACACCCGGCTGCCAGTGTACACAGGGCACACTGAGTGCGGCAGAATATGGCACGGTGTCCTACAGCAGTGTGTGCCCAGTGGCACCCGTGGGGGACCAAGGGTGTGCAGCAGGTGAAGGTGTGGAACCAAAATGAGGGGAAGCCCCTACACATGGCATAAAGGCATGCAGTGACGCACCAACACATGCCAGGAACAGGGACCCTGCTGCATCCCACAGATAGGCATGCGGTGCACCACCAGGAAATGGCATACCATGCCCTGCTGCCACCAGATGGAAACTGCGTGCCCCTAGCAAACACTGTGCAGCCCGGCCGCACACCCAGAACCCCCACACCAGCAACCCATGGAATCGGAAGCCCCACTGTGCCCCAGAAAGCAATATGCGCATGCATGCACACCGCCCAAGCAAACCATCAACACGGTATGGTGACACAGGACAGCCTTCAATCCAATGCTGCCATGACTTCTAGTGGCAATAACACAAATAAACAATGTGCAGCGGCAGCATGGCTGTGCAGTGGACCATATGCATGGCTGCGTAACACCACATATCCCCAAATGAAACTGACACTGTCATGTGAATAAACAATGCAATACACAATGCTGGGCCACCATATGGGCGGCACCGTACACCAGCTTATCAAAGGAACCTACGTGTGGGCCACTGTACTTTCGCCCGAAATAATGAAAAACATAACCATGCACAGGTGGTGCCCTAACCCAGGCACCACGTGGCCATACTGTATCGAAACCCCTGACACAGAGATGCCACGCAACATTGCATGTGACCCAGGAATTGCACTATGCAACTGAGTGCCACAGTCGGCACATACCACTGTGCCAACATGAACCAGGCACTGTTGTCACTGGGCGGACCCCAGCGGCATCCCCAACATAGGGAAATCAAACAGGGAGTCCCGGGTGGCAACCAGCGGGACGCACCGGTCAGCCAACTCCTACATGCTGCATGGGTTATCACAGGGTGGTCCACTGGAACCTGTCACTGAACAGGTCCTGTGTGAAGCAGGGCATGCCTGCTGCAGGATCCAAGGGGGTAGCACTGTGCAGAGCAGTGGCACCATGCATCGGGGGTTGGGGCACTCAGTGCAGGCCAGCGGTGGCTGGCGTGACACCTGTGAGGTACTGCTGTGCCATGCTGGCACCAGACGGTGTTGCTTGGGATGTGGGCAGCAGGGTGGTGGGGGCAGTGATGCCACCCATGTACACAGCACCCTGTAGTGGGGTGTCACACCTGGGGGGTGCTGGCATAGCCGGGGATGCATCCTGGTGGCGGCTGGCTGTGCCACGCAGCCTGTCTGTCTGCCAGTGGTGGATGATGGCAGGGTCAGCTATGCCACTGAGGTTCCCAGTGGCCATTGGCATGGTGGTACACCCACGGGGGAACAGGGCACAGGGGGTGGGGCTGCAGTGGTGTGTGCCATGGGGGTAGCTGCTGACATTGCATGGCCAGTAACTGGACCATCTGTGTGAAGTACCGCTGTGTCTGCTCTGCCTTCTGTCTCCGTAACCATTCCTCCAATGCCCTCTCCGCCCATGCCCGCTCCCTCTCCTGGTCCATCAGCTCCCTGTGGTGCTCCTGCATCATTTTACATGTTGATTCCAGCACCGCCCCAAGTACATCTGCCATCCGTGCTGTCTTTGACTTTCTTTTCCTGAGGTTCACCAGGGGTAACTGGTCGCCCCTCCGCTTCGCAAGGCTGCCTCCTCCCGCAGTGGAGCTATCACTGGAGGTTCCTGGCATCTCGTCCTGCAGGGCCGAGGACATTGAGGAGGCCTTCCCTGCGTCTGTGTCCACCGATGTCCCCTCGCCAGGGTCTTGCCCTGGAATGGCAGAACACACCTGTCACCATTACACACATGTGGGTACCCCAACCCCCACGGCCAACCCCAGTCCCATGCTCCTGTCCCCCACGCACCTGTGTGCCTACGCACACCACAGGTGCCACATGCAAACTCCTTCAAGTGCACCTGTGCCACCACCCATACCATACCTATCACCATGTGCGCGTGCCCAGGCTACACCTCCACTGGCATGCCATATCCCAGCATACACATTGCTCAATGCACGTACCTGTGTCGGGGCACTCCCGCTGCACACCGTCGTTGTCTTCATTCCCCAGGTGCCGGCACGCATCCCCGGTGGTATCCCCATCATCCTCCATGTCTAATTCAGGGCTGGCCACCTCTGAGCTCTCCAGGATGAACGCTGGTTTGGTGGTAGACCGTGTTTCAAGTATGGTATCCAATGTGTCATAGAAGGGGCCCACCACACGTGCACCCCCTGAGCGTCTGTTGCTGTCCCTGGTTTTATGGTACCGCACCTTCAGTTGCTTTATCTTGTCACGGCATTGCTTTGCCATCCGATCCACCCCATTCCCAAACAGGTAGTCTGCTACCTTTTGATAGACCTTCGTGTTGTGCCTTGCACTGGCTAGCTCTGCCTACCCCTTCAGCTGGGTCCAGAACTCCACCAGAAGTTTTGTGGCCTCAGCTGACCAGGTGGCGCCATGATCTGACATGGTCCTGCTGGTGGTCAGGATGGCATGCAGCTGTAGTCACTGCTTGGCACAGGCCTGTCTACTCTCCACCAGTCATAGGCGATGCTTGGGGGATGGGGTCGCTCTGCAGTGGTGCTGGGGTGGTGTGCTCTGGCACTGCTGTCCTCTGGGGGCTGGTCATGTGCTGTGGCAGCTGTTGGGGCCCCCTTTCACTCCTCTGGCGCACAGTGCTGGTGTCTGTTGCAGCCTCCCTATGGCATGTGCCCACTGTTTGCCCTGGGCACCAGCGTTCTTCCCCCCCTCGCAGTTCATGTACTGCTGCAGCAGGCAGCACCCCCAGTTGGCACTCTTTGTGCCTCCAGGCTGCACCTCTCTCAGGCGTGTGCACCCAGCAGATCTAGGCTCTGTGCCTCTGACATTGTGCAGGTGCTGCACTGCACCGTTTTCACCTCACTGCAGTGGTTCCTGTCCTCGCGTGCCTCTCTGCCTTCTGGGCGCTTCCTTGTTCTTTTGCCTCCCATGTGCCCCTCTGTGGTGCACTGCCTGTTGGTCTAGCGGCTGACTGGGGGCTACACAGTCGAATGCGTTTAGGCAGGCGGCAGTAGCGTTACAACCCTGAGACCGTTTTTGTAACCATTGTAGAAACCACCTCCTGACAGGTTTCTATAACGGTTGCGAAAATGCCTGCTGTAACGTTACCAGTGTAAACGCATGCCGTTACGGATGCGGTTTACACCCTCTGTAACGTTACAGAAGGGTTTTCGGGCTGCAGTGTGAACAGGGCCTAAGAGATAGTTGTGGAATTTAAACCAGGGTCTCCAGGTTCTCAGCTCTGCGCTCTATCCAATAGCCTAATCTGCATCCCACAATAAAATTAAGTATGGTACTATGGGGGAAGATGGAGAGTCAACATGTCACAGCTATGGAGCAGAAATACGTACCGGAAGGGTATACCTCAAAGCTGTTTCCTTACCTTGGGTATCATTGACCAGCAGTGTATTCTGACACTGGTAGCAAGAATCAGATGGCCAAGGCGAAGCTGGACCCCTAGGAAGAGGTGACTGGCACAGACTGAGAGTAGACACAAACAGCAGCAGCAACATTAGTGGTGGTGGCTATGGAGATGTCATGAAGATGACAGAATGGGTTCATTTAGGTTACATAGATACATAGACGGTGTCTGCAGATAAGGGCCTATGGCCCACCCAGTCTGCCCATTTAAGTTTGTAAGTTCAGTTTATGTTTTCCAAGAAGTCTGTTGCCCCTCACCCCTGACCTCCAGAATTCCTTTATGTCTATCCCATGCATTCTTAAATCCGTGATTGTTTCAGCCCCCACCACTTCCTCTGGGGGTGTTCACTTTCCACCACCCGTTCTGTGAAGAAATTCTTCCTCACGTTTCCTCGAATCGTCCCTCCCTCCAACTTCATCCCATGCCCTCTAGTCCTGGAACATCTTTTCGCTTAAAAATAGTGCATTCCTGCACCCTGTTCCTCCCTGTAAGATACTTGTATGTCTCTATCATATCCCTCTCTCCCTCCTCTCCTCCAGGGAGTACATGTTCAGTGCCTTCAACCTGTCCTCATAGGACTTGTGATGCAATCCATGCACCATCTTTGTTGCCCTCCTCTGAACCTTCTCTACCCTATCTATGTCCTTACGTGAGTAAGGTCTCCAGAACTGCACAGTGTACTCCAGGTGCGGCCTCACTAGTGTCGTGTATAGTGGAATTATGACCTCCTTTTCCTGCTGGTGATGCCCTGCCTATGCATCCCAGCATCCTATTTGCTTTACCTGCTGCCTTGTCACACTGTTTCCTGCCTTGAGGTCATCAGAGATGATAACCTCAAGATCCCTTCCCTGCTTGGTGCATGCTATATCCTCACATCTCAACTGATATATTGTGCCAGGTTTTTGTGCCTCCATATGCATTATCTTGCACTTCCTTGCATTGAATTTCAACTGCAAACCCTGACCATTCTTCAAGTTTCTGCAGGCCCCTTCTCATTCTGTCTACACCCTCTGGTGTGTCTACTCTGTTACAGAGCTTTGTGTCATCAGCGAACAGTGAAATTCTGCCTTCTAGGTCCTGCGTAATGTCACTGATGAAGATATTAGAATAGTACGGTCCCAGCACTGATCCCTGTGGTGCCCACTGGTCACTCTTCCCTCTGTGGAGTGACAGCCATTTACCACCACCTCTGTGTCCTGCTGCCCAGCCAGTTACCTACCCACGCACTACTGTCCTGCCCACACCCATATTCCCCAGTTTGTGCAATAGTCTTCTATGTGGCACAGTGTCAAAGGCCTTACTGAAGTCCAGATAGGCCATGTCCACTGCCCTCCCCTGATCCACCTCCCTAGTCACCCAGTCAAAAAATTCAATGAGGTTGGTCTGACATGACCTCCCGCTGGTGAAACCATGCTGCCTTGGGTCCTGTAGTCCATTGACAACCAGATGTTCCACCAATCTCTCCTTCAATAGTGCTTCCATGATTTTCCCCACTACCGAGGTGAGGCTGACTGAGGTGAGGTGAGGTTGTTTCTCAAGAGAAGGTAAACCATATGTAGAAAGAGAAACACACTGACCAGACTTTTTTTGTAATGAGGAACTAAAATTATTTTTAAAATGGAAAAAAAAAAATCTTTAAACCATGGATTAAATTACAACTTACTAGTTTCTTTTTTTTGGTTTTATTTCATATGTTTATTATTGGACAGTTATCCATATACAGTTCATAGCCGACAGCATAAAAAAAATCCATGTAATACAGTCACATGCATTTGCCACAGCACTTTGTTATATCTCAGACTTCATTCCACATTCCTGTCCTTTTTCTATTTATTTTTCCAAAATCCTCCCCCCTCTAACCCACTACCCCCTAACAATTAACTATTAATTCGGTCTGTGTCCCTTCCTTCTATCTCATCTCTACCTTGCCCAGAGGTTCGCTCTCTCAATTAAATAATCCGCTACCCTCCAGTAGCATTCTTTCCCCCATACTCAGAGCACCCAAGTATTCTGCCCAAGTTCTCTCAAAGCTATCTTCCATCCCTTTTAAGCTGTATGTCAACTTGTCCACTGCTAGGACTTTTATCGTGACTTCTTTCCATTGACCCACTGTAGGCCCCATAGCCATGGTCCATACGTTTTGTATTCCTATTCTAGCCACTGTAAGCAACACCCTTATTCACCTAGGGTAAAGAAACCAATCCACATTTTCTTCTCCTTCTACCCCCAACAGCAATGAATTTTGGGAGATCTCAGTAGGCTTTCCTCTCATAGATGTGATTTCTTTAGATATGTCTTGCCAGTAGGACTTTATCATTGGGCAACTCCAGTAATAATGTTGGTATGTGCCCCTATTTATTTTGCACTTGTTACAGAATAGAGAGACCCCCGGACAAAAGCTGTGCACCATAGCTGGTGGGTAGTATAGCCTCTGAATATATTTTTATTGGGCTTTTTTATACTTGTTACACACTAGCAGTCCCTGATGGGATTCTAGCATTAGCTGCCAGTTGGCCTCCCTAATTTCTTCCTCAATATCCCGCTCCTACCATACCTTCGCCTTCTGGGGAGGGGCCTGAAAAAAACTTTTCCTGTCCAGTCTCACAGCCTTCCCTATTAATCACTTCTCACACCTTTTGGCCCCCCATTATCTCCCTTTCCACATCCTCCATCAGTCTCCTTGTTTCTCTGGGCCCGCTGAGCTGTTTATAATAGTCCCTTACCTGGAAATATCTATACATATGTGAAGTGGGTACATGCACCCTTTGTCTAACCTCCTGGAATGTGCATATATTCCCCTCAGATGTCAAGGTCACCATACATTTTACCCCTCTATCCTGCCATAATTTAAATCCGTCATTCTCCAGACCTGGCAGGGAATCCGGGTTCCCCACCAGCGGGACCAGTACAGTCTGACATGTATCGATGCCTTGTCTCTTCTTAATTTTCCCCCATGTGCCCAGGCCCGCCACCACCAGCAGATTAGGTGCATCCAGCTTTCTATACTGTCTGAGTCCTTCTTCACATAAGTAGCTCACAATTCACCCTGGTGCCCCGTCTTCTTCAAGCTCAACCCACCCGGCAACCTCCTGTCTGTGTACCCAATTTTGTATGTACCTATATTGTGTTGCCAGAAAGTATCCCATCATGTCCGGGAAATTTAACCCCCCTTGTGCTACTGGTGCTTTTAACTGTTTCTGACTAATTCTGGGGTGCTTGCCCCTCCAGACAAAAGTTGTAAATGCACTTTCCAGCTTTTTTATATCCTGAGCTGTCAGGCCGAAATGGATCATCTGCATTTTGTATAAGATTCTGGGCAAAACGTTGGTTTTCAGGAGGTTGATCCATCCCATCCAGGAAATACTCAGCTTCTTCCACCTACTCAGGTCTTGTAAAATTTCCCTTATCAGTGGTCTATAATTCACCTCCTAGAGGCTTCCCACTTGTTTTCCCACCTCAGTTCCCAGGTATGTAAGTGTGTGTTGTATTCTTTTTAACCCCAAAGCTTCCTTCCTGTTGCACCCTCCTAAAAATATAATTTCGGACTTTTGCACATTAATTTTATACTCGGAAAAAACTGCGAATTGTTCTATTACTGATATCACTTTAGGGACTGACACAGTTTGATTCTGTCACAGATACACAGACAGTGTCGGCAGATAAGGGCCTATGGCCCACCCAGTCTGCCCATTTGAGCTTGTAAGTTCAGTTTGTTTTCCTAGAAGTCTGTTGCCCCTTACCCCTGACCTCCAGAATTCCTTTATGTCTATCCCATGCATTTTTAAATCCCGTGATTGTTTCAGCCCCCACCACTTCCTCTGGCAGGGTGTTCCATTATCCACCACCCATTCTGTGAAGAAATTCTTTCTCATGTTTCCTCTGAATCATCCTCCTCCAACTTCATCCCATGCCCTCTAGTCCTGGAACATCTTTCACTTAAAAATAGTGTTTTCCTGCACCCTGTTCCTCCCTGTCAGATACTTGTATGTCTCTATCATATCCCTCTCTCCTTCCTCTCCTCCAGGAGTACATGTTCAGTTCCTTCAACCTGTCTTCATGGGACTTGTGATGCAATCCATGCACCATCTTTGTTGCCCTCCTCTGAACCTTCTCTACCCTGTCTATGTCCTTACGTAGGTATGGTCTCCAGAACTGTACACTGTACTCCAGGTGGGGCCTCACTAGTGTCTTGTATAGGGGAATTATGACCTCCCTTTTCCTGCTGGTGATGCCCCTGCCTATACATCCCATCACTATCCCTCCCTTTGTCTTTCTTTTTTCACTTATGTACCTGTAAAAGGTTTTGTCCCCTCTACCCACTGATTTTGCAATGTGTTCTTCTGTCTGAGCTTTGGCTTCCTTTACTGACCTCCCTGCCTCCCTTTGCTTCTCCTGGTACTTCTCCCTATCCCCTTCTGCCTGTGTCTTTTTGTATTGCCTGAATGCAATCTTTTTGGCTTTCACTTTCTTTGCTACCTCTTTGGAAAACCATAATGGTCTCCTCTTCCTTTTCCTCTTGCTAACCTGCTTAATGCATAATTCTGTTGTTCTTGTAATCCCCATTTTAAATACTGCCCACTGTTCCTCAACCCCTGATTCCTGTCCCATTCCCTTAATGCCTCTTTCAAGTATCTCCCCATTTTCCCAAAGTCTGCCCCCTAAAATCCAGGATCGTGTTTTTGTGTGGTTTGGTTCTGCTCTTTCTGTGATTTCAAACCACAATGACTGGTGGTCACTGTTTCCCAGGTGCTCCCCACTGTTACCCCCATCACACTGTCCCTGTTTGTGACACAAGGTCCAGTATTGCCTTCTGCCGAGTTGGTTCCATGACCAGTTGCTTGAGGAAGGCACCCTGAGGGAGTTCAGGATAAATCTGCTCCTAGTTGATGCTGCTGCTCGGATGCTCCAGTCCACGTCTGGAATATTGAAGTCTCCAACCAGTACTACCTCACCCTTGTCTGCCATCCTTTGGATGGCTAGCATCAACTCTATCTGTTTCTTCCTCCTGGGCTGGTGGTCTATAGACCACCTGTGTGAGATGGCTGTCCCCATTTTCCTTTCCAGCTTAACCCACAGTATCTCTCCCCATTTTGTTCCTCCTGGATCTCTGTGGCCCTTATGTCATTTTTCACATACAGTGCCACTCCTCCTCCCTTCCTGCCTGCTCTGTCTCTTCTGAATATGTTCTTACCAGGTATGGCCATCTCCCAGTCATGGTTATCATTACACCAGGTTTCAGTGATGGCCACAATGTCCAGGTCTGACTGTACCATGACAGCCTCCAGATCTTCCATCTTGTTGCTAAGGCTCCTGGCATTTGCACACATGACTCCATGATTTGACCGCCCTAGACTGTTTCACTGTTCTACTCAGCCCCTTCCTTGGTTGTCATTTGATCCCTGGTTCTCCTTGCTGTCTGCCCTTCTGCTGAATTTTGCCCCTTTTCTGTATCCACCTCTTGGGCACTAATCTCCATCTTTTGCAAAAACAGTAGGACATCGTCCGCATAGAGAGATATGACATGTCTCCCCCCCCCACCCCTTCCCCTGATACCCTTTATATCAGGCTCATCTCTGATTTTAATAGCCAAGGGCTCTATTGCCAATGCAAATAGCAAGGGTGGCGGGGGCAGCCCTGCCTTGTTCCCCTATATAATCTGAACTCTGGGGTTGCTATCCCATTAACTAGTACCTGTGCCCTTGAGTGTGCATAAAATGCTCCTACCATCTTTACAAACTCTTGCCCAGCCCGAATCTCTGCAAAATGTGCAGCATATATTCCCACTCAATTCTATCGAAGGCTTTTTCGGTGTCCATTGAAAGGACACAAGCCTCACCCGGGTTCCTCTCCCCCCACCAAATGACATTCAGTAGTCTCATTAAGTTATGTTAGGAGTGCCTTCCTTTGACGAATCCAGTCTGATCCGGGTTGACCAATAGGGGGAGTACCACTTCCAATCGATTTGCTAAGACTTTAGTCATGATTTTATAATCATGGTTCAGGAGCGAGATCGGTCTAAAGGATCCGCATTCCTCCAAATTCCTTCCTGCTTTGGGAAGAACAGTAATCAAAGCCTGGCAGCATGTGTCAGGGATCCCTTTTCCCTGGTCTCTTGCAAAATATTATGCAGTGTGCCTGACACTTCCTCTTTCAGCAGTGTGTAAAACTCCGTCCCCAGCCCGTCAGGTCCTGCTGCCTTTCCATTTTTCAGCTGACTGATCGCCTTTTTAATTTCTATCATCGTTATTTTTCCCCCCAGCTTTCCCCTTTGTACCTCATTTAGACTAGGTATTTTCATCTCCTTAAGGAAGCTGTCCCTTTCTCCACCTTTCCCTTGACATTCAGCCCTGTATAACTCCTCATAAAACTCCTTAAATCTATTACGAATTTCATCTTCCTCCTTTAGTATTTTCCCCTCCCTATTTTTAATTTGCACTATCCTATGATTACTTTTCCCTCCCTTCATAAGCTGGACCAAAAGGGGGCCTGCTTTATTGCCCCACTCATACATCCTCTGTTTTGCAAAGAGTATGCTGGTATTCACTTCCTTACCCAGATTGATATTAAGCAGCTCCCTTGCCAACCTCAGTTCTCTCTGTTTTTCTTCTTCTCCACCCCTAATTACTTCCTTCTCCAGGTCACTTATTTTGATTTCCACATCCCTTTGCTTCTGCCTTTTTTCTCTTTTCTGCTTAGCTGTATATCTGATTATAGGCCCCCTTATGAATGCTTTACCAGCTTCCCAGTATGTTCCCTCACTTTCCACCGTACCCTTATTTGTCTTGTCATAAAATTTCCATTGTTCTTTTACAAAGTCCCGGAACTCCTCCCTCGCCAACATATATATAGGAAATTTCCATCGACCCCTTTGTATGGCCTTCTGGCCCAGGGCAATCTCCATTTCTACCATGGCATGGTCAGATAGAAATATTGGGCTATGTCCCATTGCTCTAGTATATTGATATAAATCTCTATGAATCTATACATAGTCCAGCCGTGACCAGGAACGATGTGGGTTGGAGAAGAATGTATATTCCTTTACCCCCGGATTGGCTGTTCTCCATCCATCAGTCAGGCCTAATTCTGTTAGCCCAGGCAGCCATTGTTGTATATCTCCGTCCGTCCTATCCCTATTGCCTAAGTAATCCATTGTAGGATCTGCCACGTAGTTAAAATCCCCCTCCCCATTATTAGATTTGTAAATTGTTCCTTAACCAGAACATCCAACACCTTCTGCTAGAAGCTCCGATCCCCATCAGCCAGTGCATATAAGTTTCCCAACGTAATCATTCTGCCCTCAAGCTCCCCCTCTACAAAAACATTCCTCCCCACTATAGTATCCCTCACCACCCTCAATGTTTTAAAGGGCAGGTGCTTATGAATTAGAATTGCTGCCCCCCTCTTATGTGAGTTGTAGGCTACAACTTTCTAGTTTCTATGGAGGCAGATTCATGTCATATGGATTAGAGACATAGATGGGACTTAGTAAGGCTGTACATGTGTTATATAAATAGGAGATATGCAAAGACCTGAAACAGAATATACCACTTATCTATATGAGTGAAAGAACACGGCAGTAACTCATGAGTGGCTGAGCCCGAGTGAGTTATATACGTCCTGCCCGCTCACATCTGATAAATGACGTACCCTGAGCCAGACCCTTGCGAGTCCAGTTTATATAAGAAAGCAGTAAGACATGACGTGGTGTGGGTTGTTGCCTGATAAGAGCACACCCCAGGTGGGTTTGTAAGGCACGAGGTGCTTGCGCCGAGTGTTTTCAGCATATAGGAAGTGTTCTTATCAGGCAACAACCCACACCCCGTTGTGTCTTGATGTGAGGAATGATGAAACAGCAGCTTTGAAATCACCAGGGAAATTGTTGTAGGAGGTATGTGTAGTTCTTGGCAGGGAGTGGCATCTGGCAGGCATGGATATGGGGGGCTGTACTGTGTCCTGCTTGGCATTAAAAGTGTCAGTCGCAGGGTTGTTGTCCTATAAAAACAGAGGTCCTGTCCAGGCAGGATGCAGCATTCCATTTCCTCCTTTTATAATGCGGTTTAAATTGTAAAGCTTTCACATGTGTTCTCTTTATGAAGATGTAATTGTTTCTGTTCGATTTCACTGCCCTGTTTTGGGTGCCGGAGAGGCCATTGGGATGTCATCAAGCATTGTTCAAGCTGCTCTCCCATTGGTTAAGGGATTCTTTGAGACTTGCTTAAAGTGACGATAAATGGCTAAAATGAAGTTGAATTACTTATTTTCTTTTAGAATGCTTCTGTGGCTGAAATAAATCCTTTATCTGTAAGGTTTGACTCTCACCTACATTGTATAAATATGGGATACACAAAGGCCGGATTCAGAATATGCAGTTTATCATCATGAGTGAGGGGGCTGGACCATAACTCATGGGTGGCAGAGCCACAAGTGAGTTAGGAAAGTTCTGCCCACTCACAGGTGATGATAGATGTCATTTTCTGAGTGAGTCCATTGTGTTTCCAGTTTATAGAGTGTATTTTAATTGTAAAGCTTTCAGAGTAGTTCTCTTAAGAAAGCAAAAAGATGCAATGGGGTGTGGGTTACTGCCTGATAAGAACACACACCTGATGTGTAGTGGGGCACGAGGCGCTTGCACCGAGTGCCTTCTGCACCTAGGAAGTGCTCTTATCAGGCAACAACCCACACCCCGTTGTGTCTTTTTGCTCTTATAAAATGGATTCATTCTGAAAAAGACAAATATAAGAAGTTAAAAAATAAAGATTGTAAAGGTGTTCTTTTTTTCCACATTTTGTTGACAAAGTAGTCCCCACTAATAGAAGTGGCTGTAGCTGGAGAGATGTGATGCTCTGTATTCTCATCCTCCTCCATAAGGTTTTTGTGTTTTCTCTTTCTTCTCTCTACCCCTCACACTGTAGGTAGTGTGTGTGTGTTTTAGAATAATTAGCAATGCTATGAATTATGAGCCTTTGCGTTGTTAGCAACCTCCGGTTTGGTGAAAAAGGGTGGCAGCATGGGTTTGGATCACTGAAAGGAGAGAAAGTCGCTAGCAGTGGTGTCTCATCCCCACACTGTAAGTGCTGAAATAAAGTTGTAAATAGCTTTGTGAGCTGGGAGCTTTCGGTATCATCGGGTACTGACTTCTGTATTTGGAGATTCAAAACGACACTCCCATCTGATGGCGGTAGTTTAAAAAAAAAAAAAAAAAATGATGATGAAATGGTTTTTAAATGTTAGGGGAAGGGGGAGTAGGGGCCAACTGAAACTCAATGATATTGGCGCTATGTATAGCGGGGGGGGGGGTCAGAAAACAGTCAACAAGCAGTTGTCCCTGTGTGTGTGTGGTTGTGTGCTTCATGGCTAGCACTGGAAACAAGCATTGTGAAAGATGATTATGGCAGGCATGGATATGGGGGCTGTGCTGCATTTTGCTTGGCATTAAAGTGCTAGATTCAGGGTTTTTGTCCTATAAGGACATGGATGTTAGCCAACCAGAATGTAGAAGGCTCTCTACCCATTTTATAATGAAGAATAAACTGTTTCTGTCTGATTTCACTGCTCTATTTTGAGTGCAGCGGATGGAGGTCATTGCAGTGTCATCAGACATTGTTCAAGCTTCTCTTCCCATTGGTTAACAGCTCCTCTGTGACCAACTTCAAATTATGATAAATGGTGATGACCCACCTCCAGTGAAGATAAATGATTTACGAGCATATGAATATACGTAGAAGCCAGCAGAAGAAGGCCATTTGGTCTGTCTTGTCTGCTCGTATTGCAGGGTTCACAGCTTGAGCTGCTGTCCCTGCCCCCCTCCCCACTCCTCCCATCCTCCCTACCCATGATCCTTCCCTTCCCTATATGCCTATCCCAGCCCCTCTCAAAGCTGCCCACTGTCAACGAGACCACCTCTTCTGGCAGCGCATTCCAAGTGTTCACCACCCTCTCTGTAAAGAAGTGCTTCTTGACTTCCCTCCAAAACCTTACCCCCCGCTTAAGACTGTGCCCTCGTATATGGTTGCCACTCAGTTTAAAGAGACACTCCTCATCTACCTTTTTTATTCCTTTCTAAGCACTTGAAGGTCCCAATCATGTCCCCTCTCTTTTCCTCCAGGGAGCACATGTTCAGTGCCTTCAACCTCTACTCGTATGCCTTACCCTGCTGACCCGCTATCATCTTTGTAGCCCTCCTCTGGACCTTCTCCAGCAAGTTAATGTCCTTTTTTGAGGTGTGGGCACCAGTACTGAACTCCATACTCTAGATGTGGCCTCACCAGTGTCCTGTACAAGAGTAGTACTGTCATGGCCAAAAATATTGGCGCCCTTGCAGTTTTTTCTAACAATGCACCATTCCTTCCAGAAAATTGTTGAAATTAAAAAATATTTTGGTATCCACACATGTATTTCTTTGGTTTGCAGTGGAATAAAACACAAAAAGCAGAAAAATTTACTAAGTCTTAGCTTATTCCACACAGAAATCCTTAAATGGCCCGGACAAAATTATTGGCACCTTTTAGAAGTAGTTAGAAATAATTAGATTTCAAGCAGGTGATTCTCCTTCACTTTGGCACTGAACTCACCTGTGGTGAGTTGCAGCTGCCTGCAATATAAAAATCACTCATTCAACCAGTTTGAATAGAGAAAATAACTCATTCTCCTGTTTTGTCGCTGTGTGTACCGCAATGAGCATGGAGGAAAGAAAGACAGCCAGAGAATTGTCTGAGGAGGTCAGACAGAAGATTGTAGCCAAGCATGGATAATCTCAAGGCTACAGATCAATCTCCAGAGACCTTGATGTTCCTGTTTCCACCGTACGTAATGTTATCAGGATGTTTAAGGCCCATGACACTGTAGCCAACCTCCCTGGACATGGCCGCAAGAGAGAACTTGATCGAAGATTGCAGCGCAGGATTGTTCGAATGGTGGAGAAAGCACCTCGATCAACTGCCAGACAGATTCAAGCTGACCTTCAGACACAAGGTACGACAGTTGCAACTCACACCATCAGTCGCCAACTCAATGAAAGGGGGTTATGTGGTAGGAGGACCCCACTGCTGAGAGAGAGAGACATAAGAAAGCCCGACTGGGGTTTGCCAAAACACACCTGAACAAGCCAAAATCCTTCTGGGAGAATGTCCTGTGGACAGATGAGACCAAATTAGAGCTTTTTGGTAAAGCACATCATCTCTATGTTTACATAAAACAAAATGAAGCCTTCAAAGAAAAGAACACCTTCTCTACAGTCAAACATGGAGGAGGTTCAGTGATGTTTTGGGGTTGCTGTGCTGCCTCTGGCACTAGGTGCCTTGAGCGTGTGCATGGCATCATGAAATCTGGAGATTACCAGGCCATTTTGGAGCACATTGTTGAACCCAGTGTCAGAAAGCTGGGTCTCCATCAAAGGTCATGGGTCTTCCAGCAGGACAGTGACCCCAAACACACTTCAGAAAGCACCCAGGAATGGTTCAAGACAAAACGCTGGACTGTTCTGAAGTGGCCAGCAATGAGTCCAGATCTAAATCCCATTGAAAACCTGTGGAGAGATCTGAAAACAGCTGTTGGGAGAAGGCTCCCTTCAAATCTGGGAGAACTGGAGCAGTTTGCACAAGAAGAGTGGGCCAAACTGCCAGTAGAGAGGTGCAGGAAGCTCATCCATGGCTATAGGAAGCGGCTGATTGCATTTATATTGACTAAAGGCTGTGCTACCAAATATTAAGTCTAGGGTGTCAATAATTTTGTCAATGCCATTTCTTTTAATTTTCTGATTTAAAAGGATATGTTAAATTCTGAATCAAAAACAAAGGTTCTGTAATATTAACAGAGGAAGAATGAATTGTGGAGACCATAAACTGTACTGTTGTTAATTTCAACTTATGTTTAGAGGAAATTGTGAGTTATTTGAAAAAGTGCAAGGGCGCCAATATTGTTGGCTACGACTGTATAACCTCCTATCTCGTACTACTGATCCCACTAGCTATAAATCCCAGCATCTTGTTTGCCCTTTCTGCTGCTATCTCGCACTGCGTATCAGCACTCCAGGTCTTACTGCCATGTAAATATTTCATTTATCTGTACATTTTTGGCTCACCCCTGTTGTATAAATGTATTTGTTTGTTTATATATGTGTGTATGATACATAATGGGCTTCAGCGAAATAATCATGTTTATTTCCACATGTAAAGACAAGGCCCATAGTGATGAAGTCAGTGGAGAAATGAACTCGAAGATATCCCTTACCATTCTGGGCCTGTTTGTCCACTGGTGAAATAGAAATACCAGAACTCTGTAATATAGTAAGACAAGTTGTAAAACGGTTCTGTCTCAAAGGAAAGGTGGTATGTTAGCAGCGCTGACCTGTTGACAAGCAATAGGACAGTAGGAAACCCTGGCAAATCGCATCTTCTTTAATGGCCATTGCCCTGAGGGAGATTAAAGTTTGTCCAGCCAATCAAAAACAAATAGTAAGAGGCTTTAACATACAGTAAGTCAGGAAGTATATCTGCAGTTACCAAAGAGGATTTACAAGGAATACAGGCAAATTATTGACATAGCTGGGTTGGACTGTCTGATTTGAACAGTGTATATCATGCAATGAAAAAAGAGAACTAAAGAAAAACTGGAGACAGTTTTCCCACCTTTCAGGGCCAGTACATCTGAGAACGTTGCAGTAGTCTTTGAAGAATAGAACCTGAAGAAGTAAAGCCTCTCTGGGGTCGTACAAGAGGGAACGGCAGTATCATGCATAAGCCTTTGAAATGATTTCAGTTGCTAACGCGTTTAATTGTTTTGGCCATAATTCAAATTGCGCAATAAACAGCACACTTAAAATTAATAAGGTTGACAGTGCTATTAGAGCTTGAAGCCATTTAGTACAAGGTTGTAGCCATTGCTGGAAAACAGGAAAAAAAAAAAAAGGGCAAGCAGAGATGAATAAGCGGGGCTCCACGAATACTGAGGTCTCATGATTCATTGAGCAGTAGCAGGCTTTGTGTGCACTGCTGGGCTCTGACAGAAATATGTGACAGTTGAAGCCAAATGGCACATTTACAAGTGTCCTTGAGGATGCAAACCAGATCTTGGATCCTCTAAACACTTTCATCGTAACAGTGGTATTGAGAGAAAATGCCGAGACCAACGGCCCAACATGGCTGCCCCCCCCCCGGCAGCGTGAACAGTTCTATCAAGTTATGCCTCGTCTCTCCAGGTTCTTCTCATCTGATTTCAGTTGGAGTCCTGCTTCTGTTTCTGCTGCTGTTGCCTCTGTAGATAGACTCCCAACATTCCTATCACCCTTTGTGTGAAGTAATACTTCCCAACATCCAGCCGTGTCCTTTTGCAGACTCTTTGACTGCAGAGCTCTGTATTAACATGTCAGCGTGTAAATCCTGCTGCGTTTTTTGAAACTGGACTTTATAATCCTAAAGATAACTGACAGTGGGTTGAAAAAACAAAGCATGCTATATATATTCTGGCCTGCTTGCCTGATACTGTAATTGGAAATAAATTTCTAGAAACTGCCTGCTTTTAGGCACAAAGTTCAAAGCCAGCCTTTCTGAGATTGTAGCTCTTGTGTTTTTAATGGTGGAATAAAAGAAGCAGGTTTTTTTTTTTTTTTTTTTAAATTGACACTAATGGAACTGGGAACATCATGTCAGCTCTGTCAACAACCACTTCTAAAATGTCTGCTTCATCGTTGGCCTTTGCCAAGTGAAAGTATGGAGTCCCAGTGGTCAGAAGAAGAGAAGAGAATGAGGTCAGAGATGATTTACTTCTTGACCTGCCAGACTCACTGCAACCTTTATAGTCCAGTTCAGAACTGCTGACAATCTATTCATCAGTGCCTAGAGAAAAGGGACAGAGAGAGACCGCCATGCCTCTGGACAGTGTGGCTTGCTAAATGAGATAACGTACTACATGTCTTTGCCATGTCTGGCTATGGGAGGCATCCACCATTGTGTTGGAAGAGTCATAAAACAGAAGCTGCCATTGCTGACTAATCTGGCCAAAATGTTTCTGCATCTATATTCCTGCCACTAGCGAACTTTTAGAAGGATTACTTTGTTAAAGTAGACTAGTTCGAACCCCATTCTTATTGCTGCTCATCTCAGAGAATGTTAGCCTTTTTATTTTAAAACTTGAAATAATGACTGCCTGATGGCCCAATGGGTACCGCGCCGTGCTTCCATGTGGCAGCCCAAGTTCTGGAGTGGACTCGAGCTGACTGGGTTGCAGGGTGGGGGTGGGGGGTGCTGGAGAGGCACTCCCAGCCATGGAAGGTTGTCACCAGGTTCCACTACCACAGCGACCCCAACGATGCGCTAGGGAGTTTGCCCTCTCTCGGGGGATGCTGTGTGCATCTGAGGCCTGTTGAGGCACAACCTGGGGGGGGGGGGACCAGAAAAAACAATGACCAATGGGACGTCTGTATAACTGTGGCTAGTGCAGTCTTGGGACTCCCCCAGTGTAGATCCTTACTGGCCAAGACAGTGAGGAGAATGGTGATCAGGGCTGAGGAGCATCGAGACCTGACTACAGGAGTAAAACCTGTGGCTTGTGGACAAAAAGCTAGATAAAAAAAAACCAAAAAAATATGAAATAAGCTTATTATGTTTTAGAACGTTTCAAATTGCATTAAAATGCAGTTGGTCTGTTGACTTCGATTAAAAAAAACACCTTTTGGTGCCTAGTCCGGCTGTCATTCTGGACCCCTTGTTAAATATTTGATTTTGCAGATCTGTGGGGTATGTTTGTTATAGTATACTGCTACACCAAATGGAAGTTGCCATGGTACCAGTGGTGCATGTTACAGTTATTTCTTGAGCTAATGCAGTGGCACTGGGGCTAAATGTATGTCAGAAACCTGGGGTCTTAAGCCCATGGTGTTGTGATAGACTGATATGGGGGTGGGGGGAGGATTTATCTACACGTCCCACTACAACGCACACTACTCCCTGAGGAGGGTTGTGATTTCTGGGCCACACTCTGTTGCCTAACACTCCTAGGGAGTCTGGACAGACCTGCTGAAGCATGTCTTATGGGGTGGAAGTCAGGCTGTGCATCTAACATTGTTCATCTTGTTGACAGCGCCTGGTGAGGTGTTAGTGTGCTATACAACAACACTGGAAATGGCGCATTCTGAGTGGCTGACTCGCATTCCAAATGGTCACGGTAATTACAGGAAGCCCTCATGCACAAATAGAACGATTAGAACTGAAACTATAAAAACATTACTTTAGAAGCAAAATTAATTGAATAATAGCATTAAGGAATTCCAGGGTGTGGGTTATGCTAACTAATCCAACCCTCGGGGCATAAGACACTCGGCTTCACCTTGTACCTCATGTCTTCTCTAGGGTTAGATCAACTTGTTGGTCATGCTGTTATGCTTTGTTTACCTAGGGCAGTCCAGCTGAGATGCATTGTCTCACTTTCAGCTGAGTCCTGCTTCTGCTACCCATTTTTACAGCTAGGTGGACTGAAGCACTGAGAGCTTCAAGAGCTCCTGATGTCATTGGCACAACTTTGAAAAAATTTAGTATTTAGACTCAATTCAGCTTATATTTATTATTTTACATACTTTTTCTATAATTCTCTCTCTAATTTTTTCATTACTTAGAACATTTTCATGAAAACAGGATTTCTGACCTACCAGCTGTGGCAGCTTGCCTACACCTGTCATCATAACTCTATTTCTGACAGAGTCTGTTGCTGCAAATATATGACGTCATAAACAGTAAATTATAATGTCGGATGTAGTCAAGCAGTGAGCGCAGATGAAGTCTAGGAGCCCGTGATCTCATTTTCATTCAGCTGTCCTCAGTAGTACAGAGCAAGGGGAAAGAATTACAGAAAATATATGAAACATAAACTGAATTGTCTCTTTCATTTTTTGTTTCAGAAGCTCTTTAAAGAGCTGCTGATGCCTCAGGGAAAACTTTGAAAACCATAATATTTAAACACAGTTCATCTTGGAAGTTAGTCCTCTGTTGTGACATCATAGTCAGTTGCCATGGGAATGGCTGTGATGTCACAAGCAGAGCATTATGACCTCAAGTGGAATAAGCAACTGGAACTGATTAACTCTGAAGGAACAAAGATCCTGTTTTCATGTAAGTGACCTCGGTATTGAATAATGGAGAAGAGTGATATAGAACTAACGTGAAATATAAGCTAGATTGTGTCTAAATATTATGTAGTCCACAGTTATGCCGCAGGCATTGGCTGCTCTTTAACTTAATTGCTAGGGGTCATTAAGTGAGTAAGTAGCCCTTATGAGACTTGAACCTGGATCTCCTGGTTTCCAAGTCTCTGCTCTAACTACTAGACCATGCTATGCCATGGTTGGGCTACAAACCATAAAATGGCTCATAATGGAGAGTTGCCTCGGGGTTCACCACCACTACTACATATGAACCCTGTTCCCCTGGGAGTGCAGGTAAATTGGATGGGGTGCTGGTCTGCACGGTAATTTGGATGGTAGACCAGTAGTGGGAGAATATGAGCAACTCCCTATGTGGGAGAACGGCGGCTAGCCTGGCACTGCAGGAAGCCACAGTCATTGGGTGGGAGGAAAAAATATATTTCTTACCTACATTGATTGTAGGGTCAACATGAAATCAAGGTTCCTGAGAACTGAAGACTTTAAGGCACTGAACACTGGGCCGAGATTGAGAGGTATATTTCTGTTTCAAGTTCGGATTCTGTTATAACTTCATTATGTTAAGATGGGACTTGTTAATTAAGGGATTGCACAACAGGATGTGCAGTTATAAGAGAATAATGCTTGCCTTGGGTGATTTGTTTTATTAAATGTGCTTTTATTTGTTAAAAAATACATACTGTGGCTCAAGTGAGGTGTGCGGGTGTAAGAAAATAATGGTAATGAGACATTGTTCAACCAATGAGATTACATGATGTTCCTTGCCCATTTTATAAGCTGTTAATATTGTTAGGTACTTGGATTGTGATGAGAAGTGTATTATCTTTCCAGAAACAATCTCCACTTAGTCCCATTAATGGATTTAGGCTGGAGACACTAGGACACTATGGGAGCAAATCTTTGACCAGGGGGCTGCCGACTGCTACTGGCTACAGTGCCTGCGTACCTCCAGGTGGTGCCATGTGCCTGTCAATGACTGTTGCTGTCTCCCTCACCTACCTCAGTTCTGTTCTTCCTGCTGTCAAGTGAGCATCATGGGAGTTATATCGCCTCAGTTCTACTGTGCCACCATACTGTTTCTTGTCTTACTATTTTCTGAAATGCCTGGTTCATCAAAGAAGTGGACCAAGAAATCACATATTTGTTGTCTGTGCCCTCGTGGCAATAAAATTTCATTTGAAGACTGGCATGAGTTATGCTTTTCCTGTCTTGGGCCTAACCATGATATGGACACCTGCGATGCATGTTTTGCAAAGGATTTCTTCACCCTTGAAGACTGCTCATTGAAGTGGGGTCATCTGACCCCTACTTCCAGTGGCAGCTTCAAATCAGTGTGTTCAAGCTCTGGAAACTGGATCCTTCTCCCGGGTCCCTTCCAGGGCTATTTCAGCCTGTGGAAGTTCAGGGTTCTCCTCGATCTCACCATGCTAAGCCGCGGAGACCCTGCTAGTAAGGTCGGGTGGATGGTCGGCTACTGCTGGGTGGTCGAATGAGAATCTGCTACATTCTGTTCACCATGAGCGACAGACGTCCCTAGTCTTGGAACCGTGCCTGTATGCCCAGTCCGGGCTGGAGGACCACTTGATGCCATCTTTGAAGCTGACTGTGTTGTTGTCATCATTCACGGTAGTGACTCTTCAGACTCGTCAGGTGGGGCTAGTGCTGTTGCTGGGCCTTTCCCAGAAACTGTTTGCGGTGTTGGAGGATCTGGCGCCAAGTCCGATATCAGCACCAGAGTCGACTTGTAGTCTGTCCCTAACCACTGCGTCACTAGCAACACTAGGGACTGGGATGACTCTAGTCCGGTGATGGCTCTGATGCTGGCCATGGTGTCAGGCCGAAGATGTCTCCCTGGTCTCTGTTTCTGAGAGGATAGTGCTGAGCCCAATGTCAGTGTCGAGCATGGTGTTGAGGATGAAACCAAGGAGGATGGTGTTGGACAGACTTCAGCCCCCATGGTTGTCACTAGCCCTGAGTCTGGTGCTGGAGGTGGCACTGACTCGGGGCAGGATGACAATCTGTGGCCTAGTTTCTCCCTGGAACCATCCCCTGACAGTGGTCCCAGTGAGGACAGGAGTCTTCCTGCGAGACCTCTTGCACTCCTATCTCCTCACCTGGGAGAGTCTTCCAGCAGGCACTGATCTGGTCACTCCTCAGACATAGATGGACCATGATTGGGTTGCTCTGGTTGACTCCCATGTAGGGTGAGAGCACTGCCTGAGTTCTGCAGCTTAGGCTAAGGCCCACAAGGCCAGGAGCCTCAGTTTTCCTTAGAAGAGCCTCTGCTGATATTTAAGAGGTTGCCCTTGTTCCATGCCCCTTTGGGGCTGCTAACGTATGACTCAGCACCAGGTGTGGGTCAGTGCCATAGATCAGTGGTGTAGGGAGTGAGACAGGGCCCCATTCCTGGTACCGACCCTTCCCAGAGCTAGCACATCCTCTCCATCATCGTCCTCCTCAGAGGACAATGAATCCACCATTTACCTGGCCTCATCTGATGAGTATATCCTGTATCAGCAATTCTTTTTTTTTTTTTTTGTGCTTTTTTCCCTGGCATCCAGTCTGCCTTACCTGTCCCACATCCAGGCATCCTCTCTCAGGCTCCAGCCGCTATCCCAAGGATCTCCCCTCCCATTTAGGCCCCAGCATTTACCCTGTGGCTTGCCCCAGCAGGGTGGTGGAGAGCCCCGATGTAGCTACCAGACCAGGATCCAGTATTGCTGCAGGCCCTTGGAACCAGCGAGTTCTCCATGGAGACAGCCATCATGCCGCTTGTGACTGGTGCCCTGTTTCCCTGTTCTTTCCCCTTGGCGTGTGAGTGTGCAATGACACCAATGGATGGGCGTGCACTCACCACCCTTCCCGGCGTCGGCCCCAGCACAACCCCCGTAGACTACTTGTGCACTGTGATGCCTCCAGCCACCGCCAAGGGCCACCAGCACACCGATGGTAGCACACTCCCCACCCCAGAGAAGGAGAGCAGTCCTCCGGACGCTCAATCCTTCCCCTTCCCTGCCAGCCCCCACTTACCCAGCCTCGTTCCCGAACCCGGGTCACCAGTGTGGAGCGAGATGTGGCATCCAGCGCCCTGTATCAGCAATTCCTGGTGGAGATACACCAGGTGCTGGAGTTTTAGACCTATACAAGCCATGATCCAGGGACCCTGCCATTTGGACTACTAGGAATTCCCAGTCTGACACTGCTGTCATTCCTCCATGGCATAGAGCCATGGAGGAAGCATCCAGGGCTTTATAGAGGCATCCCTTTGCCACCTCTGCCAACTCCAGGGACCATACACCCAAGGGTCTGCAGCTGATGTACCTCATCCTCTTTTGGGGTTTTGGGTACTGCAGACCCCATTTGGGCCACAGAGCCTGTGGTACGACTGACCCCAGATGTGGATTCTGATCACACAGACACTCTAGGGAGGATGGTTTTTAACTTGGCATGCTCCTTTACCTGCAACTTGGCAGATTAGGTCAATATAGTGACTTGTGACTGTTGCCTGTGGTTGGCTACACAGCCTCTTAGCTGCATTGCCGCAGAGTGAGACAGTTAGGCAGGCCATTGATCTTTCTGCCTAGGGTCTAGAGGTAGCACGGTACCAATCGGGCATGTTATGATGTGAGCGAGGTGGCCTGTAGACTGGTAGGAACTCCAGTCTGTCTTTGACAGATGGCAATGCTTCACCTTTCACGACTGGCACCTTTGACCCAGCATACGATGCTCAACTCGCATTTTCATTAGGCTCACTTCTTCTCCCCTAGAGTGGGGTAGAAACTTTGAGGGAACCCTCCTGCTCCTGTGCTACAGGAGTGCCTGCCTAGACCTGATCAAGCACAGGTCTCACTAGTCAAAAGGCAATGTGCAACCACTCCAAATGAGACAATAGTATAGTCCAGAATTGATTTAGTCATCCATAGTTGTGCCATGTTTATTCACAATTGCAAATACCAAGGCAAAACACAATGACTGTTGTAAGTCTGACTACATGTTCATGAGCCTAGCAAGTCTTCTGACTGGCTGCTGGATCGGTCCTTAAAGTGTTAGAAATTACCAGCCCAGCTGCCAGCTGATGCTGTGTGGCATTCACAGCTCATGCCAGCCCACTCACAATATAAAAGTAAGTTTAAAAAAAGTAAAAACAAACATCATGCAAAAGTTTGAATGCCAGTTTAACTTGGTGGGGGGGGGGATGAAGTTAAAGCCCAAAGGTAAGCAAATTTGACTTGTTCTGTTAGTCGCATGAATCATCTATCCCCAGCTGGACTTGAGAATTTGTGTTTCTCATCCCCGAGTTATCCACCCATGTTAAAATGTGGGGAAAGGCTCTCTTATCAGTTGGGAGATTTTTTTTGCTGTTGACAGTATTCGAAGAGTAAAGAGCCTTATTTATTTGTTTTTATTAACATTGCTCAGGGAAACGTGGTATTCACATATTTTGCAGAGAATACAGGTGCTGTTCTCAGGCTGAATAAAATAGCAGAGGCTGCTCACATTTTTTGTTTAATCAAGCAGTGGAGGGTATATCTTATTAGCACAACTTAGTGCAACTACATTGGTTAAGCATGGTGGCACTCCCTTATCCCCGAAGGTGGGAAAGGTACTGGATTTACTGAGACTTTGTATATTTTACGTTAGACACCATGCAGCTCATAGACTCCTTATACAGAAAATGGAATACCTCATAGTTACTTATAAAATGTTAAATGTTGTCCCCCCCGTAGGCCGTATCTTTAAACATTTAATGGATAAACTGTGAATATTAAGAGGTGTGGTGTCTATGGCTAGCCCGCTGGCACAGCGGCAAGGCATTCGCTTATGGCGCGAGCATCCCGGGTTCGGGGACAGACTGGGAGGTCAGAAGCGGCGGAGAAAGGATTGAGCTACGCAAGGACTACTCTCCTTCTATTTGGGGGGGGGAGAGTGTCTGGCGCTATGCGGACCTCTGGTGGAGGCTGGGGGTACCGTCGCAGCCATCTCCACATGTTGGGGAGGGAAGGGTGGACGTTGGTGTCATTACATGTCTCCGCCCCAAGGGAAAAACCTGAAAAAATGCTGGCCGCTAATGACAGCCACCATCTCCACCACTGCTCGTGCTACAGATTAAGGTCCACCAAGGGGGGGACGTGGTCACTCTCCTGTGCCCCCGCCTTGGGGGGGTAAGCCAGGGCTAGATGACCAAGTTCCTTGGGGAGGGGGTGCCCCGCCCAGAGGAGTAAGCCTGGGGATGGAGGGGGCGGTGAACAGAGTGGGTGACCGGGACCTTCAGTGCCAGGAGGAAGGAACCAGGCAAAAAAAAAAAAAGAGGAGTGGCGCCCTCCTGGTTTAAAGAAAATGTACATCTGTTATATTAAATGTTGGATTTTTTTTTTTTTTTTACTTTCGTTCTTTATCCCTCCTTACTACCTCCAGAGCCCCCTCCTTCCGTCCGCTCATGTCCCCCTTACCTACCTTAGGGATCTGCCCCTAGAGTGCCCATCCTCCTCTCCTTGCACAGTGGGGTCTGTCCTGCAGGTGGTCTGGGTGGACTTAGGGCGGCCTTCATCTAGGGCTGCCAGAGGGGATTTTCCATTTTTCTCCCCTTACGTCCCCTACTCCCTAGGACGTAGAACGCTTGGGACGTACGTCCCGAGTGATGGCGTGCTGGCGCCACCAGAGCCCTCATCGTCAGTGGCGTCCCCCTCCCGACTTACGTTAGGCAGACGCCTCCATCCCCTCTGTGCCGGTGCTTCCCACCGACTCACGGGTGATGTAGAAAGCGAGAGCGTTCTTGGTTCCCACCCCTGAGGGAAGAGAGCATCCGTTGGGACGCTCAATCCTCCCTCTCCCTGCCGACCCGGCCACCCGAGTCCGTTACAGAACCCCGGTCGGCGGCGCAGCGCGAGGTGTGGCGTCCAGCGCCTCAGCCCTCAGCGCCACCGGGCCGGCTATAAATGTTGGATTTTAACTGTATGTTTGATTGTATAACCAATAAATATAAAGTTTAAAAAAAAAAAAAAAGTAAAAACAAAAGTTATTATGATTAAATTTATAATTCCAATAACAACCTTGAAGCCAGTCATTTCGTTAGATTAACGACTGGCTGGAGGGAAGTAGCTCTTGGCTGCACTTTGGGCCAACCATCCCCCCAACCTATCATTAGTCGCTCAGAAATGACTGGCTTCTCAGTCATTGCTTAAACGGAAGCTGGTAGCAAACCACCCTGCAGCTGGGACACTTTGCTGTATCGAGCTTCCTCAGGGGCTTGACTTACCAGATCTGGTAGAGACTCTCCCTTAGATGTTCTCCCTCACTCAGAGGGCTAAGAGTATTCTGCACCTTCAAGGGGGAGCCAGCTCCTCCCTCATTAAGTAGGGAAGCTGGGTGCTTGGACCCATTAGTGGGGCTCAGTGGATTAGATTGATTATAGGAAAAAAGAAAAATTATGTACTTACCGTAGCTAGTGATCGGCCAGAATATCTTCTCCATTGAGTACCACACATGTCCACCATTCCCCTCTTTCTGGAGCCAGGGACTCTGGGCAGCTCAACCCATGGCATATAGTAGCATGATCTTATCTGTGTCAGTCTTCACCATTCATCATATATGGGTATTGGCCGGAGGTCAGGACCCCGCGGGAGACTTTTTTTAAAGGGGTGAGGCGGGCCGACACACCATCGGTGCAGCCCTGAGGCCGGCGTACTGCGTGGTGCTCGAGGTTGGCTATTAGGCTGTGTCGACTCCGCCTGCCTACCAGTTCTTTGTCTCCCACCGTCGAGGTCACCTCGTGGGAAGCTTCTATCAAGAATTTTATGCCTTCGGCCTTTCAAAATTGACATTTTACAGTCCGTCGGTCACCTGCCGGTTCTGTGTTCTGCCTCCACTCGACGTCGCCAGGTAAGATCTTTCCTTTTCATTTGAATTCTGCGGCGTCGAGTCTGTTTTAGTGTTTTTTCTCCGTGAGTCATGTCTCGGTCGGAGGGCAAAGCCGAAGACGGTCGGCCCCCATGTGTCGGGTGCCCGCGCCGAAAAGCCTGTCACCGAACAGCACGACCGGGTGTCTTTGGCCCACTTCACGACATGGACTTGTGCGATGCCTGCTTCTCCATGGACGCGGGTCCTCAAACAGCCAGCGTTGAAAGTGGGCGAGCTCCCGACTTTCGGGGGTAGGTTCGCACTCATCGGGCCAAGCCGCTCTCCTGAAGCACTTCGCCCGGGTCCCTCCTGGTTCTATATGGACCGAGGAGGAGGCAGCCTCGACTGCCTGTAGCCTGCCGTCGCCAAGAGCTCCTCCCGTGGCGCAGGAGGCCCGTCCACTTCCTCCGGGAGCAGGCGGGGCGCCACCACGTTAATCGCCCCGCCGGAGTGAAGAGATCCCCGGTGTTGCTCCGTGGCTCGGAAGGCCGGGTCGGTGCTGTCCTCGATCCGTCGGTAGGCACCGTTTGCGGTGCCGTGGGCGGCGTTCGCCGACTCTTCGCTCGGCGCGTGGGCCCTATCGCCGCCATTCGCGGCTTTCGCGCCGCTCACGGTGCTATGGGACGGGATCCGGCATCCTCCTTTGCCATGTCTTGCAGCGCCGAGGTTGACACAGGCGCCGTGCCTTCTTGACTCGGCGCCCGTGGGGCTTCGACTCCAGCTGTCGGTGCCATCCTCGCCATCCGCTCTCGGCGCGAGGGCCGGTCGGTGCCGTGTTCGGCACGGGTCTGCCGAGGCCATCGTTGGCGCAACGGTCCTCTGTGCCGCTTCGCAGTGCCGTGGGGCGGCGGTGTCGTTAGCGCCGAGGATGCTGCTGGGGCTGCTGTCAGTGCTGTCACTTTCCCTGGTACCGCCCCCGGTGCTGGTGGACTTGATGGTGCTGCGTCTGGACCTTTGGCCCGAGCTGCCCCAGTGCCTCCTGTGGATCCCGCTCACGGGATTGCGGAGGGCACGGGTGCCAACTCTGCCACAACTCTGGCTACCGGGCCCTGTGTCAAGATTGGTGCTGCCCGCCCTCCTATGGTTTGGATTAGAGCTTTGGACTCTACCTCTTCAGAGTCAGAGTCGAGCTCGGAGTCGGACGAGCAGTCACACCCCTCGGGGTTGGCTGTGGAGGAGGGCAGCACTGTGGTCTCGTCGACGAGTCAGAGCCAGCCCCCTACTGAGGAGAGTCAGGTGGCCCCCGTGACTGGGGTCAGTGGTGCTGACCAGCAGGCAGTGGTGCGAGCCACCATAGCTCTGCAACCTGGTCTTGGGGGTTCATCGACCCTCGGTGGTGGTACCCCTCCAGTGGTGTGTCTTGATCGCCTAACTTTGGGGCCCATCGAGAAGCCTACAGGAGGGAGGTACTGTTCCTGGGTCTCCCTTGAGGCAGCCCAGTGATGCCAGCTACCTAGGCTGGACCTCTCGGGGAGGACTCTCTCGGACTCTGAGGGGTCGAGGGTGTGGGTCAGCCCTTTTCTAGGGTCCACTCGGGCCCTGGGCCGAACCGTGAGTGCGGAGTTCCACCCTTCCTCCTCGGGTTCCTTGAGGGAGTCCCGTTCTTTTGAGGCAGGGGACCGTCCTTCTGGACCTTTACGGCCCCGGTCGCCTCACTGGGGGGATTCTTCTGGGTGCAGCCAAGGCAGTACCAACATGGTTGTACAGCTGTCGGCTGTGGAGTCTTCCTGGGCACCCTCCTCGGGTGCTCACGGTCCGCTTCCTAGCCCCGGCGGTCAGCCAACTTCTTTTCTCGGCTCTGCCCCTATCCCTCTGCCACATTCTCCTGCGCTCCCAGGCATTCTTGGTCCTAGCGGCCCTCTCACCTGGGAGCAGTTCAGAGTGGTGGCTTCCTGGTTCCCTGCTTATGTTAGGGCTATGGACAGCCAGGTTTTTCAACCTCCCCCCATGCAGCCACCCTCGGAACATAGGGTGACCTCCAGCTCCTCATCCCCCTCTTCTGGGGAGAGGAACCTTCTGTCCACATCTCTCCGGCTGCTGATCTCTCGGGTATCAGCGTTTCCTCGTGAGGATGTTGGAGGACTTGCACCTTTCTCCCTCTACTGTCAGCAATCCTGAGCATGCGGCGCGCGCCTTTCTAGGCGATTTTGGCGATGCCACCCTTGTGGTGCCGCCCTGGCCTGCTCCCTTTCGGGAGGCGTCCTTGCGTTTCTGGCAGAGCCCTTCTCCGGAGTTCCTGCCCTAAGGGACCTCAGCCAGAGGTATTCGCTCCCGAGTCTCAGGTTCCATGCCTCATCCGCGGTCTGGCTTGACTCATCTGGACCTCCTGATGGGCCAGCGCCCTCCACCGTGACCGGCCCCAGATCAAGACTCCTCAGTTTTTGATTTTGGGGAGGAGGACCTTCTACTCGGCCACTGCTCCTTTCTATTTCTGCTCACCAGGCCCACTATGCAGCCTACAACAGGTTCTTGTGGTCCGGGCTAGGTCAGATCCTAGCCTCGTTGCCTGACTCGGAGCAAACCAGACGAGCCATCGCGCTCTCTGCACGTGGCCTGGAGCTAGCAAGGTACCAAGCGAGGGCATCTTACGACACCAACGAGGTAGCTACCAGGGTCGTAGGGACAGCGATCTGCACTAGGGAGATCAGCATGGCTACTCTTTCCCGGTTGTCACCTTGACCCGGATGGGTGATTTGCTCCGCCCACCAGGAACCTACCTTTTCTCCCGTAGAGCGAGACGGCGCTTGTCGGGGCACCTTCCTTCCCCCTCCGGGGGGAACCCGTCTCTCTCTCCCCACTCTCGGGCCTCCCCAGGCCCTGAAGGTTCCGCCCCTTAGTGTGTCACCCACTGAGGGCTAAGGGACCCTGTCTCTTAGGGTGTAATGAAACAACCCCCTTCGGAGGGGCTTGGTACTCACCCGTATGTGATGAATGGTGAAGATTGACACAGATAAGATATGAAAATTATGTACCTACCGTAATTCTGATCTTTCTGTGTATCTTCACCATTCATCACAACCCCACCCACCATCCCCCTGGAGCCTCAGTCTCTGGGTCCCCTCCTCTCTGTGGCTCCCCCTCTCCTCTTTAGGAGCGGGGTAAAGTAAGGACACACAGGGGGGTATTCTCCTATGAAGGGTAGACAGCTCGAGTGGCACTCCTTCTCTACTACATGTCTCCACCCCGATGGGGTGGCAGTTGGTGGTTGCCCTCCTCCTGTTCTTCTTCTGGTTTCCATCCAACCATTTCAAAAAAAAAAAAAAGAAAATCCCCTTTTTTCACCAAACATTCTTCCTGAGAGAGTACTAAATCCCTGTACCCTGTCCTTCCTCCAGAATAGCTGACTCTGCTTCTCGGGTATTTTCCAGTTATTCTGTGCCTTGAATTCTGGCAGAGAGCTTTGCTACTCCTTGCAGTTCCTATCCAATCTGGTGACGGACAAGGGTCTCGGATACCTTGATACCTCTCACTCTCTCCTAAATTCTCTCCCCTCCCTACCCTCCCTTCTTCCGCTTCCAGACATTGGGGCCCCTACCCAATTCCCTTAGTCTAATCTCTTCTTTGCTGTCCTTTCAGTCGTTATTTCTCCTTTTAGTTCAGTTATCTTTTCCTTTTTCTGTCCCTTGGACTCTCTTGTCCCACCCTCCATCCTTCCTCTTACCTCTCGTGACTCAGAACTGAGTAGGCAGGCAGGGTCGACACAGCGTAACGGCCAGCCTCGGCACGCGCGATGCGGTCGGCCTCTGAGGCGGTGCCGATGGTATGTCGGCTACCCTTTTTAAAAGTTCCTCATGGGGTCCTGACCTCCGCCAATACCCATATGTGATGAATGGTGAAGATGCACAGAAAGATCAGAATTACGGTAGGTACGTCATTTTCATTTCTGTACTCTGCTACTCACTTGTTGTTTCCGTCCTTGTTGGGACCTGGGCATATTAAAAAAAACTGTAAAAGTAAAAAGAAAATGTATTTTCTTTTCTTACCCTAGGTACATCTCTGCTACCTTGAGTATATCCCTAATGGTTGCTAAATATGACTTTGCACCCACTGTGCAGCATCTAGTCCTAATTCCACTTAATAGTAGCCCCATTGGTGGACTTGTGTTATATAGCTCCAGGTTGGATCTGGCTGGAGCAACCATCTCCACCTTAGGGTACACACCTATTTTACTTGCAGGGAAGAACTGTCAGCTTCATCTGGCTTTGCTACTATAGTTTTTGCATTGCTATATGCTAATATGTTTTTTCTGCCCTTTCCAGCTGGCATACCTATAGTGGCCACATTGTGGCCCTCTATGTCTAGCAGTCTGAGACAAAGTGGCACATTTCAAGAGAGAATCAAGGGAGAGGGAGGGAGAATGGGTAGAACAAGAGGAACATCAAGCAGAGGCACTCAATGAGTATTTCTGCTCAGTGTTCATGAAAGAAAGGGATGGCCCAGTACAGCAGGGGAAAGGGGCAAGGGTGGGGGGTGTCAGAGATAGCAGATGGGGTCATCCAAGAGGATAGAGTTCTGAAGGGTCTTAAAGCCTTGTGGGTGGACGAGGCACCAGGACCAGACGGTGTACATCCAAGGGTCCTGAAGGAACTGGCAGAGGTGTTGGCAGGCCCTCTGACAGACCTGTTCAACACCTCCTTGGAGATGGGGAATGTACCCAGGGACTGGAGGATGGATCACATGGTGCCCATTCATAAGAGTGGATCCAAGGACCAACCGGGTAACTACAGATCGGTGAGCTTGACTTCCATATTGGGGAAGTTAATGGAGACCGTTCTAAAGGAGAGGTTGATAACCTTTCTCATTAGGAATGGTTTGCAGGATGAGAGACAGCATGGGTTTGTCACGGGGAGATCTTGTCAAACTAACTTGATCGACTGCTTCGACTGGGTCACTAGGGCGGTTGACAAAGGCCACACTGTGGTTGTCCTGTATCTGGACTTTAGCAAGGCTTCCGACTTGGTGCCGCACAGGAGGTTAATGAGCAAGGGAAAAACTGGTGGGGTGGGTTGGGAGCTGGTTGCAGGGCAGACAACAGAGGGTAGTTTTAAGGGGGAGACATCAAGGCCATGGCCAATAACAAGTGGGGTACCACAGGGTTCAGTGCAGGGCCCTGTTTTGTTCAATGTCTTCACTGGAGACATTACAGAGGGGGTCAAGAGTAAGAATAGCCTGTTTGCGGATGACACTAAGATTTGTGCAAAAGTGGACAATGAGGAAGAGAGGCAGGCACTCAGAGAGGATCTAGCTAAACTTGAACACTGGTCTATGGAGTGGCAGTTGGGGTTTAATGCTTAGAAGTGCATGGTCATGCACCTCGGAGCAAGAAATCCCAGGACCAGCTACTGGCTGGGGGGAGTGCTGGTAACGGCTTCAGAGGAGGAAATGGACCTGGGGGTAATAGTCACAGGGGACATGAAGGTATCAGCACAGTGTAGGAGGGCGGCAGCAAGGGCAAATAGGATGCTGGGGTGCATTGCCAGAGGGATTACATCTCAAAAGGGGGAGGTCATCCTGCCATTGAATAGATCACTGGTGGTACCACACTTGGAATACTGTGTACAGTACTGGTGCCCATACTTCAAAAAGGATGTGAGATTACTGGAGGGGGTTCAGTGTATGGCTACAAAAATGATCATGGTACTAGGGGAGTTGCCGTACGAGGAAAGGTTGAAGGGGCTCAATATGTACTCGCTGGAAGACAGAAGGGTAAGAGGGGACATGATAGAGACCTTTAAGAACTTGAAAGGCATAAACAAAGTCAGGGAGGGAGGATTGTTCCGCTTAAAGGGGGGAAGGGTCACTAGGGGGCACAGTCTGAAGTTGGAAGGTGGAAGGTTTAGGAGAGAGATGAGGAGGCACTACTTCACAGAGAGCGTGGTGGCGGGTTAGAACGCACTGCCAGAGGAGCTAATCGCTCAAAGGAGAGTGTCTAAGTGGAGTTGGGATAGAGTCAAGGGCAGGGTTAGTACACACAAGAACACAAAAGGAGGGAAGGACCGGGAAAGAGGAGGAAGGGAGGGGTTTGGGTGGGGCAGCTGTAGTAATATGAAACTAAGAGCAGCACAGTCGGGCAGACTTGATAGACCTGTGGGCCTTTTTCTGCCGGCAATATCATATGTTAATATTTACTACTGGTGCATGGAGCCTGGTAACCCTGCAGTGTCGTGCACCAGTAGCCTATTGTTCTGCCCCCACCCCCTTAAAATGGGGTGAAAGTTCAACTGGTTAAAAAAAGCAGGAAACAGTCTTATCTTTACTGGTGGCATGATGACTAGTATAGTTCCAGTGATTACTTGTACATTTTTGGTCTGGCAGTGTTCTGTGCCCATGTTGTCTGCGAAGGGGTCTTGCTGTTGGTTCCACCTTTACTTGCTAGGCAGAGCCTCCATGCATACATGGCTGCTGCCTTATTCCCACTACCCTTTGTCAGCCTGACTTTGCCAGGTAGTGAGTGAATTTACTGAGGCTCTGACTCTGTATTCCAGATGACTGTTAATTTTTCCTACAGTATTTATTTATTTGAAAATTGGTAACTGGAAACGGCACACTGAGCCGAGGCTTGTTTCCAGGTGAGATCGAGGTTAAAATAAAAAAATTAAAATTAAGTTAAAGTTAAGTGTATCTTTGTCTCTGTCCCTTGGGGTAGTTGTTCAGAAGCCCCAGCTTGTTTTTTTCCCAGTTTTGCTTCTCTCCTGGTGTACAGAACTCAGGTAGGTGAGGGAGTTGGTGATGGTTATTGGCAGGCATGTGGAACCTCTTGGGGGCATGCAGGTACTGTAGCCAGTAGCCACCGTGGGTCCCCAGGCAAAAGCTTTGCTTCTACAGGGTCCTAGTGCCTCCAGGCTAGACTCATTAATGGTACTCAGTGTAGAAGATATTCTGGAAGATTACCAGTTACATTAAGTATGTAACATTTCTGTCTTGTTGGTCTGGCAGACTGTAAGCTCTGTCCTTGAGCTGCGACTCCAGTGGGAAAATGATTACCTTGTTTTCTTAAGGAAAAGGACTGTGTGGCACATCCACGGAGAAAGAGCATGGTCAAGAACACCTAAACCTGTTGAAGCATTATTTGTCCAAATGCACAAAAGCAGTCTGTGAATAAAGGCAGTCATTGAAATGATTTTTTTAACTGGTAGTTAATTTTATTAAATCACTTGAGAACTAGGTATAACTATGTACAGTATTGATGGCTATAGATATCTTAATTGTAGTCATAACAGAATTAATATTTCTAACTATATTTTTCCCAGTTGTATACGAACCCTATGAAGATACACAAACCAAGATTTGTCAGTTCCCAAACCACGAAAATGTTCATACTCTGATAGCCATATAATGGTGAGACTGTCGATTGATATAGTTCATTACTCTCTGAAAGAGTTTAAATTTGATTTTCTAGACAACAGACCATGGTTTCCTGTACTAGGTAACAAATGTGCCCTTTATAAATTCTGTGTACTCCCACATTCCACCTTGGTCACTTTTCACATGTACTGTATCTTTACATTTTTTTTATGTGACAAGTACAAAAGGTAGTTTGTAGGATGAGCTGTCATTTTTAATGTACGTGCTCTACCTGGCACACTGCGTAGAACATACTGAGGTTTTGCATTCCAGTCAGATGAGGTTGCTGCGTGCTGTGCCTTGCCACCATGTTTCCCTTATCTGTAATGTGGGTTCTTTCAGGACGGTGGCGAACGTACATACCGTGGTTTTTCCAAAGATAAGAGCAGCTGTAGGCTGCCTTACTATGTGTTTTTAAGTGGTGATGAATGTGGTGAGTGAAATGCCATTTTAGAGGAGTCACAGCTCACTAGCTCTTATTTAGTGGGAGCCATAAGTGCTGTCCTTGAAAACCCAAGCAGTGAAATGCTTTGACACTCTCACATGTAGGGACTTCTTCACTTTCATCTTTAAGCTCTTCTGAAGATATTGGGCCTCTGAAATGCAGCATCCTTTTATCTTTTCAAAGTGTTTATTTTTGAAGATGTCCTTTAATAGAAATGAATCCCGAGAAATTGACATTCTAGGACAAATTCTGCCAGACTATTGAAAAGTACATCCAATGCCTAGTACAGATTTCACTTCTTAGTGACCTTTTCACTCCCTTCCCCGTCAGAAATTGGATTTTTATCGTTAATCACATCTTAAATATGGGGGATTTATCTTTTCCTGTTTTGTTAATATTTGTATTCTGTCTCCCCTGAGCTCCTGACCAGCCCTCTTTGATCCCCCGCCCTGCCCAGCCTTGTCACCCGCCTTCTCCCATGCATCATCCCTCACAGAAAGGTCTGCCTGGAGGTCACTCCTTCACCCCTGGACAGAGTTGAAGTGTTGACGGGGCAACGAGAGCCTCGGTCAGCAGTGCGGGGCCTGCACAGGGAGAAAGACAGCATCCTACTCAGTCGGGGGGATTTTCATGTTGTCTTTCTTCCCGCCCTTGAGCTGTACTGAGGAAGTCCAGAGCTACCACTGTGTCAGCTACAATGACCCCCTCCGTTTCTGGCTTTGGCAGGCACTGTCGCGTGTGGTCACCCAGGTGGCAGTACGGGTGCTCCAGACTCGTTCCAGAACCTGGGTCCCTGGTGTTGTGAGTGTTAGCGCTATCGCTGTGCCGGCGGGCCAGCATAATATGGAGGATTTTTAAAAACTTGACTAGAATAATCCATGTATGCTAGGTTTTGAGGTAGCCATTTCAGTTTGGCAGCTGCCGAAATCAGTAACACTAGCTGTGAAGTCTCTTCCCTGCCATGCCTGGTAGCCTGCCAGGAGGCCCATGCTTCACTTCTGTGTAAAAGGCATGTCAGATGAATGTTTTACTAAAGTTTTTTATTTATTTATTTAGTTATTCGGAAATAACCTTTGAGCAGTGTGCTCTTTTTTAAAGGTTCCACGTCAGCAATAGTGGGAGACAATACAATCAGATAACACGACACTCAACAGATAATAATATAACCGTGTTGTACATTGCATTATATAGTAAGGAGGAAATCAAGTTAGCACATATTGTATTTACATAGTATCATAATGGTTAAAGGAAAGGTATAAATGGTGTGAGGAGTAGGTCTGGGGAAGAAGAGGCTGCTAGGTGTGGAAACAGGATGGACCCAACTTATAAGTTATGGTTGCCGCCAAGGGAGTCAGTGTCAGTGGCTCAGTAGGTAGCACACTTGCCTCCGAGGCCGGGAGATCAGAGGGCTGTAGGTTCAGTTCCCACATCTGGAACTTGGGTTAATATCCCAGTACTGACACTGTAGTGCAGCATGAGGGGGCTGCTACACTTCTGAGGTGCCGTCTTTCAGATGATACGTTAAACTGAGGTCCCATCTGTCTATTGGTGGTAGTTCAGGTGGATGCCAAAGATCCCATGGCACTTATCAAAAAAGAGGAGGGGAATTTCCACGGTGTCCTGGCCAAATTCCTCCCATTCACTTAAAAATTACCACTAACAGCTTAATCTGGTTCAGTTTCAGTTGTTTACCATCCGTATCCCTCCCCTTCCCCCTGGTCACCCCTGAAAAAGGGACTTCTAGGCCCAGTGGGCTTAACGGGTTAACAAGATTCAGTAGATCAATAGTAGGCTTTGTCAGGTAGCAGAGGCAGTAGGGGGTATGAAGAAGGATGGCAGGTAAAGGTAACCATAGAGAGGGTGGAGTGCTAGAAGTCGGCTGGTTAGCCTGGTGGGAGATAGCACCGGTAAGGGGGGAGGAGAGTAGAGAGTGGTATGAGTGGATTTGACCAAAGGAAAGGCCTAGGTGAGGGAGGGCTGAGCAAGGGGAGTGGGAGAGAGAGAGAGGTCGAGAGAGGGAATTAGGTGGGTAAACCCTTGATCATGGTATTGGCACATGTACGTGATGGGGAGAGGGACTTTGCCCCCTATGTTCTGATGTCAGTGCTGTAATACTGATGCTGCAGAATCAAGGACTGGATGTTGTCAGCCTCTTCTCTGGAGAAGACATGGGGGGGGGGGAACTTGCACTGACTACGAATGACATCACAATGCACCCTTGCTCAGTAATGAGATGTAGCAGAGTCTTAGGAGAAAGGAGTCCAGAAAGTTGCATCATGCTGTAGTAAATCCAAACTGAAAGGTTTAGGACTATCAAGAAAAAAAAAATGAGATTAAGTATTTCTCTGTTTTATCCACCAGCAAAGATTCGGTAGCGTTCTTTTATTGAAATGTTCATATGGAGGCAGAATGCCGCTTTAGTCCAAATAGGATCATAATTTAAAAAAAAAGAAAGAAAGCAGCAGATTAGGTATATATTATTACATTGTGATGTTTTTACAGTATGGTGCTGGTGTGTGTCGAGATAAATGACTTAGATGTAGCAGTTAATACTACCAGGCCATGCACTCCCACTGTACATGTACTGTGTGGGAACCTTAAGGGGAGAAGATCAATGATGCGTGTAATCCTGGTTTTAATATCCTTCTCCCAGCAATACAGCAGCTACAGTTTTATACATAGCACACAATTGTGCTGTTAATTTTAACACAGTACGTAATCACAAAAAATAAGTCCTACAGCAATTTATTGCATATTGGTTTCCCTTTTCTAAACTGACTTGCATTTGTAGGAAAAAAAAAATAAGGTGAAACTAATTATAAAACCTGTCCTTTTGATACACTCACAGAAGAAATAACACCCTTTTACAGTCCTGCTTGAAATGTTCTTGGAGAAAAAATATATTCCAGTTTCACAGTTTGTATTGAACAGTATGGCTTCAGCAGCAAGAGAAAATGTAGCCATCAGCAAATGATATGTGTCTTTATCACATTGATCAGCTTGGCTGGGATTCTGTTGCTAACGTGAATGAAGTCAAGATTCGACCTGTGTCTCATTTTCATAAGAAAACTGATGCAGGGTTCTCTTGTTGTGAATTGTGAATGATAAATTGTAGTGACAGTTCTGGTTTGTTTTATAAGTATTAGGAACTGGCAATGAGCCGGTTAAAAATCTTCACTCTATAACATGGAAGTGGCCACTTTCATCTGCAAGCATTCCTGGCCTGGAAAGTTGTGGGGCATTGTAATTTGTTATTTTTACAGGGTGGAGATATGTTCCTGAGTTGATTCAATAAAGCAGATCAAAGTAACATCACATTGACATCATTGCTGTGAGAGAAAGCCCACCCTGCAGCTTGATCGGGCTAGTGTTTTTTCAAATACTTTTGATTGATGGTGGTTCTGTATAGGATTGTGCTATACTGTAACTTTTGATATGCAGTGTTTAATACAGTAGTACTGCAGTCCTTTCTGAGGGTACTTCTCATGTTCCTTAAACTATATGTGTTACATTCTGTAAGGGCCAGTTGATCATTTGTATAATTTTCCACCACAGAGTGTAAAAGGGTGAAAAGGTTGCCTTCTGTCTGTTGATGGTACCTCTCTTGACTGTCCTGGTCCTCCACTACCCGTCTCTGTGTTGGTCCTGTGTCTGCCAAGCTCAGCCTAGACATTCTCATTGACCAGACACCCCGCAGTAACCTCCCCCCTGTCCGCCATGTTGGAGTTTGGGCTGGTAAGCTACAGTCTAGTAGTCCATGCATTTGGTCGTATGGAACCCAGGGTGATGTGGATGCCTGAGCCAGTCCTCTGGGAGGCTCTGCCCACTACACTAGATCACATTAGCAAATGTAGGACCTGTGTGTGGTGGGGGTGGGGTGGAGCAGTGCTCTCTTCTTGGAGTCTGAGCATGCTGCCTCTGCAGTGCACCTGAGACTCCACTGACCCGTGGAGGGAACAGTGCCATCAGGCCGATTTTTAAAACGTTTAATCCCCTGAAGTGGACAGGCATTGCTTTAGCCCTGCCTTACCCTCTGCCTGCTGGAGGACTTGCATCCTGCTCCCAAGAAGTACTGTCAGCCCCCTCTAAGTCTTCCGAGATTTAACCCTCCTGACTGGGGTCTGTGATTCTGCCAAGGCTTTCCTGAATTACGGAATGGGGAGGGAGGAATCGGGGCAGCATAATCTGACTGAGCTGTGCTCTGCTCTGCATCTTACATTGTTTCATGTGTCCCCACCATCATTCGTCCATCCCTCTCTAGTGAAGCTCCCAGGTGGAGCTGCAGAATCCCCTCACCCGATCCTCTTATGCCACAAGTCCTGTCAGCATCTTACTCCCTGTCACACCAGGAGGAAATGTAGCAACAAACATTTGCTCCCCTCCACTGGAGGAGAACATTCTGTGAGGCATTTAGTCTCTTCCTGCCTGCCTACTGCAGCGTTCTAGGCTTGGAATGTGGACATAAAGTTCCCACATGGCAGCTGGCCCCTTCCCAGTCACTTCACTACCTGTCCAGCCCCTGTTTTAGAAACTTATGTTTTATTTATTTAAACATTTGGTAACCGGGAAAGGCACACTGAGCTAAGGCTCGTTTCCAGGTGCGACCCAAGGACAAGGGTACAGGGGATTACAATATATGATGATACAAAAGGTACATGAATATATACAATTAGATTACATATATACAAAGAATACCTGTACATGTATCTGTACAAAGAAACTTAAAAGGAGACATAAGGGTTCCAGGATGTCCTCTGAAAACTCATAAAAATCTCTTTCAGATGAGGTATTGGGCTTACTTGTAGGTGCCAGGAGTTCGGAGGTATTCATATCTGAATCCGCCATAAATTTAAACAAGGCAGCTGCCATATCATGGAAATTGGAGGCAGGAAAAATGTCACAGTTGGACAAGCTGTGCTTAGACAGCAGGTTTTCACTTCCATTAGACAGGCAGTTGGCTACCTTATTAATTGTGTTTTGATGCTTTAGTGAAAGACTTTCTACTTTTATTGCATTTTACATGTAGCAATACATATAAGCATTCATGAAGGTAAGACACACATTTAGTTATTACATCATATACCCACTTAGACTAAAGTACTGGACTTTAGAGGGGCAGACTTTAGGAAGATGGGCAAATTGTGAAGGATGCACCTGATGGGCATCGGCAATTTTGGGGTAGACCCAAAGTGGACTATCATTAAGGAGGGGATACTCACTGCAACAGATGAGTGTATGAGGCTCTGGGAGGAAAACTCAAGCGTCAGAAAACCAAGCTGCTTTAGTATTGAGGATGCCCAGGCAGTAAGGGACAAAAGGTTAACCTACAGGAAATTCAAGCAAACCAGTAGGGAAGAGGACAGGGAAAGTTACCTAAAGATGGCTAGTGAAGCAAGAAAAGTAGTCAGGTGGGCTAAAGTTAAAAAAGAACTGCAATTAGCAGAAGGAATTGAGAAGGGGGCAAAAGCTGTATTTTCGTTACGAGTGAAAAAGGGGATAAGGAGGACAGGATTAATTGTCTTCAAAAAGGGAAGGGGAGGGTGGAGGTGGATGCTGAAAAAGCAAAAAGTGCTGAACGAATACTTCTGCTCCGTCTTCACCAAGGAGAAGGATGAACCTGTGCCAACAGGGGGAGAAGATGTGCATGGAGAGAAGGGAGCCTAAAGGCAATAATAAAGGGATAAAGTGAGGAATGAACTGTTAGCATTGAAGATGGACAAATCTCCAGGTCTAGCTGGAGCACATCCAGGGGTGCTGAGGGAGCTGGCAGAGGAGCTTGTGGAGCCACGGGCGGACCTGTTTGGTTGTTCACTTGAGTCAGGCATGGTACCACAAGACTGGAGGATGGCCCATGTGGTGCCCATCCATAGAAGCGGTCCTAAAGATTACCCAGGGAACTATAGACCGGTTAGTTTGACTTCAGTTGTGTGCAAGCTCATGGAGACTATACTTAAGGAAAGCTTAGTTGAGTATCTTGAGGAGCAGGGTCTTCATGATACTAAGCAGCACGGGAGGGCGGTCGTGTCCAAAAAATCTGACTGAATTCTTTAACTGGGTCACTCACCAAAACTATGGATACGGGTCAGAGAGTGGACATCCTTTACCTAGATTTTAGTAAAGCCTTTGATTCTGTACCCCACAAGAGGCCAGTTAAGAAATTGGTGGAT
The DNA here is from genome assembly GCA_016271365.2 of Neoceratodus forsteri. NCBI lineage: Eukaryota > Metazoa > Chordata > Ceratodontiformes > Ceratodontidae > Neoceratodus > Neoceratodus forsteri. The sequence goes on along the minus strand of CM057455.1, from coordinate 1,798,292,440 downwards.
CTAGGGGTTGGAGAGAAGATGACAAGATGGGTGGAAAATTAACTGGGGAGCAGAACCCAGAAGGTATTGATGGGGGGAGAATTATCTAACACCAGAGAGGTCATGGGCAGGGTTCCACAGGGCTTGGTCATAGGGCTGGTGTTATTCAATGTCTTTATTAATGATGTTGGGGATGGCATTAAGGGCAGGCAAAATGTGCCTTTTCGCGGATGACACCAAGCTTGGTGGGAGGGTGGTCTCAGCTGAGGGGATGCAAGACCTAAGGGGGGATCTGAAAAAGCTTGAGAGGCGGTCAGGGATTTGGTAACTTGGATTCAGTGCCCTTGCCTTAAAAAAGACATTATCCTTTTGGAGAAAGAACAGAGGAGGTCAACGAAGATGATTGTGGGTCAGCAAGGGAAAACTTATGAGAAGAGGTTGGGAGATCTGCACATGTACTCACTGGAGGAGGGGAAGGAGAAAGGGGACATGATAGGGACTTTCTAATACTTGAAATGGATAAATAGGGTGAATAAGGAGGCTCTCTTAAGGCTACGTGGCAACCATGACACAAGGGGGCACTGTCTTAAACTGGACAGTGGGAAGTTTAGTAGGGAATCTAGAAGACACTTCTTCACTGAGAGGGTGGTGGACAGTTGGAATGCACTGCCGGCAGAGGTGGTCTCATTGACAACAGTGGGCAGCTTCAAAAGCGGGTGGGATAGACATAAGGGGAAAGTAAAGGTTATAGGAGGAGTGGATGGAAAAGTTGGAAGGATTTGTGAGGGGGCGGGGTCAGTAACTCAAGTTGTGGACCCTGCAATTATGGGCAGAGTAGATGGATGAAATGGCCTTTTTCTGCTGGCTTATTCGTACGTTTGTGTATTATAACAGGAGTTGATGTTGCCCCGCAAGTTACACAATCGAGGGTGAGATATTAATAAACAAATAAACCCTATTGTTAGTGGGAACCCTGGCTGCCTAGACCAGTGGCACAGTCAAACATATACAAGTCCAGAAACATTTTCTGCCATCCTGCTGTCTTAACATTCATACTGTAAAGCAGTGTCTGTGATGCATAAACTGGGCAGACAAGTGGAGATCAATAATGCAATCAGCTATGAGCTTAGAGCATTTAACAAGAATACTTGAACCTATAAAAATGGAACAATAAAAACAAAACGTTAGCAGAAACAGTAAAAACAACTAAAACAATCTCTAAGCATTTCACAATGAGCTAGGACTTGAAAGTTGTTCTCTAGGTAAGCCAGATCACTGGACTCCCACCAGTGTAACATTAGACTATGAGAGGAAACATCTGAAAATGGCCAGATGGGGTATGGGAGGAAAAACCTCTACTTTTAATCCATGGAAAGTTAGAACCGCCATCTTAGCTAATTAGCTGCCTCTAATAAGAAACATAAGTACAAATGCACTCCCTGCCCTTAACCCGACAGTCACCTCTTGTCACTGATGTACATGTAACACCCTCCTTCATCTGGGGGGCTTACCTGAAAGCCTCCGGGTGTCGTTCCGCTGTCGCTGGTGTCCCCGCTACTGCAGCACTTCCTGCCCTTTCCTCATATCCCCTAGTGTTCTTTATGTTGTCTATTTGCAGGGCTCGTGGAGTGCATTTGCAATGGTCATATTTCAGTCACACACGCCACACCATTGGAGAGAACTACTACGTCTAACCGCCATTGCGGTCAACAGTCAGGAGGTGTTCCTGATGGTGCCTGGTGCAGGGTTAAGCTTAAAAAGGCACCGGGGACGCGCACAGCAAGGAGAAAATATATTTAAAATAAATAGGCAGACGGCTGAAGCGCTGCCTCGGGGGCACAAAAGCTAAAGGGCAAAGGTCAGGGCAGTGTGCCCTTATGAATATTAATGAGCAAACTGTTGTGTTACTAGGGGCAGTGTGTTACAGGAGCCGTGACTCCTGAGGGTGTATTTTATCAAATTAAAAGTGGACAGGTCTAATAGAGAACTGTTGGGGCTAACTAAATGTGGGGATGTTAATTAATAAAAGCCAAATTGCTGGTTGCACCAGAACTTTGTATGTGGGGACACGGAATAGACTGCACATAAACTGTATATACAGACTCCATCTTTGTGCCTAACAGCCAGTCAGGAGCCAGCATTGACAAAGGGACTTCTGGGACATTTCCAGAGACTTATGGGGAATAATCTGGGACAAATTCTAGGTGCCAAAAAGCAAGTCAATTAACAAACAGAAACTGTTCAGGACAGTTTGGGCAGCCAATAGGATCTTTGGACCTAAGCCTCATATAAAAGGGATAACTGCTCAGATTAGTCAGATTTGCCCAGGAGTTCAGTGTGTGCACCTCTGGGGAGCCTGCCAGACTCTCAGAAGTTGGACCTGTCGACCTAGACTTTTTTCGGCTGTCAGTCCACGTGTCCAAGGTGTCCAGTTGGCCCACGTTGGGGCCACAGCAGCAGGGGATTCGTGCAACAATCAAGCTGGAAGTAAGGATCAGCCTGCAAGCTGGCTGGAAGGACCAGAGAAAGACAAGCCTTACATATAAATGTGTATAGTTTACGGAAGTATTGGGCGGCCGGCCAGTTCAAGACATTACAGTGTGCATGTTCGGCCAATATTGAATCAGTTAAGTGTCAGCTGTTTGTTCGATGAGGACCACAAGGAAACCCTCCCTAATGCTTCACGAAATATCTGCACAGGTCTCATGTCGTTGGATCACCCTCAGGGTCTGGGTAGCGTGAGTACAAAACAGGGTAGTTCCCTGCAACATCAGCTGTAATCATTGTGTGCCATCTGGTTTTCTTGCTTTGGGTTTATTGCAACGGACTGAGCCATCCGGCTCCAGATTACAAATATTTGGGTTGCGTGCATGTTAATTGTTTTCCTTCCTAAGGGCCCCAATAACAGCTGCAACGCCGGCCTACCCTGGGCAACACTTCAGGCTAGCCTGTTCAACATACTGGGTACCCAGGGTTGTGAGACTGTGTCAAAGGGACTTACAGTGCATGCTGAAATCAACCTGAATCAAATCAGAGATACCAATCACTTACTAGATTTATGCCCCACCCTTGTTCACTTCCCCTGAATAAACCAGATTATTGGTTTTCATATTTAACCTGGCTAGTGTGTACCTTATTGGCTGGGTTATTGCTGTATTATGGTGTTGTTGCACCACTGGTCTTATTTTCCAGGGGGGTCTGCAGGGCAGTTGCAGGAGATCCCGCCTTGGTGGTAAGTGCAAGGAGTGTGAGCATATCATTACTGTCATTTAGTGAATGTGAATGTTTTATTGCTAAACTGTTTAGGCCACTAGAAGGGTTGGTGGGGGATTATAGCATCCTGGAGGGCTATACCAAAGCAGCTACGTCATCCCAGTACCATTCCTCTGGGTGAAGGCACCTGTTCACCGAGCTCAGGCCCCTCAACCTGTGCATAGTCACACAGGCAGGGGTAGTAGCCCATAGGATAGCGCCACCTAGGGGTTAGCAATGTACTCATCTGGTCCTGGTATTCAGTAATAAAATCAGGCAATATTTATCTGATTCAGATGAGTCCGCCTCTTTTCAAGAATCAGATTTCTTCCTGATCTTTGAAAGCAGCTTCTTTGCCTTACCAGGCTTGTAGAAGTACAGGTAAAGATGGTCCGGCAGTCGCAACATATGATTAACTCCCAGCAGTCAAAGCTGGGCTCTCACCGTCTCAAATCCCTTGCAACACTGTCCTGTACCAAAATTCAGATGTGGATAAATATGTACAGGAGAACTCTCAAACGACAGTGGTCCATGGATTTTCGCAGATGACAGAACCAAGTCCTTTTCTCTGACATCCCTGGCCCAGGCTAGCACTGCCAGTGGAGTACAGATAGAAGTTTCGGCAAGGACATCCCCGGCCCAGGCCAGCACTGCCAGTAGAGTACAGATAGAAGTTTCGGCAAGGACATCCCCAGCCCAGGCCAGCACTGCCAGTTGAGTACAGATAGAAGATTTGGCAGATAACATCCTCCTGAGAGTATTCCTGTAGGCTTGAATCATTCCATCAGAATTGAGGTTACACAAAGATAGAATCTGTCATCAGAAAAAAGGCCTGTTGGCTCATTGTGTCTGCCCATTCCACCCATTCCTGCCTAACTAATGCTGAATGAGAGAACCGTAGAGGATCCTTACTACCCGTTCCCCCCTTCCTTTCTGCAAGACACATTACCGTGAATTCCCTCAGGTTGATGCCTTTAGCTCCTTCAGGTAAGCCCAATATCTGGATATTTTTCGTCCTGGCTGGTTTCCAAATTCTCTAGTCTGTGCCTCAGAATGGTGTTTTCCTTCACCAGAGCTGTGTTAGAATGCAGTTCTTGGTCTGCTTTTTCCACTGTCGGCTGGGCTGTCTCTTGAGTAAGCATAGAGAATCATGGAAATCTGGTGGCAGAAAAGGACTCCTTGGCACATCAAGTCTGCCCATTACCCCCTCTCTTACTCCCTTTATGCCATTGTTTCTTTTGTTTAGCCCCGTGCAGTTGTGCCCTCTTGAATTTACTCACCGACTCTATCCTCACCCTTATTTTCCAGAAGTGTCGTACGGGCATTCAGTAGCTCAACTTTAGCATTCAGCTCTTAAATCGCTGTCAGAATTGCTCCCATGATAGATTCACCACTTAAAAACTTCACCGCTCCAAATCCAGTTCATTTGCATTCCCCAAGGTCTGCTTCCCCACATGCTGCTTTGATGACTCACCCGCCTGAATGCCCCCTCTTCAGACAGTAAGGTAACATAGAAACATTGAAGTTGACGGCAGATAAGGACCGCGAGGCTCATTCAGTCTGCCCATTTCTTTTTCTACCTTATGAATGTACCATCTGACTTTGCTCTGTCAATGGCCTATCTATTCATACTCATCTGTACTCCTCCCTTAGGTGTATCCCATGCCTGTTTGAAGCCCTGCACTGTATTCCTATCCACCACTTCCTGAGGTAGGCCGTTCCATGCATCCCCACCCTTTCCGTGAAAAAAAATAAAACTTCCTCAAATTACCCCTTAATCGGCTTCCCTCTAATCTCACGCTGTGTCCTCTTGTCCTGCTATTTGTCTTGTATTGAAACATGTTAGACTCTTTCACCTTGTTAATGCCCTTACTGTGTTTGAATGTTTCGATCATATCACCTCTCTCCCTCCTGTGCTCAAGGGTATACATGTTGAGCGCCGTTAATCTGTCCTCATATGTTTTCTGATGCAGTCCCTGCACCATTTTGGTTGCCCTTCTCTGGACTGCCTCAATTTGGTTAATGTCCTTGTGAAGGTGTGGCCTCCAGTACTGCACGCAGTACTCCAGATGGAGCCTAACCAGTGTCTTGTAAAGAGGGATTATTACCTCCCTCTTCTGACTTGTGGTACCCCTACTAATACACCCTAACATCCCTCTAGCCTTACCTACTGCTTTAATGGTCTGCTTGGATGATTTCAGGTCATCTGTGATGATGATGCCCAAGTCTCTTTCTTCCCTTGTGACTGCCAGCAACTACCCTTCCAGCCTATAGGTGGCTTCAGGGTGTCTCTTCCCTATGTGCATGATCTTGCACTTCTTTGCATTAAACCCCAGTTGCCACTCTTTCGACCATTTTGCTAGTTTATCCAGATATCTTCTCATTCTGCCCACCCCATCTGGATCATCTACTCTGTTGCAGATCTTGGCGTCATCTGCAAACAGACAAACCTTACCCTCCAGTCCATCTGCAATGTCACTGATGAAGATATTGAAGAGGACTGGCCCCAGGACTGATTCCTGACGTACCCCACTTGTGACTTGCATCTCTTCTGACTGTATACCATTTACCACCACTCTCTGTTTTCTGCTCGTCAACCAGTTTGCCACCCAGTTGACCAACTTCTGACCCACCCTGAGCCTATCCAGCTTATTAGTCAATCTTCTAAGTGGAACAGTATCGAAAGCTTTGCTGAAGTCAAGGTGACATCAGCTGCTCCCCCTTGGTCCACCACTCTGGTTACCCAGTCAAAGAAATCTATGAGATTAGTTTAACAGGACCTTCCTTTTGTAAACCCATGCTGTCTTGGATCCTGTGCTCCTATGGATTTCAGGTGTTGCACTATCCTTTCCTTAAGGAGTGCCTCTATAATCTTGCCCACTACTGAGGTAAGACTGACTGGTCTGTAGTTCCCTGCCTCCTCCCTGCTGCCACTCTTGTGGAGCGGGATCACATGAGTCCTTCTCCAGTTTTCTTGGACCTTTCCTGTGCATAGAGACTCACTAAACAGTTCTGATAATGGCTCTGCTAGTTCCGCCCTTAGCTTCTTTAGTACCCTGGGATGTATGCCATCAGGTCTCATTGCCTTATCCACCCTGAGCTTATCGAGCTCTTATAGGACCCTTTCTTTTGTGACGGGACTAGTGCACACCTCCCTTCCCCCTGTGTCCATGGTGCTGAGCTGTGGGCCCTGCCCTACCTTCTCTCCAGTAAATACTGAGCAGAAGTATCTATTTAGGATAGATGCTTTACATGGTCCTCCTCCTCCTCACATGCCCTCTTATCCCCTTTAATCTTAGCAATACCCCCTCTGGACTTTCTCCTTTCACTAATGTATCTATAGAAAGTCTTGTCACCTTCTTTTACTGTTTGTGCTAGAGTTTCCTCGGTTTGGGCCTTTGCCTGCCTTACTGCCTTCCCTGCTTCCCTTAGGGAAGTTTGGTGTGCCTCCCTATCTTCATCCTGCTGCGTTCCCTTATATTTCCTGAAGGCCAGCGTTTTGGCTCTGACCATTTCTGTTACTGTTTTTGAGAACCAAAGTGGTTTCCTTCTTGTTTTGCATTTCCTTTTCTCTCTAACACAGTGGGATATTGCTTCAAGTATTGTATCCTTAATGCTTGCCCACTTTGCCTGTACCCTCTCACCTGTATTTTTTTTTGCCAGGGCTAACTTAACTCAGTTGGCCATCTTATCAAAGTCAGCTCCTCTGAAGTCCCATATTTTTGCCTTGAAATGGAATGATTTAGTTCTAGTGGCCAAATTGAACCATACCATGTGATGGTCACTGGCCCCCAGGTGACCTTCTACCTGGAGATCTTTGATCCTTTCCCTGTTAGTACTAGATCTAGGATAGCCCTGTCTCTTGTGGGTTGTTGTACCAGTTGTTTGAGGCCCTCCCCCTGCAGGGAATCCACCATGTGTCTAGTTCTGGCAGATGTTCCTGCTGGTATTGACCAATCTGTATCTGGTATGTTGAAGGCTCCCATTATCAGAACCTCCCCTTTAGCTGTCATGTTTTGTATATCTTCTACCAGTAATGTCTCTATGTCCTCCCCTGTTCTGGAGGCCTGTAGACAACCCCAGTTCGAATGGCTAGACCATTTCCTGTTTCCAGGGTTACCCACAGTTCTTCTGGCTCCTTGTGTGTATTCTGAATTTCTGTAGCTCTGTAGGTACATAGCTGAAACTTATAACAAAAGTCAGAGACCAGTACTAGAGTTCGCTAAACCTTTTCATCCAGTTTTGCTGATTAAAATGTTCATTTGCAGCTACTTACTGAGGAGCTCTAGTTACTGTCTTACCAGTTAGTCTGCTGGTTCCACACACACCTGACCACTGGTAAATTATTATTTTTTTAATTATTATTATTTTTTTTTTTTTGCATGCTCTGTTTTTCCCTCAGCCAACCCGGATGCCCACTCTTTTGGGCAGCCAGCCCGTACCCCTGCTGTTTCCCAGTTTTGCTGTCTGCTGCCTCCCGCCATCCTGACATATCCCTCTGCCGGGGGGGCCTCCCTACCCATGTGGGCAACCAGGAGGGGACAGCAAAGTGCCCATAGGCACTTCCTTGTATCTTGGCTGGGCGGCGGAGGTACAGCTCAGTGGCCAGCTAGGGTAGGGGGGCCGCTGTCATCCAGCCAGCACGGATGGTACTTTTTTCTTCCTGCCTCCCCCCCCCCATTGGGCCACACACTGCAGCAACCTGAGGCAGGGACGGGCAGTGGCATGTCAAGGCTGCATGCCACCAAGCACATCCGCCAGTCAGTCTCCAGGTGCAACAGGCCCTACCCCCCCCCGGAGGAAAGCATCCAGGAATCCCTCCCTGACGGTCTCCAATCTTGACACCCAGGCTCAGGCGTGAACCTGGGTCACTAGCATGCCGAGCAAACCCCCTTTGCTCAGTGCCACAGAGCCAGCTGGTAAATATTATTTTAAAGATTAAGATCCCACTGAAGTCATTAAAATGTTAATGCAATACGTATGCACTGCTGTTTCCATTTCAGTAATGACGGCATCCATGTCACTGATTGGAAGCATTTTGTTGTATATGAGGATGGTGGGTTAATGAACTGAGGAGGAGAAGGCAGGATTGTACATGGAGGGTTAATGCAGTTGCGAGGGGAGAACTAGATTTTATGCAGTGTGTTAATATATGCAGGGCAGGCAAGCTCAACTTACACACATTTGGTTAATGTGTGGGGGAGGGGGAAGGCTGGATTATACAGAGGAGGAATAATGCAACAATTACTCTGTCTGTGACCTTTGATGTCTGGAATAAATGCTAAAGATTAAATTAATAGTTATCTGCACGACATGCAAAAGAACTAATGTATGCAGTTTTTCAAAGTGAGTTCACTTTATCTCTTTACATAAGCCACACCTATATGGATATATTGATTGCAAAATAACTGTTAATAGAGCAATTAGGTCAAAAGTCAAAGAGCACAAGGTAGGGAAATGAAAACATTAGGACATTAGGGTTTGGAGTCTCATGAGTCTTGGCGAATTGGTGGTGGTATGTTCTTGTGGTGGTTAACCTTAATGCCCACCCCCTCCCCTAGCCTCCTGTCTGAGTACAAGGTGCAGGTCTATGCCCAAGCCTCATAATCCCATACTGTTTGAAGGTAGAGAAGTATAGCTCGACACGTGTAGCCAACAGACTTGATCGTTACTTTCTTCATGCAGGGCTCTGTGGCCCTGCATGAAATTAACGATCATGTATAACTTTATTTGCTCAGAGTAGGAGTGGGCATTAGGGTTGATAACCTCAAGGAACACCACACCAACTATTCTCCATGATTCCTGAGATGCCATGCCCTAATGTTTACATTTCCCCGCTTTGTGTGCTTTGACTTTTTGGGAAACCTAATCTCTGCATTAACGCAGTTTTCTGCAATTAATTTCCCTTCTTTTTGTGATAGTGGAAGCGCATCTGTATGATTAGAGATGCAGACTCTCAAGGCTTTCTGGGCCTGTGCTGTGAGAACAGTCCATCTGGCTGCATAAGCATTGGGCCCTCTGGGCCCTGTGCTTCTGTGTTGCTACAAATGTAGATATGCAGGGGCCTCTGGGCAGAGTCTGTCTGGCTACTGAAATACACGGCCCTGTGTGCTGCAGTACCATGTGGCTATGGATGCAAAAAATTCATGAGGCTATCTGGTGGGCTGCAGAAGAGCAGGGCCCTTGGGTGGTTACAGATGCAGATGCGCGGGGCCAAGCATCCTTCTGGCTGTGAAAGTACAGGACCGTTGGGGCCCTGAGCTTCTGTGCAGCTATGGGCGTAGATGTGCAGGACCCTCGGGCCCTTTGCCAAGAGATGACTTCTCTTCACTGTATGGTTACTTGTTTCCCCTTGCAGCCAGCACTGCACTGTCCCTCCCCAGGCGGGGAGTGGTGCCACATGGCAGTCCCAGCCTTGGCCCAATCAACTGGCTCACTGAAGCTGGCCCGGTGGCGCTGAAGTTTGAGGCACTAGACACCACATCTAGTGCCATGATGGAGACCCAGGTTCGGGAATGAGCCCGGGTCATCGGGGGTCGGCAGGGGCAGGAGAGGATTGAGTGTCCAGAGGTCTGCTCTCCTCTCCTGGCTGTGGGTGGGTCTGGCTCCCACTGTCTTGCGACTCCCAGTGGAGACTGGGGGCATTGCTACTTGTGGTAGCTGCACGCAAGGGTATGGAGGTGATAGCGGACGTCCTGTGGGTGGGTGCGGAAGCATGCCTGCTGTGCCCTGGACATCACTGCACGTCCGTGCCTCCGGGGAAACCAGAACACTGGAAAAACCCTGGCACTCGGACAGGCGCAGGTGGGACCAGGGGAGCACCACCATGCCCTCTGTCGGATCCTACCTGGCTGGTCTCCAACTCTCCTGTTTTCCACGGCAGCCCTTCTAGATTCTAGAGAGAGAGCTGGAGGAATTAAAGGCAGTCCCACCCCGGGGGGGGGGCTCAGAGCCGGAGGGGAGAGCACCGGCAAGAGGAGAACCGGTCAGGAGGACCTCGGGCCGGGCTGGAATCAGGGTTTTCTTTTTACATTTTGACCCCACGTCATGAACTTGGTTGCTCTCAGCTTGTGACACAAGAATCGCAACCCTCGCTAAGCTGGTAACCTAAGATTTTCATGGTGCCCAGAAAGTGTATTTCTAGGTCATTTTTTGTTAATCCCCAGAATCTAGCTAAATGTGTCCAGTTTACCTGTGTTCATATGTTTGTGTTTCGAAATGGCATCATTATTTATTGTGTTTCTAGAAAATAGTTTTGCCTAAAAGAAAAACCATGATGGCGGCACTCACAACCAAAATTTGTTTCTTGCTAATATAAAGAACATTTTCTTGCAAAACAAAAATTGGCTTCTGAACATAAATTATTTGTTTGCTCCAGACAGCGATTCTGTAAACACTGCTGAATATGCTCTAAAGCCAAATATTAAAACTTTGTAATTCAAGGACTGATTAATATTTTTTCACATAACCTTTGAAAGGCACATTCTTTGGCCGAGCCCTTTCTACTCTGAAAATTTGGGAATAAAACTTCAAACCATTTGTGCTCCACAGGTGAGCAAAAAACAGCACAAAAGTGCATTTTTACAAACTTTTTAAATGTACAGCCCTCAGAATCCATGTGAGCATCCTAAGAACTTGGCGCTCGGACCACACATGCAAAATTTCATGTAATTTTGTTGAAACAGTGCTGTTCCCAAGATGCAGAAATTGGACTTTAAAGTGTCTACTAAACCCATGCTCAGAAGCCAAATTTTTAAAACCTTGTAAGTCAAGAACTGCTTAATATTTTTACAATAAATCTTTGAAAGGCACCTCCTTAGACCAAGCCACTTATACTCTGAAAGTGTAGGAACAAAATGTAAAAAATTGTCTTTTTTCGTGGCTAGCATGAAACTTGCTAACTCATAAAAACTTGGCACCCTGACCGTCCTTGCAAACTGTTGTGGAAGTAGCCGTCCCGGTGGCGAAGAGGGCTGAGGCACGGCATGCATCTAGCCTTTTCCCACATTAGCAACCTAGGTTCTGGAATGTACTCGGGTCATCGGAGGTTGGCCAGGGTGGGAGAGAATTGAGCAACTGGACTGCTCTCCTCTTGTGCCAGCAGTACTTGACCATCTCCTTCTTGCCTACAAAGTACACCCCTCCCACCTCTCCCCAGCCTCCCATCATCTATCTTTTTGCTCCCGTCTCCCTCTCACCCTTACATACCCAGGTTCTCCTACCCAATTTGTCTGTGTCTGGGGGTAGAGCTGAGACATAAGGAATTAAAAAAAAAAAAAAATACTGTACCTTTGTAGAAGGTTAAAACCATCTTGTTCGGCTTAGATTCTGTTAGAACCAGGACACTCCTGACAGGCATTATGGACAGTCTGGAGTCCCTAAAATCTCAACATGGGCAACAAGGACGAAACTACACATTCAGATTAAACAGGAACTGTCCAAAATGAAAGATTAAACACTGCGAAATTACAAGGCAGTAGAAAGATTAGCTACGTGCCTGAGAAAACAATTTTTATTGTAAATTTCCAACAACAGAGTATATAACCTTAATCTACAAAATCATGTCAACATAATTCTCCATTAGGGTTAAAAACAACTCTTACTTGTGTTCCCAGTGACAACATTAGTGCTAACAAAAAAATGAAATGTTGGTAAGTCGATAGAATGTATTCTTTATGTAGTGCTCCACATTGCCACTGTAAAGTCTAAAAATATGTGTCAGTACTTATGAAAATTAGGGAAGGGAGAATATTGATAGTGTCTTCCAATGAAAGTCGTAGTTCTTTCTGATAGCTGCCTACATCACTTTGCACCCAAAAGCTGCATCAGCCAAGCTCTGAGTATCAGGCCTGTAATGTTTGATGTAGGTGTGTGGGGAAGAACACGTGGCTGCCCCGCTTTGACACAGATAGCACTGCTCTTTTGTCCCTGAATGCTGTCATGGCCCTTATTGAATACATCCTAATCAAAGCTGGTCATTTCATTTTTGATGCCACAGAAGTCTTTACTAGACAGTTGGTAGCCTTGGAAACCATTTGCCCTTTCTTGGCAGTTTAGGAGAGCCTGATAAACTGTTAGACTAGCAAAAAGTCTGTGTCCTTACCGGTATGTTTTGGCTGCTCTGAGCATGTTGAGATTGTGACAGTGACTTCATTTGGGATTCGCCGGCTTAGGGCAAAATTAATGGATGGTAACCTTCCTGGTGTTACCAGAAAAGGAAATTATAGTAAGTATGTTAACATTTCTTCCTTTCACTTCTTGTCAGCCAGCATCCAACCAGTTTAGAAACTTTTAACAGAGAGAGAAAAAGACCAAGGCTGCATGCAGTATGCTTTCCCCCTCTGAGGACTTGAGAATATCACTAATGATCGTCATGCACATGCCTTGAGTCACTGTTCGGATTTTCAAAGCAATAGTTTTAAGTGATCCAATGTTTGTTTGTTCGGTATAAAACGTATTGCTGTGTTCAGGACAAAGTCTTATTTCGGGCCGTATGTACTGTATATATCAGAGTGCTTAAAATATGCATAACTGATGTATGCATGAGTTTGCATCGATTAGGGGCCACCTTTCTCAGGCAAGCATTCTCTTGTCTTCAGCAGAGTTTTATTTAAGTCCAAAAATTGATTAGCGTTTTGCTCATAAAAGTGCTAAAACATTGTGAAAATGCATAGCACTTGTCCCACTGTGTTTAACAAACATACCACGTCTAGAAAACCTATATAAATACTTTCTATACAGTTAGCATTGTCCCAAGAAAAAAACTGCTAATCAATTATTTAAAACCCTGTTCAGGAATGTGCAGAGGCATTGGATAGGCAGAACTTTGGACAAGCTGTTAGGTAAGAAGCACAGGGCAAGAGCCGGTGCATCGGCGCAGCAGTAGAGCTACCGCTCGCGACCCAACTTTGAGAACAAGCCTGGGATGTCGGGGGCCGGCTAGAGAAGAAGAGGATCGAGCATGCCAGTGTACGCTGTCCCCTTCCTGGTGAAGGAGGGTGCCATGTCCTGCTGCACTACTGCCATCTGTAGATGTACACATGGCAGAGCACGTGGGACACAGGGAGGGAGGGATGCGCCATGCTGTGTATTGCGTGAGTGTGCCAGTGCATGCTGACGTTGGAGAGTACATCCCAACACCAGCATCCCTATGGGGCATGGGGAAACATGGCATACAAAGAGAATGGGGAAACTAAAAAAATAAATGAGAAAAAAACCTTCTCCGCCCACATCTCCATAAAGTCGGAAAATCCTCCAAGCTGGAGTGGAGGCGCAGAAACAATGAATAAAAAAAGTTTGGGTGAGTACAGTCACATTTTGATTGAAAAATAACAAAGTACCAGGTAAGGCAAAATCGGCAGGAACTGATACCATAGGACCCAAAGTACTAAAAGCTGGCCGTGCCTATCATGAAGTGTAAGTCTGTCACGCTCCTTTCACCCGTATACCCCTTCACCACCCTGTAACACAGGTTTTGACGGGGGCTGTGGGGGGATTTGTACCACACCCCTCTTGCTTTAAATTTGGCCCTTCAAGACCTCAGTGCACTGTGTGCTCTACATGTTGGCTGGCCCTCAGAGGGAGGGTTAACAAGTAACACCTAAGTCCAAGAAAGGGAAAGGTGTACGGGGGGGGAAAGGGAGTTTTCATTTTCTGTTACGGGAAGGCAACCAGAGAGTGAACTTCAAGAACCTTTTTTTTAAAAGCTGTTGAATAAATGCCTTTTTTTTTTTTTTTGTGTATTACTGAAAGTGTACAGTAGTGTTTTTATTTAATTTAAACTGGTGTCCAGAGCATTCTCTTTGTGATTTCTTTCCCCAAGAAGCTGCCCAGTTTGCTACTCTGTCACAGTGCCCCAGTGTAAAAGCAGAGTAATGGAACCAAAAGCACAAGACCGGTTTCAAGCAGGAATTAGTAGTGACACAAAAAAACCTTGCAGCTTGCATTTTCCAGCCTGGCGATTGGACAAGGACTTCAAAGACCGTAAGAGGAGCAAAAGAGAGAGTGTGCAAAATTAGGGAGAAGATTCGTTTTTCTGAAGCTGTGATAGGTAAAGTCAGGGCATGCCTCCTAAAGCCCTCTCACAGTTCAGACTGATACCAGTATGTTTGTGTGCTTTGCAAGCAAACATAAACATGCCCTTGCTTTTCCAAGCATTTTGTTTCCGTCGGTTAGCCTTAAACTTTGTAGCTATATGCAGATATCACATGATCTTAACCTTTGACCTGAATCAGAATGATTAGATTGGTATCTTCCACAGCTGCTTATGTCACTTAGTCGGCCTGGAAAGTAGAGATGCTAGGTGGCTCACTTCCCAGCTTATAGGGATGCTAAAGGACTGGGACCTTTGACCTGGGTCATTTGCTGAATTGTTTTATGAAATTTCTCCAAGACCCATGTATGTAAGTCCATAAAGCTGTGCAGATGATGGTCCGTACCCTACATACGGGAATGTTGTGTGGCTGTGACATTTCAGCTCTGCAATAAGAGTTCTATATCGGCACAGTCATATACTGTAGTCTGTAATGTGGCCCACATAATGGCCTTTTGAAAACCACATGATGATGCATAACTTATGGCTTCATGAATGACTTTAATCTGTAACTGTAGTAAATACATGCTTTCCCCTGTTGTTCAGTACTGCTGCCTTTTTCTGACATCTGGGCACTTAGTGCCATTTCAGGGTGCCCATGGTTAAGCAGAGCATTGTTACTTAAGCAAAAATATACGACATGGCATGTGTTGTTGGATTTACCAGCACCTCATGTGGTGTGGCACATGGCCATAGGCTGAATGACTTTAACCACACAGAAAGTGAGTAAGTCCCAACAACTACCACTCCTGGAGTGCATTATTGCAATTTTGTAATGGACCCTTATTAAAAAAAAAAAAGACACAAATAATTAGATGAAAACTAAGTTTTAGAATAACATCTTTACATTTATGATATATTACTACATGATAAAATAGCGTCAAATTTAAGGAACCCAGATGGTACTCAGTGTTGTGCCCCCTTCCCATAAATTTGCTCCACCCTCCCCCTTTAATATCTGTTCTGCTCTCCCTCCATACTTTTCTGTTGTTCTTGCTGAATGTATGCTCTTGCCTGCTCTCTGTACTGCTCTCTGTACTCTTGTTGGCTGTTTTTCTCCTGGTAGTTCTCAACATTTTTTTAAGCCACCATATAGCTCACTGTACCCTAGCTGGCTCCCTCTTCTTACTATCACCCGTGGTGTGTGTGGCTGACTCTACGTCTATTGGCTTCCTCTCTCTGCCACCATCACAGGACCCTGAAGCCATGTTGTGGCTTACTCTACTCCCACAAGCTTAGTTTGACTTCCGCCACCCAGCACAGCACTTAACCACCTACAGTATTCAGTAATATCTTGACCCAAGGTACTACTTTTGATTTTGGGGTGGGGTATGTTCAGAGTTTGAACACCCCCCCCCTTCCAAAATGTCAACTATATGAAAGAAGAGAGTAACAGCTCTCGGGCAGCACTTTAGTACCAGTTTGGTTGGAATGTCAAGAATGTGTGGCAGTACTTCAAGGAGTTATGACTGTGGGCACCTCAGTAGAAATATTAGGCGGGTTGTTTGTGTGGATTTCACAAGGTATTTCTTATGTATGTTAGTTGAACATTGAAGAACAGTAAACAGTTGATTTAGTGCAGGGTTGTAAATTAATGACTATTATTCATAATATTTTTTAAACCTTTTTTTTTTATGTTACCAGAAGACAAAAAATGACATCGGGTAAAGACATAAATTTCATGTCTTATGATCTGCATGTCTGTGACATGTGATGAGGTCGGCTTGGACTTCACCTGTGTGTGTTGTGACATTTGCATACAAAGTCCCTAACTGACCAGTCAAATGACTGGGATTGTCTTGTACATTTTTATAATAATGTTTTCTGTATCACAGAGTGGATCCACCCTCTCCCCCCCCCCCCAATAAGGGTAACCATGGCATCGACTCAGTTGCTGTCTTACCTTTGGATCAAAAGGTCAGAGAAACCTATTGTGGACTGCAGGCATGGCAGAATAGTGGCAGGAGGGGGTGCGTTGGTGCTACATTACAAGGTGAAGCTGAGACACAGGCCCTCTCTGGATGGTAGTGGATCTTATGGTGCCGAAGGGCAGGGACGAAGAGTCTTATTTCCTATTACTTTTTTCTTTTTTTACAGTGTATTTACCCAGAACAACTTGGCTGAGATGCAGTATCTCATTTTCAGTAGGGTCCTGCTTTTGCTCTTTCAGACAGCTAGTTGAACTGCACTACATGACTTGGTCAAGGTCATAAAGTTAGTAAGTGACTGTGGTGGGTTTGAGCCTGGGTTGATTCCAAAGCTGTGTTTACACAGCGGCATTTGCACCGTAGCAACTCGAGCGCTCGGGTTCCTGCGTTGTAAATGCCGCCAAGTATTCCACTGCCGAGATTACGGTTAGCGCTCCCTGCGCTGCTTAGCATTCCCCAGAAAGTCTGGGGACGTGTTGGGGAGCGAGCAGTTTAAGTGGCCATGTGGACAGCCTGCACCGCTCATCTCCCAGCCCCTCTCCAGCGCGTCTTACATCGGCGCTGAGGGAGGCTGTGTAGATGCATTAGGCAAGCGTCTTTTGGGTCAGGGCAGCTCTGCAGTGCTCCAAAGAAGGAGCGAGAGTAGCCATGTAAACATGGCTCAAGTGTGTGCTCTAGCCACTAGACCACACTGCCTCCTTAATCTTTTTTTCAGACTCTCTTCTTCCGCCCCTTCCTTTTGACCAAGGGAGTACACTGGAAGCTAAGCCAGCCATCAGCCTGCAGCAGTGACAGTGACTTTGTGTGGATGTTAGGCCTCAGTTGCCAGGAATTGTCTTTTGGTTACCCACTCGGCACTTTCCAACACATTGGCTGTGGGAATCAATATGCCTCTGTCACAGCATAGACTGATAGGGTGTGTGCATATACCAGGTGTTCTTAGCCCTGCAGCTGTAACACTTCCGACTGATTGCAAAAATGAGTTGTTTGGATGCCCTGCTACTTTAGCCCGCCAGTAGTTGCAGCATTTTGCTACTTTCCTATTCTCGTGTGAGTAAAGCTGGTGCAGTCTTTCATCGCTGTGGGTGCCAGAGCCTCTCAACTGGCAGGCAAAATAACATGTAGCCACTGAGCACTCCTGAACTCCCTTTCCTCCACACACCATATATCTTGTCATCAAGCATAATATACACCTCACTGCCACTGCTGTTTCAGTGAGGCAGAGTGCCCTACCAGTTTAGGTGACACCTAAAGGGATACCAGCTGTGTGGGGGCAGCACGCATGGAATGGACCCCAAAGTACTGTAGACATAGCTGGCTCATCACTCTAGGTATTGGTGTTGATTTTTAGCTTTGAATTCATTTGCAGTTAAGGGCCTTGGCGCAAAAACAGCTTAACCCTTAGGCTGCCGCCGACAAGATACCTTGTCCTAAAAACCTATGCGTTCTAAATCTTCCGGCAAACAGATGTACGATTTTTTCGTCTCTCTGTTTTTGAACTAAGCATTAATGAAAAGCCGTGATAGCTGTGTGAACTGTTGCTTTTGCCACATTTCTGATTAATAAATATGCATGTTTTCATTATGAGAACCTAATCAACAAGTGCAAGTGGAAACGTTTGAATGCTGCAAATAAAATAACCAGAGTATTTGTAACTGTCACATACACTTTAACATGCTGCGCACTGAGAATTGCAATGTTGGTTTTTTTTTTTGTTAGTATTTTAAAAGCTTTTATATCTGAGGTAATATACTGCCATCTGGCTTGTTTGTTATCCCCCTCTCCCATTCTGACCCGTGATAGAATTAAGGATGACCAGCTCCCAGGCAGACTTGCACCAGCCTCTGAGTGCCACAGAACTGAGAGGGTTACCATGACAGCAGGAGGAGGTAACAAGTACTGGGGTCAGAAGGGATCACTTGGCTTAGCATGTCTGTGATAGCAAGTGAAACAGTAGGAATGAAGAAAGGTTAATGTCATTCTTAGAAGAATCTACTTTTGTCCAAAACTGTGTGTGTGTGTGTGTGTCTGTTGACATCTTTTCTAAACATTGCAGACAGCATCTCTCTGACAATCAGGAGCCTCTTCAGCTTTGAATAAAAAATATGTGCCTTGATGCGAAAAAGGTTTTTTGAAATCTTGTAAAATACCATCTGCAACTAAACAAGCTTGCAGCTATAGGTAGGTCTAGCGAGAACATTTGTATTTTAAATGAGAAGGATTGTAGCAGGGTCATAATTGAATAAAGCAGTCCAAACCCCATGGGCTTCACCATTGAGGGCATTTAAGGTGACACAGCTGTCTTTTCCATGAGCCTTGGTTATCGCGTTCTGTAAAAAAGGCCCAGTGTTTTGAGCAGGGAACCATGAACCAAGAGTTCCCAGGATTCTATTCCCGCCACAGTCCCTGACTCACCATGTGACCTTTAGCAACTCTGTTGACCTCCCAGTGCTTCAGTTCCCTAAGCTGTGGAATGGGTTAGCAGCAGCATCCAGCTGAAAATGAGATGATGCGTCTCAGGTGGGCTATCCTGGGTGACTGCACAGTAAAATCTACACATACAACAGGTTTTTAAAGGAACGGTGTAATTGAGGAGGAAAGGGAAAGTAATCACTAAAGTAAAAGCCACGGTCCCTGTTACTCCAACTGAGGGGGATCCCCTAAGGCTCCATCCTTGGACCAGTATTATTTAGCATTTATATGCTGATAAATATAGTAACATTTGTATGCTAGTATATAACATTTATATTGGTGCATTGGTCACCAAACTTCTGCCTTGTTCCCACTCCTCCACTGGTGAGTTGCTTATCCTTGGCAACTTTATTATTAATTAGCTCTCCTCCTCTGCACATTAATGTTGCCAAAAAATGTAGAATACCTCCAATTATTTAAATTAATTTCAGATCCCACCCATCTAAATCTTTTTTTTTTTTTTTTTAGTTTATTTATTTGTATTTCTCGACTGGGGGAGGTTGTGCCTTTGGGTCCTCCCCCCGTCCAGCCAACCATCCTGGCTGCTGCCTTGGTCACGGACAGAGCTGTAACCTCCCCGTCACTACCCCCTCTGGTCACATCACAATGGGTACCTATCACACACACTGTGGCGACCAGGAGGGAGCTAGCTTGCGCGCGACCGTGGCGGCACCGCCACCGGGCAGCCTTCATGCTGCTGAGAATTTTTTGCTGTGCTGGTTGTCCCGCGGGAGGGCATGCAGTGATGCCAGTGGGAGGTGCATGCATCTGCACGCGCCTCAAGCCTCTGCCCCTCCCTCCCCTTCCTGCAGCGACTTCCCCAGTTTCCACTAGGAGCCAGCCATGCCGCCCCACTGCTGTCCCCCCTCCCAGAGAAGGAGAGCTGTCCTCGGGGCATAATCCTTCTCCAACCCCAACAACCGTGCTGGATCGAACACAGGTCGTTAGTAGCATGGTGGTGACCAGCGCCTCAGCGCTACTGGGACAGCTACCCATCTAAATCTTTAATCCCTAAACTACTCCCTCCTGGACTGGATCTTCTCCTTCCATCCTCCAGCGTATTCTGGGTGCTGGTTTCGTCCCAGAAGCCCTCAGTGACCACCATATGGTCTACTGTGTGTGCAAGATCCATCACCCTAAAACTCATTTCATCCTTCTCCGCTTCTTCTGTTCACTGGCCTTTTCTTCCTACACGCCGACTTGTCAGCCACTAACTGATCCCCTATCCCCTATCTCAGTAGCCACTAATATAAAGTCTGCCCTCCAGTCCTTCCAGTCCAAATATATGGCTGTCTGGCTGATGGTCCATCATGCCCCTCTTAGGAAAACCAGAGATTGAGATTCCCATCTCCCCAGGATCTCTGCTGAGCTGCTGGCTTGCCTTTGAACTGGAGACCTAGCCTGGTGGTCCTTTAAGCTCACTGACTCCCTCGCTGCCCTGACTAATTTTTGGACCCTTTGTAACACCAGTACCAAAGCTCTCAGGCTTGTGAAATCTGAATATATTGCATCTACGTTCCAGAACAAACTTAATAACTCCTCCAAATTCTGGAATGTCATCCACCCCTCTGACCCAATCCTCCTCCCACCTCAAGGTTGGCAGCTCCCACATCTCAGACCCTGCAACCATTGTCTCTTCCTTCAACTCCCTCTTCACCTGTGCCCAATCCCTCCTCCCCTCTTCTCTTCCCCTCCCTTTAACTCCTCATCTGCTTTTGTTCTCTTTCTCACTCACCATTCCTTCTGCCTCCCTCAAGGCCCTCCTAGCTCTTAACCCCCACAAGTGAGTGAGCCCTGACAGTCTCCACCCCACTCTTCATCTCTCTGCTCCTGCCATTGCTATCCCTGTTACTCACATCTCAACCTCTCCTTCTCCTCAGTTACTGGCTCTGATGCCTGGAAACCAGTTGCAGTCATCCCCCTTCCTAAAGGGGGTGATCCTTTTTTCACCTGGTTACTACCAGCCTATCTCTCCTCTTCCCATCCTGATTAAGCTCCAAGAATACCTTGTTCTTTCATAGCTTTCCCCCTTCTTCGATGACTCCTCCTTCTTCACTTCCTTCCAGTCTGGTTTCAGGATGTCCAACTCCACATCCACCTCTCTCCTCCAGCTCAACAGCTCCATCCTTACTGGTATGAACCCGGGTCAGATCACCTCCACCATCTTTGTTGATTTGGTCAAAGCTTTTGACACTGTTGCCCACCCCTCATCTTGGACGGACTTAAGGTGGCAGGGCTTTCTGCCTCCCGAGTCACTTATTTGGTCCACTCCCTATCTGTTCAGCTGTGCCAAAGGGCCCGCCCTTAGCATCATTCTCTTTTTCATCTTCCTGAATGACCTCCCTGATGCCGGTTCCTCTGTGTTCATACACATGTACGAAGATGGTATAGTGCTCTTTGCCTCTGACTTCTCATCCCTGACCTCACTGCTCAGCTCCAGCTGGACATTAACAACATCCAGCACTGGTTCCGATCCAACCAGCTGTAACCTTAGTGCCACGAAAATGGTCTCTATGACCTTTGGCTTCCGGCAGAGGATTGCCAGGTTCCCCTTCTTCCTTACTCTTGATGGTAATGTGATTGAGAATGTCTCCTCTTTTAAATACCTTGGAGTCAGGCTGGACCACCACCTCGACTTCTCTGCAAGTTTAGATGCCATCCACCACTAGCTCCACCCCAAACTGGGTGTGCTCTACAGGATCAGTCATCAGTGTCAGTATCTTGCCTCCTGCCCACCAAGAGATCATCTTAAAGATGATCCCACCTATCTTCGACTATGGCAACATTGTCCACAGGGCACTTCCAATCTTCCCTCACCAGACTGGATGCACTTTTTCACTCCTTCTGCCATTTTGCCTTGGGTGGTCCCCCCCCCCCCAAACCCACCACAGCTGTCTTAATTCCTCCTTCTCCTGCCCCTCCCTTGATGCCTGGTGCCTTGCTACAGTGCCTTCTTTATATCCAAATTCTGGCTTGGCTCCCTCGCAGCCTACCTGTCGTGCCTCTTCCCCCCCTTTCCTTCCCTCTCTGCAGCACGGTTTCTAGGGACATGGATGTGTTGTTCATCCACACTGTCTGGCAGGTTCCTTGCCACTTTAAATCTTGCCGGAAGGTCTTCAAGCTGGCTCCTCCCACCCACCCGGGTGGTAGAACTCTCGGCTCTGCCCCATGACGCCAGATCTTCCTTACCGCTTGGAAGCTCAGGTTCCCTCCTTAACGCTCTGCGTATAAGACTGGTTCCTAATTCTTCAAATCTTCGAAATTAAAAGTTTTTGCTAAAAAGACTTTGGTCTTCTCTCCCTCGCGGCTGCGATGGACAAATCGACTCCTGGTTTCCAGAGATGCCCTTGCGGGCAGAAGATGTCTCGGACGGATCCGCACTCCACGTGCGTCTACTGCTTGGGCCTTGAGCACGACCCGCAGGCTTGCGACCTGTGCTCTTCTTTTTACGACCTCTCATCCTCGAAGACCATTCTGCCCGTTACAGCTGGGGCGTCGAGAAAGATTTCCTCGGTTAAGTATAAGAGGCCCGGTTGGCGGTGTCCGGCGTGGTGGCTGGTGGATCAGCTCGAGCAGATGATCGCCCTCAAAGAAGGAAGCGGCGCGGGCGGCTACCTCGGCTGCGGCATTTGTCCGCTCTCCTCGGTGCCTGTGTTGACTTCTTTTAAGGGCATGTCGACCCTCTCGGCGAAGGTGAGGGTCCAACTTCTCTGGACCTTTTCTCGGTCCAAAAGGCAAAAGTAAAAGTCTCACCGTCGGCGCTCTTGGGATGGGAAGATCCCCTCCCCCAGTGGTCGACAGTGACTTTGGTTGACCCGGCTTCAGCCACTGGTTCACGAGTGTCCCGTCAGGCCAGTTGGCCGAGACTCCCGTCGGCGGTCGAGATTTTCTCGACCCGTTGAACGAGGTTAATAAACTAGGAAGCTGAAATCCTCTCACGGTTCCCGGAGGAGTTGAGGTCCCGTCGGCTCGTCTGTGCCTCTGGTTCGGGCCTTGAGTGGAATCTTCCGAACCGGGAGTGCGATTCACACCTCCCGCACCGTCCTCGGCCTGCCGGTTCTCGATCTCGGGCGTCTTCGTGGTCAACCCATCCGCCGCCGCCGGCGGTCTCGATCTCGGCACGTGCTCAGCGAGCGCCGCTCTTCCTCTTCCTCCTCCTCGGACGAGGGAGACTTGATTACAAGTTGTGCCGGTATGGGAACTCGTAGCAACAGCTCCTTCTGACCGGGGGAATAGCCGACCAGTGGTCTTCCCGGCCATTAAGTGGCTGTCACCGGGAGGCGGCGAAACAACCTCGTTGTGCGAGGAGCCTGTTCCCAGGCGGTTGTTCGGCAAATTCCAGCTGCCCACCAATTCTGGTGGAACCTCCGCCTCCACAGCCGTTATTTGGTGCTCTGGCCAAAAATTCTCGATCGGCTCGGGGACTGCCCATATAGGCTGTCTGTCACCCTCACTCCCGATAAGCCTCGGCAGGTGGAGGGTGGCTCAGGCCGAGGCAGCTCTTTGAGGACTCTTCGAGGTCGAGGATGATTCCTCCCTTTTCTCCAAGCGAATGGACTTGGGTCCTCAGGAGAGACAGTCGGTGGCGATAGCCCGCCGTCCTTCCTGGATTACTTCGGCTCATCTCGGAGTCCACGGGATGAGCTCGAACCCGTTCTAAGCGGGCCAGGTATCCCTCACGGAGATTCTGGACCGAGGTTCCCCTACAGAGGCCTTTCCGGTGGCGAGGCCATAGTGAGCCCGGCCTTGGAGCTTGGCGCGCCTGCTTCCTGCCCTGCACCTTCGGCCAGGATGGCCAGGAAGTTATCACGGTCCCTACTGGTTCCCTGTCCGGTTTGGAACACCCCTCTGCTGAGGGTTGGTTACCGACAGCGTTTTCCGGGCGCCAGGAGCGCCAGGATGTGGACAAACCTCCGACAAGGAATCAAGAATTGGATTATGCGATGAAAGTCTATGCTGCGTCTTCTCTCGGCCTTCGTCCAGGCCAGTTCGGCCGTCCTCATGCACATTTTCTCATGCCTGTTGGGCTCCTGGATGAGGTCATCCCTCATCTTCCAGCGGATCTGCAGACTATGGTCAGGCAGGTGCGGGACCAGGGCAGGGCAGTGGCCAAACAGCAGCTCCAGACTGCTTTAGACATTGGGGACTCATGTGTCAGGTCTGTGGCGACCGCAGTGGCCATGCGTCGGCGGGCTTGGCTGAGGATATCCACCTTTACTTTGGATACCCAGCACAGGTTGGCGTTCCTTTTTGAGGACTGACCTCTTGGCCCTGGGTGGAAGGTGCGCCTGCAGAGGATCGAGAGGTCAATGCTACCTTGGACTCGGTCTCTTCCGCTCAGAGGACAAAGGCCGTGAAGCCTCAGCCTAAGCCTTTGGTCCTTCTGCGCCCCAGATGCGCCCGGCCAGCAGCGTCAGGGCCAGCAGGCTCGGGCTTGGCATCCCAGAGCCCAGGCCATCTGCTTCCCTCCAACGGAGCAGGAGTGCAGGCCCAGGAGGTCCCTCGGCGGTCCTCCTCCAAACCTGCCCAGTGGCGGGCTGAGGGTGTCGCCACCATCCCGTCACCTCACCCTAGTTCCCCCCGTGGGGGGCGGCTCCGACACTTCCTTTCCCACGCCTGGTCGTTGTTACCACGGACGGTGGGTACTGAGAGTGGTGGGAAAGGCCTGCCTCTGGGGTCGAGCAGGCCCGCCCTTCAGAGTATCGCACCTCGGGGGCCTCGGGGTCTGCAGCCTCACTGTCGGCTCGTCGGGCCGATGCTCTCCTCCTCCAAGGAGGTGATCAGGAAGTAACGGATCCCCTCAGACCAGGGGTTCGTGTCCAGGTACTTCCTGGTTCCGAAACAGACGGGGGGGCTGGCGCCCCATTCTCGACCTACACGACCTGAACAAGTTCCTAAGGTCTCGAACCTTCAGGATGGTCACTCTGGTGCAGATAATACCATCTCTGGAACACGGCGTGTGGTTCTGCTCTCTGGACCTGCAGGATGCGTTCTTTCACGTCCTATCCGTCCATCACTGGAGATTCCCTCGCTTTCGGCGGAGGGATCCTCTTCAGTTCTGAGCCATGCCCTTAGGCCTGTCTTCAGCTCCCAGGGTCTTCACCAAATGCATTGCAGTGGTGACAGCTTTTCTTGGCTTGCGGGGGTCGGGTACCCGCCACCTGGGCGATTGGCTGATAGCAGCCCCCTCCAGACAGGAGGTGGAGCAGTCAGAGATCTGGCCCTCAGGTTTGCTCTCAAGTCGGCCTTCTCATCAACGAGGCCAAGTTGGAACTCGAGCGAAGCAGGTGATTCTGTTTATCAGGGCAGGCTCGACTCTCTTGAGCCAAACACGGCTCGGCAGGACAGGGTGAGGTTCTTACCTCCTTTGCCCAATCATTTCTGGTTGGGCAATCGCGCCCTGCCCGGGACTTCCTGTGCCTCCTGGGTCTCATGGCGGCCTGTACCAGCATGGTCCGTTGGGCACGCTGGCACATGCGCCCCCTTCAGTGGGGTCTGGCCAGCCAGTGGTCACAGCGCTGAGATCCATTGGACCAGCTAGTGATGGTGACCCAGGAGATGTGGAACGCTCTCCGGTGGTGGACCGTTTCATCTCATCTGCAGGAGGGCATCCCGTTTGTCTGCCCCGAGCCGACGGTCTCTCTATCGACCGATGCCTCTCTGATGGGTTGGGGTGCCCATCTGGGGGAACACCGAGCGCACGGCCTCTGGTCCCCGCGGGAGTCCCGATGCCACATCAACCTGCTGGAGCTCCGAGTGGTCCACCTAGCTCTCACCGCCTTTGCTCCGTTACTCTGGGGTCAAGTGGTCCGAGGTCCAGGCGGACAATACCGCGACCATGTGCTACCCTAAACCGCCAGGCGGGGCCGCGTTCGATGCTTCTATGCAAGGAAGCTGTCCGCATTTAGTCCTCATCGCAGCCTGAGGCCAATCTCCTAGCCATTCATGTGGCAGGAGTCTCAACACCCTGGCCGATGCCCTGAGCGGATGGGGCTGCATCTCATGAGTGGTCTCTCCTGCGGAGGTAGTACAAGATCTGTTCTCCCACTGGGGCACACCTCAGGTGGACCTGTTTGCCTCCAGGGAGAACGCGAAGCTGAGCCTGTTTCATGCCCGGCCCCCTCAGCAGGGCTCGCTGCAGGGGGATGCCTTCTCGAGGCTGTGGACACCGGGCCTCTTCTACGCCTTCCCCCCATTTCCCTTGATTCACAAGGTGCTTCTCAAAGCAAGGAGGGACAAGGCGCAGGTGATTCTGATAGCCCCAGACTGGCCCCGCCAGTTCTGGTACCCAGATCTCCTCAGCCTCAGCTCCAGGCTCCCGGGCAGCTTCCAGCTCGCCCGGACCTGCTCTCAGTCAATCAGGGGAAGGTGTTCCATCCAGACCTTCAATCCCTGCACCTGACGGCCTGGTTCCTTAGCGGCTAGAGTTCCAGGCCTTGGGTCTTTCCGACGAGTTCCTCAATGCTGTTGAGGCGTCCCGTAAGGAGTCGACCAGGAAATGCTATGCCTTCAAATGGAAGAGATTTTCCATTTGGTGTCAGGAGCAAGGGCTTGGACTCTTCCTCCTGTCCTTTGGCAAGCATCTTGGACTATTTATGGTCCCTTTCTAGTCAGGGCTTAGGTCGGCGACCCTAAGGGTGCACCTGGCAGCCATCTCTGCTTACAGGCGCGGGCGAGGAGCAGTCGGTGCACAGGAGAAGGTGGTCTGGCGCTTTCAAGGCCTTGATCACATTCCCCTCGGTGCGAGAACCTCCACCTCCGTGGGATCTACTGCTGGTACTGGCAAAGCTCATGGGCAAGCCATTGAACCAATGCACAGGTGTGATCTCTCTCACCTGTGGGTCCGCCTTCTTGGTGGCTATCCGTCAGCCAGAAGGATGGGAGAACTCAGGTGCTCTGCATCGAGTCTCCTTACCTGGTCTTCCACAGGGACAAGGTCCATCTGCGCCCCCACCGAAATTCCTTCCGAAGGTGGTGTCGGAGTTTCACCTTAACCAGGTGTTGACTCTGCGGTGTTCTACCCAGTACACCTCGGAGGCTGAATACAGGCTCCATACTTTGGACCCTAGAGGCGCTCGCTTATTATAAGGGCCTTGCGGCTGAAGTCGAGGAGAGGTTTAGCCAGCTGTTTGTCACCCTACGCTGAAGCCGCACCTAGCAGACCTGCAGCCAAGCGAGACGATAAGCAGGTGGGTCACCTCCTGCATAGATCTCTGCTATAAGTTGGGAGCATGGAGCCTCCCAGAGGATAAGGCTCATTCTACCCGTCATACTGCTGCATCGGTGGCTGCTTCAGGGGCGTCCCTATCCAGGAAATCTGCAGGGCTGCTACCTGAAGTCAGCACACACCTTCATTACCCATTACCACATCGACCTTGAGTCATGCCGGGATGCTGGTTTTGGGGCCTCGGTTCTTCAGTCTTTATTCCCTAAGAGTAGGGGTGTGCTTGCCTCCCTCCTCCCGGAGAACTGCTAGGAGTCTGCCAGACAGTGTGGATGAACAACATATCCATGTCCCTAAAATACAGGTTACTCACCTGTAACAGGAGTTCTAGGAATGGTATATATTGTTCATCTACTCCCCGACCTCCCGGCCGGACGCGACAACCTGAGCTTCCAGCGGGCCAGATCTGGCGTCATGGGGCGGAGCCAAGAGTTTTACCACCCGGGTGGGTGGGAGGAGCCAGCTTGAAGACCTTCCGGCAAGATTTAAAGCGGCAAGGAACCTGCCAGACAGTGTGGATGAACAACATATACCATTCCTAGAACTCCTGTTACAGGTGAGTAACCTGTATTCCCCAAAAAAAATCTACTGTTGACCAGCCTGCCTTCTGTTATCTTTTTCCTAAGCTTTGGTCTTATCTTCTCTTCTCCATCTGCTCTGCCTCTTCCTTCTTCTTCTTCTTTAAATCTCTTCTCTGTGACTTTATAACTCCTTTCTGCAACTATCCCTGACCCCAGACCACAGCAGCCATCCTCCATGCTCACCTGATGGCTCGCGTAATCCCTGTTAAACTCTGGGAGTCTCCCTTCATATGCCCTGGTTTGGGTTGCTCACCGCTCCTGTTCAGGTGCAATTTTATCTACCATAAGGCACCTCGCTGTACTGTATTGCACCAGTTATTGGTTTGCACATTTCTAAAACATTGAACTTTTGTACCTTACTTTGTTTGCACTGTGTTACTTGGCTCAATATATTGTTGATGCAGTCTGTTAGTGTACTTTTTCTCTTGTACCTTATTGTCTTGTATAATTATTGTCTTGTCTACTTCATGACCCCTTCCTTCCCTCCCCTGGAACCCATCTGGGAAGAAGCTGTTACCAGCTCTAAAACTTTTGAAATCAATCAACCAATAAATTAATGATATGTTAGTATATAACATTTATACACCGGTTTATATTTCAGATTAGCTGTATTTAATTTGTTCTGTGTTTAGTACTGTGTAGCATTTTTAGTTATTGCTGTGTACCTTGTACTGTTTCGTTTATTTTCATGTATCTCATTTCCTCATTTTGTCTTCTCTCCTGGGGTCACACCCGGAAGCGAGCCTCCGCTCAGTGTGCCTTTCCCAGTCACCAAATGTTCAAATAAATAAGTAGGTAGCCCCTAATGAAGTTGCTGTGTCTCCAGGGGAATTCTTTTATTTGTACGCTGATGTCACCCAGGTGTATATTATGGTCACACTCCCTGGTTGTGGTGTCTAATCTGTTTTTCCCATGTTTATAAGAAATCAAGTCCTGAATTAACTAAATATTTCTCCAGCTAGATCCTGCCAAAATTGAATTCATAATTGTTGGTCCTCTTGCTGTGTAAAGACGTTCTTGAATGTAATATTGATTTTAACAATGTTCAAATCTAAATCTGACCACAAGAACCTAGGTATTCTAAAAGCTTTCTTTTAACGTGCACATTACTAAAAATTGTAAGATTGGGTTTTTGCCAGCCCAGTGGATCAGCAGTAGCACTACTTCCCACCATGCTAGGGTTCAGGTGCAGACTCTGGTCATCAGGGTTCGACCGGTGGAGGGAGGATTGAGCATCCAACAGACTGCTCTCCTCCCTTGGGGTGGGGGACTCACACATCCCGCTCAGCAGCGGCCACCTGAGGGAGGCCAGGTGGCAGCCCAGCAGACTGTCTCGGAGTATGGGGCCCCTTGAGATGCTGGGATGTGTGTGCTTGCGGAGCCATGCACTTGTACTTGTGTCATTGCACAAGGTAGCCTGAGGGAATGGGTGAAAAATGGAGGCAACACCCAAACAGCAGTGTGACTCACCAGCCCGCTGCATGCTCCCCACCACTGACCAGACACTGCTTCTGTCTGGTTGAGGACAGCAGGGGGAAGGTGGCTATTCCCCTCCTGGCCCTAGGGGGGAGGGAATCATTGAGCCAGCAAGTCATGGGGAAGGTGTGTGATAGGGCTGGATGAACTGGTGCAGAACGGGGCTGAAGAGAGAGAAGGGGGAGCTTAGGATAAAAATCTGAAAAAAAAAAGGTTATGAAATGTAGTAAATTTACAGAACGTTTTGTCTTACCCTCACTGTGCTACATTAATCCATGCTTTTATTACCAGTTATATTGATTATTATAAGTCTTTGCTGGCAGGGTTACCAAAAGTGACCTTGCTTATGCTACAGTGCTTCCAGAATGCTGCAGCTCATGTCTTAACAAAATCAAAACTCCAAGACCACATTACTTCTCTCTAAAAATCCTTGCATTGGCTCCCAGTTAAACAATGGATTGCTTTTACATAGAAACATAGAATTTAATGGCAGATAAGGACTTCCTGGCCCACCTAGTCTGCCCATTTTCCCTACCTACTGTCACACCTGAGACCCTACTTGATCTCCAGCTTAACCCCCCCCCCACCTTCCCTTACATCTGAGGTTCCCTTGTATCTGTCTAATGCCTTCTTAAATCTCATTACAGTTTTTGCTCCCAACACCTCATCAGAGAGGCTGTTCCAGGCATCCACCACCCTTTCTGTGAAGAAGTGCTTCCTTACATTTTCCCCCAAGTCTAACCTCTTCCAGGTTCATATCATTACCCCTAGTTCTTGAGCATACTTTTCTCTGAAAAAGTCTTCCCTCTTGAATCTTATTTATACCCTTGAGCTATTTGAAAATCTCTATCATACCCCCCCCCGCCCTTTTTTCCTCCAGGGTGTACATATCGAGGTCCTTCAGTCTCTCCTCATAGGGTTTTGATGCAGATCTTGCACCATTTTAGTTGCCCTCCTCTGGACCACCTCTACTCTGTCTATGTCCTTCCAGAAAAGAGGACTTCAGAACTGGACACAGTACTATAGGTGGGGTCTCGCGAAAGATTTACACAGAGGTATCACCGCCTCCCTCTTTCTGCTGGTGATACCCCTCCCTATGTACCCTCGCATCTCACTGGCTCTCCCCACTGCTTTGTCACATTGTTTGGCCAC
Organism: Neoceratodus forsteri; assembly: GCA_016271365.2. Lineage (NCBI taxonomy): Eukaryota > Metazoa > Chordata > Ceratodontiformes > Ceratodontidae > Neoceratodus > Neoceratodus forsteri. The sequence goes on along the minus strand of CM057455.1, from coordinate 1,798,262,284 downwards.
CTTTAGGTCATTAGATATGACAACACCCAGGTCTCTTTCCTGTTTGGTGGCCACCCGTAGCACTTCCCCATTTTGTATTCCGACCCTGGGTTTCTGCACCCCAAGTACATGGCTTTGCACTTTTTCGTATTGAAACTTAGTTGCCACATTCTTGACCACTCCTCAAGTTTATATACATCTCTGTTAATTTTTTACACACACACACACACACACACACGTGTCCACTCTGCAGGTTTTAGTGTCCTAAGCAAAAAGACATATCTTTCCTTCTAGTCCCTCTGCAATGCCGCTTATAAAGGTAGTAAAGAGGACTAGCCCCAGTATTGATCCTTGCGGCACCCCACTAGTCACCCTCCCTTCCTTGGAGTGAACTCTGTTTACCACCACCCTCTGATGCTTATCCTCCAACCAATTACTTACCCAGTTTTCCTCTTTTGGTCCCACTCCTAGGCTGCCCAGCTTGTTTACGAGTCTCCTATGTGGAACAGTGTCGAAGGCCTTAGAAACATAGAGGTTGATGGCAGATAAGGACCACAAGGCCCATCCAGTCTGCCCATTTCTTTTTCTACCTTATACATGTGCCATCGGCTTTTGCTCTGTCAGTGGACTATCTAGTCATACTCATCTGTATTGCTCCCCTATGCCTATCTCATGCCAGTTTGAAGCTCTGCACTGTATCCATAGCCACCACTTCCTGAGGTAGGCTGTTCCGTGGATCCACCATTCTTTCCGTGAAAAATAATTTCCTCACATTCCCCCTTAATCAGCCTCCCTCTAATCTCATGTTGTGTCCTCTTGTCCTGCTATTTTTCTTATATTTAAACACGTTACACTCTTTCACCTTGTTAATGCCCTTAAGGTGTTTGAATGAATGTTTCGTTCATATCACCTCTCTCCCTCCTTTGCTCAAGGGTATACATATTGAGCTCCGTTAATCTGTCCTCATATGTCTTCTGATGCAGTCCCTGCACCATTTTGGTTGCCCTTCTCTGGACTGCCTCAATTTGGTTAATGTCCTTGTGAAGGTGTGGCCTCCAGTACTGCACGCAGTACTCCAGATGGGGCCTAACCAGTGTCTTGTAAAGAGGGATTATTACCTCTCTCTTACGACTTGTGATACCCCTACTAATACACCCGAACATCCCCCTAGCCTTACCTACTGCTTTAGAGGTCTGCTTGGATGATTTCAGGTCATCTTACCTTACCGAAATCTAGGAAGGCTACATCCACCACTCCACGTCAATCTACTTCCCTGGTCACCCAGTTAAAGAACTCTATAAGATTTGTTTGACATGACCTCCCCTTAGTGAATCCATCCTGCCTTGGATCTTGTAAGCCACTGGATTCAAGATATTCCACAATCCTTTATTTCAGTAGCAATTCCATTACTTTCCCCACCACCGAAATGAGGCTGACTGATAATAAAATATATTCTTTAGTTTAAAAGACTTTACACTGGCTGGCCCGGTGACGCTGAGGGCTGAGGCGCAGGATGCCTTACCTTGCGCTACGCTGGCAACCCATGTTCAGGAATGAGCACAGGCCGCCGGGGGCTGGTAGGGGAGGAGAGGGATCGAGCTCTCCCTCTCTGGTGAGAGGGGACTCCAGTGACTGGCATGTGACTGGCTCCTAGCGGAGGCTGGAGGGGCAGTGCGCTGACGCTTCAGAAGAGGGGCTGAGATGGGGTAGATGCCTGGAGGAGTGCGTCCGGACATGTGCACGCTCCCTCCACTGGTGTCATTGCACACCCCGCACATGCAAGGGGAGAAAAATGGGAAAATGGTCCCTGGTTGCGCAGGATGAAGCAGCCGCAGGCCCTGACTGTGAATGGTGCTCCCCGAACTGGATCGTGGTCAGGGTGAGTTGAGCTAGGGGGGCTCCTTACCACCCTGCCACAGAGGGTAAACCGTGGGGGAAGAGGGGTATGCTGCCTGATGTCGGAGTGCGGGGCTGGACGGGTGGCTGAGGATGGATGCCGACCAGGACCCGTGGAGAAACAGATTAAAAAAAAAAAAAAAGACTTTGCACCGTCTTGCTCCTGGTTGTTTTACCAAACATCTGTTTCCAGACCCTGCTTCAAGACAGAGGGCCGAAATGTCAAAGCACTGCTTAGATCAAGTGCAAGCTGCAGCAATCAGCAGTTTGCTCTGCTCACTGGTGCACCAGGGACACTGCATCCAATTTTAGTATGGGAGAGTTCCTGGCACGAAAGGCAGTAGATTTGCTGCATCCGCTCCCATATGTTGAACAAATGGCTCACGGGAGGGGTTTGATGGAGGGAACGGTGCAGCTGAGTGGGGGTGCCAGCAGTGGCATCACAGTCCAGCAAGCTACAGGGATATCATGCAGGTTGCCAACCATGCCTTCCCACCGAAACGGACAGTCGGCTTGTCACTGTCATGTGTACCTGTCTCCTCCCGTTGGTGCCACCAATAATGTGCAGGTGTGGGACAGTGCCAGGCACATGCCTTCTGGAGCTGAGCACCTTTGCACTGCCCCACATGGCACAGACTGGTCGGGCAACCACATCAGTGAGGAGGACAATGGATATTGTGCAGGGGCACAGGCCAGCTCAGAAGTACATGGGTGGACATCACAGGGGTGAGTGGGACCTGGCACTGCAGTCAGCCCTGATGTACAGTGACCCCAGGACAGGCCCAGCACGGTATCCACAGTGGGCATGTTGGATGCACCAAGCAGACTGTCATGTTGTCTCCCTCATGGCCTCTCCTAGGCACCTGGCAAACATGAGTTGTGGTTCCCCATGCTGTGCCCAGTGCCACACCATAACCCCTAGATGGGAGCTGGCATGTGTGCCAGATGGACATTTGAGCACTGCCCATGTTCCTCATCCATGTGTGCTGTCAGTGGTATGGTAAACTGATCATAATAATAAAATTCTGGACCTAGAGGCCATCATGGTGGAGGCAGACCTGGATATCGTGGCCATTACTGAGTCATGGTGCATAGGAAACCATGACTGGGACATGGCCATACCGGGCTATACTCAGTTTAGGAAAGATAGGGTGGGAAGGAAGAGAGGAGGTGATGGTGCTGTATGTAAGGGGGGTATCAAAGCAACAGACATATCAGGAATCCAGGGGCAAGTGGAGGGTTGGATGTACTGTAGATCACCCTGACGATGGGAAACGGAGCCACTGTTCACACTGGCATGATCTAGAAACCTCCAGCATAGGGAGATTTTAGATAAGGCACTGGTGGAAGCCATTGGCACAATGGCAGGTATAGGAGACGTGCTGCTGGTGGGGTGCACTTCAGTCTGCCAGATGTAGAGTGGAGCCTCCCAGCTGTAGTGTCAGCTAGAAGCAGGCACATCCTGATCTCTGTGCTGGGGGGCATTTCTCAGGCAACTAGTCAGGGACCCCACTCGTGATGGAGCAGTACTGGACCTGGTGGTCACTAACAGGGACATTGTTGCAGATGTCAAGGTGGGAGGCTACCTGGGTACCAGTAATCACTGTACAGTGTGAGTCAACACAAGGACAGCAGTGGAAGTGAACTATGCAAGGATGAGAGTCCTGGACTTCAGGAGCAGAGATTTAAAAAAAAAAAATGGCGAATGCCTCAGAGAGGATCTAGCAAGGGGGATCACCTTGGTAAGATGGAGGAACAGTTGGCTAAGCTAAGGGAAAGCATAGTGAAGGCAACAAACCTCGGTGCAGGGAAGTGAGCAAAAACACGTGGATGAGAACTTTCCCTATAGAAAAGACCATTATTTATTTCCCTGTACACCTGCTACTAATCTGTCAATTTAAAGTGTGTATCTGCACTACTCAAACAATTACAGCTGTATATCTACTGTACACTAGTCAAATAATTACAGCTATATACTTAAACTAATCAAACAGTTACAGCTGTATATCTGCACTAGTCAAATAATTACAGCTATATACTTACACTAATCAAACAGTTAATGGTAACACAACACATCCGTCTAGGATGGCTGTCCCCGTTTTCCCATAGAACCTATCTGGTGGCTGCACAGTTGACAGTATTATAAGATTTGACATGCCGCCTGCACTTGCAGATATATTAAGTCGCACCCCATAGGCATACCTTAGACGTCCCTAAATGTATGACAGAGATGGTCAAGCAGGTGTTCTCAGTATTTGTACCCAAACTTTGGAACTCTGTCCCTGTATCAGTAAGTCTTGCTCAGTCTCACCAGGTCTTTAAGAGCGACCTACGCAAACACGTCATAAGCACTGACTTATGTTTGTGCAGCACAATCCAGAGTAATACTACCTAGCTAGACCTTACCTTTTGCCAACAAGTTTATGTGCACATAACCCATTTTTGTATCTGACCTGCCTTTCCGTTACTATGTCCAAGGTTACCTATCCTGATCTGACCATTGTTAATGCCTTGTTGTGTTGCATTCTCCAACCATTGGTGTGTTGTATTACCTATTATCTACTGCTTACACTGTCTGTAACTCCTAACTGTGTTGCGCCACCTGCCATGCTGTGTGGAGTTGTGTTAATCTGTAATTGTCACCATTTATTGTGTCAGCTTTGCTGTCTGTAACTCTCCTGGGTCATGACTGAAAATAGGCAATGCCTTTGTCTAGTGCACCTACCTGGTTAACAAAAACAAAATAAATAAATCATTAGGAAGCTAGCTCGACTCATTACCAAGCTGCAAAAGAACCTGGAAAAGGACACACAACACTCCCAAACCCAGAAATCCCCCAAACTCCTAGCTGCACTCACCACTCACATTTCCTTCTTGCTACACGGATTCTTCAGGTGCTGTAACGTGATCACAAATGTGATCTCCATGACAGTAACCATCCTAGTATATTATATTCAACACACAGTGGGTAAGGGTGGAACACTTGGAAGTATACCCATCGAGGAGGATAATTAGGGCAATAAAGCCACTTGCCATTTGGGCTTATGGCCTTATAGCCCTGGTTAGCCCCTTGATGGATATACATATAGAATAGATAATGGGTAAGGGTGGTATACAAGGATGTATACCCATCAAGGGGACTAATTAGGGCTATAAGGCCATGAGCCTGAAGGGCAAGTGGCTTTATTGCCCTAATTAGCCCCCTCAATGGGTATACTTCTGAGTGTTCCACCTTTACCCATTGTTTGCTGAATATAATACATTAGGATGGTTATTGTTATGGAGATCACGTTGACACACCTGAAAGGACCCTTGCAGCAAGAAGTTTAGTGTTAGTTTCGTTTATTTAATAAAGTGCTCTGTTTCATTGCAACTCAAGGCGCTGTACAAGTGAACAAATATTTGTATAAACAATTTATCAAAACTTATAAATACCAGAGGGGGCGCTGTTGAGCCCAAGCAGGATGGCAGCTCTTAGTGCTCAGCATTACACCTTGCTTTGGGAGCTCAAAGAAGTGACTTTTAGGTTGACCAGTACAACTTTGTGTGGCTAGATTCGTGTCTGATAGCTGTAGTGACAAAATGGGGAATCCACGTAAAGATAAGAGCCAGCACGATGGCGCAAAATCAAAAAATTTCACTGCTACCACTGCCACGCGGTCTACACCCCACCATCAGGCCGCAGACACAGAGACAGAAGGAGAAGAAACCCTACATTCTCTTGGTCTTAAAATAAATAGATTTATCTCTTCGGTCTCAGGCTTATCTGACAAAATCGATGGGATTTCCAATAGTTACTAATTTGGAAACAGCATTAGAATCTGTAATAGTGGAGTCATCAGAGGCTAAGAAACGATCTGATGCAGCTATGGGAGCAATTACCAATGTGCTCAAGGAAAACGGACACTTGAGGATGAGATTAGAAACCCTGGACAATCAAACCAGGGCAATGAATATCCATTTACTAGGTGGTCTGGAGGGCTGCGAAGGGGACCACCTGAGTGTGTTCCTTCATGACTGGCTACGACAGCAGCTTGGAGAAGACACTGCACTGCACATTAGGGGAATACAGAAGGCCTACAGAATAACAGCCAGAGGTAGGCCAGAGAATCCTGAGGCTCCGCAGGCGGTCCTAGCGGTAACGGACGTTGTGGCGACCGGAGACTATCTACTGGCCCTTGCCAGACAGCAAAAAAACACTTTTATGTGAGGGGAGATGGTGCAATTGTATCCAGATATCAGTTTTGCCACCAGGCAGAGGCGGAAACAATTTGGCACCAGGGTGCTTCTGTGTGAGGCAGGGATTCAACACAGTATTATCTTCCCTGCGCATCTCCGAATAACTCACCAAGGCAAGATCTTCATATTTTCTGACCCAGAGAACGCAGTCAAGTGGACCCAGAAACAGGATCCAAGAAGAAGATGTACGGTGGAACAGGAGGAAAGCTCCTCAGAAGACGACGAGTCATGAAAAAACAAATGGATTACTTCTTTGGGGAGAGAGGAGAGAAGGAGTAACTGCATAAAAAGCATTGGAACCACTGAACAGGGCATGAGTACCTATCCAGAACTTTGCGAGGAATATAATTTCGGGACATTTCCTTCTGGCTATAATTATTGAACACCAGTTGAGCTCTACTGTTAAAAATTATCACAAGTTGTACTTGGTTATTGCATATTATTGGATTGTTGCTAGCCAAGCTTGGTAAACGATTATAGTTAATGCTGTTAGTCACATAATGTATTCGCTCCCAATACAGTTAGTTTAAGCATGTTCTAGCACTATCAATATGGAACTAGCACTTTTAGTGCTTATATTCAAGATGAAAGCATGGACTTATCTTTAGTCCCTCTTAGGAGGCGAGAGAACACTTGGAACTTTTACAGTTGATCTGTTTAGTATTACACCATGCAGCTCATGGGCTTTGATCTCAGCTATTTTGTTCTGAATTTGTTTTGTTTTAAAGATTGTAGTATCTCCCTTGGACGTATCTTAAAGCAGTAGAAGAATTATTTTTCGTATGTTAAGAGGAGTGGTGACCTCAGTGTGTCCAGATTGTATTTCACTGCTTAGAATGTATTCTAATTGTTTAAAAGAAACAATAAACTTAGAGTATTAAAAAAAAAAAAAAATACCGTGCGGAAATTGGAATTACAACCCTTTGAGTCATAGACTCGTTTCCAAGGGCTCCACGCAGAGACAGCGCTAGATAGGGCAAAAAGGGAAAAAGGTGCAGCTTGCCCAGAAATGACCCACTTTCCACAGGACAGTGGGTCCAAAGTGGTGCATCTGTCTCTAACAATAGCTGAAAGATGGAAAACTAAACAATGGAAAAGTATTTTCACTCGACAAATTTAAGCTTCTGTACTAGTGAAATTTCTACTTACGATTAGGTTTGGACCCAGTTGTTTCTCATTTTGACCCACATTTTTTACACCTATGGGTCTAATTTGACCCATGTTTTAAAACCCCTAGCGCTGTCACTGGCTCCACGTCAGAATAAAACATGGACATTCATACAGTACATACATAGAATAAATGTGGGTGAGCAATCCTACAGAGTATAAGTACAATGAGCATTGGTTAATGCCTATACATGTGGTAGCTAAAACAGGGCAAAGCTATTGATATATTTACCTAACGAGCGGTTAAGGCCTATACAATTGGTAGCTAAAGCAATGCATGATATGAGTTGGTAGTAAGCCGCCTCAGGGAGGCCTTGTCTCATACATAATACAATGCATTCATAGTCCAGTGCAACTATATGGTAGCCAAGGGAGGTGAGCCTGTAGGCTAGAAATAGTGAGGACTCTCCACTGCCAGGCCAAGGGCGGGTGCGTGGCCTAGCTTCGTGGTGCAGGATCCACAGGTTACCGGTTACCCTGGCATTGACATGAGGAGAGGATATGGACCCTTAAAGCAGCTTTAGAAGGACCTAGATCGGTGATTGAAGTGACAGCTGGTGGGAGGGCATTGTACCAGGATGGAGCTCTAAGGGGGAAGAATCGCTGGGCCAGGGTGGTCTTGACCCTAAGCACCTTCCAGATAGTTTTTGGGGTGGCCCGTGTGGACGCTGGGATGTGGCTGCCTGAAGAGAAGCCATGACACCTGTTGGGGTTAAACCCAGGTGGATTTTTTTGGGTGAAGAGAGAGGTGTGGTATAATAGTCTTTCCTCAAGGGAGAGGATATTGGTGAGCGCATATAGGGTGCAGGTATGTGTATTTCTGTCGGCACCAGAGAGGAGCCGGCAAGCGTTATTAATGACTACTTGTATTTGATGAAGCGCTGTAGGGTCGGCGGCAGCATAGATTGTGAGGCCATAGTCCACCAGTGATAAGACTGAGGAGGTAATGGCTAGGTGAAGTGCTTCAAGTGGCAAGTAGTCTTTATGTCTGTAAAGGAGATCAATGCGGGCGTTGGTGGTGGAGGTGAGGATTTTTATGTTTGTGGAACGAGAGGGAAGAGTCGAATGTAATACCTAGATACTTATACTTTTGGACCTGTTCCAGTGGGATGAGAGAGGCGGAGAGTATTTCCAGGGGAAATCCTTTGATCTGTTTTGGCGGTGGGCATAGAGCATCGTCTCAGTTTTTTTTTTTTGGCAGGACCCTGTCATTTTTTTTTCTTTCGTCAGCCCTGGTCACGGCCCCAGGAAGCCTCTACCACCATCTATGGCTGCCGAGGACCTCCAGTCACCCCCGGCTTGCCCCACGGAGGGCGGGGCCATGGTCACATTCTTCCGTGACCATGGAACCAGTATCTAGTGGGGGGGCCTGCAGCGATGGTGGTCGATTGAGGTCTTCTGGGAGGGCTTCATTTAGACTGTGGTCCTCGCCCACCTAGATTTTCTGTCTTTTTCCTCATGGAGGCGGGGACGTGCAATGATGCCAGCGTCTGCCCCGCCTCCCAGAGATGTCAGCGTCGGCAGCGTGAGATCCCCAGGCCTCCGCCAGGAGTCCTCAGCACGCCGATTGCTTCCCCCGCCCTCCCCCCGGAGAAGGAGAGCAGTCCATAGGACGCTCCATCCTTCTCCCCCCAGCCGGCCCTCCAACAACCCGAGTCCATTCCCGAACCTGGGTCGCCGTTGTCGCAAGCGGAAAACCCACCACTGCGCCAATGGGCCGGCCGTCTTAGTTTTTTTTAATGTTGACCACAAATCTGTGTTCAGCAAACCAGTGTTCAGTCTGAGAGAAGGAGTTTTGTAAGGTACGCTGGGGAGAGAGAGAGAGAGAGAGAGAGAGAGGATCAGGATGTGTGGTGTAAAGAACAGCATCATCCATGTACAGGAGAAGGTTACAAGGGCGTTGCGGTAGATGCTGAATAGCAGGGGACCCAGGATAGATCCCTGGGGAACTCCTGAGCTTACAGGCAGCATCGTAGATACGGTATTTAGGCAATAAGGCACGACAGGGTGTGTGTTGTCGTGTATTGAACGCTACCCTGGGGTGGGGTTGAAGCACGCAGGTGAAGCCGAGGGCTTCCACCACCCCAGGAGGATAAAAAAACAACACACACCCTGGAGTGCCTTATTGCTATTATACAATGGCTCATTGTTATACAAAATAAAAAAAAAAAAAAATGTAAAAATGTTTTTAGTAGATTTTTAGTGAGTTTCTTAAGAGAAGAGGGAAAAAAAGGTAAGGCTGCTTAATGATGGCAGCAAGCAAAGCTAATGCTAATCAATGAGCGTGATGTTATACTGCAATATCATCACTGTCTCAGGCACACACTGACCAGTCAGAATCCAGGATTCTTTCTTGCCATTGTATAATTAAGCAATAAGGCACGGTAGGGTGTGGTATATCATGGGATATCGTCATGCCTCGGGTGGTTGGGCACGAGGCCACAGGCCGAGTGCGTCCAACCGTCCGAGAAGTGATGATATCCCATGATATACCACACCCTGGAGTGCCTTATTGCTATTATGAACTGGATCAATTGATATTTTATGCATTTAATGTATAAAAAAAAAAAAGTTTTAAAATATTTTAATAGTGTTCTTATATCAGTGTAGGTAGACATTTAAAAAAAAAAGTTTGTGTATGTCATGTTTTGGCCAGTAGGTGGTGCTGTTGCATGAGAATTTTGTTACAGTCTTAATTGTTGTGGTATTCATCTCCGGAAGTTTAGTTTACTAGACCACGTTGATATTGTTTGGCTTTTTTTTGTCTGAAGAGGTGAAGATGTTTTTGTTTGTTTATGCCAAAATCACGTTGTGAAAAGGGAGATAGCCGGGTGGACAATAAAGTGCATATCAACATACACCGACGCTCTGCAAGGTGAGAGAATTTTTTTTTAGATGTGTCCTAAGATCCGTTGGATCTAATGCGTTTTGCCTGCAGTATTTGAGTCGTGCCGTGCTTCTGAGGAAAGCGAGAAGGTAAGGGTCAAGTCTGGTATTGTTCAGGAGCGGGTTGTAGATTTTGTCGTTTGGCGCGAGACAGCATGGCAGAGAGGGCGAGCAGTACTTGGCGCTCTCAAAGAAAGCACTTGCCACGATGAAAGAAAGAAGGTTTTTTTGTGTTTGCAGAACATGTGCTTTGGGCAACATGTAAGGGGGGACAGTTGTGAGGATGTGTTTATTTTTTTTTTTAATACCGTCTCAGTGGAGGTCTGACTTGCTTCGCCTGTGGGGATGTAGAGAACATTGCGCTGGGAGTGAGGAGGCTGGTGGTTGGAGGTTTTCTGAAGCCGTGATGATGTAGCCCGATATCATCACGGCTTCAAAAACCTCTCGGCCAATCAGCTTCCTCCATTTACGATCTCCAGTTCATAATATTAATTTTAACACATTGGGTTCTAGATGAAAGATAGCTGGAGAACCATGAAAGTGGACAATGAGAGACCCCAGTTTGTTGTAATGTGTTAAGAAGGAGGGGGTGAGAGACTGTGTTGAAGGCCTTTGAGAAGTCTATAAACACGGCCCCTGCAAGGTGCCCCTTGTCAAGCATGGAATGCAGGGAGTTAGCACTACGACCGCCCTCATAGAATTCGCTATGACCAGCTTTGAAACCATGCTGCTCCCTACATAAGAGGTTGTGTGCGAGGAGGTAGTCAGTGAGCTGATTGGCCATGAACTTTTCAAGGGATTTAGAGTGGGGGGAGAATCGAGATGGGCCGGTAGTTGTTTGGGAATGAGCTGTCGCCACATTTCAATATTGGTGTTATCACTGCCATTTTCCATGAGGTCGGGAACTGGCCCAGGCTCAGGGACAGATTCAGAAGGTCCGTGAGTGAGGAGATAACTGAATCTAGTGCAAGGTATAGGATAAGCATATCGAAGGTGTCTTTGTAGTAATTGGAGCTCTGGAAGGCTTTAGACAGGTAGGCTTTCGCTTCTGTAGCGGTAATGAAAAAGTTGCTAGGGAGGACTAAGCTGAGGTCTGAGAAGGTGGAGTTGAGGCAGTTAGATATGTGAAGTGTGTCTGTTGTGGTAGTACCGTTAACACTAAGTTGTGAAGGGTAGAGAATGTGATTTACCATTAAGCTCCTTGATGTTATCCCAGAACTTTCTTGTGCTACCCCAGGAGGTGTCTAGGGCGGTTCTGTTGTGCTCTGCCTTGGCCTTGTGGATTGCCCAGGTACACGAATTGCAGGCAGCATTATAGGCCTGCCTATCTCTTAGCAAACCAGAGGCAGTGGCACGATGCCAGAGGTTGTCATGCATTTTGAACTGTTGTAGGAGTTCTGGGGTGATCCATGGGGCACCACGTTTCTTAGTGGTCACTTTGATGGTCGGTGCAAAAGCATCACTGGCGGCATTAAAGGTGGTGGTGAAGTAGTGCAATGCATCATCTGTGTGCTGGGCTTGGGAAATAGGGGACCAGTCCTGGTTAATTAGATATTGTTTGAGTTTGGCTATGCCTCCTGGGTGTAGTCAACGATGAAAGGTGATATTTGATGATGGTTTAGGTAGCTGACAGGACCATCTGAAGATGATTGGGGAGTGGTCGCTTAAAGCGTTGGGTAGGACACCCAGGTCAGTAATATAATGGGGACGATTAGTGAGCAGGATGTCTAGTAGGGTGTGGGTTCCATTAGTGGGGTTGGCCCTGGTAGGCTGGGATACCAGTTGGGTCATATCTAACGTAGCAAAGTTATCTTTGGCGTGTGTTGATGAGCTCGCCAGCCAGTTTATGTTGAGATCCCCAACTAGGATTTGTTTCATTTTGTAGGGGTGACTGGCTAGGTAGTCAGAGAGCGCTTTACAGGCAGAGGATTGGCTGCGGGATGGGATGTAGGTGATGGTGAGAGTAAGAGGAGCACGGTTTGGGTCATGGAAGAGTTTTATTGAGAGGGCTTGGGCACCATGGTCTAGGAAGGGCACAGGCAGGGCTTGGTAATGCAGTGAGTCATTTACATAGAAGGTGCAGCCACCATCTCTCTCTTGCCGTTACGATCAAGCCTAATGAGAGAGTAGCCAGGAAAGGAGACAAATGAGTCTGGGGTCTTGGCTGACAGCCAGGTTTCTGTTAAAGCCAGAATGTCTGGTTGGTGTTGTGCCGTCCAGCATTGTAGGGGTGCCGTTTTTTTAGGCAGGCTGCAGATATTCATAACGGCTATTCGAAGGCCCGTGGGTGACTGCAGTTGGGGGTGCGCTGTTGGGCCAAAATTGGGGTGAACATTGCTGGATAGTAGAAGAAGCAAGTGGAAGATCCTGACAGGGCCTTTTGGTGGCATGAAATTGGTGGCATTTTGCCAGGTAGCAGCGGCTGGCAAGCTTAGAAGGTGATGAGCAGGGAATGGGCAGCTGCGTGTGGGCTGGGATGGCCAGGTGGAGGAACAGACGTGGAGGGTCAAGGCACAGAGAGATAGGGGGAGGGGTAGAGGGGGGCTATTGGGAGAGACAGGGTGATGGAGAGGCTATGAGAGGTGAGGTGCTCCCTCAGCAGCAAAGGTGTGTACATACCAGAGGCAACTGGGGGTTTGTTGCTGAGCAGGGTAAAGGTGGTTAGCAACAGTAGTATGGTTAGTTTGTGTGGTTGGGTGTTGTGAGGGAGTACAGTGGTGGTAGATGTAACCATGGGCAGGTATGAATGGGTCTTGCTGACACCTAACATTGTGGCAGACACAGTGGCACAGTGGTAAGGTTGCTGCCTTTTTAGCGAAAGGTACCAGTCCGAACCACGGTTTGGATGGCACATTGTATGCCTAGTGATAGCCTGGGAGACTGTGTAAGGGACACTACAGAGAGGGGTGAAAGGCAGAGAATTTTAAGTATGAATGACGCAGGACAGAAATGTTAGGGGGGAGCAGTGGGAAGAGGATTGCAACCTAGATGTCTTGTTGCCCTCTAGTGGCTTTACAGTATAATGTGCAAATGGAAGCCAGCTCAGTGGCGCTGAGGTTTGAGGCACTGGACGCCACACCTCGCACCATGCCAGTGACCCGAGTTCGGGAGCGAGCATGGGCACCGGGGGTCTGCAGGGGAGGTTTGAGGAGCTAATGCCCTTGTGGTGCTCTCCTCCCTGGGAGGAAGGGATGGGAATGTCCCGGCGTTCCAGCAGCCCCCAGTGGAGACCGGAGGGCACTGCAGCATGCTGGGCAGCACAAGTTCAGCATGGCCGATGCAGGCAGGGTTGCTGTGCACCAGAGCGTCAGGCATGTGCCACACGCGGGGGGGGGGGGGATCGCACAATAAAGAAAAACCCAGACCTTGGGGTAGGCAATGGCACCAGCCCCCATGCCCACTGCCGGGTCCGTCCTGGATGGCCTTTCAGTTCCTCCGCCTGGGCCCTCGCCAAGCAGCTGGGAATGATGTTTGTAAGTTCGCCCAAAGAGGAGGGGTGGCCCCACCCCAGAGGGGTTAAGCTGGGCGGACCAGGTGCAAGGTCGGGGGGGGGAGAGGAGGCTTAGACAGGCAGACTTTGGGCCAGGCAGGATCCGGTTGGATGCCCGAGAGAGGCTCCTCAGTCCATGAACCGGAGGGAAAAGAGGATTAACAAAAAAAAAATCTGAAAATGAAAAACAAAAATACAGTTAAAATACACTTTAAACTGAAGAAATTCAGCACTGAGTATTAAAACAGACCAGATATCAGAGGCAGTACTGGATTAGGGAGATAAAAGGTTAAATAAACTGGCCGATGGTAGTGACATAATCCAGTCAGGAGGAATTTGGAAATGTCTGGCAGGATGAGGAACCAAACAAGGAGCTCACGTTCCATGGACAGCCAATGAGATCTGTCCCAAGATAAAGGCAATTGTCCTTAGAAAATTTACAGAGACAGCCATGCAGCCTTGAGTTCCCGGAACGCTGTCCAGGCCATACCTGCTAGCAAGGGCTCGGGGAGTGTGGCAGCTGGCTCTTCTCGCCATGGAGGCATGTAGACCCCTGTCTGAGGCGCTGTTAGCCCAAAGTGCTATGAGAGGATGCCTCCTAACAAGGGCTCGGGGAGTGTGGCAGCAGGCTCTTCTCGCTGTGGAGGTGTGTAGACCCCCGTCTGAGGCGCTGTTAGCCCAAAGGGCTATGAGAGGATGCCAATTAATTATCTAAATCAACAAATCAGCTGGAGGGAAAAGCTTCTCTGAATAAAAATGTCTTCAGTTCCCTTTTGAAGGCATTTAATGATGGGGCCTCTCTAAGAGAGCGAGGGAGTGAATTCCACAGGGTCGGTGCCACAAATGAAAATGCTCAGGAATCTGATGATTTTAAGTGAACCTGGGAATCACCAGGAGGCCCTCATCAGCTGACTGGAGGGGACGGGATGGGCAGGAATGTGTATAGAGAGTGCAGGTAGGAGTTTGGGGGATTTCTGGGTTTAGGAGTGTTTTGTATGTCTTTTATCCAGGTTCTTTTGCATCTTTGTTAATTTGTTTGGCTAGCTTCCTAATGATGTGTTAATTATGTTATCAGTATTGTCCCATTAATTGTTTAGTGCAGATATTACCCTCCTTGTCTGACACCCCCACTCCTATACAATTCCTAGCTCTCCTAAATCTACCCGGTACAACTATTATAGTGTGTACAGTCACCTCTGTATTCAACCTACCCCAAATGTTTCTGGCTTGTTGCTCTTATTGAACTTACTTATTATGTTACCTTCCTATATACCTATTTTGTAACTGTATTGTATTTTACCCTACCTTTTTGTGTATTTCTCATTCTTGTACTGTATTTTTGCTCCTCAATTATGTACTGTAATTCATTGTACTGTCACTGCTACCAATGTTTTGTTCTGTAACCTCCCGGGGTCGTGCCTGAAAATATTCATTGCTATGGCTAGAGCACCTTACCCGGTAAACAAAAAAACATATACAGATAGTACAACCAATTTTAGGATAAACCATCTTAATAGTAATTAGCACTTGGAACAAAGTTCTCCCTCAGCCCTTAAAGCATGGTTAACAGAGAGAGAGAGGGAGAACAGGATGTTAGGCCAACATTTCAGTTATAACTTCCCTACCCCAGTTCGTTTCCTTGTATTAAATCCCCCAACCATAATATAACAGCATTAATTTTGTGAACAGAGGACATCATAGGAAGGAAGCTCTGACCCCAATCACTGTCTGTCTAAATCTTAAAGTAGCATCACTCTCTCCCCCTCTTCCCCATCTTATATAAACATACAACAGTCACTTAGTTCATGTTGCCTGCTCCTCCTCAGATTCAGATGCTTCCTCTTGAACAGCAGGCGGTCTTTCAATTTTGTCCAACAGTTTGGAAGCTTCCACAGGCTCCGAGAATTGGTAGGTTTTCCCTCCATACACAGTCCATATGCTAGCCGGCATCAGGAGAACTTGATAAACCCTCAGGGCCTGCAGCTGACCCTGAATGCTGTCAAAACTTTTTCTGCGCATTCTCATCGCACAACTCAAGTTGGGGAACAAATAAACCTTGTAATCATTCCAGGATAGAGGGCTTAGGTGTTTGGCTTGTTGTAAAAGCCTGTCCCTCTCTGTAGTGGTGCAAAACTCCAGCATAAAGGTTCTTGGTAGTGCTGTTTCATTCCTGGGTCTGTGTCTGCCACCACGTGGGTTAATCCAGTGGGCCTTGATTACTTCGAAAGGGAACTCCATTTTTAAAAGTTTTTGCAGCCAAGATTGTTACAAAGAGGATGTTCCCTTTCCGATTCCTCTTGTAATCCAAGAAGATGGATGTGAGTGGAACGAGCCGCATTCTCCAAATTCTTTAGCCACTTTTGGAGTAGTCCATTCTCTTTGGTGAGCTCCATCGCTACCAAGAGGGCTTTATCCGCTTTCTGGGTTGCTCCTTTAGTGTTCTCAGCCACGATATCCACCTTAGAGTGGAGTTGCTTGAGATCGGACCCAAATTCTTCTATCTTGCGATCCATGCCCTGGATCGCTCTCAGAAGCGCTGCATTTGAAGGTTGGGGGCCCCCCCGGTCGGATGCCTCGAGGTGGGTGTCCTTGCTACCGCCCGTTCTGGGCTCCCTCCACAGCAGCACCCGCTTTGTTTGTTCTGCTCATAGTCAACTAGCCGGAGATCGCACAGCAGAAATTTTTATCCCACTAAGTAGATCAGAGGGAGCTGTCTCATTCAAGACCAGCCAACATAGGTTTTTTAGCTTCTGAATTCAGTTTTTATGCTAAAATAAACACCTGGACACAGAGGTGTGCTAGGAAGCTGCTCACAGTTCGGCTGCTAGCCATGCCCCCTCCTGGTTCAGTATTCTACTGTGATGACAATCACTTAAAAAATATCCATTGTGCCAGCCCGGTGGCACTGAGGCGCTGGTGCCTTATCTTGTGCTACACTGGCGACCTGTGTTCGGGAACGAGCATGGGCAGTTGGAGGTCGTCAGGGGAGGAGAAGGATTGAGCATCCGATGGACTGCTCTCCTTCTCCGGGGAGGGGGATTTCTGATGGTTGGCGCTTGCTCGCGCCCCGGTGGAGGCTGGAGGACAGGGCGCCGTACCACAAGCTGGGAGGAGTCGGGCCAGACACCTGGAGGAAGCGTGTGCGGAAGCGAGCACGCCCCCCTCCGCTGGCGACATTGCATGGTCCCGACTCCTAGGGAGAAAAACTGGAGGAAAATAGACTGCCATACAGGATGGCAGAGGGCGCCTCGCAGGCTCAGCCCCCGGCTAGCCACGGCACTGGCCAACTATATTCGGACTTCGGTGGGGGAGTTGGGGACCCCCCTTCGACCCTGCCGGGTGGGCAAGCCCTGGGGTCGGGTCAGGCGTCGGCAGGTAGATGCCGGGGACATGGGGCTGGGGACGCACTCTTGAGATAGCCGGCAGTGGGGAGAGAAAACTCATAACTAAAAAAAAAAAAAGATCCATTGTAACAACAGGAACAGCAATATAGTGTATAGTGGAATGCTGTTATGCATGAAATTCCATGCCTGGAATATAGAGGATTGTGTATGAGCAGTCATACATAACAAGGATATTCTTGTATTGAGAGGTTTCCTTGGTAACAGATGACCTGGAGAGCACAGCTCGAGAGGTACTCTGTTACCAAGGGAACCTCAAGATACATGAATTTCCTTGTTTGTGTATGACTGCTCATATACAACCTTTTATAGTGTATGGGCAGTCACAGCATAGAAAATCACACAAAACCAGCCGGAGAAGACAACTGAGAATAGAAATTTTAACATTTTCTCTTTTTAACTGACACAGTATGCTGCAGATGTTTCTGCAAGTTCAAGTTTAAAAAAAAAAACACCTCAACTTCTAGTTTAACAGGATTGAGGAAAGCAACTATGTGGCAGCATCCCAAGTTGTTATGCTGCTGTAGTGACATAGCTAGTGCAGCATAACAGCTGTGATGATATAGCTACTGCAGCATAACTCCATTCTAGTTATGGATTTCTATCCATAACAACATTCTACCATGCACTATATGCTTGTTCTGCTGCAGTAGTGATGTCATTATGTTGTTCTGCAGCAGTAGTGATGTCACTACTGCAGCAGAACCACTTGGAATCCTGGCACATTGTTGCTTTCCTCTATTTAATTCTGTGGTGACAGTATTCTAGAACTTCTAGAGACTTTTCAACTCCGTTTCATTATGAAAAAGAGAGAAAAAAAACACAAAGCACACATTTCACATAGTACTACTATACACTATGAAAAAATACAGGATGAGCAACTTTATGCACAACCTGTGCGTTCTGTCACCTCAGGGTTTTGATTTCCATGCACCACTCGAGCTTCGCTCTCAAGGTCACAGGGAATCGGAACCCCTCTGTGGCAGAACACACTGGTTATGCATAGTTGGCCATCCAGTATTCTCTATATAATGTTTGGTGGAATGCTGTTATGCCTGGAATTCCATGCCTGGAATATGCTTGTTGTGCTGCAGTAGTGACATCATTTTGTGGTGCTGCAGTAGTGGTGTCACTACTGCAGCACATGAACTTAGAATGCCACCACACAGCTGCTTGAGCTGGAAGCTTTTTTTTTTTTTAAACTTGATTTACAAAAACAGGTGCAGCACACTAAACCAGTAATTTGAGCCTGCCGCCAACCCTGGAGTGCCACCCCCAACCATCAGTTCACACAAAAGAAGCAGAGTGCCTGAAATGGACATGGATGCCCATACACTATAAAAGATCATGTATGGGCATCCATACACAGGCACACCTGTGTCTTCATCTTGAGGTTTCTATGGAAACCAGTGAACCTCTTGAGCTTCACACTCAAAGTTCCTGGTTGCCATCAAAACCTCTCGATGCAGACACAAGCTTGTTGTGTATGGCTGCCCATACATTATCCTCTATATTGTTTTTATACATTGCTGTTACTGATGTCACTAGCTGAGATATCTTTTTTTATCTTGTCATTTTTACCCCCACTCCTGTTGTGTGTATATATATAGATATTGGTATAGGTATAGATGTAGGTCATAGAAACATAGATTTTGACGGCAGAAAAGGACTGCTTGGCCCACCTAGTCTGCCCATTTCCCTACCTACAGGATAAGCTGCAGATCCTAGTTAACCAACAGCCTATTTTTTCCTACCCCCCACAAGAATCACCTTATGTCTGTCCCATGCATTCTTGAATTCTCCCACAGTTTTAGACCACACAACCTCCTCAGGAAGGCTGTTCCATGAGTCCACCACCCTCTCTGTGAAAAAATACTTCCTCACATTGCCGCTGAGTTGTCCCCCCTCTGTCTTCAAATTGTGTCCCCTTGTTCTTGCACATCTCTTTTTCTGAAAGATGCTACCCTCTTGGACTTTGTTGATTCCACTGAGGTACTTAAAATTTCTATCATGTTCCCCCGTCCCTCCTTTCCTCAAAGGTATACATATTAAGCTCCTTTAGTCTCTCCTCATATGGCTTCTCTTGCAGACCTGCACTATTTTAGTTGTCCTCCTCTGGACTGCCTCCACCCTGTCTATGTCCTTGCGGAGATGGGGTCTCCAGAACTGGACGCAGTACTCCAGATGGGGTTTCACCAGCTGTCTGTACAGAGGGATAACAACTTCTTGTTTTCTGCTGGTGATGCCTCTCCCTATACATCCCAGTATTCCCAGCCCTCCCTACTGCCGTCTCACATTGCTTGCTAACCTTAAGGTCATCTGATATGATTACCCCCAGGTCCCTTTCCATTTTTATTGTTGTTTCTACCTCCCCCCCAATTGTGTAATCTTCCCCTGGGTTTTTGTTTCCCAGGTGCATTATTTTGCACTTCTTTGCATTGTATCCTAGCTGCCATACTTCTGACCATTCCTCCAACCTTGCAAGTCCCTTCTCATCCTTCCACACCTCCTTGTGTATCAACCCTGTTGCAGATCTTTGTATCATCTGCAAGAGGCATACTTTTCCTTCCAGTCCCTCTGCAATGTCACTTATAATGACATTAAAAGGACTAGCCCCAGTACTGAACCCTCACGGTGCCCCACTAGTAACCCCTCTTTCTTCAGAGTGGACTCCATTTACAATTACCTTCTGTGTCCTGTTGTCCAGCCAATGTTTTACCCAGGCTACCATCCTGGGACCCACTCCCAGGCTGGTTAATTTGATTATTAGTCTTTTGTGTGGGACTGTGTCAAATGCCTTGCTAAAGTCTATGAGCCATGTCCACAGCCCCTCCCTGGTCTACTACTTTGGTCACCCAGTCAAAGAAATCAATTAGATTCGTCTGACATGACCTTCCCACTGTGAACTCATGCTGCCTTGGGTCCTGTGACCCACTTTCCTCTAGGTACTCAGCAATTCTTTCCTTCAGAAGTGATTCCATCACTTTTCCTACCACAGAGGTCAAACTGACAGGTCTGTAGTTTTCTGCCTCTGTCTTGGTCCCACTTTTGTGAAGGGGAATCTCATCCGCCTTCCTCCAGTCCTCCGGTACCACACCATCTTCCCATGATTTGTTAAAAAGGGTAGTCAGTGGTGTCACTAGTTCTCCCCTTAATTCTTTTAGAATTCTGGGGTGAATTCCATCAGGCCCCATTGCTTTGTCCATCTTTAGTTTTAGGAGTTCTTTCAGAACCCTTTCTTCTGTGAAAGGACTGGGATCAACCCCCCCCCCCAATCCAGAGTGCTTCGGTTAACTGGATTAGGCTGGATTCCTGACGAGATGTGTGTATTTGTTTCTGGCTACCCTGTATCTTTAAAGGTCACTGGGCTTACCGGAGGGCCTGGCTTGATAACAAAGGTTGTCCCTAGCCCTCATGTGATCTAGAAGGTGACTAGTAATCCACCCATTGTTATGGCCCCGTGTTTTTCCTTTTTTGAACGGAGCAAATCTATCACAAACGTTATTAAAGTTATCAGTAAAGTACTGGAATGTTATGTCAAGGTCATACAGTACCTTAAGGGGAGACCAATCAGTCTGAGAAAGCACCTCTTTGAAAGCTGAGAGCTGCCCTTTCCTGAGAATTCTGCTGTTCACAAAGACAAGTGGTGCTTTTTTGAATTTATTGGACCACAGACAGGTGATAGGGGAGTGGTCATTTAGCGAATCCGGTAGTACCAAGGCATCGGTAATCCTGTCAGGTGAGCTTGCAAGGAGCCAGTCCAGGAGTGTGTGCTTACTGGTCTTATGGTTCATTCTAGTGGGCTCCATGACTAGTTGAGTGAGGAAGGAGCTGGCTATGGTATCCTTCTGGTTGGCCGATTCATTACTGAGCCAGTTGATGATGAAGTCCCCAGTCACGATGAGCTCACAGTTGTTAACACCAGCCAAGGAGCCTAGTAGTTTAGTTAGACCATCTTTGGTGGGAGGTAGACGCATGCAATGACCAGAGCTTTTCTTACGTTCACCCGAAATTATTCTAACTGCAAGGAGCTCATGGTCAGTGCTGCAGGTTGTGATGGGGAGCACAACGCCTTGTAGGGTGTTCCATAAACAAATGAGACAGCCACCACCTCTTTTCCCAGTCCTATCACATCTAAAAGTTTTGTAACCTGGGAGCACTAGCTCATTATCCCTGACCCAGGTAGATAGCCAGGTCTCAGTCAGGCAAAGTATATCAGGGTTATGTAGGGTGGCCCACGCCTGCAGTTGAGGCATCTTTGGAATTAGGCTGCAGATATTCATCGTAGCAAGTTTCAAGCCATTTCCCTTCGGACCGGTTTACTCTGGCCCGCTCATGAGGTTAGGTTGCATTCTTGATGTAGTAATATTAAACCATGCAGATAGTTATGTTCAGGGATATGTAATATAGTAATCTTGTCCAAGGTACCAGGAGTCAAATGATTAAAAATAATCAAATCCACAGGAAATGGTGTAAATTGAATGATTTGTAAAAGCTTGGACAATGCCAACAGTGTATTTTTTTTTTTGGGGGGGTAAGTTGGTGACCCAACACTTCTGTATACTGTATGTAGTGTTTGGTCAAAAATATTAGTGTGCTAGGCATATGAAGGGCTTGTGAACTGCTACTGGCGAGTGCTATAGAAGTGGTTAGTAAATGGGCAAGTTAAATACTGTATTCAGATTGGATGCTACCACTCCATTGGCATATGTTTTAAGTGTCAGTATCCCCTGTAAAGAAGAAGGTCCAGCATGTGATCAGAAATTTGACAAATCACATACAGAATTCATGAGCCACTTCACTCATTCTTGATTTCCATCACAAACATGGCTGCCACATGTCAGTACTCCTACATAAAAACTTTCAACTAAACTAAAACTCCCTTAAATTAAATGAAAATAATTGAATGTTCTTTCTACTCATGATCCTTTTCTTTTACACACAGGCAAATAAATAAAAAAAAAAATCAAGTACTATTCAGTTTTTTTTTTCTGGTGTTTGTTCGATTATCATGAAAAATCCCTCCTCCCCCCAATAGCCTAAC
The DNA here is from genome assembly GCA_016271365.2 of Neoceratodus forsteri. Lineage (NCBI taxonomy): Eukaryota > Metazoa > Chordata > Ceratodontiformes > Ceratodontidae > Neoceratodus > Neoceratodus forsteri. The sequence continues at coordinate 1,798,240,182 of CM057455.1, read as the reverse complement.
CAGCTTTTTTTTTATTTATTGAGGTTGCTAGAGCAATCTCTGCTGCTAACCTTGCCCCAGATAAATTTGAACCGGTGGTTCCATATGAGGTCTGTATGTGTCTGTGTGACTGTATGCCAGTGCAATTATACAGAATTTTGAATTCATGCATTCCATGTTAACATTCCATGCTTTGGCCATATTTTGATGGGAATGATGTGATAATTCTTTTAGGGTAATTCTGTAGAATGTTGCATTCTTGTCTTCCATGCTAAACAAACCTTCTACTGCATGTGCAGAAAGACAAATGACTGACAGGTAGAAACCATCTGTGGAAGGACTGTTTGACATTTTATTGTATTTGTGTCCTTTTTATATTTCGTTGTTTTTTGTTTTAATTAGCCCAGCTCATTTTCTAAGCAATAAGGCCCTTCAGGGTGTGGGGAATTGGTAGATATCCACACTCTTACTGGCAGTAAGGCCATCTGCCTGCAATGTCGGGACTCATCATGCTTTGTGCTTGCAGGTATCCACCAACACCCTATCAGGTCTTATATAAGTAATAAGCCACGACTGGGTGTGCACTATAGGATTTTAATGCACTCCCTAGGGGTGTAGTAAGGCACAGGGCTGAAGGCAGAGTGTCATTACACCCCTAGGAAGTACATTAAAATCCTGTGATGCACACCCTGGAGGGGCTTATTACACTTATAAAATGGCTCTGAGTAGAATTTTTGGGAAGGAAAATGAGATTTGGCACCTGGCTATGTATTTTAGAGATTTAATGAATGGTCAGGTGTCGTCTCTAGGCTAATAATATTTCTAGATTGTTTTCTTGCCATTTTATAACACTTAATGAAGGACTGTGAAATATTTTGTACTCACATGTTAGACATAAATTTAATTTGAAGTAGGTCTGAGGTACATTTATTTTCTAATCTGCATGGGAATAGACTGAGGGGACTCAATTTCATGAATGACTTGCTTTCCGCTTGTACATAGTGGCCGTACCCAATGGCTTATCAGTCAGTTGTAAACTGATCAATTGTCTCCGAGTGTATAGTAGTCACTGAATGCTGTTTTGCTTTCATAAAGGAACTTCAGAGGGAAGCAGCAGGAGGTGAATTATGAAGGACTTTTTCTCATATTGATTACCGGAAATATTACTACACAGGGTTGAACAACAAAAAAACGTACATGCATGCAACAGGGCAAAACTTTTACATTCTGTTTAAAGACCTAGGATATCTTGAGGTGCATAATTCATTTTTTGTGATATGTGTGTGACATTAATTATGGTTGTGAAGTTGGTTGAATAGACCAATTCCAGTGATGCAAATTGGTACATTTGTTAAATTAGCTATTAGAGAATGGTAGGGGCTGATGGTGATTGGATTTCCATTCAAGACCTGCATTTGTATTTCTGTGGTGCTCGCATTTGTTCAGTCGCAGAGGCCCTCAAGGCTAGTTGGCTTTTAAAGGGCCTGCAAGTCATTTTCTTCTGCAGTTCAAAGAGGGCCTTAGAAAAGTGACTACTGGACCTTTAGTCAAGTGAATCTTCCACAGCTGTCACTGGAAGCTCACTGAAAAAGAGCTCATTCTCAGCCTGGGGTTTGTAATCGTTCACTCACAGCGTAGTTTACATTGTAATTTGTGTACTGTTTGTACACTGATGTGCTCCCATGAGATGCTGACATATGGAATGCAAGACAGCATTCTCCTTGAAGTGATGGGTGATGAAGAACAGACTGAGAGTTAGTGGCTTGCTGTTGGTGGTCTGCAGGTAATGAGAGCCCTTTTACTGATGTTTTATCATTTATTCTGGAAGCACTTAATGTCACTGCAAAATGGAGAAATGTTCGGAGTCTGACAGTGTGGCCTTTCAACGTATGTTTCTGACTAGTACCAGAATGTCGCCGTCATTGCACCCAGAAGACTACTTGGCATTCCAAAACTTCAGTTCCATTTTGCAGACTTCATTTATTTACCTACAGATGAAGTTAACCTGCACATCTAAAGGGTACCATGAACTACGTGCAGTTTTTCACCATTAGAAGCAACTTAAAAAACATTTTTGCTTTTTTTGGGGGGGTTGCTCGTTCTGTTTCTGGCCTGCAGTTGTCCAGTGATCAGGCTGCTACTGGTAACCTCCCTGCCAAGCTCAGGTCATTTGGTGCTATCTGATAGTCCATTTTTCTTTTTTAGAGTTTTATGGGCGGGTTCAGTTTATGCTATACTAAAAAATTGTAGCCAGTATTTCAAACTCGACTGCCAAAATCTTGTATTATAGTGTATGGTAGAATGCTGCTCTGTATGGAAATCCATGTGTAACCCCTAGATGGCGCTATCCCAGGGGCTACTACCCCTGCCTGATTTGCCACTAACAGGTTGAGGGGCCTGGATCCAATGGCGGGTGCCTCCACCCAGAGGTCAGGGTTTGCAATAGTTAAACTAACTTGGTCACAGCCCTCTGGGACACTGCAACCCCCCTTTCTTCCCACTAGTGGCCCACACAATATATCAGAATTACCTTCACAGTATACACTTACCCCCAGGTCTGGTTCCGCACTGGGACCTCCTGTGAAATGAGATACAGTGCAACAATCACAGTACAGTACTTTAACATAGACAAATACCTCAGGCAGTATAACTTTGCTGAAACAAGCAGCTCTGATTTATTTAGGGGGATATAACAAGGACAGGGAAATCAGGTTAATTAGCTTATCACTCTAATAATCTACCTATGGCTCTGTGCACAGGCCTATCCCTATCAGTTACTGTCCCTGGGTACCCAAGCCCTAGTGGCTAGTCAAACCATGGCAGCTGGTAGGGGCCCTTTCACACAGAGAAAGGAGAATTAAACAGTCAGCAGTACAGTAATTCCATTTGGATTTAATGTGGCAATTCAACAGGGAGCGACCCTGAATTAGTACTTCGACCTCCAAATAAGATAGGGTCCTTCAATGTCAGCAGGGCTCACTTAGGTACACAAACCTCTTCACACATCCATATAAAAAGCACTATACCAGGCAGGCTGCATCTGTATCCCGATCGCAATTACTGCACAATACCGGGAGAACACACAGCAGATTCAGTTCCTGACAGACCGAGTGCAACTTTTCAGCAATTCCTCCAGTCTTCTACAGGGTGAGCCTGGTTTCTACTCTTCAGAGATCCTTTGATTCTTTTCACAGGATGATTCAGTCCTAACAAGCTGTTACACAAGCTGCAGACCGAACTCTGGGCCTTACACCGTTTTTGACTAAAACTGCACACTGAAAAAGCACAGGGCTCCTTCCTTCTTCACTGCCAAAGCTCAACTGAAACTCCAACCGACAAAACCGGGCACTTCCTTTTAGTTCCTCCCAGTTCTTGACTGGATTGGCTATCACTCACAATAGACTCTGCTGTTGGTCCAAAAGGCACTGAAGTCTAAACTACATCTCCCAAGTCACTGCCCATACAATCCTCTTGTGGCTGGCTCAGATTATGAGTCAAGTTCTGATTCGTCCAAGGCACCATTTTAGAGCTAGCTTACCCCACACTGATTGGTCCAGTTCAGCAGTTCAAAACTAGAATGGGGAACTAGCAGACACAGTTCTGACTGCAAAGAAAGCAGGTTAGACAAACTGTAATTTCATTATTACTCTAAATAATTTCTGGCAAACAGTTACATCTTTCAGATAGGTTCCTTGCACTCCTAGTGACTGCAAAATGAAGTGAATTGGCAGCAGCTCGGTGGTACTCAGAGAAGCACACAGTCCCCCCATACAAACTAATTATGTCTGCAAGCAGACAGCTCTTAAAGAGACAGTACCAGAGGCTCTAAAAACACTCACTGATAAATGGCTTAAATGCCAAACACCATTCAGGCTTGGAGCATTCAAGCAAGCTCCTGGAAGTCTTTTGGGAACCCCCATTTGCAGGGGGGTTACACATGCTTAGAATAGCGTTGTTCTGCTGCACTCAGTGCATCACGATGTTGTTGTGCAGCACTGATTATGTCACTAGTGCAGCATAACAACATAGAACTCAGTCATGCATGCACAATGAAGCAGGCCACAGTGGTGAGAGCTGGCCAGGAAGTGAACGACGCTTGAGAAACCATGCCCTTGTAAGTAATTTGTTTCACTTTTGATGGGACAGAGGAGTTAAAGTTGATTGCCCATACACTATAAAAGATTGTGTATGAGCAATCATACACAAACAAGGCAGTTTTATGATCTCAAGGTTTCCGTGGTAACGGACCTCTCGAGGTCTCAGGTTACCACAGAAACTTCTCGATTGTACAACTGCCTTGTGTATGATTGCTCATACACAATCCTTTATATGGTTGCATGTAATGTGAATTAGTGAATGTGAAGGGGTATATCTTCGAGGAGGGGGGAGGTGATTCTGCCACTGTATAGATCATTAGGTAGACTGCACCTGGAGTACTGCGTGCAGTACTGGCACCCATATCTGAAGAGGGACATTAAGTTACTGGAGGGGGTGCAGCGCAGAGTGACAAAGATGATCAAGGGGCTGGGGGACTTACCATACGAGAGGAGGCGGAGGGAGTTAAACATGTACTCGCTGGAGGAGAGGAGGGACAGGGGATATGATTGAAACCTTCAAGTACATGAAAGGAATAAACAAGACGGGTACAGAGGGGCTGTTCAAAGTAAGGGAGGGGAGGGACACCCGGGGCCATGATATGAGACTGGAGGGAGGAAGGTTCAGGAGGGAAATGAGGAGACACTTTTTTACGGAGAGGTTGGTAGCTGGGTGAAATGCATTACTTTCAGAAGTGGTATCGAGTAGAACAGTGGACTGCTTCGAAAGGGGCTGGGACAGGGCAAGGGGGAGGGTCAAGTGAGGGGGAAGGGTGGGAGGGAGAGGCAGCTGTAGAATAAGGGGTGCTAGCTGCACATTTGAGCAGACTTGATAGACCACTAGACCTTTATCTACTGGCAAATTTCGTATGTTTGTGAACATCACAGCAGATACAGAAATTGGAGTGATTTGGTATAAAAAGTACGAATGTTGTCTCTGTGTGTGTTTTTGTTCTACAAAATGGGTCTCACACTGCTGAAAGTTTATACAAAATCGGTGCGCTTTGTACACATACCCCTCTTGTTTTAATCTAAAACATTCACTAAGACCCTATCCATAATTGCTTTCTAGTAACGTTACCAGCAGTTTGTAACGTTAGAACAGCAAACAAGGATTGCTTGCACATTGTGGCATGGTAAAACCGTGCTACAAAATCAGGGTTTTAGCACGGTTTCCAATTTTTTTTCCAGTTTAACCAGGTGAGACACACTAAGCTGAAAACTTGTTTACAGGTGCAACCTGGGAGCACAGGGAAGTTAAGTGACTTGCTCAGGGTCACACAGTATGCAAGTGGGGGCTGTGGGATTCAAATCCAGGTTTCCAGATTTGCAACTCAGAGCCTTAAACCACTGCACTATACTGCCGCCCTTAATTCAATCGGAGAGATATGGCTGCCAGTTGGGAACTCAAGCGGGTAAACATGGTGTTGGAGTGCAGTGTGGACGCTCCGACAACTGTGCTCAAACATGGAAATCAAAATGTTTTTTTAAAAAGTTTTGAAAATGCATGTCAGTGTGGACAGGGCTTAAATGTCAGTGGAATTTAGAACCTTTTTCAAGAATGACTTACAAATTCCACACCTAATGCAGCAGTACAGTGAAATTGGGCACAAAATATGAACCTGCCTTTTTTCCCTCTGTAAAAGATTTCAGGTACTTTCCAGTTTTATTTTTTGGTAACATTTTGTAATTCCACCCAGAGGTTAAATTGGAAATGTTTAGAAGATGTAACTACAATCTTTACATTTGTAGGAGGTGGAACTGTCATCTTTAGGAGATAGAACTCTCCATAGTATTCAACAGAGAAAGGTGTCAGAGAAAGAGGAACTGAGTTCCTGCGATTTCTTGTCCAGTTTAACCACTGGTTCCACTAACATTTCAATATATATATATATTTTTTGCCTGGTCCTTCCTCCCCCCGACGGAGGTTTCGTCCCCCGGCCTCACTCACCGCCCCCCCATGCCCAGGCTTATCCCCCTGGGTGGGGCTGCCAGGTGGGTGCTTCCTCCCCAAGGTAAATGGTTTCTCTTGCCCTGGCTTATCCCCCAGAGCGGGGCCATGGGAGCAGGACCCCCCGGCAAACATAGGTCACAGCAGGAGTGGGGGCCGGGGAGTCATGAACGGGACTGATTTTTTTGTATGCTAATTTTGGAGATCCCTGGGGTGGGGATTTGCAGTGACACCACCCTTGCATGGCGGCAGCAGCAGCAGTACCCCCAGCCTCCACCAGAGGTCTGCAGTGCGATAGACTGTCTCCCGAGGAGAAGGAGAGCAGTCCCTGGAATGCTCAATCCTTCTCCCCCAGCTGGCCCTCCAACTTCCGATTCCGTCTCCAAACCCAGGATTTTGGCACCGCAAGCGAACGACTTGCTGCTGTGCCGGCGGGCCGGCTAACATTTAAATATTTTGTGAATGTTTTAATTCAGTTTTTTCTCAAGAAAAAAAAGTGGTTGCCACATTTGCCTTAGAACTAGTTATAGCCCCTGGCATGGGTTAGGTTAAGGGACAGCGAAAAAAAAAAAAAACTCATGGTGTGCAGCATTGGAGGCAGGTACTTAGAAGAGTAGATTTGACAAGTATGCTAATATTTTTTATTAATTGCTGCTGAAACTAGCATTTCAGAAAAACATTTTTCATTGCACTGCTGCTCTAAGTATAACCACATGGTACTTAATGTCATTCAGGCTATAACAAAAATGGCACTTGGTTTAAAAAAAAAAAAAAAGTTTGTGATATACTATGTAAATATTTTAAAGGGAAGTGGCACATGAGACTGATTATTTCACCTTGCCATGTAAAAATGCCCGACTAGGAGGTCAGTAAACAAATAAAATTTTTAACTTTTAAAATGTTTTTAGGCTTTTTTCCTTATTTCATTGAAACTTCTCATTGCAAGAGACACCAGTGTCTAGCTTCCTGTGCACTCAATATGCTAATTATTGCTGCCAAATTCTTCCAGTAGTAGGCAGCACTAATTAGCATATTGAGTGCCCAGGAGATTGTCTGCTGTGTGCAAGATGGCCATAGGCATCTCTTGCAGTCGGAAGTTTTGGCACATAAGAGAAAAAGCCTTAAAAACATTTTAAAGGTAAAAAAAAAATGTTTCTTTACTAAATCCCAAATTGGGCGTTTTTACTTGACGGGGACTAAATAATGGCCTTGTGTGCAATCTTCATTTAAGAAAGGCTCTTACTGTCTACTTACTGACCTGAAACAACAGGTTTCCATACACCACAGAAGGAAGAAATGTGCTCTGTATCACTGTGTCATGTTATGTTTTTATTCTGTTGTTCTGCCACTATTTAAACTGCTGTGTATATGGTGTTTCAAAACCTTGTACATGGGATTAGCCTGTCAGTGCAGCAGCAGTGTTGCTGCTTGTGATTCCAGCGACCTGGGTTCATACGTGAGTGTACGACATCAGAGTGCCAGCAGGGGGAGGAAGACTGAGCATCCCAGAGGATGTTCTCCAAGTAGAAGGATCACAGTCCCCGCGGAACTGCCATCACCTTTGTGATGCAGTCAGATGTCAGTGGGAAAGGTGATGCCGATTGGCACCTGTGTGTGCCTGCTTGCACTTTGTGTGAGCCTCTGGGCCCCCTCTGTCAGTATCCTGTGGGCAGGGTAGAATAAGAAGAAGAAGGAAACCCCACAGAGCATGCATAATTGAAGCGGGCACTCTTGGGCTTCACTGAAACGACTGTCCATCACCTCCAGAACCATTTGTTGTCCTACAGGGAGTTATGCTCCTTGCCAACTCTACCACGGAGGGGTTAAGTCAGTGGGTAGTGGAGGTGGTAAGCAGTGCCGATCGAGAGAATCAGGCTGGGAGGTCACATGTCATAGAGCCACAGGGGTGAAAGGAGCCGTAAACTAAAAATGCAGAAATGTGTCATATTTGATGATATTTTCATGATTAAATTTTAGAATTTCTTTCAGAATGTTAGATGTTTTTGTCTGGGAATGGCACATCTAACAAAGGGCATTTCAAGGTGCACCGCGGGAGCACATGGAGGTTAAGTAACTTGCTCCGGGTTATACAGCAGTGGTGATGGGATTCAGACACTGATCTGCTGGGTCTCCAGGTTCACTCCTCCGTGCTCTAACCTCTAGACTATACTGCTGTCTTGTAATTCCCTCCTGACTGAAATGTTGCCCGGCATATTTGCCTGGCACAGACTGTCCCAAAGTCATGTTTTCTTGCCTATTGTCCATATATCCAGCGTACATATGATAATGTCAGACTGATTCGCTGATGACGAGAAGCAACTCACTGTGACTTTCACCTCCCATATTTCACAAAAGATAAGAAATCCAATAACAACCTTCTTTAAAATGGGTCCCTTACTAACCTGTTTCAAAGAACGTGTTTAGATTTCCAAGGAATTGCAGGGAATCAAGAGCCCCGGTTATAACAAGGTTACATGGACCCTGCGCAGGGATGGAAATCTTCAACTATAGAGCGAGAAAAGAGAACATGTATTAACCCTTATTGATCAGTGTATACCTTGATCAGCTTCCTTTGTGATTTCTGCTCAGTCCAGTGCTGACACACGTACAAGATGAAAGATGCAACAGCCTACCACATGAGGTTTTTTGAAGTTCTTATATCCTAACTAGTGACACAGTGGGCTAACCCACTTTGTTGAGGAGATCAACGCACAGTCTGGAAGAGATGAGTAAAATGTAAATACATTTCATTTACATGTATTTAAGAAGGATCTGGGTATAATGGAAGCAGATTGCATGCATTTTCCTGAGTACTGCAAAAAGACAGTGCACATCTAATGTGCCTTAATATCATTAACCTGACCTTCATGAACCAAACGACTTTAAATATTCCTTGCTGAAAACCAGTGAAAAATGCTTTCAGGGTTGCCTGCATTTTCCTTGCTGCTGTTTACAGTGTATTTATACATGGGTAATCCATCAGCCAACTTTAATTTCACATGCTATTCATCGTGTTTAAACAGTGCCTTTATTATATTAAATATTTATGGAAGTCATTGGGAAGAATACATTAAAATGGCAGATGGGGGTCATTCGGACCGTTTTCCTGATCAAAGCTGAGAGACCCCTGTGAATTTGCAGTTGGCTTTTTTAGGAGCGCTTCAGCATTGTCTGATTGTAACCTAAAGAGGCACCAGCTCTCTCAATTCCCAGCACGGTGATTTCAGTTAGCAGTGGCTGCCTGCACTCGTCATGGTTCAGCGCATTCCATTTGAAATCATTTGCAAATACAGTGAAGAACAGTGAACAAAAACATTTACAATTGCATTGCTTATTAATAATTCACCAGAAGCACAGTTTTTTTTTTCCAAAACCCAGCCCCCCCAAACCATTGATCTGAGACAGATCAGAACAAGCAGAAGACCAAACTTGTAACGTCGGACAGAACTACTGCAAAACTGTTGCTTGTTTGCAGGACTAGTATTTTCAGTACTGTCACAGACATAAGTGTGGATTGTTAAATTAAAAAAAAAAAAAATAGCACTACCTAAAACCAAATAAGCTAGAGAGGTGGAAAAGAAATAATTTTTTTATATAAATGATCATTAAGAAAAACAAGATTAAAAAAAGTATGAAAATAGATCCTGTGCAAAATCGATTTTCCTTGTGATGACGCTGATGAAGAGTGTGCATGCGTTACTGCTGCTCTTACATATTATTAGGTGCTTAATTTGCCTGTTCCGTAAATGACCTACAAACTGCTTTCCTTGTCGTGCATCGGACGTGATTATAAGCAATGCTTGGTAATTGCTGGACTGATGTTTCGCTACCTTTTTCCCGAAGAGTTTCTTTTTTGAAGTATTTACCAATTACAGGAAGAAAAAAAACTCATTAAACTGCTAAATAATTTAAAATTCTACTTTAATCAATATATTCAGTGTAAAATCTTGAAGTCTTGTAAAGATGTGACTGGCAGTTGCCTGAGGCAGAATTTCTTACTGATGCAACGAGATAAAAGTAATTAAGAAAAATGTAGACTGATGGGTAATTAAATCCATGTGAAGCACTTTGTAACTAATTACTCTGTTTTAATCACAGAACGCTTTCTATTTGTCAAGGTAAGTGCATATAATTACACAGTTCCTATATTCTTTAATCTGATGTCATTCTGGTTTGGTTATAAATGTTGTGTTTTTCATGTGCCTATTGCATTTTGTAAAGTCTACAAAACATACTCCAGGAAGGGAAGAATCAGTACAGTGGTGATTCAGCATGTTACGGTAGGATTAAAATAATTTCCCCCCACTTTGTTACACTGTGGGAGACAACTAAGATGTTAATTAACAAATAGTGTTTAGTCAAGAAAGCTATACAAGCACCCTATCTGACCCACATCAGTAATAAACTAAGCATTACCCATGTAATCTGTGGCTGTACTATCCCACCCTCAAAAACTGTTAAATGTCATCCTATGTAGAACAGCAGCGCTAAGCATGATAATACAATTCAGACTTTCAGTAAATATTAGGGGGAGGTTTGTCAGAGCCCTCCAGGATCAGTGTGTTACGACTGTGGCTCATTACCGCAATTTGCGCTGGAGAGTGAGACCATTTTGGATGCATTTGATGCACTTTGCACTCGGAAAATGACATAAGCATCATGTGTTTGCCATAAACTGAGGAAATGCTGCATTTCCATTAAAACCTTTCAACAAAGCATTCAAAGGGTTTGGTGAATTTGGCACGACACAGACTGCATTGGAAATCAGAAATTGTGCCAGTGTCATGCCTTTTAAAAATACTGCCTTTTTTTTGTTATACAACACGTTTTTCAAGCCAACTGTTGTTTGAATGGGTCCAGACTTAAAGATGCAATGCAACAAAAAATGTTTTTTTTTTCAAGTGATTATCACATACAGTTAATAAAAATAGTAGCATACCCATCAAACCTGCTTCTCTAGGGGCTTCCTGTGCATTGCACTATATATTTGTTTATTTTCTTGATCCTAACTTAAACCTTACCCTTGTCAGGTCCACAGTGCTATTTCTATGCCAGAGGAAGCAGACATCTTTTTTTTTTTCTACAAAACTGTTTCTCTGGCTCTAGGTGCAGTCTGCGCTGTTCAGCTCTAGGTCCACCTCCCCCGACTGGCAGCAGTCTCCTGTGTATTTTACCTGCCTCTGAGGTTCCCCCGGGGATTGCCCCCTGTGGTGGGGCCAGGGGGATGAGGACCCTCCTCCAGCAGAGTCCACATCCAGAAATGGGGCAGGAGTCTTTGGTGGTAGTGCAGGTCGGGGCTGGCAGATGCAGGCATCATGGATGCCTGCCCCAGCTTTTCCCTGTACTCCCTCCCCAGACTGGTTCCATGCAGTGACACGGAGTGTGCATGCATGTGGAGGCGTACATGCACTGTGGCATCTGCCAACAGCCATGTCCCCACTGAGCCACTGCCCTGTCACCGTGCCTCTACTTGAGGGCAGTACGGGAGTGGTGTGGCTAGTTTCCCTCCCCTGGGAGACTAGATAACTCAGATGCCCAATCCTCTCCCTTCTCAGCCAACCACCAATGAACCAAGTCCTTTCCTGAACTTGGGTTGCTGGCATGGTGGGAGGTGTGGTGTCCAGTACCTTAAATGCCATTGGGCCAACTGCCAACTTGTTTTCTTGAGGAAAAAAAAAACAGTTAAAAAAAGTACTTTTAATCCTGGTAAAAATGGAAAATTTTACCAGCCAATGAAGCCCACATCCTTTTTGAGGTGTGGACTCCAGAACTGCATGCAGTATGCCAGGAGCTTGTGCAGGGACAGTATCACTTCCTTCCTCCTCCTCCTCCTGTCACATCTCCTTGCTAGTCATCCCAGCATCCTGTGCAGTGGACTTAGGGCCGTGGGTGCAACCACTGCAAAAAGTTTTGGGGGGGGGCATAGATTTTCTGAGCCTTTCACACTGATGCCAGTGTCATTGGCCATTTGGCAAGGCCTAAAAAATTGAGGGGGACTGGGACTCCCTCATACCCCCAGTGGTTGTGCCCATACTGTTAAGACTGTCACTATTGATATCTGTTGTCTGCATCACCCTTACTTCCTGTCCAGTAGTCTGTTTTTTGGGTTATTTCTATCAATGTGCATCACTTTCCACATTTTTGCATTGAACTTAAGTTACCATAACCTGGAACACTTTTCTTATTGTTCCCAGATCTCTTTTCATTTCTCTAAGTCTCTCCCCAGTTTCCACTCTGCCGTAGATCTGAAGAGTATCAGTCCCAGAACTGGTCTCTGCGTTACTGTAGTTGCGAGGGGCTCTGACTGCAGCCTGTTGATGAGCATTCTCCGTGTTCTTCCTCCCAGCCATTTCCTTGTCTACCTGGTCAGATTGTTTCCTGCCCCAAAGTCACCCAAATTTTCTGTTGTCCTTCCACGTGGAATGGAATCCAAGGCTTTACTACAGTCGAGTTACAACATGTATGTGTATATATAATGGGGTAAGTGGGAACAGCTCATTATATCACCTGTATGTGACAGCTAGCATTACAAAAGCAAATTAAATGGTATTTTACCTGTGACTCACAAGTTAGTGTGATTATGTTGCCTCGAGTGCCGTAGTGCTGCGGGACATGGAATTACAACATATCCACTGCTTCGCCCCTGTCCACTGCCTTTGTGACCCAATCAAAGAAGTCGAGCAGGTTAGTTTGGCAAGCTGTCCCAGCAGTAACCCTCCTGCAACTCATGCATTTCCAAGAATTCACACAGTTTATTCCTTAGTGATGGTTTCCCGCAGCTTGCCTACAGTGTAGGTTAGACTGACCAGTCTGTAATTTTGTGGGTCATCTCTGTCCCACCCTTGTAAAGCAACACCACATTAGCTACCCTACAGTCTTCCAGAGCTGCTTCTGTGTCTCCAGTGAACAGTTAAACAGATTTGTCAATAATTTAAATTTAAAAGATTTAAAAGATTTTTAGTTTAACTGATTACTTCTTAATCTATGCAATCATGTTTGTATTATCATTATGTTTCTAAGCTCTGTTAGGAATTCCTTGAAAATTAACCTTGCTTATTGGAAATTCTTCCTGGTTAAAAAAAAAACTGAATGCAAATAAAACCCAAATATACAGTGTTTTGTATAATATATTTATTGATTTTTGCAAGCAAAACTCATCAAGATTTACATAGGAGGATAACAGTGAGCAAATAATACAGACGCTATTCTCTTACAAAGGCCTTTTGAATGACATCCCCTCTAGTGGTACGACATAGGAGGGATCCCCTTAATATAAAATGTAACATATAGAATTACCCAACACATACAGCCAGGAAGGACAAAAGGGAGTCTTAAAAGGTCAGATTAAAAAAGATTACCCTTTTACCAAAGAGACTATAAAGTCTAAGCGATTCCCCCACAGTAGTACCATAGGAATATAAAGTCAAAAACAAATTTCCATGCTCCCTCAGAGTCGGAACAATCCCAGCTTATTAACCCAGTCTATACCAAACAGTAAATGTCCTGTCTTTAATATGTGTAAAGTAGCCCCAGTATTTTACAGTACTTTCCCCTTTTTTCTCATAGAGCAGAAAAGCAATGATATGGGAGCCATGAGGACCCCCTCCCCCAAAACAATCCCCAGCTAACATGGAGGACTGATTATAGAAGTCTCAACAACAGTTTCATAATTCCATCGAATCAGGAGTAGTCCTGAGGTCCCCGTGTGACTCTATGGATCAAATCCAAAATAAAACCATAAATGGCGGCAAACAAAAAGCGCAGTACAGTCTACAGTTCAATAAAAGTTCCATAGCATGCTGCATTTTACCCCCAAAAATCGAGGCCTCTTACACTACCCCACACATATGTACTGAGTACATTACCAGAATAATGAAGACAATCAGTCCCCCTCAGATCCACTTTCAAGATCGTCCACTCTGTCCAATTCATGTTCAATCTTGAGAAGCAGTTTACCGGGATCTTTTGGGTCGTTGAATAGCTAATACTGACTATTCCGCGGTAGACGAAGTTTCGCTGGGAGCAGTAATTGATTTTGAACTTTTAGTTGGTGCGATCTGCCCTGCAGCCCATCGGAAGCTCTTCAGTGTTGGCAGGTGCCGAATGAAAGGTCCGGGAACAGCATAACTTCGGCATCGCCAAATTTCAGTGCTCTACAGCGCCAGGAGAGTGCAAGCGCCCTGTCTTGATCTCCTACTTCCGTGCAGACAATTAGAAAGGTCCTCAGGTTCAAGGAATCCATCGCAGCTCTTTTAGGGGTTATTCTATAGGCTTTTTCCAGAGACATAATAGGATCCGCATCATGAAGACCTAGGATAGCTGGTAAAAATGTTCTGGCAAAGTTCAGGCTGTCATCCCCTTTGACACCCTCGGTCAGCCCGATCACCCAGATATTCCGCTTCCTGGTCTGGTTTTCAGCTATTTCCAACCTTTGACAGAGATGTGAGTTTTCTTTGATTAATTTTTCAGTCGCATCCGATGATTTAAGGCTGGAAGATTCAGAGCATTGGACACTTGCTTCAAGGCAGTCCATTTTAGTTTCCAGAGTGGTGACTCTTGGGGTGAGGGAGTCAAATTTTCTGTAGAGATCTTGCACTGTTTTAACAAGCTGGTGCAGCGTAGTCAGGATGGAAGACAATGAGGCCTCTTCCAGTGGTTTGTTGCCAGAGTCCCCTGCTCCTCCACGTTGATCAGGCCTCTCCTCTCTGCTCTGTTTTTTCGGAGCAAAAACATTGCCAGCTGGCGCACCAGCCCCTTTAGATTTACCCATTCTGTCAACGGATGATGGTCTAAGCACTCCGAGACAGTGTTTGGTACTTTTTAGATGAGCTGATTAGGTTTTTGTATTTAAAAAGTTTATTTTCTCTCTGGGAGCTTGAGCAAGATGCTGCTTCTTCTTGGCTGCTCAGCTGCACCTCCCCATATACATTTTAATGAAATTAATTTCTGATTTTTTTTTTTAATATTTTTTTCTCCTTCCTGCCTGCCATCCCCGACCCTTCAGGAGCCTCAAGGTAGACATCCCTCTGCCTTTCACCCTGCCTGTATGACCCTGCAGAAACCCCAGAGAGCTACGGTTTACCCCCCGAGCAGGGATGGGGCAGAGCCCCCTTACCCCAACAATCAACTTTCGTCGGTCCGGGGGCCATCGGGTGGGTGAAGGCACATCGAGGGCATGTCTCCGGAGGCTCCATCTTCCCAGCGATGGCAGGCATTTTTCGCTTTTCCTCCCCACCCCTACGAAAGCGTAGGACCCCTGACAAAGGCGCCAGGCGCCCGACGCGTCACGCTGTAAGTCAACAGCCCTTCCCTTAACATTGGGGGCTTGCAGTACTCCGAGCCTCCGCTCGGAGTTAGACAAGTGTTCGGGCTGTAGCCTTAACCCTTCCCGGAGTAGGCGAGCTGTCGTGGGACGCTCAAGCCTAACTCCCCCTGGCCGGCCCACCAGCGACCCGAGTCCACTCCCGAACCTGGGTCACTGGTGTGAATTTCTGATTTTTATTCAGTAACTGAATACCTCCCTTTTATCTTGTCAGTCTGCCCAGTTTGTATGCACATACTGTATGTGTGTGTGTGTGTGTGTGTGTGTGTGTGTGTAAGAGGGACATTAAGTTCCTGGAGGGGATGCAGCACAGGGCAACAAAGATGATCCAGGGACTAGGGGACATACCCTACATGAGCAGGCTGAGGGAGTTGAACGTGTACTCACTGGAGAAGAGATGGGGGAATATGATTGAAGCCTTCAGGTACATGAAGGGAATAAAGGCACGGAGGGACTGTTCAAGTTAAGGGGGGGTAGGGACACTCGAGGTCACAATCTCAGATTGGAGGGGGGAAGGTTCAGGAAGGAAATGAGAAGACCCTTTTTTATGGAGAGAGTGGTGTCTGGGTGGCACACGTTGCCTGTGGAAGTGGTATCCTGTAGAACAGTGGACTGCTTCAAAAGGGGATGGGATAGGGTAAGAGGGAGGGTCAGGGGAGGGAGGGGAAGCTGCAATATAAGGGTTGCTAGCTGCACACTTGAGCAGACTCGATAGACCATAAGGCCTTTATCTACTTGCAAATTCGTATGTTCGTGTATATATATATATTCATGGCAAAAAACTCTTGTTTAATGCATCAGTTAGGGTTGTTCCACAGTGACAAAAGCTGAGAAATTTGGTGTTAGGGTTGCCACTCCTTGCACCCCACGGCCACTCCGTCCCCACCAACAGGCATCTGGGTATGCGTTAGGGTCATCAGCCCTAACTCTCACCCCATTCCATGTGTAAATAAGCTGAGGTGGTACAGTATTGGAGAATGGGGTGAGAGTTAGGACCGAGACTCCAACGCACACCCCGATGCCTGTTGGTGGGGACAGGGTGGGCATGGGGTGCAAGGGGTGGCAACCCTAATACCGAATTTCCTCACTTTTGTCGCTGTGGAACAACCCTAACTGATGCATTAAATGGAGTTTTTTGCCATGAATTTCCCTTCTTATTGAGAATGTGCACTATAAATAGTAAATGGAATATGGTGATGGGAAGGCGGGGCCCTTTTGGCCCTGCACTCCTACCATGTGATTTTTTTTGTCACTTCACTGTGCAAAAACTGTATGACTGACTGAAATGAAAATTGGTAAATGAAGACATGTACCATGGCACACCGTGTGTCCAGAATTGTGTGTACATCCGTTCAACGGTCACACAGCGCCACGAGCAAATAATGTAACATGCACAATTCAGCAACCATAAGTGCCAGTGTCCCAAAAATTGTTGCGGTCAAAGATATATTATAAATCTTTGTACATTCCAAATGGCAGGTAAATCGGACACACGGTTCAGAAGTTATTGAAGCATAATGAACCAAATCTTCATTCGTCGGAGTGGCATAATTCCGCACCTGTTAATGTTTTACACACCAAACCACTGCAAGACACCTCCATACCACTAGGGCTACCTACGCTGTAAATTTCAAGCCAGTAGCTCCATGCAGAACACTGTGTGCAAAACGTTAACTGCGTCACATAGTTTCTCTGCAGCGAATAATTTTTCCAACATGTAAACAGCATTATTCACTTCACCAGGACATCCACTCAACCCCCTCCAAATTTCATGTGAAAAGACCAAACCGTTCCAGAGATATTACATTTTTATGTTTCTGTACCTTTAAGAAGTCTTCCACCACAAAATGGCAGAAATCGCGGCTGAAAATGCTCTAAAATGGCGGACCAGGCAGCCAAAAAATCTGTTACTGTGAGGGGGGGCCAAATTCAAATGGCAATAACTCTGGAACAGCACAACATTTTTCACCAAACAAAAACTGGCATGTTCCTTGAACACAGGTCTTTCTACGTGACAAGTTTCAGATCAATCAACCACACACTGGCTGCGCTACTATACTGTGCGTGAGTGCCACTAATAACATTTTTGCCACTTCGCTATACAAGAACCATATATCCGACGGAACCAAAAATTGTTAAAAGAAGACATGTACCACAGCACACCGTGTGTCCACAGTTGTGTGTATATCCATTCAACGGTCACACAGCGCCAAGAGCAAACAACGTAACATGCATAATTCAGCAATCATAAGTGCCAGCGACCCAAAAATTGTCACAGTCAAAGATGTATTATAAATCTTTGTACATTCCAAATGCCAGGTAAATCGGACACATAGTTCAGAAGTTATTGAAGTGTAATGAACCAGATTTTAATTTGTCAGAGTGGCATAATTCCACACTTATTAATGTTTTACACACCAAACCACTGCAAGGCACCTCCGTACCACTAGGGCTACCTATGCTATACATTTCAAGCCAGTAGCACCATGCAGAAGGCTATGCGCAAAACATTAACTGCATCTCACAGTATCTCCACAGTGAATTATTTTTCCAACATGTAAACAACATTATTCACATCCCGGGACATCCACTCAGCACCCTCCAAATTTCATTTGAAAAGACTAAACCGTTCCAGAGATATTCAGTTTTTGCATTTCTGCACCTTTAAGAAGTCTTTCACCACAAAATGGCAGAAATAACGGCCGAAAATGCATTAAAATGGCAGACCTGGTGGCTGAAAAATCTGTAACTGCAAAGGGGGCCAACTTCAAATGCCAGTAACTCTGGAACAGCACAAAATATTTTTCACCAAACAAAAACTAGCATGTTCCTTGCACACAGGTCTTTCTACGTGGCAAGTTTCAAATCAGTCAACCACACACTGGCTGCGCTGTGTCATGGAAGACAGTGCAGAAAAATAACAAAAACAATGTTTTGTGCTGCTCTGCGCAAACGCAGAAACACACTGTAATGTTAATGCAAATGGTGATGGCAACAGAGAGGTAAAAGAAAATAGTAATGGTAACGCAAGCGCAAATGATAACACACACGGTGATGCAAACGGAAACAATAACGCAAATGGTAAGAGAAATGCAAGTGCAAACGTAAATGAAAACAGAAATGGTAACGCAAACGGTTATGCAAATGGTTACACAAATGCTAATGGCAACAGAAACGCAAACAGTAACGAAAATGCAAATGGTAACAGAAATGCAAACAGAAACGCAAACAGTAACCGCAGCAGCGACGCAGAAAGAAACCATTACACACTCGACAACAGAAATGCTACCGATAACGCAAATTCTAAGGCCAGCGGAAACAAGCACGCAAACAGTAACGGTAACGTAATTGGAAACTCAAACGGTTACGGTAACACCAACAATGACGCCAAAGGAAACAGTAACGCAAATGTAAACGCAAATGCAAGCGCGTATGCAAATGCAAATGGTAACGCACTTGGTGACGCAAAAGTAAATGCAAAAAAACCCGGTAACAAACGCAAACAGTAATGCAAAGGATAACGCACAAGGTGACTTAAACGGAAATGCTAACGCAAATGGTAATGGTAACATTAACAGTAACGCAAACTGTTTTTTTTCCCATAAAGGTGCATTCAGAAGCACAGTGAATACAAAGAATGTATGCATAATAATGGCCCTCGGAGCAGAAAATTAGCATGTGGGGTGTGCCATGCGATTGTCAGGCCTAACTCTCACACCATTCCATGTGTAAACAAGCTGACATGGTTCAGTATATGAGAATGGGGTGAGAGTTAGGCCTGACAAACCCATGGCAGGCCCCAACGACTGTTGGTGTGTGGAGGGTTGGGTGGTGGTAGGGGTGGGAACCCTAACATCGAATTTCCAAACATTTGTCACTGTACTATCAACCCTAACTGATGCATTAACAGAGTTTTTTGCAATGAATTTCCCTTCTTTTAAAAGGAGGAAAGTGTAATATAACTGGTAACTGGTATGTGGCTGCTCCCTTAACGCTGCCCATTTTTGCATAATAGTATGCATATGTGGGAGCTTGGGCCCTTTGGGCCCTGCCCTCCCACTTGCACATAAGTACGGAGACACACTGCGCCCTAGAGTCATGAAAAGGAACCCTTGTAACACTAATTTGGCAATATCTCAGTAACCATAGCAACTATGAAAAAAAATTCCACTGCACTTGTATTCAGGACTTGGAAACCTCCATGCATGCTTATATCAGCCAAAGGTGAGCTAAACTGCCTGGAATAAAAAATCTGCATCTAGAATCGTTTTCATGATACGGGCGCTGCAAAGTTATCCTGTGGGAAATGCCTCAGTTTTGGAACGCTGTAACTATGGAACCGGGTGTACATTTTTTCACCAAACCAGCAAAATGCACATCTGTGGGGCAAGGGCTTGCTACCCTGCAAATTTTAGCGCAAAAGCCCCAACCATTTAATTGCATTGAGGTGGCAAAGAAATTGGATTTTCTGAGGTAGTAGTGTTGCAAATTACGACACTTTCATAAAATTTGCGAAAGAATGGGTGCGAAAGTGTCACGTCTGTTCTGTCGCAATTTGTGACAGTACCAGGGACCCGATCGCCAAAAAGGCATTTCTGGGGGCTTTCATGCAAAAATAAGGGCTGCATTATGTTCCTCAGGCCCTGATTAGGTAAACACAACTGTCAGTGTTTACCTAGGGGCAGTAAAATTTAAACCATGGCTATTTTACTCCACCGCTAACCGAAAACAAGATGGCAGCAGCACAACACTACCGAGGGCATTTGCAACAGTAAAATGTTCTGGCGTCAGCTTTCGACAGGCAAAGTTATTTTTTTCCCCATTGACTATAATGGGAAAATTGAAATTTGAATAACTTTTGAATGGATTAATATTTTTTTTCACCAAATCTTCAAAAGGCACATCAGTGACCCAGACTGCATATTCTCTGAGAATTTCAGACCAGACGAACAAACCGTCTGCGCTGTAGCCTCAAGCAAAGAAATTGCCAAAAGTACATTTTTTTTATGTTTTTTGGTACTCAGCAGCTCCCCAACCGCACATCCGACCATAACACAACTTGCCAGATCCAGAGATCTATAGCACCAGACCGTGCATGCAGGCTTTCAGGCAAATCCGTCATATGGTTGCTAAGTTATTAAAGTGCAAAATTTGGGGTTTAGCATAGAAGTGGCTGGGCAACCCTAACTATAACTGCACTACTGTGCATATGTGTGTGTGTGTGTGTGTATATATATATATATATATATATATATATATATATTAGAGGCCAAAAACTCCATTTAATGCATTAGTTAGGGTTGTTCCACAGCGACAAAGTGAGGAAATTCGGTGTTAGGGTTGAAAACCCCTTGAGGCCCCAACCAGCACTGGGGGTGCACATTGAGGTCATCAGCACTAACTCTCACCCCATCACATGTGTAAAGCAGCGAAGTATGGGAGAATGGGGTGAGAGTTAGGACCGGCGACCCAATGTGCACCATGCAGGGGGGTAAACTGGGGGGTCAAGGAGGTTTTTCAACTAACACCAAGATTCTCACTTTTGCGCTGTGGAACAACCCTAACTAATACGATAAGCTGATTTTTGCTCTATTCCTTCTTTTGAGAATGATAACGAGAAATAGTGAATGTAATGCAGCGGCGGGGAGCGCAGGGGCCCACGCGTGATGTCTTGTGTCATAGTAACAGGAACAGCAACGCAAAACAGAAGTGCTAACAGTGGCGCACATTAGTAGCATAGCGAGAATGAGAACAGAAAGGGTACTGCAACGTGGCGTGAGGCAGAAGCGGTCTGCCATATGATGTGTTGTCACATAGTAACATGGTGCCTGCAAATGGAAATGTCAATGGGCATGATGACACAAAGTGAAACAGAAGAGGAACAGTACTGTAGACACAAATGGCAAAAATAACGAAGCATAGCGCAAATGAAAGCGCAAAGGATAAGCACATGGTGGCGTGAGCGTTAGCGATGAGAGTGAAGCGAGATGCAGACACATAGCGGAAAGAACGAGGTAACAGTAATGTAAGCGCACAGGCTGGTTTTCCCAAAAGCTGCATAGAGAAAGACAGTGAGTACAAAGAATGTATGCGTAATAATGGGTATCTGAGCAGAAAATGAGGACTTGGAATACTAAATAGGTTATATCTCAGGAACCGTACGACGTAGAAAAAAAATTTAAAAGTCATATGATTTACGACTGTCCTGGCTAGTTTTGTAGGGGCTAAGCATTTTTCCAATGAAAAGTCCGTATCTCGCACCGTATCCGAGATATGGGCCCTGAAAGGCGTGGCGAACGCCGTAATGTTATCCTATGGGAAAAAAAGAGAGAAGTTCGGAAGTGCCATAACTTTGCCTCCCTGTAATATTTTTTCACCAAACCACTGAAAGGTACATCTGTGGGCTGTTGGCTGTCTTCCCTCCAAATTTCAGGAAAAAAGACCAAACCGTTATTTTGCAGCGGGGTGCCAAAGGATTCCTGTAATGCGTTGGGCGCTGTGATGTTATCCTATGGGAAAAAACGTCAACTTTGGAGTGCCATAACTTTGCCACCGTGTAATATTTTTTCAACACAACACTGAAAGGCACATCTGTGAGATGTCAGCTGCGTCCCCTCCAAATTTCAGCCCAAAACTCCCAACCGTTCTTTTGCAGCGGGGTGCCAAAGAACTACTGTTATTTCCCCACAGCCTAGAAAAGCTTTCGTAAAAATTTGCGACACTTTCGTGAGCATGAAAGTACTTTGCGAAAGTACTTTTTCCAGAAATTTGAAAACATATTTCTGGGGTGTTTTACCCCAAAGTAAAGACATGGCTAGAATCCTCAGGCTCCGACTAGGTGAATACAAAAAGAATTAGGTTGCTAGAGGGTCCCAAATTTAAATGGCAAGCATTTTTCTGATCATTAACTGAAAACAAGATGGCGGATTTGAAAAGAAGAGGCCATTTGCAGAAAGTAAAAATGCATTTGCGACACTGTCGAACTTTTGTTAACTTTTCCCATTGACTTATAATGGGAAATTGTTTTTGAATAACTTCGAACAGTTTAATGTTTTTCAGGAAATCTTTGAAAGGCACATTGGGGACCCAATGGCACATTCCCTGAAGATTTTGGGCGGTTCGCCAAACCATGCGACCTGTAGCCGACGTGAATTCCAGAAAAGCATAAATGCACGCCAGATCACGCTATCAACTCCGCAGCCGTATCCACTGGTACTGAAACTAGGCAGATCCCGAGGCATATGGGTCTTGATTATGTATTCCAAATTTCAGGCAAATCTGTCAAACGGTTGCAAAGTTATTAAGGTGCAAACTTTTAGGTTTAACATGTAACTGGCTCCTCAACCCTAACTATGGTAGCATTACTGTGCTACCATAATATATATACCATACATATACACACACACACACACAGTAGAGCAGCTATAGTTAGGGTTACTTTTGTGGCATTAAGTTACCCTAACTGGTGCATTAATGCAGTTTTTTGCAGTGGGGGAAATATATATATTTTTTTCTCCTTTGCAAAAAACTGCATTAATGCACCAGTTAGAGTAACTTAATGCCACAAAAGTAGAAATATGGCATTAGGGTTTCCAACTCACGTTCTTGGTTCAGCCTCAAGCAGCAAAAAGGAAACATTAGGGTTTTGGGTCTCCAGAGTCATGGTTAATCAGTGGTGGGGTCTTCCCTGGGGGTGTCAACCCTAATGCCCACCCCATTCCATGAGCAAACAACATCACACATGATCTCTTTTCTTCACGCAGGGTCCACAGGGCCCTGCATGAAGAAAGGCACAACAAATTGTGTTGACAACGTGTGGCGAAACAGACTTCTTTACCTTTGAGGAGTGTATCATTGTGAGGTAGTGGCTTGGAGCTGAACCTTGTGCTTTGAATTGGAGGCTAGGAGCTGGGGAGAAGGAGTGAGTATTAGGGTTGACAGCCTCCAAGGAAGACCCTACCGCTGATTAACCATAACTCCGGAGACCCAAAACCCTAATGTTTTTTTCCTTTTGCTGCTTGGGAGTGGGGTGGGGTGTTAGGGTTGGAAACCCTAACGCCACATTTCCCTATTTTTGTGGCAGTAAGTTACCCTAACTGGTGCATTAACAGTTTTTTGCAAATAATTTCCTTACTGTTTGAGATAGTATAATTGTATCCTCATTTGCCTGTGGGACGTGCTCCCATCCCTCCATAGATATACACATGTATTATGTTGTAGAGGGCCCTTCGCTTGCATTTCTGCCAAAACAGCAACCAGTTTGTCAGCATAGCCTTGTTATCACCACACCTCATGAACCCCATACTGAGAATTTTCAAATCCCCAGTGAAATGTCATTTCGCACACATTCCACACCACAGTGCAAAAGCACATTTTGGCCAGGATTTGAAAAATGACAGCTGTCACATTCATGAGGTGGTGGAAAAAATGGCTACGTTGAAAGTTTGGAGTCAAAATAGTGAAGTTATGAGTAAACATTGAAATACTGACAATGGCACCTACCTGCCGGCTTCTTTCTGACTTTCTCCTACATAGATACTTTTCTACCATGAATTTTGGTAAAGCTAGCTTATGTTGATCTACTTTAACTTATTGACTTTACTACTTAGGCCTTAGCAATCGACATGTTTAGTTTGTAATCACTGTTCACCTTTGTGATATGTCACCCCCATCATCTGACGTGGAACTTTTGTAAACGAGCAGTCCCTGCTCAAAGGTACTTGTAATCCTAGAGTTTAATAAATAAATACTGCAACGTAACCTCATAACCTGGGGATTTAACCATATTTGTACATCAAATTGTGAGCATAGCCTTCTTATTACCCCACCTCATGAACCCTGTAGTGAGAATTCTCAAACCCCTGCCGAAATATACTTCTGCAGCATGGAAACGTCATCCCGCGCCACAGGTGTGTGAAATCACATTTTGGCCAGTATTTTAAAAATGGCAGCTGTCACATTCGTGAGGTGGTGTAAAGAAATGGCTATGTTGAAAATTTGGGGTCAAAATATTAAAAATTACCAAAGTTACCAGCGAGCATAGTAAAATTTCAATGTATGCACATAACTTTGCCATTTTTACATATTTTGACTCCAAAATTTCAACATAGCCTTCTTGTGACCCCACCTCATGAAGAAAGTGGTGAACATTTTCAAATCCCGCCTGAAAGGTGATATCTCCAAGTGACAGCGAAAATTGTCTTTCGGGCTGGATTTGCATAATTCCACTGCCATTGTTCATGAGGTGGGGTACCAAAAAGGCCATGCTGAAACTTTGGGCTCAAAATATGCAAAAATGGCAAAGTTATGCATCAATGTTGAAAACTCCATTGAAATATATTGAAGTGCACATACCTTAGTTTCTCATATTGCAGTCGGTAGTTCCAGCAGCAAGACATGTCTTCAGGAAAGTGGATCTTCACCCTGCGACTTGTTCAGGTGAGTGAGGGTGTGTGGGTAGTGGGTGCTGAGTGGAAGACGGAGGTGGGGGGGTCAGATCGGGGAGGGACCATTTTCTTTTTTGCAGGATAAACAAAAAAAAACATCAAACGATTTTCTATATTGGAGGCTGGGGACAGTGGTTGCAGGATGGGGCGTCCCACTAGACACGCACCTCGAGTACTGCGTGCAGTTTTGGAGGCCACATTTAAAGAGGGACATTGAACTCCTGGAGAGGTCCAGAGGAGGCAACCAAAATGATTTGGGGCTTGGGGATAGGACCATGGAGAGGCTCGAAGAGCTAAATATGTACACATTGGAAGAGAGAAGGGACGGGGGACATGATAGAGGTCTTCAGTTACATGAAGGGGTGGAAGTTAGGGGAGGAGCAGTCAGGACGTTCCCAAGGAGGGGGGGACAACTAGAGGGCATGGGTGGAAACTGGAGGGGGGAGATTTAGGAGAGAAAGGAGGAGGTGCTACTTCACTGAGAGGCTTGTGGAGCCATGGAATGCGCTGCCCAGGGGGCTGGTGGAGGCAGAAACGGTGGAGGGGTTCAAGAGGGGGTGGGACAGGTACAGGGGAAAGTTCTGGAAGCAAAAACCAGTGCAGCGAGAATATCCGGGACTGGGAAGGCAGAAGCCAGAGAGGGAGAGGGGGGCAGCAAGGTCAGCTCCCGGGGTGGGGGCTGACCAAATGAGCAGACACGAAAGACCATTATGCCTATTCTTCTGGCATTTTAGTATGTTAGTATAACAGCACTGTCTCCCCCCATCACCAGCACGGGATCACACTCCTCTACCTGCTGCGCCAAAGGCCAGCCCTACACATAACATTTCTTCATAACTTTTTTTTTTTTTACATTGTGATCCCATCATCATGACGTCATGAACTTAGTTGACAGAATGTGTTAAACCCTGCCTAAAAGGTGATTTCGCTGAGTGACAGCAAAATCCCCTTCTGACTTGTATATGAAAAGTTCAACCATCCTTATTCATGAGGTAGGGTCCATATAATGTCAGGAGTCCATATAATTTTTATCACATTCTTATTTCTCCTTTTACACCGTGCAGCCCCCATCTGACCGACTCCCCCTGCTCCGTCCCCCGAAATTACTGGGGCTTACCTTACACCCGGTCCGGGAGCGGTGCCTGCAGAGAGTTGGTTGCCATCCTACCGCCAGCTATTTTCAGTTTTCCTCCCCAGTTACCCGAGGACCCTAGGGGAAGGATGTATGCATGTGGAGGCATGCATGCGCCTTACAGCCCTGGTAACAGCCCTCCTCCTGCCCGCCCCATTGGCCTAACGCCGGCACCCTTGCTTGCGCAGCCCCTTGGCCTCCACCAGGGGGCAGCCATGAGTGAGGGATGCCTTCCCACATCCCTGGAAAGGAGAACTGCCTTGATGGCGGCTCCATCCCAGCTCCGCCTGCCCTCCCCGTGCAGACCTCCGGCTGGCCCGGGCTCGCTTCCGAACCCAGGTCGCCGACATGCCATGAGGTGAGACATCCAGCGCCTCAGCCCTCTGCGCCACCGGGCCGGCCTAGGAGTCCATATAATTTTTAAGGCTGGAAATTATTTACTGCTAGCTCCTTCCATCTGGTAGTATTTCCATTTAAATGATAGTAATACCATCGATGGGCCTGATGTGGACACCCCACCTTTAAATCAAGTCTCGAACCCACTGGGCACTTGCAGATATGGGATCTCTTTGTCTGATATTGCTGTGGAATCTTGAATGCTTCCCCACTGCTTTGTGGTGCTGTGACCCAATTTTTAAAATGTTGCCATGTTGCTTTGTCTCCTGCATTGTGCACATCTGATACTAGTGCTGTTTCCTGTCCCACCTCTACTGCCTACACACTGTTAGTGGGTGGATCCATGATTGATAGAATGGTGTGGTGCTGCCAATTTTGCGACTATGCACCGACATTCTGTAATGGGGAAAGGCGAAACTGTATAACCAAGAAAGGTAGAAGATGTGTAGAGTGGGAAACAAATTCCTAAAATAAGAAGGTGGAGTAAATCATGCAAAAATGTTATACTCTTTTTCTCCCCTTATCTGTTCTCCTTGGCCATGTAAATAATATATTCAAAATATGGGACGAAAATATTGTAAAACAGTCAAGTTATTAGTAAAAGTATGTGAGAGACGAAAAAAATCACTTTTTTTTTTGCCATGAGCTGGTATTGCACTATTGTACCTATTGTGCGACTTAAACATTCTTAGATCACATATTGAAGTCTTCAACCAAACAAAAAAACAAGAATTTTAAATTTGTATGAAAACATTCTTGGGTAGCATTTAATGTGTGACCAAAGAATTTTTTTGTCAGAATCTTCATTTGGCCCCAGAACCTTTTTTTGGTTTGTAAATTCACATTAGAGATTATTGGGTTGCACTTAATGTATGACCAGAGAATTCTTCTTTAAATCTGTGGCAGTCTCAAAAGCTGTTTTTTTTTTGTTCTGTTTGCACAACAAAAATGATTGTGTTGCACTTAAATATGTGACCAAAGACTTAATCGTGCAGAAAAACAAACATTTTTGGTGTGCATGAATTTTTTTGTTGTTGCACTTAAAATGTGCAACCACAGAATTAATCCGGCAATAAAACAAGCATTTTTGGTGCACACAAAAAAAGTCTTTGGTTACTCTTTAATATACAACCCAAGAATTCCGTTTTTAGTGTACATGAAAAACCCTGTGGTCATTTTTGAATGTGTCACCCAAGAATTTGAGGCTTGCAATACAAGAATCTGCCATCTTGCTAAACTGGTGGTGAAATGTATTTATTTTATTTATTTATTTAAAATGTTCACCAGGAAAGGCATACTGAGCAGAAATGCTTGTTTCCAGATGTGTTTTGGGGGAGA
The DNA here is from genome assembly GCA_016271365.2 of Neoceratodus forsteri. Taxonomy (NCBI): domain Eukaryota; kingdom Metazoa; phylum Chordata; order Ceratodontiformes; family Ceratodontidae; genus Neoceratodus; species Neoceratodus forsteri. Next base: position 1,798,212,524 of record CM057455.1, on the reverse strand, counting down.
GGGGACTGGGATACACAGTAGGTACAGCAGCAAATGTCAAACAGTGAATAATGGAAATAGAATACAGACACCAAACAGGATGACAAAATAGGTAACAATACATTGCAGTGACCATCTAACAACAACAAGAAAGTGCTAGGAGACTATAAAACAAAATAAAAAAACCATCAGTAGCATTACTAATACAGGATAAGTGCTAACCTACAAGCGAGTACAGAGGCAAATATGGAAAGGGTAGAAATTAAACGCATCTACAGGAAGGGGAAAAAGTCCTTGAGGGAGGGAGTTAAGGATCTGAGGGAAGACAGCAGAAATTCTTCGATCACATATTGAAGAAATAACTTGACAAAGTTCAGAAAAAGTATTTCTGGCTTATATTTTGGAAAACAGACACCGGAATCAAGATTAACATGTCCCGTTTAGCAAGATTCATTTGTTTGTTTTTGTTAAATAACTCATTTTTTTTGGGGGGGGGGGTGTTGTTGAGCACACTCGCTAAGTAGATGTGCTTTGTCTCGCCGCTGCAGATATTTGACTTGAAAATATAAAATACTGAATTTCTTTTAACATTTTGAATTCCTGAGTCACAGCAACTTACATCGAGAGGAATCAAACAAGTCCACTTTAAATGATGGTTCATTCAAATAAAGGCGGCCCCGGAGGATCTAAAAATCTGGTACCAGCAAAGCAGCAGGCCCCTCCTGTTCTGCGGGAGGCCTTGGGGTCAGGTGAGCCACCATCACACTCACTGACATTATCCATGTGAGCAGTCGACAGTAAAGATGAGATTTTATGGTGCCTGGGTGAGCAAGATATAAAAATCAAAGCGGCTACCAAGACTGCTAATTCAGTGGAAGTGCCAGCTGTGAAAACCCTTACCACTACTAGCAAACTTGTCCAAGAAAACAACCAACTCAGATACTGTATGGAAGCCCTGGAGAATACCAGGAGGGCTGTAAACCTTCATCTAGTTGGGCTTTCAGAGGGCAGTGAGGGCTCTGATCTTACAGCCTTCATGCAAAATTGGTTGCCTGGACCTTTGGGAGTGGACAGCGGCTCTGAGACGGCTCCGCTCTTTCTCCGGGCTTACAAGATTTTCCCAAGTGTTGCCTCCATCCATGCTGACCTGCCTTGAACGATTCTGATAGTCACTATGGCAGTGACTATATGGGATTCCTTTCTACAAGCAGCAAGAGACTCCCAAAGATTCAGCTTTGAGGGAGAAGATGGAAGGTTTGATACCTTTTATTGGCCCAAAAAGTGTCTTGTACAATGATGGAATTATATACCAGCTTTCGGGGCCACACAGTTCCCTTCTTCAGGTGAATAGCAAAACTGAGCAACAAGCAGTATTTATATCCACTATGGAGCAATTAAAAATCAGGAAGTGAAGTAGGAAGGTAGCTTTGAGGGAAAAACCCTGCATCTGTTTCTGGACCTGTCTGTCGCTATGCGATCCTGGAGAAAGACGTTTGATGCAATCCGGGCACGTCTGCATAGTCTGGGAATTGTACATTCCCTTCTGATAGCAGCCTACCTCCGTATACATCATGGTGGACATACCTTTCAATACACAGATCCTCAGGAGGCTGGAAAGAAGGTTGAATCACTCAAGAGGGAGTTTGCAGTGGCTCGGCTATCGGACGACTAAGATTCAGAGGGAGAACCATGAAAAAGGGAAGTAAGGCCATTCTTCAGTTCTTATTCAGCTGGCTGTTTGACCTCCAGTCTTGATCGTGGTGCAGTACCTCGCCCATATAATTCAGAAGACATCTGAGGTTCAAGTGGACTCAATGAATGTCATATAGTTACCAGACTAATGCATATATATTCTTTTTTTTTTTTAAATATGTTTTTGTTGAACTTTTTCTTTTAAATCAGGAGACATTTTACAATCAAGATTTTTTCTGTACAGTTTTGCTGTTATACAAATATACATTCTTCAAGTATGTATAGCGATCTTTGCAATTACTACAGTCTAGCATTGAGATATGCTTTGATATTCTTTGTAAAAATCTAGCAGCTCAGGAGTACCACACTAATCTCATTTCTTCTCCCCTGTGGCCAACGTGTTATGGGCAAAATTCAAGATCAACCTTTGCTAGATAAAATGACCATTTCTGCCAAAGTGTGGCAAACTTATCAGTTTGGTTATTAAGTTTAGCAGTGATATTTTCCATCTGATATATAGATATCACTATTAGCCTCAATCTTGTATGGTAGAGGTGTCTTTGGTCATCCATTTCTTTGTTAAGGTTTTTGCAGCCAACAACAAAATGGGCAGCAGGGTTTTTGTCCGGGGAATGATCTGGGTAGACAGCCATAAATACCACTTCAGCTGTGAGCTTGATGTTCTCTCCAAGGCTGTCACTGATTTCTTTTTGTAGACATATCCAGAAGGGCATCAAACGTGGACATTGCCACATGATATGTGCAGGGTCTGCCAGCTTAGCTCCATATCCCCTCCAGCAAGCCCCAAATTCAATCGGAAGGTATTTTGTCAAACTTGCCGGAGACCTGAAAAACCTAGATCTACACTTCAGTGAGTATTCTCTCCAAATATGCGATTGAGTGATTTTAACTGCACACAGAGGTGAAGAGGACCACTCTTCTATAGATACGAGATCTAAATCCCTATTCCAACTTGTCAATAATGCATATATATTCTTTGATTTACCTCTCATGTTCCTGTTTTGCTGGGAATCAGTTACAAAAATGAGTAAGCTTTACAAACCTATTGGTTAATTTCCTAGTAATGAAGATACCACCTTGTTTTCTGGCAGTCTTTTGTTCTGAAATTGAATATGTTTTCTTTGCATATTTCTATAAAGAAGTCTAAATGTCTTGCAGGGGGTGGTGTTGTGCTACGATTGATGGATATTCCTGTATGAAAAGGGATCACATCAGCTTTTGGGTTGATTATAAAATATTGTTGCTATACCTTATTGTTGCAAGATCACGTTACTATTGAGAGGTGCAGCTATGTTTGGGACTATTCTGATGCCTACATTTGGACCACCCCAAACTCCTTACAACAGCCTATTGAGGCGGCTGTTCTGTTTTTTTTCCATAGGATGACTCCATGCACTTAGTATTTTATGCCTGGTATGAGGTATAATTGTATATTGTTTTTTTTATTTGAAAACAATAAAATATAAGGTAAAAAATAACTCATTTCTGTGTAGTTTCACTGTTTTATTTCCAGAAAAGCATAAGATAGCAGCTTTCAGAACCTAGAAACTTTGCCCAGAAAAAAAACAGAATGGCTGCTTTCAGAACCAAAAATTGTTTTCTTGCAGCCCAAAAACACAGTTAGTCACAACCTAAAAATGTCTTGTGAATGAAGAATTGTAGTGTCCTATCAGAGGGTTGTCTCAAAACTGTACTGAGCCTGCGCAGAAGCAGAGTATCAAAACCTACTAGTAACTCTAGAACCAGTTAATATTTGTTCATGAAAACTTGGAAAGGCATGCTCGTGGCACAAGCCTCTATAGTCCCAAATGTTTTGGCACAAAATTCATACAGTCTTGGCTGTAGGTGAGAGCAAAGACAAAGGGGGCAAACAAAAAAAAAGCGCATTTTATGTATTTGTGACCTTTCTAGATCTTGGAGTCCGTCCGGATTAGTGACTGTCATGAAACTCCCTATGTCTCGAGAACTTGCTACCTGGACTGGACTGTGCATGCTAAACTTTGCACTGTTTCATCAAACATGCCAAAGTTATTAAGGTGCAGAAATTGGGGTTAAACATTGAACACTCTGTTCAATCCTAACCAGGAGTCAGGCTGGCACTTGCCATTTACGAGAATTTTTTTTTTAATTTTTTGTACTGACGATTTATTTTAGACTTTGCACCATTGCTGATGTGGGGAAACCAATCACGTCTGCTTAGTTTGCACCCACCAGGAACCATGTAGAGCCATGCTACAGTTAGAAAGCAGCCAGGAGATTCAGAGGCTGTTTTTAGTCTGTTGGTCCGCCTTACCTTTTGTTCCCTCCCTAAACTACCCGTTATGTTTGCCGTTCTGGGCCCGCATTTATATATTTTTTTGTGCTTCTCTCCACGCTCCAATTCCTTGATTCCCTTCCCCCTCAGTGGCTCCTTCTGCCTAGTGATTGGAGCACCACTAACTTGGTTTAAAGAATGATGTACTCCTTCCTTCTCACTGTAACTCACATGTGCATCATAGTTTGCATGAGAAAGCGGGCACGTGTGGTACACGACAGCAGATTAACATGGTGGCCCGGTGGTGATGTGTGCACTACTGTGCAGGACAGACCCCTGGAGTGAGTTGGAGAGAGACAGCAAAGAAAGTAAATTGGCATGCAGAGACATAGTTCCATCATCTGAAAAATGAGAGAGCAGGCAACACATCTGGCAGCCGGTGGGGCTATTCTAAGTGCCTCGACTAAAATACATCTAAAATTAATATGGTAAGGCTGAGCTCATAGTATTTATTTTTAGTCGTACAATGAATTTCGGGATCTGAGGCTCACTCTATAATTTGGCAATTTTGGTGTTAATTTTATTTTTCTCACCACTTTTACATAGTTTATACCTGACTGGTGAGCGTGCACGCATGTCTTTCGCCTTTGCTACTCACAGACAGCACAGGTAGGCACTGCTGATCCAACTTCATACTACAGAGCATCTGACTGAAGCGATCTGATGTCTTGTAATTCGAGGCTGAGTGAGCACTGGCTACCTGTGCCGCTGACTTGTCAGTAGCCACTCATGAGCTCTGGCAGCCAGTCTGTTAGATTCCAGACTTCCTTTCTGTTGACAGAATCTGACAGTCAATAATGCTGGTTGTAGAGGGTCATCTGTCCATTTCAGTATGTCCAGGACAGAAAACCACACCGCAGTCTGATGCCCTTTCATCAGCATGATTATATAAGGACGCAACATTAACATGCCACTGAAAGGGCATCAGACTGCAGTATAAATATGTTGGCCCTGTTGAGATAGACTGATGATCCTCTACAGCCAGCAGTACTGACTTGCAGAAGCTGGTGATGAAGTTATGTTCCGTACGGAAGCAGACAGCAAGGAAGTTTTGAATTTGGTAGCCTGGCTGTCTGTACTGTTGTTGAATGGCTGAAGTAGCAGACAGTTGCAGCTGAGCGTGGCAGCTTGAGATGGTGAGATGCAGTTTTTCCCAACATTACTAGTGAGGTTTACGAGGGGGATTTATAGCAAGGAGGTGAAAGTCTCTTCTGTATCCTAAACTCAGTTAGGCATTTAGTGCATTTTTCGGTTACTTGGGCATGGGGGGAGGGTGTAAAAGAATAGTTTGCTCTTACAGTTCTGGAAAAACTCAGTAATGCTGTCTTAAATATAACCGATAAATCTCAAGGAATATATTATTCCCTGAGAATTTATGTTTTACTGAAGTGAGTTATTGCATTTTACAGTACTGTATTCTAAAAGCATATTATTTCCTGAGATATATGTTCATTGGAAGCAATAATTAAAAGAAAGTGGCACAATAAAAAAAAAATTGGGTACAAGTGGCACAAATAAAAATCCAGAGCCTGCCCTGCTATCTATACCTGCGCTACCACACAAGTATTATATATAACTATATATAATATAGTGGTGCAGTAGCACCACTATAGGGTTGAGCAGGGCTTTCTATGTTGAACCCCAAATTTTGCACTTTAATATCTTTGCAACTGCTCAATGGATTTGCACGAAATTTTGCAATTGCAGTCTTGTGGGGTAAATCTCTTGACATGCCAAGTTTTATTCCAGTCAGAGTTGTGGATTCTGAGGTATGGAAAGTGAAAAACGTAAACAAAATTGCTGATTTTTGATGTTTTTTCTCTCATCGCGCTGCACCCAGGTGGTTTGGAATTTTTGTCTGATATTTTCAGGGTAGAAAGGGCCTGGCCTAAAGATGTCCCCTTCACTTGTTTGGTGAAAAAATATTAATCCGTTCCAAAGTTGTAACATTTTTAAATTTCAGTTATCATCAATGGGCAGTACAGTCTCTTGGATAAGCTGCTTGGAATGAAATAAGAATTTGGCCTGAACGAAAAAGGATCCTTTTTCGTTCAGGCCAGTCTTTTTTTGTGAGATAACGTTCTCATTTTTGCATATTTTTTCACCAAATCTTCAACATGGCCCTTTTGAGACCCCACCTCATAAACAGTGTTGGTGGAATCACGAAATACAGCCTGAAAGTTGATTTTGCGAACGGTTGGTGAAATCATCTTTTGGTCAGGATTTCAAAATTTTCACCATCCTTGTTCATGAGGTGGGGTCATAAGATGGGTATGTTGAAAAGTTGAGGGATCAAAATATGCAAAAATGACAAAGTTACGTACATCCACTATGCTTGCTCATAACTGTGTACATATTTTGACCCCAAATGTTCAACATTGCCATTTTTTTTTATAGTACCTCATGAATGTGAAGGTGTCACTTTTCAAATCTTGCCAAAACTGTCTTTTTGCACCTGTGGCGTGGAATGATATTACAGTGATGTGCAGTCACGTTTTGACAGGGATTTGGAAAGTTTCACCACCATGTACATGAGGTGGGGTAATAAGAAGTTTATGCTGACAGTTTGGTTGCTGTTGTCCTACAAATGGAAGCGCTGGGCCCAGAGGGAGGGCCTTGTGCTTCCACAGCAACATACATATACACATTTATGGAGGGATTGGAGCACAGGGCCCAGAGGGCTCTGCACTCCGACAAGCAAATGACTATACCAACACGCTGTGTCAACATTTATGGATGAATGGGCCCTGCGCTTCCACAGGGAAATTAGGATACAATTATACTATCTAAAAAGTAAGGAAATTAATTGCAAAAAACTGTTAATGTACTAGTTAGGGTTAAAGTGAAAAAAGTAGGGAAATGTGGCATTAGGGTTTCCAACACAACACCCCATCCCCACCATGCAGGCAACAAATCAGGCGTGGGGTGTGACTTGGGGTTGTCATGCCTAACACTCTGTAAATATACTAAGCTCAGAAGTATACGGGCCCAGATATTCAAAAGGGTCGCGCATGGCACCCGCCGACTGAGCCTCACTGCCCCCACTCCCACCCCCAGTCAGCGGCAGGCGTAGCACTACCTGGGCTTCGTCAGCTGATATCAGAGGGCTGTATCATTGGTCCACAGCGTGAGCCAGTGGGCGCAGTAGCTCAGGCCAGACATTCCAGATATGGGAATGGATCCATTCACATATCTGGAATGTGTAGATTGGCACGGGCTGCACACCTATTGGCTGACGCTGTGGACCAATGGGTGTACAGCCCTACCTACGGTGTCAGGGGGCGAGGCGGGTGGGTGCTGCCGCCGCCTGCTGACCCGGGGAGAGCGGGCAGTGGGTGGGCCTCAGTGGGGGGGGGTCCGCTGGACCGTCAGGGATATTGGACATAATGTTTTATACAAATGCCCGCGATCGGGCTGACAGCGGTCCACTGGACCACCAGGGATATTGGACTTTCTTTATTTATACCTAAGCCCGCGATCGATAGATAGAGATATTAGAGAGAGATCCATTTTCATTGATATTTTGTTTTTAATGTAATGCAGACCAGTAATAAATAATTGTGAGTCTTTCTGATTGTTGGACAATCCCAGACCAACAGTAGTGCATCTGTGATTCTGCAGTTGAATTAATTATATCATAGTTAAGACTTCGCAGTCATTAAAACAGCAGGGTACTTAATGCAGGGAATTCGAAGGCATTCCTTCAAAGTCTGTGCTGACAATTTGGCTGCTGTTCTTAACCCAAACAGTGCCCCTGGCTTCGATACCCTCTATCCGAAATTCCTTAGAAATGGGGCACCTGCCATTGCTCACCCAGTCTTGCTCTTAATAAATATTTCCTTACGTAATCCCGGACATATGGAAAACTGCAGTTGTGGTCCCTGTTCATAAAAGTGGCCTCACAATTCTGGTAGTAAACTGTAGGCCTATACTGTATGTATCCTTTGCCCCTCGCCAAGATTCAAGAGAGAATCCTTTACAGTCAGCTCTACACCTATCTTGAACTCAACAATGCCTTAACTATCCATCAGCATGGTTTCCGCAAACTGCATGGCACAGAATCAGCACTGCTACGTGTGACCGCGGACATTTTCAAGGCAATGGACAATGGGGAGGCAACAGGGGCTATCTTCGTGGACCTGACCAAAGCCTTTGACCTTGTCATCCACCAGCTTCTCCTTATCAAATTCCATAAAATAGGACTCGACCCTGTATCCCACTCCTGGCTAGCCAACTATTTAACCAGCCGGCTACAGTGTGTAAAATGGTCAGGTGCAATGTCCCCCCTCACTCCCATTACCAATGGGGTCCCACAGGGCTCCATATTAGGACCTCTCTTATTTTCCATTTTCATAAATGAGCTCTCACTCAACTGCAGGGCTGCAGCGGTTCAATTATATGCCGATGATACCATCCTGTACAGATCTGCTAAAGACATCAGTGTCATAAACACCAACCTTGGGAATTATTTTTAGGCCCTGGAGGCCTGGTTCAAAGCCAGCCTGCTAGTACTTAACATTAAAAAAACTCAAACCATGTTATTCCACCACACCTCCTTTAAACTAGATAACCAACCACCTATGGTAGTTAGAACATCAGCGGGGGTGGCTCTGGAAAATGTCAGAAGCTTCAAATACCTGGGTGTCACCTTAGATGAAAACCTATCCTTCGAGACCCATGCTGATGAAATTATAAAATCGACACATTAGAAGCTAGGGCTACTATACCGTACTGCCCTCTACCTCACTTCACAATCCAGAAAGACCATCTCCACTGCAACCCTACTCCCAGGTCTCCTCTTTGGTTCATCCTTAATCACTACAGCAAAGCCATCAATTTTGAACACACTCAAGCAAGCATATCACCAGATAGCCATATTTGCTGCCTCAGCCCCAGCCCGGACTCACCACTGTGTTGTGCTCAATACCTTAAATTGACCTGGTTTTGAGGCTAAACTGGACTTCCCCTTGCTCTGTATCACCTTCAAACTAGTACACATCCCCTCCCCACCCAGCATCTCTAACCTGCTTACTTGGAAACCATTTACCAGATCCCTTCGATCATCTCATCTGCCATTACTAAACATAACTAAAACTCACTTAGCAGTTGGAATTAGGTCATTCTCATTTGCAGCAGCCTATAAATGGAACAACCTTCCTTCAGGACTTCTCTCCTCTACATCCCTCTCACAGTTAAAAAAAACAGTACAAGGACCTGTTCTTCGCCTCTGGCACTTGCAGCTGCACATAACCCCCTGCCTTATAGGCATGGATAATCCTATTGTCCTGCTCTCTTTCTGTCTACCCTGTGTGAAATGAGACGAAAAGTTATTTGTCCTAGAATGTATGATGTTACCTGCCCTATGTCCTATTCTATGAACCCTGTATAAATATTAGATTGTAAGTCATTATGACATATAATGTATGATGTTCCCTATGTTATGCTCTACTCTGCATTTTATTGTTGAAACCTATGCAATATCTCTATCTGTTATTGTTACTACTGCTGGTATAATATTTATTGACCATTATTTGTGGAATGCTTAGATTCCCCGGGTCGCCACTGAAAAAGGGACTGTCTTATCTCAGTGGGCCTACCTGGTCATCAAAATTCAAATAAATAAATATTTGCACGTGTAGCTGTAAAATTGCTCAGATTTAAGAGTTCCTAATCAAACAATATGGCAGCTGTGAGAATTATTGATGTTAAGTGCCATTCTCTTCACTGCAGTTCAGATCTCTGTCTGACAGGTAGATCTGGTACTAGATGAGACCCACTTTAGGAGAGGAGGCATGTGAGGACTAAAGAAGGAAGGTGGGGGCCTCTTAGATGGAGGAACCAATACCTTCAATGGGTGAAGATGTATGGAAAGTTGAAGGAGGGATTTACCACTTTACCACTTTATTGTACTTCCACAGATTATCCCCGTGGCGGTGCATTCAAAGGTTGACTAAGGTCCTTTGGAGCAGGACCCAGTTATGGAGTGCTCCCAATCAGCAGTGTGGGGCTTGCAGGGTGCCAGACCATCATACAACCATGGTGAGGGTTTTCTACCTTTCATCCAGCCCTCCCAAGGGATGCTACCAGCAAAGTATGTCCAGGGCATGTCACACGCTGATGTGCAGCCATGTCAGTGTCTGGCGGTGCTCCCGTCTCTGCATAAATGACTCCAGGTGCACTACTCAGTAACATCCAGGTGTCGGTTGTAATGCAATCGCACTGCCCCATTCTCCCCAGAGGAGGAGAGAAACCCTTGTGCTGCTCAGTCCTTTAACCTGCGGTCAGCCCTCAGCAACTGGTGCTCAGTTCTGACCTTGAGATGCTGGCAATGCAAGCAGAAGTGCTATCACTTCTCCAACAGGCAGGCTTAAGGCTTTAAAATGGAAAATCTTACCCCCACCATCTTAGCACCCTCCTACCCAGTGCCCAAACAACAAAAAAAGCATCAATCCCTTCCTCTCAGTGCACTCAAAACCCATCCCTCCCGTCTCCCCCAGTCACCCACACAGACTGGAAAAGTGAAAAAAAAATGCACCCAATCCGCTGGAGACCCATCCCATCCTCCTCCCCCAGTCAAACATACAGCCCAGTAAAGTAAAAAAAATCCCTCGTGCCTTAGCTCACTCAGCACCCATCCCACCCTTCTCCTCAAGTCACCTATACAGCCCAATACAGTAAAGGAGATGCCCCCTTCCCTCCCAGCCTACTGAGCACCTATCTCCCCCCCCCCCCACAGTCACTCACACTTCCAGTCAGGTGAAGCAGTACACCCCCTCCAGCCCGCTCCACACCCATCTCGCACTTCCTTCCTTCCTTCTGTCATCCACACAGCAACACAGTAGCAAATCAACCAAAATAAACAATTATTATGCAAGTGCTGTGTTGATATATCTACCTCAGGTATGTCGACATGCAATATAGAACTTGCGTGCACTTGGATAGTGAATATCCAAGGTGATGTGATGGGGGTTTGAGCCGTCAACTGTGTTTTACATAGTTGCTTTATTATTTAATATTATGTGTTTGGGTGGGTAACTGGGGGGAGGTGGATGGGTGTCAAGTGGGCTGGGTAAAGAGATTACTTTCCTTGACGCTGGGTGGGTGGGGGTGGTATAAAGTGCTGGCTGGGTGGAGTGAAGGGCACGTTAGCGTGAATTTTGCCAGTGAAATTCCAGCTTTGTGCATTTCTGAAGTAGTAGAACTTTGTAAAGTATTTTGTGAAATGAAGTTTCCCAGCTTTGCACATATCTACTGTACAGTCCCCTGTATCTTGTTTTCTACAGTGACATGGTTGTCTTTTACTTCCATATGAAATTCCTGCCCAAGGTGGTGTCCAAATTCCATCAGAACCAGTCCTTGGTGCTACTTTTATTCTGGCTGAAACTGTATTCTTCTGACAGAGAGCATATGCTGTATAGCCTGGATGATTGATTATAGAGACCTGATCTTCTACAAGGTGTGCATGGCCAGATTTCGTGGTGACTTGTGCCAGCTGCTTGTATCATATCCTGAAGCCATTCAAGGCAGACCCTCAGCCAAGCAGATCATTGCCAGGTGAATCGCATCCTGCACTGAGTTCTACTGTTAATTACGCTGCTTGTCAGGTTCACCCACAGGGCTACATGCTCACTCTACCAGACATACTATTGCCTGTGTTGTTGCTGCAAGGAGCATCCTCATTTCTGAGAGTCATAGAGCTGCTACCTAGTCTAATGCACACATACATTTTTCCTGCCACAGCATGGGCCTGCTGATCCAACAGGATGTGGCTGTTGGGACTTCAGTCCTTGTCTGTTCACCTAAAAGACCCTGGGTGCGCACCTCATCCCCTCCTCCCAGAGGTCTGCTTGTAGTCTCCCTGTGTGGTGAGTGACCTGCATCTAGTTAGTTAGAAGACGAGGTTATTTATTTTTATGTATTTATTCATTTCATAATTTGGATTTACACCCTATGAGTCAAAGACTGATTTACAAAGGCACCTCGTCGCAGAGAGGGTAGACAACAATTGGTGGTGGAGTACAACAATGGAGAATATTACAGGTGAGATACAATAAAAGAACACACAAAGCAATTCCAGTAATACAAAGGTGTACAAAGGCTTCAATTAGTTACAATTAGTCTAGTATATAAATAGTAAAGTACCGCTAGGGGTTCTAGGGAGCGATACCTGGGGGGAAGGGGTGGTTGGTGGAGGAGAAGGCAGTCCGGAAGGACGTTGTCTGTAAATTGGGCCAAGCGGAGCTCTATGTATGGGCCAATCACATTTACAGCTCCGAGTGTCAGTGAGGTGGTTTCGGAGGGCGATTTTGAAGGGTTACTTACTTCTGTCTGTAGTTCTACTATTTGCTTAAAATCCACTTGAGCCCCTCAACTTCCTCTTGCCAGGCTTGCTCTTCGGGTCTGTTTTTACAGCATCCAGATCTGATAGCAGTGGGGGTGGAGACCAGAGAAGTCATGACCCGGTGGTAGGAGGTGTCAAACCTAAGGACCATTTCAGGTGCCTGAGCATGCTCAGTAGTCTTAAGTATGTATGTGAACTGAGTACTAGTAGTTGGACTACTGCGATTACTAGTAACCTTTCTTAATCCCCCTCCAACTTACAGATATACACATTACTTCACATCACCTATAAAAACCTACTGTACACAGAGGTTAAATGTAGTGGTTAAATTGGAAATTTTTAGGTGGGGAACTCTCACACCTAGATTTCTAGGTGGTGGAATGGTCATTTCTAGATGGTGGAACTCTCCTATAGTAGTCAGTGGATGACAGAGGTGGTGGAACTGTCACACAATGTTTTCAGAGGAGGTGGTGGAACTGAGTTCCTGTGGGATTTCTGCCCAGTTTAACCCCTGGTTAAATATCATTTTCAGCCTTGATTCTGTTCAGGGAATATCAGTATACAGTTAAAGCAGAAGGACAATCTCACAGCACCCCCACCCCAGTATCTGGCAGGAGCTGGGACCAGCATGGGGGGGGGGGATTTACAGGTCCTTATAACCCGAGCTTCAGAAGTCCCCTTCTCAAGAGCCTGGACTGGCATATGGATTTTATTTTTAAGGTTGTCATGATCTCTGTGTATATGTTATGGGCAGATTGCCCTCTCATCAAGCTTGTCCAGTCCCCCCCCACCCTCACACACACTTTCTCCACCCTGGATGGCTCTTCCCTTACCAAGGTCTCCACCTTCAAATACCTGGGCATTTGGCTTGACAGCCACCTAGATTTCTTCTCACACATTGAAGTCCATCTGCACAAAACTCCATCCTAAACTGGATATCCTCTGCCGTCATAAGGACAGTCTTCCTCGCCCTACCTGTCAGGAGCTGGTTTCGTAAACAGCTCTCCTAGTCTAAAGGCGTGTTTACATGACTGATCCAGCACAAAAGTAAGCCGGTGCAGGAAGGTCCGTACCTTGAAGGAAGTGTCTTTACTCCAACCACACTGCAGGAGTTGCACCATTGCAAGCTGGCTCTGTAGGAGTCCGGGAGCTCGAGGGGCAGCTCTTTGGTTGTGGGAGCCTCAAGAAAGCATTAAGGGAGCGTCTGCTTTGCATCACAACATGTGACGGTTCCAGTCCACACAGCGGGTGAAAACGCCTAATACCCTACGCGATCTCAACCTGGAAGTGGCTACGGGAGCGCATCAGTGATCGGAGTACCATGATATGGTAAATGTCCACATGGGGAACCTTGCTCCGGCACAGCTTGATCGCACAACTTAATACGGCACAGAGGCTGCCGTGTAAACATGGCATTAGACTACACAGATGTAGCCTATGGCTCAGACCCAGCTGCAACCCTCTCTAGGCTTGACACTCCTTTACACATTTTGTCGCTTCACCACTGTTGCTCCAACCCTCACTCACCACTGCCTTCTCAACTCTGCACTCTCCTTCCTACCACTACCTCAAAGGAGAATGGTCCACAGTGTCTCATTTATAGCAAAATACTGGTTTGGGAGCCTGCTACAATGCCTTTCCTCACTCCTCTCACCAGTTAACTCTCCACTTACTCCCTTCGAAGCAGGGGCAAATGAGCTTTCACTCTGCCACATCCACACTCAGTTGTAGGCCAGTCATCCTTCTCCTATCGCATTCCTTTCCCTAGAATCAGCTCTCCTCTGACCTTCACCTTTCCCCTTATCTCTTTTCCTTCAAAGCTTGACTCAAGCTACTCCCCCTACCCACCAGTGCTCTCATCTTCCTTCCCCCTCCACCAGTCTTTTCCCCTCTCGCTTTAGCAGCTTCTTAGTTCACTATTCCCTGCTACCAATCCCCTGCAGCCTGCAACAGATGTTCCTGCCAACATTTTGATTGCTACAACTTACTTGGATTGTGCTGACCTAGGTTTTGTCACTGTTTTTCAGATCCTGCCTTTAGCTGACCTCAAACTGCATTTAAATCTGTAATTGTTTTTGTTTGTTCTAATTATGTTGTAATGTATGTATTTTACTCTCTATCTCTTTTCCCCCGGGTCGCACCTGGAAACGAGCCTCGGCTCAATGTGCCTTTCCCGGTTACCAAATTTTAAATAAATAATTAAATAAACAAGCTGTTCACCTAAATGGCAGGACCCCCCCTTTTCAGGCACAAGGTTTGGTCTCTATTTGGCAAAACCATTGACTGACATTTAAAGCATCGTGTACTAGTAGGAGCAGGAATTCACATACAGTCTTCTGTCTGTCTCTCTTTTTTTGGGGGGTGCGTGTGTGTTGCAATAAAGGTTGACGACCCACCATCTCATGCAGTCCCTGTGAGTCACAGCTTACTCCTGGCTGCTTTAAACAGCGACTGCAGCTTTAAGAGTTGGCCCTTGCAAGTAGAAACCTAAAAACTGAACTGAGTTTAGATTAAATGATACTGGACTGTTATGGCTGCTCTGTGGATTGCAGGCAAGTTAGTTATTCTGTGATCATTAGGAAATCCATTAGTGATACACCATTTATAGAATATTTTAGACTAAAATTTTGTTTGATCTCTACATTCTTACATAATTCATCTCTGCCATGCATTACTTTTGATCTAAATTGCATATCATAGTTACCATTGATTTCAGCAATACATTATTTGATGGACCGTATGTACAACATTACATTATTACAGAATCTTTTCTACCCTTCTTTCCTTTCTCTGTTTTTTTCCCTTCTCGCTCTCATGTTCCATAAAAAAGCACACTAAAGGGCCCTGTAATAACTGCCATTTTGAGCATGTGTACCAGACAGCTGCTGCTTTGTGGCTGCATCTTATCTGCCACTTAACATGAATAGGATTCGGGGAGGCAGTGAATGGCCATGGATGGGGCTGATTTATACCTCCCAACCTGCACCCGTTCATTAGGACCAAATGCAGCGGGAACGCACCAAAGTGCAGATTGCTGTTTTATCTCTATAATGTGTTCTAAGTGGCAGCAGTGAGCAAGCGGGGTCCAGAAGTGTGCTTTTTTTGGTGGGGGTGGGGGGGTAAAACGGATTGATCTAGTACTGCAACTAATTGCCTGTTTTTGTGCTATTGGGAATACATAGCAAGAAAGAATTTCTATCAGTAGTCTAATTCCCACCTTCTGACTGAAGTGTTATTTAGAGACAGAATTGCTTGTCAAGGTTTTGGCCTAAAAAGGCAGGAAGAGAGGGAGGGAGGGTGATGGTGGTAAAAGAACATGGAAGGAACAGCTAGTCCTGAACTGTATTTTTATTAGTGCCCTAATCCCCAAGTTGATGGCAGGGTTTCACTAAGGAGACCAAACCTACACATCTGATATATTAGACAGTTCAGGGGAATGAACTGCACTAAGCAGAATTGCTTTTAACAGCCCAAATCCCTTTTACCTAGTAAACCTTCAGTAAAATGGCTTTTCAGTTTCTTAAGGCTTAATTTACAGCCTATGGGAAAATAACCACTAGAATTTTTCGGTGCTTAAACACCTTTTCTTCCAGTGAATTTTAAATACAAATGTCCTCTTAAAACGTTTTCAAGGTGTTTGTGACATATAGAAGCAAGATCATTGTTGCGTCAAGAACTAGCTAGATAAATACATGTTAATATGTGGTGTGTATCCCTTAACACATCCCTAATTATCTTTTTTTCTTTCCAAAACACCACATCAACCATGTTAGTGGAAAGGGCAAAAGTTAGTATCACATTTGAAAAATGTATTGTTAGCATTTCACCACACATTTTAATGTTGCTTAATGACATTTGCAAACTATCACAGAACTGAGTTTGCCTCATAAATCTACTTTTAACTGTTTTGTATTATTGGGAAATTACTGCAGTCTGGGGATAATAGGGGACCTAGCTGTTCTGTTGCTTGCTGCCAGTTTAATTGTTTGAGACACATCTCTGGGAGATGTCTAGAGGTTCAGAGTTTTGGCACACACATTGATACTCTGGGAGGGTCACAGAAGGTGCCAGTCTTCCTGACTCTCTCTTTAGAGGCCAGGCAGCATCCTGCTCTAGTGGATTAAAGGTTATGTATTGAGATATTCAATTTTACAATATTTGAAAATAAGATTCTTGTGTGAAATGAGTACACGCATGCAAAAATAAACATTCTCTGTATTTATATCTGTATAAATCATTAATATTAATATCTATATATGCATAGTGGGTTGCAGTGGAATTTATTTATTTATTGTATAGAATCAGAATTACAATCCTTTGAGTAATAGACTCGTTTGCAAAGGCTCCACGTCAGTTAAAGAAATAAAAATACAGCCTGTAAGAGAAAATAATACAGAGTAAAACAAAATACAGAAATTAGACATATACAGGTAACATATGTTAATAAGAACTTGTCGTAATACATGGACCGTATGTCCAGGTTGTAGCTTTTATAGTGAGTTACCTCAACTGGGAGCATAGAGAAGTTCCCTGGTCAGTGCTAATATAGGAAATAGTTTCGTTGGATCTTGAACGACCCAGAGTCGCATTGGCAGGACAGTGGGGGACTGGACATGGGGGTGGGGTGGCAACCTGCTAGTCATTTGCTATAGGATAGTAAACTGAGATAGAGTAGGCTCTGTGTGGCCACTGTCTTAGTAATTAGGTGGGGGGTGGCAACAATATGTGAGTGAGATGAATTACAGTTACAGGTTGCTGAGTCCAGGAGCAGGGTTTTGAGACCTGTCTTAAATTGGCTGAGGCTATGGGTCATGGAGATGGAGGACGGAAGACTGTTCAGCCATAGAGGGGCACGATAGCGGAAGGATCTTTGTCCAAGCGAAGTTTTACAGTGGGGGACTAGAAGGGTAGAGTTTGCTGAGCATCTTAGGGTCCACCTATGGGGGGCTGTGCGGATGAGCGGGTGGAGGCCGGTGGGGGCTTGCTTAAGTTGTATATTTTTGGCAAGGAGGTATGTAAAGTACTTAAGTCTGTCTTGGAAATTTAGCCAACCTGTCTGATTATAAAGCTCGCATGTATGCGTTAACGTGACACTTCCCAAGACTAGATGGCAAGCTTTATTAAGGTCAATGTCGAAGCTACGAGAGAAGTTTGATCAGCTGATCCATATATGATAATACCGTGATCTACACAAGGAAAGTACAGATGAGGACACAGCGAGCTGCATGGCCTGAGGGGGTTGGGAGTGCTTATACCTGTAAAGGATACCTAATCTAGTGTTAATAGAGGAGGTGATCTGTTGGATGTGCGAGTGGTAGGAGAGGGAGAAGTCTAAGGTGACTCCAAGGTTTTTGAAACTTGTGACCTGCTCAAGGGTGGAGTCATGGATGTTTTTTATCACTAGGGGTGTGTGACAGTGGGGGCTTTGGTGGTGTGCAAAGATCATGGTCTTTGTTTTCTTGTAGTTGATTATTAAGGTGGTGTTCAGAGAACCAGGTTTCTATTTCCCTAAAGTGGCTCTGTAGAGCTGATTGAAGGGAATTAGGATGAGGATGTTTCCAATATAAAACTGCATCATCTGCATACAGCAGCATGTGACCACTGCAGGATTTAGGGAGAGAATTAAGGTAGAGGGGAAAAAGTAGGGGGCCAAGGATAGACCCTTGCGGGACACCAGTACGAACCGTTTTGCATGAGGAGATAGTATTTATTTTGACTTGTTGTGTCCAATTAGAGAGATAGTTTTTGAACCAGGCAGAGACTTCAGGTGCAAAGTTTAGGGATGGAAGGGTATGGAGTAGGAGCTCGTGGCTAACGGTATCGAATGCTTTGGTCAGGTCAACGTAGATAGCTCCAGCCATGGATCCTTGATCTAGTGCCTCATGGACAAAAGTAATGAGTTCAGTAAGCGCTGTGGAGGTGCTGTGGCCCCTTCCGGAAGCCATGCTGTTAATGGCAGAGCAGGTCATGTTTGGATAGGTAGTCGGTTAGTTGAACCGATACTATTTTTTTAAGTGCCTTAGAGAGGGGTGGTAGGATTGATATTGGCCTATAATTGCTTGCGGCTGTGGGGTCTCCACTCTTCAGGATGGGCGTGATTACTGCTGTCTTCCAGGCTGAGGGGAATTGGCTGAGGCATAAGGACAGGTTGAGGATTTTAGTGAGATGTGGCAGTGTCACATCCAGCGAAAGCCGAATGAGTTTGAGGTCCAGGGAATCACTGCTGTAACAAGAGTTCTCCAGAGCCTTGGTGAGATATCTTAGGGCCTCCTTACAAGAGATGACTCTTAACCTAAAGGGGGCAGGGATGTTGGTGGCCGAGGGGACGTAGGATGTGGGGGGTGGTAGGGTCAAAGAAGTGAGGTGGGAGAATATGAGAGAGGTCTGAGAAGGAGGTGTTTAGGGCCTCAGAGATAGCCATAGGGTCATGGGTGGTAGCCCTGTTTACTATAAGCTGGACAGGGGTAGGGGAAACAGTTTTCCCACAGAGATCCTTGATATTGCTCCAGAAATTTTTCCCAGAGCCCCAGGTGGAGGTGAGGGTTTGGTTATATGTAACCCCCCTGCAAATGGGGGTTCCCAAAAGACTTCCAGGAGCTTGCTTGAATGCTCCAAGCCTGAATGGTGTTTGGCATTTAAGCCATTTATCAGTTAGTGTTTTTAGAGCCTCTGGTACTGTCTCTTTAAGAGCTGTCTGCTTGCAGACATAATTAGTTTGTATGGGGGACTGTGTGCTTCTCTGAGTACCACTTGAGCTGCTGCCATTCACTTCATTTTGCAGTCACTAGGAGTGAAAGGAACCTATCTGAAAGATGTAACTGTTTGCCAGAAATTATTTAGGTAATAATGAAATTACAGTTTGTCTAACCTGCTTTCTTTGCAGTCAGAACTGTGTCTGCTAGTTCCCCATTCTAGTTTTGAACTGCTGAACTGGACCAATCAGTGTGGGGTAAGCTAGCTCTAAAATGGTGCCTTGACGAATCAGAACTTGGACTCATAATCTGAGCCAGCCACAAGAGGATTGTATGGGCAGTGACTCTGGGAGATGTAGTTTAGACTTCAGTGCCTTTTTGGACCAACAGCAGCAGTCTATTGTGAGTGACAGCCAATCCAGTCAAGAACTGGGAGGAACTCAAAGGAAGTGCCCAGTTTTGTCGGTTGGAGCTTCAGTTGAGCTTTGGCAGTGAAGAAGGAAGGAGCCTGCGCTTTTCAGTGTGCAGTTTTAGTCAAAAACGTGTGTAAGGCCCAGAGTTCGGTCTGCAGCTTGTGTAACAGCTTGTTAGGACTGAATCCGTCCTGTGAAAAGAATCAAAGGATCTCTGAAGAGTAGAAACCAGGCTCACCCTGTAGAAGACTGGAAGAATTGCTGAAAATTGCACTCGGTCTGTCAGGAACTGAATCTGCTGTGTGTTCTCCGGGTATTGTGCAGTAATTGCGATCGGGATAGAGATGCAGCCTGCCTGGTATAGTACTTTCTTTTATATGGATGTGTGAAGGGGTTTGTGTACCTCAAGTGAGCCCTGCTGACATTGAAGGACCCTATCTTATTTGGAGGTCGTGAGTACTAATTCAGGGTTGCTCCTGTTGAATTGCCACATTAAATCCAAATGGAATACTGTACTGCTGACTGTTTAATTCTCCTTTTCTCTGTGTGAAAGGCCCCTACCAGCTGCCACGGTTTGGACTAGCCACTAGGGCTTGGGTACCCAGGGACAGTAACTGATAGGGATAGGCCTGTGCACAGAGCCATAGGTAGATTATTAGAGTGATAAGCTAATTAACCTGATTTCCCCTGTCCTTGTTATATCCCCAAATAAATCAGAGCTGCTTGTTTCAGCAAAGTTATACTGCCTGGGGTATTTTGTCTATGTTAAAGTACTGTACTGTGATTGTTGCACTGTATCTCATTTCACAGGAGGTCCCAGTGCGGAACCAGACCTGGGGTAAGTGTATACTGTGAAGGTAATTCTGATATATTGTGTGGGCCACTAGTGGGAAGAAAGGGGTTGCAGTGTCCCAGAGGGCTGTGACCAAGTTAGTTTAACTATTGCAAACCCTGACCTCTGGGTGGAGGCACCCGCCATTGGATCCAGGCCCCTCAACCTGTTAGTGGCAAATCAGGCAGGGGTAGTAGCCCCTGGGATAGCGCCATCTAGGGGTTACATATAGAAACATAGAAACATAGATTTTGACGGCAGATAAGGACCGCTTGGCCCACCCAGTCTGCCCATTTCCCTACCTAATGGATAAGCTGCAGATCCTAGTTAACCAGCAGCCTACTTCTTCCTACCCCACCCCTAGAATTGCCTTATGACTGTTCCATGCATGCTTGAATTCCACCACTGTTTTTGACTCCACAGCCTCCTCCGAAGGCTGTTCCATGCATCCATAACCCTCTCTGTGAAAAATACTTCCTTAAATTACCTCTGAGCTGCCCCCTCTATCTTCAAATTGTGCCCCTTGTTCTTGCACACCTCTTTTGAAAGATGCTACCCTCTTGACTTTGTTGATTCCCTTGAGGTACTTGAAAGTTTCTATCATGTCCCCCCCTCCTTTCCTCTCGAGGCTATACATATTAAGCTCCTTAAGTCTCTCTTCATATGTCTTCCAGTGCAGACCCTGCACCATTTTAGTGCCCTCCTCTGGACAGCTTCCATCCTGTCTATGTCTTTGCGGAGATTGGGTCTCCAGAACTGCATGAGTACTCAGATGGGGTCTCACCAGCTGTCTGTACAGAGGGATAATAACTTCCTGTTTTCTACTGGTGATGCCTCTCTATGCATCCCAGTATCCCCCACCCTCCTTGCTGCCCTCTCACATTGCTTGCCCACCTTTAGGTCATCTGATATGACTACCCCCAGGTCCCTTTCCATTTTTGTTGTTTTTAGTATCTCACCCCGCATTGTGTACTCTTCCCCTGGGGTTTTTGTTTCCCAGGTGCATTACCTTGCACTTCTTAGCATTGAATCTAAGCTGCCGTACATTTGACCATTCCTCTAACCTTGCCAAGTCCCTTTTCATCCTTTCCATCCCACCTTGTGCATCAACTCTGTTGCAGATCTTTGTGTCATCTGCAGAGAGACTTACTTTTCCTATGTGGATTTGGCTTGTCTGGTGGCCCATGTGCATTTGTTATGGGCCTCTCTGTATCGCTGCTGATCCTGTGGGAGCTGCGAGTCAAGGGCCTTATGCCACAGGTTATCCTTCTGTTGCATTTGATCCAGTAGAGCTTGGGAGATCCAAGGTGTGTTTCTTTTCTTTAATATTTGTTTGGAGAAGGGTGCGAATGTATCACAGGCCCTATTGAAGATGGCAATAAAGTAGGTGAGTGCAGCATCCACTGACCGGGCTGTGTGATCAGGGAACCAGTCGCAGGAGGCAAGGTGGGATTTGAAACGTGCTAGATTACCATTTTTTTAAGTCATCTGTGTCTAGTGACATTTGGGAGGGAGGGGGGATTCTTGTGGACCAATGGCAGGTCACAGGAGAGTGGTCGCTAATCGAGTCCGGGAGCACGGTGACTTGGGAGATGTTTTTAGGCCTGTTGGTGAAGATAAGGTTGATGAGGGTTGAGGTCCCTGTTCTGGTATCCAGTCTGGTCGGGGAATTGACGACTTGGGTGAGGTCACAAGCTAAAGCTGAGTGTTTGCTGGGGGTTGAGGCAGGTGAGAGCCAGTTGACATTGAAGTCACTCAGTAAGATGATTTCACGCTGAGGTGGGAGATACTATCCAGTATGGAATCAAAGGCTAGTTTTTGGTTGCTAGGGGGAATATAGACTGCCATAATGTAAAGTGTTTTATCTGGGTTGCCTAGGCTGAGCTTGCTGTTAGGGTCTGGGCTCCATGCAAAGGTGGCAGTGTGGGGACCTCAAGGGAGCGAAGGGAGGATCTTACTTAGACAGCACAGCCACCTCCCCTCTTGCTAATACTATCAGCCCTGTAGATGGTGTAGTTACTGAGGGTGACAGATCCGTTTGGTATTTTATCCGAAAGCCAGGTCTCCGATAGAGCTAAGACATCAGGCGAATGCTGGGCAATCCAGCCCTGTAGGGGGCTGAACTTTTTTGGGAGGCTGCAGATGTTAATTGTAGTCAGCAGGAGGCCTCCCTACCTGGCATCAGCAGAGATAGCAGAAGGGGGTGGACCTGGGTTGAAGTGTATATTACCTGAGAGCAGCAGAAGGAGTGCGTGTCGGAGTAGTGCTAACCTGAGCAGCTCTGAGGAGGCGGTTTTAGACTGGTTATTAGTGGGCCTTTTATCGTGTGTGATAGGGAGTGGGAGGGTGTGTAGGAGGTGGGTTACCATGGTAATAAGATGCTGGGTTCCAGGTTGGATGGTAGCAGGATGTGTAGGAGGCAGCGGTCTGAGGGGTAACAGAGTAGTAGTAGTAGTAGTACAGCAAGAGAGGTGAGTATGGGGGTCAGAGGCTAGCTTCGGGAGGGAGAATGCGTATACAAGGTCATATATCCAGGTGCAGAGGAGCACATTGGAGCGCCGTATGAGGTCGTACCAGGTGAGTACGTGGTGGCTGACAGCGCAGTAGCCATGTAGAGTTAGTTCCTTGGGGGAGGGTGGTAGAGCCATATAGGGAACATAGTGAAAATGATGACAGTCATCTCATCAGTGGGACTGGGAACATATTTACTTTTAAGATGTCTAGGCATGTGAGATTGAGATGAGAGGCCCCTAGTGGTGAGCTGATATAAGCTGCTGCTGGAGAAGTGAGCTGTTGGTTAATTTCACACACACGTGATGTGCTACTGCCTATATACAGTAACAGAGATCCGACCAAGGGTGGTGGTGGTGGGGGCAGTGGGGCAATCCTCCGTTTCAGCTGATCAGCAACGGAACACATTTATCTATGTATCTCCACTAGTGATTGGTGAGACTCATATCTCGCATCACACTGTAAAGGAGACTACTTTGTTCTCTGCATTATTCACTTCAAATAATTAAGTGGCAAAGCCACAAGTTAGTTAAGAAAAAAAATACATATGAAAAAGGTGCTGGCATGCAGTCATTGGGGAATAATGCACAGTCATGTAATGTGTTTGCACCAATGATAGAGTAGGGTTTTTCTTACCCACTTGAGATATATATATAAGGAATAACACCCTTTGAGGTGTCCAGGTGCGCTCTGATATCTGGACACCTTCATTGCGTTGTGAGGCATGAGGTATATGCTAAGTGCTTTCAAGCACCTGAGAAATCCATATATCAGAGCACATCTGGACACCTCAAAGGGTGTTATTCCTCTTATAAAACAGGTCCTAAATTGATTTGTGAAATGTGAACTTTTACTTCAACCGTTACTATACCGTTACAGTTTGTTTTTTACCTTGTGTATTTTCACCTGTATATAACTATTTCTGCAGGACTATGTCTACCTTTTGTCTGTTGCTTTCCTCCATGGGACCCCCATGAAATTGAGATGATGCATCTTGTGGGGTTATACCAGTTCGAGTAATATCACATAAATAAATAGATAAATAAGAAAAATACGTTTAGGTCTGAACTGTCTGGGTGTGCTCTAATAACTGGAAGGATGGTCAGGTGATGCTCTCAGTCAGATTGCTAGGAGTTCATTACCTCTTGTCTGTCTGTCTGTCTATCTATCTATCTATCTATCTATCTGTCTGTCTATCCAACACATATGTACTGATAAATAGCAAGGTAAAAGTGTTATGTTTACCCAACATAGCAAAGTAAAGATGTTCGTCACTGAGCATGCTCAATTATTTATCTCACTCAATTGGCCATACTGAGCATGCTCAGAAATCTATTTTCACAAGCAAGATGCCATGTATATTTTGATAGTTCTTACTGGTCACTTGCTGTGATGCTGAGCATTTGAACAGAGGGGCACAGTTTACATTGTATACGTTTTCTTTTTGCAAACTTTTTACCATTTCATCACAAAACCACGTAAACACGGTATATAAACTGAACATGACATGACTTAAGATATCATTCTCATCTTCTTTTGAGAGTAATGGGCTATTGCTGTCTCACTCATGAGTTTACAGCTTATTAAACATCAACAGACAAATGACCTCTTGTCAAGATAAAAAAAATTGCATCTTAAGTCAGGCCATGCCATACTATACAAACACATGTATATAGATAGATATTTAGGGCCTGGTCACCTCTGCCATCTTTGTTGACCTGGCCAAAGTCTTTCATCACTGTTGCCCACCCCTTTTTCCTAGATAAGCTTAAGGTGATGGGGCTGTTTGCATCTTCAGTCAGGTGGTTCCACTCCTACCTTGAGGACAGGTCTCAAGCTGTCTAGATTGGTGGTTCCCTATCCCCTCCCACTCCCTGTCTGCTCAGGCATTCCCCAGGGGTCTGTCCATGACCCACTCTTCTCCATTTTCCTAAATAACCTCCCTTCTGTCTGCTCCTCTGAATCCATCCATATACATGCAGATGATACAGTTGTCTTTGCCTCCATTTCCTCTGCCTCTGAGCTTACAGCCGGACTCCAGCTGGACTTTACTAACATTCAGCAGTGGTTCCAGGCTAAGCAACTGTCCCTCAGTGCCATGAAAATGGTCTCTGTGACCTTTGGCATTGGCCTCGCTGGGCTCTCCCATCTCTGCTCTTTCCTCACCCTTGACGTTGTTGCGATTGAGGATGTCCCCTTATTTAAGTACCTCGGGGCTGGGCTGGATCATCACCATGATTTCTCAGTCCATGTGAGTGGCATCCACCCGAAGCTTGGTGCGCTTTACAGGAATAAGGGAGTATCCCACTTCCTGCCCAGAGAGAGAGACAGCATATCCAAGGTGATTTTCCCCGTCTTTGACTATAGTGACATTGTTTACAGTGCTGCTTGCAAATCCACTCTGACCAGACTAGATTCCCTTTTTTATTCCTTCTGTCTCTTTGCCCCGGACAGTCTGTCTAACCTGCACACACCACTACCTTGCTCAGTGTGTCTCCTTTGCCTTTAAATTCTGACTTGGCTCTCTCCCCTCCTATTTTGCTTCCCGTCTCACTCCCCCACCTCTTACTTCCTTCGCAACTTTGGCTCCCACTCTCTCACCCTTCCCCCAGTGAAATCCTCTGCTGGTCAAGGCAGCTGCCTTCTCCTTCACTTCCCTAAACTATGGGTTTCTCTCCCCTTACCACCTACTCTGCTGCTTCCCCTCAATCTCTCAAATCCCTCCTCCTGGACTTCTCCACTCACTCCTGCAGCAGCCCTTGCTGCGGGGCCCTGGGCTGCTGCCCGCCACCCTCCTTTCTCCTGTTCCCCTTGCCCTGCATCTTCTCCAGTGCAGCTTCCCCTTCCACCCTTCCAAACTGCATTCCCGACTTCCTAGTTAAACCCTGTACTACATACTGCGCTCTGCCACATTCTCACTCAGCACTGTATTTAATCTTGCACAATTGTATATTGTTGATTTTTGTACCTTATTTGTATTTATTGTATTGCTTTAGACTGTTCTATCTCATTGTTTCATGTCTCTATCCTGCTCTCCCTCCCTCAGGACACATCTGGAAACAAGCTGTTACTAGCTCAGTATGCCTCTCCTGGTAAAATTTGTGAAATTAAAAAAAATATTTTATATAGAGAATATTGGATGGGCAACTATGCACAACCAGTATGTTCTGCCACAGAGGGGTTCTGATTTCCTGGTCCATGGGGAATCAGAACCCGAGGGTGACAAATTTTACCACAGGTTGTGCATAAAAGTTCCTCTTCCTGTATTTTTTTAGTGTATAGTATTATGTGAAATATGTGTATTTTTTTTTTTCTCTTTCACGGTGAAACTGACTTGTGAAGTCTCTAGAGGCTCTCAAGTTCTACCACAGAATTGGATAGAGGAAAGCAACTATGTGGCAGCATTCCAAATTGTTCTGCTGCAGTAGTGACA
The DNA here is from genome assembly GCA_016271365.2 of Neoceratodus forsteri. Lineage (NCBI taxonomy): Eukaryota > Metazoa > Chordata > Ceratodontiformes > Ceratodontidae > Neoceratodus > Neoceratodus forsteri. The sequence continues at coordinate 1,798,186,296 of CM057455.1, read as the reverse complement.
TCACTGCTGCAGCAGAACAACATAATGATGTCACTACTGCAGCAGAACAAGCATATTCCAGGCATGGAATTCCATGCATAACAGCATTCCACTATATATATTTATGCCATACCTATGAGATAACAAAGTGGCAAATATCAGTGCTTTTTTTTGCCACGCATGGACCTACAGTGAAATTATCACTGATAGTTTCACTGTAGGTCCATGTGTGGCTAAATATGTCAGTAGTATTCTAATTCAGAATGTTCGGCCTCAGTAGCAGTACTAACTGTATTCAAATGTGAATAACTATAAAATGAAAAATGATAGTATGGTACTGTGAGCACAAAAGTTGTTCAGCCCAAAAATATCTACAAAATTCGTGGTGTTTCATTTATAGATACCTTTTAGATTTTCTATAATCAACAAAAATGTCAGGAAATTCTTTTTTTTTTTTTTTCTCACTTTTTTGGATGTATGACATAAATGGAATATGCTACCCCACTACTGGAAATATTGTTGATATTGTTTGTTGTTGTGCCGATTGACCTAATGGCATCACTCATGGTTTCACCACTCGTGATGAAATTGGGTCAATCAGCTCTTGGAAAAAAAAGCATTAATATTTCCAGTAGCATATCGCATAAAATACACACACACACACACAAAATATCTATCTACTGTATCTATCTATCTAAATGTTTAGATAACAGTGGCATGGTAGTGCCACTGTAGTTTGGAGGTAAGAAGTCCTTTATTTCTTACCCCCAGTTTGTACACCATGATACTGCAACCATCACTACTGGACAGAATAACCTGAAATTTTGTGTGCATGTTTTTGGGCCCAGAATCTCTGGACCCTAAAAATTTGGTAACATTCACTGTTTGAGTTTCAAAGTTCTAGAAGACTGAAAATGTGTAAAAATATGGTTTAAAACCCTTTTTTTGCCCAACCGTAATACAAAAACAGCCGAGTGCAAACCTGACAGGTTCGTTACTTATAGGGACAAGGCAGTCACTTCACTATTTTCTTTTTTTTTTTTTTTTAACACGTTGTACATTTTTAATGATTTAGATAAACTAGTGTAAGATTCAGTGCATGCACACTTTATTTTTTTTTTACACTTTCTTCCGCCTCCCTGGAACTAGCAGGCAGCTCCAGCCCTCCCTAGGAGGTCTCATCCTCCGACCCAGCCATCCCTGATCCATCCTTACCCTTGTAGTTCCCCCCGCCGTTCCCCGGTATCAGAGGCCTTCGTGAGGAGTGTTGACATTCTCCTCCCCGGAGCACAATCCAGAAGTCGGGGAGGCTGTTGCTGGGGCATGTCTAGGCCGTCATGGAGCCTGTCCGCTCCGGTTTCCACTGTCCTTTTTCCCCAGGCCCACGAACATGCAGTGGGCAAAGTGACTGAGCTCAGCTTCCGTATAGACAGCCTAATGTCCTGGACGTGGGGTCCCGCCACATTCTTGTGGCGTGCATGTGCTGGCACCCAGCTGCTGCTGGGTGTCAGGCAAACAGCCTGCTATACCATCTGCCCTCCCCGAGGAAGGAGAGCTGTCTGTGGACACTCAATCCTTTCTCTCCCTGCCAGTCCCCAAGCAGCCCAAGTCTGTTCCCATCCCAGGTCACCGGCCTTGCACGAGGTGTGGCGTCCAGCGCCTCAGCCCTCTGCGCCACTGGGACGGCTTGCGCATTTCAGTTTTTAACAACTTTTTGCATAATGTGTATTTGCTTGCAAGTTATATCAATTTATATAAATTTCCACCGTTTGCATCACTTTTAGTGGTTACTGGAATGGTGGAATTCAGATGCCTCCCGATAACGCACTTCATTGAGGTTTACCAGTCATGTGATTGCGTGTGTGTGTTGGGGAGGGGGTAACGTGGAAGTACCCCAAGTTCAGTAAAAAAAAAAAAAAAGGGCTTACAAAATAATAAGATTAGGAGTAGTAGAACATTTTAGTTGGGGGAGGGTACAAATCTTCTACACTCGGGTGCAGTATGTAAAAGGCCGAAAACTGCAGGTGTACCACCCCTTATCCAGTCTGCACTAGTAATGGTGATTTATAACTTGGGTTCTGTCACCTTCCTAGAAATATTGTGGGTTCATGTCCAAATAGAAGTAGTAACACTGTGCCTCCAACCAGAGAAATTAAGTGGGCCAGGTGCAGTGTATAGTACCTCCCCCTCGGATGCAATACATCCCTACATCCCCACTGGTGGACCACTTTTACAAAGCACAGATATCACACTTTCAGAGCCCCTACACTTATTTGTAATCTCCATCCTGCAACTCACAAATGGTTCTCAACACAGTAAATGTGAGTAAAATAATAAAGGAATAATGCATGACAGGGTGTGTGTCGTTCTGGGATAATGTCATGCCTTGGGTGGTTGGGCATAAGGCCGTAAGCTGAGCATGTCCAACACCCAAAAAGTGACATTATCCCAGCACGATACACACCCTGGAGTGCATTATTCCTGTTATACAATGGCTTGTTTGTGTGAAAAGGAAAGATTCAAACATGCATTTACAAGTACATTTTTTGTAGTATTTGTAATGGGTAAGTATACATAGGAGAAGATTGTGCAGATTTACTGTTTTGTCCTGCAGGTGGGACTGGTACTTCAAAACTCCTTCCCCAGTGTCACAGTTTGTGTACATAGCTCTTAAGGTGTCTCTTTGGTTTGTTCCTCCCCCACACAGACTGCCTTTTCATTCACCCCCACACACACACACACACACTCCTGAAAGCAAATTTCCACTGATACTGTCCACTGTCAGTGAAACTGCTGCATGTTTGGGTCTGTTGAAAAGTTATGCTGACTCTGGGGTAAGGAGAAAAGAGCTGAGGATTGGTAAGTGGAGTGCGGTACTTTAAACAGCACACACGCTTACGGTCCCTTTAATGTCATGGCTAGAGCCCCGTGAAATTCTTTTTATTTTTTTATAATTTTTTTTTGATTTTTCTGGAATTTCTTATTTCTTTTTATTCATTGAAAATATAGTTTTAATTCTTATCACATTTACATTAATAAAATACCTCAAAATGACCTTATACACACTAGCAATCACATTCCTAGTATACTAGATTGTATTAAGCAGCATTATGCTATGGTCTTGAAAGGTTTTGTGAATCAGGCAATTCTGCTGCAACTTCCTTGAGGACCGTCTCTGTGGTAACAACGGAGCCTAAACAACAACTGCTGCAAGCATTTATTTAGTTTTTGCAAAAAAAAAAAAGTATTTTTTTTAACTTTTATCATGTGCTTGTTTTCATTATATTTCTTTTTATACCTTGAATTTCTTATTTCTTGTTATTTCTTATTTAAGAAAAACTTGCGTCTCTACTCATAGTTTTGTCCCAGTATTGTCAGCCGGTCTTTGTAGAAAAAAAAAAAACTTTGTGATTTTAAACAGACGCGCTCTGTCGGTTCAGGGAAGGCATGGACAGCACCATTTCTTGAGTGCAGCGCCGACTGCACTGTGCATTCGCTAAGTCTGTTAGCAGGGACTGCTGATCGCGATGACTGCTTTCTTCTGTGTTTCATATTATTTATTTAAAACATGTAAGGGCAGAAATAAGAATTGTAATAATCTGCAGAGAAACCGTGATAGTCAGAGGGAGGGCTTTATCTCTGGGTTGGAATACAGAGACTGTGTACTGAAACTGATTGCAGTGACGGCTTGTACGAAGTGGTGGACTCAAGGCTGGTGGCTTCATTTTCCTTCAACATTTTAGCACTGACTGGGTACCCAGGGTTAAATTGTGGTAGGCCCCAATGGCTGCTCTGCTCAGGATTTTGTTTTGGTACACTAAATGTGATCAAACGAACCCACTCCTGAGTGACTTTAAGTAACCAAACATCAAATAACAGGTGACCCCAAAACTGTTAATTCCACTTCATTGCTGGAGACACTCATTTTTTCAAGCACTGCCTAAGTACTCACGATCTCTTGACACATAGTCCTCAGCAGTGCTGTTTCGGGTGGGTGCCAAATCAGTTGCCCCCGATGATGCAGAGGCTGGAATTCAGTCCAGTTTCACTGATGGGCAGACTGGTTCGGCCAAAAGTTCAGTTTCTGCAGACAAATTACATGTTTCTATAATTGTAAACTAAAGTTGGATTAGAGCAATCGACACACTGACACACTGAGGGGAAAATCCATCAGCACTGTTGAAAATCCATCAACAGGGCTCTCCACTCCTGACCGACGATATTCAGTCACTCTACTGACTCGAGGGCATTGATCAATGTCACCCTTGCCAACAGCGTTCGAACGTGACAGACTCTGCAAACCATTTTGGATGCAGATTTGCAGCAACAAAAGTGACCCTGACTGACACTCCTATGGGGATATACCATCTGCTTTAAGAACAGTCAATAAACTGCACTAAAGGTTCCTACACCACTCCAGTGTGACGGATGTACCGCCTTCAGGCTGGATTTATCAGCCATCAAGGAGGAGGGGGATTTACCATTCATTAGTGTAACCCCTAGGTAGCGCTATCCCAAGGGCTACTACCCCTGCCTGCTTGACTTCTGACAGGTTGAGGGGCCTAGGTTCTATGGCGGGTGCCTCCACTCAGAGGTCTGGGTTTGTAGTGGTTAGACTAGCTTGATCACAGCCCTCTGGGACACCGTGACCCCCTTGGTTCCCTCTAGTGGCTCACACAGTACACAGGAGTTACAGCCCCAATACCCCATGTACACACACTGTTCACTCATAAAGCACCACTTACCCTCGAGACTGATTTTGCAGCACATCTCCGAAGACCCCCTGTAAAATAAGGTTAAACAACATACACAGCGAAATACAATACTGTTTCCATAAGTACCAACACCACAGACCGTATATAGTATAACAACAAATCTGATTTATTTAGGGGGCAGTAACACGGGAAGAGAAAATCAGGTTAATTGGTGGCATTAAATCACAGTGCTGTGCACACATACAGGGTCTGAAAAGTCACACTCAGGTACCCAGGTTGGGGGGTAGGCGAGGTCCGTTGCCAGGGTTGGCCGCAAGTGCAGATGGATAGGGCCCTGTAGAAGAAAATATATGCAAAACACCAATTGTAATCCAGAGCCGATGGCTCAGTCCATGAAGCAGTGAAACAACAAGAATTAGATGACACACTTGTGATTGAAAACAGGCTGCAGGGGAATACCCTGATTTGTACTCACAACACCCAAGCTGAGAACCGGATGGTGGATGTTCTTCTGGGTTGCCAGAACAAGAGGGCATGGAGACAAGGTCCTTGTGACTGGACCCCACTGCAATAGATAGCAAATGGATTAAGTCCGAGACAAGCTGGGGTTTGCTTCTAGCTTCAACACACAGCACAGGGGATTGGAAATAGCGATTCCCCACAAGCACTACGCACATTCATATGTAAAAGGAAAGTACTATACCAGGCAGGCTGCTTCTCCATCCTGATCGCACTTACTGCAAAATACCCGGGAGCACACACAGCAGCAGCATCAGTCCCTGACAGACCTAGCGCGATTCAGCAATTTCTCCAGTCTTCTACAGGGTGAGCCTGGTTTCCACACTTCTAGTGCTTCTTTTCCCCTCACAACTCGGATTCAGTCCAAACTGGCACTCACAAAGGCTGCAGACTGAAACTCAGGGCCTCACATGTGCTTCCTGCGCAAAACTATACACCGCAGAAGCATACAGCTCCTTCTCTCTTCACTGCCACAACTGATCTGATCTTTCCAGTCACAGAGCAGGGCATTTCCTATAAATAGCTCCACACTATTCTGTTGGCTGATTCAGCTGTCACTCACAATAAGACTCCTTCTGTTGTTAGAAAAAGGCGCCAAGGTCAAAACTACATTTCCCAGAGTCACTGCCCATACAATCCCCTTGAGGCTGGCTCAAATTAAGAGTCCAAGTTCTGATTCGTCCACAGGCTCCATTTTAGGGCTCCCTTAACCCAATTGGCCCAGCACAGCAGTTTAGGTCCAATATGGAGAGGTAACACACACAGAGTCCCAGCTGCAATAAAAGCAGGTTAGGCAAACTACAATTTTGATAATGTAACCCCCCTGCAAATGGGGGTTCCCAAAAGACTTCCAGGAGCTTGCTTGAATGCTCCAAGCCTGAATGGTGTTTGGCATTTAAGCCATTTATCAGTGAGTGTTTTTAGAGCCTCTGGTACTGTCTCTTTAAGAGCTGTCTGCTTGCAGACATAATTAGTTTGTATGGGGGACTGTGTGCTTCTCTGAGTACCACTCGAGCTGCTGCCAATTCACTTCATTTTGCAGTCACTAGGAGTGCAAAGGAACCTATCTGAAAGATGTAACTGTTTGCCTGAAATTATTTAGAGTAATAATGAAATTACAGTTTGTCTAACCTGCTTTCTTTGCAGTCAGAACTGTGTCTGCTGTTCCCCATTCTAGTTTTGAACTGCTGAACTGGACCAATCAGTGTGGGGTAAGCTAGCTCTAAAATGGTGCCTTGGACGAATCAGAACTTGGACTCATAATCTGAGCCAGCCACAAGAGGATTGTATGGGCAGTGACTCTGGGAGATGTAGTTTAGACTTCAGTGCCTTTTTGGACCAACAGCAGCCGTCTATTGTGAGTGACAGCCAATCCAGTCAAGAACTGGGAGGAACTCAAAGGAAGTGCCCGGTTTTGTCGGTTGGAGTTTCAATTGAGCTTTGGCAGTAAAGAAGGAAGGAGCCCTGTGCTTTTTCAGTGTGCAGTTTTAGTCAAAAAACGTGTGTAAGGCCCAGAGTTCCGGTCTGCAGCTTGTGTAACAGCTTGTTAGGACTGAATCTGTCCTGTGAAAAGAATCAAAGGATCTCTGAAGAGTAGAAACCAGGCTCACCCTGTAGAAGACTGGAGGAATTGCTGAAAATTGCACTCGGTCTGTCAGGAACTGAATCTGCTGTGTGTTCTCCCGGTTATTGTGCAGTAATTGCGATCGGGATACAGATGCAGCCTGCCTGGTATAGTGCTTTCTTTATATGGATGTGTGAAGAGGTTTGTGTACCTCAAGTGAGCCCTGCTGACATTGAAGGACCCTATCTTATTTGGAGGTCGTGAGTACTAATTCAGGGTTGCTCCCTGTTGAATTGCCACATTAAAATCCAAATGGAATTACTGTACTGCTGACTGTTTAATTCTCCTTTTCTCTGTGTGAAAGGGCCCTACCAGCTGCCACGGTTTGGACTAGCCACTAGGGCTTGGGTACCCAGGGACAGTAACTGATAGGGATAGGCCTGTGCACAGAGCCATGGTAGATTATTAGAGTGATAAGCTAATTAACCTGATTTCCCCTGTCCTTGTTATATCCCCTAAATAAATCAGAGCTGCTTGTTTCAGCAAGTTATACTGCCTGAGGTATTTGTCTATGTTAAAGTACTGTACTGTGACTGTTGCACTGTATCTCATTTCACAGGAGGTCCCAGTGCCGGAACCAGACCTGGGGATAAGTGTATACTGTGAAGGTAATTCTGATATATTGTGTGGGCCACTAGTGGGAAGAAAGAAAGGGGGGTTGCAGTGTCCCAGAGGGCTGTGACCAAGTTAGTTTAACTATTGCAAACCCTGACCTCTGGGTGGAGGCACCCGCCATTGGATCCAGGCCCCTCAACCTGTTAGTGGCAAATCAGGCAGGGGTAGTAGCCCTGGGATAGCGCCATCTAGGGGTTACATCTTGGAGGCTCACCCTGGGATTGTGTGTCCTCTAGTGGCCATATTTACAACCACTGTTAAGAAAAAATGGTACCCGACAGAAGTGGCTGTGCACCGGCTGGTGGAGTGGTGTACTGGGAGGAGATCGACCCCAAAATGCTATGCTTATCCTGGACATCCCCCTGGGTATCAATGCGGACACTGTGCAGGGAGTACTTTCCAAGGTGGAAGGTTTACAAAACCCTGTGGTGGTGGGTCGGCATGCTAATCTGCTCACCCACACTTTCCTGGCCCTAGTAGAGTTTAAGGATCCCATAGATAGCTCAAAGTGCCACAGACCATTACCCCAGAGGGAGCCCTCACTGCTTGGAGAGTGATAACTAAGGACAGTAAGACCGGGGAATGAGCCCCACCACTATCTGAAACTTTGAGGAGAAATTTGCTAAATGGTTGCTGGGGAAGGGAAACTGTGGAGGACTTGAAGAAACTATTCTTGCCACCTGGGGGTGTTCCTCCCCCAACACCTTCTCCCGCTCCAGTGCCCGTAATGGTGGCTGAACCAATGCAGACTCCAATTTCTGCACCTGCCATTAGTCACGACTCTTACCGAAGGTTGAGGATCTTCTCTGGCACCCTCCCCACCCCCCAAGGGGAGGATGACTGGGAGACCTGGATAGACTATGTTGCCCCCCAAGTGCTAGAATGGCAATGCTCGGAAGCCGGAAAGCGAAAGAGGGTTAGTGAGAGCCTCCGAGGTCCTGCCCTGGCTACCATTCGTGCTAAACGGGCCAGTAACCCTGAAGTGACTGCACAGGCCTATCTTGAGGCCCTGGAGAATGTGTATGGGAGCCCAGATTCTGATGAGGACCTATGGTGGAGAGTAAGAGACGCACAACAGTACCAAGGGGAGTTGTTGTCTGTGTATATATCTCGGCTGGAAAAATTGTTGCAAGAATGCCTCAGAAAAGGTAGTTTGCCAGCGATTGAACTGGACCGAACCAGGCTGGACAGGATCCTTAAGTCTGCCCCTTCTCAGAACTGCTGTTGCTTCAGTTACACCTGGCAGATCGACTGGAATCCCACCCTCCTATGACGAGTTAATGAGAGAAATTCGAGGAGTTGGAAAAGACTCCTCGGAGGACCTGCACCAATAGCTGCGAGCACGACCCGAAGTGACTGAGGATGACCCATCAAGTGAAGTTCAGGGGCAGAGGTTGGCAGTCAATGAGTGCTCTGACAAGGAAAAGATATGCCACAATGGGTGAACTGTTGGAGAGATCCGGAATTCAAAACAGTCCCTTTATGAAGGCCACGCCTGCAAGTACGGGCCCTGACCTATATCCGACTGCATCTGCTATGGGGTGGGGTACCCACCCATGTATCTCCTGCTGATAACAGCTCCAAACTCAATTCCTTGACCATGGAAGTGGAGAAACTGACGAGATGTCTCCAAATGCTTATCACGCCGCAGACAGAGATGGCACCCAGGTTTCCAGTTAGTAATACCCCCGTCCTGGCTCCCAGTGTGGCGCCTCTGCCAGCTCAAACTCCAGAAAGTATGTTTTGCTATAATTGTGGGAAAGATGGGCACATGAAAAGGGAATGCCAGTCCCCAAAAGACACTGACAAAGTTGCATATAGGCTACAAGGAGAGCTTCGGAGAACAAATCAGTGGTTAAGAGGTGCACAAATGATCCCAGTGAGGGCACCAAAAATGCTAACTCACGCCTCTTTGTGGCAAGGTCAGTTGCCCAGGCCCCCACTATCGCCTCTCCAGACTGGTCCAGAATAGTGGGTCCCTCCATGGAGACCACTGTAAAGGTGAATGGAGTGTCTACAAGAGCTGTATTAGACAGTGGCTCCCAAGTGACAATTATGTTCCAAGATTGGTATCAGAAGCATTTGTCAGATGTACATTTTACAGCCATTAGAAGGACTGCATGTATGGGGGTTAAGTGAGAAGGCCTACCTCTATTCGGGTATATCCGATTTGGCTGTCTTTCCCCACCTCCGTGGCTGGAGTGGCCGAACATAGAGACCCTAGCCTTAGTGTGTCCCCACTGGACTGTATGATGGTGTCCCTTTGTTGATTGGAACAAATGCTCATATGTTCGAAGGCTGGCACAGTTGTGTTATGAAAAACAGGGGTCAAAGACTAGTAGAGCTTTAAGAGTTCCGCTTTAATTAAGAAGGCCTATGAGGCAGAGAGATGCTGAAAAATAGAACCAGAGGAACCGGTCGGAATTGTATGGAAGAAGGATCCTGAGTCTCTGATCCTGGCGCAAATGCCCAGTGTACCTTACAGGGAGAGGTCCGTATCAGAAAGGATGTTAAGAATAAAATATTAATGTTGGATGCACCAGGCGATGGAAATTGCCAGAGGGACTGCTGGTCAAGCCTAGTATTTTGCCCGCTAGAGCCCATGCTTATGCCAGAAGGGTAATGGTCCAAGTTCATAATGTGTCTGAAAGAGACATTCGAGTAAATAGAGGTTGCATCCTGGCTAATGTGCATTGTGCAGACACTGCAGTGCTACCCAGCAGCAAGAGTTCAAGGAAGAATGACAGAGTAACGCCTGACTTGTTTGATTTCCGACTCCCGCTGCCAGCTGAATGGAAAGTGAGGATCAGTGAGAAGCTTGCCCAGAGAGACCAGGTGTTTTCTTTAAAGGAATGGGGCGATGGGATGCGTGCAGAGCTGAGCACAATATCCGGCTGCATGACGAAGACCATTTCGTGAGAGGTCTCGACGCCTGGCACCTGCTGACATAGATGATGTGAGACGCATCTGCAAGAGATGTTAGCTGCTGTAATACAAGAATCCAGAAGCCCTTATGCTTCCCCATTGTGGTAGTGAGGAAAAGAATGGAACAGTAAGGATGTGTGTGGATTATCGCACCTTAAACCGGGCGGACTATCCTGATCAGTACACAATGCCCCGCATTCAGGATGCTTTGGACTGCCTAAACGGGAGCAAGTGGTTCTCTGTGCTGGATCTCCGCAGTGGGAACTACCAGATCCCGATGGCCCCAGAGGACCGCGTGAAAAGACAGCCTTTATCTGTCCGCTGGCTTTATGAATTCATGAGGATGCCTCAAGGGATTTCAGGTGCCCCAGCCACTTTTCAACGATTGATGGAGCGGCAGTGGGGACATGAACTTACTAGAGTGCCTGGTATACCTAGATGATGTTATTGTGTTTGGCAGCTCACTGGAGGAACATGAGAGCAGATTATTTAAGGTATTGGACCGACTGGAGGACTTTGGCCTTAAACTGTCCATTGATAAGTGTCAATTCTTTCAAACATCAGTAAAGTATGTGGGACACATAGTATCCACCGAGGAATAGAGACCGACCAAGTAAAGTTGAGGCCTTGACCACCTGGCACGAGCCCAAAAATCTAAAAGAACTGCAAAGATTCCTGAGATTCTGTGGTTATTATCGTGCGCTTCATCAAGGACTATTCAAGAGTGATCCGCCTTTACTTAACCTTACTCAAGGGTATCCCCAACCCACAAAAATACCAAAAGTCAGCCTCTCAAGACTGAAAGAGTGTATTTTCATCCGAGTGAAGTATTTGGGGCCCACTGGACTCCTGATTGTGAGACTGCTTTTCATGAGATCATTTATCAACTTACCCATGCTCCAGTGCTGGCCTATGCCGATCCAAGAAAACCCTATGTCCTGCACACTGATGCTAGCTTGCAAGGGTTGGGGCTGTGTTGTACCAAGAGCACGAGAATGGCCTGAGACCAGTGGCCTTTGCCAGTAGAAGTCTGACCCCATCTGAAAAGAACTATCCTGTACATAAGTTAGAGTTTCTAGCTTTGAAGTGGGCTATTGTTGACCAATTCCATGAGTACTTGTATGGGGCTAAAATACTAGTAAAACTGACAATAATCCTTTAACCTATGTGCAGACCTCAGCTAAGTTGGATGCCACTGGCCATAGGTGGCTTTCTGCATTATCTACATATGACTGTGCTCTCGCATACCGAGCAGGTCTGAACCACATAGATGCTGATGCTCTCTCCAGGAGGCCTGTTCCCCAGAATGATTGGGTCCGATTGGCAGAACCTGACATTCGGCACTCTGCCGGAAGTTTGACAGGGAGGAACAATGTCCACGGATCTGATGGACTGCATGGTGGATTGCTTGGGACCCTCTGAGAATTGCATACCTGCCGCCTTATTGCCACTTTTCTGCAATAGACATTGGTGCACTGCCTCAGCTGGACAATGACAGTATTCAAGTGGCTCAACTCAGCGATCCCATGATCAAAGCAGCTTTAGAAGCCCTCTATGCAGGAAAAGATGTGTCCAAATTACGCCCACTGATTTGAGAACTGCACTGTTATACAAAGAAGGTCCTAAATTGAAACTGATCAATAAACTGTTATACAGAGAAACAGTAGACAGAGGGGACAAGTAGACAAACAACAACTAGTGCTGCCCACTGCCTTCTGAGACTCAGTATTGAGGTCCTTGCACAACCACATGGGGCACCTTGGTATAGACAGAACACTTGACTTGGTGAGATCCAGATTCTATTGGCCTAAGATGGGGGCTGATGTGGAGCAACACATTCAACTTGTAGTCGCTGCTTACAGAGGAAAGCTTTGCCCCAGAGGGCTGCCCCTTGTTAACATAACCACCAGTGCACCCATGGAGCTGGTCTGTATTGATTTTCTAAGTTTGGAGTCAGATCAAAGAAATATCAGTAATGTGCTGGTGGTCACTGACCATTTCACGAGATATGCCCAAGCTTTCCCACCAAAGACCAGAAAGCATCCATTGTAGCCAAAGTACTTGTAGAAAACTTTTTGTTCACTATGGGGCTCCACAAAGAATCCATTCTGATCAAGGGAGAGACTTTGAGAGTCGTCTGATCAAAGAGATGCTTTCTCTGTGGGGAGGCGAAGTCCAGAACCACTCTTACCACCCCAGGGGACCCACAACCTGAACGTTCAACCGCACTTTGCTAGATATGCTAGGCACCCTGCACCCAAAGGACAAGCCTAGATGGAGCCAACAAATTAGCACCCTGGTACATGCTTATAACTGCAACTAAAGTGATGCCACTGGATTCTCCCCTACCGCCTGATGTTTGGAAGAGAAGCTCACTACCAGTAGATGTGTGTTTTGGGTCTCTCCTGATGGGGTTCAAGCTGACAACTATTTACAGTATGTGCAAAAGTTAAAGGCCCAGCTAACTCATGCGTACCAACTGGCTCAAACCATGGCTGCCAAAAGAAATCTGGCCAACAAAGAAAGGTATGATAAAAAGGTGAAAGCACAGGAACTCCAGGAGGGATATCGGGTATTGCTAAGAAATCTGGGACTGCATGGCAAGCACAAGATTGCTGACAGATGGCACCATCTCCCTCACATTGTAGTGGGCAAACTAGATGATCTGCCAGTGTACAAAGTAAGGCCTGAGAATAATTCAAAAGATGTAAAACAATGCATAGAAATCATTTATGCCCATTGGACAAATCTTAATTGAGTCTGAGCCCCTAGAAGATGCCCTCTGGACCAGTGACTAGAGCTGCTGCTAAGAAAAGATCAAGAAAGTCTGCACCTACAGAAGCAAAGTTAAAGTGTTCCCCTCCACAAGTCCCAGTTGAGCATGACTGTCAGTCCATATCGGAAGAAAGTGAGAGTGACTTTGAATACTATCCTTCTTACTAACTGAGTCAATTGTTTCGGGCAATCCCTAGTCAATACTGGAGATGAAGCTGGGCCTTCTGGACTGTCTAAGCCCCAGCTTCATCCCTGGAGCCAATGCTCCCAGAAAGTGAAGTGCAAAGCATCAGATCAGATGAAATGGAATCATTGTGCATGGTTGAACTGTTTGAGCTTCAGGAGGAAATGATAGATTGGGGCAGACTGGTGATACACCTAACAAGAAGAGTATTTTGAGTGCCCTGACAGTCCACTGCCAGTGTCCGAAAGCTCTCCATGCGAGCCAAATGTTGTGGACTCAGAAACTGTAACTCCTGGAGCTGAAAGTGCCCCAAGTTCTAGCCTCTCACCCCATGGAGACTCTGACAAGTGAGGACAATGCTGAAAATGAGGCTCAGAGTGCAGAGACTATAACAGTTCCCCCTAGAAAGACTGGTCGAGCTGTAAAGCCTGTGGTGCACCTCAGTTATGATTCACTTGGGAGGCCTGTGGACTTGCCTCTCAATGTTGTCCATAAAGGAGTGTATGTGTCCCCGAGCTCATTGCCCAAACTGAGCATCAGTGCTAACTCCAAGTTACTTGTGTTGCCCTCTATATATGGTGCCCTTGCCCCATCCAGCCCCAAGGTAACTGATAGGAAGGGCCCTCTTCAGGTTTCATGTACAAGAGATAATAACTTGAGTTATGGTACAATGTGTATGTAATACTGTGTAAAGAGTGACGTACTGCAATGTTTCAGAAATGTGTTCTTGGTAAAATGATATATTGACTGATGATTACATGTGCGAGCCTAATGCAAATGTATATGGTTGCAGTTGAAACTTATGGGTACTTGCTTGACGCGACGCCAAGCTTTCCCAGGCCAGGAAGGGTGTAACCCCTGCAAATGGGGTTCCCAAAAGACTTCCAGGAGCTTGCTTGAATGCCCCAAGCCTGAATGGTGTTTGGCATTTAAGCCATTTATCAGTGATTGTTTTTAGAGCCTCTGGTACTATCTCTTTAAGAGCTGTCTGCTTGCAGACATAATTAGTTTGTATGGGGGAACTGTGTGCTTCTCTGAGTACCACTCGAGCTGCTGCCAATTCACTTCATTTTTGCAGTCACTAGGAGTGCAAAGGAACCTATCTGAAAGATGTAACTGTTTGCCTGAAATTATTTAGAGTAATAATGAAATTACAGTTTGTCTAACCTGCTTTCTTGCAGTCAGAACTGTGTCTGCTAGTTCCCCATTCTAGTTTTGAACTGCTGAACTGGACCAATCAGTGTGGGGTAAGCTAGCTCTAAATGGTGCCTTGACTAATCAGAACTTGGACTCATAATCTGAGCCAGCCACAAGAGGATTGTATGGGCAGTGACTCTGGGAGATGTAGTTTAGACTTCAGTGCCTTTTGGACCAACAGCAGCCGTCTATTGTGAGTGACAGCCAATCCAGTCAAGAACTGGGAGGAACTCAAAGGAAGTGCCCGTTTTGTCGGTTGGAGTTTCAATTGAGCTTTGGCAGTAAAGAAGGAAGGAGCTCTGTGCTTTTCAGTGTGCAGTTTTAGTCCAAAAACGTGTGTAAGGCCCAGAGTTCCGTCTGCAGCTTGTGTAACAGCTTGTTAGGACTGAACTGGCCTGTGAAAAGAATCAAAGGATCTCTGAAGAGTAGAAACCAGGCTCACCTGTAGAAGACTGGAGGAATTGCTGAAAATTGCACTCGGTCTGTCAGGAACTGAATCTGCTGTGTGTTCTCCCGGTATTGTGCAGTAATTGCGATCAGGATACAGATGCAGCCTGCCTGGTATAGTGCTTTCTTTTATATGGATGTGTGAAGAGGTTTGTGTACCTCAAGTGAGCCCTGCTGACATTGAAGGACCCTATCTTATTTGGAGGTCATGAGTACTAATTCAGGGTCGCCCTGTTGAATTGCCACATTAAATCCAAATGGAATTACTGTACTGCTGACTGTTTAATTCTCCTTTCTCTGTGTGAAAGGGCCCCCTACCAGCTGCCACGGTTTGGACTAGCCACTAGGGCTTGGGTACCCAGGGACAGTAACTGATAGGGATAGGCCTGTGCACAGAGCCATAGGTAGATTATTAGAGTGATAAGCTAATTAACCTGATTTCCCCCTGTCCTTGTTATATCCCCCTAAATAAATCAGAGCTGCTTGTTTCAGCAAAGTTATACTGCCTGAGGTATTTGTCTATGTTAAAGTACTGTATTGTGATTGTTGCACTGTATCTCATTTCACAGGAGGTCCCAGTGCCAGAACCAGACCTGGGGATAAGTGTATACTGTGAAGGTAATTCTGATATATTGTGTGGGCCACTAGTGGGAAGAAAGAAAGGGGGGTTGCAGTGTCCCAGAGGGCTGTGACCAAGTTAGTTTAACTATTGCAAACCCTGACCTCTGGGTGGAGGCACCCGCCATTGGATCCAGGCCCCTCAACCTGTTAGTGGCAAATCAGGCAGGGGTAGTAGCCCCTGGGATAGCGCCATCTAGGGGTTACACTAATGCTTTAAATGATTACAGGCAAACAGTTACAGCTTTCAGATGGGCTCCCTTTGCACCTTCAGTGACCACTAAATGGAGCAATTACTCTGCAGCTCGGGCAGAATTCGAGCATTAAATACATAGTCCCCCCATACAAACTAATTAAGTCTGCAAGCAGACAGGTCTTAAAGAGATGGTACATGGAGGCTCAAATAGCACTCACTTGCAACCACAGTTAAGCAGCTCAGACACGAGCTCAGCCAGGCTTGGAGCATTCAGGCAAGCTCCTGGAAGACTTTTAGGAACCCCTATTTGCAAGGGGGTTACATTGGTTTCCCTGTTTTTGTTGTGACCCCTAACCCCACAGGGCCACCTGCATGTGAAACAAAGTCCATGTAGTATTCAGTGCGGCATCCCTACCTCCCTCCCTCCTCTTTGCAGAGTGCAGTGCCACCCATACATCTACAGGAAGCAGTGGGACATTTGCTGTACTCCCGGAAGAGTGTCACTGCGGCGCTCAGTCCTCTTCCCCCTACAGGTGGTCTGCATGTGAGCTTGTTCCCAAACCTGGGTCACTGGTGGTGCAAATGGTAGCCCTAACAATGTATTGATGGGCTGGTCGCTGTAAAGGGCTTCTGATAAATCTTTCTTGTTCTGTGAACAGTTACCGCCTCACATGCGACTGCACTGGCAACAAAGCAGTAGCCCTGCCTGTGGCAGCTCTCTGTTCCCACTAAAACACTGCAGTCGAAACCCACTGTCTCATCACACTTAACAGTATTACCAATTTAGGTACAGACTACTCAGGCCCATCTCTCAGCTGTCAGCTGTGGCTGCAGCTGGAACCGATCATGCTCAGTTGAACAGACTAAGGTTACTACTGCTGAGCTGTGACGATAACCAGTGCTCCACTTTTTGTTTGTAATTTCCGTTTATGTCCCTTGTACTTTGTTCCCAAATTCCTTCCAAACCCATGGGACTACCAGCAGTCGCCTCTTACCTTTCTCCCTCAGGTACCATCCTCCTCAGAGCACTTGGCTTGTCTCCTCCTGGGCGAGGTCAGGGTGGAGGTGGTTTACCTCTGAATTGCTCTTGTTTTCATCAGTAGGTATCCATGGTGAGAAAGGGATTTATTGGTGCCAGGCCTTCATCTTTCAGGCACAGAGTCCATACTTTTCTGCTTTTCTCCCAACAGCCCTTAGGAACTACGCGGCAAGGGCTGCAAGGGTGTACACATGCAAGCGTGATGTCATCCACAGTCAACGTAGTTTCTTGCACCCTAAGACTTGTCGAGCCCTACTGTGCCCTGCATCCAGGGGACAGTGTGCAGTAGCAGATAGGACCTACCCTCCCCAGGGAAGGAGAGCATCCTCTGGGACACTCAGTCCTTCCCGCTCAGCTGGCACTTGATGGCCTGGGGTCGTTCCCACACACAGGTCATGGTGTGGTGAATAGTAGAGCTACCACTGCTCCGACAGGCTAGTCCCAGTGCTCCACGACTTGCATGGAGTTGTTTTATGTTAAAGTAACCTTTGCTTTAGTCCTGCTAAATTGGATCCAGTTTAAACTGTGCAGTGCCTTAGTAAACAGAAACAACAAAAAAGCTGGTAGCTGCAGATGGCAGGGATGTAACCTTGTATTTTTCAGCATTTTGAGTCTCTGTAAGCAGGCTTTGGTCAGCTTCCTTTTGTTTCATTTGGACAACATAGGTGGTCCTACTTTAAATGTTTCTTTTGTCCTTAACAAAAATGCTTACAATAGTAAATACTCTGCCGGCGGTCAGCCACCATGATTCAGACCCATGTCTTGAGTAACAGGCACTGGGGTGCCACAGGTCAGATCTGAGCAGCCGGCAGCCTTCTGACGCTGGTTTCCCAGAGTTACTAATCAGAATTACAGAGGCTGACAGCCAGATAAAATAACTTTAGTCAATACTTAGTACAATGAGCAGTGTGTGGCTCCCTCTGTATTGGATTATCTTAGGAGGTTGATAGACACCCAGGCATTTCTCGGGCTCTGTTAAGCCTTGCCATACGATACTCATCTCCAAGTTTACTGACACTATTCAGAGTGAGCTGCTTTTGGAGCAATGTGCATTCTTATGGACGCTGCTGAATGAATATTATTCAGAAGCTGGCAGTATTTCGGTTCCTGGACATTTGCCAGGGTCCTGAAGCAGCTACAAGGCACTCTGTGTTCTGCACGCTACCTAGTCTGTTCTGCAAGTCTTACTCAGATGGAGGTTGAATCACAGGATCTGACAAATTCTAGTTTTGAATCACAGTATTTTACGAGCAGATGGAGGTCATAATAAAACCTCTGACCAACTGTGTCTGTGCTTTGGTTGCATTCATTGCCCTTCCCAGGAAAAATAAAATACCAGCCCAGGTTTTGAGCTTTGTTCCATCTTAGTCGATTGTAACATTTGATAGTAATGAGTGATATGGACATACTGTTTATTACTTTAACAGCAGTGACTGAGATATCGCTCTCGTCAACCCTGTTCCACACACACACAGAAGTACAAGTGCATTTGTCCAGATTGAAATTTCACTTGGACCATTGATTTCATACCTGCTTGAAAAGCAGGAATGTGTACATGATGGACCTAGTCCCTGCAGACTTTAAATTACTATGTTACTACTGTATAGCTGCCTCACAGCAAAGTATATGATGTTAACACATGGCCTGCAGTACTGAATGGTGTCATCTACACAGAATGACATTTTTGAGTCACACATTTGCCAGAAGACTCTCTGACGTGGATTTGGGAAATGGATGGTCACAAGCATTTGGGAAACTAGAGCTGCTTACTGGTGGCTTCCTGGGGTGATGTAAACCATTCGATTGTTTGCTTTCTCAGGTTGGTGAGGCAGAAAGCTTGCCACTGTATGATAATGGATTAAACAAATACTGCTTTTCTGAGAAGAGATCTCGGAGGAAAGCAGTTTCAGTTTTAGGTCAGAGCAATTGAAGTGGAAGTGGTTAAAAGAGGCTGGAAACGAAGGAGGCTGCAGAAAATAGTCTTGGAATGAACACCAAAATGTTTAAAACTTGAGCCCATCTGTCTACAGCTGTGAATGTGCAGATGTATAAAATAGTTCATGGCTCCTGATACTGTAATCAGTATGTGTTCTGTTACCTCCCAGACATGTCAGAATACATAGAGCAATACATACAGTATAGTGTGTAACAATTCCCCACCACCACCACCACAGCATTGACCCTGTCTGCCTTCAGAGGTCACCACCCAGCTCCACTGCTGTCCCCCAACCCAAGGTATGGGCGTCCCCATAACTGTCCCGCACTTTACCCTCTGTGGTAGGGCCCTCCAGGTGACAGTACACTCCCCAGTGGAGGCACAAATTCAATGGCAGGGGACCATGTCGTGCTGGGCGGACAGACAGTGCTGAGCCCGGGGTTAATGTCCCATGTTCTCCCTTTCTTATGAGACACAGGCACAGTACTCTACTGCACGCACCCACTGCATTGCCTGCACCACCTGTGGGCCCCCCAGTGGTTTTGGCACAGTGGGAGATGAACAGTCTCCCACCTTGAGAAGGCAGGTATCCTGTGGGATACTTATTCCTTCTGACCCGCTAGCCCTCTAATGTCCAGGCTTGTCCCCAAATGCAAGAAGCTGGCATCCAGTCCTGTCGTAGCAATGGGGATGACTATGGCTGTGCCTTGATTAGATGTTCATTTCTGTTTTTTTTTTTTTGTTTGTTTGTTTGTTTGTTTTATTTATCCCCCTCCTACTCCCCTCCATCTCTGACCCTTTGTGGGCATCTAGGAGTCATTCCTCAAGCCACCCTACTCTGGACTTACCTTGCACCCCATGGATCTGCAGCCTCCCCCAGGTTGGGGAACGAGGCAGGGCCCATGCGCCCCGTACAATCAACTTTCGTCGGGCAAGGCAGTCCGTGTGGGTGGAGGCATATGGAGGGCACGCTCCCAGTGGCCCGTCTTCCCAGAGACGGCTGGGCTTTTTCAACCTGTTTTCCTCCCACACACATAGTGTGTGCCCTTGACGTCTAGGCGCAACGCGCCAACGTCCACCACACGTCTCGGCCAGCCCATCCTGCAGGTAGGACTTCGTTGCTATACTCTGAGCCTCTGCTCGGGGTCAGGCTAACTACGGACCTTGGCCCCTCCCTCCCTCCCCAGGAGAAGGTGAGCTGTCGTGGGGTGCTTGCGCATTTTCCTCCGGCTGTCCCTCCGGCTGACCGAGTCCCACTCCGAACCTGGGTGGCGGCTACTCCAGGGAAGTCCAACCACTGCGCCCGATGGTCCGGCTTAGATGTTCAATTCTGACATAGTGTAATTGGCGATGACAGCAGGAGAGGGACACAATGTCCATCTCCTCCCTCCTACCACACTGCAGTGACTATACTCAATTTGGTTTGGCTGTACATCCACGCTGTAGTGCATCTCTTTCCTTTGTTGTGTCTACTTTAGCAACTTGGTGTCACCTGCAAACATTAGCAGATTGCTCGGATCCCTATGGCCAGGTCATTAATAAACATGTTACAGACTGACGGATCCAACACCACCCCGGGCAATTGTTTAGTACACCCCTCCACTCCTGAATCTTGACCACGCACTACCACCCTCTGTTTCCTACCTGTCAAACAATTTTCTGTCCACCTCTTGTACATTTTGTGGACTCCACATAATGCTACTTTCTCCTTGAGTTTTCCACGTGATAAAGCATCTAAGACTGATGAAGTCCAGATAGACTACATCCACTGACCTGTCCCCGTCCACCTCCCTAGTTTTCTCCTTAAAGAAGGAAGGCCTTTAGGTTTGGTAGGATCTTTGGTTTGTGAAGCTGTGCTGTGTTCTAGAAAACGGGACATTCTCTTCCATATGTTGAATCGTCACATCTTTTGTGATTGACTCAAACACTTTTCCAGTCAGTCAGGTCTGACTCATAGGTCTATCTTTACTTGAGTCAGACCTCGCACCCTTGAATAGGGAGATGATGGGAAGACGGGACACTGGGAGCGTGCCCTCGATATGCCTCCACCCACACGGACTGCCTTGCCCGACCAGTGGCCAGCAGGAACAGAGGGGTAAGGAGGTGGACTCAAGTCCATTTTCAGAGGATAGAGTCCTGAAGGGACTTTCAGCTCTGAAAGTGGACAAGGCTATGGGACCAAACAGGATACACCCAAGGGTAATGAAAGAACTTGGGGAGGTGCTGGCACCTAGCCGACAGCCTTATTTAGCAGCTTACTGGAATCGGGCATGGTTCCAGAAGACTGGAGCAGAGCAGGAGTGGTCCCTCTACTTAAAGGTGGCAGCAGGAAGAGGCTAGTAACTATATGCTGGTGAGCCTCACCTCAGTGGTGGGCAAATTAATGGAAACCCTATTAAAGGAAAGGTTAGTAGAGTATCTTGAATCCGATGGGCTGCAAGACTAAAGGCAGCATGGATTTGGGGCGGGGGATCATGGCAGATGAATCTGATTGAGTTCTTTAACTGAGTGACCAAGGAAATAGATCAGGGCAGCGCAGTGGATGTGGCCTATTTGGACTTAAGTAAGGCCTGCGATACAGTGCTGTGCAGGAGACTGATTAAGAAACTGAACAGCTGGGATGTCAGGAGTGGAAGCTGTCAGGGAGGATAAAGAGCAGTATCCAATAGAAGCTCTCCTCCTGGGGTGGAAGGAAGCTTGCAGCGTCATGTTGTGGCAGCCTCCTGCTTCACTGTCCTAGAATGAGGGCGAGTGTGGCTCTCGTAGCCTCCTTGTCTAGGGGTTTCTTAAGCTCATCAGAAGTTCCTTTGCACGCATTATGGTTGTTTTTCCTGTCAGGCCTGGAAAAGTTCTAAGTCAGTCTGAGACCTTGTCTGGTGTAAGTCATAATGGATGCAGAGTTGCAAACTTCCAAGCACTTGAGTTTTACTGACAAATGACTGTCAGGGTTCATCTGTACACTTGATCATAGCTCTAGAGATCCCAGCTCATTTTCACACATTCAGTGACCCTGTATGATCCCATATTCATTCCCCACACTTACTTGAGTTGAATTTCTGTATCTTCTGGGGTCCTGGGCAGCCCCTGACCTCGAGTTAGTCATACCACTTCCCTTCACAGCCTTGTTGTATTAGCGATTAGTCCTTGTGTTGAAATCCTCAAAATATTTACTCTTGGAAGCATCCAACATGAGAACTAAGAACAATGTAGGCAGTTCCTTTTTTAAAGGTACATTTCGGAGAAGAGTAAATTGTGTGAATCTTTTGGAAAGTGTCTGCAGCATGAGAAGGAGTAATATGATTAAGACCATTTTGTGTGGTCATTCCCAGTCCCATGCATGTGATATTTGTGACCTAAGTCCCATGCCCCAAAGTGGTTTCATAAGCGCTACCAGGATTCCACTTTGATGAGAAAGATGGGTTACCACCTCATACTTACCTCCAGCTCTTATCAAGGTACAGAACCTTTAAAAGTACACTACTATACGAATGTCAAAGAGGTGCAGGTCAGTCTAGCAAATTCCCTTACTCATCACCACGTATTATAGTAAAATATTAAGGAAAATGAATCCAAACAAATAATCACCACAGAAGAAATAAAAAAAATAAATCTCATAAAGTAAACAGTGATTTGTAAAGCAGCAGTATTTGTTGTTCGTGAGAAATTTTATCACATCGTTTTTAGCCCAGACATCCTTGAATTCTTCATCAGTGTATTTTAATCCCCTCAGAAAATGTCAATGCCTTTTTAATTAGTTTTGTAATTAATGATGGTTAATAAATATTGCCACCACTACCAATTTTACAACTCTCATTTCCTGTGGTTACTTTTGACTGTAAACATTAGATTCTAGCTGACCCAGTGGTTTTAGAGAGCTGAGGCACTGTACTGTGCCTTATCTCTCCCATGCCGGTGACTCAAATTCAAGAACAAGTTCAGGTCATTGAGGGTCGGATGGGGGAGGCTGGGAGAGGAGTGATTGGGAGGTAAGCATTCAGGGCGCTTGGCTGCCACCAGATAAAGGTCTGGTGGTAGCACCAATGCTCAGGGGCTGGGCGTTATGCCACGTGGGTGAGCGGAGCTGGCAGTTGTGGTGGGGCAAGCACACCCTGTGCATACACGTAATCATGTTGGCCGTAGCCCCAGGGTGTGGGAGAAAATGGAAAAATTTGGCTTTTGCAGGACAGATGAAGCCCTGTCTGCCTGTCTCCATTCCATACTGCCACCTAACCTCTAGGCCCAGTCTGGATGAGAGGCACCGACCAGGTTGGGTGGGGGGGGAGAACGTGTCTCCCCTTCCTGGCGCTGCCACGGGGGGGGTGCAATCTGTAGTGGATCTGGGGCTACGTGGCTCGGGGAAGGTAAACATCAGACAGGACAAGGCAGGGACAGAGCTGAAGAACTTGCCTGCGGCCAAGTCTGGAGAAAAAAGCTTTATGAAAAGAAAAAAAAGAAAAACACTAGAATCCCACTGTGGAGACAAAGTACTAGGATGATGTTAGCACACACTTCTGATAGTCAACAGCACAGCACCACACCATACCAGTCATTAATTCTTTCATGGTTGGCATGGCAAGCGCACAGGACCTTTATAAAAAACTTCAAAGCCATGCATCTCCATTCTGGAATGATGTAAAATTAAACTTAAAAAAAGGATATGTTGATGTTTTTGCCAGGAATACAATAAAAAGCCATGACACTTTTTGCTGACTAATACTACTGCTTTAAATGACTGAATAAGAGGCTGGCCAAGCAGCATGATGGTAGAGATATCACTTGCTATGCTGGCAGCCCGAGTGCGGAGAAAGACTTGAGTTGCTCAGGGGCTGGCTGGTGGAGAGAGGATTGAGTATCCTTAGGGCAGCTATCCTCCCTCAAGGAAGAGGGAATGCATATCTTGCTGGTCAGCTGCAACCTGTAGAAATCTGAGTAGCAGCACCGTGAGACCACCCCATGCCCGGACTCCAGGGAATATCTCAATGGAGGCAATGCATGCACATCTCATCATTGCATGCGCATTGGACCCAGTGGTAAAATGTAAGAAAAACCTCCAACTGCAGCATGGTGATGGCCATAGCCACATGGGAAGGGGACCCACACCCGGACACCGGGGACATCTCCATGGAGACAGTGCACGCACATTGCGTCATTGCATGCGCATGGGGCCCAGGGGTAAAAGTGGAGGAAAGACCTCAGATTCCAGCACGGTGATGGCCCCAGCCTCATGGGAAGGGGCTCCCATGCTGGTACTCCGAGGACATCTCCATGGAGGCGGTGCATGCACATCGCGTCATTGCATGCGCATGGGACCCAGGGCTAAAAATGGAGGAAAGACCTTCAACTGTGGCACGGTGATGGCCACAGTCGATGGGAAAAGGGATCCCATGCCTGGACTCTGGGGACATTGCCATGGAAGCAGTATGTAAATCACGCCATTGCATGCGCATGGGGCCCAGCTGTAAAAATGGAGGCAAAACCTCCGACTGCAGCGTGGTGAAGGCTACATTCGCATGGGAAGGTGACCTCCATGCCCAGACTCCAGTGATATCTCCATGGAGGAGATGCATGTTGATCTCATCATTGCATGCACATGGGGTCCAGGGGTAAAACTGGAGGAAAAACCTGTAAGTGCAGCATGGTGACGGCCACAGCTGCATGGGAAGGGGACCCCATGCCCAGACTCCGGAGACAGCACATGCACATCGTGTCATTGCATGCACATGGAGGGCCCGGGGTAAAAATGGAGAACGGGCCTCCAACTGCAGCATGGTGATAGCCCCATTCACATGGGAAGGGGACCCCATGCCTGGATTCCAGGGACACCTCCATGGTGGAGATGCACACATATTGCATCATTGCACGTACAGCAAGCATTTGTCAGTGCCGAATGTTTGCTTGCTGGCATTGGTAGTGTAGGTGTTAGAGAGATGCATAATAGAAATGGCAGTGAAGTATTGAACTAAAGCCAACCCCACCACCACCCTGCAGAGACTGCCAGGCATTGGGGTGTGTCTTTGGGTCGTCAGGCATAACAGCCACGCCATTTCACCACACCGTACCCTGCAGACTCTGACAAGTGTCACGGTGTGCCTTGGGGTCTTTGGGCCTTATGCTCACCCCATTCCATAAGGAAATACGGTGAAATGGGTGCAGTATAGGAGAATGGGGTGAACTATGGGTCTGAAGAGTCCAAGGCACACCTCAGTGCCTGTCGCAGGGTGTGGGTGTGGGTGGAGTGGCATGAGCATTGCAGGCAGCAGTCCCAAGCCACACCCCTGATGCCTGTCAGTCTCTACAGGGTGGGGCGTTATGGTCGGAAACCCTAATGTCCCAGTTTTCAACATGTTTTTTTTGTGACTACCACCTCATGAACAATGGCAATATCAGTTTGTTAGACGAAAGCTGATTTTGCACAATGACTAGGCCATTTGGCACCACAGGTGCAAAAACACATTTTGAACAGGGTGTGAAAAATGACAGCTGTACTGTTCATGGGGAGGTGTAAAAAATGGCAATGTTGAAAATCTGGAGTGAAAATATAAAGAAAGTGAAGTCACAAGCGTGCGTAGAAACTGCGTAACGCATACTCATAATGTAATTAGTTTGGGGATATTTTACAGCAGATTGTCAACGCAGGCATTTTGGGACCTCCACTCATGAACAGTGACACTGTGATTTTCTTAATCTGTCCTGGACACTGATTTCCCACAGCGACCATGCATTTCTGCGCTGGAAATGCAGAAACACATTTTGGCCAGGGTGTGAAAAATGACAGCTGTACTGTTCATAAGAAGGTGTGGAAAAATGCCAGTGTTGAAAATCTGGACTGAAAAAAGTACAGATTCGTGAACTTACGAGGGTGCATGGAAACTGCGGAATGCACACTCGTAACACAGTCATTTTATGGACTTCTGTCACCAAATTTTCAACATAGCCATTTTAAGACCTCTGCTCATGAACAGTGTCACTGTGATTTTCTTAATCTGTCCCTAACATTGATTTCGCACACCGACTGTGCCATTAGGCACTACATGCATGAAAACACATTTTGAGCAAGATATGAAAAATGACAGCTGTACTGCTCATAAGGAGGTGTGGTAAAATGGCAATGTTGAAAATCTGGAGTGAAAATATAAAACATTTGTGAAGTTGCGAACGTGCGTAGGAACTGCACAATGCACGCTCGTAAACAGTCATTTTTGGGAATTTTTCACCAAATTTTCAACATAGGGTTTTGGGGGGACTACCTTATGAGCTGTGACACTGTCGTTTCGTTACTGGGTCCCAAAAGGTGGTTCCGCACTAGTGCCCGCAAATCTCCTTTGGGACCGAATAATAAAATGACAGTGACTGAGTTCATGAGGTGGGGCCCCCAAAACCCCATGTTGAAAATTTGGTGAAACAATTCCCCAAAATGGCCGAGATATGCATCAAAGTTAAAAAAAAAAAAAAAAAAAACATTTATGCCATTATACAGCTTACCGGCATTTCTTCAGTTCGCGGTCGGCTTTGAAGAGTGCAGACGTGTTCCCGGTTCACCGAAGATAATCGTGCTGGACTCTGGAGGTAAGTATGAGGTCAGGGGGGTGTGGGGAGGTGGATGCACAGAGGGTGGCGCAGGTTGGGGGGGCAAGACAATCAACGAGGGACCGTTTTTTGTTTTCAGATGTGTTTTTTCCTTTTAGGAAGACAACGCGGGACTTGTGCCATGCTGGGATAGGCTCCCAGCATGGCAACTGAAAAGTTTTTTTCAGAGGGCCATACAGATGTTTGCCACGCTGGGGTAGGCTCCCAGTGTGGCAACTGGAAATCTTTTTTTTTTTTTTTTTTTTGGGGGTGTTGAGTGGAGCCGGCGGGATTGGGCACTCCCTCGCCATTCTGACTTTTGCCACGCTGTGGTGGGCTTCCAGCGTGGCACCTAGAAGATCTATGGGGGGCTGCGGAGCTGTCGAGGATTGGGCACCTCCATCAGCCATACTGTGTGCGGTGGGGAGGGCGCATGAGCATGCTGGGGTGGGCTCCCAGCGTGCTGCTTGAGTGTTTTGGGGCAGGGGGATCTTGAAGGGAGCTGTCTATGACAGCTGTGTTCAGAGATGCAGTGCTGAGTGTAGGCACTTTGCATCTGCCGATGGCAGTATGCAAATTGCCCCCGTCCGCCCACTGATTGCAGCGGTTTTTAGCTTTCAACTGTCGTCACTGCATTGGAATGGCTGTCATAGACAGCACAGACATTCATTGGCACAGAACAGCCGTGCCTGCAAAAGGGAGCAGGGCACTGGAAGTAGGGGAGGCACACCTACAAAAACTTGTATGGTGGCACTATGTTTCTTGCACATGCGTGCAAGCAAACATAAAAATGGAGGAAAGCCGTCCGACTGCAGCATGGTAACAGCCGCATCCTCTGCAGGCTCCACGACGATGACTAGGTACCTCTGAGAAAGAGTGTGGCAGAGGAGACAACGGAGACCGGGAAGCCCCAGGGAAATTGAGTGAAGGTGCTGGAGGGGCCGGTCAGCAAGAAAGGAAGATAAGCAGTAGGCAAAAATAAAATGAGTGAACAAAGTAACCCTAAAGCAGTCCAGTTATGGAACAAATCAGCGATAGTGCAACAAAATCAGGAGACTGACAGGGCTGTTCTGCTCTTCCCCATGATGCCTTGGCATGTTGAAGGAAACAAGTACGAAGGCAAAGAGCCTTGTTTTATTCCTGCGCTGGATCTATGATACGGAGTCAGAGTACAGCGAATGGGATTAATAACAGGCTACAAACATTTAAAAAAAAAAAACTCAAATTGTTTTTGTGTTATTATCAAAATGTTTTCAATTCGCAAGCATACAAAGCATCTGAAAAAGCGATGTGGGGAAAGGGTTAATAAATGCAGTAGCTGCTACAATTTGATATTTATGGTGGTGTGCCAATTTAAGGTAGTTTATGGAGCAACGTTATCATCAGTAATGCAGCAACAAAATGGCCACTAGTTCTTCGCTGTAATTCATCACAAAATGCTGCAGGATGACCATAATGAATTTAAGTTGCACTAATCTTGTTTTTTCCCTTGACAAAAAAAATTGTGGAAATGCTAGATAAAGCACCATATTATGAAAAGTGAAGGTCACTTTGAGGGGAAAAAAATTCCAAATTGAAAGGACCACTACTGCAAGCTGAGTATTTAAGCAGCATTTTACTCTGAATGCTTCAGATTCCTCGGATAGAGATTGTCCAGTGCCTATTCAAAGCAAGTTGAATGTGGCATTAATGTTGATTATGGAGGAAACAGGATGACTAGTGGGAGAGCTGTTTCGCTACATGAAATGTTTTACTTTTTAGCCAATATTTGATGTGATAAAAAGTGTATTTCATCTGCAAGTCTCGTCATTATATGGGTGTGATAGCACCTATATTGTTAAGCCCTTTAATTTTAAATTACAATTTTCAGTCGTAACATCTTGGCAGTTCCTGGCTGATTGTCATGGAACTGTCAAAAGCGTGATCTGCATCCCAGACTGCCTGACATAAAAGTTGGGTGAAATTTGGTAAAGGTATTTTTTCTTTAAGGTGAGCAAAAACATGACGTGCATTTTTTTTTTTACTCTGGTAAGGGTAACTCATATGCCACTCTGTCACTTTTGTACATGCAGTTAGTGCTTTTTCATTTACGAAGGTGCTTGGGTTTTTCTAAGTCCATTTGTGAAAGTGCAAAAGTGTCTATTTAAGGTTAGTGATGGTGAAACAGGAGGGATTTAAAATTTGGCATTTCTGTGGCTGTGAAAGGGCGTTTATAATTAGGTAATTGTCAAAAATAGAAGTGCTAATGCGTGTGATTCTGTACAATAGTCTTGAAGACCATACAGTGCATTAGAGGGCTTACACGTAAGATACTGTACAAGGACTCTGAGTGCTTAAGTGGTATGGTCTAACAATACAATGACATTTGGTAAGTAATAAAAACACATTTAAGTACATGCCCTCTGCCTACTACAGTATATGGTTCTTCTGCCTGAATAAACTTAGCATAATAAATTCTGCTTTCTGATCAAGGTCTTGCTGTTAAGTTCTTTAAACAACAAGTTAGTCGAGAGAGTAATAAACCGCCATAGTCTGCAAATGTTCTTAAACCACTGACAAGTAACCATTTCTTTTATACCTTAAGGAAGATCCAGTGTGTCATATCTGCTGAAATACACCACACATCTTATTATATAGAACTAACCTGAGGGTTAGAAGGTCGGGCATGATGAGCTGCAGAGCCCCAGCACAGCATCCAGTACCAATATAAAATGGATCGAGACACACAAAGTTGCCTCACTGGCAGCCTCAACACCTCAGAGAGCACTCCACCATCTAATAACGAGCACAAGGCACTAACCCATGCCGATGTCCGCCACCATTTTACCCCTCCATCATAACAATAAGAATTATGCAACCTTCAGTGATTTTAGAGAGTTTAACAAAACTATTAATTAGTGAACCACTTCTTATATAGAACAGCGTTCAAAGTCTGGTGAGAGTGCAGATTTAATGTCCTGTTAGCACTTTGAACTTAAACTCCTCTTAGTAAAAAAATACACAGTCATACTATTTGTCTCATAATACAATTGAGGAGTCTCGAGTTATCTTACTGTCCAGTTAAAACCCACCTAAGTTCAAAATCCTTAACATCTGTTCCAATCCAAAATGGCTAATGCACAATAACCGAGTTCATTATACAAAGTATTTTGAGAGTCAGGGAGTATTGTTCTCACCCTCAGAATGCTCATTGCAGTCCCCACTATTCACAGCCCATTGTGGCAGTTTGGCAGCAAGATTCCTAGCAGGCTTGGTATCTCTAAAACTGTACTGTTTGTCTTTATATTAAATTAAAGACATGCCAGGAACGATGTACAGTACACCATGCCAACTGCCCTGAACGTTCCGCCACTCCCTCAGATGCTTTGGTGGCAGAGGACTAGACTGGAAAGAACGTCTGCGTATCCTCCATCATAATCGGTGATTGATCTTTAGCAGCTTTCAAGATTTGATCTCTCATCACTGAGGTGGTCGTAGTGACGAAGATGGTGCAGTAATCCTCTCCTGAAGTTGTGGCACAGCTCCAGGATTATTCTTTGGGCTTTCATAACTGGAACCGAAAACAAACCTCACTGCCTTTGGTAACCATCTGTCCAGAAACATTGTACAGTCCCTGTCCTCAGTGCCTTCTGGAATTCCCAAAAGCTTTACAGCTGCTGACTGGGTGGATTTTCTAATTGTTCTAGACAATTTTTAATTGTGCTGTGGTTGCGGACGATTCTTTCCTGATATCTTCTTGGAGTTGTGAACAGAACCACCACATGCTGTGCAGCGGGAACCAGCCATTCTGACTGCTGGTCCAGGGTTTTTTTCGATGCGCTGAATAGTTTAAGTAAACATATTCAATGCACATTGCAGGGATTTCAGTATTGCTGGCTGCTCTTCTACATCATCAGCTTTTGTCCTGCCGAGGGTTTTGCAGGTCCCACTTGAGCTCCCGATGACACTGGCTTCCCAGCTACTATTAGTCTTCCCATCCTGAAAAATGGTGTCAAATCCAGTTACACCTGACGCTTAGACGCGTGAACTGTTCACTTTTTAGAATTGAAAAAATGCTAAAAATTGCTATTTAAAGCCATTTAATCACTAGCAGGATCAGAGCTCACTTAGAAAGCAAGTACCATGCTTGGCTGTTGGCCACGCTCCCAA
The DNA here is from genome assembly GCA_016271365.2 of Neoceratodus forsteri. Taxonomy (NCBI): domain Eukaryota; kingdom Metazoa; phylum Chordata; order Ceratodontiformes; family Ceratodontidae; genus Neoceratodus; species Neoceratodus forsteri. The sequence goes on along the minus strand of CM057455.1, from coordinate 1,798,155,812 downwards.
AATCTGACTCTTTTTTTGCTACTACTTTCTGTTCCAGTTGCCGTAGTCTCTACCTTTGGAGGGAGCCCCTAGCCTCAGCATCTCCAGCTGGCGCTGACCCTACCCCCAGGGCTTACTTCCCTGGGCGGGGTTCCCCAACCCCCGCCGGAGACTGGATCCAGTGTGGCCAGCTGGGAGCGGGGCCTGCGAGCTGCCCTCCATCATGTGCCGCGGCAATGTTTTTGCCTCCATTTTCTCCCAAGAGATGAGGCATGCAATGACGCTAGTGGAGGGAGTGCACACGCATCTGCACGTGCTCCTCCAGGTGTCTGCCCCATCTCCGCCTCTTCTACAGCATTGGTGCACTGCCCCCCAGCCTCTGCTAGGGGCCAGTCGAACACTGACCACTGGCCCCCCCCGAGAAGGAGAGCAGTCCCTCGGACGCTCGATCCTTCTCCTCCCTGTCAACCCCCGTCGACCCGTGCTCAGTTGACTGGATGATGGTTGTCTGAATCCCCTCATGCCTTGAAGCCCTGGGTGTAGCCTCCAGAGCCGATGTCCCAACGCACCCAGCACGGATTTGAACCCTGTCTCCTCCTCATGGGCCTAGGTAGGGGCCCCCAGTGAAGGAATACACCAGGTTGACCTGGTATGATACATGGGGACAACAGATGGTGCTGAGGGAAGATGTAGCAGGACGGGCTCCATTGGCAGCCTGAAGGAGTTGCTGGCCGAGGCCAAGTAAGAAAGGCGAGGCCAAGTAAGAAAATTAATTGCCAAAACCTATGTTAAAGCATCAGTTAGGGTTGAGGATTAAAGCCACAGAAGTAAAAATCTGGTGTTACAGTTAAAAGTCCCCTTAGCCTTGATAAATGTGTGTTCTGGCATTCTTTGGGGCTTGAACAAACACGTTATGCAGCATTAGCATTGCCCTACATCACCACTCAGTTTGCAAGCATTACTGTTTTAGTAGTTTTTGGGTGCCTGGACAGACCGTGCGTCAAGTCAGGGCACTGGCAGCGCTGCATCATGTGATTGTTCAAGCCCTGAGGAGCACTGATTCACCATGGCTCAGGGACTTGAACCTAACATTGCATTTTCTTACTTTTGTGGCTTTAAAGCAGCAGCATTTGTTAGCAAAACATTTTTCATATGTTTTTTTTTTTTTTTTTAGCAAAAATGTGTTTCTGACATCCTTAGATTCATTCTCAGTGTATTTTAATTTTCTCAGATATTGTTAAAACAGCTTTTTGCAGCTAATTTTGTAATTAGTGACTTATGTAATTAAAGATGGCCACCACTTGACATTTTCAAAATCTCTTCTGCTGAGGTTACTTGTTTTTTTGCTACTACTTTTTCCTCCTCCGCCCCGTCGATCCTTCCTTCAGCTATCCACCCAGCCCTGTCCCCCGACCTTTGGGCACTCCCCTTCTTACCCCCACGGCTTACCCTCCATGGCAGGGTGGTGGGGAGCCTCCAACTCGACCCACCAGGACTGGATTTAGTTTCAGATGGTGCCGTCTTGGAGTTGGCACCTGTGGTAGACAGTCATCATGCCGCTCGACCGGACTACAATCTTCTGCTTTTTCCTGCGGAGGGGAGCGTGCAGTGCTGACAGTCACTGCGCATGTCCACACGCAGCACGCCCGTCAGCTGTTCCACGTCTGTGCCCCACTGTACCGGACCTGGCGTGCCAACACGTAGCCTCTACTAGGTGTCAGGCAATGCCGGTCTCCTGCCTCACCCCGATCCTCTCCCACCCCAGCCGTCCCCTGATGATCCACTCACACCGTGAACACGGGTCGCTGGCGTGGCAGGAGATAAGGTTTCACTGTCTTAGCCCTCCACGCCACTGGACTAGCAACGAGGTTACTTGTTGAATGTAAATGTTAGATTTATGCTGTGGATGTGCATTAAGATGGTGCTACCACATGTTTCTGATGGTAAACAACACAACACTGTACCAAGATGTTTAATTTTTTCATGACTGGAGTGGTATGGGGTAGGAACTTTTAAAATTTAAAATTCTGTATTTTGATTCAAGAATTAAAATGAAAAGAAAAATTTGTATCCTAATATTTTGGCCAGACAAACATTATTACTGGAAAAAATACAGGGTTACTAACAAATATTGCTGCCTTAGCTTCAGTAATGGAAGCTTTAATGTAGTATTATTTTGCAGTGAATGTATTATATAGTTCCCAGGGAGCCATAATAAACTAGACTCTACCTAGAATATGTTTATTTTGAGAATGAAATATATTCCGGTAGTCATGCTGGGAACCATTATTGGTCTGAATTCTTCAGACTACAGAACAGTGTTTAGACAGACTTTTTTAAAAAAAGCAATTTTGAGTTAATGGGCCAGTGTGATGCAAAAATACATTAACATGCCTGAAAACCTGAAATGATTTGGTTCAGCCTTCTCTGAAGGCAGTGTATCCTGAAAAAAGGAATTTTGTGATAATCACAATGTATGAGGCTGGTATGTCACTGTCTAGTATAAATACGTTTCAGATCATCTTAATGACAACCTAAAACATTTTTAACCTCTTCGTGACAAATACATCTACTAGCAGGGTTTTATTACAGTTTAAAATGTTGGGTCTCCTATGTTTCTGTTCGATGCCTGAGATTTCTGGTGTGAACTGTTTGCATTACCAGCAAATTTGTTTCCTGGGTTTACTATAGACTAGGGGTACTTGATCAAATGAATGGTAATAAATGTAAAACCACAAAAAAGGATTTGTTTCTTTTCTTATGTGCTTTTGCCTGTTTACCTGGTATTTAAAAGTATTTAGCAGTTTTATGTCCTTTGCAGATCATTTTCTGCATGCCATGTCTGTCCCCAGGCGATGCACATTCTCATTTGAATTACGGTTTATTTGCCAGGTGTAGCCCAAATAAGATGCAAAGTCTCGTTTTCAGTGGGATCCTTCTTCTAACTAGTTTGACAGCTGGGAAGGGGATTGCAGAATCAGGAGGTCAGGTAGTTTGCTCAGGGTCCCAACTTGAAACAGTTGCTAGGGTGGAACGTAAACTGGTTTTCTGCTTTTTCACTGTTCTGAGTCCTAACCAGAAGACCACACTTCTTTCATATGATGATCATATTCTAATATTTAAAAGTGACTGATTTGCACTAAGATTATCTGAATGGATAATTGATGGGATGAGTGCCTGGCATCACTGTTATCTGGCTGAATTCTTCTTGCAGCTTCAAGGTATAGCTTTTGAGAGGGAGTGGATTGTGTTCTAGCAGCTGGATTTGGGAGAGGAGAGTTTGGGGCATATTGACATCATGAGAGGTAAGATACGAAGTTGACCTGAGCAGATTGGTAGTGGGAGAGAGGACATATAGGGACCAGGCGCCCTGGGCATTAACCTCCTTGAGTGATGGATAAAACCAGTAAAGTTGAGATTGATTTGACCAGTTCTCCTCCTCCTGTGTTCAAATTTCCTACCCTGATTCAAAAAAGAATAAATTTCATGAAGATTGAATGGGTGCAGGGCCGTATGTCAAGAGACATGTTCTCTGCACTGTATGGTACTTTGGCCAGTGTGAGCAACGCTGCGCCTTCCCTTCCTAGGTTGTGGGGTGGTGTTACATGACACTGTCGTCCCTTCAGCCTTGGCCCATCCAGCTGGCTCACTGAGCTTGCCACCAAACTCAGCTCACTGGCACAGGATCACAAATCCCTACCCACTGGGTTAAAGGCTGGCCCTGCATACAGTTGTTTCATTTTTTTTTTTTTTTTATTTTGACACAGAATTTTCAAGGTAATCATTTTGTGACTCTCCTTATAAACATGACATTTAGCATTTATAGAATAGTGTCTGAAACGCTATTTCACACCATGAATGCGAAGATGTCTTGTCCAGGATTTGAAAACGACACCTATCACGCTTATGAGGTGGTGTGAAAAAATGGCTGTGTTGAAAGTTTGGAGTCAAAATATTGAAAATTAATGAAGTTTTGAGTGAACGTTGAAATACATAGAAACTTAGAAGTTGATGGCAGATAAGGACTGTAAGGCCCATCCAATCTGCCCATTTTTCAACCTTATGAATGTGCCGTAGGCCTGTACTCTGTCAATAGCCTATCTATTCATACTCATCTGTATTATTCCCTTATGCCTATCCCATGCCTTTTTGAAGCCCTGCACTGTATTCATATCCACCAATTCCTGAGATAGGCTGTTCCATGCATCAACCACCTTTTCTGCAAAAAAGAACTTCCTCACATTACCACTTAATCGGCCTGCCTCTGATCTCATGCTGTGTCCTCTTGTCCTGCTATTTTTCTTATACTGAAACATGTTAGACTCTTTCACCTTGTTAATGCCCTTAAGATGTTTGAATGTTTCAAAACTAAGGACCTGAAGCCCCCTGTCCCTGAAGGGCACACAGCCCTGGAGAGCGCTGCAGCCGCGGCGTTTAAACTAAGGACCTGAAGCCCCCTGTCCCTGAAGAGCGCTGCAGACACGGCATTTAAACTAAGGACCTGAAGCCCCCTGTCCCTGAAGAGCACACAGCCCTGGAGAGCGCTGCAGCCGCGGCGTTTAAACTAAGGACCTGAAGCCCCCTGTCCCTGAAGGGCACACAGCCCTGGAGAGCAATGCAGCCGCGGCGTTTAAACTAAGGACCTGAAGCCCCCTGTCCCTGAAGGGCACACAGCCCTGGAGAGCGCTGCAGCCGCGGCGTTTAAACTAAGGACCTGAAGCCCCCTGTCCCTGAAGAGCACACAGCCCTGGAGAGCGCTGCAGCCGCAGCGTTTAAACTAAGGACCTGAAGGTAATTGTTTTCTGCTGGTGGAGCACTCGTCTGTAGTTTTAAATCTTCGCGCCTTTTTCAGCGACTGAAACCGCGTGGGGATTTGTCTTGTTACAGGCTTTCGGGACCTCACCGCCACTCAAGAAGGGATGCTCACGGGCAGCTATTGAGAAAATTTGCTAGTGGCTGTTGAGAAAATTGCTAGTAGTGACTTAAGCAATCTGTTTACAGTGCCATATGCCCTACCTCAGCCCTGCTAACCCTGCCTACACTACCTCCCTATCGGAACAGTGTACAGAAGGCTAATTACTTGTTTTCATAGAAGTATAACCTTAGCATAGCCCACTTTAATGTTTGACTTGTTGCAGCAATGGAAAATGCTTTTACAGACTGAATTTTGACTTACTTGTGTTGATCTTAACCGATTTGTGATAGTCTGCTGTCTGAATCTTTTTTCTTCCTCTCTCTCTCTCTCCCCCCGTCCTCTTACTCGACCACACACTCATGCCTCCCCTCTCTGCCCCCTTCTCTAACTAGCCTTCTCCAATTACAGCCGACCCCCATAGTCTGCGACCTGCTTTTAACCGCTGGATTCTTCTTTCCTTTATCCACAGCCCCCTGTCCCTGAAGGGCACATAGCCCTGGAGAGCGCTGCAGCCGCGGTGTTTAAACTAAGGACCCGAAGGTAATTGTTTTCCGCTGGCGGAGCACTCGTCTGTAGTTTTAAATCTTCGCTCCTTTTTCGGCGACTGAAACCGCGGGGGGATTTGTCTCCCCACAGGCTTTCGGGACCTCACCGCCACTCAAGAAGGGACGCTCACGGGCAGCTATTGAGAAAATTTGCTAGTGGCTATTGAGAAAATTGCTAGTAGTGACTTAAGCAATCTGTATACAGTGCCATACGCCCTACCTCAGCCCTGCTAACCCTGCCTATCGGAACAGTGTACAGAAGAGGCTTCCCTCAGTTAGGCGCGCTGCTCCTCACCCACTCCCACCCTTGTCTGGCATTTCTTAAATAGTATCGGAACTGTGTAGCCCCGCCCAGTGGGAGTGTAATTTTATCTATCTCCCTACTTTCTCATTTGCACCTTATATATCTTTACCACTAGAGGGCTTAACAGTTCTAATAACCCTGCTTATCTTTCCTGTTGCTTATTCTTTATCTTTCTGGTTGTTTAGTTTTGTGCTGTACTCTAAAACTTCTACTAGCCTCTCCTGCTCACTGAACATACCCACATAAAATGCTCTCCTGCACTCATATCCCTGGCACCGACCTAGGTGTACTTCTGACAAACCTCATTTCTGTAACCATTATGTGGATCCTGACAATTAGTAGCCCTCTCTCCCCAAATGATCACTATCATCACCTCAAAGACTTTACTTTCTCAAACATGCTAATCCTGGCGCATATGCCACCAGCCACCTTACCACTTTTAGTCCCAAATCGGATCATTTACTACGTTATCTCTCTAGTACAGGATCGTCCTCGGTACCTTGCCCCCCTTCTCACCACGTTTACTCACCGTAAACTGTGGTACTTGCTCCTCTTAGCACTACTACTAACTGGCGATATCGAGCTGAATCCAGGACCCATATGTAATATCCCCATCTCTGACACCTACTGGACTCACTCAAAGGATCTGCGCATTGTTCATATGAATAAGGAGGCAGTATAGCGCAGTGGTCTAAGGCTCTGAGCTGCAAATCTGGTGACATCCAGCAGACCAGACCTGGGTTTGAATCCCACAGCTTCTACTTGCATACTGTGTGACCCTGAGCAAGTCACTTAACCTCCTTGTGCTCCCAGGTCGCTCCTGTAAAAGCTTTCAGCTTAGTGTGCTATACCTGGTTAAACAACTAAATAAATAAAAATATTACAAGCCTTCCCCATAATATTACTGAACTAGAGGCCTGGGTCACCCAATACAATCCTGACATTCTTTGTTTGACAGAGACCTGGCTCAAGCCCTCTACGCCTGACCATTTATGCCGTTTGCCAAACTATAATATAGTTAGACATGACAGGTCCTCATCTAAATGTGGGGGTGGGGTTGCAATCCTGTATAAACCCAGTCTCTTGGTGCACCTGAATACCTCCCTCACACTCTCACACTGTGAAGCTATTCATGCTACTCTCCAACTTGGATCTAAGCGGGTTACATCATATGTGCTAACAGCCCTCCCAGGTGTGTACCCCAGGCTTAGTTGAACTCCTCTCCCAGGTGAGCCTAGCTACTGACTTAAATTAAGTCCTCATTCTGGGGATCTAAATCTAAACTGGCTAGGTTACACCGGCCAAAACCTCCTTACTATTGTACAAGACTATGGCCTCCATCAGTTGATCAAAGACCCTACCAGGATCATGGCCCCACCCTCACGATCCAGTTTCTTACTTGACTGGGCCCTCACAAACCGTCTTGACCACATTGTCTCAGCTGGTACCCTTGCCAACTCAATTAGTGACCACTCCCCAATTTTTTGCACCTGGCGTGCAGCCAGGCAATCATCTCCCCCTCCGAAATTAATCACCTTTTGTAATATGGCTAACTTTAATCCATCTCAGTTCCTGTACGATCTCTCACTCATTGACTGGTCACCTATCTTTACCTCTCTTAATTCTCAATCAGCCTTAGACTACTTCCTCAAAATGTATTGGTTCTCGGACTACATGCGCCTCGTGTCACTCACGAATTAGAGGACAAACCAAGTGGCTAACTAAGGATCTCTAGCTCAGCTTCAGAACAGGACAAATGCTGGCATCGTTTTAGGTCTCAGGTCTGCCAGCAGATCTCAGTCACTACAGGACACTGAGAAACTCCTGTAAAAGAGACATCCGTCTCAGCAAAAGCTCCTTTGTAAAGAATCACTTATTAATGCTGGAGGAGACTCGCGAAATTTTGGTCTGTCATCAAAACTCCTTGGCTCTGATAAACCTTCCGCTCCAATGATATGCTGCTGAGCAGGTACACTGTAACAACCCTGTGACTACCGCCAACTCTTTTTAACCGTCATTTTCTGGACCTGTTCGCTACCTAGACTCCTTCCCCTAGCCACCCTAGCATCCTCTCCCGTGGCCAAGGATCCACTGCTCTCCCGTCCACTTCTCAGGTTCCGGACTGTCACTAAATCTGAAGTCCTAAAGTTCCTGCTGACTATCCTCGACAAAACCAGCCCAGGTGCTGATAGTCTTGAACCTAGGCTTCTGAAGACTGCTGCCCCGCTTACAGCCTCACCTTTAACTAAAATTTTCACCCTGTCGCTATGTCATGGTGTAGTTCCAAACATTTGGAAGATAGCCAGGATAACACCAATTCTAAAGAAAGGTGATCATAAAGTGATGGCCAACTACCGACCTATTGCCATTCTCTCGGTGCTCAGTAAAATTCTCGAAAAATCAGTTGCTAGGCAAACTATTGAATATCTCCATAAACACAACCTCCTCTCGGGATCCCAGCATGAATTTCGCAAAGGTCATAGTACCTCCACTGCTCTTCTGACACTCACAAATGATATCTACACAGCCATGGACTCTGGTCTCCTGACTGGTACCACCTTCATTGATCTCACCAAGGCTTTTGACCTTGTTGACCACACCCTCCTCTTTATGAAGCTTACCTCCCTGGGTTTCTCAGTGGAATCAGTGAGCTGGTTTCGGAGTTATCTATCAAATCGACAGCAGGCTGTTGCTTTTAACTCTGCCCTGTCTGACCCATCGACATACAAACTGGTGTCCCACAGGGATCCATACTTGGTCCTCTGCTCTTTCTCGATTTTCATAAATGACCTCCCTCAACAAGTATCTACTTGCTCTACCTTGCTCTATGCAGGCGACCTTGTACTCTACCAAGTGCTAGTACGCACTGGACTTAACTAACTCTCTATCCAAAGAGTTCCAAAACATTCAGTCCTGGATTACTGCAAGTCGTCCTCGCTCTCAACGAAGCGAAAACTCAGGCAATGCTCTTTGGCTCTCAGCTAAACTAAAAGTAAATCGAACTCCTTCAAAATATCTTGTTCCGACAATTCCAGTTAGTAAACACCTCATCTTTTAGATACCTTGGCATTCTTCTTGATGATTCCTGGACTTTGATCTCCACATTACCACGACTTGCAAATCAGTCAGTGCAAAAAGATCGAGGAGCATATCAGACTAACCATGCCCTACCCCATCAGCTAGGCTTGCTGTGGCACAAGGCCTTCTTCTCCCATCCTTGCTTTATGGCTCTGTCATCTATCTAGGTGCTACTAAGATCTCCCTCCATGCATGGGACACTACATATAATAACATCTGCCGTTATGCGTCTGCCTCTCCTCGGCTCAAACATCACTGTCTGCTTTATGCGGACCTTGAATGGCCTAGTCCTGTGGCCCATCGCCTCCAATCTTATGGCGCCTTGATTGATGGTACGATACGAGCAGGCCTCCCTAATTCTCTTGCCTTGCTACTACACCCTCAAACCCCTTCCTATGGTCTCCGTTCACTTGACCAGACACCTCTATACATCCCTAGAAGTAGGACCATCGGTACACACAGCTTTCTCCCATGCTGCTCCTAAATATTGGAATACTATCCCTCTAGCTATTCGGTCCGGCCCCCAACGCATACCTGTTTTAAGAAGCTCCACCATCAATACCTACTCACAGCAAGTTCCTGCACCTGCCTCCAGCCACCATAAACCAATACCCGGCTCTGCCTGCCCTTTCCTATTTCCACACCACCTGCTACTCTCCAATCCTATCCTCTCCTACTCTACCCTCCCTCTGCCTCCCCAGTCACTCACGTTATCTTGGACTTGCCAACTAGCTACTTGCTAAGGATCTACAGGAATCTTCTGACCTGAGTTGCACTTATCTCATTTCTTCTCTATGATCCTGTTATCCATGTTTCTACAACCTATTTTGCTTGCTCATGTATTATCATAGTCTTATTAATGTTTGAGATGTTTTGTACTCTTCTGGCTAACTATTTATTGTATGGTTTATGTGTGCTGCGTCACACTGATGTTTTGTATGTCATTTGTATCCTCCCGGGTCGTACCTGAAAATAGGCATTCCTATGTCTAGTGTAGCCACCTGGTCAACAAAAGCAAATAAATAAAATATCACCTCTCTCCCTCCTTTGCTCTAGGGTATACGTATTGAGCTCCGTTAATCTGTCCTCATCTGTTTTTTGATGCAGTCCCTGCACCATTTTGGTTGCCCTTCTCTGGACTACCTCCATTTTGTTAATGTCCTTGTGCAGGTGCAGCCTCCAATACTGCATGCAGTACTCTAGATGGGGCCTAACCAGTGTCTTGTAAAGAGGGATTATTACCTCCCTCTTACGATTTGCGATATCCTTACTAATACACTCCAACATCCCTCTAGCCTTGCCTACTGCTTTAGTGGTCTGCTTGGTTGATTTCAGGTCATCTGTGATGATGATGCCCTAGTCTCTTTCTTCCCTTGTGATTGCCAGCAACTCCCCTCCCAACCTATAGGTGGCTTCAGGGTTTCTCTTCCCTATGTGCATGATCTTGCACTTCTTTGCATTAAACCCCATTTGCCACTCTTCTCACCATTTGCCAGTTTATCCAGATCTCTTCTCATTCTGCCCACCTCATCTGGATCATCTACTCTGTTGCAGATCTTGGTGTCATCTGCAAACAGACAGACCTTACCCTCCAGTCCATCTGCAATGTCACTGATGAAGATATTGAAGAGGACTGGACCCAGGACTGATCCCTGAGGTTACCCCACTTGTGACTTGTATCTCTTCTGACTGTGTACCGTTTACCACCACTCTCTGTTTTCTGCTTGCCAATCAGTTTGCCACCCAGTTGACCAACTTCTGACCCACCCCGAGCCTACCAAGCTTATTAATCAATCTTCTGTGTTGAACAGTATTGAAAGCTTTGCTGAAGTCAAGGTAGGTGACATCAACTGCTCCCCCCTTGGTCCACCACTCTGGTTACCCAGTCAAAGAAATCTATGAGATTAGTTTGACAGACCTTCCTGTAAACCCATGCTTTGTTTCCTGTGCTCCTATGGATTCCAGGTCTTGCAGTATCCTTTCCTTAAGGAGCACCTCCATAATCTTGCCCACTAGTGATGTAAGACTGACTGATCTATAGTTCCCTGCCTCCTCCCTGCTACCACTCTTGTGGAGTAGGATCACATGAACCCTTCTCTAGTCTTCTGGGAGCTCTCCTGTGCTCAGAGACTCACTAAACAGTTCTGATAATGGCTTTGCTATTTCCACCCTTAGCTTCTTTACTACCCTGGGATGTATGCAGTTTGGTCCTGTTGCCTTGTCCACCCTTACCATTGCAAGCTCTTGTAGGACCCTTTCTTTTGTGAAGGGACTAGTGCACATCTCCCTCCCACCTGTGTCCATGGTGCTGAGCTGTAGGCCCTGCCCAACCTTCTCCTCAGTAAATACTGAGCAGAAGTATCTATTTAGGATAGATGCTTTTCCTCGGTCCTTCTCCACACACTGTCCCTTATCCCCTTTGATCTTAGCAATACCCCTCTGGACTTTCTTTCACTAAGGTATCTATAGAAAGCCTTGTCCCTCTTTACTGTTTGTGCTAGTGTTTCCTCGGTTGGGCTTTGCCTGCCTTACTGCCTTCCCTGCTTCCTTAGGGAAGTTTGGTATGCCTCCCTGTTGTCATCCTGCCATGCTCCTTATATTTCCTGAAGGCCAGCCTTTTGACTCTGACCTGTTCTGCTACTGGTTTTGAGAACCAAAGTGGTTTCCTCCTTCTTTTGCTCTTGCTTTTCTCTCTTAACACAATGGGATGTAATGTTGCTTCAAGTATTGCATCCTTAATGCTTGCCCACTTTGCCTGTATCCCCTCACCTGTATTTCTTCTTGCCAGGGCTAGCTTAACTCTTTTGGCCATCTTATCAAAGTCAGCCCCTCTGAAGTCCATACTTTTGCCTTGGAATGGGCTGATTTAGTTCTAGTGGCCAAATTGAACCATACCATGTGATGGTCACTGGCCCCCAGGTGACCTTGTACCTGAAGATCTGTTATCCTTTCCCCATTAGTCAGTACTGGATCTGGATAGCCCTGTCTCTTGTGGGTTGTTGTACCAGTTGTTGAGGCCTCCTCACAGGGAATCCACTATGTGTCTAGTTCTGGCGAATATTTCAACGTTCACGCATAACTTGGGTCATTTTACCATATTTGTACATCAGATTTTCAACATAGCCTGATTATGACCCCACCTCATGAACCTGGTAGGTAAAGTTTTTCAAAGCCCTACCGAAACGTCATTTCACGGCACAGGTACAAAAACAACAGCTATCACGTTCACGAAGTGGTGTGAAAAAATGAGTATGTTGAAAATTTTTGGTCAAAATATTGAAAAGTACCAAAGTTATGAGCGAGTGTAGAAAAATGTTAATGTAAGCTCATAACTTTGTTGTTTTTTATAATAGTTTGACCCCAAATTTTCAACATAGCGTTCTTATGACCCACCTCTGGAACCCAGTAGGTGAAAATGTTCAAATCCCACTTTTTTTTTTCTTTTCAGTTGTTTAACCAGGATTGGCACACTAAGCTGAAAGCTTGTTTTACAGGTGCAACCTGGGAGCACAGGGAAGTTAAATGACTTGCTCAGGGTCACACAGGGGGCTTTGGGATTCAAACTTAGGTCTCCAGACTTGCAGCTTAGAGCCTTAAACCACTGTGCTATACTGCCTCTCTTGAAAGGTGCCTTCGCACAGCGACTGCAATTCACTTTTTGGGATGGATTTGAAAACTTCCACTGCCCTGGTTCATGAAGTGGTGTCCCAAAAAGGAAAAGTTGAAAATTTGGGGTACATATAAAAAAAATGATGAAGTTATGAGTTCAAACTGCATTGAAATAGGTTAAACTGACTTTACCTGATTTTCTTATATTGCGTTGCTGGTTCCACCAGCAAGACGTGTCTTCGATTGGAGAGTGGATCTACGTCATTGGACATGTTAAGGTGAGTGAGGGTGTGTGGGAATGTCTAGGATGGTGGCTGCTGAGTGGTGAGTCAGGGTGGAGTGGGTTGGTGGGTGTCAGGGGGTGGCAGATCAGTGAGGGACCATCTTCTTTTCTGCAGGCTGCCCCCCCCCCAAAAAAAAAAGAAAATGAGGTATTGTTTTCTGTTCTGCAAGTACTGAACTTATTTTTCCGAATCCAACAGTGGGGAGTGGGCACTTCAGTGTTGGTATATACATTATAGCTGCAGCACCTGGGGTAGGCACCCTAGCGTCACCAACTCCAATGGGATGGGCATCAGATCTAGAGGAGGGCTCGCAATGATACTGGGGTGGACACCCTGGTCTGCTTTTTAAAATAAAGTTGGGAAGAATGGGGGAGAACTTGGCTGAGCTGGGAGGGGGAGGGATGTAAAATGGAAAAAAGGGATTAGATAGATAGTAAATCAAATACACAGACAGACACACTGAGATAAGAGAGATCAGGTGGTTCACTGCCATGACTGAAGCCGGCAGTACGACTCCACCTGCAGCTTCACAATTCAAGAAAGTCCTGCTGTTCTCATTTTGAGAACATGAATGAACGGTTCCTCTTGCTAAGATAGGCACCCAGGATTATTGTGTGCCCAGAAACAATATTTCTGGGCATGTTTAAAGTGAATTAACACCAGAATCTAGCTGAACGGGTCCTGCTTTACCTAGGTTCAGGTGTTTATTTTTGAAATGTATAATTTATTTATTTATTGAAAAGTTTCACCAGGAAGGGCACACTGAACAATCGCAATTGCTCATCGCACGGTGCGTCCTGGGGGAAGGGAAACAGGAGTTCATAGTCTGAACAGCATTACAGGATGTATAGAACATACAAGACTTGGAAACAACAGGACTAAGCAATTTACAATACAGATGTGGATGTGTATGTGTACAGTTCAGGAGATTTAACAGTAGACTAGCATAAACAGTAGTGCCTTATACAGAATGAGAACATATGGTAAAAACATAATAGGATTTGGAAACATAATTGAGCTAATTACAATACAGATTTGAGGTTGTACAGTCCAGGAGATTTAACAGTAGACTAGCATAAACAGAAATGCTTTATGCAAAATGAGAGCTTGAAGTAAAAACATAATAAGAGCTAAGCAAGCTGTAATATGTTTGTTTAGCTTTATATAAGAGGTGGAAAGGTAGAGGGAAGTGAGGAATTAGGAGCAGAGGCATGAAGGTGAGAGGGAAGTTATGGAGGAGGTTGAGATGGACCATGGGGAGGAGGAGGTCCTATTTGATGTGGTATGGAGTTCCACAGCATGGGAAACCTATGTGAGAATGTAGATTGCCCTACTGAGGTAGAGCAGCGGGGGATAGCCAAGGTGTGGGAGTCTCAAGACCTGAGGGAGAGAGGGGCAGGGAGTTGGGGGAGGGGGGGACAGAGAGGAGGAGAAGTAGGATGGGAGAGAGCCAAACCAGAATTTAGAGGCAAATTTAACAAAGTGGGCAAGCCATCTGTTTTCTAGTGAAGAAAGAGCAAGTGCATGATACAGATTAAAGCGATGAGTAAGGGAAGGGGGCGTTAAGTGCAAAGCTACAGAAGGCGTTGAAGAGGGTATCCAGTCTGGTTAGGGAAGACTTGGGTGCAGCACTGTAGACTACATCACAGTAGCCAAAGATAGGTAAAATCATCTTCTGAGCCAGTTCACGCCTATCTGTAAGGGGTAGGCAACTTCGGTTCCTATAAAGAGCTCCAAGTTTGGGGCGCAGTTTATTTAGGATGGAGTCTACATGTCCAGAGAAGTTGAGGTGCTGGTCCAACCAGACCCCAAGGTACCATAATATAATAGGTAGATAATTGTTATGTAGTTTCAATGTTTTTAGTTCCAAAGAAAAAGATAGTGGCCTCATGGTTGGTATTTTTCTCATGACAAGTAAATCCTTTGTTATAACAAGTAAATCATGTAAAATAAACCCTCTCAGTCTTTTTTTTTAATTGTTTGTATCAGAGGATTATCCAAGAAACAAACTTTAAATCCCAATAAATAACTCTAGAACTGTACAGTATTTTTGCATGGCCACTTTTTCCAAAGCAATGCCAGTTGGAGTGTCGGCTGACCGAAGTCACTGTCACCTAGGCAGCTGGATGCAACTCGGAGTATTGCATGCCATTGCCAGCACGACAGCCAACGTCGGAGCACCGCTGGTGCTCATGGTCCCACTGATTTGACAAAACAAAAGTAAGTCACTGTAATTTGTACTGAAAAAAGAAACCACTGGGAAAAAAGTTAACACACTTATTCTGGGGCATGCCTTGCATACAGTGAATGCACATGACTGGTGTGGTCCTAGTGCTTAGCAGCTGTTTTCATAGAGTGTGGCCTGATACGAGAGATCCTCTTGAAAATCTGCTGTTACAGTATGTTCTTACGCAACTGGAACTTTCTTGCTTCAAGGTGTGGTGCCCCAGAAATGGAAGATAGCACATGTGGTTCCAGTCCATAAAGGAGGAGCCAGGGAGCCAATAGAGAATTACCTCCCTATTTCCATACTTTGCACACTGGCAAAAGTTTAAGAAAGACTAGTATATAACCAGCTCTATACTGAATTGAACTCTCTTCTTACTGATGTCCAACATAACTTCCATAAGCACATAGAAACTTAGACTTTGATGGCAGATAAGGACCGCTTGGCCCACCTAGTCTGCCCATTTCCCTACCTAGAGGATAAGCTGTAGATCCTAATTAATCAACAGCCTATTTCTTCCTACCCCCCACAAGAATTGCCTTATGTCTGTCTCATTCAGTCTTGAATTCTCCCACAATTTTAGACCCCACAACCTCCTCAGGAAGGCGGTTCCATGCGTCCACTACCCTCTCTGTGGAAAAAATACTTCTTCACATTGCCCCTGAGCCGTCCCCCCCCTCTATCTTCAAATTTTGTCCCCTTGTTCTTGCACATCTCTTTTTTCTGAAAGATGCTACCCTCTTGGACTTTGTTGATTCCACTGAGGTGCTTAAAGTTTCTATCATGCCCCTTCCTTCCTCAAGGGTATACATATTAAGCTCTTTTAGTCTCTCCTCATATGGCTTTTCTTGCAGACCCTGCTTGCCCTCCTCTGGAGCACCATGGCACTACCGCTGTACTGGTGCACCTTACCACAGATGTCCTATGGGCCATAGACAACGAAAAACAGTAGGAGCAGTATTTGTGAATCTAATCTAGGCCTTTGACCTGGTCGATCATGAACTCCTCCTTACCAAACTAATAAACCTGGGCCTTGACCCCCCCCTCTCCTGCCGTTGGTTCAAAAGCTAACTCATGGGCCGAAATCAGTCAAATAGGGAGCCTGTCTCTTCTCCGAACGTGAGATCTCAGATGGAGTATCACAGGGCTGTAGCCTGGGACATATTCTTTTTTCACTATTCATTAGTGAACTCCCTTCCAATTGCAGGGGAGCCAAAGTGCTTCTTTATACAGAGGACGCATTGCTTTATAGAATGGGTTCTGATCCCTGTGACATCAGTTCTGGACTTAAGGATTCTAGGAACTTAAAATGTGGTTCACCTCCAACTGTCTTGTCTTGCCCTTAAAGAAAAACTAAAAACAAACACAGGCCATGCTGTCGGGGTCAAGGAAATTTGACTCTGACTGAAGTGAGCTCCTGCAGGTCACTACCTCTAAGGGCACCTGGTTAGAGGTCATGGATGCTGTAAAGTACCTTGGTGTTTGGCTCGACCGGAAACTTTCCTTCAGATCACACACTGAATGAGAAACTAACCTCACACAGAAGGTGGGTGTACCTTGTAGGCTTAGGGCCTATCTTACTACTGAAACCCGACTGTCTGTAACTAATAGTGTCATAATCCCCACACTTCTTTATAGAGCCCCCATTCTCTCTCCACTGAAGGGTACTGAACTCAGTAAGCTCAAGTTATTGTGCCACAGAACTGGCAGGTTTCCTCCGGGTGCCAGCTATAGAGAACATCACTACAATGTCCTAGCCTTCCTCAGCTGGCCCCCCTCTTGGAAAAGAGACTCAGCTACAGTGCCCTTTATCTGGCCTACAAAATGCTAAATCGCTACTTCCCTAGTCTCAAAGATGTCCTGGTCTGTAAGCCCCAAAGGATGCACCTTCGCTCTTCCTCTCTTCCTCTACTGGAGATCCCTGGTTCACTGACTCACCAGGCCAAAGCTCCTTCTCACACAGAGCCCTCTCCGCTCTGGAACAAGCTTCTCTTTCCCATACAGGAAAGCACGCCACTTTGTTCTTCAAAATGCAGCTCAAAGAATGTCCACCACCTAAAAATAGCTGTACCTTCCTCTGCTGATTCCTTTAAGTTCTTATAACTTTAAGATGCTGTAAGTCATCATATGTTGTCAATGAAGCCTGTCCTGTCCTGTCTGTGGACTTGTACTAGTCAAATAGAGCATACATATTGTACTCTGATTTTCTGTTGTTGAGAGTATGAATCTGTTACTACCATTGTTGCTATTGTTCGTTGTTTCATGAGATATTAAAGGAATAATGCACAATAGGGTTGGTGTTATGCTGGGACAACATCCCGCCTTGGGTAGTTCAGCCTTGGGCATCCAACGCCCAAGAAGGGATGTTATCCCAGCATAACACAACCCTGGAGTGCATTATTCCTATTATATAATGACTAATCTTTAAATACAAGGAAAAAAAAAGTATTTTTTGAAACACTTTTTAACTTGATTTTTGTGAGTGGAAGTATATTTATATAAAAAGGAGTTCCTTTTATCCTGTAGGTGGAGCTATCTGGCCAGTAGGTGAATTTTTTTTTTTTGTACCTATTACCTGTCCCATATGTGTTTTTCTTTCTTTGGCTGTAGTGCCGGTGTCTCCCCCCTGCCCCGCACTGTGTCCTGGTTGTGGTTCTCCCGGTACAGTTAGACATTGTATTTGTACTGGGAGATTATCTTAGTGGGAGGATTGTATTTACAGTGGCCAGTGTTTGAAACTTGCGTGTCATCGCCGTCGCTGCTGCCAGCCATCTGCCGCCCACTGCTGCTGCTTTCAGGATGTCACAGGAACAAAAGGAGGTAGGGTGGTGGAAGGAAAAATGTTTTTTTTTTTTTTTTTAGCACTGTTGAAATATTGTAATAGAAAAAAATGAAGGAAAGTGTGCTAAACACCAAGCAAGCATTTGTGATGACTGCCGCACACTGACTCACCCTTCCTGCTCACTTGGTCCCGATTGTGGCATTTTGTTTGCGGTTCTCTGGTGCAGTTTTGTGTTTTACATGTTACCGAGATAAAAAGTAATATACATGCTCAGCGTGTTTATGGTGGGCGGGTAGTGCCAACTGTGAGTGGGGCGGAAAGTGCCAATTTTCAAGCATGGTGGGGATCGGTGAAGCTGTTCGCAGGGACGTGACGCTGTGGAGTGATCTTTTTTAAACTTTTCATGCGGTCATAAGTGTTCTGGGACTAGACGCGGGATGTTATGCTGGGAGATAACATCCTGGATCTAGCCCCAGACTGACCAATCAGAGGCCAGCATTCCTTCTTGCCATTGTATAAACTTTGATATGCTCTGAACTTTGTTCCTTTACCTAATTTCTGTATTGTATATAATTAATCTGGGTCACAACTGAAAAAGGGAGGTATGTCTTAGTGAACCTACCCAGTTAACAAAATCCAATAAATAAATAAATATGTATGCTATCAGATGTTGTATATATTATATTCTGCTGGCTTACTTTTTATTGCAGGCTGAGTTTTGATTGCAAGTACATTTTTTTTAAACATTTTCTTACATGTGTGAGATTGGGTGCATGTATACGCCAAGAAATATGCACACGCATCGCTGCATGTAAGGAAATGGCAAGTGCTGGCATGCGCAAGATCTTTGCAATTAGAGCATAACAGCAGGATGATGAGTCATGGTGGTCTCTCGGTCATGTGTTGGATTTGTCAGCAAGAACAGCATGTGCAGAATGTGGTTAGTGTGGCTGGTGAGTTTGTTTAATGTGTGTAGCTAGGGAGGATGATATAATGGCTTTGTAAGTTTGCTTTGCAGGGTTTTGGTTCTGCGTATGTGAGAGAAATGGGGTGTGTATGATAGCTTGGAGCTGTGCAGGTGTTTGGTTGAATTTACATTTTAGGGTGTTCATTTGGTAGGGTGTTTGGTTTAACTGGTTGCTGTGTTTTAAAATACATTAATTAGGCATGTTCGTGTGTTAATAAGGTGTTTGTGTCGTGTTAATTATGTTACTAAAGTATAGTTTGTTACATGTGTTAATAAGGTTGTAATAAGGTACTTTGTTGTGTGTTTATCAGGCATTACTGTGTTATTAATGTGTTCATAAGAAATAAATTAAGCAATAATGCATGACAGGGCATGTGTTGTGTTGGAATAATTTCACTCTTGGTGGTTGGACATGAGGCTGCAAGCCAAGTACTTTAACACCAAATAAGTGACATCTGCATGATGCACACCATAGAGTGAGTGATTATATTACTCACTTGTGTATATATATAAAAAAAAAAAACTAGAGCTGTAAATTGATTTGTACACTTCAGTACACTTCAAAATTAAATGCAGTGCTTCCATCAAATTATAGCGGATGCTGGTGATTGTCCCTTTCTGTAAATTTTGATCATTTTTGTGCAGCCGTTATTTAATAAGACTTGATCATAGTTTGGCCCTGACAAGGTAGCCAGTCAATCTCTTCTGCTTCGCTATTGATTTACAGGTCCTTTCGCTCAGGCATCTTATGATGTGCAGCAAGGGAGAATGCTGGGGCGTACCCCATTGAAATGAATCAGAGTATTTTGTTTTATTACTTTTTTATACATTATGATGGCGAGTTCGAATGGTGACGTTCATTAATCTCCAGCTTACCAACATAATGTAGAAAATAGTAATTAAAAAAATACTTATTTCAGTGGGGCATGCCCCCGTGCTCTCCCTGTGCTGTCCCTTGCTGCACGTTATAAGATGTCTGAGTGTGGAGGCTTGGAAATCAATAGGGAAGTGGAAGGGATTGACTGGCCACCTTGTTGGGGCCAAACTATGATCCCTTCCTAATAAATAACAGCTACACAAAATGATCAAAATTTAAAGCATGTTTTTAGTCATGCTCATCAATGAAGTCCTAGCTATTTTTACAGAATGTAAAGTTTTGAATGTAAAACATGGCTGTCTTGGTCTGTCACAGATCAGAATCTTCAAACAGTACTCAAGGCCGAACGATCAGCATGACCTGCACGTATGGGACTTTTGTGGGGGATACAACTCCTACTACCTCCTGTCCCGATCAAGTTCTTAAACTGTGCACAGCGCTGAATGATTGATGGATAGAATTTTAAGTCAGTGTGTACTACATATATAATCTAAAAGAAGTCACTCTATGCCCGTATGTAATTTTCTTTCTGAAATGAACAAATAAACTGTTATTTTAAAACAGTTTTAGAATCAGGACTTCTAACTATGAGCATGTATGTTAGGGTTAGTTGTTATCTGAGCTGCCTGCTTATCCAACTGTGGTGTGTGAACTCGTAGTCAGAAGTCCTGATTTTAAAACTGTTTTAAAATAGCAGTTGAGGTGCTCATTTTAGCAAGTAAAATGTAGTACCAGTAAACAACTGTAGCACTACAAACATAAACATGCCTGGCAACTGCTGTATAGCTGACTGTGTGTGTAATGTCAGTGGGTAGCTGGAAATAAAAATGCCAAGGACAGACGCGCTTGTTAATAATTCCTCCTTTCCATGCTGGGCAGTCTTTGTACAGCTGACTGCCGACTATCTACAGTGGCTGTGAACGCATGACTAATAACAGTTTGGAAACTTGTGCATTGATGAGTAATGATTTTATAAGTTAATATGAAATGTAAATGGGCCCTGAAAATATATGCTCTTCTGTAGTGCTGTTTGTAATTTTCTTTCCAAAACGAGCTAAGTGTAAGTAAACCATTTTAAAAAACGGGACACTGAGTACGGATATGCACACCAGAGTTGGTTAAACATGCAGATCAGCTGGAGCCACTGTGCATGCTATTAGTGAATGCCTGATTTGTACAACGTGAAAAATTACACTTAGACTGCTTGTTTTGGGAATAAAACCAGCAGTCCACAAGTAAACAGGTCGCATCTGGAATCGAGCATGTTGCTCAGTATGCCTTCCTGATAAATCTCGTAAATAAATAAATCAACTGATGATGGCTGTGCATTCAGAGTAATGTTGCTCAAATAGTGCTTTTGTGGATCTGTTAGGTAGTGCTGGTATCCTACCTAGGATCTTACATGAAATCCTACCAAAGACAGACGTAGGATCCAGGGTCAGATAGCGATGAATCCTAGTTAGGATCCTGGGATCCTAGGTCAGATCCAGGGATCCTAGGTCAGATAGGATCTGGGATCAGATAGCAATGGATCCTAGTTAGGGATCCTAGGTCAGATAGCGATGGATCCTAGGTCAGATCCAGGGATCCTAGGTCAGATAGTTAGGATCCAGGGTCAGATAGCGATGGATCCTAGGTCAGATCCAGGGATCCTAGGTCAGATAGTTAGGATCCGAGCTGGATCTGTTGCTAGGATTCACAGGATCCACAACGTTTGTTACTAAGATCCACATCATTTGTAGGATCCATGCACTGGATCCTAGAGGGTAGGATCCATGGTCAGATAGCACCGCTATCTTACCACAGAATCTTTCTGGCCAAATGGGAGGTATCTGTTGGTATCCTAGTTTCTAGGATGCTATCTGAGCAACACTAATTCAGAGCCTTTGTAAGGCAAAACAGTGCCGGGCATGCTCCTTGTCTAAGTTACAATTTTTAAAACTGTGAAAGACACTTGGTTTGTTTCTGACTGAAAATCACATTAACAAGTGCATAATATCAGCTGCTTTCAGATCCTGTATGTAATAAACACTGCTTCAGAAACCCCCAACTCATCAATGTATGGTTTACCAGTTGTTGGTGGACATTCAGGCACACCACTATTAAACAGATGTTTAGCAGTACAGTAGGCATTTCTGGATGAAATGTCCACCATAAATTAAACAATTTGACTTTATTTTAAATCCAATTATAATAATAGCAATAAGATATGGATAGCAGTTTGAGTAACAATCACCCTTCGTGCCATATAACGCACCAAGGTGGTGATTAACAGACTCTTAATCTAACCCCTGTCCATACCTTATTGCTTAATAAATCACTTACATGAATTCAGCCAATCCGCATACAGAGCCCCTGCACCTTTTACCCTGTCTTAGGAGCATTAGGTCTCCCAGCCCTTGATCAGGCACTGCTGCCTAAGCGGCTCCGGCTCCCTTCATAGCCGGCCATGTCGAAACTCCTGCCCACTTGCCCAGAATCATGGTCTCCCAGCCCTTGATCAGGCACTGCTGCCAAAGCGGTCCCAGCTCCCTTTATAGCCAGCCGCTCCGAAACTACTGCCCGTCCGCCCAGAATCAAGGTCTCCCAGCCCTTGATCAGTCACTGCTACTGAAGTGGCTCCAGCTCCCTTCATAGCTGGTCATGCTAAAACTCCTGCCCACCCGCCCAGAATCAAGGTAGGAATGCTAAGCCTCCAGGAAGCAATGCTCTTGAGCCTCAAAGCCGATTGACTGTCATAATCTTTACCAGACTCCTCATTGGCTGCTTAATGAGGCCCGCGTTCGGCGCCTTTTTCTAAACTGCACTATTTAAACTTTTAATAGTTGTAACTAGTAAGAGTATTTTGTCCCACCCACCCTCCCCAGCCCCAACCTCACCAACCCTCCCTGGCCCCGACCTCTATTAAACACGTTATTTGCCCCACCACCAGCTCCTCCTCTCTGCCACACTGTGCCACACCTTTGCAACCTCTCTCAATTGTGGCGTTAGCACAGCATTGTTCTAGTTTCAGTGCAGTCTCTCCAGCCATTGGTTAGCTCATCTCTCCTCTCAGCCCATCCTTTTGTGCCTCTCTTGCTTACTGAAGCCTAACCCCTTTGGAGTCAAGATAACCAACCCCATCCTTCATTAATACCTACTGCTCCCAGACCTCTTCAAATTCAAATAGTCTACACCAAAGGCGTCTGAGTGTCCCTCTTCTTCTGCTCAGGTATCTCCAAATCCTGAATGGACCACTAGAAATCTGTCCTCTTCTCAACAAAATGGTCCTGCCCAAGCCTTTTCTATACACTGTCCTTGCCTCTTATCTCCTCACACAGGCCCTCCAGGCCCCCCACCCAAATAAAAGCTCCCAATTGTTCCCAGAATTGCATGCCTCTCAAACAAGTTCCTGCTATCCGATCCCCAGTAGGCACCCTGTTACTCATCGATACACCCCTCCCCTTGTCGGTCCTAGCATCCTACCTCCACAGATGTTAGCCACGTATCACTTATCAGGGCAGTCAGATCTGCCCCAACTACCTTCATGTACACCAGAAAATTCAAATTCACTGTTGCATACTCCTTTATCCTCCTCATCCTACTCCTATCTGGAGATATCGAACCTAACCTGTGCCCCCTGGCCGGGCCGCAACCGCTAAGCTCCCACAAAGGCCTCTCCATTGCTCATATTAACATCAGAAATCTACTACCTAAAATTGACCAGTAAACCTGCTGGATTGCCGAGCACTCTCCTAATATCCTGTGCCTGACTGAAACCTGGCTCTCCGCAAGGATCCCTGATTCCTCCCTTAACCTCCCGAACTATACTCTACTCAGGCAAGATTGTGGCAAACGTGGTGGTGGAGTAGCCATCTGTACTAAACAACTGCTTTTGTGCACAGCTGTGTATAAGGAATCACGCTCAGGTTCCGTGAACTCCTCTTGGCACAACTCACCCTACCTGCCTCTCTCCCCTGTTCATCGAGGATTCTTTTATGCCTCTCCCCGTCTTGCCCGTGAATCGATGGTCTCCACCCTAACCACCCTTCTTGACATCACCTCCAAGGGAACTGATTCTCTGCTAGAGATTTCGACCTGCACTGGCTTGCCCACTCCTCTAAACCCACATCACCAAGATAGAGTCCCTCAATCTGACCCAACTGCTAAACGAACCCACCCAATGCAATCCTCACTCCCAAACCACTCTCTAATTGACTGGATTCTCACCACGCATCCCCTTAGGGTAACCTCATCTGGCACCCTCAAACACACTAAGTGATCAATGCATTACATACTGCATCTGTAAAATTCTGCCTGCCCAAATCTGCCCCTAGGTACATAAACACTCGCCCCTAAACACATTGGACTCTGAACCCTCCTAACCAGCCTCTATCATGCTGACTTGCACCACGTGTATGCTGCCTCCAGTGTTGAAGTTGCCTTTCCAGCTTCCTGCACACTTTCACAAACATTTGGGACTCCCACCCCCTGAAAAAGCTCAGGGTGAAAAAACATCACCATAAATGGATCACGTCCCCATCCTCACCCCTGTGCAAGGCCAGGGACAAAGCCTCATCTGTTTTCAAAGCCCTTCCTAGCCCTGAAAACAGATAGGCCTGCAACACCATCTGCAATGCATGCACACAGGCAATAAGACAGACGAAAGTGGACTTTTTAAAATCATAAGTGACTCACACTCATCCTTCCAAATTCTGGAATGTAATTCACTCGCTCCTTGATCCTCCAGCACAACCCAGCACCCCTGTTTCCAAACAGCATGGCCAGCCCCTTATAGATCCTATCAGCACTGCTAATACCCTCAATAAATTTTTCACAATTTGTGCCATGCCCATGGTGGCCCCACACCTAAATCCTCTGCTTCCCCATCACCCCTCTGTCACAACAACTTCAAATTCCACCAGTCTCCAAGCGTGAAGTCTTCAGAGCCCTCTGGTTGCTAAATACCACCAGATCCAGCCTAAAAGGATCCACCCCAAACTCCTGAAAATCTCCGCTCCTGCAATAACTAAACCACTAACCTATCTCCTCAACCTCTCATTTTCCACGGGTACAGTCCTCAGGCCTGGAAAACCACCTCAGTCATTCCTCTTCGCCCAGATTACAGGCCCATCTCCTCCTCCTGCTCTTGCAAAGCTTCAGGAATCCCTGTCACATTCCAGACTGGTGGAATATCTCACCACAAACAACCTTCTATCCCTCACCAGTCAGGCTTCAGGAAACAGCACTCCACTTTCTCTTCACTCCTACATGTCACTAACCACATCCACACTGTCTCTGACCAAGGCCTCCTTACCACCGCAGTCTTTATCGACCTGGCCAAGGCTTTTGATTCCATATCCCATCCTCCTCCTGCAAAACTTGAAGCAGCAGGCCTTGCTTCTAACACCTTACATTGGTTCAACTCCTACCTCTCCAACAGATCACAATCTGTAAGAATCGCTGACGTGTCTTCCTCTCCCCTCCCCATCCTGCAAGGATCAGGCCTTGACCCCATCCTCTTCATAAATGACCTCCCCTCCTCTTGCACTAAATCTAGCACACATATGTATGCGGATGACGCTATCCTCTTTTCCCCCAGGCCCATCGATTCGTGTAGTTCAAACTACCCTCTAATGTGACTTCAACAACATTGAAAAATGGTTCCTACTAAACCAACTAAAACTCAACACCTCCAAACTGTGTCCATGCTTTTGGCACAGCTCAGAAAATACCAAATCCCCAAATCACTTCCCTGGGCCGGTACCCTCTTCACCAGGTTAGCTAATACAGTACCTGGGAGTTTGGCTAGATCCCCACTTATCTTTCACACGCCGATAGATGCAACCATCTCAAAATTATGCCCCAAACTTGAAATGCTTTACTGGCTCAGAGATTCCCTCCCACTTCCTGCCAGACATCAAATAGTAACTAAAATGGTCCTCCCCATTTTTGATTATGCAGACGTGGTCTACTGCCCTGCCTCCGCATCCACCTTATCCAAGCTTGAAATCCTCCTTAATTCTTTCTGCCCACTTCACTACCAACTCACCCTAAAGAACGCATCACTGTGATCTATACTCCCTCCTGGGGATAGCCTCACTGCCCCACAGACGCCATATCCACTCGCTTAACCTGATATCCAAATTCTGGTTCGACTTGCTTCCCTCTACCTAGTGGACAGCCTCTCACAGACCTCCAACACACCCTACGCACTGAGACACAGAAACAAAAGATCTTTTAGTATACCCTGTCTAACCCGTCCTCTGGCAAGCTGCCTTCTCTACCCTGTTCCCACTCTGTGGAACAAATTAACCCTCCCATTAGAAACTCCTTCTCTTACCTTGCATGCAAGAAACAACTTTGTCTCCTAACCCCTCCTCTTGTCTCTGTCCCAGGTGAGTGTGTCACTTCTTCCTGTTCCTGCTGGACCATGCACTCTGAACTCACCAGTGTTCCTATCATCTTCCTCACTCATCTGAAATATTCATTCTATGCTTTATATATTAATTGTTCTGTTTAGCAACTGTACAATGATGGACATATCCCTCTGGACATATCACAACCTGATTTGTGTCAGCTTCAGCTGGATCTGTTTGTATTTCAATATACTAACTTGTAAATAACACTTTAACTTGTTATAAATCACTCTATGTAACCCAGTGATTTATATTACGTTAATAAGGCCTGCACCAGGTATCTCCAGTGGTATATGAGACTCCTCTCATGAGCGTTGAGCAGCCAGAACTGCCCAGCTTCTTAGTACAGTCTTGTCGCCCAGAACTCATGCTCATAGTCTTATAACATAAAAAGACATACCTTGGAGGCACTGTTAACTTATAAAACAGTCTAAGCAATCCTAGATAATTTGGCAATTTTGAAAAGCTTACACTAATAATAAGGCCCTTGAACTCTAGCTTTTTTGGAAAGATAATGACATGAGGGATGTTTAAGGCCCTCACCATACTCACCTCCTCCCTCAGGTCATTATACTTCTGGAACGTCCTTCGTCCTCAGCCCTTGTTGTATAAATTGAATCCCACTACATGTAAACATAGCAGCAGTGTGGTAGTCAGGTGATTTTGTGTGGAAGTTTGGCATTCTGTTTTATGAACGGGAAAACCTGCTGCGCTGCTGGGCAAAGAAATTTATTCTGTGTAGTTCTTAGTTTTATTCATAATCACCAGTGTCGATGTAACATACTACACCCCTTTCTTCCCATGGAAGCTGCACCACAGCAGGCTGCACGTGAAACATGGAAGTTGTCTGTCCTCTATTGACCCCACTGTTCTTGTGCTGCTTAAAAGCCTCTCTGTTCCCACAGGCCCTGTTAAAGTACATCTAAAGAGGAAATGTCATCCCCTTACACTCTATTTACTTAAACAACTCCTAAAACACCTCATTCTTCTTCTTCTCTTTATCTCTGGGAGTGTACATCCTAATCTAGGCCATCCTTCGTATGGAGTCAGTGGCAACAAAAAACAGGGTACCCGTGTCCTGGCCAGTTTGAACATCTGCAGTCTTAAAAAAATTTGATGCCCTCACTGTTTGGGTTGTAGTAGACGATTCCGACATCCTGTCAGTCATTGAAACATGGCTGTCACCATCCACCCCTGACTCGGCCATCATCCTACCAGGCTACTCACTTTTCAGACAGGACAGACTATCTAGAAGAGGAGGTGGCTGTGCCATATACCTAAAGGAGTCATTGTTGGCCTATCCACTTTCCCTCCCTGAACCAGCTAAGGATATTCAGATCCTTGCTGTTAAGGTTATGCTCGGTGCACACAACAAGGTCCTCAACATTGGCTCAGTCTATATTCCTCAGACCTTGCCGAACAGGGCTTAAAACCCCTAATGAACTGCGTCATGAGTCTAAAGCAAGACACAGAAACCATCCTTTTAGGTGACTTTAATGTCTTCTGGCTCTTGTCAGGTGCCAGAAGCCATAGAGATGAGTTAACAGGTCTGAACTTTACCCAGTTAATAACTCCAACCATGATAAACTATAAGACTGGGACTAGCACACTCCTGGACTGGGTCCTAATGAATCATCCAACACATATCTCCCATTCTGAAGTATTGTCTGACACTATCAGTGATCATTCTCCTACCAAGTGTTATTGGTCTAACAAATTTACTAAGCCTCCTGCCAGAACAATCACAAGTAGAGCGCTCTTCCATGGTCACCTGCAGCCTCTAAAGTCTCTCAGCGACAACAAAACTGGTCTGACATTGAAACCGCACCTGATATTGACTCAGCTCTACAATACTTCGTTGAACGTTTCAGTGAAGCCTGTGACATCCACTCCCCTTTTAGGACACATAGGATCAGGGGACTTGATAATCCCTTGATCTCTTTTAGCCTTCTGGCTCAACTGAAACATCGTGACCACCTCTGGCATAGGGCCAGGACCTCTGGCAGTCAGCCTGACATACAGGCCTATAAGATGGCCAGGAATGCATGTACTAAGGCTATCCATGAGCACAAAGCGCAATACTATAAGGACATCCTTGCCGAGACCTGGGATGACAGGGGACAAATTCTGGGAAAACCTCTTGGAAATCGCTGGGAAAGCATCCAAACAGGCTCCAACTATGTTAAATGTTGATGAGTCTATCACCCATGACACCATGTTAATTGCCAACACATTTAATTCATCCTTCACAGACCTTAGCCAAACTCTGCCCCCACATTTCTTGAACCGCCCAGCACAGCTCCTACGTCCACCAAATCAGAAGAGGCCTTTACCCACCCATGTTTCTACTTCAAAGCTATCTCGGAAAGCGAGACCAAAACATACCTACGTAAAGTTCTAGGAGGAACTAGGACAAGCAGTGATTCCCTCGGCCTTAAACTTCTTACCCTAACTCTAGATGAAGTCCTATTTCCCCCCCTCACCAAGCTTCTCAATCACTCCCTCATACTTTCACAGTTCCCCCAGATCTGGAAATCCGCTCTGCTTACACCAGGTTTTTAAGAGTGGGGACAGATTACTACCTGGGAATTATAGGCCAATATCTATTCTTCCCCCATTGTCCAAAGCACTTGAAAGGTGGCATGCCTGGAAAAATACAACCTACAATGTGTCCAGCAACGTGGTTTTCGGAAAGGGCACAGCACATCTATGGCCCTACTGGAATTCACAGGTTTCATTCACCATACTCTAGATCGGGGTCAACTTGTTAGTGCAACTTTTATTGACCTGTCTAAAGCATTTGACATGGTCAATCACCATTTGCTGACACATCAACTTGCTGGGCTTGGTATATCTTCAGAAGCCCTAAAGTGGCTCACCAGCTATCTAGCAAACCGCACACAACAGGTGAGAATAGGGTCTGCCCTCTCTGCTAAACTGCCTGTCTGCTCTGGGGTTCTTCAAGGATCTATACTGTGACCTTTCTATATAGCACCTTCCAATAATCTTGTGACATTCTGTTCCAAACCACTACTCCTCTACATGGATGATGCGTCATTTTTTCAAAACTGCTGACCCTACCCTCCTTCAGGCCCAACTTCAGAAAAGTTTTACTGGAGCTGAGTCCTTGTTCATCTCTCATAAGTTGGTAGTTAATTGCAAAACAAAGGTCATGCTCTTCCATGGTACCCACAGCAAGCACAAAGCCAAACAATTGGTGATTAAAAACAGTGCAGGTGTTGTCCTTGATCAGACTCAGTCTTTTAAATACCTAGGAGTTACTCTAGATAGTATGCTCTCCTACTTTAACCATGTTGAGAATGTTGCCAAGGCAGTTAACATTCGCCTAGGCCTTCTACACAGGCATAAACACTGCCTTACTACTGAAGCCCTCAGATTGGCTATCCAAAGTTCAGTTGTGTCTATAATTGATGATGGTTTGGTCATTTATGGTTCCGCCACAGACACAACCTTGTGTCGGCTCACCACAGCTCTGAATAAGGCATGCCGTCTACTAACTGGTGCAGCGTATCATACTCTCATTTGTGACCATTATGAACAAGCAAACTGGCGTCAACTCAGGCTCGCATTGAATATCAAGCCTGCCTTCTGGCTCAGAAGGCAGATCTTGATCTCCTACCACCAGGTTCTCTTCAGCTTTTTGGTCCTTCCGGGCACTCTGAGCACACAAGTTCTGTGAGCCAAATGTTTACTGTCCCTTGCTGTCAAACCTCCGCTCCAATAGCGATCCATTGCAGATAGAGCTGCTAATTTATTTAATTCCATTCCTCCTGAGATTGCAACAACTGCAACCTTGGGGCCATTTAAGCGGAATCTGCGTCAGTTCCTAGTTTCCAGAGCATCTTGTGACTGCTATACAATACCTAATCTCTGTTGACAGCTAAATGCACTGGGACCTCCTTCTTTTACCATTTGGCCCTGTATAGCTCTATCCTGTTGCTGCGCTATTCCACTCACAGCACTTCCTTCCTTATCCCTTTCCCATTCCTGCCCTCTTTTCATCCTGCCTCATCCCCACCTTCCTTTACCCCTCCACTCTCACTTCCCCCCTCTCTCCTCCATTTCCTCACCTTGTTCTCTCCTCTCCCCCACCCGTGGGTCTTTTCCTGCTTAAACTTCATTGTGGAATCTCCTCCTTGCTCTTATTTTGCTCCTTCCACCCCCAGTTCACCCCCTGTACTTCTCTCCTTGTAATCCCTTTCACCCCTCTTCAGACAAGGCCACTGGCTGCACTTGACACAATATTTATCTTGCCATATTGTTCTTTTGTTTATGTAATTACTTTCCTCATGTTGTACTACTTACTGAAACCATTGTAATTTGCTTTTCTTCTGACTTGACGTGGAACCTCTGTAAAAGAGCCCTAGGTTCAGAGGTCTTTACGATTTTGTTAAATGAATAAAAATAAATAAATAGCTGAATTCCAAAACCTGTGTTCGCTTAAACGACTTGAAGCCAAATATGCATACGCACAAAGTAAAGTGCCAATGCCCAGCATGTTTCTTGTGTGGAGATTGTTTTGATAATAAATGGGCTGACTTGGTGGCAGTGACGAAATGCCAGGATCAGGGCTGTATCACTGTGTAGAAAATGAACAGACATTAACGGTAGTTGGCAGTGCTCACAAGCAAAAGGAGATTGTTCTGTTTGGATGTTTTTCAGCGTGTCCATGGATTTCTTTCTTGGATTCTATTTTTGATCACTGTAGCATGAAACCACAAATATCTGTTTAAAGAGGTTTGTGTTACACATTAGTAATTACTGGTTTAGGTCCGATATGAAACTGAAATCAGTACTCTAAAATCCCCTAATACAGTCACAACTGTGTATTATAGGCTTTTTACACTTTTCTTTTCAGACTGACATGGACACACACTGTATTCCATTTCCATGTGGTGGGAGTCAGCATCTGAAGCCATTAATTATAAAGAAACAAAATATGGGCAACAGTATTCACTCTTTTTTTTTTTTCCTTTTTCGTTACACACCTGTGGTGGGTGATGTCATTATGTGGTTTATGTACCATCACACACCTTGGGTGTGTGTAAAAAAAAAAAAAACCTCAACACACTGCTGCTGCTCATATGTCATCCCCTGTATGATTGCTGACTAAGGGTGATCATACTGTGAAAGCCGTGTTGTAATGTGCTGTAACACATGACTAGTTGTAATAGTGGTCGTAAGCCAGCTCAGTGCTGTCAGAAGTTTCTAGCACATGCCCTAAACTTTAAACAGCCAAATTCTGTCCATTTGTCAGGCAGGATACAGAGAGAGAGAGAGAGAGATTGATTGAACAATATCAGATACAGCAATTTTTTTTTAAAGCTTCCACCTTTCAGCTGTCCTCTTCTCAATCTCATGATCAGAAACTATGGCTCAAAAATGCTAAGTAAGCCAGCCCAGTGGCACTGAGGGTTAAGGCACTAGATCCTCACGCGTGCCATGCCAGCGACCGGGTTGGAAGCGAGCCCAGGAGGTCGGGGTCGGCGGGAACGGTAGGGATTGAGTGTCTGTGTGATGGCTGTCCTTCCAAGAGATGGCGTCAGCCTTTGAGCCGACTCTTACGTTGGCCGGGTGGTGGTCGGAAGCGGGCAGCGCAGCCAGAAGGCAATGGGGGTGGAGTCTGGACGCTGGTAGTCATTGCATGACTGAGTTCCATGGACGGGAACAGAAAGCGAAAACTCCCGAGCGCCAGATAGGTGATGGCAGGTCCAGTTGTCGGTCTCCACGTCTAATGCCGCGCCTCCCAGCTCCACGGAGGCCTCCTGGTCGCCTCTAAATTGTAGATAGAGCATCAGAGGAGTCAGGTCCTGCCTCGCAGACCCGGAGCCGGGGTGACTGCCAGGTGGTATGGTAAGGAAAGGTGAGTCTGGGGGCATCAGGCAGACGTGACAAGACTGAACCGAGTGCCCTGTTGAGAGAGTTCAGGTCTCCGGAAGTAGAAGGGATAAAGAAAGTTAAAAAGAAAAAATGTTAAGTAAAAATGTTAAAAGTAGGGCACAGCCAGGGAAAGTAGGATTGCATATCATAGATGGCACTTCTCCTGGGGAGTGGGGACAGTAGCACCGCTGCCTTGGCTTACACCTAGTGGAGGCTAGGTAGTGCAGCAGATGTCACCTACTTAGTCAGCCAGGTGTGGGCAAAGACATGTGCTGCATCATTACACAATAGCATACACCATTGCACGCATGCCGACTGGGTCGGGGCAGAAAACAGGAAAGATCCCTGCAGTAGGATGGTGTTGGCCGACATGCAGGCTGTGTACCCCCTATGAGGCACCTACTCACCCATAGGATAAGGATGTAGATTGGGGTAAGTCCTGGCTGAGGTAGGTGATGATTGATGAGTCTGGGGGTGGCCAGCAGGAGTGGGTTGTTGGGGAGGAACAGCAGACAGAAATAGATGTTTGGGGGGGGGAGAAAAAATGGTAAAAGCCAGCAATTATAACAAATAACGTATGGGTAAAATGTTTGTCTGGGAGGGAGAACCTAAAGTGTGGTGGTTGGGGAGAGTTCTCAGGAATGAGGGTGATCACCAGTGGGGGTTGCTGTTCAGTGTGTTCATAAATGACATGAAGGACAGCATAAAAGGCAAAATCTTCCTCCTCATGGACAACACTAAGCTGGTGGTGGTGGAGGGGCAGAGATCTAAAGGAGTACCTGGCAAAATCCGAAAGAAGGTCTGGAATCTGGCAACTGGGGTTAAGTGCAAAAAGATGCAAGGTCATGCATACTGGGAGTAAGAACACCAAGGCTAAGTACCTACTGGAGGCATGACAGTCGCAGTGTCTGAGAAAAAGCCAGAATTGCAGTCATGAGCAGTTTGAAACCCACTGAACAAAGCAGTGTCAAGGGTAACTAGGGTGCTCTTTTGGACAGGTAGACACTTCAACAGGAGGAGGAAGGAGGTCATGCTGTCACTGTACAGGTCAGTGATGTGAAAGAGGTACAGAAAGGAGGTAATCTCAGTGATCTGGAGCCAAGGAGTTCCATCATGGAAACTACGAGAGGAGGGCTTCAGAGAAATCACGCAGCTTGTAAAAAAGGGTAGCACATGGAAGGGAATGGTAACTGATGCTAGAAGCCTATTTCAACAATCCTGACCTCATGGCCACTATAGCAGAGGATGGACTAGACTTAGTGGCTGTAATGGAAACTTGATTCACAGGAAGCCACGGGTAGGACATGGCCATTCCTGGATTCGACATGTACAGGAGGAAACAGGGAGGGGGTAGCATTGTACACCTGGGAGGAAATAAAAACCACAGAAATCCAGGGGACCCTAGGTAACACTGAGGCACTGTGGTAACCACTGAGACAGGAAACAAGGTAGCCATTAGGTAAGGAGTTACTGCAGGCCCCCATCGCAGGGGGAAGATGGGGACAAAGAAACACTGGAGACAACACATAAAATGGCGGACAAGGGCGAGGCATTATAGTAGGGGTACTTTAACTTACCAGACATTAACTGAGGTTCTCAGACAACATCGACAACAAGAGGCAGGGAATTTCTAATGGTCAAACAGGGGGCAGGGTTGAGGCAACTTGTTGATTCACAAATCAGAGGTGGAGCTGTCTTGGACTTGTCTGACCAACAGTGACAGGGTAGGAAGGGTTGCGGTAGGGTGCCATCATGAACAGCGACCATCGTGATGGTCGGTTTCCAAATCAACACAACTATGGATACCAGCCATTCCAAGTTCCGGTTTTGACTTCAGAAAGGCAGATTTTTCAAAATGAGACCAGTCTAGCAGAGAAACTCAGGCACGGGGGAAGGGGTGGAGGAAATGTGAGAACCTCAAGGAGCTATCAAGGAGGTAACTGAGCAGTGTGTTAGGAGGATCAGCAAGGCAAATAAGAGAAGGAAACACCTCTGATTCTCCAAGGAGGGTGGCTACTGTAATAAAGGAGAAACGAAAGGCCTACAAGGCATATAAGGCATCAAACAAGAACAGGAAACTTAATGAAGGTAACCGAGGAAGTGTGAAGTGACAAGAAAAGCAAAGCTCATACCGAGCTAAGGTAGTACATGGTGTTGAGGGGAGACAAATAATTTTAGGTACATAAGAGAGAGGAGAAAGACTAAAGGAGGAATGTAATGCTAGCAGTCTCGGACAGGGACTAGTAGAGAATGACAGAGAAGGCAGAAGTCCTAAATGAATATTTCTAGGATCGTGATATGTTGTCCATCCACACTTCTTGGCATGTCCTTTCCCCTTTAAGGATCGCTGGAAGGTCTTCAAGCTGGCTCCTCCCACCTACCCGGTGGTATATCCTCAGCTCTGCCCCATGACGCCAGATCTTCTTTTCCGCTGGAAGATTCAGGTTGCCTCCCTTGTGCTCCCGCATTTTGTAGGCCCTGGCTTCAAAACCTTTGGTTATTCCGAAAATTCGCCATGTACACGTTAGTGATTGTGACTATTTTTCTTCGACTATGGAAGACAAGTCTTCCCTGGATTTCACCAGTGTTCGTGCGGCCAGAAAATGTCATGCACTGACCCATACACCGCGAGCATCTACTGCTTGGGTGTCGACCATGACACCTCGAAGTGTGATTTTTATCTTGCATTTCAACCTAACATCCTCGACGACCGTCTTGCACGCCTTAAGTTGGGGAGGCCTGAAAAACAGAATCTGGTGAAATCCAAGGAGACCCGTGGGCGGTTTCCAGCCGCAGGATCCGCCGAGCAATTGGAGCGCATGCAAGCTTTCGAGGAGGAAGCGGCTCATGCTGCGGAATCTTCCTGTCGGAGCTTCTTTGTTCCGCTCAACCTGGGCTCCATCTTCTCGGGTTCCTTCCGAGAGTTGTGCCAGTCTCTCCCAACTAAGGGTGAGAGTCCTTCAGGCATGCACTTCTCTCGGTCCCGTAAGCAGGAAAAGGACCCGGGTTCGTCTTCGTCTCGGCGAAGACGCTCTTGGGATTGGGAGAGATCTCAGTCCCAGGAACTGGCCGTTCCGACCTCGGTCGAAATTGCCTCTTCAGCTGCTGGCTTTTCGGCCTTGCCATCTGGCCAGTTGACCGAGGTGTTGATCAACGATGTTGAGATAGTTCTTTACACGATCAACCCTTTGTTGCCTACTCCGGTCGATGACTCTCTCACTCGGACTCCGGTCCTTGCTTTTCCTGATAAGGAGACCCAGCCCGCTGGGAATCCCGTCGAGGAAGTGGTCCTTGACCCTGGGAAAACACCGCTGGTGTCTCCAGATCGACCGAGTTGGCTGCCCATCTCGATCGAGGTCCAGGACCCCCCGACCGACAGGCTGTGGAAGAGCCATAAGCGCCTAAGAAGAGGTAACGACATCGGTTGTCCTCGCCTCCTCGGATGAGGAGAAACTCTGGTGGAAACTCCATTGGCGCTACGAGGACCTCATGTGGCAACAGCTGATTTTGACTGGGCACAAGTCTACCCCGGCCATCACTTGACTCTCACCTCCCAGGCCGAAGCCGACTCCTTCGGAGCCGATCAAGTCGGTTACTCCGCCCGTGGAGCCGGCGAAACCTCCGGTTCGGCCTAAACCAGTCTCTCCACCGATTGTGGTGGAACCACCGCCCAAGCAGCCTCTGGAAGGGGCTCCTTCTAAGGAAGCTAGACCGGACACCGGGCTTCCCCGGCGTCCCTCGGTCATGGTCACCCTGGACCACCCTCGGTGGGTCGAAGGTGATCTGGGCGGATGACTGTTGTATCCGAATTCTTCGGATTTGGATGAGACCAGCCTCCATTCTCATCCAGGGGATGATGAATCGGCCAGTGGGATAGAGATGGAGGAAGGTCCTTCATCCTTTCAGGGCATTCTTCATCTCATCTCCGAGTCTACAGGGATGCCCCTGGAGCCTAGCCAGAAAAAAGCAGAGTACTCTGTCACGGACATCCTCAAGAGAGGGGATACCCTGACGGAAGCCTTTTCTGTGGCCGAGGCTATCGTTGGCCCGGCCTTAGAACTTTAGCAACACGCTGCCTCTTGTCCAACTTCATCTGCCTGCATGGCCCGCAAGTATGCAGTGCCCATGGGGTCCTTTGCGGGGTTCACAGAGCATCCTTTGGCCTGAGAGCCTTGTGACCACCTCTGTGTTCAGGTGAACTGGCAGTTCTGCTGATACTGACTGACCTCCCGAGAAGGAATCCAAGTATTTGGATCACTCGGCTTGGAAGGTCTATACAGCCTCGTCTTTAGGCCTCCGTCAGGCAAGTTCAGCTGTCGTCATGGCACACTTCTCCCATACCCTCTTGGGGTCTTTGGATGAAGTCCTCCCACACCTCCCTGTGGATGTGCAGACCACGGTCAAGCAAGTCCACGACCAGGGCTGACTGTTGCCAAATAGCAGCTTCAGACAGCCCTGGATATTGGGGATTCTTGCGCCCACTCGTTGGTAGACACAGTTGTCTCTCGCCACAGGGCTTGGCTGAGGTTCTCCTCCTTCCTGGTGGATACTCAGCACAAACTAGCTGATGTGCCTTTCCTGGGCACCGATCTCTTCGACCCAGGTGTGGCTGGTCACCTTCAGCATATTGAGCAGTCCAATGCCACCTTGGACGCCACTTCGGCTAAAGGTTCTTCTGGTAAGAAGCAGCAGCAGCAGAAGAAGAAGCCGCCTTTTTGGCACTCTTCCCCTGTGGCCCAGCAGCCCTTCTTCCAAGGGGGGCAGCAGCTGCAGCAGGCTTAAGCTTGGTGCCCCGGCCCAAGCCCGGGCCCTCCCAGGTCCGTAAAGGAGGCCGAGGTTCAGGTCCTGGCTCCTCCTTCTCCAAGCCTGCTCAGTGACGGAGCGGGGGCTGCCACCACCACTCCCGTCCATGCCAGCTCTGGGTCCTCCCGGGGGCCGGCTCCACCACTTCCTTTCCACGTGGTCCGTTATCACCATGGACAGGTGGGTCTTTGTCGGCCAGGGACTGCCTTGGAATTTGAGCAGTTCCTCCAAGCCGCCCACGCCTTACGGGAGGAGAGGTGTCTGCACACTCTCTGGCTCTCCGAGACGACATTGCTCAGCTCCTCCTCAAGGAGGCAGTAGCTCCAGTGGCAGGTCCTCCAACAGACCCAGGCTTCGACTCCAGGTACTTCCTGGTTCCCAAGCCGGATGGGGGGTGGGGGCTGGCGCCCAATTCTAGATCTGTACGGCCTGAATCAGAATCTCAGGTCACGCACCTTCGGATGGTCACTCTGTCCCAGATCATACCATCCTTAGAGCGAAACGTGGTTCTGTTCACTGGATCTACAGGATGCGTTCTTTCACGTCCCAATCCATCCGTCTCACCAGTGGTTCCTCCTCTTCAGAGTCGAAGGGACCCTATACTAGTACCGAGCTATGCCATTCGGCCTGTCATCGGCCCCACAGGTCTTCACCAAATGCATTGCAGTGGTGGCAGCCCATCTCAGGCATTTGGTGTGGGGGGATTAGAATTTACCCCTACCGCAACGATTGGCTCTTAGCAGGTCTCACCCAACAGGAGGTGGAGAGGTCCAGGGACCTGGCCCTCCAGACCTGCTCTCAACTTGGCCTCCTGATCAACAAGGCCAAGTCGGAACACGTGCTGTCTCAGGTGATGTGCTTCATTGGGGCAGAGCGCGATGCTTGTCAAGCCAGAACTCAGCTCCCGGCAGACAGGGTGGAGGTTCTCTCCTCCTTTGCCCAATCATTTCTGGTGGGGCCATTGCGCCCTGCCAGGGACTTTCTGCGCCTTCTGGGTTACATGGCGGCATACACCTCCATGATCTGTTGGGCCCAGTAGCACATGCGCCCCCTCCAGTGGGAGCTGGCCACCCAGTGGACTCAGCGCCATGGTCATTTTGACCAGCTGATCACTGTAACCCAGAAGATGTGGGACGCTCTCCAATGGTAGACCATCCCAAACCAGTTGCAGGAGGGATCCCATTTGTCCGCCTGAGCTGAAGGCCATCTTTACGACCGATTCCTCTCTCATGGGCTGGGGAGCCCCATGGGGACAACAGGGCCATGTGTTCTGGACCCCGAGGAGTCCTGCTACTATTATCGTTGTTAGAGCTCAGAGCAGTCAGACTGGCACTGCCAGCTTTTGCTCCTCAGCTCTGGGTTCAAGTCCAGACGGACAATACCATGACCATGTACTACCTTAACAAACAGGGTGGCATGCATTCCCGTCTGCTCTGCAGGGAAGTGCTCTGCATCTGGACACTTGTGAGCCATCTGGAGGCAGATTTCCTAGCCATCCATGTGGCAGGAGCCTCAAACCATCTGGCGGAGGCTCTCGGCCGCTTAGGCAAGACATCCCACGAGTGGTCTCTCCATCCAGAGGTAGCTTACAGCCTGTTCTCCCACTGGGGCAAACTGATGGTGGACCTGTTTGCCTCCAGGGAAAACACAAAGCTGAGGCTGTTTCATGCCTTCCCCCCTCAGCAGGGTTCGCTGCAGGGGGACACCTTCTCGAGGCCGTGGACCTCAGGCCTCTTCTACGCCTTCCCTCCATTTCCCTTGATCCACAGGGTGCTCATCAAGGTGAGGAGGGACAAGGCAAAGGTGATTCTGGGAGCACCAAACTGGCTGCGCCAGTTCTGGTACCAGATCTCCTCAGCCTCAGCTGCAGGCCCCAGAGCGGCTTCCAGCATGCCCGGACCTGATCTCTCTCAATCAGGGGAAGGTATACCATCCGGACCTTCAATCCCTGCACCTCACAGCCTGGTACCTGAATGGTTAGAGTTCCAGGCTTTGGGTCATTCCGAGGATGTCCTCACCATGGTGGAGGCATCCAGAAAGGAATCGACCAGGAAATGTTATGCCTTCAAATGGAAAAGGTTTTCCATTTGTTGTCAGGGCAAGGGCCTGGACCCTCTGTCCTGTCCAATGGCTAACATTCTCTACTACCTTTGGTCTCTTTCCAAAGGGGGTCTCTGGTCATCGACTTAGGGTGCACCTGGCAGCCATCTCTGCTTGCCGGCAGGCCGGTCAACCGACCTCGGCGCAGGAGACAGTGGTCAGGTGCTTTTTCAAAGGCCTGGATCACATAGCCCCTGTGGTGCGTGACCCTCCACCTCCATGGGATCTACTGCTGGTACTGGCAAAGCTCATGGGCAAGCCATTCGAACCGATGCACAAGTGTGAGCTGTCACACTTGTTGTGGAAGACGGCCTTCCCGGTGGCTATCACATCTGCCAGAAGGACAGGGGAACTCCAGGTGCTCTTGGTGGACTCCCCTTATCTGGTCTTCCACAGGGACAACGTTGTCCTGTGCCCCCACCCGAAATTCCTTCCGAAGGTGGTGTCAGAGTTTCACCTTAACCAGGTGTTAACTCTGCCAATATACTACCCTAATTACACCACGGAGGCTGAATACAGGCTCCATACCTTGACCTGAGATAAGCCTCTCCTGTAATAAGGAGAGGATGGCGGAAATTGGGGAGAGGTTTGCCAGCTGTTTGTCACCTACGCTGAAGCCGCTTCTGGCAGACCTGCAGCAAATGGACTGTTGCAAGGTGGATTACATCTTGTATCAGTCTGTGCTATGAGTTACGGACAAGGAGCCTCCCAGAGGGATAAGAGCTCTTTCTACCTGCCAATACTGCTGATCGGTGGCTGCTTCCAGGGACATCCCCATACAGGAAATCTGTTGGGCTGCTACCTGGAAGACAGCAAACACCTTCATTACTCATCACCACATCGACCTTGAGTCACACGGGGATGCTATTTTGGAGCCTCAGTTCTCCAATCTCTGTTTCCCAAATAAGTATTTCTGTGTGGGAGTGCGCCTTGCCTCCCTCCTCCCGGAGAACTGCTTAGGAGTCTGCCAAGAAGTGTGGATGAACAACATATCCACAATCCTAAAAACAGGTTACTCACCTGTAACAGTAGTTCTAGGAGTGGTATATGTTGTTCATCCACACGGACCCACCTGACCTCCCTGCTGTGGATGCACAAAACATGGCTTCCAGCGGGCTATGCTTTGACATCATGGGGCTGTGCTGAGGGATATACCACCCGGGAGGGTGGGAGGAGCCAGCATGAAGACCTTCCGCGATCCTTAAAGGGAAAGGACATGCCAAGAAGAGTGAATGAACAACATACACTACTCCTAGAACTACTGTTACAGGTGAGTAACCTGTTTTTCTGTTCCATGTTCTCTAGGGAGAATTCAGGGATGGCTCAAACTCAAAGCAGTTGCACCTAGGGACCAGGTAGACTCAAGCCCTTCATGGAGGGACAAGTCTTGGAAGCCCTAAATAAGTTAAAGGTGGACAAGGCCATGGGGCCAGATGAGATTCACTCAAGAGTTCTCAAGGAACTGGGGAGTGTGATAGCCGCGCCTGGTGGGGCTCTTCACCAAATCAATGGAAAGTGGACAGTGCCTGAAGACTGGAAGAGGGTGACAGTGGTCCCACTTCACAAATCAGGGAGCGGGAGGAGGCTTTAGATTACTGTCCAATGAGCTCATGTCAGTGTTAGGAAAACTGATGGAGATGCTGCTCAAGTAAAGAATAGCACATCTTGAATCCAGTGGGCAACAGGACCCAAAACAGCATGGTTTCACGGCTGGAAGGTTGTGCAGACAAACCTGGTCAACTTTTTGACTGGTTAGCGAATGCAGTGGACCAAGGGGGAGCGGTGGTTGTGGTCTAGGTGGACTTTGGTAAGGACTTCGACTCAGTTCCACACAGAAGGCTGGTAAAGAAGCTGGACCACATCAGCATAGGTAAGGAAGTGGTGGGTTGGGTGAGCAACTGGCTGAAGGGAAGAACACAACGGGTGCAGGTAAATAGTGTGGTATCGAGGGAGAGGTAAGTGACTAGTGGAGTGCCTTAGGGGTCGGTGCTGGGCCCCTACTCTTCAATGTGTTTGTAGCCAATATCGGTAATGGATTGGAAGGAAGGTGTGTCTGTTTGCAAATGACACCAAGATGTGAAACAGAATGGACACCCTAGATGGAGTTAAGAGCATGGAATCACACCTGAGGAAACTCAAGGAGTGGTCAGACACCAGGCAGTTGAAATTATCGCCAAAAAGTGCAAGATCGGCACTTAGGTAAGGTAAACCCCAAGGTGGGATACTACCTTGAGGGGAGCAGCTGGCATGCACCAACCAGGAACAAGACCTAGGAGTTGTTATATCAGATGACTTAAAGGTGGGGAAGCAGGCAAAAGGCGGCGCTAAAGGCCAGTGGTATGCTGGGCTGCATAGGAGGGAATCACGAGTTGCAGAGGAGGGCAGTGCAGCCACTTTCCAGGGCACTGGTGTGCCCCACCTGAGTACTGCGACAGTCTCTGGAGCCCGTACTATTTAAAGGGTATCAACCTGCCAGAAGCAGTTCAGAGAAGAGCTACTAAGATGATTCAGGGCCAGTGAGGACTCTTGTAATGAAAGAGCCTGGAGTACCTAAACATGTACTCATTCTAGGAGAGAAGGGAACGATGGAACAGGACTGAGGCCTTCAAGAACCTCAGAGGTATTAACAGGAACGACCTCAGGGATCTTTTCAGTTTCAGCAAGAACAGAAACACAAGGGAAAACAGTTGTAAGCTGGCAGGAGGAAGTTTCAGGAAGGCACTTCTTTACAAACAGAGTGGTCGAGGGGTGATACGGACTACCAGAGGAGGTGATAACCCAGAAAATGGTTGAGGGTTCTAAGAGGAAATGGATAAAGTAAGGGGAGGAAGTTGGAAGAGTGTAATGAAACACATGTAACATGAGCTCTGCATCGAGCAGACTTGATGGACTGTAAGAACTTCTGCTGCTGGCATTTTCATATATTTGTATATTTATTGAGTTTTACATACAGTTATGAGGTATGCAATGCGCTTATCAACCCTAGCCATGAGCTTCGCCTCGGAGTTAATGTAGCATCACATACACCTCACATGTGTAAAAAGTTATTACACACCCTCCCCATACATTATTCTCTATTTTATGCCCCATGCATATGTACATGTAAACATACAAGTGTGCCAGCAGATAAAGGCCTTATAGTCTAGTTCTGCAAGTGTTTACAGAGGAAACTGCCACCCTCCCATATCCCCTTGACACCTGTCAAGTACTCCTCCGCCCTTCTCCCCACCTTCAACTTTCCCCTCACCCGTCCCAACCCTCTCTTGAAGCTGTCCACCATTTTTGGCTACCACCTCCTCCAGCAACTTATTCCACTTAGTTCAATAAATCAAAACTTTATTTAACCAGGCATAACACCATTGAGCAAGCTCATTTTCAAAGTGGTCCTGGACAGAAAAGACAAATACATGATAAACAATGATAATACAAAAACAGCAGGCATAAAAAACATTGTACACAGAATATATGGTCTTAAGAAGTACAAGTTCAATCAACTCTAGAGCAATTCTAGTATATTCGCACGCCAGAGTAAATGATGAAAAAGGCCTCTAGAGTGCAACCTGGAGTAGAAAAAGCATCCTGGAAAGGTACCTGGGAGTGGAAGTAGGAGCAGAAGTTAACACCCTTCCACTGAAAGCGTGCCGCCTCATCTCCCTCCTGAACTCTCCCCGTGCCCCCCCACCAGCTTCAGGCTGTTAACCCTCGTGGTTTTGTTTCCTCTAAGGCTGAAGGGCCCTCTGTGCTCGCACTTCTTATACCGTTAAGGTAAAGGTGCTTGAAGGTCTCGATCATGTCCCCCTCTCCTTCTGTCCTCAAGAGAGTACATGTTGGGCCCCTGAGCCTTTTCTCAGATGTTGCCTTGCAGGCCCTGGATCATCTTGGGTTGCCCTTCTCTGGGCCATTTCCAGCAAATTTATATCCTTTTGAAGATCAGGGCACCAGTATTGTTTACGCTTATTCACTATTGTTCCTTCTTTACATATAAGTGTGTGTTTTTACTAGATGAAGAAGAATCAGCATTTATATAGTGCTTTTCATACACAGTGTATCCTAAAGTGCTTTACAAGCAATACTAGACTGGTAGTGAAGTGACTGAATGTAGCAGTGGCCATATCGCACATCAACACCCACACGCAGCCTGGACAATTGCATGAACTGGTTTATGGAAAGGGAATGTTGGCCAGGACACCAGCACTGTCCCCTGCTCTTGCAAAGAGTGCCTTGGGTTCTTTTACTTCCACCTGAACACCCACCAGGACAGCACCAGGGTAGAAGGGACCTCGGTTTAACATCTCATCCGAAGGATGGCACACCCCAGCAGTACAGCACCCCCCAATACTGCACTCAGATGCCAGCGTTTCAGGTGCAAATCCAATCCCAGTGTGGGATGAGAACCCATGACATTCTGGTCCAGAGGTGGATGTGCTACCAGTTGAGCCACCTGACACCAC
Organism: Neoceratodus forsteri; assembly: GCA_016271365.2. Lineage (NCBI taxonomy): Eukaryota > Metazoa > Chordata > Ceratodontiformes > Ceratodontidae > Neoceratodus > Neoceratodus forsteri. Next base: position 1,798,112,592 of record CM057455.1, on the reverse strand, counting down.
CACTAGTATTCATTTACTATTTGCCGATAATATTTTATGTGTAACCCCCCTGCAAATGGGGGTTCCCAAAAGACTTCCAGGAGCTTGCTTGAATGCTCCAAGCCTGAATGGTGTTTGGCATTTAAGCCATTTATCAGTGAGTGTTTTTAGAGCCTCTGGTACTGTCTCTTTAAGACATAATTAGTTTGTATGGGGGGACTGTGTGCTTCTCTGAGTACCACTCGAGCTGCTGCCAATTCACTTCATTTTTGCAGTCACTAGGAGTGCAAAGGGAACCTATCTGAAAGATGTAACTGTTTGCCAGAAATTATTTAGAGTAATAATGAAATTACAGTTTGTCTAACCTGCTTTCTTTGCAGTCAGAACTGTGTCTTCTAGTTCCCCATTCTAGTTTTGAACTGCTGAACTGGACCAATCAGTGTGGGGTAAGCTAGCTCTAAAATGGTGCCTTGGACGAATCAGAACTTGGACTCATAATCTGAGCCAGCCACAAGAGGATTGTATGGGCAGTGACTCTGGGAGATGTAGTTTAGACTTCAGTGCCTTTTTGGACCAACAGCAGCAGTCTATTGTGAGTGACAGCCAATCCAGTCAAGAACTGGGAGGAACTCAAAGGAAGTGCCCGGTTTTGTCGGTTGGAGCTTCAGTTGAACTTTGGCAGTGAAGAAGGAAGGAGCCCTGTGCTTTTTCAGTGTGCAGTTTTAGTCAAAAAACGTGTGTAAGGCCCAGAGTTCCGGTCTGCAGCTTGTTAGGACTGAACGTCCTGTGAAAAGAATCAAAGGATCTCTGAAGAGTAGAAACCAGGCTCACCCTGTAGAAGACTGGAGAAATGCTGAAAATTGCACTCGGTCTGTCAGGAACTGAATCTGCTGTGTGTTCTCCGGGTATTGTGCAGTAATTGCGATCGGGATACAGATGCAGCCTGCCTGGTATAGTGCTTTCTTTTATATGGATGTGTGAAGAGGTTTGTGTACTCAAGTGAGCCCTGCTGACATTGAAGGACCCTATCTTATTTGGAGGTCGTGAGTACTAATTCAGGGTCGCTTCCTGTTGAATTGCCACATTAAATCCAAATGGAATTACTGTACTGCTGACTGTTTAATTCTCCTTTTCTCTGTGTGAAAGGCCCCTACCAGCTGCCACGGTTTGGACTAGCTACTAGGGCTTGGGTACCCAGGGACAGTAACTGATAGGGATAGGCCTGTGCACAGAGCCATAGGTAGATTATTAGAGTGATAAGCTAATTAACCTGATTTCCTGTCCTTGTTATATCCCCTAAATAAATCAGAGCTGCTTGTTTCAGCAAAGTTATACTGCCTGAGGTATTTGTCTATGTTAAAGTACTGTACTGTGATTGTTGCACTGTATCTCATTTCACAGGAGGTCCCAGTGCCGGAACCAGACCTGGGGTAAGTGTATACTGTGAAGGTAATTCTGATATATTGTGTGGGCCACTAGTGGGAAGAAAGGGGGTTGCAGTGTCCCAGAGGGCTGTGACCAAGTTAGTTTAACTATTGCAAACCCTGACCTCTGGGTGGAGGCACCCGCCATTGGATCCAGGCCCTCAACCTGTTAGTGGCAAATCAGGCAGGGGTAGTAGCCCTGGGATAAGCCATCTAGGGTTACATATGGTTATGTTTTCTTATTACTATATTATTGTATTTTACCTCTTATTTTTAGTAGTTTCAGTGTTATCACCCTTTCCCCAGGATGCATCTGGAAACGAGCTATCAGCTCAGCATGTCTTTCCTGGTTAAACTTTTAAATAAATAAATTGCACACTGTACTCTAGCTGCGGTGTCACTAGAGCCTTTACAGTGGTAGAATGACCTCCGCCTTCCTGCTGGCAATTCTGGCTACGAGGTCCAGCATCCGATTTGCTTTGGCTGCAGCTTTCCTGCAGTATGCCCATTGTCTAGGTCAGTTATTACAGTTACACCCAGGTCCTTTTCTTCCCTTGACCTGGTTACTTGCTCACCTCCTCACCAGTATTTGGTCCCTGGTTTTTGCCCCAGGTGCTTAACTTACACTTTTTAATGTTGAACGCCAGTTGCCAAATGCCAGACCACTTCTCTGGCCTAGCTGTGGTCTTGCCTGAGTTCCTGTCTCCTCCTCTGTGTCCACCCTCACACAGAGCTTTGTTCGTTCACAAACAGGCAGATTCTACCCGATAGGCCCATCTGCAGTGTCGCCTATGACTGTGTTAAACACACCAGACCAAAGCAAAGAGCCCACTGGTCACAATCCTAGCTTCTGAGAACCCCCGACTTCCACCTTTTGGCTTCTGTCCAAGCACATGATGAATGTATAATAGAGCTTACTGCTCCTGGAGGCTTATTTCTGTATAAATATGTTATATAAAAGTTAAGTAATTGACCCCGAGAGAACGTTTTAGCAGTTAGTAGATAATTAAAACAAAACTGTTCTCAGAATTGTAGCCTAACAAGACTTTCTTGTACTCCTCCAAGCATGTAGCTCTGTACTGTTTGACATTTTGCATACTGTATCTTATACAGTTTCTGTTACCTAATAGGAAATATGAACATGCTACTTAAAAAAAAAAAAAAAACAGTTGCATGGCCTCTGCACTTTTTACAGTTGCAAGGTTTGACACTTGAATTGAGTTGTTTGTTTGAAGGATGTTCATTATCATCAAATCTGACAACTTTTTCATGTTGACATTTTGAAAATGTCACTTATGGTTTAAAAAAAGGCACGGAATTGCTTTATATCGCATGTGGTACTTGTGCAGATTTGCTTGAATTTAAGAACTCTAAATGCAGCTCTCCTCAAATTACAGTCCAGAAATTGTTTCATGCCTAATCAGAAGGAACATGCAGCCTCGCGTAGTCTGGCTTTACTATCCCCTACAGACAGAGACTAGAAGGCACATCAAGAGTGCGGCGTGCACAGCTTGTAATGGGTGTCTTGAGTTGCTGCACAGAACACGCTGGTTTTGAATTATGAGGTTCTGCCATAATTGCTCAGGCTGAAGCGGATGAGTGAAACTTGACGTGCTGCTCCTCTGGTACATGGTAGCCTGAAGACCCCTCCATTTCTTAAAACGTAGTGTATAGTTATATACTTCATCTTCTCATAAGATTTTGGGCATGTACAGACTTACGGCAACGAAAACTTCCAGTCTGCTGTCATTTTTCCTTGTCCTGTTCATTCCTTTTACCTGCCAATTCCCCTGAACTCTTTCAGTCCACATGTCAGTACCTCTCAACCTAATCAGAAAGCTCTGGTAGAGGATCCTGGTCCTTGCCTGTCCCCCAACTCCCCATAGCCCGTTTCTCTGTGAAACACGGGGAGACAGCATCTGGTTGGGGGGTGGCGTTGGAACCATGGAGGACAGATGTCTCAGTCGGCTTGTGGTGGAGGTGGGGCAGCTCACATGGACATCACTGTCTAAAGATGTGCCCCTTTTGTCTGCCCCACCCCACCCACACAACCACTGATGCACTGTGAGGTTGGCACATCCTCCTCACTTATCCTACCTTCTCAGGTGGTCCCAGACACCCTGCCTCCCTCTCGGGTGAAATCCCAAACACCCCATACCTATGTCCTCTCTGCACCATCCTCATCAGAACACAGGGGACACAACTGAGACAAAGGACCCCCTTCTCAGGAGGAAGAAGGTGTCCTGTGGGATGTTCAGGCCTTCTCCTCTCCTCCCTTCAGCTCACTGTCATGTTCTGGGCCTGTGCACAAACTGACATTGCTGGTAAGGCAAGTCGCTCCCCACCTGCTGCACTGTCAGAATGGCTGAGTACACCTGAGCTCGAACTAGGGCTCCCTGTGGGTTTTGTAACTGATATTATAAACATTAGCACATGCATTCTGTACTTTCACTGCCAGTTGTCTTGTGTGCACAATAATAACAGTGGTAACAATATAACAGAGGGGCTCATGCTTTACTGAGGAATGGGTGGGTACTGTAGCTTCGTGCCTGGTTGCATTTCATAGGGCTTTGTAATTGAAGTAGCTGTTGTTTCATTAAGTAACTAACTCAACATACCTCCTGAGAAACCTGATGCTATCACTTTGTTTCCTTGCTTTACGTTAGCGTCTGTCTCTTTCTAGAATTTTTTTCCTGTAACGTCTGATCATTTGTCCAATAGCAAGGTTTACCCACTTTTGATTAAGAAAGATCTGCTTCTCCATACTCTTAATCTGATTTTGTTTTACTAAACAAGTGCGTATAGGCGTGTGTTTTGGGGAGGTAGGTATTTAATAATGTCTGTTGTTCAAGATCTCTGCTATAAGAGCTTAGTCTAACATTTGAATTTCTGTAAGGCTATGTTCATTGTGGCCTGGAATTTCTAAGACCCTGTCAAGCACCCGTGCAGTGCGACAAATTGAGGTAGAAGTACCTCTGTGGGACTGTAGGGGAATTTCTAAGAAATGAAGCATGTGCAGCAGAAATGACTACAGCCACTTGCAGGGCATTTCTCCCCAAAATAGACACTAATCGTGGTCATTGATTAAAAACAGCCTCACCTTTGTACAGAAACTGAAGTCTGAACTTCTTTGGGGGCTTGCAAGATTTGTCATTGAAGGAAATCATGGTCATAAATACTGTTCTTTAAAATAAAATAAAAAAGTTTGCTGGCCCAGAGGTGAGGAGGGTTAAGGTGCTGGTGTTTTACCTTCTGCCGTGTCGGCAGTTCAATCCAGAAATGAGCATGGACCTCTGGGAGTCCGCCAGAGTGGGAGAGGATTGAGCGTCCAGAGGATAACGCCCTTTCACGGAGACGGCTCCAGTTGCACCACTCCTAGACTGCCACCAGATGAATAAGTACAGTAATGTGAAGTGCATTTTCTAAACAGAACTTTGAGCTTTGGCATTTTCGGTGCTGAATTGTCATGCATTAAACTGTGCAGTCGCTACACTAAGCAGAGCTGGATTGACGGTGCCCAGTTAACATGCGTGAAAAGTCCATGCTCAATTGACATGACGCCAATGAGCGATGGCGGCCAAGGAGACAAGGCAGCCGCACGACTCAAGCAGGGAGGTGTGCGGCTGGCGCGTGGTGCGTGTGTACCTCTACATGCACGCATAACTGCATCATTGCATGCCTTCAGATGGGAGAGCTTGTAAAGGAAACTACCTGGAGGTTGGTCTACAAAGCCTTACCCACTGCCAGCCCATGCTGTCGTCCAGGATCACCTTCATCTGGATCATACCCTGGGGAGGGACCTTCCTCCCTCACCTGGCTCCACTGCTAGGGGTGGTCCATATGGGATACTGAAGTGAGTCTTGGGAGAGGCAGATGCTGGTCAAGTGGGGGGGGTTGGGGACTGATGGCCAGTGTGACACCAGGGCCAAGAAAAGTTTGATTAAAAAAAAAAAAAAAGTTTAATATAAATCTTTTCATACATAATACATCACAGCTGTGACGCACTCCGCAACATCCAGATATAGTTGTAGATACTTAAAGCGAATTGAGAGGTAAGGCTGGCCAATATATACCTAAATTGGAAAAGTATCAAGGGGTCTTTAATTTTCATCAGGATCAGCACCAGGAAGTAACATAGGGGGACTGTGGTTTTAGGTGGGTTTTTTTTTGTGAACTCTCTTAATCTCCGCTCCACTGGAACTGTCTCAGGCGACCTTCACTCACCACCAACCACGCTACCACCTGCCTGAAGCCCGCCCCACTGGGAAATCTGGGACAGACATTCCCCCACCTACCTGGTCTGTCGGCTGGCCCTCTCGCCGGAGCCAAGGCAGGAGGGGGGGATCAGGGGAGCCAGTAGGTTGAGTCCGGTGTTGGGTGTGTGGCGGTGGGGCACTGGAGGATGCCATCACCTATCCAGGGAGTGGGACTTTTCTCTTGTTGGTGTTGCAAAGGTGCGGACATGCAATGGCATCCTACGCTCACGCCAGGCATGCTCCCTTGCCTGTGTGAAAGACGTCTGCTGCCCAACCCCTACTGCTGTACCCACACAGGCTGCAGTGCTTCCCAGGACACCAGGGATTGCTAGTGCTGCGTGAAGCAGAACCCATCCACCCCAGGAGAGGAGAGGAGAGCAGTCCTCCGGGCGCTCAGTCCTACTCCTCCCCTGCCAACCCCTGATGACCCAAGTCCGCTCCCAAACCCGGGTCACCAGCATGGCACGAGGTGTGGAGTCTAGCACCTCAACCCTCAGCACCATCGGGCCAGCAATGCGGTTTTAGGTGTTTGCTGAAGGAGGGCAATTCCAGCAGTGCATGTGGTGCAATATTGCACTATAGTATCAGCACTGGATATGAGACTAGTTCCCTTTGTGGCACTTGAACCTGATACCTGCTGGCTCAGAACTGAGAGTACCATCACTGAGCTACACTGATAAATATTTCTTCTGTTTTGGAAGCTACAAACTTGGATTGTGCTAACAGGATAACTCTTAATTCTTCTATAACATGAGAAACGCCCAGCAAGTGACTGTAGCCCCATTGCAGTATAATCTGGCCTTTTATTTCATTTGCTCGCATCTTATCTCCATTTATCCTGCCAGCCCCTCATACTAACCATAGTGGCTGCCCCCTTTCTTGTGGTTAGGGGCGGGTTGAGCAGTAGCCTTCACAGCTTATGTCCATGCTGCTCCATTGTCAGCTGTAAGGTGCTGTCCACTGGAGCCCAGTGTATTGTGTCTCTGCCCCCAGTGAGCCCCAGATGGGGATTCTGGGACATCCATGTAAACCTCTCAGGCTTATAATTAAGTGGTAAAGTAGTATGGAGTCTTAACATTTGGTAATCACACCCCCTGGGTAATACATGGCAGAAGGAAAAACCAAGTGCTGTTTATGTTGGTGATTACTGTATGTAACCTAACCACCCCATCAGTGTACCTTACTATGGTTGTACAATAAAGCTGTGTCAATATCTCAGGGCAGGACTTGACAAACTTTTCACAGTGAACCCAACAAAATTCGTATGTGAGTTTGCTGGTTCAGTGTGAAGTGGGCTCCTTTCACATATGGCTACTTTTATCAGCCATAAATGAAAGGGACAATAAAAAAAATAAAATTAGTAAATCTCAATCTCAATCCTGAATCCAGCCGTCACCCATTAATGCGTATCCTGCTTTGGAGTGGGGGCATATTGAGTATCTTGGTCCCTCGGCAGGGTTTTTCTTGTATTTATCAACATTTGTGGGGTGGGTGCTGTCCAGTGGCCTACCTCCCTCTCCAAGTATTGTACTTACCGGGTGGGGACACATCAGTGCCATGGCTAGGTGGCAGTTTCCTCCAGTCACCCTTAGCAGAGGGAGACACAAATCAGCACTGCAGCTGTAGTATTCTCCTCAGTTCCCCTCAGCAGAGGTGGATACACATCAGTGCTGTGGCCTGGCATTCTCCTCCAGTTCTCTTCAGCAGATGGGACAATACATCATAGCCTCTGCTCGGCAGCAATCTCTTCTGGTCCCTCTCAGCACTACACCCCAAGAGACTGACCATAAAACCGGATAATTTAAAGAACGATCAGTGGGGAAGAGGGTCTTTATCACTAGAGGGACAGTGTAGTCTGCTTGGTGTCAGCAGTGGCCCACTGCCTGAGACCTGCTGGTGGGGGGTTGACACTCACATTATTGGTCAGTGGGGGATGGCTCACCAATGACAGTTACAATTTGGCATGGATTTTAGGGCAACACTGAGGGCATCCAGGCTACCTCCATAGCAGAGGGGATATGCATCAGAGCTGCGGCTCGGGCATTCTCCTCTGGCCTCCTTTGGTAGGTGAGGACACACATTACCGCCATGGCTTGGCAGCATTCTCTTCTGGTCCCACTTGGTGGATGGAGAGATGCACATAACCACTGCAGCCAGGTGGCATTCTCTGCTGGTCCCCTCAGTCTCAGTAGAGTGGGACACACATCAGAGCTGTGGTTCACCGCTGTCTCCTCTGGTCTCCATCGACAGAGGGGACATATATCATAGCTGTTGCAATCTGCTCAGGAACCAAACCTCTGTTAAAAAAAATACACCCCACTCCCATCCCAGCTAGCCCTCCCAGACCCAAGAATGGTAAGTCAGCACTCATAATATCTCACACCTCATAATTAAAATTGTTTGCTACTTTTTTGAAAACTGTAAAAAGCTTTACAACTATTTCAGTCAAGCATATTCATCTCGCAGGGCTGGACTAGCTCACCCAGCAAGCTACTGCAAGAAATAATGTAAACTGTGGCCACAACATAAGACTTGTGTCGCAACAAAATCTAATGTAGACTATAACCAGTGCTTGCTTACTCTCCTTATAGTCCAATATGGCTTCCCCTTCCCACCCTCAAAAAAGAAAATTACACTCAGTATTGATTCACATGTAAAGGGAAAACAGTTGTGAGACCTGTGAATTTTTAATATTATCTTTATTATGACGGCGGCGATGAACCTTGATTATATGGTAGGGAATCACCAAAAAAAAACAAAATGTTTGGACATTCTGCATATACTGTTTATACATGATTTTTTATTTACATTAGTTTTGTAGCCAGACCTGTGTATATTGTGAGATTTGAAGGACAACTAAATAGGTTTTTGTTTTAAAATCAACAGTGGAAAGTCTGAAAACACAGGGCTGCAGTCTAAGCTCTTACCTGCCATATGATGCCCCTCGTTTTGTGCTCAAAGTTGTTTTAATAGTGTTTCATCGCATTTGAAAAACTGTAAAAAAAATCCACAAGCTGTTTAAAACGCCCGCTCCGATAGCAGCCTAAGATGGCCACGATGTACCTGTGTGATGATGTCATTGGAGCGACAGCACTCTGGAGTGATAATGGGCTGTCTATAGGAGTCTGTTAAATATAGGTCTTTTTTTTTTGGTGTATAGGTTATACTCCAGCCCTCGCATTCTGGGGGAAACCCAGCCCTGTCACCCTGGCGTTTACCAGCCAGTACAGCTTCGCTCCCGGGGCTTACCCCCAGCGGGGTTGTAGAGGGGGCCCTCCCCTCCAAAACAGGATCCAGTGCTGCCATGCTGTGGCTAGTCAGGTGCAGGGCCTGCGAGTTTCCCCTTTGTCATATGCGGCTCTTTTCCTTGTTTTCTCCCTTGCGGGAGCATGGCTTGCAATGCTGCCAGCAACTGGGACTGCGCACGCTTCCATGTGTGGTCTCGTCAAGCGGCTGCCGCGTCCCAGCTTCCCCTACTGAGCGTCTCTGTGCTGTTGAACCCCAGCCTCTGCTAGGTGTCAGGCGAGCACTGGTCACGGAATCCCCCCCTCCTTGGAGATGGAGAGCAGTCCATCGGACATTCAGTCCATTCTCCTCTTAACCCCAGCGTGCCCGTGCTCATTCCTGAACACGCGCCCGCCAAGTGCAGATGATGTGGCGCCCAGCCAACCCTCAACGCCACTGGCCAGCTAAATATAGGTCTTTAACACCCTTGCAATGCATATATGTGTATGTGCATGTGCATTAAAGGATTCTACATATATGCATTTATTAGCTTTTCATCTGTAGACTTGGAGAAACATGATTTATAGCCAAAATTCAGCTTGTACTTCATAGCACACAAAATGTACAAATTGAAATCACATTAATGCAGTTAAGTCTCTGTTAGGTTGTTCTGAGAAAAAATATTATGAGCATTTCAGTGAGGGGAGAGTTATAAAAGGGCAGATTATAGGCATGTTTACATGGCGGCCTTCTGCACCACAATAATTTTGTTGCCCTCAATCCCGCTGTGTGCTACTCTTGTACTGTGTGCCTTTACACACCAAAGTTGGAATCATTTCCCGGAGAGAGTCTCGCGCGATTCTGGGATCCCCATTGCTTGGCAATGCCACACTTCCCTAGTTCTGAGGCTCGTGCGAGCAGTATTATGCTCAAGTTCAGCTACATATATGTAACCACCCAGTCCCCTCGGGTTACTAGAATCCCATCAGTATTAGACCACGTAGGGTCTCTGGGCAGCTTGTAGAGGATTTTTCAGAAATCCTCTGCACACAGCTCGTTGTTTACTTAGCTAGGCTAGATAAAAAATGAGTGATGTCATTTACAACTCTTGCAGCAGCATAACCCTTTGCCAGCTGCAGGGGAGGGAGTTTTAGAATCTTAGGTAGTTGTGCAGTGGGAGTCCAGCAGAGCAGTAGTGTTCAGAGGGAGAGGTGCCTGCCAGCCTGCCCTGGGCTGAGTGAAGGACCTCTGGTCATTTTCTCGCCCTAGAGAATGAGACAACAGCATTACCACAGGAAGTGTTGAAGACAAATAGTTCTGGGACCCCGGTGGGTCATGTCTGTGAGATGTCAAATGGGACTGAGAAATCCGTTGGTCCAAGGGGCAATCCTAAGGGACTAGAATATTGTCCAGCTGCCCAGAGCAGAGACTAAGAGAGAGTCTCCGTGGTTAAAGCTATGAAATTGAAGGGAAGAAAAGTTTTTTTCCAAAGGTCTGATGTCTGTAACAAAGGGACAAACAAACTGTGAGTACAGCAATATGGACATGTTTTAGGGAGTCGGCTGGTGGTTGTGCCCAGAGACAAGGCTAGATTATACCACTCAGGATCCCAGTTCTCACCACAAATATGTTCTGAATGTAAAAGTTTGAATGTGTGGATACCTTTAGCAGTCCAAGGGAGATTGAAACATCCGAGTTGTGTCCTGGAAGGCATGGCAGAGGCTGGCTGGGGGCCAGGGGTGGGCAGACCCTCACCTGGAGCCCTGGTCAGTGCTAACTGGTTACCTGAAGGGCACAGTTTGTCCTGCAGGTATTAACTTAGCCCATCTTGTCAGGAAGATTGATGTTGAAGTGTGTGGCAACCCCACGTAATAGACACTAAAGAGAAAGTCTAGAGATCCTTAAACAGAGGGATGGACTATTTTGTTCTGTAGAGAGTGGATGTGTAAATGCCAATACTGCCAATTTTTTTTTTTGAGAAAACAGTGTTCTTGATGTAAAGTGCTGTTTTTGTAAAGTACAGTATCCAAACTTGGGGAGGGGGACCACCCATTTCTGCCTTTCCATCTTTGTTCAGAAAATAGTCATACCATACAATTCCATTGTCTGGTAGTGGACATTCCATCTGTGCTTCCAAGAGTGAATTGTTATGGGCCCCCTCAGACAGAAGACCTAGCATAGCCCTGGCACCTCTCTCCTAGAACTCAGTATAAATATAAATGTTATTTTGCACTCCAACCCGCCGCCCTCTTACATGCCAAGCCAGGTATTCACCCTAAAGTCAGGGGTGGTACCTTTGTTTATGCCAACTTGTGGTTTGTTGCCTTGTCTGTGGTACAAGTTGGGGGTCCTGGTTGCAAGATGCTTCTTGGTCGGATAAGGGTTGCATTTGTTTTCTGATACTAGAAAGAAAGCTGAACTGGCAAGTAGGCACTTTTGAAACGGGCTAAAAATGCTTTTAAAATCACTCCTCGGAAAGTAGGGTCATGATATTGCATAGCTTCATGCATATTCATATTCCTTGGGATTTGAATATGCATAAGCACATGCCCAGTATTAAAGAACCACTTTACAAACAATTTTAAAGAAATTTTAGCCCCCGTTTCTAAAAACTGCCTACTTGCCTGAGTTCATCTTTCTTTCTAGTATCTGAAAATATATGTAGCTGAACTCACAGAACTGCACCCACGAGCCTCGGGACCCAGCATAAGGAATTATAGTATTGGTAATCAACAGAGGATCCCAGAGCCTCTGGCGAGACACTCTCCAGGATCGATGTCAACACAAAACTGCTTATGCATGGTGGAACTCAGCAGTGAAACAAAATGGCGAACCCAGGAAAACAGGGAACGCCAGGCAAACGAATGCTCACCTGTGTTGCATTGCCGGTTGCCTGTACATGACAAAAACTTAACGTTTCAGTTGCTCTGTACCGCACGTTGTGGTATAGAGCTTGTTGTGTAAAGGACCCTCAAGAAACAGCTGAAGGAAATTCAGCCTCCTGAGTGGCTGCGACCTGTATGGATAACTCATGGTATACTCACAGATTGGGGTGCTCTACAGGCCCCCCAAACAGTCGGAGTTCAGTTCAGTGGAGCTGTTTGAGGAAATTGCACAAGCAGCCAACAATGTGTAGTGGTGATCTTGGAGGACTTCAGTCTGCTGAGAAAACTGGCATCTTAAAAAGGATTAATGGCAGGGCTGAGACTCCACTCCTGTCCACTTTCAAGGACTTCTTCCTGGAACAGCATGTTCAACAAGGGACTTGGTTTGAAGCCATCCTTGACCTTGTTCTCAGGAGTGAAGATGGGATTATCTCCAGTGTGTCCATCAAAGAACCAACTGCAGGTATTGACCACAACAGGGTAACCTTTTCAGGGGTGACAGGAAAGACTAATTGGGCTTCAGCTACCATGACCCAAGACTAACTTTGCCAAGAGGGGGGATCTGGTGTCCATAGGTCTGGAAAAAGTGTATGAGACAGGTAATGCTGAACACATGGAATTTGTTGAAGAAGGTGCTTGAAACAGCTGTGGATGTCTATCCCTATAAGCACTAAGGGGGTAAAGGGCTAATAAGGGGCACCCCTGGTTTCACAGTGTCCAAGGCAATTGATCCTGTACAGAACATGTCTATACATGCTGGAAAGAAATGGGTTGCCTGTAGGCAAAAGAGGCGTACAGAGCAGCATTGACGGATTGTGGAAATAGAATTAAAGGAAGCCAAAGAGGGTCTGGAAACCAGGATAGCAGTAGAAGCTACAGATTACACCAAGGCCTTCTTCAGGGGGCAGAATAAATTGTACATGAGCCAGGAGTGATGGTTAATATTTACTTTGGTGTTCACCAAAATGCCGGGGGTACTGCTCATTGGACAGGCCCATGGCATCAAGGGTAGCCATGATGCAGCCTGGGGACAGCACACCCATCCTAGTAGCTGACTGACTTAAGATTTAACCAAGCATACAGAGTCGACAGGGTGCAACACTGTGTGATAAGCATGTCACACTTTCTTGCATGAGAAATTGGAGTAATTGCCATTGTGTTTCTGCAGCATGTCACTGTCGAAAACTGTGATAAGCACATTGCATCCTGGCTGACTCCACTGTACCTCCCAAGGGTAGATGGAGTACTATGAACATACAAAGAAGCCAGCAGAAGAAGGCCATTTGGTCTTATCAAGTCTGTTTATATTGCAGGGCCATAGCTTGAGCAAATGTCCGTGCCCTCCCTCCCCCATCCTCCCTACCTGTGGCCCTTACCTTCCCCTTATGCCTGTCCCAGCCTCTCTTAATGCTGCCCACTGTCTTTAACGAGATCACCTCTTCTGATATTGCATTCCAAGTGTCCACCCCCTCTCTGTGAAGAAGTGCTTCCTGAGCTCCCTCCTAAACCTCCCCCCAGCTTAAGACTGTGCCCCCTCGTGTTATGGTTGCCACTCAGCTTAAAGAAACTCTCCTTATCAACCTTATTTATCCCTTTCAAGTTGTTGAAGGTCCTAATCATGCCCCCCCTCTCTCTCCCCTGTCTTCCAGGGAGTACATGTTCAGTGCCCTCAACCTCTCCTCATATGCCTTACCCTGCTGACCGGTTATCATCTTTGAAGCCCTCCTCTGGACCTTCTCCAGCATGTTAATGTCCTTTTTGGGGTGTGGGCACCAGTACTGAACTCTGTATTCTAGATGTGGCCTTACCATTGACCTGTACAAGGGCAGTATAACCTCCTCTCTCCTACTACTGATCCCCCTAGCTATGCATCCCAGCATCTTGTTTGCCTTTGCTGCTGCTGTAGGATCACAGTGGCACTAAAAGAACAATTTGTGGGGTCTCTTGCGGTAATCTTTCACGAGCCCATCTGTACAGGAGTGGTGCGGGAGGACTGAAAAAGGGTAATTGGGGTTCCAACTTCAAGAAGGGGGCAAGGTCAGTCCGGGGCAACTACAGGTTGGTCAGCCTGACAGAGAACACGTAAGTCTGTGCTCCTACGACTAGAATCAGTTGCAGTCCAAATGAAAATAGATGAACAAAGGCACAACTAGTCGCAGTCAGTCGTGAGAAGAAAGGTGCAGCTCAAGTAGCAGGTAAGTAAGTTTGTGGCAAAAAAGACTTTATAAGTCTTTACAAGAAGCCGAAGGTGCCACACTGAAATCCCACAAAGGATATCCTTCTATAGCAGTAACACCTGATTGGCCGATTGTTGGGATAGGAGGACGTCTTTTCATTCATACTTATCAGAATGAAAAAGAGCACAAGCTGCTCTGTCATCGTACTTACTTTAAAGCCATCCTGGCCGCTGACTGGTCTTTCACTAACCACATCCTAGATATAGACATTGCCTCGAATACTTTAGCAAGATCTTTCTATCCATCTGTGACTCCTTACTCCCACTCAAAAACTCAGGGTGAAAGGCCACACTAACAATTGATCACTTCTGACCTACTAAAGCTTATACTTAAAAGAGACCAAGCATGGACCAAATATAGAAAATCTAAACTTCCCAACCTTCTTCAGGAATACAAAGCCCTCACGAAATAAGTGCAAATCCGAGGTCAGAGCTGCAAAAACAAACTTCCTGAGGGACAAACAGCTGGGTGCTAGAGGCAACTCTATACACACCTGGAGAACACTCAACGACCTACTAGGCAGAGGTCACACTGCCGAACATATATCCCTCAATAATGATGGAAGTCTAATAAGTGAACCAAGCGAGATACCAGTCTCTTCAACACTTATTTCGGTGACCTCAACATACACAAACCAAATAATATGCAGCTTATCGACACTAGCCTACCCACTGCATCCCCTGACTCTCTCCCCCCCCCCCAAATTCTACATCAAATATCTTTCCCCTACTAATGTAATCACCTACCTAAAAAAAGAATGACCCAAAACCCAGTCTGGGCCCTGACGACATTGACTACTGCATCCTGAAGCTTTTCCGAGTACCTATTGCACTTCCCCTAACCAACAACCCCAACCACTCACTCTGCACTGGGGTATTCCACAGTAAGTGGAAAAGCGCCACTATAAAACCACTCCTCAAATCTGGCTCCAGAAACAGTTTGTAACTACAGGCCCATTTCCTTCCTCGCGCCCCTATCCAAAATTATTGAAAAAATCATCCTTGATCAAACCATGAACTTCCTAGATACACACAAACTTCTCACAGACTTACAACATGGGTTCCAGTCACAATACTAAGACCACCCTAGTAAGGTTTACTAATTTCATTGAAAAGGCCACTGAAGAAGATTTCTACACTGGCTCAGTGTTTGTAGACCTAATAAAGGCCTTCGACCTTGTTGAACATAAAATTCTCCTCCACACCTTATCCGGACTAAATCTTTCTGCCGAAGTGATAAAATGGTTTGAAAATTACCTCATTAATTGGATGCACAGGACTACATTAGCAGGTCAATACTCTGAAATTCATTGCATCAAATATGGAGTTCCCCAGGGCTCCATCCTCGGAACTCTCCTATTATCTCTTGTAGTCAACCTCCTTCCCGATATCTGTTTATCCAAAGAGCTCATCCTCTGTGCAGATGATGCAACCTTCTTTTGCAAGGTTAAGAAACCCCTCTCTCTTCAGAACAAACAACAACATGATTTCAGTAAACTACACTGGTTCTCCTCCCGGGGCTTGGTCCTCAACTCCAAGAAAACTAAGGTCATGGTATTGTCAGGCTCTAGGAAGTCCCTAAATTTTGATTTTACTCTTGATAGACCACTCACGGCAACCCAATTTACAGAGTGTTCACCTTCAAATACCTGGGGATTCGCTTGGATTGTCAAATTAACTATGAGCTACATACTCATCAATTAATTAAAACATTCACCAAAGACTTGGCATCCTACATCGATTAAAAACATTTCCCATACTAGAAACTAGGGCCTTTCTTGCCAACAGTTTCCTGAATCTGAAATCAGCTAGATTAAAGACCACGTATCAGAGCATCATCCGATCCATCACAGGTCTCCACGTTAGGACGCACTACTGTGATCTGTACAAGGCCGTAAACTGGCTCCCCTGGAGGATAGATTTGACAGCAGAATTCTCACTTTTTCTTTAAAATCCAATTCGGCTCCATGCCTAGCAGCATCTCCTCCCTCTTCAGTAAGTCTGTACACCAGGACCACCAGGCAATCCACTATCCACATCTTCGTGATTCCTCGCTGGCATACCACTCGGGGGTAACACACCCTCTCCTACAAAAGTGCCAAACTTTTTAACAACCTTCCCCTGCCCTTGGTCCTGTGTAACACACTTACATCATTCAAAAACCAATTGAAATTCTACTTTTTAGATAAACTCCAATGCAGCTGCCCTGACCCACGCTCTCAGCTCCAACCTCTTCTTTTCAGTTTCCTGCACTTCTTACTTGGCATATTTTTGCTTTTCTCTTTAAATTTATTATATAATTATGTTGTCTTTAACAGAACCTTCCCTATTATCAATCAATCAATCACTTTATTTAACGAGGCATAAACACCATTGAGCAAGCTCATTTTCAAGGTGGTCCTGGACATAAATACAATACAGTACACTTCATAAGATTACAATTACGGTTGACAACGGTGCAAAAAAAATAAGATAAATAAAAAATATTGTGAAGGTGCCAGTCAATATGGGCCTATACATACCGGTCAACATAATTAACATGCAAAGGTACATAATGATAAGCTTTACTGAAATGAGAAGAGACAACAATCCCATATAGTCTCCGCTGAGTAAGAGCTCATACCTAAATGATAAAAAATAAGGAGGTATTAAGGAATAGGGTAGAAATTGGGGTGAAAGAGTAGGCAGCCAAAGGGAGGCCAGAATAGGTAAAAGGTAGAGAATAGGCAAGGTCATCTTGGATTAAGGAACTAGACTTGTAGGTCCTAGGTTTCTGTTGTTAGGAATGTGGGTGGATGAGATACTTAGGCGTAGGATTTGAGAGTGGCACCCGAGGCTTTAGGGGTCATCGGCATCTGAAACAGTTGCATGATTCCTTCAGATAATCCATTAATAGAGCTTTGAATGTGAAAATGCTTGGAAGTGAGGATAATTTTAATGAGTCTTGCATAGTGTTCCAAAGTGATGGAAGTGAGAATGTTCTGTTCTGTTCCCTTTGTATGACTGTTATTCCTGACGATGTAATGTCAGTAATAAATTAAATAATAAATTAAAAAATAAGTGTTTTTGTACCAGTTTTGTGTGCACTCTCATTCCAAACTATGTAATGTTTACCAGTATGTATTATTGTACCAAATTTTGTCACTGGATGCGTGTGAAAATGGGCAATTTTGCTCACATGCTTTTCCAGTAGAAACAATAAAATGAAATGAAAAAAGTTTAAAGTTTGATTTATTTTCTATTTTGAGTGCTATGGGAGGAGGGTTGTGGGGCTAGTGAGGTGTGTTTGGGGTTCTTTTCAAATCTTGAGGAAGGAGATTGTGGTCAGGGGCCAGGGTTTGAGGGGCAGTTACAGTTAGTGTGAAGGGGATTGTACCTTTATTGCGGATGCCTAATCAGTTATTATAAGAAAGGAGTTACATATATATTTTAGGTGGAGGCTAGTTGTGTGTGTTTGGGGGGTCATTTATTCAATCCTGGGGATGAAAAACTATCAGTGGGCGTTAGGAGGAGGGAGGTTGAGGGTTACTGTGTGGTTTAGGTGGGGTAATTACATCGGTGGGTTGGGAAGGTTTGTATAGGGTGTTGTGAACTTGTGAGTTTTTTGAATATTAGTTTTAGGATTTGGGATTTGTGGCAGCTTTACAGTCTGAAAATCCTAAATTTTGACCCTTATCAGAGACATCCATTTTTTTAAACAGATATCCGAGCAACCCTACTTTACAAGGCTCTAGTCTGGGGCTGTATAGTTCTTCAGTGTCTCAGGTTGCCCTTGTGTAATATACTAGCTGTATGTTCAGAGAATCCAAGTACAGTTAGAGTTAGCTACAAAGAAAGTTGGATTGATGTATTCAAATACAGTATGCATAATTTATAACATCCACCTATTATGGCGTTGCTTGTAAGGTTCTTGTTTATTTGCTGGACCTCCAGTAGTGCAGAGGATGGCCACAGAAACTTATCAGAATTCAGGAAGCAAACAAGGATAAAACAAAGAAAAGTGGAGCAGTCCGTAAGCCTGATATCAAGAGAAGGTATTGTTCATTGAAAGCCAACAAGCAAATAGACAAGAGCCTTGCAAGGAGTGACCACCAGTGTTTCTGAGGAAGTGGCCACATGCCACGAAATGTTGGCAACCTTGAAAATGAGCTTGCTCAATGATGTAACTGCCTGGTTAAATAAAGTGTGATTGATTGATTGATTATAATAGGGCGATGTTAGAACATTTCAATACATAAGAGTCGATCCAGTTTTCTTCATAGCCTGACCTAGCCCCACCTGGAGTACTGTGTGTAGTTTTGGGCCTCCCAATACAAAAAGGACATTGAAGGGGGATCCAAGATAGTCGAATGCACAGCTTCTTAGTTGGAACGTTCTTCACGAACTTCACAGAAAACGTATCTTTAAAGCCTTTTACCCACTCTGACCTTTACAAAAAAACACTGAAATGGAGCACTTACCTGGCAGGAGTGAAGAATTCCTCGCCCTGTGGTCTGTGCCACTTGATCAGCAGTTGCTTCCCGATCAACAGAGCCCGGGGAGAGGCAGTTGCTCTGGTAGTGTGCTGATGTCTCACAGCATACTGCTCAGGAAAGCCTGACTCCCCAGCCAAACTCTCAGGATTGAGTAAACCAGGACTCTTCACAATCAGAATAGTTTCCTCTTGAAGCAGAAGAGTATACGCTCGATACTGCTGGGCGTGCTTTCGATTAACTGTTACTGTGGACTGAGCAAAGCAACTGCAACTTCAGTGCCCTCTTAAAAAATTGAATTTTTGCGATGTTAGATTCATTAGGTTGATTCAATAGCTGAGGCAACAAAGAAGACTGTAGCTTAACATATTGTCACTCTGTCTGAGCAAGATGCTACGATTGCTGCTCAGGAGGCTAATTGTTATAGTTTGGTGAAAGAAAATTACAATATCATTTGCAAGCTTGAAAATAATGAGAATCTACCAGTATATAGGAACATACGCGTACCTGATATTCCATATCAAATGGACTCAGAATTTGCAGATACTAGAGAACTAGTTATGACATATTAATTTCTACATTTGATGTGCCGTGGGTAACCTTCTGTTGATGTTAGGATGAGCCTTCAGTGTTCAAAAAACCCAGCAGGAAACATCCAGTTTTTGAAACCAACAATCCGAGCAACATTTACAGGACAGGAGACTGTTTTCAAATTGGCTGGACTCTGGATTGTTGGAATACAGAAGCAGTAAATGCTTCCTCTACCCTGATCACTGCTACTCAACCAAGCAGCGTCAGTGATAGCTCCTTGTTTATTACCTGGAAGTTCTGGAAACTGGAGCCCAGTTCTCCTTGTTACCCCAGCAAAGTGAAAGTAACGAAGGATGGTCATGTTTTCTTTGAGGTAGATCAGCCTGTGGCATCCTTGGTGGAGCAGTATTCAGCCCAGGAGATGGTGGAATGTCTGGCGTCTTCGGAGATATATGCTTGACAGTACTGAGAAGATGGATCTGTGACTTTGACTACTATAGCAGTGCTTATTTCTGCTTATAGCTCTCTGTGCGTACTTATTTAAATCATATCACTTAATCTTTTTTAAGGCTGTGGAGAGCGGACATTGGAAATTTTGTAAAATTATTAAGAATGGAGTGTCAACAGTAAATGTCACTGCACATTGTTGGATTTTGATTTATTAGATATATTTTCCAGGACTCCATCCCCCCTCCACACACGGACACGCCCATTCATGAAATGGTCTCCTGATACATCCAGTATGTTTTAGATATTGCATATTACTCCCATTTCATCTTTTTTCCTTTTTGCACAGTATCATATCTTCATATGTATTAAGTGGGTGTGAATATATAATAAGATGTAAATGTCAACATTTTAGCACATTGAATAAAATGCAAAAATAGAGAGTTAAAAAGGACATTGAGGCAGTGGAGATGATGCGGTGGGGCCACCAAAATGAACGTGGATATGAAGGGTAAAAGCTATGAGGGGAGACTGAGGCCCATAACATGTTTACCTTGGAGAAGGGAGGCTGGGGGGGGACATGATCTCAGTCTTTCACATACGGAAGGGTATCTACCAGGTCAGAGAGATTGAAATGTCTGATGCCCTAGCAGGATGCTGAGACACATTCTGAAGCTTAAGGGCAGTGAATTCTGGGGTAAAGATAGGAGACATTTCTTCTCCCATTGGGTGATGAGCCTGTGGAACAGTCTACCAGAAGAGACAGAGGACATAGCATGAAGACTATACCGGGCCTTCATGGATCGCCTAGACAAATGTCTGCTTTTCAAGAGAATTATAGGGTATAGACTGGTCATAGGGTAGGTTGTAAATCTCTAAAGTAGTACTGTACATGTTTGTACAGCATATTGTTGGTGCCTGCTTATGAAGCAGGGGAGGGGTGAATTTGATGGGCCTAGTATCTCTTCCAACCTTTTATGCAGGTTACTGTGCAAAAAGCAGAGTGCCACTTCTGCATATGGGCTGTGCACAAACGAAAACGTTTAACTAAATGCACACAGAAAATATAACAAGTTAGAATCAACAGTTTGGACACGGGTGTTCAGGAATTATGTGAAAAGGCAAAGGGTGTGCATAGTATGCTTAAGTACTAGATGCTTACTTTTGCTTTTCTAGATAATTTCTGAAGAAAACGTGTTGTCTGTCAATTCCAACTTTATTTTCAGGATGCATTTATTCTAACCCTTGTGTTTTATTTCACAGGGTTGTTTCTTCCTTCATTTGCTTTGGGGGGTGGGGGTATTCTGTTTAATCCCTTTCTGTCTCCAGTGCCCCGCATCCCTCCACAGACGCTCCCAGCCCTGTCCATCTCTAGCACTTACCTCTGACTCCAGATGCCAAGGGATACAGTATCTCGCTGTACTGAGCACAGTTTTTTTCTGCTTTAAGGTTTGACAGTATCATGCTCAGCTGCCCCTTGTTGGCCCGTCGAAGTGGCAGTATAGGCGCAGCCCAAGAACGATGGGTCGTCATCCTACTTGCTCCAGGGATGTTTCCTGCTTTCTTGGGTATTCCCGCAGGATGCTGCCGACTCACGGCTGAAAACTGCATATATGCACATACTTGTGGGACCGCGCATCCGAGTCAGGCAGGTTCCCTTCCAACGTTGCTGACCCACTGAAATACGTTTGGTCACCCAGGTGGCAGTGTAGTAGCAGGGAGCACAACCCACCTTCCACAGAAGAGGAGAACATCTGTTGAGATGCTTGAGCCTCTTCCCCTGACTGGTCCTCAGCATCCCCACTTGCTTCCAAACTCACATCATCGACCTTGCGAACGGTAGCACCACAGTTGAGCTGGCTGGATGGCCTAACTCTACATCTTTTTTATTGCTGAGGATATTTGCAGGAAAATTGGATGTTTTTCCTTAGACAGCATCTGCTCCTGTTTGTCTAAAGCTGAAATCCAGATCCTGTTTATGGCATCAAGCGTGTTTCTGTAGCAACAGATTATGATGTCACAAGCAGAGGATTATGGCATTTGTTGTAGCTTGAGTATATATAGTTCAAGGCATGAGGAGCCTGCTGTCATGCAAGCATGCTTAATAAAGAACAAGTGGAAGATATGTTTCATATGTTTGATGTATTTAAGCTAAATTGTTTCTATTATGTCTTCCAGGTTTTCACAGAGGCATGAGTAGCTCTTTAAATTCTGTATAAATTAGAACATGTGAAAACCTAATGTTCTTGGCAGAGTATTAGGAGACCTTTCTCTCTTTTTTTTTGTATTTTACAATTAAATGGAAAACTGCTGTGGTCTTGAATCTGTACTAGCACCACTCAGGTGGAAATAAATGACCGTGACCTGTCTACAATATCTGGATTTTAACAAATGCTTAGTGGAGAGAGAGAGAGAGAAAAGGACAAAGAAGTCGAGAGTTAGACAGGTTTCGATCATTTTTCACTTAAGTTGCTGGGATTTGACACAATTTAATTAAGCAGTCTAATGACCCACAGTATGCTCCCCGTAGCCACCACCTCTGTGGAACTTTTCTCTCCCCACCCCCACCCACAATCTCCTCAAACTGGTCACAGAGCCCAGAGATCTCCTCAATCCATCATCATGATGTATGATGTCATTAATCCTCCCTGAAAGCTTGATGCAGGGAGCAGCAGCACTGGCACCAGGCAAACTTGCAGGAATGGGCTGTTTTTCCCAGCTCTGGTCTAAGGACTTCTCTTGTTACAGTAAAGAGTCCTAAACTGCCAAGGCACTTGAGACGTTGCACTGTTTTCAGTGAACAAGTGAACCATTTTGTTTCTTCCCAAATGACAGGGCTTCAGATGTGCAGAATGGTGCCATTGAATCGGTTTGAGTTTCGCCTTCAGGTCATTTAAGGCAGATGTCCCTGCAGCTTGGAATGTCATCACGGGGCATTTGGGGGGATGTTTTATACAAAAATGTTCTGCTTTAATGTAGTTAACTTACTTACATTCTGGCGTGGGTTTAAGAATAACAGAATCAGTCAAGGAGAAGCATTGCTTATCTAATGTGGTGCATTCTTTCTTTGATTTATTTTATGAAGAATTGAAGGATGTTTTCTGTAAATCTCCCTTTTATAACGTTGTCATATGGTTGAGCTTGACTGATTCTCTTGTGGTCAAGAGGACGGCAACTCACCCTGAGTAAAGCAGCATGAGGTCTTGAAGAGCCCAGGGTGACACTGCAGGGAAAGGGGGTGGCTGGTCAGCATCTCAGCTGGCATGCTCACTTCTTGTTTGATTGAAGTGCGTTATCTGCACAGTGATAAAGGAACTTTCACTGGCACATTCTCCACAGTACCTGACCTTAAGAGGCCTTAATAGTGCATTTTGTTGCGTGCATGTGGTCGTAGTGGTAGTGAGGGTTACGTGAAGTTTAAGTCTTACAAAAAAGCTTGTTGCAGAAAAATTCTTACCAGTACTGTAACCTCTCATAAATTTATATATAGGGCCAAGAATGTGAACATTAATGCTCACCATTTGGAAATCCCATCTGGAAGAAAGATCATAATCAGCGATGCCGTGATGATTACATACTCGGCTCCGTTTAACTAACCAGTATGTTCACTTTTTACCTGGCTTCTCACAAGAAGTGATTGTTCTATTAAATGCCGTATCCCTTGACCAAACATCTTCCAGGCAAAACGTGTGGTTTGTTTACATTGGAACCTTTTGTATAATAGCACAGTGTGGCGGCTTGCTCCTCTGACGCCTTTCATTCTAACTTTTCTTCATGGCTTGGGCACAGCTCTTCAGTACGTTGCCAGCTGAGTTACATGCTGGCTGCTCATTATTATTTTTATTATTGCAGAGTCATTACAGCAGTAGGTTGCACACCTGCTTTTGAGGCCATAAAATCAGAGGGTTGGTGGGGGTCAAGCCCCACACCACAAACTCGTGCCAGTATCCACCCAAGAATACTGAAGGAACTCACAGAGGAACTTGCCTCCCCATTAGCAGTCCTCTTCAATAAATCCCTGGAGAATGGCAGAGTCCCAGAGGACTGTAAAAAAGCCACAGTGGTACCCCTGCACAAAAGTGGGATCAGGGAAGACACTGGTAACTACCGTCCAGTCAGCCTCGCCTCAGTAGTGGGGAAAATCAAGGAAACATTACTGAAGGAAAGAATAGTGTAATATATGGAAGCAAATGGAAAACTGGACCCAAACCAGCATGGCTTCTCAGCAGGGAGGACATGCCAGACACACATGATTGAGTTATTTGATTGGGTTACCAGAACGGTGGACCAGGGTGGAACAGTAAACATAGTGTATCTGGACATCAGTAAGGCGTTCACTCTGTTCCACATAGGAAACTAATAAACAAGTTGGAACACACTGGAGTGGGGCATAAAATAGTCAGCTGGGTTAAGAACTGGCTCCAGGGGAGAACCTAGAGGGTCATGGTAAATGGCACTCTGTCAGAGCAAGGTGGGGTAACCAGCAGAGTCCTCCAGGGATCAGTACTGGGGCCAATTCTATTTAACATATTCATCAGCAACATCGCAGATGAATTGGAGGGAAAGGTACAGGTATGCCTGTTCGCAGACGACACCAAGCTCTGCAACAGGGTAGACATGCAAAAGAGCGGCAGGAATGGACTCTGATCTAAAAAAGCTGGAAGAATGGTCAAAACAATGGCAGTTGAAATTCAGCACCAAGAAGTGTAAAATTGTGCACCTGGGGAGAAAAAACGGGGCAGGAAATATACCTTAGGAGGGAACAACTGACAGAAACTAAGGTTGAGTGGGATCAAGGAGTACTCATATCTGATGATTTAAAGACAGGCAATGCGAAAAGGCAGCACAGAAAGCTAATGGCATCCTTGGATGCATAGGTAGGGTATCATGAGTAGAAAAAGCAAGGTGATAATCCCGTGTACAGGTCCTTGGTGAGGCCGCACCTAGAGTATTGTGTCCAGTTCTGGAGATCACACCTCAAGAAAGACAGATCATCGGAGATCATTCAGAGGAGAGCTACAAAGATGATTCACGGACTTCATCAAGAACCCTACGAGTCAAGACTCAACCATCTCAAGATGCGCTCACTGGAAAGGAGGAGGAGGGACAGGGGGATATGATTGAGACATTCAAATACCTCAAAGGAATTAACTATGTACAGACTCAGGACCTTTTCAGAGAAAACTTGTCTATGAGAACAAGGGGGCACAGCATGCGACTACAGGGAGGTAGATTCAAAACCAACATCCGGAAGTTTTTCTTCACCGAAAGGGTGGTGGAGCTTTGGAACAGTCTGCCCCCAGAAGCTGTGGCAGCAAAGACAGTGAGAGAGTGCAAGCTGGCATGGGATCGGCACTGTGGAAACTTAGGAAGGAAAAAAGATGGGGAGTAGCTCACACGGGCAGACTAGATGGATCATATGGTCCCCTTCTGCTGGTGCTTTCTTATGTTCATATGTGCAAATAGTGCAGAAACTGTAGTGCAGTACGAGGTGGGTGCTGCACTGCTGAGGTGCCATCCTTCAGAAGAGATGTTAAACAAAGGTCCCTTCTGTCCATCTGTAGTGCTGTTCAGGTGGAAGTTAATGCTCCAGTGCCACCTATCATACGACAGTGGATTTTCCCCATTTTCCTGGTCAACATTCCTCCCCAGTCCTAAAACAGGTCTATGTAATGCACTCCCAGGCTGCACTTCTGAATGACCTGTTACCACTCAGTGTGCTTTTCCTGGTCAAAATTACAGATAAATAAATGAACTTTTATAGGATACGCCCTGTGATGTATTTGATGTATAGGGTGGGTTACTTGCTGTTATAAAATGGCAAGAAAAATCTAGAAGTTTCATTGGTTGACTGACATCAGCTGACTACATGAAATCTCTCTAAATGCAAGGTCAGCTGCTGAATCTGTTTTCTCCCCCACCCAAAAAAAACTCCTTACTGAACAGTATCACTAAGCCCAAAGTAAAAATCCTTGCCTTTACCACCACATTTTTCAAACTAAATTCTTTTAAACTAAACATAGACTTCACAAAAACTACACTGCCAGCATCATGGCACTTTAATAAAAATAAAAAAAAAATTCCCCTCATCCCCGGTTCATCTCAGTGTCTAATGAGAACTCTGTGGCCTGCCCCGAAAAAAGCACTGTTCTTCCACATTTCCCCACAAAGCACATCGCCGCAGCATGCAGATTCAGGAAATCACTTTCACTAAGAACACCACTTCCTGTATTTTATAATCTAAGCCTGTCACGTCCATACTCCACTGTCCACCTCAGTAAGTTATAAAAATTAGTCAGCACTGACTTATTCATTTCCGATCCACAGGAGGTAGACTTTTCCGAGATGCTGCCATTTCTGTTCACTGCTCATTCTTAAGCAGAGGGAGCACGCATTGGCAGCAAGCAGAGCGAGTGAGCTGGGTCCAAACACAGTGGGCATACTGCAGTCACTGCAGTCACTACTACAAACAGTCCACTTACTAAAAACAGCAACTGAAAGTCAGTTGCCACTCTTGAAAGGACCGAGTTGGGGACTGACAGCAGCGGGTGGGATGAGGATGGAAGTAAAAAATAAAAAAATAAAAACTTTACACAGCAAAAGTAACCTGTTGCTCCTGTTGGGGGTGGAGGGTCATCTCCATTACAAACGTCAGTTCAATTCAATTTTATTTATGTGGTGCCTTTTGAATACCAAAGCACCTTACAAAAGATTAAAACAGCTTCAACATAAAAGTACGTATATTATAAATAGTATAAAATAGCAGAAAACAGTCAGCAATATTAAACTAATCCCCAAAAGCACAGATCCATAAAACAGTTTTGAGCAGTTTTGAGCACACTGTTTAAATCCCTCCATGGTCGGGCACTCACGTATCTGACAGGGTAGAGAATTCCAAAGGGTGGGGGCTGAGTGCATGAATGCTACGGGCACTGGAAGATTTTAGACAAACCCTTAGAATCTCTAGCAATCCCTCATCAGTCGAATGGAGTGATCACCCAGGGCAGTAAGGGACCAGAAGCTCTTTCAGGTAGTCTGGACCCTGTCCGTGTAGGGCTTTATAAGTCAGAAGTCCGACTTTGAAGGTGATTCGCCACTGTACCAGCAGCCAGTGCAGTTCGCACAGCACCGGGGAAATATGACAGGACCGAGAGGTTCCCATCAATAACCGGGCCGCTGCATTCTGCACCAGCTGCAGGCAGTGAATATCCACCCCTGGAAGCCTAGGCAGAGAGCATTGCAATAATCCAGGTGAGAGGACACAAAGGCATGGACCAGCATAGGAAGGTCACCAGATGGAACAAGATGCTTAACTCTGGAGCTGTTCCTCAGATGGTTGAAAGAGGATTTGATGACAGCCGACACCTGCGAATGAAGTGTCAAACCCTCGTCAAAAATTACCCCAGGTTTTGCACCCGTTCAGAGGTCAGTAGTGGGAGACCCCCAAGAAAGTCCCAGGGTGACCCCACCCCAAACCCTCTATCCAGCGACCTGGTCTACCACCAGCACCTCAGTCTTTGCCGAGTTCAACCTCAACCAGCTCAAATTCATCCACTCCTGGATTTCTGTGAGACAGTTATTATATGCTGAGAGAGCTCTATCATGATCAGGCGCAAAAGAAAGGTAGAGCTGGGTATCATCGGCATAGCGATGAAACTTCAGCCCATATCATCTTACAGTGTCTTCTTTACATCCAGCCTCATCCTATCTGCCGCAGTCAGCTTTGCCCCTTCATTTTGCAACCAATGTGAAAAGTGTGCCTTCTGGCACACACCCAGTACACCTGTACTGCAGAATGCCCCTACGTGTGTAAAAGTGAAGTTTCTGCACCTGAAACTGTAATTCTGCCCAAAATACAGTTTTCTCCGGGATGATCGGAATTCAGCCTCGTTCCGGAAGCGCATCCTGGTTAGGAACATGAGTCAGCCCAGAGTGCAGTCACGAAGTACAAGTTTTCCTCAAGACACCTGTAAAAAATGTTGTTCTTGTCCCGTCTTTAACTAACAACTGCTGCTGGTAACGTAAACTTGAAACCGAGCACTGTGAGGAGCACAATTTAAATTTTCAGAACGGAACTAAAATCCTGTGCATGCACACAAACGGCATGCTCCTGCGCATGCGCATGCACAGGAGCTTTCTTTATGCCTTTCCAATGCATATGCGGGATTTTAGCTCCGTTCTGAAAATTTTAATTGTACTCCTCGCAGTGCTCGGTTTCAAGTTTACGTTACCAGCAGCATTTGTTTATTAAAGCCGGGACATGAATAACAGTTTTTTTTACAGGTGCCTTGAGGAAAACTTGTACTTTGTGACCACGCTAGGGGCTGACCCATACCAGGATGTGCTTCCAGGACTCAGCTGAATTCGAGCGCCCTGAAGAAAACTGTATTTTGGGCAAAATTACAGTTTCAGGTACAGAAACTTCACTTTTACTGACGTGGGGATTTTGCAGTACTAGGTAGGTGTGGTGCCAGGAGGCACACTTTCACATTGGTCACAAAATGAAGGGGCAAAGCCGATAGTGCCCTCTAAGTTTAGCTTTTTGTAGAAACATATTTAAAACGATATTTTACGTGGAAAAAAATTGTAATTTTTTTCATGTCCTTACTGAAATGAGCCATTTTATAAGTGTGATAAGACACCCAGGGTGTGAATTGAAGGATTTTAATGCACTTCCCAGGGTGTAAGGACACTCTGCCTTTAGCCTCACGCTTAACTATGCACTAAGGCAAGGATTAAAATCCTTTAGTGTACCCGGTCATGGCTTATTACTTGTATGTACTATGTTGTATGACTGGATGTATTATTCTTATCTTTACCTATAAGAGTTATTGTTCTGCTTTGCATAAAAGTAATAAAATATAAATAAGGAAACATGACAAAATACACATTTACTTGACTCACATATTGATTTTTTTTTAAATTTTAGAGTAGCTGGTATGTACTGTGTACACAATGATAAATAAAATGTTAGCACTTATTTAAAGCAAACAAAAACCTGGTTCCTGGGGCTTGTTATGAATTTCAATAACAAAGATGGTTTAACAAATTAGGAATGTTTAACTGATGCAAAGCAACCACACCACAGTAGTAATGAGATGGATTGTCCTTGAATCTGCTTGTTTTGAAACATTTTAGTCAGGCCTTTCCTCCTCGGCAGATGGTCTCTCTGAGATTTCTTTGGTGCACTGGGAGAGGTATTTCAGTGGTCTGGACAGCACTGTGAGCTCTGGAAAGAATTTACTGCTGGAAAAGGGACAAGGAGAGAGGTCAGGGTGTTATTGATAGAGCACAGGGGGCAGTTGGAGGGTCCTTTCTGTAAGCTCAAGCTGTGACAGCCTACAGAGAAACCCAGTGGTACAGAAAACCATTCCAGTAAAAACACACACACAGGATGTTCAGAGAAATCAATGCTAGCTGAAGGCTTGTTGTCACCCGTTTAAAATCTTTTCCGTATGTGTTTGACAACATAATTTGGCTTCACAGATATATTGGAATCTGGCATCATGTCCAATCCCCCCCCCCGTCTTGATGTATACTACTTCTGAATTTAACTTCTTCTCAAATAGAGGGAAAGGTTTCATGCAAAACACATTGTTTGTAAAACAGACTCCGCTCATCGCTTTCTTGTGGTATTGTACAGGTGGTAAAGTTCACGCCTCAAGCAGCAGTGACATCTGACAGAAAGACCTATTCATAGTTGACATTTTGACTGTGCGTATGCATCATGGGTATTGATGCTGACTCTAGATAAAGTGTTTGGTTGAACTAAACTGCGGTTTGAAGATGCATACTTTCTCTCATACCTAATACTAGACAGAGTGAAATCCTTTCACTTTTTGTCATCTCTAAAACTATTAGGTCCAGTAAAATGCCTTGTTGTTTGATTTGCTGATAGAAGATATTTGTGTCTATAAATGCATCATGAAAAATATTTAATGACAGTTTGGTAAGAAGTAGTATGTTTGATTATAACCCAATACAAAGATATGTACTGCTTGAAACTACAAATAATTCTAACTCTGCTGCTTGAGTTGCTCTTTTTCCAGTCAAGGTTCTTCTCCCTCCTCACACTCATTTCTTGGCATGAGGCCCAAGGGTGCTGGCTGCCATTTGGATGTCAGTAAGATTTTCTGCCCTGGTTTTCACCCAGTTCTCTGTCCACTGCCTCCTGGTGCATGCTGCAGCCTCTTCTGGCCTTGTGGGGACATAGCAATCCTCCTGTGGAGGAACACAAACCTTTTGTTGACCCACTGAATGGGTCTTCATGGTCGCTGAAATGAGGCATCATTCTCCCTGTTAGAGAAGCTCTGAGCAGGACCCGCTGACCATGGCTGCCCAGTAACCGGAGACACAGGCCACCTCTCAACCCCGTGTCTCTCGTGTCGGAGCATGGTACGATACCGCTGGGTCATAGGGCTGTCTTTTGTAGTTTTTTTTTTTGTTTCATAGATGTTTTTTCTGCCCCTCAGTCACTTGTCGCACTTCATGTCTTAAGCCACCTTTCAGTCCTGTTGTCCTGTTACCCACTCCAGCAGTTACCCACGGCTTGTCACTGTGGCTGGACCTGTAGGAGAGGCATCTCTCACACTCTGTCTCACCCACTCACTGGAGTGTAATAAAGGCCTGAGTGTACCAGAACTCTCATCCTGATGGACACTTCTTTTCCTGCTTTTCTGTTCCTTCCCTAACTGCCACAGCATGACACACACACACACCCCTTTCTGGGCTTGTGTGCATGACACCCCTGTCTGAGAGCATGCTTCCTAGGTCCAAAATGGGTTTTCTGATGGCAGGCTGCGGCACCCTACTCTCCCAGGTTGGGCCATGCTGCCTCAGCCTTGGCTGCTTTCCTGAACCCAGGACTCTCACAAGAAGATGTGCTATGCTTCCTCTGGGTCACCCTTGAGTTTTTCTGTTAACGGATGATGTTGAAAATTTAGATTTTGTCTGTTACTTGGGTATTCCAAGTGTAAAAGTGACTCTGTAGCCTTTCCCCGAGGACAGTTTAGCATGACTGCAGAATTTGTAGCACTAACAGTACACTGATTTTGAAACAGGAACCAAGAAGAATAAATGAGAATATAAATTACTGAAGTGCTGTCATTATCTGAGCTGCATTATAAAGCAAGTTAGCTGTTGCATTCTTCTAACTACCTAGATTTAGTTCACTATCCATACTTAGTTTGTCTTCCACTGAGCATGCTCAGTCACCAGACAGTCTTTAAGGTTGACTTCTCCTACTACAAAACCATGTTGTCTTATGGCTCTGCTCCCTTTGCACTCAGGTTGTTTTTTTCCACTGGAAGAAGCTGATCTTCTCCTTTGCAGCTTCTGCTAGATAATTAGGATTCTGCAAGTTTTAAAGCTTTTCAGTGACTTTTTTAGAAGTTTTGCTTCAGTGTTCGACTCATGCATGCCTCCTCACTGTCGACTTATTGCTCTTTGGTCAAAGATAGCCATGCAACAGAGGAAGAAGCTGGGTTCAACAGGTGTGCAGGTACCCGATGTCCGCAGCCAACAGACATGATGACTCTGTGTATTGCCATGGTATTTGCCCATGATGTGGTACATTGTTCTTGTTGCCAGGCCACGCACCTTAGGCACTAGATGAGCACCGACCGAAGGTGTTCTAGTGCAAGCCAATCAAGACATGAGTATTGTTTGTGACTGCGAGGTCGGTGCTGCAGGGAGATGGCCGGTGAGGATATTCCGGTCCTAAACCTCCTGATAATGGAGAGGAGTCTCACTGGCTCTCCCGACTCCCCACAAAGGAAAGTTTTAGTATTATTCTTCTGTCTTTTCACTCATTCGAAAATGAGTCTTTGTATTGACACTGAAGATACAAGAAGAAGAGTCAACACCGGTTGTGGGATCAATGTCTGTCAAGGGATGATTCGCTCTCTGTTCTCCGCCAGAGGGCTGATATGGTCAGTTGCCCGCTAAGAAGGTCATACCACCATTGGAGCCCATCAGCCTGTCCACAGATATCCCATCTGGGCAGCTAAAAGTGTCAATACCGGTCAGTCTGACCAGCGACTCTGTCGACACTTCGATTGAGGGAGAGGATTCCTTGCTGTCTGCGACTCTGATGCTGACTACTTCCCATCCCAAGCAGGGTGGGTCATGGTTGGCTGGCTTCTGGTTGGCCCAGCACCAGTTCAGCCACCACCTGTTGCCCTGACTTCAGTGCCTCCTCCTGTTTGGCCAGTGCCCAGGGACCCTCTGACAGGGTACCCAGACCTGGAGGCTCCTGTGCCACATTGATCCTCAAGTTGATGCTTGAGATCATGCTCTCAGTGGTCAGTGTGACGTTCTTCTTCATTGTCTTCTGGTTCTTGCCATCAGTGTTAAGCAGTTGCAGCTGGGAGAGGGCAGCTTGGCAGCACTGGGTGTACAGTGCAATTCCCCAGATTTGAAGCTGACCAGCGATGCTGATGAACCAGATCTGGACAAGAATACCACTCCAAGTGCTGACTATAGTTGTGTGTCCAGTGGTCCTACCTGTACTGCCCATGCAGCAGCGTCTGTTACAAATGGAACCCCCACCTCCACAGCCAGTGGAGGGCGATCCAACCAAAGACTCCCTTCAGAATCTGGATTCCTTATCTCCTGTTGGTGATGGTTACCCAACAGAAAAAGTTGACCATGCCTTGTTTTGGCAGTTGATGCTCCTCTGTCTAGACTCTTGTTCGGGTGCATCATCTACTCTATGAATTCCACATTTGGGGGACCAGTCCTCATCGGCCGCCTTTATGCAATATATGTCTATGTCTGTGGGTACTCCATTGGAGGTGGTTCACAAGGAGACCTGCCCATTGACTTGAACAAGACTCCTCACCAAGGGTATCCTTCTCCATTGCCCTTGATGTTCTAGGCACTGCACTTAGCAACTGGCAGCACCAACCTCCTGCCATGCCCCTTTGTGCCATATGGACCAATAGTATGCTCCTAGGTGGACTGCTTTATGGAACAACCGTTGCACAGCCATCCCCAACCAACTCAATCCCCGACCCAACTGTGCAGTTGGGCTGCTACACCAATTCCCACTGGTGTGAGTTAAGCAGTACTCCTAGACCTGGGGAACTCTCTGGGAATCCTGGGTGCCAGGGTGTTGGATTGTACCATGCCTGGTGGTTGTGCTGCATGAAGTTGGCTGGCATTGGCGCTAAAAAAACCAGCAGCCAAACCCCAAAATTGTACTCTTGGCAGGATGGACTAGTACTTAAAATAAACTGTAGCCCTATGTAAACTAAAAGGATGAATGTGTTGCAGGACCTTTAGGCTCTGATGCAGTACTCATGGTTACACTCAGGCTGATGGACCTTGGTCTTAGGCTGCAGTCTTGACTGGATATACCTACACTGTCCTGAAGTCCTTTGTTATACTTTCCTCCAACTTTCCCTCCGATTCCTCTGCCAGTCACTTTGGATCAGGCACCTCTCATAGATCAGCTGGGCTGTTGCTCCATCAGTCTCTGAGTATTTGAATGAATACTAAGCCTCTGCCTGCTCACCTCTGCAGAGGCCTAAGGCAACACACTTCGGAGGCTGTCACCTGCCTGTGGTGGCTAGCATGGTGACTTTCAGGCCTCTCTGGTTGCTTCGCAGTTGCTGACCCCTCTGGTCTGGTTTTGGAAACAGCTTCTCTGGATGCAGAGTGCAGACTGAGGCACAGCTGCAGGGCAGCTTACCCTTACAGACTGAATCCCTCGGCATCTCTTTCTGATGTACTACAAGCAGCAGTCTTTGTCCTCTTGGTTGTTAAAACACACTTCTGCCTTCAAAATATATGCACAGTGCAGCTTACACTTTTGCAGATGGTAAGTTTGCTCTCTATTCTATCTTCTGCAAACTGAGAATGTGTTGAAGATTCCTTAGTGAAGAAGCCAGCAGACAAGCTGTCAATTGGCTAAGTACTGCTGTCAGTCACTTGGAAGGAGCTGTCTGTCTGCTTCTCGATGGCTGAATAGCCATTTGACTCTCGAGTGAATTAATGAAGCCCTCTACTGTCCCTGAAGCCCTTGTGGTTCTGCACTCATTCTTTGGAGCCTGATTGGTTGTTGGCGTGTCCTCTGTGTCTGGGAGGTAAGGGGCTTTTCAAGATGGCTGCTGCTCTGTAGTTCTCTAGGGGCACTGACACAAAGCATTTATTCCAAAGGGCTCCTGCCCTTAAATAATTATTGTGCTCCCTGTGTTTTTTTTCATGGATTCACGTTGATGCTCCAGTGTGGTGGAGTTGCAGTTTGGGAGACTCCCCAACTGCGCAGTTGGTGGCAGGCACAAGCAGTGGTGCCGGTTTGACCCATGGTGCAGTCAGTGCTGAAGCAATGCTCCTCTGCTGTAATCTTAACCACCACAGTCTGCAGGTGCCCCTCCTGACATGCGATATGGGCAAGGCTTTTATTTGTATGAACTCATGTATCCACCTCCACTTGTATGTTGCTTCCAATGTATGATTATTCGTAGGACTTGTCAGACTATATGTATGACCTCCAATTGTAAGGATCACCTCCACTTGTATGTTGATTCCACTGTACAGATTATTGTATGAATTGTAGGACTATATGTATTATCTCCCCCAATTGTAAGTTATTACTTCTCTACTGAGTGCTGAATCTCATGTTTTATATGTGCCGTCTTGATGGCCCAGGTCGTTCCTGAAAACAGTCCCTTGAACCAGTGTACCTACTCGGTTATCAAATAAGTAAGTCAGTTCATAAACAAACAAACACACAAACAAACAAACAAATAATTCCCAATCTAGTCCCCACTCCCAACAGTACAAGCCCTTGGGAGCTGAAAGGGAACACATTGGTGCCATGTAGCAGGTGAGGATCTGCAGAGCCAAAAAGGAAAGCCCCTATGCCTTTGGGGGTGTTACATCAGCAATTCCAAAGAGAAAAAAAACACAACAACAGAGGACTGGTACGCCTAGAGATAGTTAAATGCTTGTGGGTGCTCATGTCTTCAAGATGTTACAGTGCATTTTCCACTGCCTTCCAGTGACAACCGTCTTGATCAAATCTCTGCACTTCTCTTGACAGCTGGATGAAGATAATCTTTTAATATGCTGATGTAATAACTCTTGACAGACTGGATGCTACTGAGTGACTTGGAATTTATCCAAAAATGAATGTCAAGACTATGATGCGCATAACTGGAAATTCTTGGATGAGGGAAAACCAGAATGCTTCCATTGACTAGACTGAGAACTTTAAATCTAGGAAGTAGTGATGCATTGGGAATTACTCCCCAGTTCTGTGTAAGACAAAACAATATACATCCTTAAGAGTTTATCTTTTTTAATGTTATTATTTTCAGTTATAACAATGGCAGATTTATTGTCCATTGCAATAATAAAGGAAAAGCTGACATACATACTTGTCTCCTTGAATTCTTGTACAGTAGGAATGGGAGAAAACCTGTTTGTCCATAATATCCAGATATACCACCACATTGCTAGCTGTTTCAGTGGCTTGGGTAGTATCCAGTAGGGAGAAGACACAGGAAAATTTTACTGTAATCTATAAAAGATTACTATAAACGTCTGCAATGGTGGTATATTAGTAGGGAAAGATAGCCTCCAAGCTAACTTCCCCCCTAAACAACAAAACCAAATGCAATATAAAAAGTACATATTAAAATTACTGCACAACAGTAAGTACTCTGTGGAAACTGTGAAGGAAAAACAGTTTGAACATGAGAAATACTAATTCATGATAGACATTAGCAGTCGGTAACCCCCAGAGACTTAAGAATTCAGCTCATGGCGTGGGTAACAATACATAATGGCGACAAGCCACTTAGTACACGACCAGAGAAATACTTCCTGTAAAGCCAAAATAACACACTCTTTGCCCATGACTGAAAAAGTTCTGCATGCAGGACTTCATGACTAAATCACAAGTCCTTCTTGCAGATATAAGCTCAAAGCCTAATTAAGTCTCTTTTAAGGAGTCTGTCTCAGGCAGTCCATGTTACATTGAACACAGTGCACTTCAGGCCTCCTTGGATTCTGGCCCATCTAGTTCTGGGGCACTCCTGGCTGCAAATTCCTTTTCATTTTTTTTAATACTTTCTATTTAAGCCCCCTTCTGTAGCCCCTCTACTCTTCAGGATCGACAGGCACCTCCCGATCCCCTCCTACCTCCGAGCCGTTGCCTCCTGCATCCATGTAACCATGGCTCTTCCCCCTCAGTCGGGATGGGGGGGGGGGATGTACCACCATACTGTTATGTCTGTGTCAGGCAGGGCATGTGCCAACAAGGTGGAGGACCCGGATATACCAGGACTGTCTCTGTCACAGAGGTGCTGGAATCATGGTGTTCTTTCCCATTTTGTCCCCTGGGACGTCACGTGCATTGATGTTAATGCGTATGTGGGCACACTATGTGTGTGTGTGTGTGTGTGTGTGTGTGTGTGTGTGAATGCACCAGCGCTCCCCCCCTTCCACTTTCTGTCCCTAGCTGCACTGCCACCTGTGGTTACCTAGGTGACAGTATCACAGCAGAGCGCAGAGTTCTTACTCCTCAGAGGAGAAACGCATCCTCTGGGATGCTCAGTCCTCCTTCCCCTGGCCAGCCCCAAGTGACCTGGGCTTGTTCCCGAATTCAGGTCTCTGGTTACATGAGCGGTAGAGCTACCGCTGTGCCAATGGGTCGGCAGCTGTTTGGTTTTGTCAGGCCATCTCCAGGTATCGCATGGGTCTGAAAACTGGCAGGTTTTTCCACCATAAGTTACCCGCAATCTTGCCGGTAGCATGAAGGAGTGCACAACTCCCATGGCCCGGAGGTACTAACAAACTGCATTAAATTTCTTCCTCCAGGCCCTGGTCTGGAAAAAAAGGTCAGAAAAAAATCTTGACATCCAGTCTGTTGACTTCAAAAGGGTAAGCTGCCCTGGCCAATCTTAGAATGTGGTCCCTCACTTCTGAATCCAAAGTGTGCACCAGAATAGTTCTAAGCTGATTTGTGGTGCTAGGTTGAACCCTTGGATTGATACGATAAGCCTTGTGCAGCATAGACCAGTCTGAGACCTCCAGTAGTGGTAAAGAGGATTGGAACCGGTGCTTAATGTACCTTAAAAGTTCATTGCCCTCAGTGCCCTCTGAAACACCAACTAGACGTAGATTTCCCAACCTGACCTCATTTTCTAAAGCTACAAGTCTCCCACACATCTGCACATTTCTTGAGTTAAAGTTGGTTATTGCTGCATGCGCAGAGACCGTGCACTTATTCGATTCAGCCACCACACTAGTAAGTTCTTTCAAAACTGAGTCATGCGTTTCCAATTTTGTCAGTGTCCTTTCTATTTTAGCATCCATCACATGTCTCGATTCTAACATTGTTAGCTATGGAGACTCTTCGGGTAAGGGTGAGTTACTGGCTCCAGTGTGATCTGCTGATTCCCTGACCTTGTCAGTGGTTGGTGGCACAGTTTTTTTGTGGTCCTGGCTGTTGACTTTCAAGACAACCCATTGCCAGTTCTTTGGTATCGTTCAATTTCAGAAACACTCAGAAATAATCTGGTGATGCTCAAATTCATCTTTGATGAGTAAAATACAGTGTTTAATGCTGAGGTATTTAAATATTTATCTGGTGTCCCCTCTCCCTTCTGTCCTCCAGGGAGAACATGTTGAGGTTTCTGAGTCTCTCTTCGTACATCCAACCCTGCTGAGGCTGGATCATTTTAGTTGTCCTTTTATGGACTGATTCCAGAAGATTGATGTCTTTCCTTAAGTGTGGGCACCAGTACTACCCACTGTACTCAAGATGTGGACGCACCAAGGATTTGTACAGTGACAGCATGACCTCCTCTTTCTCGCTAGTTATTCCTCTGTCTGTGCAGCGTAACATTCTATTTGCATTGGCCACTGCCTTTCTGCAGTGCACAGTGTGTTTCAGGTCACTTGTGATGATCACCCCCAAATCTTTCTCCTGTTCTAACTTGGTAATCTGCACACCACCCAAACAGTATTTGGTCTTTGGGTTCTTAGCCCCCAAATGCATGACTTTGCACGTCTTGGTATTGAACCCCAGTTGCCAAATACCAGACCACCTTTCAAGCCTGGTTAGGTTATCGCTGAGATCCTGTTTTCCCTCCTCGGTATTCACCCTCCCAGAGTTTGGTGTAATTTGCAAACAGGCAGATTTTACTTTTTACTCTGTCTGCTGTGTCACTAATAAATATATTGAACTGCACCAGACCAAACACTGAACCCTGTGGGACCCTGCTAGTGATTGCTGTAGCCCCCGAGAATTCCCTCCCGACCCCTACCCTCTGACTCCTACCCTGCAGCCAGTTTTTTACGCAACTCTTTAGCTGTACTCCTACGTCCAGATCCTCCAGCTTCCTGAATAATCTCTTGTGGGGAACAGAGTTAAAAGCCTTACTAAAATCCATATACAGGATGTCTAACCCCTGGCCCTTATTCCCTGTTTTGGTCACCCAATCAAAGAATTTAATTAGATTTGTTTGGCAGGATTGCCGTGCTACAAACCGATGCTGCCTCTCATCCTGGAGCCCATTATCCTTCAGAAAGCACACCAATCTTTCCTTTAGTATGGTCTCCATAAGCTTTCCTACTATTGAGGTCAGACTGATGAGTCTGGAGTTGCCCGGGTCATCTCTTGGCCCAGTTCTGTGCATGAAAATAATTACAGAAACTTTAACTACATATATTGCACAAAGCACATTAAAAACAAAAAAAAACACTCCAGAAGGAGCAGTGAAAAATGCTCACATTTATTCTTGACATCTGGGGTTGTTTGCCATCTGGATGAGTCAAGAATACATGTGAGCACTTTACACCGATCCCTCTGGTGAGTGTACTGTTTAGTGTGCTTTGTTGTTGTTCTCTTCCATTTACAGTTACACCAGCCTTCTTGGCTGTGTATTCCCATTTTGTATGCTTTGCACTCTGTACAGTATTTTGCCAGTACTGTAAAATGTTGCATTTTCATTCTGTGTCTTTTGTGTGGAGACCTTTATTGAGAAATTAAGATTGTGTTGTCCAGGAAATGTAAATGCACACAATGCATGATTCTTCCAGGGCAGTCTATTAAATAAGAGAACGATTTCTTTGTACAAACTATATGAAATATGCATTCCCTTCATTATTAACTTTTTAAAATTCTTTAATTCCTGCGGTTCCAACAGCCTCTGGTTACCCCATGGAGCAGAGATCAGAATCTGGCTACTAAGGTTACTGGCTGTGAGAAGGAGTTAGTCATGAACTGCAACCAAAGACTTGCTAGCAATTACCTAGATTTCATGGTAATTGAGTGTAATGTCTTCAACATGTGTGCATGCCATGGTGGGGCTGGGGTTGGAGTTGGCACCTCTGCAGTTCAGGGGTGAAGTAGTGACCTGTGATCTGACTGCTGGAGTCCATTTTATGTTACTATCAGTCTGTTTTAGACAACAATCTTCTGCCTCTCTCTTGAGAGTTACAGCAGTGTTCTTGCATTTCTGGTACTGCCAGCTGTATGGGATGGCTTCCGGGCACTGGAGCCACAGGCTGCTAGCAGTATTCTTCATGGGTAGCATGATTTTGTACCAGAAATCTTTCTTAGCAATCTCCATTGTTGTTCATCTTTTTCTGCTGCAACACAATAGCCAAATAACACACTGCACCACTTTACAGTTATTTCTGCAAGAAAACCTGCAAACGTCTACATGTTACTTCATTTGCCTGATGCAAATATAGAGGAAAAGCTGTTTATGCAAAACAGTTTTGCTTTAGATTTACATCAGTAAATTAAAAATCCATATTGAAACATGCAAATATATGAAGATAGTAAAGAAAGAAGACCTCTGGTCCATCAGTCTGTTTTCACCAGCAACTCAGTAGACATAACCATATATTCTTATTTCCTCTAGGTACCCATCTTTCGTTAATGACTTGGACAATTTCAGGTTGACACCATCAAAGCTGAAAGTTTGTGCCACAAACCCACCACTCTTTCTGTGAAATAACTTTTCAGAATATTTTATTGAAATCTTCCTCTGTTAATTACCCTCTCATGTTCTCTAGTCATGTGATCATTTGTTACATTTAATAGTTTATCTGATCAGATGAAGATACAGTTCCGATCTGCGGCACCTTTAACTCCATCAACATAGTACTTTGCTGTCTGCTGTATCAGCCCATTTTCAGAACAGCATGGACAGTGGCGCTGAACATCGAGTTCATGATTGTTGCGTGGTACCATTGTTCAGCGAATGGGAAAATGCTGAATATCAGCACTGTATTCCTTTTAGCAATTTGAGGACCGTTACCATATCTCATCTGTGATATTCTTTACTCCTTTGAGAATGCCAGGAAAATATACTGCCTTTGTAGGTGGAATGAGCAGTTGTTAATACCTCACTGGTCAGTTCGCAGTTGTGGCACATGATTTATCAAGCTTTTTCTTATTCTGCCACAACCTGTGCCCTCAGCCTGGCACATTCTAGCCCTGTCTCTCACTAGCGCACAGTCAGTAATCCTTCACTGTCCCTAGGACAGGCTTGAGAGGGTCAGGCCCCACCTTCAGGGACACCAGTTTGGTTGGTGTGGGGGGATCCATGGGGTCAGCATTGTAAGTACAGGTGTCATCTGAGTCGGTGACAGGTATTTTCACCTATACTTGCACTGTCCTATGATTCATCTTGATCATTAGTGGCACTGTGCACAGCCACGAGCAGCCTGACATACACACACGCAGCAGTAGCAGCAGCACAGTGTACCTCACAAAGGGGAGCTGGCTCTATGGCACCGTGAGGTTGTCTGTATGGTACCAGGCAATGGGATCAACATTCTGCTGGGCTGGGATGTGCTATCTTCAGCAGTGCTCTTCCCAGCCTTGACATAATGGGCCTGTGTCCACTCCCGAACATGGGTGGCCTGCATTGGGTCATCAGGTGGCTCTGTTTTGTCCCTTTAAACCAATGTGGAGGTTTAACTTAGAATTAAACCGGCAAAAAAAGACCAATGGTCTATCAGTTCTGCCCAGATTCTACCTAAGCTGTCCGGTCTACCACTGGTTGGGTTAAGGCTGAGCTCCTCACTTGCAGCACTACCTTTCCCTCTGCCTCTCTGATTGTACCCCACCCTTCACCCCACAAATGCTTTCACCGGTCCCTTATGTAACCCCTGCTTGCTGGGTTACTATGCATTTAAGACTCCTTCCTTTCACAGAAGAAAGGGTTCTGAAAGAACTCCTGTAACTGAAGGTGGACAAAGCAGTTGGACCTGATGGGATTCACCCCCAGAATTCTAAAAGAACTAAGGTGGTGAACTAATGACACAAATGACTACCCTTTTTAACAAATCATGGAAGGATGGTGTGCTACCTGAGGACTGGAGGAGGGCAGATATGATTCCCCTTCACAAAAGCGGGAGCAAGACAGAGGCAGGAAACTACAGACCTGTCAGTTTGACCTCAGTGGTAGGGAAAATGATGGAATCCCTTCTGAAGGAAAGAATTATTGAGTTCCTAGAGGCCAGTGGGGCACAGGACCCAAGGCAGCATGGATTCACAGCGTTAAAGTCATGTCTGACGAATCTAATCGATTTCTTTGACTGGATGACCAAAGTAGTAGACC
Source organism: Neoceratodus forsteri (assembly GCA_016271365.2). Classification (NCBI taxonomy): domain Eukaryota; kingdom Metazoa; phylum Chordata; order Ceratodontiformes; family Ceratodontidae; genus Neoceratodus; species Neoceratodus forsteri. The sequence goes on along the minus strand of CM057455.1, from coordinate 1,798,071,547 downwards.
AGGGAGGGGCTGTGGACATGGCCCACCTAGACTTTAGCAAGGCATTTGACACAGTCCCACACAAAAGATTAATAAACAAATTAGCTAGCCTAGGAGTGGGTCTCAGGGTGGTAGCCTGGGTAAAACATTGGCTGGACAATAGGACACAGAAGGTAATAGTAAATGAAGTCCACTCGGAAGAAGGGATACTAGTGGGGTACTGCAGGGTTCAGTACTGGGTCCGGTCCATTTTAATGTCTTTATAAGTGACATTGCAGAGGGACTGGAAGGAAAAGTATGCCTCTTTGTAGACGACACAAAGATCTGCAACAGGGTTGATGCACAAGGGGGGGTGGAAAGGATGAGAAGGGACTTGGCAAGGTTGGAGAAATGGTCTGAAGTATGGCAGCTTGGATTCAATGCAAAGAAGTGCAAAGTAATGCACCTGGGAAACAAAAACCCAGGGGAAGAATACACAGTTGGGGGGGTAGTAACAACAATGACAAAAATGGAAAGGGACAAGGGTGTAATCATATCAGATGACCTAAAGGTTAGCAAGCAATGTGAGAAGGCAGTAGGGATGGCCAGGGTGATACTGGGATGTATAGGGAGAGGCATCACTAGTAGAAAACAGAAAGTTGTTATCCTTCTGTACGGACAGCTGGTGAGACCCCATCTGGAGTACTGCGTCCAGTTCTGGAGACCCGATGTTCACAAGGACATAGACAGAATGGAGGCTGTCCAGAGGAGGGCAACTAAAATGGTGCATGGTCTGCAACAGAAGCCATATGAGGAGAGACTAAAGGAGCTTAATATGTATACCCTTGAGGAAAGGAGGAAGAGGGAGGTCATGATAGAAACTTTTAGGTACCTCAAGGGAATCAACATACTCCAAGAGGGTAGCATCTTTCAGAAAAAGAGATGTGCAAGAACAAGGGGACACAATTTGAAGATGGAGGGGGGAAGGCTCAGGGGCAATGTGAGGAAGTATTTTTTTCACAGAGAATGGTGGACCCATGGAACAGCCTTCCTGAGGAGGTCATGGGGTCGAAAACAGTGGGGGAATTCAAGAATGCATGGGACAGACATAAGGCAATTCTTGTGGGGGGGGGTAGGAAGAAATAGGCTGTTGGTTAACTAGGATCTGCAGCTTATCCGTTAGGTAGGGAAATGGGCTGACTAGGTTGGCCAAGTGGTCCTTATCTACCATCAAAGTCTATGTTTCTTGCTGATCCAGACATCAAAGGTGTTTTTTTACCTGAGACAGCCGACACTGTTGTGGCAAACACTGGACCGAGAGCCAGCCAGTCTACTTCCTGGTTGCCTTGGACATGAGTGTACACCTACAGGACTATTTCAGGGTGTGGAAATATGTGTAGACTTTGCTGTTTTCTGCAAGAAAGCTGTGTTTGTGCCTTTGAACAGTGACATTATGCAGTTTATTTGTTTGGTAGAAAGAGTGGCATTCTCATCCTAGCCAGCATATCATCGACAATGAGCATCATTAACATAGAGCCAGAGGGACAATGAGAGAGTGGTGAACTGTGGGCTTAGACTGCTGCGGGATCTGCCAGCAAGTACCATATCTCTGCACCAGGCTATTAGTACTGAGAGGGTCTGAATGCCCAGACTTGGATATCAATGTGAATTCGCCGTGGCTTGATCGGGGATAGTTGTGCTTGCAACTTGTAGTGCCAGTGCAGATGCATTGTGGGAGATTGAGGGGAAAGTGAGGAGTGAGCAGCCAATTGAGAGGGAATGGCATGAGCTGTAATGGAAGAGCACTGCTTGCTTCATGAAGGAATTCTAATAGTCAATCAGTCAAGTTTATTGGAGAGCAAATTGAGAATAAATTCTTATTTACAGTAGCACCGGAACTGTGAGTAACTTCAGGACTTTGCACTGCAATGAGGACACAGAAAATAGTCTGTGAAACCATATACTGGATTTGGTCCGCTGGCTGGGAGGTTCAGATACTTCTGTTTGAGGTTTAGTCATTCTTACAGTTCCATGGTCTTTGGGTTTGGGGTTTTCTGCATTCACTGAGATTTGCGGTTATTTGATTTCAAGTGCATCAGAGCCAGTCAACCACGTGTGACATCAAACCCATGGGAGGTTTGTAAAGTCTTAAGAGTGAATCAGATTGGTACGAGTGGGGAGAGGGTAGTGCTTCCAGTACAGGAGAGCGATATTAATACTGTAGTGTGGGACGGGCTGCATGAGAGCGGGGAGTGTGCCAAGGATGGCATTTTTAGATACAGCCCAGGAACGTTTTTCATTTGGCTGTGCCTGTACAGGGCATGTAAAAAGGGTTCTACCCATTCAGGGCACTGGCGGCAGTGCGCCTGGTAACTAGGGCGCCAAGTCCCAAAGTTGCCAACCCCTCTCCTTGTGGAGGCTTTACCCCCCCCCCCCCACACAGCCCTTTCTAAATATACCAATTCTGGGTGGGGGCAGACCTTGGGGAAGGGGTGGCAAATTTCACTATTTGGTACCCTAGTGGGCACACTGCCGCTGGTACTCTGAACGGGTGCAGTGTGTAAAAAGCAGCCTCTGTTATTGGACTGGGCCTACATAGGGAAACTGAAGATCAGTCTTTTACAAACTACCTTGTACTACCAGCTAACTCTCTTCTGCCCCTTAGGGTTTACCGCCCAAATAATGCTGTGTTTACTATTTGTAATTATTTGTCTGATGCAGTCTGTTTAGAACTAAACGCATGCTTATTGGGAATTCTACTGCCATTAGGAGCATCACAGTGGAGTGACTACAGTGGGGAAATATGGCATCCCAGGTGGTTGTAAAACTTTATATCAGGCCCTGTATAATCTTTCTCTGGGTGGAGGCACCAGGCTACTTTCTTTCTGTCAATGGTGTGACGACCCCCGCCCCCCGTACTTGTCAAGGGAGACTTAAAAAAGCTCAGTAGCCACTGCAGCATCTACAGCCACCTAGTAGCAAATAAGGTTGTCGGGGCCCACCCTCTGAAGGCACAGGATATAGCAGTGGGGACCCTGCTGTATCTTCTGCACACACACAAACCCATGACACCCACTGGTTGCGGTGGGACAGGGAATCCCCCCAACATGCTAGCCCAGCCACCTGACAGGGAGGGCTAGGAGCAGCAATTTGGGCATTTGGCTGTATTTTGCAAATTTTCTGGTCCTGCATCTTTCTAGAATCCAGGGGATCCACTTCAGGACCCAGAACAGGTATCCGATTGGAAGCCCACCTGTGTCCCTTGAACTGCCTCCCTCGCAGCTGCATACTGGGGTGGCAGGGTCAAGGACAGGTGTCCTGTGGAGGTGCACAACTGTGCATGCCATGCACCTAGTGCCTGTCCCCAGCTGTGGAGGTAATGCAGGCCAGGTACACACAAATTGCATGTTCCCAGCCAGCAATAGACACACACACACACACACACACACACTAGTTTAAAAGAGCCAGACTTTGCCCATGAGGGCTGAGTGTCCCTTTAAATCCTCTACTTTACCTATTGTTGTTGCTCTGTCCTGAACAAGGGTATCAATATATTTTCTATACTATGATGACCGAGTCTGTATGCTATACTCTAGATTGGCCTAACCTGTGATGTGCCATTTCATTTCATTTTGTTAACCAGGTAAAATGTACTGGACCAAATGTTTGTTTTCAGACATGACCAGGCACATAAAACAATACAGCCCTGCACAATAATAGATTACAATACGGAAGTGCAAAGCACAGACAAGTTAAAAGTATCAACAGAACAGTTAGACCAAAAGGTGTCCTCTTAGACTTTTTTTGAAGATCAAGTGAGTTGGTTTAGATATAGCTGAACAAAGAAGAGTATTTTAAATTCAAGGAGCAGCAAAAGGAAAAGCCTTTGCTCCCATTCTGGAGGAAACCAAGTACCACATGGAGACCCGGAGTAGAGGACCTATGTCCTCTGCTTTAATAGTTCAGGTAGTGGGAAATATGATGCTAGTTAGGAAGAGGAGCCAGCAAGTGATAGGAAATGGAATAACTGGTTGGTTCAAAAACTGGTTGATTAATAGATCCCAGAGTAGTGTTCTAAATACTAAATTATCTGAAGCCAGGACATTGACTAGTGGAGTACTGCAGAGTCTGGTCCTAGAACGCCTTCTGTTCAGTATATATATCTGTGACATATGCAAGGAAATTCAAGACAAAGTACTTGGTCGCTCTGCAGATGATAAGAAGCTGTGTGGGATGGTTGACAATGAAGGGTTAACAACAAGAGGCAGGATGTGAGAAGACTGGAGAAATGATCCAGTAATTGGCCGTTGAAATTCAAGACCAAAAAGTACAAGGTGATGAAAAATACAGGAATAGCATACTGTGCTGATGGGATGCCAGCAGACAGCACAGAGGAAGAGAGAGAGAGACCTCAAGGTGTAAGAAATAACCCAAGACTAGAACCATCTTCTCATAGTGCAGCAAAGCAAATTGGGAGGGCTAACAAGATGCTGGGGTGCATAGGGAGAGGGACTACTAACAGGAGGAGGAGGAGGTAGGCAATAATGCTCCTCTCTAGAGCACTGGTCAGGCTGCATCTGGAGTACTGTGAGCAGTTCTGGGATCTGTACCTAAGGAAGGATAAGGATAGACTAGAGGCAGTGCAGCGAAGGGAAAAATATGGTCCATAGGCAAGAAGGCAAAAAGTACAAGGAAGGACCAAAACGTCTTAACATAGGGTGGGGGGAGATGGTTATGATAGAAACATTCAAGTTCATGAAAGGACTTGCTAGAGCTGACACAGCAAGTTTGTTTATTCTGAGAACCAGTAGTCCCTTAGGGTTCATGTGCTTATGTTGAAAGGAGGATGTTAAAAAAAAAAATGTCAGAAAGCACCATTTCTTTGAAGATGTGGTGGATGGATGGAACAAGACAAGGTTATGGAAGCCAGGACAATATCAGGGTTTAAAAGAAAATTGGATGGATTAAAGGGAGTTATACAGTAAGATGGGATATTACGGAAGGTAGAGAGGAGGAGGAGGAGGAGGGAAATAATTAATGTTTGTAAGATTCTGTGTACTGAATCTTGGGACAGTCTAGATAGATTTTTCAGGTCTCTTTTCTGTCCTCTTTTCTGTGTTTCTATGAATAATTCAGATCGTGAAGCATTAGCATTTCTTCATATATAACATGGATTTTATTTGTTTTATCTGCAGCATCCCTTCATGGTGGCTTCCATTTTATTTCATTACTTAAAGTGATACCCAAATCCCTTTGTTGGTCGCTGTTAGTAATATCTACACCATTTAAATGGTAATTAGTTCTATTATATTTCTTTACCAATACGCATAATCTTTCATTTGTCAGCATTAAAATCCATTTATCCTTTAGTTGTCTGTTCCTTTCATTTGTTTGTAGTTTTGAAGCTCACTTATACCCTTCTGTGAATCTTCTATTTTCCAATTTGGTGTCAAATGCCAATTAGAAAAAACAGGTGCCCACCTTGTCTCTGGGCTTTTTGTGAATATGTTAAGAAAAGGGGTTCCACAGTGAATCCATGTGGCACCTCACTCATTACTTCCTACCCTTCAAAAAGGCTAACATGTATTGCTACTTCTTGCACTCTACCAACTAACCAGGCATTAACCCATTGTTGTGTGTTTCCTTTAATGCGCTGCGCTTTCATTTTATCAACTTATGAACGAACCACATAGAAACACAGAATCTGATGGCAGATAAGGACCACTTGGCCCACCTAGTCTGCCCATTTGCCTACCTACAGGATAACCTGCAGATCCTATTTAACCAACAGCCTATTTCTTCTACCCACCCACAGAAATTGCCTTATGTCTGGAGACAAAAGCTTTGCTAAACTCCAGAGGCCAGTTTCAGAAAACAAAATGGGACTAAGTCCCACTCCGCAACTCCAGTTACTGACCAAAATCTTCCACAGCTGTGAAGATTAGTATTCTTAGTCTACCGGAGCTGCAGAGATGTTACACTGGCCATAACATTTTTCCACAGCTATGGGGAAAAACACCCGCAAGTTGCCGTAAATCGTGGAGCTGGTGGTAAACCATCTCCACCTTTGAGATCTACAGCTTGTGGGAAAACTTCAGCTCTGCAAGTGGCAGCTCACTTGCGCCAGGTATTTCCTGCAGCTGCTGGATTTTTGGGGGCTCTGTGAATCCGGCCCCAGATAAACACTATCCACAGGTTGTCTTCTGTTAAGTTTTTTTTGTTCAGCATCTTAAAGAATGAAATTACATTTATTACAATTTTCCTTTGCTGAATCCATAACGGGACACTGAATCTACTGTAAGTCATGCTCCTTTAGGTGATCAACAGTCCTTTCTCTGATAAATGGTTCCATCAGTTTCCTGGTGCTGCCATTAAGCTTTCTGATATTTAATCTCCTGGCTCTGATATAGAATCTTTCTCGAGTACAGGGACTAAATGGGCCTCCCACCTATCATCGGGTACATCTTCTATCCTAATTGACTCATTGAATATTATTGCAAGAAGTGTTGCTAACTCACGAGACAAGTTGTTTCTGGATTCTTGCATTAAATTGTCTGGCCCAGGAGATCTGCCCCCATAGAGCTTTTCTCTCCCTGGCCATGTCTATCAGGGATCTACCCTGTTCTGGCCCACTGATGACCCCCTCCCAGGTTGTGACCCCACTGACATCTCCCATGGGACTCCTCTCCATTCCAGGGGCCCCAGGGGGTGGACCATCCTCCCCTCCAAGGCAGTCTATTGTGAGGACCAGGACCCAGGGTCAGCAAGCACCAGGACCTGTGGGAGGCCCAGGGAGTCCAAACTGTTACAGAGATGGACACGGGTTCCCCCCTGCTTTTCTCCCTGGTTGGCATATTTATAATGGTGCAGTAGGGGCTACATACAGAGCTGGTTTTACAGATGAGGGAGACTGAAAACAGTAAAAGAGAGAGATGTACAAAAAAGTGAAAAGGGGTTAGGCAAATAGGAATCGGGAATTCTGCTGTGTTTCTTTTCCCTTTTATGGTGTTTATCTGCCCCTTAATACGGATGCCTGTGCTGTAAGATGTGAAAGTTACCATTGACTCTGATGCAGTGTTTGTTAATGGGAACCGTAATGAGATTCTGTTACACTAGAACTCGGATCCAGCAATTCAGCCACTTGAATATTTGTCCCACTATGCATTGCCACTCCTCCTCCTCCTGTTTTTTCTGTTCTATCCAGTCTATATACTGTGCATCCATCTGACTCTAACTCCTGTGTATCTTTCTCATTCAGCTGAGTTTCAGTAATCCCACTAATTCCAAGTTCCACTTATGTAATCAGTCGTTCCAGCTCCTCCGTAATATTCCCTATACTATATTCATTTGTTGAAAAGGAACATTTCCCACTTTTGACATGCAGCCCTCCTGGTCTTGTTCTGTAAACCAGTATTACCAGTTACATTGGCTGCTGTATTTGACATATTATGTACACAGTTTTTACAAGTGCATTGTTTGGTAGTTCTGCACGCTAACCACTTTTTGGCACCTGAGCCTGGTACTTTGAGTTATTCTCTTGTCTGGCATTGCTGCTGCCACCACAGTTCTAGTATCTTCTTGCCTAAGAGTGTGCTGCTGATGACAGTTACTGCGGCCTTTCTTGCCACTGTAATGTGAATTGTCTGCTTTCACAGCATTCTCCTGTTTGGCATCACTGCATCTACTGTTACGATTTCAGCTGTTGACCGTTTGTCACTTGAGTCTCCTACTACACTTCTAGTCAGTTCTCTGGCACTGTTGCTGTATCTTCTGCTGTCATCAGCCCTCACTCTTTTTTTTTTTTTTTTTTAACTTATTTATACCTCTTCAACTGGGGGAGTGTACCAATGGTTCCTCCATCCAGCATGGACTCCTTGTGCCCCTGCAATGGCTGCAGGCAGAGCTCTGACCCCTTTCACCCTGCCCTCCCCAGGCCGCTTCACATCGGGTACTTAACCCTGCACACTGCGGAAGACCTGGGGGCCGGGCTCAGGGGGAGCTGACTTGAGTGTGTCCGCTGCGGCCAAGCCTTCACATATGGGTGCTGGAGGACTGTTTTTCCCCTTAATGGTGCCCCCACAGCGCAGGCATGCAATGGCATCTGGGACGCTGCTGCATGTCCGATGTCGGCCTGAGCTGACCCACACTTGTGCTCCCTGAACCTGCACCAGCCCCCGGCCACCACCAGGAGCCTGTAGCTCAGTGGTCATCCCTCCCACCCTCCCGATGGAGGAGAGCAGTCCATGGGATGCTTGATGCTGTCCCACGGCCGACCCACTGACACCCAAGGTTGCTTCCAACCCCAGGTCGTCAGTGTGATAAGAGGTAAGGCACCTGTGCCTCAGCCCTCTACACCACTGGGCCGGTTTGCCCTCACTCTCTTTAAGTCTTTTACCTCCAGACAGTTCTCATGTCTGGCACTACAGTTGTCACTCTTGTAATGTTTTTGCTTGAGGTATGCTGCTGATTCCTTTGCTTTCACGGCTGCTGTGAGCTGTTCTGTCACTAGAGGCTTCTTTGAGTTCTGATGTGTGCCACTACTGCTGCCACCCCTGTTGTGTCTTTGACTCATTCCTCACTACCGTGTCTGGGGGGCTGCTGCAGCTTAAGTTCCTTCATAACCTAATGCTGTTACTACATTCTATAGTAGAGGCGAAGTAAATTTTAAAAATGAGTTATTGTTCCTGTCAGTCGTTCCCCTTATTGTCCTAACGAAAAAAAAAGCTCAAACAATCCTCTGGACACAAGTACTTTATTCCAAACAAAACAAAACATGGACAAGGTTTGCCCATCCATATTTTTATCAAATGGTTTGTTTCACAGTAACAATTTTTGGAACCATAGAGACAGTATAAAATGTGTGTTACTGCTGTATGATGTAGTGAGTACCAGTCTTTATGACAAGCAGTACTGTATGTGTTAGAGAGCAAAAAATGGCTGGGGGCAATTAAAACAGCATTTTTGGTTGATATGATTGGCAGACTGTTGATGAAAAATAATTGAATGCTGTTATGTCATGCCCCAGCAGTGGATTGCATTCGTCTTTAGAAATCTGTAGACACCTAGACTTATCGAGAGAGGTAACAAACAAAAGTCATTGCCGTTTGTCAATGGAGGGGTAGTTACAGTAATTTATATTTAAACTTACTGCTTATGCTGTGCACTTATATTCTTAACTGTTTGCACTAGAAACGGAACAGCATTATTCCAGTGCATTTTTAATTAATTCTGTGTCCACATACCTGAAATATCTTCTCTACATGCTCCAAAATTTAGAATGCAGTAAAAAAGGAAACTTTCCAGTTTTTGACTCCGATAGTGTTTGTTTGTTTGTACTGTCAAAGTGTGCATGTGCGTATGTGCAAGCTACTGAAGTTGTGATGTTTAGCTTCACGGTAGTATGCAAAGGGGCTTTCAGCTTCTGCAGTTACCTACAGTATCTGACCTCAGTACTGGGGTGGTGTCCAGCATGACGCAAATAAAGGGCTTTGTTCTTCATCATAATAATTGTGATCTTTTTAATATTCAGTGTCGGTGCTGGCCAGTGCCATTACACAGTTATTCAGGCCCATTCTACTAACATTGTTATCACGGACAACAAGGTGTTCACTCATGTTGTTGGGTGATTGAGGGTCACAGCTGTTTCCTCTTTGCATGATTCAGTTTAAAGTTTCAGCCCACCAGGGTGCCCTGGTCCTCACCTAGGGAGCTTTAAGAGCTGGCCCTTGTTTTCCACATGCATATTATTTCCATCCCTAATCATACTGTTTCCCTATTCACATTCACCTAGCAGCACAAGTATGATTTTCCAGTAGCCCCTGCAAGGTGAAAAATGTTGCCATTGGGGATGGAAACATTCGGAACTGAAACTTAGTGAGTCTGCAAACATACAGCACACATTATTATGATGGATGTTAGGTGTTGGAAAAAGTGCAGTCAATATCCTGTTTTTGTAAATGTTTAGGGATGGAAATATTCATTTAATTCCACATTACTGTTATTTTCCTTTGAATAGCTTTTGCACTTTTGTCTTGTAATAAAGTACTAAATCATCATTTTATGCTGCTTGTCCAAAGTTAAAGGTTTATTAGAATTCCTTCTTATTAATGTATTTAAAACATTTAGTACATAAGTACCAAAACATACAGTATATAGTACTAATCTAATTTCCTTGTGAAGCATCATGACAGTGGGCTGAATTAGATTGGAAGTACTTATGACTAAAATGAGCATTATATTTGCCCATACCCCCATGTACTTACCTAGCTCCTAACATAGGAGAAGCGATCCACCCAAAATGTGCTGATTCAAGCAACATGTAAGTAATGAAATACTATCGATCTAAAATGCTGAAGTAGTGAATCCTATATATACATACACATATATGTAAAACATATGCATGGGAACTTTCCCCATTGTAAGGCCATCAAAAAAGCATATACCTGCACTAAATTAAATCCTGTGGAACAAGACTAATAACACAGTTAACACATCATTAGGAAGCTAGCCAAACCAATTAAGCTGCGAAAGAACCTGGAAAAAAGACACACAAAACCTTCCCAAACCCAGAAATCCTCCAAACTCAAACCTGCACTCACTGTATGCCATTCCCTTCTTGCTGCAAGAGACCTTCAGGTGCCAGAAAGTGATCGCAAATGTAATCTCCATAACAAAAAACATCCTGATGTATTATGCTCCAAAAACAATGGGTAAGGGTGGAACACTCAGAGGTATACCACTCTTAACCATTATTTGTTATATAATATGCCTTTGTCATACCTGTGGGATTAAAAGGTTGCAAATATCCGTGATGTTTATGCCACGATGGGACCTAGTGTGAGAATATTAGTGTTATTCTCTCTCTGTAGCTTCTTTTATCTCACAGTGGCAGTGGAGGTGCGGTGCAGATCCAGATACAGGTGTCCTATGTACAGTCAGCATCACTGTTGAAGGTGGCCACTGAGCAATCAGGATGCAGGATTTTTTCTTGCCATTGTATAATAAAAGGCATGGCATACATCAAATTTGCCATGGGCCTAATGAAAAATATCACCAATATTTTCCTTAGCGCCTCAGCCCTCTGCGCCACTGGGCTGGCTCCTCCCTCATGCAGTGTGACCTTTTGACGTCACTCGAGGCTTTACTACAGGTGGTGACATAAGGTCAAACTGCACTCAGGAAAAGTGTCAGTGAGATTTTCATTAGGGCCATGGCATATTCCTTGTGTGTGTTTGTGTTCGCGCATGTATTTTCTGATCACTTCTGCAGCAAGAAATACATGTACAGAAAAATGTACAATCTACTGAACTGCATCTTTCCGCAGTGAATACTGCCAACAGGGATGTCACCAATTTCGGTGAATTCTGATGACAAACCTTTCACTTGCGTCCGAAATGCTGGTTTGAGTGTGGAAGCTGAAACAGTACCTGAAATGCATATTCTATTCCTGACTTGGAGAGGAAGTCTCTCTCCAAAGGTGCCTCCTGTCACATGCTAGCTCAACTGCAAACTTACTCCACTGGTTCCTTGGTAATTATCCCCTCTGACAGGTGAGTGTATCACTGACGAACTGGGAAGTGATGCCACCATTATCCCAGTACCTTTCACCTGTGCAACAGCCCACATCAGTGATCTGCCGGAAAGTGGTGCTGCCACTACCCAGGTGCCTCTCGCTAACTTTGAAATGACAAGCCTTTAAAAAAAAAACACCACCTGTGGTAATAAAAATTACTGAATTACAAGTTAAAAATCAAGAAGTATTACTACCAAAATGAACAGCTCAAGAAGTAATCACTGCCTCCTCTACCCAGACAGAACCAAATATAACTACAGAAAGTTACGCAAATAACAGTGCAGAATAAACAGCAAACTCCCATGGTTAGCAAAAGTTCCTCCAGGCACTGTCAAATAACCCAAACTGCCCTCAGTCACCTAGAACTAAGCCAAAAGGAAAACAAACACCATGAAGCAAACTAAGTGGGCCCTCAGTGTATTCCTAGACTGGGCAAAAGAAAAACAAAATTATGCTACTGACTTAAAAACGGTTCCTGTTAGCACTCTAAACGAGGTCCTGAAAGAATTTTATGCCGCTGTGAGACACTCAAATGGCTCCCCTTATGGACTCAGTACCTGTCAGTCTACACGCCAGATTAAATAGGTTCATTAATAAAACCCCCTCTAAGCCATTCCATAGCTCTGGTGCAAGATACTGACTTTTCAACACTGCTAACCGTTTGTTTAAAGGCATGGTTAAAACAATGAGGTAGGAGGGAGCTGACATGACCTCCCGCCCTCCACATCTCATTGCCACAGATAGACTTGGAACGTGGAAGGAAATCTGTGGCCCTGAATTCACACATATCAACAGGTCTTGTCAGAACAGTATGATTCGACGTGCAATTTCACCTTGCCTGCCAGGGTAGCAAAGGAGTCTGAATCCCAAACACTGTCAGCTTTTGGATAAAAGCGGCTGAAAACACACTACACTACATAAAGACTTTTCCTTGTTAGTCAAAGTTTATTGAAATTTTTTCAAGTAAACATCATATAAGGACACAGCTATGCAAAGACATAGAGTGCAAAGCATATGAAAAGAAAAATAAGGAGTCAGCGATATTTACTACTGGGTGTGATGCAACTCCACACCTGCAATCTGTTACTTAGAGACTCCTTGAGTCCTGATATCACACATAATGCAGAATGCTGGCAGACAGTTATACATACCAAATTCATGTAGAAAATAAGTAAAAAAAGCAATGCACTATACAAAAGGATGTTAAAAACATGGAAAAATTAAACTCGGCTCGAAAAGTAATTGATTACTCTTATGCTTTTTAACTTCACTCGTTTTAGCTCATGCTCTCCTGGTATAAGGCACCTCAGATAATACTCTTGGATGTCCTGCTTTCCATTACTCCTTCCACCGCCATGAAGGAGCTTCCTGGAGAACTGGGCATGTGGGACTGTGCCTGATAAACATGTGAGCGTGTGGCATATAAGGAGGAGTGTTGTCTGTCCCTGCCAATTGACCAATTACAGATTGTGCAGTATGCTTTTCCAGATAAGGCATAAAAGTTGTACATCTAGTAGTGTTTTTTTTTTTTTTTTTTTCCTGCCTAAGGTGTAGGAGCACTGTAATTGTTTCCATGGTCTGTACCTGCTTGCAGACCCTTAGCCATGTGTCCAGACTGGGGCACTGACATCCTGCAGTCATTTTGTTGTTACAGCGTTAGCTGAACAGCTGATTAAAATTTTAAATGGTATCTCAGTTTTTTTTTCCTCTTGAGACCAGGTGGTAACTCCCAAGATTAGATGTTTAAACTGCCTTGGGGTGGGTCTCTCAAATATCCCTCCCACTAATGCTGTTCAGAAGGTCTGTAGGTTGGGACTTTCCCAGAAGATACAGGTGTGGTGGGCTATTTGGTCACATCCCATCCATCACTTAGCTGAGTCTGTGGAACTGAAATGTTTGGTAATTATTGGAGACCTAAAGAAGTGTGTTACCATCTTCCACCTATATTCTGTCCACACAAAGGATTTGGAAATCCTGGCTGTGCCATCTCACACTTCCCTCCACTCCCTCTCCATCAAGTGCTCACCGGATTCCCCTTTCCATTAACTCTGGAGAGACTCTCTGTAGGACTCCTCCTGCTCTTCCATAATTTTATACAGATGTGAGCTCCAGTGTCCCAAGTTTGGGGAAGTCCGATGCAGGCCTAGGATTTGCTGTAGACTATGTTGGGGTCATTGCCATTGTGCTTTCCTACCAGGTGTGTGAGGAAACTGTGGACCAGCAAGTAGTAGTTAAAAGTCCCTTTGTGAGAGACGGAATTCTTGCTGAATCTGTGCAGATGCTGTTATGGTCCCTTGTACCATTTGTCCCGACCTGCGTAGACCACTTGATACCTCTCTGTGAAAAGTCTGGTTAGTCATCCCTGGGAGGAAGTCTTTACATCCTGAGCCCGTGCTTTCATTGTCAGCTGGACCCATTGATTCAGGGTTGACCATATCAGGCTCTTAGTCATTAACTAGTCAGGGAAATGTCCCACCATGTTTAATTCTGGCCCCTCCCCTTTTTCCAATGCCACTCACTTAGGCTGGATTCCCACTTGCGTGTGAGACAACATGCCAAATACCTGGCTTGCAAGAAAATATTTCTTGAAGTTTGGGACTCAAACCCCCCTTCCTTTCCTTTCCCATCTTCAGCAGGCTTCACCTCAGTCATCTGGTTTGGTTTTTGTTTCAGACGAATCTGGAGGTCCACTTAGATGATTTCGTCCATAGTGAGGCAGGTGGTTCCACTGGTATGGTGGAGAACAGAAATGGCAGCCTCAGAAGAACATTCATACATGCTACTTCCCCCCCTACCCACTGGTGTAAGGGGAAAATCTGCCCATCAAGTTCAATCTGCCAGGATCGCCTGGACTAGGGGTCCGTAGTTATACAGTTTTTCCAAGTATGTAGTGATCTGTACCCTGAAGTACCTAAATGACTTCCCACCCATTTGAAAGGGCATATCTGCTGTAGGGGCTCCAACATACTGCCACTGAGCAGTAAAGCCTCAATGTTATCTATGTTCATTTTAAAGCCAGATGTTTGCCCAAAGGAATTCAACAGATACAGAAGTTTGGTAAATTTTCCTCTGGATTGTGTACATAAAACAAAGTATTACCTGTGTGAGGTGAGATCTTCTTCCCCTTCCACCTTAATTCCCTGGATGTCTTGTCTTGCCCTAATGGCTTTGGGCAATAGCTCAATGCTCAGGGCGAACAACAAGGGTGATAGGGGGCACCTCTCTCTGAGTCCCCTGTGAATTTAAAATTCTTGCTCTAGCATCCCATTCACTTTCACTTTAGCACTCGGATTACTATACAGCACCTGTATCCAATTACTATATTCCCCCCACCCCAGTTTTGTTAAAATACAGCCTGCAAGAACCCCCCAGTCCCGGCGATCAAACTCATTTTTGGTATCCACTGTGACCACTAGGTTGGATTCTGTTCTTCTCTTGGTACTGGAGATCACATTAAGGAGCCTCCAGACATTATCTTGGATATGCCTTTCAGGGTAAACCCAGTCTGATCTCCATGCACTAACTCCCTCACCACTTTCTGAAACCTGTTGGCAGTTGCCTTTGTGAAAATCTTCACATCTTGTTTCAGAAGCGATATAGGGTGACATGCCCTGCAGGTGGAGGTGTCCTTCCCTCTTTTTGGAAGGACAGCAATTATGGCCGATTGCCAGGAGTCTGGCATTTCCCCCCTCCTCATGGAAGGTGTTGAAGAGACAGGACAGCAGGGGTTCCACCCTGCTTCTGCACACCTTAAAAGAACTTTGCCACTAAGCCATCCAGGTGGGGGTATTTGTTGTTATTAAGTGATTCAATAGCCGGCCCGGTGGCGCAGAGGGTTGAGGCACTGGACGCCACACCTCACAACATGCCGGCGACCCATGTTTTGAGAACAAGCCTGGAGCGTCTGAGATCAGCATGGGGGCGGAGCTGGATGGAGCTGCTGGCAGGCAGCTCTCCTCTCTGGGGTGGTGAAGCGACATCCCTCAGCTAATGGCTGCCCCTGGTGGAGGCCAGGGGACAGCACAGTCTCTGAGGGTGCCAGGCATTAGGCCAGTGGGGTGGGCGGAAGGGGGTCGGTACCAGGGCTGTAAGGCGCATGCGCCCTTCTCTTGGTGCCCTCGAGAGAAAAATGGAGGAAAAATTACCAGCAGCAGGATGATGATCGACTCCCTGCAGGCGCTGCTCCCGGGCCTGGCATAAGGTAGGCCCCAGTAATTCCAGTCGACAGGGCTAGGGAAGCTGATCAGATGGGGGCTGTCGGTGGGGGCCAGAAAAATAGAAATAATAAAAAATTAAAAACAAATTAAGTGATTTAATTACCCCCTCCACTTCCTCTGCCGTGAAGGTTTTTTTCTACGAGTTGATCTTTGGTCAGCTTGGGGAGGGTAGTACCCAAGAATTCTGGACTCTTAGATTGATCTCTAATGCTGACTCAACCATACAGTTTTGTGTGAAATGTTCTGAACTCCTCTGCCATGTCCCTTGATGTGGTAGCCCACACTGTCTGATCCCCATTAGTCCTGATCTTCAGGATAACCTGTCAGCGGCCTGCTTTTTCAGTCAGTAAGCCAGTAATCTGCTGATCTTACTACAGTGCTCATCATACCTTTGACCTGAGAAACGGACCTGGCTGTCCACCCCTTTGAAACTTATTTTTTCCAGTTCCTGCCTGACTGCCTTAATTTTCTCCAAACTGCTTCCATCCCTACTTTTTTATGCTCTACTTCTAATGATTGGAGCTCACCCAGTAGCTTGTTTTGAGTACAGATACGCAGTTTCTTCTGAAAAGAGGCATAGGAAATTGGGTGACCCCCTCAAGACCTCATTTAAAACTGTCCATAGGTTTTAGCGTAGTATCATCAGCTTCTGTATTGACCCTCATGTACTGGGTGATTTCCTCTTTGAGTTTGGCAATCTAATTTTGCCTGCTAGCCAGTTAGCTTTAAGATTCCAAACCAAGTCTCATAACAGATGTCCCCCGCACCCCGTAAAATCAGGGAGAGTGGTGCATGGTCTGAAATCATTCTGGGGAAAATATGCATGTCTGAGACCAGGTGTAGGTGAGGTCTGGAGACATAAAACCTGTCAGTTCTTGAATAGCTCTTATTGGACTCAGAATAAAAAAATACAATTTTTTAAGTGTGGGTTTCATTCCCTCCAGGGATCCACAAGCCCCCCTCCTACTGCAAATGAGTCATCTTATGTACTACCCTAGGTAAGGGAGCCTGGTATCTTGTTGATCTATTCTGGGGTCCTCAGCCATATTCTAGTGTGTGTGTGTGTGTGTGTGTGTGCCCCCCCCCCAAACACACACACACACACTAGAGTAATACCCGGAGGAAACTCTGCCAGCTTGTTATGTACTTTTATTTAGTTAAGAATTCTGAGGTTGGTGGGGTAAGAGCATACACATTCCCAACATGAAATACCTCCCCTTGCCACTCAAAGGGAAACAATCACCATCCGGCCATCCCTCCCCTCTCCCCGAGTGAGAATCCAGGTTAGTTTCAGCCCCTGATGCAGCAAAATTGCAACTTATGCACTTTTTTTGTGTGAGGTGTGCGAGGAGAAAAACACCTGACCCACCTACCTCCGTTTTAATTTTTGATGCTCTAAGTCTGAAAGATGTGATTCTTGCATTAGTGCCTAATCACAATGTCTTTGGGCAACCTCACGAAGGATCCTGGCTCTCTTAACAACTGAAGAAATGCCCTTAACATTATAAGATATTACAGTGAGGCTACTCATAGATATAGCAGAGCAGGTTTACCTGAGCCCACCCCATCTGTGGGACTTGCTCTGCAGACATGCAGGATCCCACTCATGGTACCACCTTGAGGGACAGTTCCTCCACCCTATAGAACAGGGGGCGGCACAAACACTGTGCCCTGCAGGACTTGTATTCAAAGTAATTGCAAGCTGGGGTTCCAGTGAAAAATAAAACAAAAAAACAAGCAGAACACATACATGTAAAACACAGCAGTGGCAACAAGCCAAACATTCCTCCTAGGAGGTGCACTAGTGTGCTAACAGTACTCCAGATAGGGAGGTACAGAGAGATCTTCTCTCCACATGTCAAAGAACTGTTGATGGAAATAGTGTCTTGTCTGTGGCTCAGCAGGTTGCACACTCACCTCTGAGGTTAGAAGATCGATAGGTTGTGGGTTCTAGCCCCACACCAGGCACTTGGGGCTAAATCCCAATACTGACACTGTAGTGCATCATGAGGGGGATACTGCACTCCTGAGGTATTGTCTTTTGGATGAGACATTAAACTGAAGTCACATCTGCCTGTTCTTGTGGTTGTTCAGGTGGACATTAAAGATCCCATGGCACTTCTCAAAAAGAGTAGGGGAATTTTTTATTGAAATAACGTCACAAGAACTAGAAATGTGGGTCCTAGAACCACACTTATAGTAAGGTTGGATGTGAAAAGAGAAATGTGGCAAATTCCTAGATGCAAACATGTGGTCTATAGTACTATAATATGTATGCCTCAAATAAGTAAAACTAGGTCCAGTTTTTTGAAATGTGCTACAGTCTATCAAATTGGTAAGGTTTATAACCTGAGAAAGGGTATTTGAATCTCAATAAACTTTTTTTTTTAAGGAGGCCCCCCTCCTTTCCCATAAGGACAATTGAAATCTCCTCCAAAAATGATAATGGGTGAAGTAACTAGATATGTTTGAACTGCATGAAGGAGAGCTACCCTTTCTGCCTTTAATTGAGGCCCATAGATATTAATAAAGTGGAAATGCATATTTTGCCATAACCCATCCAAAATCAAACACCTTCCAGACTTAAATCAATTAATTTAGAGAGGGAAAATGTATAACCTTTAAATAAGATACCTACCCCATCCGCAGTATCCAACCCAAAGGACCAGTATGAAGGGCTCCAAGCCCATTCCCCCTGAAAAGATCTGATCTGTCCCTCAGAGAACATCCAAGTTTCCTGC
Source organism: Neoceratodus forsteri (assembly GCA_016271365.2). NCBI lineage: Eukaryota > Metazoa > Chordata > Ceratodontiformes > Ceratodontidae > Neoceratodus > Neoceratodus forsteri. The sequence goes on along the minus strand of CM057455.1, from coordinate 1,798,053,059 downwards.
ACATAACAAGTGTCAAAATCTGAAACTTGAAAGAAATCAAAAACTGTCTGACGTTTTACAGGGTTTAGTAAACTGTGACTATTGACTGATCCCACCTTTAATGGGATTGCAGCTTAAGCTGTCTTTTTCCGTCTTTTCTTTTTTTTCCCCCTATAGCCCGCCGGTTCAGGAGTGGAAGGGGTATGAAGAGCAGCCAGAGGCAGATCAACTGTCTCTGCCTGATCCATATCAGAGGTACCATCTTCAGAGGCCAAGACCTCAAAGGGGTTAGTAGATTCTATAGACTCATGAGGGGAAGCAGATCTATTTTTAGAAATCCTGGAGGAACGCCTGGGAAGAGGAACAGAAATCTCTGCAAAGTCCTCCCCAAGGACAGGATCCCTGTAACAAACTGGAACCAGAGACGCATCAGTAGAGGGATCTGCAAGTGGAGGGAAGGGGAAGAAGGAACAGTTTCCACTAAGGGAAGAGCGGGGGTTGAATGGAACAGGGAGGGATGGGGAGGAGGGGCTACAGGATCTGAACGGGGTAACAAATCTTGAGCATGCTGAATTAATAGGTCAGGACTCCTACATGAGGCTTTGTTTTTGGCTGCCCATGGGCAATCGCCAAAAACATGTCCAGTCTCCTCACATAAATCACATTTGGTGTGGGAGGCACACTGCAAAGTGATGTGCCCCAACTCCCCACAATAGTCGCAATGTGGTCTGTCACAAGAGCTAGAAATGTGGGTCCTAGAACCACACTTATAGCAAGCTCGAGATTGACTAGCATAAAAACATACACCTCGATCCCTGCCTAACATAAAGGAATTAGGAACATGGGAAATTCCAGAATCAGACTGCCACAGTTTAACTTTATATTTCCAACTGCCTGTCCAAAATTGCTCAGAGTCTAAACTAGCCTCTGGATCACTTAGAACATCACACTTCTGGGAGAGCCAGTAGGTTATATCATCCACGTGGACCCCTTCATTTCGAAACATAACTGTTACGTATTTTATTAAGGGTTTAGTCAAGGGGATAATCAAAAAGGGAGTCCATGTGGGTGAAAATTTTACCTGGTTGTACCTCTCCCAAAAGAGGTCCAGGGCATAATGTGTGGGAAAGCTGATATCATAATTATCTTCCCCACTGATGTTGATAAAGGCAAAAACCTCTCATGGGGAAAAATGAAGGGAGTCCTTTAATAAATTTTTCCCCACATAATGCCTGTCTAAATGGTGCTCAAGGCTCCCTTTATAGCAGATTCGCACCGCATTCCTTCGGGGGGGGGGGCTGCCTCTTTTTTTATTTTGGCAAGTAAATCAGATAAAAGAGGTTTCTGAGCTTGGGGAAGTTCTTGAGAGCCACCCTTTAAGTCCTCAGCGTTATCCTTTTGAGCTTCGGTTTTAGTAACTCCTGTAGTGGTAGAAGCTTCTCCAGATTCACCTCCCTGACAGGAGCCTGGGGACCAGAAACCTTTCTTGGACCAGAACATTTTACATCCAGAGGGAGTTCTAACAAAATCTGAGAATTTGGGAGTGAATTAGAAATGCCTCCAGGAACCCAAGTAGGGGAAGATTGAGAAAAGTTAAGTTTAGGGTCCCAACCACGGTCGGGAAACCATATTCCATTAGAAGAAAATTTCCAGCCTGCCCCACTAAGGGCTTTTTGGGGGGTTCATGAATCAGCTGTAGGATTTGACCCGTCTTCCAAGGCAAAAGCAGTTTGTATCTTGGCTGTAGTTGTTTCCCCTGCTAATACTTTAGGCACATTATCAATTGTTATTGTTTTCTTAGAGGCAGACATAGAAGGTAAAGTTAAGTGCCTCTCTGCAAGAGTTACAGCAGTCTTGCGTTCCTTTTTATTATCCTCCTTTATGTTTGTGGCTAGTCCACTCTCTTTATGATTAAAGGAGAAAACTGATGCACCTTCCTGTATATTCGGTGCATGCTGATAGCTGATAGTTACACGGTTGGTGCAGGGAGATCCTGCGTCCGAAATCCCGATAGACAAGGGCTTTAGTACAAACCCTTTGTCCCTGGAAAGGGGCTCCCTTGTGGGAGAAGTATTAAAGGAAGAACCGTTCTCTTTGTCCGGACAAATGCCGAAGAAACTTTACCTTGGGACTGACTTCTGATATAACTGGAGGAAGATCTATAGTCGACTGTAGGCATCCGCCTAAAGAAGCGGACAGATTGCCAGCCGATTCAAACTTTACTTCGCTTGCAAGAGGAGAAATATTTTTAGAGAATGACTCACCCGGCCCAGCCTGGGCCTGAGTCTTTGATGCTACTGCATCAAGAATGCTGTCATCCGATCCTGTCAAGGGAGAGATGGACTGCGTTCCAGCTTACAGTTTAAAAATCTGTTCCCTCAGCTATCGCTCAAGCTCCGGATTCCGAAATCTTTTGTTTTCGAGCTGCTGTTGAAAGGAAATTTCTGTAGATGCTGAAATCTGGATGTACTCCTCTCCTCTTTTTAAAGGTGTAGCATCTGTATAGCTTAAATCCTCGGTGGACAAGAAAATTTCCGGAGTTGCAACTCCAGCTTTAGAAGTATCCAAATCATGCACTTCATCACGCTGAGCCTCTAAATTCACACAGGTAGGAGAGGAGGCTTGCTCTCCCACCGTAGAGACGTCCATCTCCTCCACAGGTAAGCTGGAAGTGGCCATCGTCTCAAGCCAAAGGGTCCTCCTACAGACGAGTAGGGGAATTTCCCCAATGTCCTGGCCAAATTTCCCCCATTCACTAAAAATACCACCAACAGCTTAATCTGGTTCAATTTCAGTTGGTTACCATCTGTATCTCCTCTCATCCCCCGTGTCTGTCCTGAAAAAGAGACTTCTACCTTCTAGTCTCAGTGGGCCTACCCAGTCAACAAAATTTGAATAAAATAAGTGCATGGGCAGTGACTGACTTCCCTTGAGGTCACCACCGTTAGTCTCCCCCCCCCCCGACATCAACATAATGGGCCAGTGATCAATAGAAACTCGTCTTGAGCACTTTGCTGAGGGATCACCCCTTGAATTCCCAACAGCCTGTATTGCAACCTTCAGTTAATTAAAGACCAGTTCAGTTATCAATTCAGAACATTTGAATATAACTGTATCCCCCTGCCCCCATCCAGCAGTGAGCTCTCTCCCAAGGGATGTGAGTCTCCCGACTGCCCCCGCGATAACCACAGAATGAAAAATAAAAACAAACCACAGTACCTTTGGCAGGCACCCTTTTTTGCCAAGGCATGGCTCACTTAGCATGCTAAGAGCAAGAAGCCTGCGTTCTGGCCTCCCCTAAGTCTCTGGAGTGGCACTGTGGGTGTCTTAAATGGTAACTTGCATTAGTGAGAAAGTTTAAGTTCAAAGTCCTAGCCATGGGGGGGGGGAAACTCTGTGGTAGCATATGTTTTCAAAGTGAGAGTCCCAGATGCAACTGTTTTAAAATCATTTGCCGAATGCCGTCCTGAGTATCTGAAAGTAATTTGTATAGCTCACCCGAGCTGCAGTTGTTGTGAATATGACGACACCATATGGACGATTTCCACCCTCCCTCCCAAAAGAGTCCCACTCCAGTCCAGTCCATTGTCCCCTCCTACTAGTGACCATCCTCCAATTCAAATAAAAAGGAAAAAGGGGGATAAAAGGAAAAAAAACATGTTAAAATATGCACAGTTCAACATCATCTTTCATGGTGTGGTGACATCGGCTTCCGAGGCAAGTCTATAGGATATGGCACAGTCTTAAGGAGACCCCCCCCCCCCGAGAACCACAAAATGCCTCACTACCACAACCATATAGTAGACTAAAGTCGTAGGCATGTCTATATCCTCCGTTCAGCCATCTTTGTCTGCTGGATGGCAGCCAAAGACTTTCTTTAGGTCCACCAAACACTGCTTAGGTGGCTGGTGTTTGTGTGCCAAAGTTTACTCTTCTGGCCACGTGCAGTTTGCCACACCATGTGCTGAAGGTCTGTCTTGTATGCCTCCATCTGCATGTCTTAACGGTAGTACCCCAAGCTTTAGCAGTCTTCTGTGCTTGTAGTAAGTTATTATAGACTTTTTCGTACCTTCCTTCAGATGTAAAACGACCTTAGCAGGATACCTCATCTGAGCTTTGATTTCCTTCTCTCTAAGTTGCTTGATAATGTTGTTTAACACAGAAACATAGACTTTGATAGCAGATAAGGACCGCTTGGCCCACCTAGTCTGCCCATTTCCCTACCTACTGGATAAGCTGCAGATCCTAGTTAACCAGCAGCCTATTTCTTCCTACTCCCCACAATAATTGCCTTATGTCTGTCCCATGCATTCTTGAATTCTCACACAGTTTTAGACCCCACAACCTTCTCAGGAAGGCTGTTCCATGCATCCACCACCCACTCTGTGAAAAAATACTTCCTCACATTGCCCCTGAGCCGCCCCCCCTCCAATCTTTAAATTGTGTCCTCTTGTTCCTGCGTATCTCTTTTTCTAAAAGATGCTACCCTCTTGGACTTTATTGATTCCACTGAGGTACTTAAAAGTTTCTATCATGTCCCCCTTCTCCCTCCTTTCCTCAAAGGTACATATATTGAGCTCCTTTAGTCTCTTCTCATATGGCTTCTGTTGCAGACCCTGCACCATTTTAGTTGCCCTCCTCTGGACTGCCTCCATCCTGTCTATGTCCTTGCGGAGATGGGGTCTCCAGAACTGGACACAGTACTCCAGATGGGGTCTCACCAACTGTCTGTACAGAGGGATAACAACTTTCTGTTTTCTGCTGGTGACGCCTCTCCCTATACATCCTGGTATCCCCCCAGCCCTCCCTACTGCCTTCTCGATTTCTTGCATACCTTAAGGTCATCTGATATGATTACCCCCAAGTCCCTTTCCATTTTTGTTGTTGTTACTACCTCCTCCCATTGTGTACTCTTCCCCTGGGTTTTTGTTTCCCAGGTGCATTATTTTGCACTTCTTTGCATTGAATCCAAGCTGCTATACTTCGGACCATTTTGCCCACCTTGCCAAGTCCCTTCTCATCCTTTCCACGCCCCCTTGTGTATCGACCCTGTTGTAGATCTTTGTGTCATCTGCAAAGAGGCACACTTTTCCTTCCAGTCCATCTGCAATGTCACTTATAAAGACATTAAAAAGGACTGGACCCAGTACTGAACCCTGCAGTACCCCACTAGTAATCCCCCCTTTCTTCAGAGTGGACTCCGTGTACTATTACCTTCTGTGTCCTGTTGTCCAGCCAGCGTTTTACCCAGGCTACCACCCCGGGAACCACTCCCAGGCTGGCTAGTCAGTTTATTAATCTTTTGTGTGGCATTGTGTCAAATGCCTTGCTAAAGTCTAGGTAGGCCATGTCCACAGCCCCTCCCTGGTCTACTACTTTGGTCACCCAGTCAAAGAAATTGATTACATTCGTCTGACATGACCTTCCGCTGTGAATCCGTGCTGCCTTGGGTCCTGTGCTCCACTGGCCTCTAGGTACTCAACAGTTCTTTCGTTCAGAAGTGATTCCATCATTTTCCCTACCATAGAGGTCAAACTGACAAGTCTGTAGTTCCCTGCCTCTGTCTTGCTCCCACTTTTGTGAAGGGGAATCACATCTGTCGTCCTCCAGTCCTCAGGTACCATACCATCCTCCCATGATTTGTTAAAAAGGGTAGTCAGTGGTGTGACTAGTTCTCCCCTTAATTCTTTTAGAATTCTGTGGAGAATCCCGTCAGGCCCCATTGCTTTCTCCACCTTGAGTTTCAGGAGTTCTTTCAGAACGATTTCTTCTGTGAAAGGACTGGGATTGACCCCCCCATCCAGAGTGCTTCTGTTAATTGGATTAGGTACTCCCCCTCCTCCTCTTTTTTGAATACTGAGCAGAAGTATTCGTTCAGTATCTCAGCTTTTTCACTGTCCCTCTCTGCCCACCCACCCACCGTAAATTCTATTCAGCCTCACTATCCCTCCCTTTGTCTTTCTATGCTCCCTAATGTACCTATAAAAGGTTTTTTTCACCCTTCTTAACCGAATTGGCTATCTTTTCCTCAGTTTGGGCCTTTGCTATTCTGACTGCCTTTCCTGCTTCCTTCTGCCTTAACTGGTACAGTTTTCTGTCCTGCTCCTTCTGTATTTCCTTATACTTCCTAAATGCGATCTTCTTCTCCCTAACCTTCCCCGCCACCACTTTTGAGAACCACAGTGGCTTTTTTTTCATTTTGATTTGTTTATTTGCTTCACACAAAGGCTTGTTACCTCTGTGATGGCAGTTTTGATGTTTCCTCATAGTTTCTTCACCCCTCCTTCTTGCCTGTTTGCTAGTGCTTTTCTAAGGCACTCTCCCATTTTACCAAAGTCAGCCCTCCTGAAGTCCAGCACCCTCACTTTTGTATGGCTTGACTCTGCAGCTGAGTTTATCGTGAACCACACTGTTTGGTGGTCACTTGTTCCCAGATGGCTACCCACTTCTAGATCTGAGATCCTCTCACTGTCCCCATTTGAGAGTACAAGGTCTAAGATTGCTCCCTCCCAAGTGGGTTCCAACACTAGCTGTCTGAGGCATGCCACCTGTAGGGCATTGAGAATGGCCCTGCTCTTTGATGTGGCCACAGCAAAGGTGCTCCAGTTAACATCTGGCATATTCAGGTCCCCCATCAACAGCATCTCCCTTTTCTCTGCCATCCTAAGGATGCCGTCTATCATATCCTTGTCCATTTCCTCCCCCCAAGATGGGGGTCTGTATACAACCCCTGTGTGGATTGTGGTGCCATTTCCAGTCTCTAGGGTGACCTACAGTACCTCCTCTCCTCCCTGTTTACTCTCTTATTCCATTGCTTTTATCCCTTCCCTTACATAGAGAGCTACTCCTCCCCGTCTTCTGCCCTCCCTGACCCTCCTGTAGGTTGTGTACCGTGGTATGTTCACATCCCAGTCATGGTTTTCTGTGTACCATGTTTCTATGACTGCCACAATATCCAGGCATCTCTCTTCCATCAAGGCCACCAGTTCAGGGAGCTTGTTGCCCAGACTACGGGCATTGGTACTCATTAACCTCCATTTCTTGATGACCTTACTCCTTTTTGCCCCATCCCTGTCCTTATTACCTTTGTTGTTTTTTCCATTTACCCCTGCCCTTCTCCCTATCAACGTCTCTTATCTTGGCGTTTACCTCACTAACTACCTTCATTTATTTTTTTTGGGGGGGGCTAGGAATTCCCTTCTCCTTTCCAGTGCCTCCCCCTTGGCTAGTTTAAATGCTTGCCAATGAAGCATTTAAACCTATCACCTAGGATCCTGGTTCCTTCTGGGACAGATGCAGATCATCATGTCAGTATAGGCCTGCATCACTCCAGGTGGACTCCCAGTCCCCAATGAAACCAAACCCCTGAGCTCTGCACCAGTTTTTCAACCACTGATTGAATCCCATGGTGTGGAGCACCCTAGCTTCACCCATGCCATAGACAGGCAGCACCTCTGAAAAGATTACCTTGCATGCTGCTTGTTTAAGGCTTTTCCCCAACTCCACAAACTCTTTCTGCACTCCTCTGATCTCTTTCTCATCCAGGTCATTTGTCCCTATGTGGACAATGACATCCAGCTCCCTCCTCTGTGCAGCTGCTCCCGCGATCCTGAGGGTTTGGTCCCTGTCCCTTCAAGTCATGGCGCCAGGCAGGCACCTTACCTCCCTCTCCCCTTCCTACCCCGGTTCTGCCCTCCTAACATTGGAGTCCCCCACCAGGAGTTGTTTCCTTCCCCTGTGGGGTCCCATGCCACCCTCTTGTGGGTCTTCTTTGTGGAGGTTCCCAGCATCCTCCTTGGTCTCCACTGTGGGTGCCGCCATGGGGAACCACTCTTTGTCAGAACGGCATATGAATTGTGGAGAGGTACAACTGGAGGGATGCGCCTCTGTTCCACCACCCTCACCCTCTCTGAGCCCACTGTGGTCCAACCGCTCCTCTTTCTTGGCAACCTCTGAGGCAGTGGCAGTGGACCTGGTGGTCCCTGGGTGGGAGAGGAGGTCCCCCAAATCCTGACCAACTCAGCCTGAAGTTGATCAACCTCCTCCCTCAGCCCAGAGAGGTGCCTGCAGATGGGACAACACCGCATCCTCCAGAACGTCTCCTGTAAGACTGCTGCTCCACAGCCACTGCATTGCACCACTCCCATCATGTCTTATTTCTGGCCCCTTAACTGTTGTTTGGAATACTTACTCTTTCCTCTGTTTGTTTATTTATTTATTTTTTTTATGTTGTTTATTTTTTTTTCCCTACGTACTTACTGCCTCCGTGCCCTTTAAGCTCCTGATTTTAACTGTTCTGAGGCAAGAAGTTCCTATATTTCTCAGTAGTCTCCTTACTTGCTCAGAGTCAGACCTCCAGCGGGGGACGGGGACGGAGAGCTACTCTTTTCCTTCTAGGATGGTGACTCTTTTGTGGCTCTGTGATCACTTCATTCCTGCTCCCAAGCAGGAAGTTTCTGTTGTCAGTCAAATCCTATGCCTAGAAAAGTAGAACTAGCTAAGGGTGGAGTGGAGGGCAATATAATCTCAATAGAAAAGTATTGTTATAACAGCAGCTCCTTCCTCTTGCTGTTATCTGCTAGAAGCTATCTAGATCAGTTTTTAAATCCAACACACCGGGCTTCCTTCTAGATAAGCCACTCCCCCTACTTTACAGGTCCTTGTACACCTAGATAATTGGACAGATAATTCTTTTCAGCCAACTCAAACACCTAGATAACTGCAAAGATAATAATTCACTTCAGCCAACTCAAACCCACTCTTTTTTTTGGTTTTGTTTTGTTTTTACCCTAAATTGAAGGTCCCAGTAGTGGAGTTCTAGTTCTTTAGTCTCAGTAGAGAAGTATAGTTATAACAGCCGCTCCTTCCTCTTGCTGTTCTCTGCTAGAAGCTGTTTACTGCTTTATGCCGATTGAGCAGGTGTATCCTGGTCCATGAACACCTTTTTCCCATCATTACTGAGGTCTTTCTTGCCTCAGGTGGTTTTTAGAATGAGCTCCTTGACTGGGTAGTGGTGCATCTTTCAACATGATGGACCAGGGTGGCTTGTCCACTGGAGGTTTTGGTCTCAACGTCCTGTAAGCCTGTTCAGTTTCTATAGGTTTGTCTCCCCCACCATTCCCAATTCTGATTCAAACCACACAATCAAGAAGGCATCCAGATCAGGTCCTTCAGCATTTTCTGGAATTCCAAAGATTCAGATATTTTTTCTTTGCGCTCTGGGTTCTGCATTCTCTGCCCAGCATGTAGGTTCTCCCTTCCTTTGGCATACAAGCAGCAGCATGTTGTCTATGCTTGCCACCTTCTCCGCAGATCATTGACTACTTCCTCGACCTGGGAAGTGTGTTGTTCCAGTTTTTTGAAGTATTTACAGATTTCGGCCTCATTTGGTGTCAATACGCTGGAGCATCTTCGGCATGCTTCCAGCATTTATCTTCCCGGATGTCCTCCAGCTGGCACGGCTTTCCTCTTCCTCACCTCTAGAGCACAGGGTGCCATTGGATTCCCACGAGGGAGAGAGGCTCAGGCTGCAGTGTCTGGCACTTGCCCTGGTCGATTTAGACTTCCCCACTGGCCAATCGGGTCTATCCTTATTAGGTCCTATTCTTCTCTCTCTGTTAATGTATAATTCAATTTTATTGTTTCAGACTGGTGATTATGGTGCATTTTGCGAGGGGTTAGCAGAGCTCCACCTCAGGTGTCTGGACCCACAGATAACATCACCGGAAGTCCATAAAAAAACTTCTAATGAACATACAAAGAATCATGCCACCATGCATAACACTAATATAGAAAATCATTGAGGTTCTCTTTTTGAGTTCCCTTGTTACCCTCTGTGAAGTAAAATGTTTGGAAAAATATTTCTCAAAGCTACCTTATAAGATTCAAAAGTCCTGTACTGTCACCTTATAAGAAAGACACAGAAATTCCTAGATGAACAACAGGCATGGCACAGCTGTGAACCAGTTTCCTAGACAGTATGTTGCCACATATATGTAAGGAGGCCGGACTAAGCACAGTATATTCCAATCACTGCTTAAGAGCCACAGTGGTCGTTCTTCTTTTAAAACCTGACTCACAATAAAAGCAAAATAAATCATGGCAATCACAGGCCCTAAAAGTGAATCGTCACTTAGAATTTACTGTAAATTTACTGTAAACCAGATATCAATGATCAACAAAAACGGCACAATCATTTTTTGCAAACCAGAACAGACTGAATCAAGTGCAGCTAAATATGGGACTACACAAAAAAGCATTGGGCCTTCAGAGTCTGCACCATGAATCCCCTGGAGTCTGCATCAGTACATTGCAAACCAGACCTAACTCGAAGCCTTCAGCAGGTGCCTCACAGCCTGACCCTAACTCGGAACCTGCACAAAGGACCTGAGAGCTAGTCTTAGTATTTCAGACCCTGGAGCTAGGACCTCATGCCCTGATGGATCCAAATGTGGTGAAACATCCAACTTTGAGAAATGTTACCATTCACGGCTGTATACAATAAACTTTCAAGTTATTAACAGCCAATAAGACACAAAAGACAAAATGAATTATAAAAAGGAAGACTATGTACTGTTAAAGAGACTATAAGTTAATTTGGTACTATTTTACCAGTTGGAGTATGTATAAATATCTGCATTTTTATATTTAAATAATAGTTCTGTTATTTGACGTTTAAGCAATAATGCCCGACAGGGTGTGTGTCGTGCTGGGATAACGTCACGCCTCAGGTGGTTGGGCATGAGGCCGTAGGCCGAGTGCGTCCAACAACTGAGGCATGACGTTATCCCAAATGACACACACCCTGGAGGGCATTATTGCTATTATACAATGGCTCGTTGTTATACAGAATTAAAAAAATCATTTTAAAGATGTTTTTATGTAGAAAAATATTTTTGTTTTTTAAGAGCAGATGAAACAATCAAGCAAATGGTCAGTGTGCTCAAGATCATCTACATTGGTTCACAGTGAGGCTGAGACTAGACCTGTGATGTTGTATTGGGATAACATCATGGGTCCAGCCCAAGACTGACCAATCAGAGTCCAGGATATTTTTTGCCATTGTATAATTACACCATCTATTATGTGTCATTATTTATACCTGCCCATTTTATAATTGAAATAATGTACTCCAGGGTTTGTGTAGTTGTCGGATTTACCCACTTCTTGTGTGGCTAAAGTCACATGAGGTGTGGGTAAATTGCACAACACATGCTCCGTTACGCTTAAATATTTATATTTTATATTTAGTTCTTGTTGACTGGGAAAGGAGGCCTATGCAATTCTGCCTGCTTTCAGTCTCATCCCGATGGAAGAGGGGATGCAAAACAAACTGACATATTGAAGCAGAAATAAGCTGTTGGTGGAATTTTAGTGAAAATCATACTGCCCCTCTGCTGACTGGCAACAGAATGGCAGTAGCAACAGCTGTGAAGGCAGCTGCTGGACCACTTGTGGTTGGAAGATCAGCCCAGCAAAGTGTTGAAGCATTTTGGTCTCATGATTAGAACACAGGACGAGAACCAGGAGACCTGGCTTTTCCAGGGCAGTATCACTTTGTAAACCGCCGCCCGGAGGGGATCCCTTAAGGTGTTAGTGCTTTTGTCCACCCAACTGGAACAATAAAAACATAGGACTTGCAAGATGGTGAGCCCATTGAGGCCATCCTCCTCTCAATCAGTGGTAATTCACAGTTATGTTTTCCCACTAAAAACTAGATATTGTAGCTCAGCTGGGCTATCCTGGGTGAATACATCCAAAAATAATAAAAATAGCGGGCCCCCCCAAGAAAGATTGTGCTGGGACAGAAAAGGAGGTAAGTTGGGGCTGGCCCGCCAGCGCAGCGGTAGCGCTTATCGGACGGACGCTGGCCAACTCTGGTTCGGAACGCAGCCTGGAAGGCAGAGGTTGGCCGGGGGAGAGGCTCGAGTTTCCATAGGACTGCTTGCCTTCTCAGGGAGGAAGGGGGGACTTGGCTCGGTGCTTGACTGACCTCTGGAGGAAACTGGACGCTCAGCAGGCACAGAGCAGAGAAAGAGGGGGTTGGGACATGGTGGACGTCGGTGACGCCTTAACGTTGGGCACACACCACACTCACAGAACGGGAAAATGCCTTCCTGCTCTTGGGAGACGGACCACCAGAGAAGACCTCGATGTGCTCCTGCTTGCTTGGCCATTCTGATACCCAAAAAGACAAGAAAGTTCAGGATGTATGGGTCCCACCTCATCCCTGCCCGGGGGGAAGAACCACGGCTCCTGAGGGGATCAGGGCAGATCAGGTAAGGTGGGAAGCGGGTGTGACTCCACAGGTGGTCCCGAGGAAGCAGAGCTGGATGAGGGATGAATAGAAAGTTAAAAAAAAAAAAAGAAAAAGGATGTAAGTGGAGGAAGAAACAATTTATAAAGCCTAAGGGTGAAAATGGAGAAATTACTAGTATCCCAGGCTTTAGATTTAAAATAATTAAAAAGGGGGGGGTCCTTAGGGCAATAAACAAATAAAAAAACAACAAAGCATGTGGCCTTGATAATAGAGAGGTCTGTTTTCTTAAAGGATTCTGCAGCTGAGATCGCCCAGCCCTTAGCAGATTTAATTTATGCTTAGCCCAGGGGATTTTCCCTAGTAAGTGGAAACAGGCTAAGATCATTCCTATTTTCTTTTTTTTTTTTTTAAACTTTATTTTTGTTGTTATACATGTATACATACACATAATGAATCCATATCTGGGACAGACCATTTCTTAAAAAAAAAAAATTCCCATCTGGAGAACAAAGTTTCCCCTTAATATTTAGGATTTAATGCATCCCCGATATATTGATACCACTTGGAGGGGTAACTAAACATTTTACTCTGGTAAATATCAAAAACATATCAAGCTGTGGTATTGAGCCCAGGAGCAGTATGACTATGCCTATATAGCATAAGTCCATAGAGTCCCGAAAATCCATGCCCTACCAGAGGGCTAATGGTGTCATACTATTTGACCTAGAAGTTCAGAATTAACATTGAATTTATTCCCAGAGCAGCAACACCTTACTACAAGTACATAAACAGCTGATGCTTTGGTCATCTTGAGTAATTGGGCTTGCTTGTCTGGCGAGTCGAAGTATTCTGTCCCTGGAGCCGATGCCATCTGTAACTAAAATCAACGTCCTGGGATTCTCTGAGTCTTCATGATATCCTCTTGGTGTGATGCAGTAGACCTTTTGGAGAGGTATATTTAAATTCTGACCCTCTAGCATTAATTTTGAATCTAACCATTCACACAGGAACATGAGAGGGTGGTCTCCCTCTATCCCCTCAGGTAGACCCAGAGTTTGAATGTGCGATGAGCGAGCCTGATTTTCTAAAGTTTCAAGCCTGGCTCGCATGTGATGATTTTCTTTCACCAGAAGCGTGGTTGCTGCCGCAGAGGAATCTACCTGACGCTTCGCATCTCCAACCTCTACCTGTATCCCTGCCACTGATTTCTCCACCAGAGTAACCCGGGCAGCAAATGTTTCCACTTTGATGTTTAAATCAGAAACCAATGTTAACAGTCTTTGTAACTTAAGACCGATAGATGACATAGTCTCCTCGGGTTCCTGGTGAGATGCGGCCTGTTCCTCTGTCCCAAGGTGCACTGTCTGTGAAGTTCCAGTTGTTTTAGCACTCGTGCTAGCACCTCTTTCTTTTCTAGGATTACCCATTTTAGATTTATTGGGTTCCTCGTGGATCTGGTGGGTTTATTTTCCTGATGAACCACTCAAATAAACAGATTTTAATCAATCTTAGAGCTTTTTGTACAGAGCTACTCAAAGTTGCTGCCTGTCAGCTCGAGCTCCACAACGCCCCCCCTCAAGATCATTCCTATTTTCAAAGGGGGCCTATTGCTCTGTTGTCTATTGTATCCAAGATTATGGAGTGCCTTGTTCATTCTCAGCTTATGGAATACTTGGAGAAGTATAAAAACTGACTCCTGTCCAATTTGGCTTCAGAAAAGGGCAGTCCACAGAGACCACGCTCACAGACTTTCTCGACCAGCTTGCCACACTTTTAGGCAAGGGTTGGGCCGTGGGTGCGGTCTTCGTGGACTTGTCCAAAGCCTTTGATTTAGTAGATCATAATCTGTTGATAGACTGCTTAGAGGACATTGGAGTAATGAAAGAACCTTTGAGATGGTTTAAATCATATTTAGAATATATTTCCCAGTTGGTCTGTGTCGGGGGTCGTAAATCAGCTGTGGACCGTATAACAAGAGGTGTGCTCCAAGGGTCAGTTTTAGGCCCCCTAATGTTTTTGGTGTACCAGAATAACCTCCCAAATTTCATAGACTTTACTAACATAACTTTATATGCAGACAATACTGTATTGGTGGCTGAGGGAAAAAACAAAATGGAAGCTGAGTCTAAACTCCAGGCATATTTTGCTAATCTACAACAGTGTTTTTTGTCTAAGAAGCTACTTATGAACATAAAAAAAAAAAAAAATCTATGTTAAATAACTCGTGTCAGAGAAATAACCAAAAAAGGGGAATCGCTTGAAATCAGGTCTTGTTAGATCCTTACCCAGGTATCAACATATAAGTACCTGGGTGTGGAATTTGACCAAGACTTGAATTTTGAACATCACATAGATAATTTAACAAAAAAGATTAGTAAAAAACTGGGGGCCTTGTGACAAGTCTTCCCTTGTATGACAAAAAAAAGATAGACTGTTGGTGTCAAATCAGGTTGATTGTCCCATTGTTAGAATATGGGAGTCGCATATTAAATAACTGTACAAAAAAATCATTGCATAAATTGGATGTCACTTAGCATAAAATTGCAAGATTTATTGTAAAACATGAATTAACCACCTGTGCTGTTTATCATGCTCTTTATCAAGGTCTGGCCTGGAATTCATTACAGTATAAAAGGGACAGAACATGGGATATTCTGCTTTAGAAAATGGGCTTGAAAAATAATGCGTACTGATTGGCTGAAAGGCCATGCAAGGCATACATTTATTTTTCAATAGATGCACGCTAAAAAACAAGTGCAAGTTTGTGGTGCCCCATTACCAAGGGTATCATTGGGCACCCCACATTTTCAAAGGAACCAGCCGACATTTATTTCTTTGATGGCTGGCCAACCCCCCGTCCGTCCATCCATGCATCTAATATTAATATGTATTAAACATGTAACTAAACATTAACCATAAAAAAAAATAAAAAAAATGAATGAAGGAAACAAAAAGCTAAGCTGTCCAACCTCTCAGTGCCAGCAGTAGCTACTCGCGCCCATACCTCCAAACACCGGCCAGTGAATTAGGTGGTATGCTGGCAGCCTGTCTCCATCTCTGAGGAGATGAACTCAGTCAAGTATCACCAGCATAATACTACCTTTCGTGCCATACTTCAACATCAAGCCCCCGCTAGCAACTTTCAAACACTAAGCACTCATGGGGCAGTCACGAAATGGAAAATAGCTGAATTCCTCAGTGCACAGTCGGACTGTAAGTAAACAAACAACAGCTATCTGTATTTGACCGGCTTATTTATATTTATTTGTTTTTCTGCTACCAAGCTCGACCCATTGTATGCAGGTCCCATTTTTCTGCAAACTGTCACCCTGTATTGTAAGTTCCCCCACAGTGCCAAGAATAAAAAGCAACAGTTTTTCTTTTCAAATGATTACTGACAGCACAGCCGCATGCTTGGCACGACTATCACACTGTTTCCATTTACTTCTCCCTGGCTTGCCCTACCTCCACACTCACCGCACAGAAGTTCAAAAATTACACAAATTATGTAAAGGCAAAATGTAAACCTCAGCGGTTGCAGGGCTACCGCATTGGAATCTTCTCCTTGATACCCTTCTGCTCTTCTTCACTATCTCCCCACCCCAGTCATGCTGTAGGAGAAGACAAACCAAGCAGTAAGACGTCCCCATGGCTGCCGTGCCCGTTCCCGCTGCTCTTCAATTACATCTCCCCGCTGATCGCTCTGCAACAAAATCCATTCCCCACCCACTATAGTAGTTAAATGATTACTGAAAATGTTAAATCCAAACACCGTGGGTTGGAGTGATGGGGATCATGTTCAACAAGCAAGGGGGGGGAGGGGTGAGCAGGGATAAAGGCAACAACCTACAGTGATGGTCAAACTTTAAGCTGAAAATAAACTACATTTTTTTTTCCTGCTCTGAGCCACACAGGTGGGGTAACCATGACAACAAACTCCAGAAGGCACAACTACAAATGCTCAAGTAGGACAAAAATCCCTAGTTCAGAAAAAAATACAACACTGCAGTGCTGGCGGAGGAACTATTTTTTTACAAAACAAAAGACTTAATACTTGTAACATTTTAACATGACAATTATTATTTTTAATACATATATAATACAGTGACCCATTGTCTGAGCGCATTAATACCCTCCAGGGTGGGTGGTATTGGCAATACCGTACCTTCCAGAGGCCATAAGGTCCTCCACCTTCGGCGCGGTCATTATGCCCTTGCCGGTCCAGTACGTTCATAGTACTGCCCACCTTTGTCGGGTATTATTGCTTACCTATAAAATTCTAAAAACAGAAAAACCTCTGAGACTCAAAGTCCTTAGAGTGAAGAAACCATAATTTCTGTCTAAGAAATAGTAGTAAAATTTTGATGGTGCCTAGGGTTAGAAACAAATTTGGAAAATGGCTTTCAAATATAAGTCAGCGATTACTTGGAATAGTTTACCTAATCAGTTGAGGGCTTTAGATCTGTCTGTAGACTAATTTAGGCATAAATTAAAACAGGATTCTGCGCATGTCTGTGCTTCTTATTAAGAGATTATCTCTCCTTGTTCTATAAATGTTGATAGAGTTTGTTATATGACTGTCCGAAGTTTTTTGTGCATCACTTGCTCGTACTTGTTATGGTTATTGTTTAAAAGTATGTATTTTATTTATTTATTCATTTGTTTGTTTTTGATGACCGGGTAGGTGCACTAGGCAAAAAAACTGCCTATTTTCAGGCATGACCCTTGAGAGTACAATTTATCATAGTACAGTAGGGCAACAGAGCGTACAACTCATGACAATAGCAAGGATAAGTAGAAGGTACAAATGGGGGAGACCAACATGACACGCCGTATTGTCAGTAACTGAGTACAATTAACATCGTAGTACCATAAGCTAGAATAAACATTAGATCAGATCATACATAAGTAGCATAGTAACCAGTTGATGTAACAACTACAAGACCACCTCAAAAACAGGGCTTTTTTTGTCCCTAATGGTGTCTTTGCTTGTCAAATTTATGCCTGTATAAATAACGTTGTTTTACTATTACTACTGCTACTACTACTACTACAATCATACAGGGCTACAGTTGTAACATGCCAAAGGAAAACCTGTCCGTGAGGCTCCATTAAGAGAAGCTTCAAGCTAATTCAGTTCTAAAGGTCAGCAGTGACTGTTGGAGACGCCTCCCTGTAGTGTACATCCAGTGAATAATCATGCTTTTGCAGTAGTGGCCCCAACTCTGGAGCACACTGCCTCCAGATATTCACTTTGCTCCTTCTGCTGCTGTTTTCAAAAGAAAGCTGACACCCTGGTTGTTTATAGAGCAGTTGATGCCTTTGGGAAAACTTTGAAAAGCATAATAGTTGGACACAATTCAGCTTGTGTTTCATATGTCTTTTATATATTTCTCCTCTCCATTAGTTATAACTGAAGAAATTCCAACATAAACAAGATCTTTATCACTCAGAGTTCATCTGCCTTTACAGCTTACTCCCAACTTGAAACCGTATGCTCTGTTATGACATCACAGTCTGTTGCCATGGGTATAACTGTGATGTCATGAGCAGATCATTAGGACATCAGGTTCAGAAGAAACAATAGGAGCTGATGAACTCTCAGGGAACAGCTTTCATGTTTTCATGCATATGACCTCAGTAATAAATAATGGGGATAAATACAGAGCTAATGAGAATATAAGCTGCTTTGTGGCCAACTATTGTGTTTTTCAAAGTTCTTCTCAAGACGTCGGTGGCTCTTTAAATAGGGGTTTGCATACATATGACTGGATTTAGTTGGAAATTGATTGGGATTCAACTGTAACTGACTTTGAGTTTCTTGTGCATGTGATATTTTTCCCTGTGTATTATTTGTTATCGTAATGTGTTCTCAGTGACAGTGTCAGAAGGGGTGCATTAAGTGATTGCTTTTAGTTCAGATGTTTTCATTACCTATTTTATATTTCTTTTTTGTAACTTACATTTAAATTAATTTTCTGCAGTACATTATAGGTGTAACCCCCCTGCAAATGGGGGTTCCCAAAGTCTTCCAGGAGCTGGCTGAGTGCTCCTAGCCTGAGTGGTGTTCAGTGTTTAAGCCATTTATCTGTGAGTGCTTTTAGAGCCTCTGGTACTGCCTCTTTAAGAGCTGTCTGCTTGCAGGCATGATTAGTTCGCAGGGGGGACTGTGTGTTTCCCTGCTCAAGTCCCACTCGAGCGGCTGACAAATTACTCCGTTTCTGCTGTCACTAAGTGTACAGAGTGAGCACTTATCAGATATATAACTGTTTGCCCCATATCATTTAGAGTATTAGTGGAAATGTAATTTGTCTAACCTGCCTTTCTTGCTGCTGGGACTCTGTGTGTTTTGCCGCTCCATTTTGGATCTGAACTGTTGAATAGATCCAATCAGACAAGGAGGGGCATCTAAAATGAAGTTTAAGTGGACCAGCCAGGATCAGGACTCTCTTGGGAGCCGGCTTGCCATAAGAAATATAGCTAGTAATTCTGGGAAGTGAAGTTCTGGACCTTGCGCCTATTTACGCCAATAGGGGGAGTTTTGCGTGATTGACAACTGAAGTCCACCAATTGGACTGGATGGTGCCCAAATGGAATACCCTGCCTTGTGTCTGGAAAGGCAGATCCATTGTGACCGTGACTGGGGAAGGACTTCCGAGCTTCTGCGCTGCAGAGTTTTGTGCGGGAGGTGCCTGTGAAGACCTAAACCTTGGGCGCATTGCCGCGTGGTAATTCAGACTGAATCCGTAGCTACCGAGAAGGAGAGAGGCTGAACAATTGGGAACCAGGCTTATCCTGTAGAATACTGGAAAAACTGCTTAATTGCGTTCGGTGTGTCAGGAAAGTGAAGCTGCAGTGTGAACTCCCGGGTTAGCAGTAAGTGCGATCGGGACCTGAGAGCAGCTGCCTGGTATAGTAATTTCCTTTACATATAAATGTGTGGAGTGCTTGTGAAGGACAGCTAAACGAGTCCTCTTGTCCCGAGTGTGTAGACAGAAAGGCAGTTGCATGCAGGTGGACTGAATCCGTTGCTGATTGAATCTGTGTGCCTGCTTGTAGAATTTCATCCCCCTGCTAAGTGAGGGCGTCTGGCAATCCATGACCCGCTCGGTGCCAGTTTTCAGCATCGAGTGTGTGCGTTCAAATCGGGGTAGCTCCCTGCCATCTGTCTGTTCAATTGTAAGTGTTTCATCTGATTTCTTTTCTTTCTTTCTTCATAAACTGAGCTAACCAGCTCTGGATTACAATTGGGTATTGTGCAAGTGTTTTGAATCACAGGGCCCCTACCAGCTGCACCGATCCTGGCTAGCCCCCACCATCCTTGGTACCCAGTAAAGTGACATTTTGGGACTCTGAGTATGTGCACAGTATTGTGATTATTAATATGTCAAATCTAATTAACCTGATTTCCCCTTGTCCTTGTTATAGCCCCTTAAATAAATCAGATCTGTTTGTTTCAGCAGAGTTACACTGACTGAGGTATTCGTTTATGTTAAAGTATTGTACTGTGGCTATTGTGTTGCATCATCTTGTTTTACAGGGGGTCTCCAGAGTCAAGTTGATCGAACCAGTCCTGGGGGTAAGTGTGAATAGTGAAGGTACTCATGGTGTACAGTGTGGGTCACTAGCAAGAATTAAAGGTGGTCTCAGTGTCCCAGAGGGCTGTGATCAAGTTAGTTTAACTAGTGTAAACCCTGACCTCTGGGTGGAGGCACCCGCCATAGAACCTAGGCCCCTCAACCTGTTAGCAGTTAAGCAGGCACGGGTAGTAGCCCTTGGGATACCGCCACCTGGGGGTTACATAGATAACATTCAACAGGTAGATAAGTCACAGATTGATTATACAGCACATTCCAGATTGAAAGAGCGCTCCTGACCAATCAGAGCACTCCTTTCCTCTGCGTGTGAGACACTCTTATTCTATGAACAGTGTCTCACATGCAGCTGCCCTGGAAATGGGCACATTCAGTTACGGTTTTTAAAAAAATTCATATATTGTTGCTAGAGCTTCATCAGTAATATATTAATACTACCGCTGAGATCACTCTTATGGCTGTAAGAGTGGTCTCACTTACATTCTTAGGGCGTCAGAACTGCTCACCTTCAGTTTTCAGTTCTCATACCCTAAGTATGTGTGTGATAGCATTCTTACAACCGTAAGAGTGGTCTTGGTGGAGGTTTTAACATATATTATTACAGTAAGGAGAGTTTGTACCACTAACCGTTGTATCACACTGGAGGATTCTCAAATAATAGTCTATCCTAAAAGGAAAGAAAAGATTCAAGTAAAGCCACTGTTTCCATGAGTGGGGACTAGACCGCTTGTGAACTTTATCATGCACCCATGTCTCAGGCAGTGCACTCCTCATTTCTGTAAGAGAGTTTTAACAAGTAAAAATTAGAGTAGCACATCCTAAAAATCCTGCCAACCAGTAAACGGTCACTTCTGGTAGGCAGTATTATTGTTCTATAAATATGCTAATGAAAGCTGATCACCATCAAAAAACATTTGCAACTGCCTAGAAAATTATAAACATTAGAGTGGTAGAACAGTATATAAGTACATTTAACTTAAAGATGAAGTAAAATGTTGCATTGGTTAACCCGTCTGCTCTGCAGGTCCCATATTCTAGCTTTTAAGGCTGAGAATTCAGTTTCAATATTAAAACATATTTGGTAAATAATACACGTCCAGGATATGTCATAATTTGAAAATAGTCAAGTTTGCACTTCTTCTTCTTGGGGACTATACTCAATCATAGCCATAACCAAAGGTACCATTGCAGCTGTAGTTTGGTAGCAAAATGTCAGGTGAAGGAGTAGGGAGCCACCGTGTTAAGTCTGAACTGCATGATATGTAATGCCATGCTGAGTCCCGGAAACCCATTTTCATTAATCAAGTCCAACAATTTTTACAGAGTGTCCTCAAATTATCCATGAGTTCAGAGATAACCTGATATTAAATTGTGTTATTCCAGATTAGTAGCTCTCCCTCCCTTCTGATAAGGAATCCAATCAGTTTAAAACACCTCACTAATTGTCCTCATCTTTAGAACTGGAGCCACCTTCCCTCATGTTGAATTCCCTTTCCAGTGTACCCAGAAGTTTTGCTGCCTCTGTGGGGTCTGAAAACTGGTTAGAGTTAACTGGCTGGCATAAGCATCAGGTGGTGCACACCAAGTTGTCTCAGGTGAGTGTGAACCCCATCGAAGCTGCAACATCATTGGTGGGTCACGTGGCTGAGAGCGGGAAAGAAATATATTTTCTTGTCCTGCCACATTAGAGGACTTAGTTATTTTGCCAGTCGTAGGATAATATCTCTCTCGAGCATGGTACTCAGAACAGTTATTAGGGTTCTGAGTAGCGGCTCTCCAGTCACAGCACAGCCTCTTCCACCATGAGGTGTGATCCTGTATGCCTTAAGCATGGCAAATTCTTCTGCGGTCTTTATGATATCCGAGATCCACTGCTTAAGGAAGTCCTGAAATGCTTCTCACTCAGCCCAAAACTCGGACATGGGACACTTGGGCAGCATTGTCAAGATTTTCAAGTGTCTTGGTGAGAAGTCCATTCTCCTTGGTAAGACCTGTTGTGACAGTGATGGCCATATCTTCCATTCCTTTTGTGTCCTTCTTAAGCGTACCAACTCTCATTTCCATTGTTTTCAACTGTGCGGCATAGTCCTCCAATTTACAGTTCATGGATAGTATAGCTTGTAAAAACACAGCATTTGAAGGCTGATTTAGGTTGGATTCTGTAGACACTGTTGTCCTCTTATTGCTGGAGCCTTGGTGCAGCTCTTTTGGGTGTTCCCCGTGTCATCCTGCAGTGGATTTAC
Source organism: Neoceratodus forsteri (assembly GCA_016271365.2). Taxonomy (NCBI): domain Eukaryota; kingdom Metazoa; phylum Chordata; order Ceratodontiformes; family Ceratodontidae; genus Neoceratodus; species Neoceratodus forsteri. The sequence goes on along the minus strand of CM057455.1, from coordinate 1,798,030,983 downwards.
TCCCATGCACCATAGTTGTCAATTTTGGTGTAACGTTCAAAAACGTGATATTCAGTTTGTTCTACTTAATTTGCTCTGTCAATATTTGTAAATTAGAAATGGGTTCTAGGCAGTTTGCAGACGTTTAAGCCGACTTCCAGTTCTATTTGGTTGAGCTATCTTTAAGTGCTGCTTACAGTTGGGCAGCTGGACACGCCCCTCCCCATTTTATAGTTCTGTCCTGACTTCAAGTGTACTGTACTTCACAATCTTCACTTTTATTTCTTTTGCAGGCTTTGTGAGTGAATCCACTCAGTGGTTGTCACAATATGATAAAATAAGCACACAAAATGAGACAAACTGAAGATATCTGTGTTTTGTGTTTATGCGCCTCTATCATGAAAGTTATAGAATGACCCATGGCAAACATGCACACACAGTATAAACCATTGCAGAAGCATCCAGAATCCTCATACACATCATTCACTATACACTGTGTCCTCACAAACAACTCCTTGGATGGGGCAGGGCAAATTTATCAAGCGGGATAGGCCATCTACACAGTCCTGCAGGGCTCAGTGCTGGGGCCGGTGTTGTTCAATGTCTTCATCAATGACATTAGGGATGACTTTAAGGGCAAAATGTGCCTATTTGCAGATGGCACCAAGCTCTGTAGAAGAGTGGACACAGCTGAAGGGATACAGGATGATCTGGAAAAGCTGGGGAGGTGGTCCAGAATCTGGCAGCTTGGCTTCAGCGCCACGAAATGCAAAGTTATGCACATTGGAACCAAGAATCCCAGGACAGATTACTACCTGGGTGGAGTCCAAGTATCTTCATCAGAGGAGGAGAAAGACCTGGGAGTGATGATCACTAGTAACCTGAAGCACTACACACGGTGCAAGAAAACAGCAGCAAGGGCAAACAAGATGCTGGGATGTATAGCTAGGGGGATCAGTAGTAGAAAAGAGGAGGTTATACTACGCTTGTAGAAGTCACTGGTGAGGCCACATCTAGAGTATGGAGTTCAGTACTAGTGACCATGCCTCAAAAAAGACATTAACCTGCTGGAGAAGGTTCAGAGGAGGGCTACAAAGATGATAGTGGGTCAACAGGGTAAGGCATACGAGGAGAGGTTGAAGGCACCAAGTATGTACTCCTTGGAGGACAGGAGAGAGAGAGGGGACATGATTGGGACCTTTAAGTACTTGAAATGGGTAAATAAGGTGGATAAGGAGGGTCTCTTTAAGCTGAGTGGCAGCCATAACATGAGGGACACAGTCTTAAGCTGGAGGACCGGGGGTTTAGGAGGGAGGTCAGGAAGCTCTTCTTCATGAAGAGAGTGGTGGACACTTGGAATGCGTTGCTGGAAGAGGTGGTCTCATGAAGACAGTGGGCAGATTCAAGAGAGGCTGGGATAGGCATGGGGGAAGGTAAGGATCATGGGCAGGGAGGAAGGGAGGAGTGGGAGGGGGGCAGGGACAGTAGCATGAACTGTGGACCCTGCAATACAAGCAGGCTAGATAGACCAAATGGCTTTCTTCTGCTGGCTTCTTAGTATGTTTGTATATAGCTTCTGCGACAAACACCCAAGTCACTCCCTGCTTTCCTTTACACTTCCCTAGTTTTGCTCTTTCTCTCAATCTTTGAACTTTCAGGTCATGACACTAGTACAGACTCTCACTGTCGGATGTGTTTCCATCTCTGTTGCAGATCACTGTGGATTTGGTAGCTTAGCCTTACAGAATGTAGACATACTGTAGCTCAGTAACACTACACCGTAGCTAACTCAGCATGATGCCAATTGAACTACCTCCTTGAAAAGAAAAAAACAACTCCAATACCAAAAATCAAAACAAGGGATTTAAGGGGAAACTAAACCTAGGATGTCTCCAAACGCTTTAAATTAATCTTTTCTCTGAAAATTTGATTTGTTAATTACATCAGTGTTAGTCATCACAGAGATTTTTCAACAATGATGTTTTTCTGGCAAAAACAATATGCCCATATTTTATTTCTGTCTACTTTAATTCTTAAACTAAGATACAGGATTTTGAAGTTTTTGAAAGTTCCTAGTCCTGTAACAAGCCTGCCATAAAAAATGTAAATATCTTGGTACACTGTTATGCTGTTTAATATCAAAAACATGTGGTAACACCATACTATTACACCCTCAGTATGCACATTCAACACGTAACCTCAATGGAAGAGCTCTTTAAAAATTGTGAATGATAGCTGCCTTTAATGAGTCATTAATTACAAAAGTAGCTATAAAAGCTATATCCAAGAAAATTAAAAATACATCAAGGAGGAATTTAAGGATGTCAGAAACATATTTTTGCTAACCAAAAAAAACCCTATATGGTGAAATCGTGGACAACTAACAAATATTGCTGTTTTAAGTGGAAAATATAAACATAGGATGTCTGTGAATGATTTGCACTAGTCTTTCTCTGAAATGTGAATGGCTAATTATATCTGTCTTTCTTTCCCAGAGGGCGTTTGTGAGATATGGCTTACCAGTGAAGACACGGGGGCTTATGGGAGAGATATTGGCACCGACCTGCCAACACTTCTTTGGAGATTGGTAGAGGTGATCCCTGAGGGAGCAATGCTGAGGCTCGGAATGACAAACCCTCCCTATATCTTGGAGCATCTGGAGGTAAGGGGGGGGGGGGAGAAAGCTGGCTAATGTCTGCCCTCTTTGACACAGACAGCAACAAATCAGAATGCTCATTGAGATTGGCCAGCATGAGGTTTGTTGAGTTTTAGGATGCAAGCCACAGTCTCAACAGCTTGGTCCAGTGCTTTGTAAGTCTTTTTTCCCAGCACATGTTCATGAGTTATAAAAAGTTAAAGCATGCCGGCCCGGTGGCGCTGAGGGTTGAGGCACTGGACGCCACACCACGCTGGCGACCCGGGTTCCGACACGGACTCGGGTTGGGGACTGGCTGGGGAAGGAGAGGATTGAGCACCCCAACGGACGCCTCCTCCTTCTCGGGAGGGTTACCGCGCTTTAATGCACCCGACGCCCATGAGGGTCAGTGGAAGCACCGACTCTTGGGGTATTACATGCTCCTCTACAGAGGAGTTGGGGGGAGGAGAGGACGCTGTTAGACGCTGGCAGGTGTGCGTAAGCACGTTCCTGCCCGAGCTGGTGTCCTCAGGTGTTGGAGGGGAAACCACAAGAAAAACGGAAACTACCTTCGCCGTTCCTAGATGACGGCCGCTCCAGCCGCCCAGTCCAAAAACTACAGGCAGATCCCACTGTGTAGGGTGCTCCACGGAGGCGAGAGGGAGGTAGGAGTCACCAAGAGCACTCTAGGGGCAAACTCAGGGTTGAGAGAGTGGGTGGCATGAGCTAAGCCTGAAAGAGTGGAACGTCGAGATGATAAGGCGGATAAAAAGTAATTAAAAAAAAAAAAAGCATGATGATAGACTTTTAGACCAGATTTGGCAATCTCGACAACCTTAATTATTTTCCTATGGAGGGACAATATTTATTGTTTCAGAGGTACAGAATGTAGACAAAAAAGGTTATTGAAACATCCACTGCTTTTCTAGTGGTCTGTTGCATGTTCCTCCCAGTCCCACAGCTGAATATATATATGTGGTTTGGCTTTGCTTGTAGGCTGAATGTGATGCAGAAATGCGCTCTTGAATATCCTGTGCAGATCTTTCCTGACACTGCTGAAAAGGTTTATTGACAGATGCATTGTATTCTAACCTTGTTTCTCTGCAACTGTTTCCTGCCTTCATTCAGTGACCCTTAACTAGCAAGTCTCAAAGCAGAGTTATGTCCATTATTATGATTTATTTGCAAACCAGCTGGCTGTTCTGTAAGGAGGAGCAGACTTTGATGCTGTGTTTGTGCTGCTGTATCCAGCAGAAGAAACCTGAGTTGAATACAGATTGCTTAACTGACAGTACATCCAAGTAGAATGCGGCCTCATTCACAGTACCATAGTCCAAGTCTGTAGCCTACTGTGTCTGCGGTGGTGTCATGCCGGCATTATTTAGACAGTAGAAGTGCATGTTTTTGCCCTGGTAGTAGTAGTTTTTCTGTAGTACTGGTGTAAATCGCTGCTGGTGTTTTGTGCTGCTCTAGCTTTCCAAGGTACTGTAGTAGAGTGAGATGCAATTTAATTTGTTCTTGGTTAATTCAGAGTGTGTTTTTATCCCCAAAAGTACATGTTCTATTTCTGCTGTACCTTATTCAAATTTCCGGTGTGAGTAAGGAGAAATTCCTCAAAAAAACAGACATGAACAGATCTGTCAAACGAGATCTAAACTGGCTGAAGCAAACAGCACTTAAGGTTTTGTTTAACTGGTGGAATCAGTTGAGTGGGAGCCTACAGTGAAACTTTCACTACAAGCCTCTATTGAATTGATGTCACCGAGTTCTGGAACTGATCACCAATTTAAAAATGAATATCATGTGGGGAAAACAGCAGCATAGTAACTTAAGATTGGAAGGGGCCCTAGGTCCTTCATGTCTGCCCCACCCCACACACACACATTCTATAAGTGGGGATGCAAAAAAAAAAAATCAAGGAACACTGAACGAAGGAAAATTAAAATAATTTCAAAGCAAAAACAAGAAAATGTACCATAGGAATATTAAGCAGGTGAGATACATATCGAAATTCCCAGTAACTTACAACATTGGATAGTCAGGCTCATGTTTCCTTTATTTGTATGACTGAGGAATTAGTCATTTACTGCATTGAAAAGTAGCATACAGGGAAGTCAGTGTGCAAGAAGAGCAGTATGTAGCACCTGTGAAGAATTAATTGATTGAATAAAGAATTGATTGATTTAAAAGAGTTGGCCAGGATGGGACACTGAGCTACTGTATATGACTCATTTCCAGGTGCATCCTGGGAGAAGGGGAAAATAAAATATTACACGTACATAAGAAAATACAGCAAATATAACAATAATATCAAAAATATAAGGAGTGAAAACCATAGCAAGTGAAACATTTGTTACAGAATATAAAGGTCAGAACATCCGTGAATCAAACAAACCTCATAAATAGGACCACTGCTGCCAAAGAAAACAAATACCCTAAAGGATACCAGCAGGGGAAAACGATTCATTTTTTTTTCTTTGTGGCTCTCCAAACCACGGGCATGCACTCTAAACTCTCAAGTTCACTGCAGAGCATCATGGATGACAGTATGCAAATCCCTGTGTAGGGCAGGCTAACCAGGCTTCACCAATTTAGACTGAGAACAACCAGAGTCACGACATGTGTTCCATGTTTTTGGGGAGTTCTCAGTGTAGTGCACCCACTATCTCAGCCAAGTGTCAAGCCAGCCATACTACACATACTGAGGAATTACTCCATTTCCGTTGTTTAACGCAGGGTTACCACCTTTTAAGAAGCCCAAAGTGGGACATTTCTTACTGAAACATGATTTTTCGCAGGACAGTACCTAACCTTGACCGAAGCAACAGACTTGTTTTCTCTATATAATCGGAATTAAGGCTAAGTATTGTAGTTTCTTAGTTGCATCTATTGTTTCTTATCATTTTAAGGTATTTTAGTTAAGCTATTGTAGTTTTCTAGAACATTTAGTGGAAACTTAGAAAATATTTTTCCTACTGTAAAATCAGGACATTTAGTATTTTTCATGTTTTTTTTTGCAGGACACAGCTGCCCAAATCAGGACTGTCCTGCAAAAATCAGGACAAGTGGTAACCCTATTAACGCAGCATATAGTGGAAAGTGATAATACGGGTTTTCAAGCCCACTGTAGAAAATTAAGGCCTACTTCAGACTTGGAGTACCAGTTTACATACTGTAGTACTTGATGGCAGATAAGGACCACAAGGCCCGCGTAGTCTGCTTGTATTCCCTGCCTGCATCAGCGGCCACTGACCCTACGTGGTCACTGGCCTTGGTCTCTCTTTCCCACATCTAGGGTTCCTTCATGTCTATACCATACACACTTGAATCCCCACTGTGTTGAGACCGCACCACCTCCTGGGGCAGGCTATTCCAAGCATCTACCACCCTTTCGGTGAAGAAAAACGTCCTCACATTTCCCCTTATCCTGCCCTCTCCAATCTCACATCATGCCCCCTTGTCCTTGTACAACTCTTGGACTGAAAGATGTCACCCACCTGCACTTTGTTCAAGCCTTTGAGATACTTGAAGGTCTCTATCATATCCCCCATTCCCTTCTCTCTTCTAGTGTATACATATTGAGGTATTTTAATCTGTCCTCATATGTTTTCTGATGCAAACCCCTCACCATCTTGGTTGCCATTCTCTGGTCTGCCTCCACCCTGTCTATGTCCTTGCGAAGATGCAGCCTCCAGAACTGAACACCGTACTCCAGATGAGACCTCACCAGCGTTTTGTATAAGGGCATCACCACCTCCCTTCTTCTGCTAGTGATTCTCCTTCCTGTACATCCCAGCATCCCACTGGCCCTCCCCACAGCCTTGTTACACAGTTTTGCCACCTTAAGGTCATCTGAGATGATGATCCCTCAATCCCTTTCTCCCTGGTGACTGTCAGCACTTCTCCACCCATTCTGTAGCTCAGTGGCAATCTGCAGGGTTTCTTTGCCCTAGGTGCATGATTTTTAACTTCTTTGCCACACTTTGGGCCATTCTTCCAGCCTTCCTAGATCCCTCCTCATTCTTTCAACTCCCTCTGGCTTGTCTACTGTGTTGCAGATCTTGGTATCATCTGCAAGTAGGCAAACTTTCCCCTCCAGCCTTTCAGCAATGTCACTGATGAAGACACTAAAAAGGACTGGCCCAGGACTGATCCTTGAGGCACCCCACTGATCACCCTCCTATCCTCAGATTTGATCCCATTTACTACCACTCTCTGCTTCCTGTCAACCAGCCAGTTTCTAACCCGGTTTTCCACTTTGTGGCCCACCCCCAGGCTACCTAGCTTGTTCACCAGTCTTCTGTGTGATACGGTGTCAGAGGCTTTGCTGAAATCGAGGTAGGCGATATTCACTGCTCCTCCCTGATCTACCTTTTTGTCACCCAGTCAGAAAAGTCAATCAGTTTTGTTTGACATGAACTTTCTGCTGTGAATCCATGCTGCCTTGGATCCTGTGCTCCCGTGGTTTCCAGGTGCTCCACTAGCCTTTCCTTAAGCAGCGCTTCCATAACTTTACCCATTACTGAGGTGAGGCTGACCGGCCTTTAGTTTCCTGCCTCGTCCCTGCTACCGATCTGTTGAAGAGGGACTGTATTAGCCTCCTTCCTGTCCTTTGGAACCACCCCTGTATTGAGCCACTCAGCCAGTCTAAAGAAAAGCAAGCATTGTCTCGAGACGTTGAGGTTGTTTGATTACATTTTTCTTATTGTCACGGCTTGCCAATAAGAGTGCAAGATTAGAGACAACTTTCCTTCAGTAAAATAAACTGGCCTGGGTGATGAACCCAAGGATATGTCACCTAAAAGACTTTTTTTTATTTATTTTATTTAGTTGTAATGCACCAGGATAACTTAATTTAGGATAATAGCTCATTTTCAAGCGGGATGCAGGTGGCAGGAACAAAAGCAGCAGTGTTGCATACATAATGCTACGTTGGATCATGCACAATACTTTGCAGTCCGTTATCATGTAGGTACTTCATACACACGTGTAATGCAAATTAACAAGGTTTCCTTGTTTCTTTTGTTCACCTGGTAAGTACACTAGACAAGAAATTGTCTATTTTCAGGCACGATCTAGGAGGTTACAAATTGACAAACTGTAGATAGACGATGGACAATAATACAGTTGCTACCAATTGTTAAGTAAAATTGCAGGGTGTATTTTGCATGAATCGGTACAATTTCATCTTCAGAGAAACCTTCAAAATAGTACTCGGACTACATGCAATGGAGAGCACTTGATTGCTCAAATGTCTTCTGAAAACTAATACAAATGATAGGATCTACATTTGCACGCTGCATTTGTTACAGTATTTGAAAGGTTTTCATATCGCAGGCTATTACGACACATGAAAGGCCAATCCAAACCGCCCTTTAGGTTGAAAGAGTCAGCGGTGAGGAAATATATGCAATATGTCTGTATGCCCTCCGGTGGGAAGATGGTGCCTGTCCCAAAACATTGTGGGGTAAAGAAGGCTGTTTTAACTACACAGAGCATAGAACTGCCACTGAGGTATATTTCAAATATGCTAGTGCTATAAACACTTTAGCAGTACCTGTCATTACCCTTAAACATTTATAATGGCACAGCCTCCCCACTCTCACCACGTAATCTGGTCCAAACAATAATAAAAGCCTGGAACCAATTCAGAAAGTATGAACAGTTCATCTTATATACCATGCAGCATAGATATGAAAAGATGGGAAGCATGATACACTTTTCACAGTATATGGCAAATAAGTACAGGTGACTATAGCAGCATGCAAGAAGGCCTTGTTGCCTATTGCTAGTAGTGTACTGGGAATATGGAGCGTTTTGCTTACTTGTGATCATAGTTAGTAATGCCAACCTGAGCTGGTCAGGAGCTGACAAAGGTAAAGTATACAGGGTGTTGGTCATTTACACACTTGTATATTAGTGTGATCCCGTGGAATTCCTGTCTCTTGGGTGGGGCGAGAAGTGCAAGCTTACTGTAAAGATTGCAGTGATGGGTCTTGGAATCACATCCTGGGATAAATCTGCAGATACTGTTGTATGCGGTGCATAGTTTATGTAATGACATGGTATGTGCCATCTTGTACAGTATATGACATGAGCATTTCTGATCACGCCACGTTGTCAGTGGGGAAGGTAGTTAGTATATATGGTATATGCTCCTCCACTGGAGTGGTGATACAGCCCAAATGTGTTACATCAGCGTAGAACCCTAGGGACATGAACATTCCATTTGCATCATTGGTACCACTGTAAGTGGTAAAAGCATGGACTGAGTTCTGTGGAAAATTACGTGCCTTTTTTTTTTTAAATTTATTTATTTTTGTGCTCAGGTTTGTGCAACTCAGAAACAGATTGGGTCTCCCTATTTGTCAAAGTGCACCCCTAAATTTAGAATTTGTGCCTGTCAAGTTGGGGCTTTCCATTAACTAATCTCTCAGCAAACTGCAAAAAGGGGACTGGCTTTGTGCTCTGGACAAGAAGGATGCTTACCTTCATTAGGAGGCAGTGTAGCGCAGTGGGTTAAGGCTTTGAGCTGCAAATCTGGAGACCTGGGTTTGAATCCCACAGTCGCCTAGGTGCATACTGTGTGATCCTGAGCAAGTCACTTAACTTCCTTGTGCTCCCAGGTCACATCTGGAAACAAGCTTCAGCCTAGTGTGCTGCTCCTGGTTAAACAATGTTCCCTTTCTCATATGGAAATCAGATCATGCCACACGCAGTACCCCAGATTCACTATAGAGGACTGCCATTATCAGTTCCGAATATTGCTCTTTGGCTTATCTTTAGCACTGCGAGTATTTACCAAACGCTTCGCAACTGCAGCAGCAGCCCTCCAGAGGAAAGGGCTTTATGTCTTCCCCTGCTTGGATGACTGGTTCCTGCAGGGCCCATCCAGGGAAGTTGTCCAGTACACAATATCTCAAACTCATCAGTTGTTCGAGGACCAGGGCATCATAGTCAGTGTACTGAAATCCATTCTCACTCCATGCCGACACCTCCAAGATATTGGAAAAGTACTGGACATGGCAGTGGGCCTTTGTTCCTGCCCCAGGATCATGCAGAAGCCCTTATTGCTCTGGCCCCTGTCATGCACCAGGAGTCACTCTGTGTCCGCCAGGACTGTGTGCCGCCTCCTGAGTCTTATGGCGACTGCCATTGTAATCATCCCAGCTGCATGCCTTTATATGAGAATCCTGCAGTGGACTTTTCAGGACCAGTGGGACCAACTGACGGCCGAGTCTGGAATGACTGACTGATCCTTGTCATGTCCTCCCTAGAAAAGTCTCTACTTTGATGGATGGAACCCCTGCACTTGCTGCAGAGTAGCCCCTTCTTTCCTCAACTCCAGAGCACATCTTAACACCAGATGCCTCTGGGATGGGATGGAGTGTCCACATGGGCCTGCACCAGACCCAGAGGTTGTGGACAGACTGAGATTTGGATCTTCACATCAGTGTTCTGGAGTGGAGGGCTGTTCTTCTTCTTCGGCTCCAGGTCTTCAGTGGATTCAGGGTGTCAGTGTGGCTCAGTTGGTAGCACATCTGCCTGTGGACCAGAAAAGGTTGTGGGTTCTCGTCCCACACCGGGATTCGACTCGTACCTAAAACGCTGGCACCCGAGTGCAGTATTAGGGGGGTGCTGTACAGTTGGGGTGTACCATCCTTCGGATGACACGTTAAACTGAGATCTCTTCTACCCATCCTGGTGCTGTCCTGGTGGGTGTCCAGGTGGAAGTGAAAGAACCCAGGGCATTCTTCGCAAAGAGCAGAGGACATTCCCGGTGTCCTGGCCAATATTTCCCTTCCCATAAAACTAGTTCATGCAATTGTCCAGGCTGTGTGTGGGTGTTGATGTGCAATATGGCCGCCACCACACATTGTCACTTCACTTCCAATCTAGCATTGCTTGTAAAGCGCTTTGGGATACATTGTGTATGAAAAGCACTATATAAATGCTGATTCTGATTCTTCTTCTTCAAAGAGCATCTCACTCTCTCTTGGTCCCTGTTGATAAGAACAGGCAACATCAGTGTGATGCAATGTATTAACAAGCAAGGGGGCACTCACTTGTACCCTCTGTGCGGGGAAGCGATGGCAATGAACACTCACTCACAGCCTGCAGTTGATGCCTGTTTTCTCCCAGGATTCCAAAACATTTTTTTTTTTTTTAACTCTGTTTATTCTTCCCTTACCCATTGGCCTCTCTTCGGCATAGTATGCTGGCTCTTCTCATTCTGCCTGAAGCCGAGACGCCCGACTCCGGTTAGGGGGGAACCCCACTCCATGTGCTACCTTTGCCCTAGTATCTCGGATCTAAGTCCCCCGAGGAAGGACTGCCACACTCCTTTCTGGCGCTCTGTCTGTAGTACTGAAAGGGCTGCCGCCACTGGAGGAGGGCTGGAGCCAACGTCCTGGTGCCCAGCATTGAACGTGGGGATGCATCCACTGGACCCACCTTCGCCTACCAATGGGAGGGAGGGTTTTAGTTATTTTTGTTGCCCCCTGAGCTCAGATGTGCAATGACGTTGAAGGACATCTGCCGCAGCTCCGCCCCGCATTTGCTTGTGCCACGAGTTCCAGTGCGGTGCCCCTGACTGCCGCTAGAGGCTGCTCAGGAGTGGCACAGACCCAAGAACCCTCCCTGGGAAGGGAGAGCAGTCCTCCAGACGCTTGATCCCATCTCTCCCCTGTCGACCCCCGGCGGCCAGAGTCTGTTCCCGACCTTGGGTCGCCGGCATGGCGTTAGGTGTGGCATCCAGCGCCTCAGCCCTCTGCGCCACTGGGCCGGCATTCCAAAACATCTTAGCAGACAGGCTAGATTGGTCTTAATCTGAGTGGGAACTGCTGACCTTCGTGGTAAATAACCTCCTCACAAGATGGGGTTACTCAGAGTTGGACCTTTTTGTGTCTGCACGTAACACAAATCTGCCGCATTTCTGCTTGCTTTCTCCAGGGCCTGGAGTTTTATGGGAGATGTATTGTCCCTCTCCTGGAGGGGGAGGACCCTTTTCATATTCCCTCCAATCCCTCTCATTCAGAGGGTCCTTCTAAAGTTGTGAGCAGAGGGGCTATGATACTGATTGCCCTCCTCTGGCCTTGCCAGATGTGGTTTCCATTTTTGTAGCATCTGGTGATGGAACCTCCAGTTCCAGTGCCCCTGTGTCTGGGTCTACTGTCCCAGGACAGGGGTTGCTGCTCGTCCTCGACTGCAGGTCCCGCCGCCTGCATGCTCTCTTCCTGAGGATGTAGCCATTGCACATGTCGGGTTTCTGTCCAAGTGGCTAATGTCATGCTGATGGCTAGGAAGCCTTCCAGTAGACATATGTATTCACTGAAGTGGAAACGTTTCATTATTTGATGTGCTTCCCACTCTCTGGACACTGTTATGTGTCCTATTAATACTGTACTTTTACCTCCCTCCTGTCTCTGTCACACTCTGGTCTGCAGTGCTCTCCTATTAAAGTGCATTTGGCTGTTGTTTTGGCTTTCCTTGCCCATACTGATGTGATGCACGGTGACACAAGTGGTAGTGTTCCATTCATTTTTGAAGGGTATTTTGTACATGCTCCTCGATTAATAAACCAGTTCTGCCATGGACCTTAATTTTGTACTTGAAAAGTTGACTTTGGCTCCTTTTGAGCCTGCTGCAATTTGTGAACTACACTTTCTTTCCTGGAAGGCATTTTTTGGTGCTGTTACCTCTGTCCAAAGGGTTAAGAACATCAGGCTCTCATGAGTGTGCACCCCAATTTTCCACAAGGATAGAGTGGCATTGTGTATGAATCCGTGTTTTTTCACCTAAGGTGGTTTCTGAATTCACACTGAATCAGATAATCAGCTTACCTGTGTACTACAAAAGAGCCCCAGAGCAAATGCCCTGAGGCATGGGTTATCCCGGAGGATATTGGCCATACAGTCAAGTTTTAAAGGAAACACAATTGCACATACCCCAATAATGCAAAGCATCATGGGAAACATATGCAAATCCCCATGAGAGAATTTGGACTGACTCTACTTTAAGCTAAATTGCATGGTGCCAGAAGGCCTCACAGTGCAATCAGCAAAGGCTTAGAATAGCAGGATAATATCTGTGTACTATCCTGTACGTACTAACAATGATGAGGAATCCATACCATTGATATACACAGAACACTGCATTTGTATCAGAAATGCACAAAGGACTGCAGAAAGTCCTCTCTGCTGTTTTTGCCATTCACCCAGATAGAGAAGGGCGTCCAAGTGACTAAGCAGTGCCTGACCTAATGTCTGACTAACAGTATTACATTTTGTTATAAGAAGTATGGTAAGGAACTTCCTGGTAATGTTCGTGGCCACTCTATTCAAGGTATGGCCACCTCTATTGCCTGTTTCCTGGGTGTGTCTGCTGCTGACATTTGTGCTGCTGCCACATGGAGATCTGGCCACACTTCACAGTCTGGAAATCATCTCATGCAGACATGCTGAATTTAGTGTTGCTGCCCTGCATGGCCTTCTATTCTGACTGCATATCAGACTTTGCCAGCCTCCCTGGGTACTTTGTACAACTTGGAAATCGTTCCAAAGGTGTGGGCCAATGGAAGAGATATCCCTGATGAAGATGAAGATGAAATAGTTACCTGCCAGTAAGAGTAGAACTTTGGGAGAATCTCTTTCACTGGGCCCCAGCGCATCCACCCTCCTTCTCCCTTTTGTGAGGTACCAGCTGGCAGACTTTCCTGCTGCTTTTGCAGAAGGTATGGTTATTTGAGCTTTTTATGTCTTCTGTCACCAGTCCCAGCCTCTGTTTGTGTGCCTGGTACTGGTGTGGTCTCCTGGTGCCTCTTGGTAAGTGGCCTACGAAGCTTGTCTCCAGGGGGGAACTGAGGAATGAGGGGGCTGCCCACATTACATAGGTGCCAATGTTGCAGTTCATTGTGGGTGGTCCTCAGCTAGGCAAACATTTCCAGGAGGTCCTGATGCTGACAGCTTACTGTTCCAAAGGTGTGTGGCCCAGTGTAGGAGATTCTGTCCAAGATTTACTGGTACTAGTAGGTAACTCTTCTTTCTGCGTGTGAATGTCATAGGCATGGTATTACTGGGTTTACTAGCTTTATCTTTATCATTACTATTTTGGGTGCACTGCGTGGCAAGAAATGAGGACTGATCGGGTAGAGGCTGTGGAACTTTCCTGCCGCCAACATTCTGTGCTGTTTCCATAACTTGGAGCTGTGCCAGTGACCTGATAAGGGTTCAGTTTACCTGTATGATAAAACTTTCAGTTGATTATATTTGAGATAAGAGAAGAAGAAATTACAGTTAGTCTGATAGAATTTCTTATTTTCCCCACCCCTGCTGGCCCACTCAGTCCTAAGGCCCTTTGTTCTTGCTGGCAACCTCCCAGCCCCTCACACCACTGTCCTGGTAAGCTGTGTACCTGCAGAATCAGCATGGCAACAGGGCCCAGGTGTGGTCCAGCCATCACTGAGACAGAAGGGTGGTGTTTATACTTTGTTTTCTCCCACAGCTTCTACTGCCTTCCACTGCAGTGCCGCACACAGTCCCTGGAGGTCTTGTTGACATGTAACTTCCTCTCCAATCTTGAAGGTAAACCTTCAGAGGCCCCCACTGCAGGTGTCGCTGATGCTGCAGGTCCATGCTGCCTCCCACCCAATTGAGGTCATGCTGCCACCTGCAGTTTTCCACAATCTCAGCTTCCTGTTAGCCAGCATCTCTGACTCGCTCCTGAACCATAGTCGGTAGCACAGTTGCTAGCATCTTGTGCTACCTTTGGCCATCGGGTGGTTTCATTTAAAACCATTTTACTAGTTTTGTAATTAGTAGCCACTACAGTAAAGATGGCATCCCCACTCACTCTTCAGCTGTGTCTCTATCGCCATAGTGTGGATATGTCATGGTGATGCTAGCACATGTTTTTGTTGCCGAGTTGCTCAGTACCATCTTATCTGCTACAATCCATCATGAAACTAACTATGTGCGGAACACACTTAAAAATGCCGAGTGTCACCGTAAACTACAGCTCTCGTAATCAGCAGACAAACACAAAAGTAGTGCGCTCAGATCTAAGTATGCATTAGAAATGGAAGTTTCTAGGGACATGGATATGTTGATCAATCCACACTTACTGGCAGGTTCCTTGCCGCTTTAAATCTTGCCGGAAGGTCTTCAAGCTGGCTCCTCCCACCCACCCGGGTGGTAAAACTCTCGGCTCCGCCCCATGACGCCAGATCTTCCTTACCGCTTGGAAGCTCAGGTTCCCTCCTTTGCGCTCTGCGTTTTAGGCCTGGATCCAAACTCTTCAGTTAACCCGAAACTAATTTTAAAATTTACAAGGCTTTGGTCATTACCTTCTCTCGCGGCTGCGATGAACAAATCGACTCCCAGATTTCATCGGTGCCCCTGTGGGCAGAAGATGTCCCGGACCGATCTGCACTCCACGTGCATTTACTGCCTGGGGCTTGGTCACGATTCACAGGCCTGCGACTTGTGGAAGTCCTTTTCGGCCACGGTCTTAGAGGATCGCGCTGCCAGATTGCAACTTGGGCGCCCTGAGAAACGTTATCCTCCGGTCAAATCAAAGGAGGCCCGTTGGGCGGTGTCCGCGGCTGCAGGCTCGGCTGAACAGCTCGAACAGATGATCGCCCTCGAGGAGAGCGGCCCAGGCGGTGTCATCTTCCTCGGTCGGGCATTTATCCCATCTCCTTGGGCTCCTCCTACACGGCTCGTTCAAGGAGCTTTGTCAGCCCTCTCTACCAAGGAGAGGGACTTCGAATTCCTCCTCGGTCCAAAAAGAAGGACTCTAAGGGTAAGTCCCACCGACGACGGTCGTGGGAACAGGAGAGGTCCCCTTCCCCAGATAGTCAACACTTGACTTGGGTCGAGGTTGCAGCTAAGGCCGCTGGCTTCACAGTGTCCCCATCAGGTCAGCCGGCTGAGACACCCGTTGACGCAGTCGAGATTTTTCTTGACCTGTCGGACGGGCTGTCGACTGGAGAAGCTGACAACCCTTCTTCACCGGTTCCACCAGTGGAAACCGAGGACTAGCCTGTGCCTCCTGTGCCAGAGTCCCCGGTTAAGGTCCCTGAACCGAGGGAGGAGCGGGTTTCCCCCGCCCCCCCTCTCAGACCCACCCTCGGAAACACCGAAGGTCTCGGTCTCGGACCTCTTCCAGGTCCAGCCGATCCCGCCGACATCGGCAGTCTCGGTCTCAGCACCGTGGAAAGCGGTGGCACTGCTCATCCTCCTCTTCAGAGGATAGGCTCCGGCGCAAATTGCGTCGGCGCTATGAGGATCTAATGTGGCAGCAGCTCCTTTTGACCAAGAATAAGCTGACTCCGTCGCCTTCCCCGACCATTAAGTGGTTGTCACTGGAGCGGCCGAAACAACCCCTCATTGTAGTCGAGGAGCTGAAGCCAGCACCGGTTGCTCGGCTAAAACCGGCTGCGCCACCCATTGTGGTGGAACCCCCGCCTCCACAACCTAAAACTGGGGCCCTGACCAAGGATTCTTGGTTGGGTTAGGGCTTGCCCCATCGGTTGTCGGTCACCCTCACTCCCGATCGACCTGGGCAGGTGGAGGGTGGCTCAGGCGCTCGGCAGCTGTTCACAGACTCCCCGGAGTCTGACAATGACTCCTTGTTCTCCAGGCCGCTTGACCTGGAGTCCACCGGGGGTCAGTCAGTGGATGAGAGCCCATCCTCGTTCCTTGAACTGTTTCGACTCATCTCAGAGTCCACTGGGATGAAGCTCGAACCCGTTTCAAAACGGGCCAGATATCCCCTCACGGAGATACTGGACCGAGGGGATTCCCCCACGGAGGCCTTCCTGGTGGCCGAGGCCATTGTTGGCCCGGCCCTGGAGCTGTGGCCGCAGCCAGCTTCTTGTCCAGCACCTTCTGCCAGGATGACTCGAAAGTATGCTGTTCCCATTGGTTCACTCTCCGGTTTCTCGGAGCACCCCTCCGCGGAGGGGCTAGTGACCAACAGTGTTTTCTGGCGTTCCGGTGACGCTTGGGATGTGGACAAGCCACCTGATAAGGAGTCCAAGAAACTGGACTACTCCGGGCGGAAAGTCTATGCCACTTCCTCCCTAGGCCTTCGTCAGGCCAGCTTGGCCATTCTGATGGCACACTTTTCACATGCCCTTTTGGGCTGCCTGGATGAGGTGATTCCCCATCTCCCGGCTGACCTCCAAACTACGGTCACGCAGGTGCGGGATCAGGAAAGGGCGGTGGCCAAACAGCAGCTCCAGACCTCCCAGGACATCACTGACTCGTGTGCCCGGTCAGTAGCGGCCGCAGTGGCCATGCGCCGCAGAGCTTGGCTGCGGATCTCCACGTTCACGGCAGATACCCAGCACAAGCTGGCAGACGTTCCCTTCCTGGGTACCGACTTGTTCGGTCTCGGGGTGGAGGGGCATCTTCAGCGGATCGAGAAGTCCAATGCCACCTTGGACTCTGTCATGTCTGCCCAGAAGGACAAAGGCCGCCAGCAGCAGCGTAAGCCCTTTCGTCCTTCAGTCCCTGCGGCATGTCTGGCCCAGCAACACCAGCATCAGGGCCAGCAGGCTCACACTTGGTACCCCAAAGCCAAGCCTGCTGCTTCCTCCAGCAGGAAGCTGGGAGGGAAAGGTCCAGGAGGCTCCTTGGCCGGTCCTTCCTCCAAGCCTGCCCAGTGACGGGTTGAGGGGTGTCACCCCCAACCTCGTCACTCCTCCCCGGGTTCCCCCCCCCCGTGGAGGGACGGCTCCGCCACTTCCTTTCCACCTGGTCCGATATCACCACGGACTGCTGGGTGCTCTAAGTGGTAGGAAAGGGTCTGCCTCTGGAATTTGAGCAGTCCCCACCCTATCGAGCCGTCGCTCCACAGGGAGCTATGGGGTCCGCAGCCTCTCTGTCAGCTCGTTGAGCTGACATTGCCCTGCTCCTCCAGAAGGAGGTGATCAGGGAGGTGGCGGATTCTCCACCAGACCTAGGGTTTGTGTCCAGGTACCTCTTGGTCTCAAAACGGACAGGGGGCTGGCGCCCCATTCTAGATCTACACGACCTGAACAAGTTCCTAAGGTCTTGAACCTTCAGGATGGTCACTCTGGCTCAGATCATTCCATCCTTGGAACGAGGCATGTGGTTCTGTTCTCTGGACCTCCAGGACACGTTCTTTCACGTCCCAATCTGTCCGTCCCACCAGCGATTCCTCAGCTTCAGAGCGGAGGGATCCCTTTACCAGTTCTGGGCCATGCCCTTCGGTCTCTCTCCAGCTCCCAGGGTCTTCACCAAATGCATGGCAGTGGTGACAGCATTCCTGCGGCGCCGAAGGGTCCGGGTGTACCCTTACCTGGATGACTGGCTGATTGCAGCCCTCAAGCTGGAGCGGTCCAGGGATCTGGCCCTCCAGGTCTGCTCTCAATTGGCCTTCTTATCAACGAGGCCAAATCGAGACTCGTGTCAGCATGGTGATTCAGTTCATCTGGTCAGCTCGACTCTCTTGAGCCAAACACGGCTCGGCGGACAGGCCAAGGTTCTTTCCTCCTTTGCCCAATCATTTCTGTTTGGGCAATTGCGCCCTGCCCAGGACTTCCTGCACCTCCTGGGCCTCATGGTGGCCTGCATCAGCGTGGTCCATTGGGCCTGTTGGCACATGCGTCCCCTTCAGTGGGGGCTGGCCCGCCAATGGTCATAGCGTTCCGGTCCTCTGGACCAGCCAGTGATAGTGACCCAGGAGATGTGGCACGCTTTCCGGTGGTGGCTCGTTCCAGCTCATCTACAGAAGGGTATCCCGTTTGTCCGCCCAGAGCCGATGGTCACTCTAATGACTGATGCCTCTCTGATGGGTTGGGGTGCTCATCTGGGGGAGCTCAGAGCGCATGGCTTCTGGTCCCCTTAGGAGTCTCAATGTCACATCAACCTGCTGGAGCTTTGAGCGGTCCGACTAGCCCTCACCGCCTTCACTCCGTTTATACGGGGTCAAATGGTCCAGGTCCAGATGGACAACACCACGACCATGTACTACCTAAACCGCCAGGGCGGGATATGCTCCTTGCCTCTGTGCAAGGAGGCTCTCCGCACTTGGTCCCTCATGAGCAGTCTGGAGGAGGATCTCCTAGCCATCCATGTGGCAGGAGCCTCCAACACTCTGGCCGATGCCCTGAGCTGGATAGGTGCTGCATCTCACAAGTGGTCTCTCCTGCCGGAGGTAGTACAAGATCTGTTCTCCCATTGGGGCACACGTCAGGTGGACCTGTTTGCCTCCAGGGATAATGAGAAGCTGAGGCTGTTTCATGCCCGCCTCCCTCAGCAGGGCTCGCTGCAGGGGGATGCCTTCTCGAGGTCGTGGATCCCAGGCCTCTTCTACGCCTTCCCCCCCATTTCCCTTGATCCACAAGGTGCTTCTCAAGGTGAGGAGAGACAAGATGCAGGTGATTCTGATAGCCCCAGACTGGACCCACCATTTCTGGTATCCAGATCTCCTCAGCCTCAGCTCCAGGCTCCCGAGGTGGCTTCCAGCCCGCCCAGACCTGATCTCAGTCAATAAGGGGAAGGTACTCCACCCGGACCTTCAATCCCTGCACTTGACGGCCTGGTTCCTGAGCGGCTAGAGTTCCAGGCCTTGGGTCTTTCCAACAAGGTCCTCAACATTGTTGAGACATCCCGTAAGGAGTCGACCAGAAAATGCTATGCCTTCAAATGGAAGAGATTCTCCATTTGGTGTCAGAATAAGGGGTTGGACCCTTCCTCTCGTTCCTTGGCCAGCATTCTGGACTACCTGTGGTCCCTTTCTCAGCTAGGGCTTCGGTCAACGACCCTTAAGGTGCACCTGGCAGCCATGTCTGCTTACCGGGCACGGGCCGGGAAGCAGTCGGTGGCGCAGGAGAAGGTGGTCCGGTGCTTTTTCAAAGGCCTTGATCACATATCCCCTCCAGTGCGAGAACCTCCTCCTCTGTAGGATCTACTGCTGGTATTGGCTAAGCTCATGGGCAAGCCATTCAAACCGATGCACAGGTGTGACATCTCTCACCTGTCGTGGAAGACCGCCTTCTTGGTGACTATCACATCAGCCAGAAGGATGGGAGAGCTCCAGGCACTTTCCATCGAGTCTCCTTATCTGGTCTTCCACAGGAACAAGGTTATCCTGCGCCCACACCCGAAATTCCTTCCGAAGGTGGTGTTGGAGTTTCACCTTAACCAGGTGTTGACTCTGCCGGTGTTCTACCCCAATCAAACCTCGGAGGCCGAATATAGGCTCCATACTCTGGACCCAAGAAGAGTGCTCTCTTGTTATAAGGAGTGGACGGCTGAAGTTCGGGGAGAGGTTCTCCAGCTGTTTGTCACCTACGCTGAAGCCGCACCTGGCAGACCTGCAGCCAAGTGGACGATAGGCAAGTTGGTCACCTCCTGCGTAGATCTCTGCTATAGGTTGGCGGGCATGGAGCCTCCCAAAGGGATAAGAGCTCATTCTACCCACCATACCGCTGCTTTGGTGGCTGCTTCCAGGGACGTCCCTATCCAGGAAATCTGCAGGGCTGCTACCTGGAAGTCAGCACACACCTTCATTACCCACTACCACATCGACCTTGAGTCACACGGGATGCTGGTTTTGGGACCTCGGTTCTCCAGTCCTTATTTCCCAAGTAGAGGGGTCGTGCTGCCTTCCCTCCTCCCGGAGAACTGCTAGGAGTCTGCCAGTAAGTGTGGATTGAACAACATATCCATGTCCCTAGAAATACAGGTTACTCACCTGTATCAGGAGTTCTAGGAATGGTATATGTTGTTAATCCACACACCCCGACCTCCCCGACTTCGACGCACAACCTGGCTTCCAGCGGGCTAGATCTGGCGTCATTGCCGAGAGTTTTACCACCCGGGTGGGTGGGAGGAGCCAGCTTGAAGACCTTCCGGCAAGATTTAAAGCGCCAAGGAACCTGCCAGTAAGTGTGGATGAACAACATATACCATTCCTAGAACTCCTGTTACAGGTGAGTAACTTGTATTTATCGCAGATCAGTGTACTGCATGAGAGCACACAAGAAGTCCCCAGTGCTTTACATAAAATTCATCACGGCAAGTGAGGCTTGTTAAGGGAGCAGGCATGTTTACAAATATGTAAACACCAATCATACATTTACTTTAGAATTTTTGGTCTGGAAAGACACAATGAGCTGAAGCTCATTTCCAGGTGTGACCCAAGAGCACAGGGAGGTTAAGTGACTTGCTCAGGGTCACATTGTATGCAAGTGGCAGTTGTGGGTTTCAAACCCAGATCTGCTGAATCTTCAAGTTCATGGCTTGGTGCTCTAACCTCTCTGCTATAATGATATTGCTGTAGGTGTTCCTTATACATAGGAGGTAAGACAAAAGAAGGCATGTTAGACCATCAGGACAGTCCCTCACTTCTCTGCAGTGATACTGTATCCCAGAATGTTGACCTCCCTGATGTACTTACCTGGGTTCATCCTGAACACCCTCAGCATTCCACAGTCCACAGCCCCAGCTGGCAGGCCATTCTGCCTACCCACCACTGTGTAGTTTTTTTCTCCTCAAACTTAGGAGTGAAATTAAGATAGGTATGTTGATGTTTGCAATTCTTTTTCTCTGGCAACTGGCTTTTTGTATTCTTGTTTGTTGGGTTACATTGCTTCTTTATACTAAGGTGTTTTGGGTTGGGGAGGGAGTTTAGATGAGTCCTCCCCGTGTCCCTTAGGGATGGTGATAATGAGGCTGCTATTGAGATGGTCCTGTAGGAATGAATTATAACATCATGCAGAAATAATGTAAAGTGTTAATATGTGATGCGACTGCAAGGTGCTTTCACATATAACGAAAATAAATTACAATGGGATACTTGGGAGCGATTCAGTGGTGTACCATTTTTCTTCCCTCGAATAAAATAGTCATACGAGACTGAATTATTTATTTTGCAAGCCGGCAGAACTCCAGACAAACACAGGCTTTTTTGTCTTGATTCTTTTTGCTTGAATTATTTTCCTTTGTGGTTCCCAGTCCTTAAAAATCCTTACTTGAGTTGCCCGAGTCATTATGCAGGGCACAGAGCCGACAGAAACGAATGAATTTGCGGCACAGTTTTTATATTTGACACTGCACACAGAAACTGTAGTAAAGTCCTTCTGAAATCAAACATGCACCAGCTGTCTTCACATTTAGTGGTCAGGGTTTGCTGTGACTATTTAGATAGCACCTGGGCATTCCATCTGATGCAAAACAGCAGCACCTATAATCAACAAATCTTATACATCTTAAGCAGTGCAGCATAATAATTTCTTTTTCCAAAATTAGAGATGCACAAATTCCTGACGGCAGTGTAGTGTACTGGTTAGAGCACGTTGGGTTGGGAGCTACAAGACTCAAGATTCCTGAAAACAGTATGACGCATCTATTTATTTAGTTTTTGTTTACCGGGTAAGTGCACTAGACAAAACATGGCCTATTTTCAGGCACGACCCGGGAGAGTTAGAGACAGAGGCACAGGAATTACAGGTAACACAGCAGTACAAAACTTGTAACAATGGATTAGACAAAACCAGGGTATCATGGAACAATATAGAGTAAAAGCAAAAGTAATTTAGGCAACAAGCATGATGAATAAGAGCATAAATACATTGTCATGATAACCATCAGCATTTAGTTACACGTGCACTTGTCTGTGCCCATGGGGAAGCAACAGAGTTCCTTCTTAAACACCTGGTGTCACTGGGAGTGCTTTACAGGTACTGGCAGTGAGTTCCAGAGTTTGGGAGCAGATGTTGCCAAAGCTTGTTCACCCACTTTTGTAGCACACTTTGGTATGTCTAGTAGAGACCTGTCAGTAGATCTCAAGGTATCGACCTGTGTGGCTTGCCTTAACAAGCTGGTCAGTGCCACAAGTGTGCCATTTCTCAGGCTATTGTCTACATCACAAGCAGTGATGTACCGTGGGTATGAAGTGGGGGAGAGCCAGCTGTGACTAGGAGTAGAATGTGCAATGATAGGTGAGTCTGGGTTAAGTATGGTACATTGGTAAGAGCACACTGGGTTGGGGAACCAGATGACTCATGATTCCTGACAGCAGTGTGGTAGTGTGGTTAGAGCACACTGGGTTGGGAACTAGAAGCCTCATGATTCCTGAAAGCAGTATGGTGCATTGGTTAAGTATGGTGTCTTGGTTAGAGTACAGTTAGGCAGTGTGGTAAGCATACTGGGTTGGGAACCAGGAGACTTGTGATTCCTGTTGGCTCTGTCGTGCAGTGGTTAGCGCACGCTGGGTTGGGAACCAGGAAACTTATGGTTCCTGACAACAGTATGGTATACTGATTAAAGTATACTGGGCTGGGAACCAAGAAACTCATAATTCCTGACGGCAGTGTGGTGTACTGGTTAGAGCACACTGGGATGGGAGCTATAAGGCTAATTAATTCCTGAAAACAGTATGGTGCAATGGTTAAGTATGGTACATTGGATAAAGTACACTGGGTTGGGAACCAGGAGACTCATTGTTCCTGATGGCAGTGTGGTGTAGTGGTTAGAGCATACTATTTTGGGAACCAGGAGATTCATAATCTCTGACAGTAGTGCGGTGCATTGGTTAGAGCACACTGGGTGGGGAACCAAGAGGCTTATGATTCCTGACGACAGTGTGGCACAGCGGTTAGAGCACACTGGTTTTGGAACCAGATACTTATAATGACAGTGTGGTGTAGTGGTTAGGGCACGCTGGGATGGTAACCAGGAAACTTATAATGGCAGTGTGATGTGGTGGTTAGTGCACACTGGGTTGGGAACCAGGAGACTCACAATGACAGTGTGGTGCAGTGGTTAGAGCGTACTGGGTTGGGAACTAGGAGACTTGTAATGACACTGTGCTGTAGTGGTTAGAGCATACTAGGTTGGGAACCAGGAGACTCATAATGACAGTGTAGTGGTAAGAGCATACCGAGTTGGGAACCAGGAGGCTTATAATGACAGTGTGATGTAGTGGTTAGTGCACACTGGGATGGGAACCAGGAGGCTTATGATTCCTGACTGCAGTGTGGTGTAGTGGTTCGAGCATACTGGGTTCAGAACCAGGAGACTTGTAATGCCTGTGTGATGTGGTTACAGCATACTGGGTTTGGAACCAGGAGACTTGTAAGGACAGTGTGGTGTAGTGGTTAGAGCATACTGGGTTTGGAACCTGGAGACTTGTAAGGACAGTGTGGTGTAGTGGTTAGCACACACACTGGGATGGGAAACAGGGGACTTATGATTCCTGACAGGAGTGTGGTACAGTGGTTAGAGCATACTAGGTTGGGAACCAGCAGATGTATAATGACAGTGTGGTGTAGTGGTTACAGTATACTGGGTTTGGAACCAGGAGACTTGTAAGGACAGTGTGGTGTAGTGGTTAGAGCATACTGGGTTTGGAACCTGGAGACTTGTAAGGACAGTGTGGTGTAGTGGTTAGCACACACACTGGGATGGGAACCAGGGGACTTATGATTCCTGACAGGAGTGTGGTGCAGTGGTTAGAGCATACTAGGTTGGGAACCAGCAGATGTATAATGACAGTGTGGTGTAGTGGTTACAGTATACTGGGTTTGGAACCAGGAGACTTCTAATAACTGTGTGGTGTAGTGATTCCAGCATACTGGGTTTGGAACTAGTAGACTTATAATGACACTGTGCTGTAGCGATTTATAGAAAATAGCGTATGTTGTAGCACTCTTTAAGTCAGGTGATCCATGCGACCTTAATAATTACAGACCCATATCCCTTCTACCAGTACTCTCTAAACTCCTTGAAAAAATTGTCAACAAACAGCTGTGAAATTACCTAGAATCTTTCAGTAAACTTAACCCTGTCCAGTCTGGCTTTCAGCCTAACCACAGCACTGTAGCCGCACTAGTCAATGTGACCAATGAGTGGCATCTGGCATTGGACTTGAAAAACCATGTGGGCACTGTATTCCTCAACCTGAGTAAGGCCTTCAATACAGTTGACCAAGATATGTTACTAATTGAGCTACGTAATATTGGACTGAACGAATCAGCCCTGAAATCGTTCCAGTGCTACTTGACTGGCAGACAGTGGCAAGTAAGAGCACAAGGTGACCTCTTCCCTCTTAAAACACTGCAGAGGGGAGGTCCGCATGGGTCTGTATTGGGTCCACTTCTTTTTCTGATTTTACATAAACAACCTCAATGCCGGTGTAAAGACTGCTAGTGTTCATCTCCTTGCAGATGATACAGTGGTCTGTGTTGCCAAGCCCACCCTTGAACAAACCAGTATCGTCCTGCAGCAAGAATTAATCACATTGCAGTATAACCTATTGCAACTGAAATTGCTACTTAACGCAAAAAAAAAAAGTCCATATTCCTAGCTCTGGACATGCACCTTACCGCTCCTCAATCCACAGTGTTGAAACCATAGATCGCTACGCTATTAGGAGAAACCTTGGAATCAGTGGATAAATTTAAATATCTGGGTTTCTGGTTAGATTGCAAACTCGCCTTCTCTGTACATATTGAGGAGCTAATGAAAAAACTAAAACAGAGACTCAGTCTTTTCTTTCGAATTAAAGACCTCCTTACTTATGATGCCAAAGCCAGGTTGGTACAATCAACCTTTCTCCTGCTCCTGGACTATGCAGACCTTATCTGTAGTCATGGTCCTGGTACGGCCTTGGTCAGGTTGGACACCCTTTACCACAGGGCTATAAGGTTCATCACTGGCACGCCCTGTAGCATACACCATTGCTCCCTCTACACTGATGGGTTGGCATTCCCTAAAAACAAGAAGATTAAAAGATGCAGTGATATGGACCTATAGGGCCCTGACCAATAAACTCCCCGAATACATCAGCAACCTCCTGACCATTGCCCATGGGTCCTACTCGCTTAGGAGATAGTCCTATATTTTGCTAGAAATCCCCAGAGTTTGAACTCTCTATGGATCGTACTTAATAAGCCACGCTCTGCCCACTTCATGGAATAATCTGCAAAAGTTCCTTAAACTTTCACATTTTGTCAGTTTAGCAAATTTCAAAACCCTCCTCAGACAGGCCCTTCAGGAGCCCCGTAACTGCTTTTCCTAAGACCTGCCTTACTCTCCCCTAGGTGCCTACCTTCACCATAGTCTCCTCTTCTAGGTGCCTACCATCACCGCAATCTTCTATTAGTCTCTACTTCTACACACTGTCCTCCAAATCAGCTTGGCGACAACCTGTTCATCTCGATACTCACAATGCCCATTCTTGTTACTTCTACCTTCTGCAACCTCCACCCGCAGTTCTTACTTTGGCTTCGGCCAACTTATCATCCTGTTCGTCTGTATGCTAACACCTGATCTACTCTGGGTTAGCACCCAGCAAACATATTCATTGCTTTTTGGGCTAGTATCAGTATGTACCCACTGTATGCGCTGTCCAACCTTGGGCTAATGCCCAACATGTATTCTCTGTATTTTTAATGCACTGTATTGATCTATAGACTCGACCAAATTGTCAAAATATTGTAATTTTTATGTACCTTTGTACCCTTGTATGCTCCTATATATTTTTTTTGTTTGTTTGTAACTGTTGGTTCTTGTAAACCCGACAGGTCCACCTTGTAAATTAGTTTTTCTCAACAGTGTTTCACCTGGTAAATAAAGACTGATTGATTAGAGCATGCTGGGTTGGGAACCAGGAGACTTATAATGACAGTGTGGTGTAGTGGTTAGCAGACACTGGGATGCGAACCAGAAGACCTATGATTCGTGACAGCAGTGTGGTGCAGTGGTTAGAGCATATTGGGTTGGGAACCAGGAGACTTATCATGACTGTGTGGTGTAGTGGTTAGAGCATATTGGATTGGGAACTAGGAGACTTATCATGACTGTGTGGTGTAGTGGTTAGCACACACTGGGATGGGAACCAGGAGACTTATAATGACATTGTGGTGCAGTGGTTAGAGCGTACTGGGTTGGGAACCAGGAGACTTTTTTTATTTTTTTTTATTCCGAATACAGTGCAACCAAAGGTGTCATATAATAACAAAGAAGCCAGTATATAAAAACAACATCGCAATAAGCAGGGTTAAAGCTTCATTCTAGGCAAACAATAAGTCAATGTAATTACCATACTACAGAGCTACAATATTATGATAAACTTACACTGTAGCACCCTTAAACTACTGTATCCTTCCCATTCAAACCACCCACTAAAATCTAAGCCTGTGCCAAGTTCTATAAAACCTAGGTAGGCTAAAAATTGACCAACTAACTATGGTAGACAAAGATAATCTATGGTTTCCATACTATAAGTGAAGCTTCCAGCGGGCCCCATCTATCTAAGTAATTCTGATTTCTGTTAGATAACGAGGCAATGTGCTTTTCCAATTGGAGTGCCAGTACCATTTCTTTGTGCCAGTCTGTTGTTACAGGGAGATCTTTATCAATCCAATGCTTCATAATAATTAACTTAGCCACAGCTGAAATCAAGGCAATATGTGCCTTTCGACGCTTGATAGTTCCTGAAGGAAAATTATTAAGAAGACAAACTTCAGGGATAAATAGTGTCTGTAGCCCAAGAAATGGATCCAGCGAGTTCCTAATATTATGCCAAAAAGTTGATACTTTAACACAAGCCCAAAGCATATGATAAAAGATCTCCTGGGCATTCATTACATCTGTGGCATAAGGGAGATGGAAGCTTTCCCATTTTATGTAGCTGTTCAGGGGAGAAATATAAATTGTGCATCACATTATACTGTACTAATCGAAGTCTGTCTTGTTTGATAAACTGATATAGATTACCCCAAAGACCCTTCCAATACGGGATTTCTGTAGGCAGTGATAATTTATTCACCCAATAATAACATACCCATGTGGGCAGACGTTGATCTCTAGTTTGTAATTCTTTATATACCTTAGATATTGAATGGGGCTGATTCGCTGTTAAGAGTAGTGAATGTGAATCAACCACAGAAGGGGGAGATGTGCTGTTTTTCGAATATAGGACAAAAGTACCTTCCGAATTTGCCAGAATTTATAAGGATTTGGATTTGCAATACTGTAGGCCTGGCAAAATTGTGTAAGGGTATTTGGTGTATTTCCACTCACCAAGTCACCAAACGTCAGGTTCTGCACTGGGGGCCAGAAGTGGGTGCAAATGGGGTTGTGGTCAGTTTGGAAGTTTGGGTTCCCAATTAGGGGTTGGCGTAAGGAATTGTACCAACTGAACTTCCAGTGTTTTTGTATTTGGAATAAAGCCTTTAAGGACCAACTAATTTTTCAGAATTTTAGGTAAGGCCCAAGGGGGAGAATAAAGTAACGCGGGTAAAGAGCAGTGACAAGTATCAGCTAACACACACTCGATTTCTAGCCACAAAGGCTTGAAGGAACCCGGTGGTCGTTGTGTTAGAGTCAAGATCCACTGGACTAATTTAGTTCTATGAATAGCACAATAATATGTAAAAAAGGCAGGGAGAGCAAGGCCACCAGAAAGTGTAGGTGATGTGAGGTTAAAGTACACTCGTCTGACCTTCTTGCCCTTCCATAAATAGTGATTAATTAAGTTTTGCAATTTAGTAAACCATACTTTTGGTAGGAAAATACCCAGCATATTTAGAGGGTAAAGAATACGGGGTAAAACATTCATTTTAATAGTGGCAATTCTGCCCCAAAGTGAGATTGGTTGGGAACCCCATCTTGTCAAATCAGCCTTAAGAACTGTAATTAAATACAAAATGTTTTCTTTTATTATCTATGAGGTATTCCTAAAAATCTTCAACCCTAGGTATCTTATAGATTTTGATTCACAAGTCAAGTTAAGCCCAGCTATATCATCTGGAAAAGTTTTTCCATTCATAGGAAATACTTTTGTTTTAGAGAGATTCAATTTATAATATGATACCTTTGAGAACACATCTGTCTCCCTGAGTAGAATGAGTACACCCTGCTCCGGATTTTCTAAGTGTAATAACAAATCATCTGCATAAGCAGAAATAAGATAATGAGTGGTACCAACCTCTATACCTTGTAGATTAGGGGTACAGAGCAATTTTTTAATAAGTGGTTCTAAATAGAGATTAAAGAGCAGAGGGGAAAGGGGACAGCCTTGCCTTGTGTCTCTACACAAAGGGAAGGAATCAGATAGGTGACCATTGCACCAAATTCTGTCTGTAGGTGCAGTATATAGAAGCTGAATCCAGCTGACAGAGTTGCTTGGAAAACCAAATCTGTATAATACCGTAAACAGGAAATCCCAGGAAACATGGTCAAATGCTTTCTCTGCATCAGTTGAGACCAAAACAGTTGGAGTGATTGAGTATTGCGACTGGGATAACAAGTGAAGTAAGCGACGGATATGGTCACTGGAATTTCTGCCAGCCATAAACCCTAATTGTTCAGGGCCAATCAAATGCTTCATAAGGGGACTTAATATGTTGGCTAGTGCCTTTGCTAATATTTTGTTATCAGTATTTAAAAGTGATATGGGACGATAATTCTCTGGGTATTGGAGATCGCTATCAGGCTTGGGTATAAGGGTAGTCGGTACTTCCTGAAAATGTTCCGAAAAGCCCTCAGAAAACCAAAAATTATATACTTCAGCCAAAAAAGGGGCGAGGTCTGCCAAGCAGGACTTGTACAAATTACTTGTAAGTCCATCGGGGCCTGGTGATTTATCTAGGGGTAAATAACGTATTGCAAACTCCACTTCCACCGTATTAATTGGAATTCCCAGAGAAGCTGCAATGTCCAAAAGTAATTTTGGGGAGAATAATATAATCTAAATAATTATCTATTTCCTCCTGGCAAGAAACTTCCTCAATAGGAACTGAGTATAAGGTCTGGAAGTGTAATTTGAAAATGTTCACAATTTTTTGTGTTTGGTAATCACAGGTCCTTCATTATCTGGTCTTAAGCTAGAAATACAATGACTCATGTCAGCCTGTTTGCGTCGGATCGCAAGGAGTTTGCCTGCCTGTTCTCCAGACTCCAGGTACTTTAATCTAGTCCTATGTATTGCAAGTTCCGCTGGTTGTGCCAGAAGAGCATAAAACTGAGCTTGCAAAGTATGGAGTTTGACCCACTCTTCGTCAGAAGAGTGACAGCTAATATTCCTTTCAATCATCTGAATATCACTCAAAAGTGTACATTTTTTTATTTTAAACTGTCGGGATCTAGTGGTAGCAAGGCGAATGCACTCACCACATAGTGCACACTTAAAAGCTGCCCATGTGATGTCTGGTCTGGTCACTGAGCCCTTGTTTATTTGGAAGAACTGCGAGACAAATTCTTTGATACGTAGTGCAGTGGGTTGTGACTTAAGTAAAAAGTTATTCATATGCCAAAGGTAAGCCCTGTATATACCAGGTCCAGGCAGACAGAGGACAGAGACTGGTGAATGGTCTGAGATCACTCGGGCATGTATCTGAGTGGTAATTATACCTGGCAGGAGGAACGTGCTCAATAAAATATAATCAATCCTTGAGCAAGTATGATGGGGTGAGGAAAAAAAGGTATATGATTTTTCAGTGGGATGCAGTGGAACCAGGAGACTTATGATTCCTGACAGTAGTGTGGTGCAGTGGTTAGCGCATACAGGGTTTGGAACCAGGAGACTTTTAATGACAGTATGATGTAGTAGTTGGCGCACACTGGGATGGGAACTGGGAGACATATGAATTCCTGACAGCAGTGTGGTACAGTGGTTAGAGCATACTGGGTTTGGAACCAGGAGACTTATAATGACAGTGTGGTGTGGTGTAATGGTTAGCGCACACGGGGATAGGAACCAGGAGGCTTATAATGATATTGTGGTGCAGTGGTTAGAGCGTGCTGGGTTGGGAACCAGGAGAATTATGATTCTCCCCTGGGTCTCACCAGAGCTCCTGACTTGCCAATGTGCATGTGACATTACGTGGCGCTAGGCGAAAACTACCGGCGACAAACAAGATCTCCAGCGCTACTGTGAACTTCGGAATGGCTGCACTAAAGCAATCCGCCTAGCTGAAGCTGATCACTTCAAATCAAACTTCCTTTCTAATACTAATAATCCAGCCAAATTCTGGAAGGTCGTTCACTCCCTCTTCTCTCCAGCCACTTCCCAACTGCTCCCTTCCCTCAAGCTCAACCAATCTATCCTTTCTGATCCTGTGGCTATTGCGGAATGCTTTAACTCTCACTTCTGTACCTGCGCCTCTTCTCTGCTTGGTTCCCTTCCAGGCCCCTCCAATGGCCTGGTGTCCACTCCTCTTCCCCCCAACCTCTTTCCTCTCAACTGCGCAGCACCCCTCCTCACAACCCTCTATTCCTTCCCCCACTCTGCTGCACTCCACCCTCCTCCACCTCTCTATCTCTTCCAGCCCCCCCATTTCTCCTTTTCTCCTGTCTCCCCTGCCACCACCCTCCATGCACTCCTTGACCTCAACTCCACTAAAGGCTCCTCCCCTGATGGCCTGGACTCCAGACTCCTCTCCCTCTCTGCTCCTGCTATTGCCTACCCACTCTCTCTCATTCTAAACCTCTCTTTCTTGTCAGCTTCTGTTCCCTCAGTATGGAAACATGCAGTTGTGCTCCCACTCCCTAAGGGGGGGTGACTCCTCCTCACCTGGCAACTATTGACCTATCTCTCTCCTACCTACCCTGGCTAAACTACAAGAGCACATAGTCCTCAGTCAGCTCTCCTCCTTCCTATCTGACTCTGGGTTCTTTACCCCGTTCCAATCTGGATTTTGAAAGTCACATTCTACTACCACTTCTCTGCTAAGACTAACTGAGACCGTCTTCTCTGGCTTCGACAAAGGTCATATTACCTCAGCCATCTTTGTTGATCTGGCAAAAGCCTTCGACACTGTCTCGCACCCTCTCCTCCTGAACTGCCTCTCAACCGCTGGTCTGCCTCCTTCTGCCACAAGCTGGTTTTACGCCTACCTGTCTGGCAGGTCCCAATCAGTTAAAATTGCCAATGTCACCTCTTCCCCTTTGCCCATAACTACTGGTGTACCCCAGGGTTCGGCCCCATTCTGTTTTCCATTTTCTTGAATGATCTCCCCCTGGTCTGCACTACTTCCAGCACCCACATGTATGCTGATGACACGGTTCTATATGCATCTGGAACATCGGTCGCTGATGTCACCACCAGGCTCCAGTCTGACTTCTCTAGAGTCCAACACTGGTTTAACTCACATCAACTCTCTTTAAATGCCAAAAAAACGTGTTTATGACTATTGGAACTAGGCAGAGACTCGCTAGGCTAACTACCTTACCCACATTCCACACCCTGGATGGAACAGTACTGGAGGACTCACTCTCCTTGAGGTATCTCGGTGTCTGGCTTGATGGACACCTCAACTTCTCAACACACATTGTGGCAATTCAGAAAAAACTTAAGCCTAAGCTCGGTGCACTATACAGAAATAGCAGCTCTATCCCACTTACAGCCAGGCGTGAGCTAGTACTGAAAATGATCTTGCCAATATTCGACTACTGTGACATAGTCTATGGCGCTGCCCTACAATTCACCCTAGCCAAACTGGATACTCTCTCTAATTCCTTCTGCCGCTTTGCTCTAGATGCCCCCTACAGAGGCAGTATAGCGCAGTGGTCTAAGGTTCCGAACTGCAAGTCTGGTGACATCCAGCAGACCAGACCTGGGTTTGAATCCCACAGCTTCCACTTGCATACTGTGTGACCCTGAGCAAGTCGCTTAACTTCCTTGTGCTCCCAGGATACACCTGGAAACAAGCTCCTGCTTAGTGTGCCGTTCGTGGTTAAACTGTTTCCCCTTTCCCTTACCTCACCCATCACTGCGTCCTCTACCAGTCCCTAAATTTCCTCATGCTTCAAAATCGTCGTATGCTACACTGTGCCAGATTCATCTCTAAATACTGGCTTGGTTCACTCCCCTCCTACCTCTCCTCCTCACTTAGTAGCTCCCCTACCAACCGCTACACACCTTCTCTATCCCCAGCAGATCTACATCCTCTAGCCAAAAAAGCTTTTTCACACCATCTTCCAAAACTGTGGAATGCTCTCCCCCCCGAAAATTTGCCACTCCTCATCACTGAACTACCTCACTTCAGCTCTACTCGACTATCTGATCCCTAACTGCTCTTGCTCTTGACCCCCTCCTTGTATACTGCTCTCCCCTCCCACCGCCTCCACCTATTTGCTCTAAATTACCTAGCACTTCCTTAATTTGTCTTGCTACTCATGCTTCCCTCCCTTGTTGTTTTGAATCATCATGAATCCCCCGTATGATTGCACTGTATTACCTGAATGTATTGACTGTCATATTTTATATGCTCCTGTCTCTGTACTGTACTATGCTTTGTTTTTGTAACATTTAAATATGTTGAAATTTACCACTCCTCCTTCCCCTAGGACGTACCGTGAGAGGAGCATTAAGTTGCTCAGTGTACCCTTCCTGGTGAAACATTTCAATAAATAAATAATTCCTGATAGTAGTGTGGTGCAGTGGTTAGAGCACACTGGGTTGGGAACCAGGAGACTTATAATGTCAGTGTGGTATAGTGGTTAGAGCATACTGGGTTTGGAGCCAGGAGACTTGTAATGACAGTGTGATGCAGTGGTTAGCGCACAATGGGATGGGAACCAGGAGACTTATGATTCCTGACTGCAGTGTGGTACAGTGGTTAGAGCACACTGGGTTGGGAGCCTGGTGACTTATAATGTCAGTGTGGTGTAGTGTTAGAGCATACTGGGTTTGGAGCCAGGAGACTTGTAATGACAGTGTGATGCAGTGGTTAGCGCACAGTGGGATGGGAACCAGGAGACTTATGACTCCTGACAGTAGTGTGTTGCAGTGCTTAGAGCACACTGGGTTGGGGACCAGGAGACTTATAATGTCAGTGTGGTGTAGTGGTTAGAGCATACTGGGTTTGGAGCCAGGAGACTTATAATGACAGTGTGATGCAGTGGTTATCGCACAATGGGATGGGAACCAGGAGACTTATGATTCCTGACTGCAGTGTGGTGCACTGGTTAGAGCATACTGGGTTGGGAGCCTGGTGACTTATAATGTCAGTGTGGTGTAGTGGTTAGAGCATACTGGGTTTGGAGCCAGGAGACTTATAATGACAGTGTGATGCAGTGGTTATCGCACAATGGGATGGGAACCAGGAGACTTATGATTCCTGACTGTAGTGTGGTGCACTGGTTAGAGCATACTGGGTTGGGAGCCTGGTGACTTATAATGACAGTGTGGTGTAGTGGTTGGAACATATTGGGTTTGGAACCTGGAGACTTATAATGACTGTGTGGTGTAGTGGTTAGAGCGTTCTGGATTAGGAACCAGGAGACTTATCATGACTGTGTGGTGTAGTGGTTAGAGCATATTGGGATGGGAACCAGGAGATTTATGATTCCTGACAGTAGTGTGGTGCAGTGGTTAGCGCATACAGGGTTTGGAACCACAAGACTTTTCATGACAGTGTGATGTAGTGGTTAGAGCACACTGGGATGGGAACCAGGAGACTTAGGATCGCTGACAGCAGTGTGGAGCAGTGGTTAGCGCATACAGGGTTTGGAACCAGGAGACTTAATAATGACAGTGTGGTACAGTGGTTAGAGCATACTGGATTTGGAACCAGGAGACTTATAATGACAGTGTGGTGTAGTGGTTAGAGCATACTGGGTTTGAAACTAGGAGACTTATAATGCCAGTGTGATGTAGTGGTTAGTGCACACTGGCATGGGAACCAGGAGACTTATGATTCCTGACAGCAGTGTGGTGTAGTGGTTAGAGCATACTGGGTTGAGAACCAGGAGACCTATAATGACAGTGTGGTGTAGTGGTTAGAGCATATGGGGTTTGGAACCTGGATACTTATAATGACAGCATGATGTAGTGGTTAGCGCACATTGGGATGGAAGCCAGCAGTCTTACGATTCCTGACAGCAGTGTGGTGCTGTGTTTAGAGCATACTGGGTTGGGAGCCAGGAGACTTATAATGACAGTGTGGTGTAGTGGTTAGAGCATACTGGGTTTGGAACCTGGAGACTTTTATAATGACAGTGTGAGGAAGTATTTTTTCACAGAGAGGGTAGTGGATGCATGGAATCGCCTTCCTGAGGAGGTTGTGGGGTCTAAAACTGTGGGAGAATTCAAGAATGCATGGGACAGACATAAGGCAATATTTGTTGGGGGGGGGTAGGAAGAAATAGGCTGTTGGTTAACTAGGATCTGCAGCTTATCCAGTAGGTAGGGAAATGGGCAGACTAGGTGGGCCAAGCGGTCCTTATCTGCTGTCAGAGTCTGTTTCTGTGTTTCGCCTCCACTGCTTCTGCTGGTAGTCTGTTCCAGGCATCTATCACCCTTTCACTGAATTAGGACTTCCTCACTTCTCTCTTAATCTGCTTCCCCCCACCAGCTTCATCATATGCCCCCGGTTCTGGTGCTCTTTCTCATTTGAAAGACTCCCCTCCCACACCCTCTTCACCCCATGATGTACTTGTAGGTCTCTGTCATATCCCCGCTTGCTCTCCAGTCTTTCAG
The DNA here is from genome assembly GCA_016271365.2 of Neoceratodus forsteri. Classification (NCBI taxonomy): domain Eukaryota; kingdom Metazoa; phylum Chordata; order Ceratodontiformes; family Ceratodontidae; genus Neoceratodus; species Neoceratodus forsteri. The sequence goes on along the minus strand of CM057455.1, from coordinate 1,797,995,906 downwards.
GGTGCACATGTTGATATCCTACAGTCTCTCCTTGTAGGGCTTTTGATGCAACCTCTGTGCCATTTAATTGCCGTCCTCTGATTGCCTTCACCTTGTCTATGTCCTTTCTGAGGTGTGGCCATCAGAACTGGACACAATACTACAGGTGAGGTTTCACAACCAAGCGATACAGTGGGAACACCACCTCCCACCTCCTGCTGGAGATACCGCTCCCTATGCATTCCTGCATCCAATGGGCCCTACCCATGTCTTTGTCTCATTTGCCCTGCTGCTTTGAGGTCATTAGGTATGATAACCCCAAGGTCCCATTCCTGCTTTTGTCAGTACCTCCCCCCAATCCTATTCTCCACTTCTGGGTTCTTATGCCCTAGGTGCATGATTTATAATTTTTTGGCATTGAACCACAACTGGGGAACCTGGAGACTTTTTTTCTTAAACATATTTATTAAGAGCTCACAAGTACATATGTTAAACAGTGACAGCATTCAATAATACATTGCGTGCTTAGTGTGTGTGTGTTTGTATATATATAGGAAATTCTTCCAGTTTACAGATAGGTAATTTCTTTAGACATCAGGATGACAGGGCGTTTAACTCAGGCACACTTTCATGATTCCTGACAGCAGTGAGTGTGGTGCAGTGGTTAGAGCACACTGAGCTGGGAACCAGGAGATTCATAATTCAAGAAGGCTGTGTGGTGCAGTGGTTAGGGCACACTGAGTTGGGAATCAGGAGACTCTGATTGAAATCCCACCAGAGCTCAAAAATCAAGTCCTCCTGTCCTGGAGGAACAAATGCCAAAATAATTAACTACATACATACGAAAAAATTACTCACCTTAGTAATTATGTTTCTTCTAATGGAGTCTTGCTATATTCTGACTATTTCAGTTAGCCCCAGCACTCAAACTGCCCCGGAGAGTAGAGGGTTAATTTTCTATGCAGAGCATAGAATGTTGAGCTCGAGCTCAGTTCAGACCTCTGTCTGCTGCACTTTGAAGTGTAACAGTCAGATTCTTATGAGCTAATACTAACTAACTACTATGTGGAAATTATAAAATTTTTACTAGCCAAATGGCAACCAAATATTTTGGATCCCAAAAAAGACTTAAGTCAGGAAATCCAAAAACAAAAATCAGGTAGTGAACAACTTAAGACTATTAAATTAATAAATATAACCCATTCCCTGAAAAGAGGAAGTGCCCAAATGCACCCCTGGGGTGCAACACTGCACCTGCCAGCCCACTTCCCAAAAACAGGTTCTGAGAGGGGAGGCAAGGAGGAGGAGGTCAGAATACAGCAAGACTCCATTAGAAGAAACATAATTACTAATGTGAGTAATTTTTACTTCAAACAACATGAAGTCTTGCTGTATTCTGACTATTGCAGACTACCAAGCAGTACCTCCATGGAGGGGGGATTCGAACCTACTTTAGGAATAGGCTGTGCAGTACTGCTGTACCAAAGCGAGCATCACTCCTACCCTGGATGTCCAGGAAGTAATACTTGGTAAATGTATGGACTGTTTTCCAGGTGGCTGCTTTACATATCTCTAGCAAAGGAATATCCCTAGCCACAGCCAGGGAAGCAGCTGTACCTCTAGTCGAATGAGCCCTCAGGCCTGAGGGTGGTATTTTGCCTAGCTTCTCATAGCAGAATTGTATACAAGAGACAATCCACCTGGCAATAGTTCTCTTAGTGGCAGGTTTGCCCATCCCCACTTCCCCATAAGTGAGAAACAACTGGAGGGAGTCAAACCTGTGAGCCTTAGTACGCTCAATGTAGTAACCAAGGTCTCTTTTAACGTCCAAACTGTGTAAACTTCTTTCTCCTGAAGAAGAATGATCAGTGAAGAACACAGGGAGAGACATAGACTGGTTCAGATGAAAATCTGAAACCACTTTAGGTAAGAACCTCTTATTGGTTCTAAGGACCACCTTATCTCTATGGAATGAGATAAAATCAGGTTTCACTGATGGAGCTTGCAATTCACTGATACACCTGGCAGAGGTAATAGCTACCAGAAACGCAGTTTTCCAAGTCAAGTAGTTAAGCTCTGCTGAAGACAAAGGCTCAAAGGGGGGTTGCATAAGCTGAGCAATGCAAACATTAAGATCCCAAGCAGGATTAGGATCCCTTTTTTTTTTTTAAACTTTCATTCTTTATTGTTTTTTTGTTTAAAAAAAACAAAAACTTTTACATACATATATCACAGGACTCAAAAACAAATATAGGTCCTATCACATAAATAAAACCACATTATAATTTATAAGATCTATTTAGTCTAAATATAAGAGTTCCAACCAGTTGATTTAGTATGGTTCATCTATGTTTTCCCTTCTCTTATTTTAAAACTCTGTGATTCTGTTTAGGAATTTATTTGATCCCTATATTTTATAGACCCAGACAGACATAAGGATAAGCTTAATAAAAAGGACATTAACAAAAAGAGACAAGAACTTTACACAGATACAGGCACTTAGTTTCACAATCTACACTAAAAGGGCTTAATCTCACTTATTTCATTCTAAAGAGTGATTTTGTACATAAGGGGTCTTATACCAGAAGATCCAAGAGGCCAAATGTTCCCTTTTTTGACCAGTGTCTAAAGTTTTGGGTACAAACTCCAAATTAACCAGGCCCATATACAGAACCCATCTCCTCCAGACTATATCAAACCTGGTCTGTTGTTTATTAAGCGTTGCTGTCAGAGTCTCTGCTCGATATATGGAGACCATTATCTCTTGCCATCTCTCCATGGTGGGTTCTTTGTTTGTAAGCCAAAGCTTAGTAACCACCTTCTGCCCAGTCAAAAGGGCATATTTTAACAATCTACTTGTGTTTGAGTCTCTATAGCCCCTTGGAACCTCAAACAAAAAATACAGGGAAGCAGTCAACTTAATTCCTGGGTCAAATATTGACTGTAAGGCATGTTCTAACCCTTGAATATATAGGGACATCCTCGGACATCCCCACACTATATGATATAGAGCATCCGAGGAGAACCCACATCCTCTCCAGCATACCGCCTCTCTGTCTCCCTGATATTTTGCCTATATCACTGGGGTCCTAAAGAATCTAATATGCATTTTCCAAGAAAATTCTCTCCATTCAATGAGAGATATCCCTCCACATAATTTCCTTTGTGCCCACACCCACCTATCTGGGGATATCAGCATGTCCATATCCCTAGACCGTGTCTTCCGAATTGACTCAGTATTATCTCCCTGCCATGATAAAAGTGCCCCATACAGATAGGAAATCATGTGAGCCAGGGGAGCTCTATTTTCTACTGCCTCCTTAAAAATGTTTAATATCTGGGGTGGGGGTTCATTTTCTTCTTTTAGTCCACTTTGCCTGGTTTTGACGAAATCCCTAAGTTGAAAATACCTAAATCTGTCCCTCCAGGAAAGACCAAACTTAATCACCAATTCCTGGAAGGATCTGATCTCTGTCCCTTCCATAAAATGCCAGATCAGGTGGCGGCCTCTCCTCTCCCATCCTCTAAACCCAGCATCCCAATTCGCAGGGCTGAATCCTTTGATGTATGTGATTGAATACATGAGGCCTCTCCACTTCCTAAGTTTTTTATCTCCTCGTACCCCATACCAGACACTCAGTGTTACCTCTGTATAAAGGCTCAAGTTTCTTTCCAGGGAGCTATATCCTACATCTCCAAGCAGTGCTGAATGTAAATTACCTAAACCCTCCGCTAGCAGCTCCAGACGCTTTCACTTAGCAACATAACTCTTACTGAACCAATATGTAGAGGTCCTGAGCTGCGCCGCTTGATAGTGTAATTTAAAATTGGGTAAGATCAAACCTCCCTCCTCTTTTAAAGCCTGCAAAACCGACATGCGAATTCTCAGTCTCTGTGGTCCCCAAATGAACCGTGATATTCTTCTATTGAGGGTGGTGTATAAGGAGTCTGGTATTTGGATCAGGAGGGTCTGAGCCAAATATAAAAATCTAGGAAGAATTACCATTTTTATTGTTTGAACCTTCTGAAATAAGGGAATGGGTATTCCCTGCCAATTCTCCAGGTCCCTTTTAAAGTTGTCTACCATTGGGGTATAATTAAGCAAATAAAGTTGTTCATATTCTGTACAGATCTGTACTCCCAGGTACTTCAGATGTTTCTGGTTCCATCGAAATGGGAACTTACTTTTAGTCCCCTCGGATGGATTATAATTAGCCTGAAGTACCTCTGTTTTGGTGGTATTTACCTTGTACCCTGCTACCCTCCCAAATTCCTCCAGGACTTCCCATAATTTGGGCAAAGCCTGATCTGGTTCTGGTAGATAAATCAACAAATCATCTGCGTATAACACCAATTTATGTTCTTCTCCTCCCCACCTTACCCCTGGAATCTCTTATGATTGGCGTAAAGCCCCAGCTAATGGCTCCAGATATAGGGCAAAAAGCAGGGGAGATAGTGGGCACCCCTGCCTAGTGCCCCCCTCAATTGGAAGGGTTCTGTAATCCTGCCATTGATTTTAATTTAGGCCTTGGGTCTGGTGTAAATGTGGTTGATGATCTTCACAAAGGCTTCTGAAAAGCCAAATTGTTTCAGTGTCAAGTCCAAAAAGTTCCATGCTACCTGGTTGAAGGCCTTCTCCGCATCCAAACTAAGAAGAAGAAGGGTAGACCTCGACCGGGCAGCATGGTGGAGAATGTGTAGCGTTCTCTTAATGTTGTCCTGAGTCTGACGTCCTGAGACAAAACCTGTCTGGTCGAAATCAATAATAGAGGGAAGTAATCCCTCCAATCTCTGGGCTAAAATCTTGGTATATATTTTATAATCAATATTCAGTACAGAGATTGGACGGTTTGATGCACACTGAGTACTATCCTTCCCTGGTTTCGGAATACTTGAAATCACTGCATAATTCCAAGTGTCTGGAAAATGATCCTCCAATTGTGCCTCTCTACATGTTGTTAGCAGAGGGCCCTCCACCTCTTTTTTACAAAATTTATAAATTTCGGGAGTATACCCATCTGGTCCCGGTGTCTTAAGGGATTTCAGGCCCATGATTGCCTGATTTAGTTCCCTAGAACAAATGGGTAGATCTAGCTGTAACCTGGTCTTCCTACTAATTGTGGGGAGGTTTATCTTAGCTAAATATGCTTCTGCACTAGAACTCATCAACGGGAATTCTGGGATATATAGCTTTTCATAAAAACTTTTAAAACTGGATAGGATCTGTTCTGGTGAACGGACCAGTTTCCCTGTCCCAGAATCTCTAATTTGGGTAACTGCAGCCCTCGGTGTCTGCTGCCGAAGGCGATGTGCCAACAACCTCGTTGCCCTAGGTCCCACTTCCCCATACCTCTGATGAAGACTTTGCAGAGCTTATTCAGTCTTAACATCGATCTGCTGCCTCAGAGTTAGTATCTTAGCCGATGCTGTGCCTTCCCCCTCTGCGTGTTGTTTTAGAGCCTCACTTAATTGCTGCTGAAGTGATTCCATTTGGGCATTTTGAGTTTTTTTATATGTTGTTACATATTTAATAACCTCTCCCCTCAGAACCATTTTAACGATGTCCCAAAGGGTAGCCCTGGAGATTTCTGGTGAGTCATTTCCCCCCAAAATCTGCTTCATCTTATCCCTGACCATTTCTGTAAATTCTTTTACATTTAATAAACAATTATTAAATCTCCATACCGTCTGGCCTCTATTTGTTTCCCAGACCAACCTTAAAGAGAGTTGTGCATGGTCTGATAAAACCGAGGGCGTATGTACACATCCCTAATTTGGAATCTATGCTCTCCTGAGATCAGAAAGTAGTCGATTCGAGCATATGATCCCTGTGAGGGAGAATAATGTGTATAGTCTCTCTGCCCTACATGTTCTGAGCACCACGCATCCGTCCAGCTGGTTGTTCCCAAAAAATGTTTCATCAGTTTCTCAACTGGAGTGGGACGGAAGGTCCCCGACCTAGAAGTGTCTAAATGGTCCCAGATCTGGTTAAGATCACCTCCCGCCACCAGTGTCCCTCTATGGTATTCTGTGATTTTATGAAGCAGACCTCTCACCGTGACCACCATTGCCCCTGGGGGAATATACAGTGAGGCCAACGTAAGGGGTGATCTCCCCCCAGTACCCCAGACACCAGTGCCCATCTCCCCTCCGGATCTATGTACTGTGCCTCCGGTTTAAATAAGGATCCCCTCGGGATTAAGATCACTGTTCCCCTCCTCTTCCCCCCTCCGTGAGTGGAAGTGATCACATGATCAAAGGCGAACCTACCCAGCTTCTTATGTTCAGCCCTGCTCAAATAAGTCTCCTGTAAAAGAACAAAAGACTGGGCCTGTCGCCTCAAAGAGGAGATTACCCTGTATCTTTTGACAGGATTATTCAACCCATTCACATTTTGTGATAATATCTTAAGGCTGTCCCTATTATCTATTCTTATGCCATTTTATACTTCCAATATTATTTGTCCTGCCAATACATTTTAATTGTCGCCCTCCTTTATACCCCTTATCACTCTCCTCCAATCTCCCATTCCAAATGCCCTCCCATGTGCATAGTAATGTGCCTCTATAATGGACAAAACACAAATACACACCCACATGTAAAAAACATTGTAACTCTAACCTTATCCCCGGCTGGGAAGGTTTAAAACCCCCTTTCCTCACCAACTGGGGTAAACTATTTACATAAGTACCTCCAAGGAAGGGGAAACGAGTAAATCGACTGCTAAGATCTCGGGTAACAATGCCCCCAAGTGGAGGGTACGGAGCTCCTACTGGAGTTCAGCTTCTCTAGATCCTATCCACTGTGGATCCTGGCCTGTTGTCTAGGCCTAAGTTCATCACCGTAACACAAGGCTGCTCAATGGAGTGGGTAGATGCATCTATAGATGTACATCCATAAAATGTGAAAGTCCCTCCCTAGCCTATTAGGCTAAAGATTAATATTATAACCTCAAACCATAGCATTGAATTATTGATAGAAGAAGATAGGAAATATTACGTCATTGTCTCCCGCTATTAACATAATTCGCCAATGGATCCTTCCAACATAACTACATCTGGTCCCTTGAGAGTGTCTAACTTAAAATTCTCATCTTTCATGAAGAAAAGAAAAGTAAAGAGAAAAAAAAGGGGGGGGGGATTAGTCCCCTTATAATCTTGTCTCTCAGGGAGGTTATAACATCCTTATATTAGGAATATATATGTCCCATTGTTTCTTTTGTTTGTAATGTTCCTTCATATTAAAACAGGAAAATGATAACTAAGTCCACTGACTTTGTCCACCAACTTTGTTCAGTAGGTGGGTGCCCCAGGCCCAGCAGTAACCACAACTATGACTGCTTGGGCCCTCTGATAAGAAAGGTTAGGGTCTGCAGATACAGCAAAGCGTCTTTATCTCCAAGCACTCACTGTACGCCTCTTCAAGTCGCCGTTTCCCTTCTGGCATCTTCGTCTTCCCTCTGGTGCTGGCGAGCAAGTTTCTGTAACAATTCCTTGATGTTCTGCATGGTGTTTGGAGTTGATCCCTACGCAGTCTTTCTACTTCTGCGTGGTAAAGCTGATTGCCAGGGCCCAGTTAAATTTGTTACGGATCGTGGGGGAACCTCCTGTAGCTCAGGGCCTTTTTTCTTTAAGGCCGAGATTGCCTCTTCAGATATACAATATAGCTCTGAGCCCATCTCCCAATGCACCCGCAAACATGCAGGATACGGTGTTTGAAACTTCAGACCCAGCAACTTAAGTTTACTTAGTATGGGCATGTAGGCCATTCGGTGTTGTTAAATTTGTGGTGGATAGTCCTGATCGAAATATAAACGTGATCCGTTATACTCTACTTTCTGTTGCCTCCATGCTGTTCTAAGCACCATCTCCTTATTTCTGTAACTAGAGAATTTTATCACTATGGATCCTGGTCTGGCTGACGGCGTCGTGGGTTTCACAGACAACGCTCCGTGAGCCCTCTCAATTCAAAAGTTAAAGGCCTGTGGAAGCTCCAATACATGACGCAGCATATCCGTCATAAAATCTGCCATCTCCCCTACTTCGGAGTCCTCTGGCATGTCATACACCCTCAGATTCTCTCTCCTAGCACGGGCTTCTAAGTCGATACTTTTGACTGCTATACTCTCTTGCTGCTGGCTAAGCACTTCAATAGCCTGAGAAAGGCGAAGTATATCATCCTCTGCTCCCCAAATCCTATCTCCTGTGGTAGTCACCCTGTTCTCCAGTGTAGTGAGGTCTGTATGCAATTTATCAAACTCTGCTTTATTTTTGCTTCTGGATAGCTTAATTTCAGTCAGCAAAGTCTCAAATCTAGAATGCGATAATGTCTCTAGCTCTGATTCTGTGTCCCCACTTGCCATGCTGGACTGTGATTCTCTCCCGTTATCTCGTTGGCTCATACGTGGTGATCCTGTTGCTTGTCTGTTTTTTTTAGCAGTTTTAGATCAGGATCTTTTTCTATGAATGGCCCCACTACCAATTTTGCTCATTTTAACCAGTAATTACTTGACTTTGTGGGCAAATTGAGCTGGAGGGATGAGGAGCTCTGTCTTCAGAACGCCATCGTGTCGGTGACATCACCGGAAATCCAGGAGTAGGATCCCTAAAGGGGGGATTGGTATGAAGGAATCCTCTGAAAAATATACAGAATACAGGGTGAGATGACAGTGCGGAAAGCATGCCCACTGACAGAAAAGCAGAAACTGCTGACAAATGTACTTTGAGAGTAGCTGGTCTGAGGCCTAGGCCATTAAAATGAACCATATAATCCAGAACTGTAGACAGTTCAGCAGTGTCTGGGGATATATGCTTGTTGGAACACCAATTGCTGAATCTCTTCCATTTGGAGTTATACATATTTCTGGTGGCAGGCTTTCCAGAAGCTTTGAGAATATCCAGAACCCCTTGGGACAGATGCAAATCTGCTTACTCTAACTCTTCAAGAGCCATGTCTTGAGATTGAGAGACCGAAGATTTGGGTACCAAATCCTCCCCTGAGAGGAGGTTAACAGGTTGTAATTTCTGGGAAGAGACAGGGGAAGATGGACTGCTAGGGACAGTAATAGGGGGTACCAGGGCTGCCTGGCCCAGTCTGGAGCAATCAGAATCACTTTGCAGGGTTGTGACCTTATCTTGACCAGAACATTGAACAGCAGAGGAAAGGCATATAGAAATTTCCCTTCCCAGTTCAAAATCAGTGCATCCAGAGGGACTGAACCCAAGAGTGGGGTCTGCAACAAAAGAGAGGGAGTTGGTGATTGTCTGGGGCTGCAAAAAGATCCTATCTCTGGAGTGCCCCACCTTGAAAAAATCACTTTTAACACCAGAGGGTCCAGGGACCATTCGTGATGGCTCTGGGAGATCCTGCTCAATGCATCTGCTAGCACGTTGTCCTTTCCTGGAAGGTGGACTGGTATCAGAGAGGTCTACAGAGAATAAGCTAGAGACCACAATTTCATGTCTTCTGTGCACAAGGCCGTGGACCGAGTGCCTCCCTGCCTGTTGATGTACCACATGGTGGTGGTGTTGTCTGTCCTGAGCTGAACCACCTTGTCTGCACTGACTGAGAGAAAGCTTGCAGGGCCAGAAAGACCGCCCTGAGCTCCAAGAGATTGTTATGAAGAAGGGATTCCTGTTGGGACCACAGTCCCTGGGCTGTGAGAGCCCCCAGATGGGCTCCCCGCCCCAATAGAAAAGCATCCGTGGTTAGGACCATGGAGTGAGACTGAGTGACGAATGGGACTCCTTGCCTGAGGTTATCCTGATCCTGCCACCATTGGAGAGCCTGGATCAGAGTCTGAGTCACTGGAATTAGTTTGGTTAGAGAATCTTTCCTCTGAGACCAAAACGACCTCAAGTGAAACTGAATGTCCCTCATCTGAAATCTGGCCCCTTGGACCACTGCTGTAGAAGCTGCCATGTGGCCCAGGAGCTGGAGGAAGTGCCTTGCTGTCTGAGAGACCAGAAGGTGGAATGAAAAAGCTAGCTCCACAATAGACCTTGCCCTTTCCAGGGGAAGAAAAGCTCTTGCTTTGACTATCCAACTCTGCCCCTATGAAGGTGAGGAGCTGAACAGGCTCGAGAACTGACTTGGGGAGATTGAGAAGGAATCCTAGGGAAGTGAGCACTTGCTGAGTCACTTGCAGGTCTGACTTGACTTGGTCTGGGGACTGACTCACAATGAGCCAGTCGTCCAGGTGTGGAAATATTTTTCCTTCTCAAAAAGGCTACTACTTCTGCCAGGCATTTTGTAAATACCCTTGGAGCTGATGTGAGGCCGAAGGGCATAGCTTTGAACCGATAATGGCCTGAAGGCAATTAGAACCTGAGGTACTTTCTGTGGGAGCACCTGATGGGAATGTGAAAGTAGGCATCTTTTAAGTCCAGGGAGGCTAACCAGTCCCCTGGCCTTAGAGAGGGAAGGATTATTCCCAGAGTCACCATTTTGAGTTTTGGTTTTAAAAGATGTTTGTTAAGGTATCTTAAGTCTACGATGGGTCGCCACTCCCCTGTCTTTTTTGGGTAAGGAAGTACCTGGAGTACAGACCTTTGCCCCTGTGCAATGTAGGAACTCTCTCTATAGCCTCTAGAGCCAGTAGAAATGAAACCTCTGCCTCTAGGGCAATGGTTTCGGAGATGCTTACAGGTGGAAAAGATCTGTCCCTCAGCTTTGGAAACTTCTTGAAGCTGAGAACCAGCTCCTGGCTTACCGCCTCCAGGACCCACTTGTCTGAGGTAACAGACATCCAGTCCTGGATGAAGTAAGCCAGCCTGCCTCCTACAGGAATGGGGGGTAGACCTGGGCTGACACATCAGGGTGTCTGCTTGGCAGGAGCCTTAGGCTGAGGAGTAGATGCAGCCCTGCTTATCTCCCTTCTGCCTCTCCCTCTGAAGAACCCCCTCTGATGAAAAGGAGAAGAGGCCTGTGCTTGGTAGAAAGGCCTATGAAAAGGCCTGCCTCTGCCCCTAGCTTGCTGCTTTTGAGGAGTTGCCTGCCTTTCCTTGGCCTGTGCACTTCTATAGGTGGTCCTGTACTCATCTTTTTTTTTCATGTAATTCTCTGTCTGCTCCCCAAACAGAGAATTACCCACCACAGGGAAATCCGTGGCCTTAGCCTGGGTGTCCTATGAGAGGCTAGTACATCTGAGCCAAGCCATTCTCCGAAGAGCCACAGATGTAGCCATAACTCTAGATGATACACAGGGCCCAGAGTTTTCTGCGATTCTGCGGGTGCGGCAAACCACGGAAATATCTGCAGAATTTGCCGTGACCCGAGGAATTCGCGGCCGCCACGGAACAACGCCCTTGCCGGCCAAGGGTGCCTAACCTGGCTTCACCTGCCCCAACATCTGTATGCCATGCTAGGAGCCCACCCCAGCATGGCAGACTCTGTTGCCAGCAGGGTGCCCAGTCCCCATTGGCTTCACGTTTCCCAAGCTGCCTGGTGCCATGCTGAGAGCCCACCCCAGCGTGGCAAAGCTTCCTTTACACGGGATGCCCAATCCCCCATCGGCTTCACTGCCCACAAGCTGCCTGGTGCCATGCTGGGAGCCCACCCCAGCGTGGCAAAAGTCCCTCATTGAGTCAAAAATCCTGAAACAAAAAAACCTTCCCTTGTTGATTCTTTGCCCCCCTCCCCCAACCGCACCCACCCTCTGTGTACCCACCTCCCTACACCCCCACCTCAACCCATACTTACCTCCTGAGCCCAGCACGATGATCTTCGGTGGTCCAGGAACATGTCTGCACTCTTCAAAGCTGACCGTGAACTGAAGAAATGCCGGTAAGCTGTATAATGGCATAAATTGATTTTTTTAAACTTTAGTGCATATCTCAACCATTTCTGGGATCTTTTTCACCAAATTTTCAGCATGGGGTTTTTGGGGCTCCAGCTCATGAACTGTGATGCTGTTATGTCGTTAATCGGTCCCGAAAGGTGGTTCCGCAGTCACTGCATGGAACCACCTTTCTGGAATGATTAACAAAGTGGCAGTGTCACAGTTAATGAGGTAGGCTCCCAAAAACCCTATGTTGAAAATTTGGTGAAAATATTCCCCAAAATGACTGTTTTATTTAAAGGCGTTATTTAGTTCCCTATGCACACTGTAATCTCGAGCATTTTTAATATTTTCACTCCAGATTTTCAGTATTGCCATTTTACCACACCTCCTTATGAACAGTATAACTGTCATTTTTCACATCTCACCCGAAATGCGTTTTTGCACATGTAGCACACAATGGCGTGGTCGGTGAGCGAAATCAATGTTCGGGACAGATTAAGAAAATCACAGTGATGCTGTTCATAAGCAGAGGTCTTAAACTGGCTATGTTGAAAATTTGGTGACAAACGCCCATAAAATAACTGTGTTATGAGCGTGCATTGCGTCAGATATCGCAAAAAAAAAACCAAAAAAGGAAAAACATTAAGGGTTAAAATGTGCCGCAGAATTGCCGCAGAAATTGGTGTTGAGTGCCGCAGAAGTTCTGCGGCAAATGAGAACCCTGATGCAGAACTTTGCTCCGATGTGCCGCAGAAAAATCGGGGCCCTGATGATACATCATTGGAGTCCACAGCAGCATGAAATTGTACTTTGGATGCCTCAATCCCATCAGCAGCCACTTCCTCCAGCTCCGAGGCAAGCTTGGGGGAAGCCTGCTTAGCCAGTGCCAGTGCAGTGTCCCACCTGGACTTCTGGTACCTGGCTGCATAGGCTATATAATTAGCCTGCCTGAGTCCCAGGGCGGATGCCATTTACTGCTTCTCTGCCATGGCATCCAGCTTCCTTGAGTCTTTATCTGGGGGGTGTGATGCCATGGGTATATTAGCCTTATCAAAGGCTGCAGCCTGCACGACCCCAACATGGCTGCATTGTTGATACAAGTACTCTGTACCTGAACCTGATAAGGTGTACCTTTTGTCCATCCTTCTGTCGACAAGAGGTACAGAATTTGGAGATTTTAAAATCTTTTGTGTCTGTTTCCCAAAGGACTTATGAAGGGGAATAGACAGTCTCTTGGACTCTGGGATGGCCATCATCTCCACATAATCAGGTTACTTTTGTTCCTCTACAGATTCTTCCACAGGGAGCGGGAGGGTTTCTGCCACTTTCTTGTAAAACATGTAGTGGAAAGGGGACTCAGAAAGCCTAGGAGGGGAAACACCAGAAGGCCTGTGTGGGGAGATGTCTGGTTCAATGGGCTCATCCAGACCTTCCTCACCAACATCATCGTCATCATCATCATCATAATCTTCATCCCCCTTCAAATCCGGTTCATAAAAATCTTCAGGGGCATAATCCTGAACCGGAGGAACTGACCGAACTGAGCGCCTGCCAGAAGGCGCCGGATCAGACGGAACTGGGCGAAGCGATTCCACAATCCTAATCGCTTTGGCAATCTCTTCGGCGGTCGGAAAATGGGTCTCTCGATCCGAACCGGCCGATTTTTCTTTTCTTTTTCTTTTGTAGGACCTGATCCCTTGGGATCGGCTCTCCTCTTGCCTGAAGGAGTATTGCCCTGGTCAGAGGGCACTCCCTCAGGTTTGGTCGGAACCGAACCGGGCTGGCCATCCGGGTCAGCGGACTTCTCGGCCTCCTTATCCCTAAGCCTACCTAATCTTTTTTCCAGGGTAGACTTAGGGAAAATTTTACAGATTTGGCAGTTTGAATCGAGGTGGTCAAACCCCAGACGATAACCACAGGTGGTGAGGGGATCAGCTTTAGCAAAGACCTCCCCACACACACTCTGCAGTGTTGAAACCCAGTGGGCCTGATTTTTCTTTTGGGTTTCTCAGATGTAGCCATCCTAACCAACTAACTTACCCTTTTATGGCAAACAACCAGGCAGGATACCCTTATCTGTTTCTAACCGTGTCACGGGGTATTGGAAAAAACCGCAAGAAAACGTTTTTTTTTTTTTTTAAAACCATTAAGGACCGGTAACCACACACTAAGTTTAGAAACAAAGACAGAAATATACAATTCACGAAATGGCCGGTTCAGCTGAACCGGTCGAAAAATCAAGTTTTACAATTTCCACAAGTTTACTATGTCTAGTTCACTACCTAGTACTTACTGTACCACAGACAGAGATATGAACCGAAACTTGTGAAAAAATAATCGGTGAAACTGAGGACTTTAACCGACTTAGAAACGCGAGCAAAGGAGAACTGTCCAGAGCGACTGTTCAGTTAGGTGGAGTAAAGAATCTGACGGTTACGCTTCAAAGTGCAGCAGACAGAGGTTTGAACCGAGCCCCGAGCTCAACGTTGTATACTCTGCATAGAAAATTAACCCTCTACTCTCCGGGACAGATTGAGTGCTGGCGCTAACTGCAATAGTCCGAATACAGCAAGACTTCATGTTGTTTGGAATACATACCGTACATACGTAAATAATCAAGTCCTCCTAGCCTGAAGGAAACAAATCCATAAATAAATAATTGCAGGAATAGCAGGCTGTCAAGGCAGCAGAGAAATAAATATAGAAGAATAGAGACCGGTTCACTTACCACTAAACATGAATCATATTTATAGAGATTTTTCTGACAGTCAGTAAGAGCTTCATATTTTGCCACTCATTGCGCTTATTCATGGATGGGGATCTAACTCCGTAACAAAGCATTTACCAGTTTTCAGTTGATATACTTTTCAAATCTACTGCCAGAGTTTTTGATTAGTCTGCCCTATCCTGGCATACTAGTCATGTATCCTGCAGCTGAGTCTTTCCTGCTCCCTCACAGCACACGCACACGCAAGCACACACACACACTCTCTCAAATACTAGAAGAGGAGGAGGATGAAGATGTGACCTAGGTATGATGTATCACATGTTGCTCACCTGCCAAGCTTTCTACACAACTGTAGGCATCGCCACGTAGAACACAGAAACAGAATTTGTCGGCAGAAAGGGACTGTTTGGCCCATCCAGTCTGCCCAGATGGTCCTTGCCTCTTCTGTCTCCATAGACCCTAACTGGTCTTCAGCAACCCTCCCTTCTCCCTGCCTTTTTACTAATATTCCTCTCGATCTAACCTATGCATGCTTGAAATCCCCCTACTGTGTTTTCACCTTCATGACTTTCACTGGCAGCCTGTTCCAGATGTCCACCCCTCTTTTAGTGAAGTAGTACTACCTTATATCCCTCTTAAATTCCACCACTCCCACCCCAGCCTCATCGCATGTCCTCTGGTCCTAGTGGTCTTTCTCATTTGAAAGACTTCCATCCTGCACCCTGTTCACCTTATGAATTTCTTCTAGTTATCTATCATGTCCCCTCTTGCTCACCTGTCTTCCAGGATGTACATGTTTAGATCCCTCAGTCTCTTCTCAGAGGGATGTTGGTGTAGCCCTTGCACCACTGTAATTGCCCTCCTCTGAATTACCTCCATCCTGTCTGTCTTTTCTAAGGTGTGGCCTCCAGAACTGTGCACAGTACTCCAGGTGGGTTCTCACCAGTGAGCAATGCAGTGGGAACACCACCTCCCACCTCCTGCTGGAGATGCATCTCACTGTGTATCCCTTCATCTCACAGTGGCCTACCCACCGCTTTGTCACACTGTCCTGCCACTTTGTGGTCATTAGATATGATAACCCCAAGGTCCCTTTATAAATTTTTTTTTTTTTGGTAGACTTTATTTATGCTCCCTTACCCATTAGACTCTGTCCAGCTGAGTCATTCGGCGAGCTGACAGATCCCGTCCTCCTGAAGCCCAGACGCCATTCTCTGGTGGGGGGGATCTCGCCCACATTGCTGTGCCTTTCCAAACCCCCTGGATCTATGTACCCCAGGGCAAGGACCGCTATCACCTTACTGGCACTCTTATCTAGAGTGTCTGGATGGGTGACATTATGCGGGGAGAGGACCAGGTGGATGTCCCGGATCCCGGAAATGAACGTGGTGTCCGCTGCCCCCTAGACTCACCTTCACCTACCAACAGGAAGGGTTTTTCTACTTTTTGTCCCCTCAGAGTGCAGCGTGCAATGATGCCTGTGCACAGCTGCCCTGCTGGCCTCTGCTGCACTTCGCCCCTTACATTGGCTAGTCTACCTGCGGTACCCCCAATTTCCATCGAGGGTTGTCAGGACACCGAGCAACCCTAGATCCCTCCCATGAGAGAGGAGAGCTGTCCTCCAGACTCTCCATCCTCTCCCTCCCTCCCTTGCCAACCCCAGGCTACCCAGGTCCGTCACCGAACCCGGGTCGCCAGCGTGGCACAAGGTGTGGTGTCTAATGCCTCAACCCTCAGCATCACAGGGCAGTTAAGGTCCCTTTTCTGCTTAGTGACTGTCGGTACCTCCCCCCATCCTGTACTCAGCTCCTGGGTTCCTATGCCCTCGGTGCATGATTTTGCACTTTCTGATGTTTAACCCCAACTGCTATGCTCTTGATCATGCCCCAAGTTTCTCAAGATCCCTGCACATTCCTTGCACTCCTCCTGATTGTCCAATCTATTACAGATTTTGGTATCATCTGCAAAAGGCATACTTTCCCTTGCAGCTCATCTGCAATGTCACTTATGAAGACATTGAAGAGGACCACTCCCAGTACTGAGCCCTGCGGCACCTCACTGTTCACTCTCCCCACATTAGGATGAGTACCATTAATCATCACCCTCTGTTGCCTATACTTTAACTAGTTCCTTACCCAATTTACCACTTTGTTTCCCACCCCTAGGCTGCTCATTTTCTGTAACCTGTGCTGCACAGTGTCGAAGGACTTGATGAAGTCCAGATAGGGCACATCTGCTGTCCTCTCCTGATCCGGTTCCCCGGTCACCTAATCGAAGAAATCAATCAGATTTGTTTAGCATGCCCCCCAAAGTAATCCATGCTGCCTTTGGCCTTGTAGCCCAATTGATTCAAGCTACTCCACCAACCTTTCCTTTAACAGGGTTTCTATTAATTTCTCCACCACTAAAGTGAGATTGCCCAGTCTATAGTTGCTATCTTCCTCCTTGCTGCTGCTATTATGCAGAGGGGCCACATCTGCTCTCCTCCAGTCCTCCGGAACCATGCCTGTTTCCAGTGAGCTGTTAAGTAAAGCAGCTAGCACCTCCCTGAGTTCTTTTAGTACCTTTGTGTATATCCTGTCCAGTCCCATAGCATTGTCCACTTTCAGAGTTACAAGTCCCTTCAGGACTCTGTCCTCTGCTAATGGACTTGTGTGACTTGTGTGCCCCATCCCTTTGTTCCTGCTGCTTCTTGGTGGTCCTTGCCCCCTCCTTTCACTGTGAAGACTGAGTAGCAGTATCTATTATGCCTGTTTTTCTAGATGTTCTTCTGTGCAGTTTCCCGCTGTCACCCTCCTTATCCTCAGTATCCCTCCCCTTGCTTTCCTCTGCTCACACTTAAGTACCTGAAGAAAGTCTTATCCCCTTTAGCTACGCCCTTGACTATCTGTCTGCACCTTTGCTCCTCTCACTGCTTTTCCTGCTTGCTTATGTTTTACTGCGTATACCTGCCTGCCTGTCTTTCTCCCTCTGCATTTCCTTATACCTCCTGAATGCCACCTTTTTCCCTCACCACCGTGGCCACTTCCCTTCACTACATTATTCTACTGCCTCAGATGTAATTTGCAAAGGCTTCCATATGAGGACACTAACAGGTCAATCTGCCATATACGTGGCCCATATGACAAGAACACAGTTTGTATCTAGAATATGAGTTGCTAATTTTACACAAAACATGTGAGATTCTCCTGTTAATGAATCCCTAGGGACACGTTGTCCATTAGTGGCTTAATGTACCGCTATCAGAGGAGAAGTAAATTTCAGCCCCAAAATGGTGTAAGTCAGCAGTATGTACCGCACTCTGACAGCTGAGGGCACCAAGGCACAGGGCATCATTGTGCAGTTTGTAATCTCATGTTTTTTTTGCAAGCCTGTTAATCCCCTTAAAAGGGTTCTGTTGTTGATACAGAAGTTACTATGTTTTAAAATTTACCAGCTAATGAAAAAGCTAATTCGAGTTCAGGAACGGTCTCTTTTTCTGCTGAGGTTCAGCAATAGCTTCTTTTTCTCCAAGGATTACTTGTTTGTTGACCACCACAACATGGCACAACATCAGGAGACATTTTCCTTCATTCAGCTTCTTACTCTTTGGGGGCTGTTCATGCGTAACAGGATAATTCTGTTGATGGCTGTGTAACTTCGCCTCACCTCTCCTGTATTTTTGTCTAGGATTTTAAGTTGTATATAATTAAAAATGTTAAAGAAATCCTGGATAATATGCTTCTTGATTTCTAAATGTTACATGCTCCCTTAGTTCTTGAACATTTTGAAGGGAAAGAAATGAAAAATGATGGTGCATCAGTATGGGGGTTTCCTCACGTTTGGCTGATCGACCCTCACAGGCAGAATTTAAAGAAAGAAATTCACACCTGTCAGTCTTTTAAATGCTTAATTTCACATGACTAGATGAGTAACCTCCCATGTCACTTGCCAGAACGGCTTTAATTCAAACTCCCCTATTCACCATCTGTGGACCCTATCTTTGTTATTAATCCAGCACATTTGTATGATACACACATCACTCTGAAGGAGCCTGCATAGTCCTCTGATCTAATTGTATAGGTGCAGAATGCCAAGTAAGCTCCACACGGCATCTACCCACAACCCCCCATTCCCACCCACACTTCTTTACACAAAGGCTGTGTGGATGTTCGGTGCCCTTATCACAAGCTGATATCCAACATATATACTCTCACTCTCTCTCTTTCTCCCTGACATGTCCTGACACAGATCGTATAACAGCAGTGCTGCACAGCCTGTATTCATTTACCCTGGAGCTTGTCACCATAGTCTGCTGTTTGGTGTCAGCCATGATGTGTGGAGCGCATCTAACAGATGCAGATGCTTTCCTTAATTGCCAGCTATTTTGACACAGTTGGTGCTGTTCATACAGCTCTAGTACCTAAATATCATTTAAACTTAAAATACATGTTGTTTTATTTTTACTAGTAGAATTTATTAGCAATAGAAACTATGTGTAAGTATAGAAAAGTCCCTAGACTTGCCACAGATTTTTTTCAATGTGGTTTTATTTTTTCCTGCATATTATTTCCAGGCCATCTATCTGTCCTTCAGGGATATACTGTGTTCACAGGGATATACTCTTATTTACAGGGCCATGCTCTATTTACAGGGATATACCCTGGTTGGGCTGAGAAACATATTGACAGCAACTGGGGTTTTCTCATACAGTTCCCCACCATGCGTGGCTGATGCCCATGTCATCCTTGCTATGCATAGATTTGCATCGTGGCAGAAGCAAGCTCCCTGATCCAGCTGCAGGGGTCGCTGTGGTGGCAGACCCTGCCACCAGCCCTCCCCTTGCCAGGTTGCACTGCCTCATGGCAGCTGTCTCCGCCTGGCCTGCCCTAGATTCGACATACTGAGACATGGGTCATCCGCACGTAAGTGTGATGCACTGACGCTTTGCTGCCGGGGCGGCCCGCCAATGTACTTTTTTCCCCACTGCTGCTACTGCCCTGATATCTCCAGCTCACAATATGTGATGATATTGCAGTCATTAGTTGCTTAAATGGAAAGGCATTGGGGTTTGTCATCAGCTGGTACTCATTCTCCCCACCACCCTTTTGCACAGAACAAGATGAGCTGAAGATGAGTGCTGTTAACTTTTGGGGTGGATTTATCAGTCGGTACGACTGGATAAAGCCTTCATTTAACATGTTTTATCATTTTGCGCTGTTTGTTAATTGCAATTTGTTTATTGGTTGTACTGTTTTGTCCTGTTTATTATTATTTTTTTCCTCCTCTCAAAGTTGTTTTTCAGTTAATATCTATTGGTCACAGTGCCTTAAGCCTGGGAAAGGTGCTGTTTCAATAAATAAAAATACTATTACTACTACTACGCTGACCCTAACCCTTCATCGTACCACTATTATGAAATGCGGCAAGGTGCGTTGGCCTTTTTTTTTTAATTTTAAAAACTTTCTTGCATTTTGCTGCCTGCATCCCTATAGCAGACAATAGCAATGTGCACACAACCCACGTAGATACTGTGAGATGTGAACATAGGTCCCAGACAATCAGAAGTTCTGATTTTCCCCAAACAGTTTTATGATGGTTATTTGTACACCAGCACGTTATTAAAATGTTTAAAATACAGGAAAAAAAGTAATACATTATAAATGTTGCAGTATAGAGTTATAACTTATAGAAACATGGAATTTGATGGCAGAAGGAGACCGAAGGTCCATCGAGTCTGCGCTTACTATACTACCTCATTCCACTGACCTACTGTCCTGGTGGACTGTATCTCTGTTCGTTAAACTTCATCTGTGCTGGCTGCTTGCCTACATATGACATCACACACCTTTTCTTGTTTCTATATCAAGGGGTTACCTATACCTATTTTTAGCAAAAGGAAAAATGCTGGACTAAAATGTCATCATGGAGTTTTGTACCTCTGGGAGCTCAGGGTAGTGGCAGCAGTGACAAAAATACAATTTGGTAGTACATTTCCAAAAATATATATTTTTAAAGAGAGTATTTTGTTAAACATGCTGTTACACACTGGTTCTCTCCCAGAACTCAGTCTGCACTGCTATCAGATGTCTCAACCCTTCAGACAATGAATAGTCACCTTAGTATGCTGACACCACTCAGCTTGACTCTCACTTGGGGTATCTTTAGGTCCAGATCCCACCAGAGCCACTGCTCACACAGTTCACTGTCCTTTCCCAAAAGGCAAATGACCCATCCCTTTAGTCACTGCAGAGAACATGTTGCTTTAGATGTGGTAGCTTTGTAGCTGGTCTCTTTGGAAACATATTCCAGACTTGCCAATTTGCCCCAGTTATCTACCATTAAAAGACTCAGTCACAAAAAGCATGAAGTATATAGAAATATCTAATATTCCACAATATTTACATATGTTACAAGATTATACAGACTAAAGACTATGGGAGTCTAGTATTCTTCAGAGATAAAAAAATAGCACATTTGGAAAGATAAGAGATCATACAGAAAAACTTAACTTTGAGCTAACTAAATTTCTAAGTAGCGTGGAAGAAGCTTACCTGAACTGAGAACTGGTGAGTTATGGCAGAGTGGAACCCGTGCTGTTACCAGTTCAGTGTCCCAAACCATAACTGATTTCTCAGAGCAAACATATAACAGAAATACCTTCGGCTGGCTGGCCCACTATACCCACGCCATCAGTCATGCCTCTCTGACATCACATCCCGGACCTTTCTTTGATTTCGGGGGACCGCCTCTTCATAAACTGATCCAAACTTGTTTTATGGTTTGCCCTCAGCTTGTATTGCTCCTCCAGCTCCTGGCCTAGCTGGGTGCCATCTAGCTGGACCAGCCATTTGTTAATGGTCAAAACATGGCATCTTTAGGTAAAATAAAAAGCTCTTGATGGTTAAGTAAAACAAAGCGCCTTTATAGGACAGGAACTGTTGCTGTCCCCCATCTAACCTGTGTGTATTCTGAGGGAAAGACTGCTTACAGAAAAGCCACTCTTAGCTAAATGCCCAGAAGCTTGGACAGCAGCAGAAGGATGTAATTTTCATTTTCTACATAACTCCCACATCCACACTTATAGTTTGCAAAGAGAAGGAGAATAAAATTATTTAACAAAAAAAAGCACTTCTTGGGTGTTACATCTGTTACTGCACCACAACAGTTTTTTTCCATTTTCTTTGCTTTCTATTTTTGCCCCATTTCTCCCTGCCAGTTGACAGATCCTCCTACTACCTGTCCAAGCTTTCTTCTTGCCTTAGGAGGCCTCTGCTGGTCCAGCCAGTCTCTGCTCGACATCTTCAGAATCTTGATCATAAGCCATTCACTAAGAATACCACCAATAGCTTAATCTGGTTCAAGGTCAGTTGGCATTCATCTGTATCCCCCTTCCCCCGGTCATGCCTGAAAATAGGCAGAATTTGTCTAGTGCACTTACCCGGTCAACAAAATATAAATAAATTTATCCCCTATGGGTGGGATCCCCTTGCTTTCTAAGCTGGGAGTAGCATACTTCACTGGTTATTCGAGGTCTGGGAGAAGGAGCCAGTGAGGAGCAGAGAAGTCATCAGGGCCATACTGTAGTGAGGAAGGGTGCGGCACGTCATCTGGGCAGCACACTTCATCTGCCTGGGGCTGCAGAGGTATTTTTTCCACCACTAAGCTCTCCCTTATCAAATGTGGTCTTCAGGAGCAATATGGCATAACACCTCTCAGGGCCTTCGGAAGGGTGGATGGTCCAGTTGGGGTCATCCGATCCCCCCCCTTCGTAGGTAGGCATCACATGCATGCCTCCAAGGTTACGTCTCTAGACCTTCTATCTAGGCCTTTTCCTGGGACCTCTGGTTCCATGGAAGCACAGAGTTCTCTTCTTCACCATGCTAAGCCTTTGGAGAGACTGGTGGGTGAGTATGGTCTCCTTCTGGGTGATCAAGATGAGTCTCCACATCTTAGCTATGGAGATATTGTTTACTGTGCTGCTCCAAAGTCCACTATAGCTAGATTGAACCCCCCTCTTTCACTGCTTTTGACAATTTTCCCTTGACAAACCCTTGTATGCTCACCACGGTTCTATGTATACCTCTCTCTGCCTCCCCTCATTTGTTGCCGGGCTCCTTTCCCACTCTGCCTCCTTTATCTCCAAATGTTTGTTTGGCTCACTCCCCTCATAAGTTGCTTCTCTCCTGCCTTTCTCCCCTTCTACCTTTCACTCCCTTCGCAACACTTGTATTCGCTCACTTGCTTTCCCACTAATGAAATCTCCTGCTGGCCAAGCTGCCTTCTCGTTCCGGTTCCCTAAAATCCGGGTCTCTCGCTCCCCTTTTCCATTTGCTTTGCCCCTTCCCTTTTCACTCTAAAAATCTCTTCTCTGTGATTTCTCTACTCACTCCTGCAGCTGGTCCTGATACTGGGGTGGAATTCTGTCACCAGCCTTCCTCCTTACACTGTCACTAGCTTATCCCCTGTCCGCCAATTGATCAGTCACCACTCCCTATTCCTTATATTTGTTGTTGCTCACAGTTTTATGTTCCTTTGCCTGTTTCGAAATTTACTGTACAGAATTTTACTGTGACAGTTTTTATTCTGAAGTTTTCTTATATTTTGTATCTATTGTTGTACTTATTTCCCTGTTGCTGTATTATTTTTGTACATTGTACAATGGATCTCTTCTGTTCTCTGCCCCCACCTCCCCAGGAAGCATCTGCAGATGAGGTGATATCAGCTCAGTATGACTTTCCTGGTAAAACTTTTGAAATGAATAAATAACTATGAACCCTCCATATTTTATCTGCCCTGAGCAGCACATGTCCCTGGTGGTGAGGGTGAACCTGTATGCTCTGTCTACACTGGTGGACACCACAACATCATCCTTTGATGTTACCAATGCTGTTCTTGCCATTCACGGTGGGCTACGTAGTGGCTGACCCTAAGGACAATGCCGCACCTCTCTCCGACACTGTCCGCTGTGTTGGAGGAGGGACCCACACAAAGTCTGTTGGTCACTCCAGTGCCAGTTCAGAGACTGTCCCTATCCATGGTGTCACCAGTGATACCAAGGAAAGGGACTGCTATGGACATGGGAGGGGGATGGCAACGGCCATGGTATCTATCCTGGGCCCAACCCCAAATGAGTTGTCGACAACGATTTTGTCTTGGGATTCGTCCCCAACTCTGGTGTCGATGCTATACCGAGGAGGGTGATTGCACCAAGTGCAATATCAAAGCTGACACCGAGTGAAGTGTTGAGGATGATGTTGACCGTGGTGATGTGAAGAGGCCTGTTTTAGAGGACTTTGCCAGATCTGAGCACAGTGCTGGAGGGAGCACCGACTCAGAGTCAGGTGATGACCTTGAGGCATCTTTCTCCTCTGAGCTGATGGAAGACACTGTTACAGGTGAGGATCGGGGTTGACCTGCGGGACCTGTTCAGCTCCAGTCTCCTCACCTGGGGATTTCTCCCCACAAGCATCTATCAGGTCATTCCTTGGAGATGGGAAAGACACCCTTTGGGTGACTCTGCTTGGTTCTTTCCTTGGGCAAGGCTCCCTATGCAGTCCCACAGCTCAGGCAGAGACCCTAGAGACATGGAGTCTTAACCCCTTCTAGAGGGGCCTAACCATTTCCTTGAAAGGATGCCCTCGATAATAAGCCCATGAGGCTGTAGTAGTAGTAGTAGTAGTAAAATTATTTATTTTTGTAAAGGATAAGGTCACAAATTCACATCATTAGGTCCTGAGACCTAGTTACAAGGTGGTCCTGACTTTAAAAATATCAAGTTATAAAAATGTTTCTCAGTTAAAACATTCAAAATACAGTGCAAAACATCCATAATTTACATACAGATTTCATATTCATCTATCATTCTTCATACTTGTTGCACACAAAAATTTAAATCCAGACATTCCCAGACCCTCAGTCATAGCATTGTGTTATCCTAAGGTATTTTACTCCTCTGCTAACATGAGAGCAACACCAGACATGGTTTGGTGCCTTAGACAGTTGGCACCTGGAATCTGACAGGGCCCAGTACAGGCCCTTGTCCCTGGCATTGGCCCTGCCCAGAGGTGGCACCTTGTCTCCGTTGACATCCTTCTCTGAGGACAACGAATCATCTAGCCACCTTTCTTCTGTTGCTGAATATGCCTTGTACCAGTGATTTCTGATGGAGATATTTCAGGCAGTTGACCTTCAGGCCAATACAAGCTGCAGTCTAGCAATCCTGCCATCAGGTTTCCCAGTATTGACAGTGTGATCATCCCTCCTTGGCCTAGAGCTATGGAGGAGGTATCCCCTCTCCAAGCCAGCCATCCCCTGGGACTTCCTCATGCAGTATCACACACCCACAGGGTCTGCAGGTGAGGTACTTCACTCCAACTTGGAGCTGCAGGTGCTGTAGACCCCATCAGGACCACGGAGCCTCACGTATGACTGACATCCATGCAGATTCCACCCACACAGATGCTCTTGGAAGGAAGGCATTTACCTCAGTATGTGCTCTTATATGCATTCATGCACATTAGGCACATATGGTGACTTATAACTGATGCCTGTGGTTGCTGCTGCACAGTCTGTTAGCCACACTACCATAAAGTGAGACAGTTAGGTAAGCCATTGACCTTTCCACCTGGGGAAAGTACAGCACCAGTTGAGGGCATCTTATGATGCCAACAAGGTGACCTCCAGACTGGTGGGAACAGCAGTCTGTATCTGATGGATGGCATACCTTCACCTTTCCAGACTGGCGTGTTTGGCCTAGTGTAAGATGCTTAACTCTCATTTCCAGGGGGCTTACTTCTTCTCCCCCAGCGTCAGACAAGGACTGTTGGGGAACCCTCCTGTTCCAGTGCTACAGGAGTCCCCGCCTGGCCCTACCTGTCAGGAGTCCATGTCCTCAGGTGTTCTCTCCCACACAGAGGGTTGAAGGTGTCTTTTACCCTCAGAGTGAGCCAGCACTTCCCTAACAAAGGGAAGCTTGATACTCTGACCTGTAAAATGGGAATCGGTGTTTAAGACTGATTCTTGGACAGTATGAAAGTTACCGATACTCTTCCCAGATATCTTCACCATTGATTACCAGACCCACCCACCATACCCCGCTGTAGCAGAGCCATGGCCTCAGGACAGCTCACCCTGTTGTTGCTGGCCGGCACTTCTAGTGCTTCATACCGCTCTCCAGTTGCTCCCTTTCCTGTAAGGGCAGCTTGTTATTATTCGGAACAAAGGGGGTTGGGGGGAGAGAAGGTCTTGGATCCACTATAGGGTTTTGATTCCATGAAAAAAGGGCTCCATGTTAACCTGTCTCCCCCCCCCAAAAAAAAAAAAAACACACACACACACGAAAACCAAAAAAAAGAGGCGGTGACTCCTCCCTCCTTCCCTCCCTCACTCTTCTTTTACCTGCCTGGGATATATCCCCTTTTTTCTTAGGTATATCCCTAAACTTGTAACAACTGGGTACTCTCCAAATCTATCTCCAGTTGACAGTAGCCCTGTCTGTAGATGTGTCGTGTGCACTAGGTTGGATAAGACTGTACTTGCCTTCACACAGGGTACATCCCTTTTGTTGCAGGAAAAGCAGGTCACAGTTTTTCTAACTCTTGGTTGGCATTGTTTTTCTTGCCACTTTCACTGGTAAGCCCTGCAGGCCCCATGGTAGCTAAGCAGATTGGCACATTTTGTGCCTTCGGTATGAGCAAACCTGTAATTCCATGTGCACTGAGAGCCCTCCGCCCAACCCGGGTATAGCCTAACTGTTTAAAACAAAAATTCCCTCCTGGTGCCTTGCTGTTTGCTTACTCAGTCACATGCAGCTTTTTCTGCCAATTGGCACATTTGTACCATCTTATTTACAAGGGGGTCCCAACTTTTTTGCATACCTCTCTTGACTGCTAGAAACACATGTTTATAGGGCTGCTGCCTTAGTATCACTACCCATCTGCTATCTGGCTCGTGGTGTTGAGTCTCTGGCTCTATATGAAACTACCTATTTGTGCCACTCAATGTGCCCTTTCTTCTCTGTCTAGAGGTTGGTAGTCTGGTTTTATTTTTGTAACCCCTAGTTGGTGCTATCCCACGGGCTACTACCCCTGCCTGCTTGGCTAGTAGCAGGTTAAGGGGCCTAGGTTCTGCAACGGGTGCCTCCACTTAGAGATCAGGGTTGGTAGTGGTCAAACTAACCTGGGCACAGCCCTCCAGGACACTGTAACCCCCCCTCTTTCCCTTCTAGTGGCCTGAGCAATATACGATAATCACTTTCACAGTACCCTTTGTACACCATACCAGTACACACACTGTTTGCACTTACCAGCAGGGCTGGTTCCTCTTTCTCGACCCTGGGGACCCCACAGTAAATAGCAACAGTACAGTACTTTTGGCACAAACTGGAATCACAGTCAGGTTAAATGCAGAAAAAGTCAGATCTGATTTATTCAGGGGACTTGAACAATGAAGGAGTGTAGTCAGGTTGATTGGCTTAAAGGCTACATTAATCAAACAGTTATGCATGCGCTTTAAGTCCCCACACAGTCACACACTCTGGGTACCCAAGTAGGAAAACGGTGGAATAGCCAGGAACGTTGCAACTGGTTGGGGCCCTGTGATGGAAGAAAGCAACATGCACAACACACACTACTTGTAATCCGGAGCCGGTTGGCTCAGTTCGTGAAGAAATGAAAAAAAAAAAAACAATTAGATGACACACTTGCAATTCGATAAACAGGTAGCAGGGAGCTACCCTGCTTTGTACTCACAAACTCAATGCTGGGAACTGGATGGAAGGCAGATTGTCCTGGATTGCCAGGAGGAGTAAATCATGTGGACAGGGTCCTTGTGACTGGACCCCACTGCAGTGTAGAGCAAAAATGGATGTAGTCTGGATTAAGCTGGGGTTTACTTCCAGCTTCAAGCACTCAATTCACTGTACAAGGGATTTGAAACGCGATTCCCCACAAGCACTACACACATTTATATGTAAAAGGAAAGTACTATACCAGGCAGGCTGCTTCTCTATCCCGATCGCAATTACTGCACGATACCTGGGAGAACACACAGCAGCTTCAGTTCCTGACAGACCGAGCGCGATTCAGCAATTTCTTCAGTCTTCTGCAGGGTGAGCCTGGTTTCTGCTCTTCGCATCTCCTTGATTCTCCTCACAGGTCGGATTCAGTCCGAATGGGTGCTTGCACAGGCTGCAGACCGAAACTCAGGGCCTTACATGCGTTTCCCGTGTGAAACTATACAGCGCAGAAGCTCATAGCTCCTTCTCTCTTCATTGTCTCAACTTATCTCACTTTCCAGTAGACAGAGCCGGGCATTTCCTTTGAGTTCCTCCCAGTTCAGTTGGCTGGTTTGGCTGTCACTCACAGTAAACTCCCCCTGTTGGTGGAAAAAATGCGCCGAAGTCAAAACTACATTTCCCAGAGTCACTGCCCTTACAATCCCCTTACAGCAGGCTCCAGAGGAGAGTCCAAGTTCTGATTCGCCTAGAGCAGGCTCCATTTTAAAGGATCCCCACCATGATTGGTCCAATTCAGCAGTTCAGAACCAACATGAGGGAGCTACTCTGCACTGTCCTTGCTACAAGAAAGCAGGTTAAATCGAACTGCATTTTCCTTATTACTCTAACAGGTTACAAGCAAACAATTACATCTTTGAAGAGTGTTCCTTCTGCCCACTTAGCGATTGCAGAAACGGAGCGATTTGGCAGTTGCTGGAGCAGGACTCAAGCAGGGAAGCACACAGACCCCATCCAAATTAATTATGTCTACAGGCAGACAGCTCTTAAAGAGACAGTACCAGGGGCTCTAAAAGCACTCACAGATAAACGGCACCATTCAGGCTTGGAGCATTCAAGCAAGCTCCTGGAAGACTTTTTGGGAACCCCCATTTGCAGGGGGTTACACCTGCATCCTCTCCCCCACAAAGCCCCATGGTGGAGGCACTCTCCATCCAACCCTGAGCTGACACAAATGCATGAATTTTAGGTTTGCCACTATAGCCACTGGCAAATAGAGCCTAAGCTTTCCTGGGTCCCTACAGCTTGATGTCCCTGATAATGGTAAGTCATGTGTGTTTGTGAAGATGGAGACATCCTTGAGCTAAATGCTGCAGGAATGGGTCAAGTAAAGGGTATGGTAAACCATGGCATGTATTGTGGGTGATGGGAATAATGTGGGGTAAAATGAATAAACTGGAAAAATAAATTTCTGCCTGGGTGTCAGAAATTGAAACCGAAGGGCTACTTGATAAGCCAGAGACAAGCATGTTGGACTGCCTTGCGAGACAATGAGGTTTGAGAGCAGACAGAGATGTGGGCAGTCAGGTAGTCAGCTGTGAACAGTACTGCCCCTGGGAGCACATTGCAGCCTGAGGGAAGAGAAGGAGGTGGCGTGTTAGTGATCACTAATGGTGGGCCATGAAGCCTGCCGTCTCACTGGGAGACCTGTATGTAAGCAAAGCCAACAGTAGGCTATGTACAAAGTCAAGGGGCTACCAGAGGTAGAAAATGGCACCCCCCCCCCATAGGCTATCAGGATGATGGCACTTCAGACTGCATGCCATGTGGACCCTTGCAAACTGGATCCAATGGGAAGAGCGATTGTTAGGACTGGGAGCTGGTTTGAGAAACAGACTGAAGACTGGGCAGATGGTTCAGGTGGGCAAAAAACTTGATAAAAAAAGAGGAATCCTTTGAAGCACTAATTTCTGTCTTTGTGTAATCAGACAGATTGCTGATTGGGGCTGGGCACTGGATGTGCTATATCTACATTTCTGCATGGCATTTGCTTTTGTACCATATATGAGGCTAGCTAGGAAGATGAACCAACAAGGGCATAAATGGTTGACTAATAAACCCAGGGGGGTGATCCTAAATTGTAAATTATTTGAAGACAGTACAGTAACTAATGGAGTATCGCAGGGTTCAGTCCTGAGACCACTACTGTTAAATATATATATCTGTGACATATGCAAGGTTATCCATAGAAACGTAGAAACACAGACAGTGATGGCAGAAAAAGACCAGCGGTCCATCCAGTTTGCCCGAGTTCCCTATTTAACCCTGAGCCTACTGTTCCTCCAGAGTTCTTCTAGCCTCCCCACCCACCCCTCCCATTCTGATGTCCTGAACAACCACTATGCCTTTCATTCTGTCCCAGCCATGCTTAAAGAGATCTACCAGGCTAGCGCTATGCAGCAGTAAGTTTGGTGCCTTACCTCCTGAAATGCTCGCTGCTGCTTATGTTGCCCAAAATTTTGAATGGTTTCAAGATACAAGCGCTCATAAATGTACTTCCGTTCAGAAGATCTGCTCCGCGCCATACCCACGCTCATGGATTATGGCGTGATCTAGGGAAACACTGGGACAAAAGCTCCATTATAGTCTGTGGGGGCTATTTTAACATCATGTTTATGTATTACAGTGACCATCTGGTAATTAATCAAGGGCACCAGGTGACTAACAAGGCTTGTTAGTCACCGGTGCCTGATTAATACAGATGATCATTGTAATACATAAACATGATGTTAAAGTAGCCATATTATAGATTATAATGGCGCTTGCCCCGCTTCTAGAATCATGTCAACTTGGCTGAGCGTATGGATCTTTCAACCAGGAAGTACAGGGGACTCAGTGAATTAAATTTTACGAGTGCTGTATCTTGAAAACCATTAGAAAATTTGGGGCCACATAAACAGCAGCAGTATTTTGGGAGGTAAGTCACCGAACTAGGTGGTGCAAATTTCCTTTGTTTTAGCTTGGTGAACCTCTGTAAAACCACTAATGGTTTTTGCACCCGGCACGTCGTCTGGCAGCCTGTTAGACGGCTCCACCATCCTTTCTATAAAATAGTATTTCCTCATGTCCCTCCTGAACCTCCTTCCTGTTAGCGTCTGCTCATGACCATGTGACCATAAGCTAGTATTTAGGTTAAATTGTTCCCTTCAGTTCACCGTGTTAATTCCTTTTAGGAATTTGAAGATCTCTGTCTCATCTCCCTTTACCTTCCAGTCTCCAGTGAGTACATGTTCAGTGCCTTGAAGCACTCCTCATAGGATGTGCCCTGCTAGTCCAGAATCATTTTTGTTACCCTGAGCTGCACCATCTCAAGCCTTCCCTATCCTTCCTGAGATCTGGACTCGCCTGTCCCTATCCTTCCTGAGATCTGGACTCGCCTATCCCTATCCTTCCTGAGATCTGGACTCGCCTGTCCCTATCCTTCTTGAGATCTGGACTCGCCTGTCCCTATCCTTCCTGAGATCTGGACTCGCCTATCCCTGTCCTTCCTGAGATCTGGACTTGCAGTACTCCAGGTGTAGCCTCACCAAGGATCTATACAGGGGAAGTACTACCTCAAGTATTACCTCCCTTTTTCTGCTATGAGTACTCCTCTCGATAGATCCAGGCATCATATTTGGCTTGCTATAAGCCTTGCTGCACTGATTCAGTTGCTTTAGGGAGCCACTGATAACTCCAAGATCTCATTCCTCAGCCGTGGTACTGAGTCTCACCTCTCCCATCTAGTACTCTGTCCTGGGGTTCTTGTTCCATTAATGGATCACCTTGCACTTTCTGGCATTGAATTTCAGCTGCAACACTGTTGACCACCCCTTCAGCTTTTGCAAGTCTGTCTGCATTTCCTTTATTTCCATGTTACTGTCCACCTTCCCATGGAGCTTGGTGTCATCTGTGAAGACACACAGCCTGCTCCGGATCCTCTCACCAATGTCACTGATGAACATGTTGAAGAGGACCAAACCCAGAACAGATCTGTGTGGAACCCCACTCATGACGTCCTTATCCTCTGATTTAACCCCGCTAACCACTACTCTCTGCTGCTTCGTCTTTAGTTAGTTACCTACCCAGTTTACTATGAGCTTAGCTGCACCCAGATCCTCCATCTTCTGTGGAGTACTGAGTCAAAAGGTGGAGCTTATTATACATGATATTAGCACATAGATAAACAGTCTCTACCCATCAGGCAACTGAACCCCAGTCTTTTGCATGACAGGTGGAGATTCTAACCACTATACTGACGAGCACTACAGGGCAAGGTAAGCCTATTCGAAGATACAGAGCTCTGTGGGAGGTTTGACAGTGAAGAAGAGGTTAACATCATGAGATCAGATGTGAAAAGACTGGAGAAACTCAGTGCCAAAAACTGCAAGGTGATGCATGTACTGCAGGGGTGAAGGATCCTGGAACTGTTAACTATATTGACGAGATGCCAGTAGAGACCACAGAGGAGTAGAATGATCTGGGGGTGATGATAACCTAAAACCACCTTCGTAGTGCAGTAAGTCATGCAAGAAGGCTAACAAGATTCTTGGGTGCACAGTGTGAGGGATTACTAACTTAAAGGGACACTGTCAACCCTTTTTGCATCATATTGTTTCTAGTTGAAAGTGCCACCTTTTATGATTGTGTACCTTCTCTAAAATTAATTTGATACAATGCTGATTGTTTAATCTACTTCCTTTCTTAGTAGAACTGAAATGCATACTAATGGTGTAATTATACCCAACCTTGCTTTGTTTCAAATCCTTGATCAGCTCTTATTGCATACTTGCCGAACATTAGGAACACACCTAGACAGTGCAGCCACGCATGATGCAATAGTCCCCTCTCCTCCTGTTTCATGGGTGTCTATGCAGTGTTAAGGGTGTTCCCAATTCCAGAAAAGGTGCAGTGGGAGTTGATCAAGGGCTGTGAACAAACATGCTTTTGTATGGTAATACCAGTATGGTGGGCAGTTTGTTTTTCACTTTTAAAAAGAAAAAAGGAATTAGATTTAAACTACCAGCTAAATTAGCAATCTCTACAGAATGTGACCAATCATAATTTTTTTTTTTTAAAAAAACTAGGGACACTTTGAGGCCTTAGGGGATTGACAGTGTCCCTTTAAGGGGGAAGGTGATGCTAGCCTGGTATAGATCACTGGTCTGGCCACCCCTAGAGTGCTGCACTCAGTTCTGGGGTACATATCTGTGGAAAAGGCTGGATTGGAGAGTGCAGAGAAAGGCAACAATGATTCATTGACAATAAGGAAAGACTAAAAAGTCTTAACATGGGACTGCCCCGATGGCCAAGGTGCTGCCATGCCAATGACTGTGCTCTGAAACAGACCTGCGAAGTCATGTCAGGAGGCAGGCCAAGGCCGAGACAACTGCTGCCCAGCAGTACATCTCTGCCATGAAGGGGTTTGCAGTGGGTTCTGCCACCACTGCGACCCCTGCAGCTGGACCAGGGATCCTGCTTCTGCTGCAGGGCAGATTGTGGCTGTGCAAGGCCAGCAGAGGCATCAGCCCCACCCAGGGAGGAGGGATGGGAAAATAGAGAAAAACTTGGTAGCTGTCTAAATGATGACTGGGTTCGGCCTGATCAGGGTATAGTCCTGTAAACGGTACCTTCCTGGTGCGTGCTACTGGCCAGCAAAGAAAAGGCTGTATGGGAAAAAAAGGGTCAACATGTACTCACTGGAGGATAAAAGGAGAGGAGCGGACATGATGGAGACTTTCAGTTTCATGGAAGGGTTCAGTAGAGTGGGCACAGCAAGTCCATTCCGTCTGAGAAGCGGTATGTCAGCTTGGGCTTACGTGCTTAAGCCAGGAGGGGAAATTTACATTTAAAAACAAATATTCAAAAATACTGTTTCATGGAAAGAGTGATGGAAGTGCGGAAAACATTTTCATACAGCGTTATGGAGGCAAAGGTAATATCAAGATTCAAGAGAAAATGGGATGCATTCAAGGGATTTATGAGATGGAATAATGTAAAAAGTAGAGGGGAGTATGAGGAAAATAATTAATGTAAGATTCCAAGTAGGGAATCTTAGGACGGAACAGATGGACTTCGCAGGTCTTTTTCTGTCCTCTTTTTCTGCTTCTCTGTGATGCCCAGTCACCTTGTAACTGACCAAGCATTCATAGAACATTCCGCCTTCCTGCTTAGACTTCAGATGTTTTTGGAAGCTGCCCCTTAGAGAAAGGTTATATTTATGGAAATAAAATTTCAGAAAACTTTTCTGGCAGTTTTTTTTTCCCTGTATTGCTGCATAATGTTAGCCATTCCTCCCTCGTCTGATTTGCGTTATACAAAACGTTATTAGATGCTGAATTGATTTGGCTGTTTGTTTGATCAGTGGTTGGAAGTACTGCATGGTTAGCAGAGGAATAAACAGTGCATACAGCAACTGACGTTTTACTGCCTCCGTCTTAGTCTGAGGTGATAACTACAGTTTAATTGGTAGGAAAAAAACACCAAACTGAAGGATGGAGACTGGTGTGTTTTGATTGCAGACAGTCCTAGACTTAATCTTCTGTTCAGTGTCAAGTCTTCTGCCAATCACTTGTAATGCCATCTGCCCTGCGCAGTAAGCCCCCGGAGCTTAGTTTTGTTTCATTGGTGGATTACTAGCTGAATAAAATCAGTGTTAATTGTGTCTTTCAGATGAGCTGCTACAAGCATTACTACAACTGACTAAATCTAGTCTTACAACTAAATAAGATGCATATTTTAATAGTTGCCATTGGCTACAGGACACAGGGGCAATAGATAATGTCGGTAGCTTTCAGAATATCCATATCTTACTTAATTAACTGTCTGCCCCTTTTTCTTTTTAATATTTTAGCTTTCATTAATAACCAAATGAGATATCACTTTCTAGTTATTTATATTCTAATAGGTAATTAAAGTTCTACCAGCCGCCTTCCATGCTGTTCGAAGGGGCTCTGTTTGGTCTGGATGCTTGGAAGCCTTTGTTTTCTTTGATAGATGAGCTGTCACATTCGCCGTGCTTTGCCACATCATCTGCATAATCTTTAGTAAGACTTCTTTGCTTCATTAGACTTTGGCGGTTGTTAAAAAAGAGGCTTGCTTTTCAGTGATTAGACTTTAATCTAGAAAATCAAGAGAGAGAAAAAATCATATTAATAAAAGAAAGAAACCTACAATGTGTTTCTGAAACCCCACTGGGAAAATTGTTTGATAGTGTTTATTTCTGTGGCTGTGCATGTTGAATAAAAAAAAAAAAAAAACAGAAATGAGTTTTGGTAATGATTTGTTCATTTCCCCAAGTTGCTTTACATCTAGTTGATACAGCGGTAGCCATACTGGCCAGTGACATGAAGCAGAATATCCAGATGTTGTGTGATTTTAATAGTTGTTTACGATAGTATTTTACTAGCAGCTGTATTAATTTACTAGTACCTGATATTCGAATCCCATGGTATCCTTAGGATATTCTTTGAGGTGGCTTAAACTATGATTTATTTATTTTTTATTTATTACATACTTTGGAAACAACCTTTGAGGATGATGCTCATTTACAAAGGTTCCACATCATATAACATGAACAAACAGGGTTACACCTTACACAGCCAGTGACAATGACAAAAACAGTCACTAATAGGAGATAGTTGCAATAATCTCCCATGGGTTAGGGTTACAATCTGGAACTGCCATAGAGCAGCCTGGTAAATAGGCGTTGTCAAGCAACTGTTACAGTATTAAGAAGGTGAGGGAGGACAGACAAGGGTTCAAATGAGAGTCGAGGAGGGGAGGGTAAGTGCTAGGTAACTGAAGGAGGAAAAAACCGGATTATGAAATGGGTAGGAAAATATCTAGGAACCTGATTGGCTGAGGACCTCAGAACTCCGTGACGATATCCCAGCACCACACCATGGGAAGATGATCCAGTCAGCTGTCCTGCTTCGTTACCAAGCAAAACTATTCCGCTACCATTTTTTGCCCTACTGTGCCCAACTAATAAATGGCTGCCTTGGCACCAATTTATTTCTGATCCCCTGATGAGTCCCACTACCCCACGATTCTTCCAGAATTTGACTTGCAAATTTTGAATATTCTTCCTGCCTAAATGGGTGGGTTCGGATCCTGATGCGTCCGACTGTGCCTCCTTCCAGTATGAGGACATCCAGACGTTCTCTGCTATTATTTAATTAAGGGAATGCCGCTTCTCGCAAGAATGCCACTGCCTACTTCCAAGACCTCACCTGTGGATCTGATACAAGGCCTTAGCAGGACTCGCCAGACTGCTACTGACAGCAGCTCTCACACATCACCACCATCACAGCTGTCACGCTCTGTCTCTACGAATTACTGCTGCTCACTTGCTCTCTCTCCCCACTCACCACAGTGTCTCTGTTGGGGGGGGGTATTATTTTGAAGACTTGAATCCACAGAACACTACAGTGTCCTAATTATTCTAAGAGCTGCTGCCCCTAAGTCTTGGCACCACCTTTTGACAGGGTTGAATAAGACCCTGTCCCATTTGTTATGCAGAGTGAGTTAAAAGCAAGGATTTGTTTCATCCTCTCATTTTCTGTCTCTTGTCTGTCTGATTGCGTAATGAAATTTTCTTGTCAGACCTAGGAACTGATCACTCTGACAGTCTCACAATTCTCCCCCTCCTGCTGCCTACCTGACTTCACTTGCTGTTTCTGTCTTTTCTTCCCCCTTGCTTATCTGTGGTTATAGGAATATATCTGGATCTTTATGTGAACACTGAAACTGGGTTCTCTGGTTTGAAAATATATATAGTTATAGTGTTGAAATAATTGTAAAATGGTATTTGGAACTCAGGGGGCTAACCTTGAGATGCAGTTTGACCTTCACAAGCTCATTTGCGGAGTTGTCAACAGGAGATCCATTCTGGGACACACTGTTATATTTTGTTGCACCTGCAAGGAAAGAAACTGACAATGTTTTGGGACATTGTGCGAAAAGAGGACATGTATCTTAATGAGCTCAGGATGCAAAAGTTAATTGCCAATAAGACATCTGATGTATGTAGAGAGAGAGATGGCGATTTGAAATTGAAAACAAACCCTCAGATGAAGGACTTTCTTTTCTTTGTACTACCTTATAAAAGCTATCCTGCACGATTTTATTCATTTTTTATTGATAATAATAAAACGCTACTTGCGAATTTTATGACTTTTCCTGGTTTTCTTATACTTCCTGACCTGTGCCTCAATGACACACCTAATGGACTACAAGCAACACTACAAGCAGAAATGGTAACTTTTTTCTATCTAGATATTATTCTTTTTTCCTTTTTTACAAATTTACAGGAAATCAAATCTGTTTTAAAAAATATTTTTTCCGCTTCACGACTGACCCGTTTCATAATAACAGAAAACCGCTACGTGGTGTGCATTGTGCAAAGATAATGGCACTTCTCGGGTGGTGGAAACACTTGGCCTTCAGTATTGTGCTTCAGCAAGTCAGAAACTGTGCAGAATACTTGAAGATAAACTTAGTCACTTCTGAAATTATAGGAGAGATCTGTGATGGAGGACCCCAAGAAAGGCACTGCAGATGGTGGAGGACGGCAGGGGCTGCAAGCATCAGGGCCTAGCACAAGTGGGAAGGTGGCCTTAACAAGGGACTCGAGTGATTCTGAGCCAGCTATGCAGGATTTCATGTAAGCTTTCAAGGCGCTTGATAAGCGTGTGACTGCATTGTAATAATAATCTTATTTATAAAACACCTTTTTTTAACCAAGGCGCTGTACAGCATTAAAGACAAATAAAATCAGTGAATAAAAAGCATAAAAAATGTAAATACAGCAGACAATAAACACCAATCCAAACATTATTTAATCATCATAGGCAAGATGCCATTGATGGGTCTTCAAAGCCCTCTCAAAGATCTCCACAGTCATGCACTCACAAGTCTGACATACTGTAAAAAAGCACACGCCCCTGATGTTTTAAGCCGTACCCTGGGAATCTCTAACAACCCCTCATCAGCTGAGTGGAGAGGGCGGCTGGGGCAGTAAGGCTTCAGGAGCTCTTGAAAATAGCCCGGACCCAGTTGGTGCGGGGCCTTAAAGGTCAGAAGCCCAGCCTTGAAGGTGATCCGCCACTGAATAGGCAGCCAGTACAGTTCACGCAGCACCAGTGTGATGTGACTCAAATGAAGAGTCCCCATCAACAACCGCGCTGCAGCGTTCTGCACTAGCTGCAAGTGGCGGATATTATATTAACCCCCGGCAACCCTAAGTACAGGGAGTTGCAGTAGTCTAGGCACGAGGTCACAAAGGTGTGGATCAACGTTGGAAGGTCGCCAGATGGAACAAGGTGCTTAATCCTAGTAATGTTCCTAAGATGATAAAACGAGGATTTGATGACTGCCAACACCTGCGAATGCAGTGTCAACCTGTTGTCAAAGACCACCCCCAGGTTTCGCACCCGTTCAGAGGAAGGCAGCTGGACACCTCCGAGACAAAGTCCAGAAGGCTGTCCAACCACTGACCCCTCTGTCCGGTGACCCGGATCCACCACCACCACCTCAGTCTCTCCAGAATTCAATTTCAGCCAGCTGGATTTCTTCCGAGGCAGCTATTAAAGACCGAGCCGCACTATCCTGGTCGGGTGCAAAAGACAGGTAGAGCTGAGTATCATCAGCATAGCAGTGAAACCTCAGCCCATACCTTCTTACAATGTCTCTGAGGGGCAGCATATACACCGCAAACAACATGGGGGACAAAACCGACCCCTGAGGGACCCCACAAGGCAGAGAGAATGGCCCAGAGGAAAAAATTCCCGACACCACCCTCTGAAGTCTGCCCGTGAGGAAAGATTGAAACCATCTGAGAACTGTTCCAGATAGACCACAGATGACCCTCAGGTGCTCGAGGATCACCCCATGGTCCACGGTGTCAAAGGCTGAGGAGAGGTCAAGAAGAACCAAGATGGAGCGGCTCTTCTGATCCCTCGCCATTAGGAGATCATTGAGCACCCGAACCAGAGCGGTCTTGGTACTATGCCTCTTACGAAAACCGGACTGAAGAGGTTTGTAGACATCGTGGATGGTGAGATGGTTCTCCAGCTATCTCAGATCAGCGATCTCCTCTAAACTACACACACTGCAAAAGAATATTAAGCAGCTCTACACCTGTCTCAGTGATACCGACTTTCACTTTACCACTGCACTGCTACAGCAAACTGGGAAATATACACTCCCCTGTACTGAGAAGCTAGGTGTGTATGGCAGTAGTACACAGCACAGAAATGTACCTTGTTGCCATGTTTCTGCCCAGCTTGCTGAATGTCCTGGTGGACTCATTCAGCAAGTTGGTTGCTATATCTGGCCCAGCCCTCTGGAACTCACTTCCCAGATCTCTGAGGGAGGCCCCGTTGATAGCGGTTTTTAAGAGGGGTCTGAAGGCACACCTTTTTTAAAAAAAAAAAAGCCTTTTTTAGCTTATTGCAGTACTGTTTTTATTGTTTATTATTGATTTTAACTGTTTCGTATTTGTCACTGATCCTTGTATTTTTTTGTATGTAATTTTGTATGTTCTTACGCCTCTTTGTAAAGCTCCCAGAGCCTCTGAGATTTGGGCGCTGGACAAATAAAGGCTTACTTACCCACAAGAGGGAACTCCAGGATGACATGGTCGAAGACATCTTTGTCCATTAGGGTCACCTTGGATTAGACCTTTATATGTCCCCACACACTTGCCACATTTCTGGTCCCACACACCAGGGACTGGAGTTTTGTTGTGAGATGCGTGGTCCCTCTACTGGAAAGGGGATTCCTGCATGCCTTTTCCCCAGTCCTTGTGACTGAATGGGTTTTGGTCTTATTTTTTTCTTCTACATGGAGGCACAGCTCACCCTCCCACCTACACCTTTCTGTGTTTCAGGTGGCATAAATGGAAGAGATTGCCATCCCTGCACCCTCAGTCTTCTCCTTTTCTGAACCCTTTCAGTAAGGCTTTTCTTTGCGGAACTGCTGCTACTCCTGTCTGCCTCGTTGGACTTCTGGTTTCCTGTTTCTGTCAGGATTTACAACTCTAAGCTTGTTTCTGGTGGAGAAACTGAAGTGGTCTGGGACTCTCCACGTTCTATAGGTGGCAATGATGTATGCCAACATGGGCGACTTCAGCTAAGCAAAACTTCCTGGCACCAAGGGCCTACACTTCCAAACCTGTGGCTCTAGCTGGCCTGTGGGTATTTTTTTTTTTTTTTTTAACTGTTTCTATGTTAATATTCTTCCTCTTTTCACAAAATGTATTCAATTATGGGAGAGATAGCTTCCTCATTAGCAAATTCGATTGGAAGAGTGCTCGCTTTTGCATCATATTTCTCCTGTATGTTAAGCTGAATTTTTGAATAAACATAAGTTTCAAAGCTGTGGCTCTATGGAGAAGATTGTCCCGAAGATCTACTGTCAGTGGTATGTAACAAAAGGTTTTTGCAGCTGTAATTGATTTAGATGACAAGGGCACCTAGTCAGTGTCTTGTTCTGTATTTGATCCTGT
Organism: Neoceratodus forsteri; assembly: GCA_016271365.2. Taxonomy (NCBI): domain Eukaryota; kingdom Metazoa; phylum Chordata; order Ceratodontiformes; family Ceratodontidae; genus Neoceratodus; species Neoceratodus forsteri. The sequence goes on along the minus strand of CM057455.1, from coordinate 1,797,956,152 downwards.
GTTGGCCTGGATAAATAAATTTGTGTTTTCCCCCCAGTTACACTGGCTCCAGATCTACATTATCTGCTATCCGAAGTTTGTTAATCTTTTAGTTACTCCCTACATGTCTATCAGTTCGGATTTGTTGCAGTTTGGTTTGGGGCGTACTCCACCAGTTTGGATTTGTTGTGGTTTGGTTTGGGGTGTCCTCCACCAGCTTGGATTTGTTGCGTTTGGTTTGGGGCGTACTCCACCAGCTTGGATTTGTTGCAGTTTGTTTTGAGGCGTACTCCACCAGCTTGGATTTGTTGCGGTTTGGTTTGGGACTTGCTCCACCAAGTTGGATTTCTTGTTGTTTGGTCTGAGGCGTGGTCCACCAGTTTGGATTTGTTGCAGTTTGGTTTGGGGCGTGCTGCACCAGTTTGGATTTGTTGCAGTTTGGTCTGAGGTGTGGTCCACCAGTTTGGATTTATTGCAGTTTGGTTTGGGGCGTACTCCACCAGTTTGGATTTGTTGTGGCTTCATTTGGGGCGTACTCCACCAGTCTAGATTTGTTGCGGTTTGGTTTGGGGCATGCTCCCCCCATGGTAGCACCCTCTAACTGACGCTGCAGAGCGCAGGTCTGTTCAGACTTTGGTGTAATTGACATGGGACTTGAAGGAGAGCTTAGCGTCCGGGTACCCCAAGGTTTTTGACATTAGTTGCCAAGGTCAGGTAGGAGCCCATTCGTTCAATTGATGACATTGTACCTGGGAATACTTTTTTTTTAATCAAGGAAAATAACCTACATGTAGATTTGGAGGAAGCTGGACTTAGTTTAGTTTTGTTATATGGGTAAATCCACTGGAATACAGAGATCCCATTTTCAGGGACAACCCGGGCTTCAGTTGAAGCACATGTATATAATACTAATAATAGTCATTATAAAATGGGCTTAAGAAATCCACTTCTCTGAATGGCTACTACATCATCTGAGCCGTGTTCTTATCAGATGATATAGTAGCCAGCCAGGACTACTGCCCACCAGGATGCCCCATGACAACAAGGAATCGGTGAGCTCTGCCAAATGTAAACAGAAACACTGACTAGCAGAGTTCACTGAAGCGGCAGCAATCCAGCACAGCGGCACTCCCAGCACAACAGTAACCATGTCTCACGGCAGGTAGACAAGATCCCCCTTCAGGCACAAACTACAAAATGGCTCATTTTCTTCTACTGACACAGCCTTTCCTCCTCATATTTCCACCTCTGATCCTGTATCACGCTCGGATCTCTGCAGTATGCCTCGCCCCCCTCCGGTCGTGTCCCCAAAAGCACAGCTCAACAATGCAGAAATAACATGGGAATCCGAATACTTCTCGCTGTAAATCAAAACTGTTACTTTTCCACACTCTCTGCTGCAGTTTAAATAAAGCAGCAAACTGTAGTCTGCGGCATCCGCTAACGGACACACTCGCTCCCAGCCGCCAGCAAAGAACACACTCACTCCTGACACCGCTGACAAGTCGGCAGCTTCACTACCTATTTTGAAAAGAAAAGCACTGTAAAAACTAAATAAAATAGTCTTTATTTCTGCCAGTGTTTATTTCTCACTGTGGATATGGGGACTCGGGGACAGACATGCAGCAACTTAGGCAAACACAGTGGCGCCTCTGACTCGGAACACATGCTGGCTGTCATGGAAAGGACAGCTCTTTCCATTTAAACATAGGAAAAACACAATGTGAAAAAAGGAATTTACTAATAAAAACAGTGAAAAATAACTTGAGAGATGCAAATGAAACACTTTTTTAAAGTGACTTAATAGGGGTACTATGTTTTCTATTTGAAGTATTAAACCCTCTTTTTAAATTTTTGACTTCTTTATATTTTTTGCTTTTTACTCATTAAATAATTACTACAGGGGCCCATTTTATAAGCGCACTAACACACTCTGAGGTGCGGGTTATCACCTGATAAGAGCACACCCAGGGGCATAAGGCACTCAGTGCAAGCGCCTCGTACCTTACTACACCCCTGGGTATGCTCTTATCAGGCGATAACCCACACCTCGTTGTGTGTTATTGCTTGCATAACATTATCACAGTATAATATACTACAAAAAACAGTAATGAGAGTAAGAAGACTAGCAATTAAAAGAGAATATTGTTCTAAGAGGTGACTTTGTTGTGGCTGAGACCTTATTGTTAGATGGCCAAGAATTAACCGCAGCCCTGATGCATGATAAGAAGCACAGAAAGCTTAAGTGATTTGTTCTCGGTCACACGGTAAGATGGCGGCTGTGGTGGGATTTGAACCTTGGAATCTTTTGGCTGCTGGGCCATACTCTAACCACAGGGCTACACTAACTCTCTGAAATGACTTGCTGAGGGTCACTTAGTGAATAAAGGGCTCAGATTGGATTCGGATCCAGCATTACCGGTTTGCAGTTCTAGCCTTTGTTGCTGCTAAGGTATGGCCTGTGCTTACTGCCCCGAATTGCTAGGAATGTTTAGTTACTAAGTCTGTAGGTTTTCAGTTGCTTCTCTTCTGCCTGTGTGTGAGTGCCTGGCAGTTGTGCAGTTGCTAGTAGATGCTACAGTATGTGTATGGGGGGCTTATGGGGGCATGCAGTCAGCTGTTTATAGTATGATTAAAGACAGAACTTTTCAGTACCTTCACATGGTTTCAGGGTTTCTATGTCATTGAATCCAGATGGAAATAAAATAATACGTTGTATATTAATTTTTTGGCTGCCAGATTTAATTTAATTATATCAAGTAATGCAAGCACTTTGTGAATATATAAACAGGAAACAGATGTTTGGTTGAAGATATACAGATGTTGAAAGTAGACTGCAGTGCACAAATCAGTTGCATCTTCTCCATCGTAATGTTTTTTATTAATAGAGCCTAAATATAACTTATTAAATGTCCAATCACTAGGCTCCAATTTTGTGGCCAAATGGAAAAAATGGAAAAAAAAATTTTCATGTTTCAGATGTCACACGTGACACTGTGATAAAGGGCACTCCTGTGTCATCTACCAGTTATTTTCACTCATAGTAACTGATCATTTAATATCAGACAGTTTCTACAGTGTCCAAAAAATCCACCTATCCCCCCCAGCCAATACACCCCCCCCCCAGGAAGGTGGGTATGGAAATGAGCCTGGGTTATCTGGGCTAGATGAGGGAGAGGATCGAGCATCCCAGAGGACCGTCTCCTCTGGGGAGGGGAGACAGCATGTTCTGCACTGCGACCACCACTTAGGGATCCACACATGGCTTTGCAGCTGGAGCCACAGTTAGAGGCGGAGGAAGTTGCTTGGTGGTGGCAGAAAGCATGCAGTTGTGTGTCTGTTCGTGATATTGCCGGATGTGTGGCATCCCATGAATTGGGCAAAAAAATTAAACAGAAATAAAACAACCTAGGCAAAACGATAGTTGGCTCCCTGCAGGCCCCACAACAGTGACCCTCTCCTACGTCTGGAGTAGTGCAGGCTGGACCTAGACAACCACACTGGGTAAACTATAACCAAATTGGGGCAGGTTGGCCGCAGGTGCAGAAAAAGCTTGTATGGAACAATAGCAAAATATGTAGTGGAGTCTTGAAACAAACTTCAAGATGAAGTAGTCGATGCAAGAACGTCGAATCAGTTCAAGCATAGTTGGGACATAACAAAGAGATGCATATGCCCAAGAGCAGGACATAGAGAAAGGGAATGGTTGTAGAGGGTGGGGGAGGGATGGGGGTTAACTAACTATGGTATTAGGTCAGTAGGTTAGGTAGTCATAAATATGGGCAGATTTAATGGACCATTGATCTTTTCTGCCAACAATTTATATGATTCTGTGTTAAAATATGACATCTGCTATGCAGTGCTACGTAGGAGTCAGTAAGCAGAACAGTAGTGGCAAGAAAGGAATTTCAGTAGTCCCTACCATTCACACTGTATTCCAGGGTGCCTTTACACATCTCCAGCACAAATTCCATAATAGGGTCACAGAAGCAGTGTGCAATGGTTAGCTAGACAGGAGGGTAAATGGCAGCAAAACAAATTATTCCACTAACACTACCTTTTGCAACCCCCCCACCCAGCTTCTGCAACTTCTGCCCAGGGGATCAATTCGCCTCCACATGCAAGTTGTGGATCCACCATGTGCTGTACACCTTGATTCAAAACAGAACCTGCACCCTCTTTCATGCTATATCTGCAACTCGCACTCCAGCCACTGCTCCATGCTCTGCTGCTCTAGCCACTGCTCCATGTATCTCAATCCTACTGACAGTGACAAATCAGTCACAGTTTTTAGTCCAGTCATCAATCGCGCCTTAGTAACTGTTCTTGATCCCACTGCTGCTTAGAATCTAGCCACAGTACACCTGCACCAAGTGGGTAATACTGATAAGCTATCCATGAGCTCTGGTAAGACACCACCTCATGAAGGTTAGCATTCACAGACTGGGCAGGGTTCCCTTGTGGACTGTTTCCACCTGCTCCTGGGGTCCTATCCTAGCTTGTGGAGATGTAATGTAGGCCCTCACCAGAATTCTGGTCTGGGTCCAGTAGGACAACCTGGAGAGACTGGCAACTGTGAGCTGAACAAGTCTTTCACCAAAGGCCAGCTTGGTGCTAGACAGGACAGACACCAATCTCCAGAAGAGCTGCTCTACATGGCTGAAGTGGAAGGCAAAACAGAGGTGCTGTTCTGTGTGTCTTTTGTCTATAGGGATGGGTCAAGAGGGGGAACCGCTGCAGGGTGAGGAAGTGGTGCTAATTACAGGATCCCTCCAGGAGCCTGGCCTCTCGCTAACTGATCGTGCAGGACAGGCAGAGTCCTCCTCCCTGGTCTGTCTCGCTGCCTTCCTATAACAGCAGGCTGACGTTCCCAAGTTACCAGAACTAAGCAGCACATAACAGCTGCAGGTGGGTGTGACAATGGGACAGCTCAGAGCCAGGGCCTGTGAAAGTGCACGATTGGCCCCACAGTAAGACTAGCTCTGGTCACTGACCCGAGCACATGTGTGAGAATGCGCGTTCACTGTCTCCTGCTGTAAGAGGCAAACAGCATGCATCTGTTCAAGAGGTTTGCTGTCAGCCCTCTTGAATATGCTCAGCTTGGCAACCAGCAGATGTTGGGTGTCAAATTATAGACCAGAGAATCAACAAATGAAAAGGCACACCACTCGCTCATTTTCACAATTCAAATGCAACAAGTCCCACCCACTACTGCTATTCAGTGGCACGGGCCACTGCCTGCTTCCTCATTTTGTCCACAGTAGGTACTGGTCTGCAAAGCATACCAGCTGTAATGAAGAGCTGCTGTCTTACTTTGTCGCATACTTTAGAAGGGTTGGCGGTTAGAGAGTGGTAGTGAAGAGGGAGAGAAGGATCAGTTCAGGATGTTGCTATACATATTGGTGATCTCCAGAAATGATAAAAAAAAAAAAAAACTACTAAAAATATTTAAAACATGATCCATTTTTCTTTTAGATCAGTATTTTTTTTTTTTTATACTTCAGCTTTTATTAATATGATGTAATATCATCCAGGTTCACAAGAACAATACATTTAGTCATATGAATTAAACAATCCAAAAATGTACCATCTTTAACTGTGGCTGAGCACGGCCCGCTGCCATCAACTGGGCTGCGCCCGAGAAATTAAAATGTTACAATGCATACCTTGTTTTTTTATATTAACAGGACAATAACATAAGTCAATTTACAGTACTATAACTGTTTTGTCCAGTACCTTAACAAGGTTTCCAACAATAGAGACCAACATTCTCAACCAATACATACCGATACAGAGTTCCCGTCCCGCACCGAACCACTAAAGAAAGAGAAGAAAAAAAAAAAAAAGGCCCCCACCTCTTCTTTCCCCCTACTCTCAGACTTTCCCACCAATTGTAGATCCCGGCCACCAAGTCCGTGAGTGCGTACTCCCTAGCTGAAGGAGGGAAGACCAAGGACTGAGAAATCACAGCTGTGGGCCTTAACCAATTTGCCAAATTCGCTCTTTGACAGAGCAAAGTACGAACACCCACCTTATTCCTAAACTTAATTTAATACGCACCCTTCTTAACCCATGCCCCAAGGGTTAAAATAATCACCCCACTACCCCTAATTCTCCATCCTCCCAAGCTAATAGCTCCCACCTGGTCCACCTGTTGTTGAACTGCGAGTTTCTCAAATTTAAAGAAAAGGTAATTCTTTCATATATTTTAATATTGTTCATCAGGTCCTTCCATTCCAATTCTGTAGGAGCCTGCGGGGAAAGCCATTTGCTGGAAATCGGCTTGCAGGCAGCTGCCGTCAGAATATTCCAGAGGTATTTAGCCTCCTGCCCTCTGATCTCCAGAGGGAACAAGCCCAAAATTACATGTTCGGGCCCATCGTGCTTTCAATGTGGAATATTCCACTGGCGCTTGAAGAATGCGACTCCAAAATTTTAGGCGAAGGCAAAGCAAAGATATGGGCTTGTGACGCTGAGGAAACACCGCACTCCCGCCAACACGATGGTGTGACCTGCGGGTTCCATCTAGCTACCTGTTCCGGGACCCAAAAGTACCTACTTCTAAGCTTCCACACAAATTCCCGCCATCCCGGCGACGAGGAAGTGTGCCAGGCGTTCCCAGAGGTCTGCAGCCACCTCTCGTCGTTTAATCTTATCCCTAGCTCCTCTTCTCACTTTTCTTTAATATATTTTGTAGAGAACTTACAGTCATTAATATAGTTTTTATACAGCGCCGAAATCGCCTTCTCCCCCTTCCCCGATCTCCAAATCCCCTCAAACACCATCGGTTGGGAGATTTCCCCTGTAGTCTTGATAGTATCACGCATATGTTTCGATATGTAATCTCTGATTTGAAAATAGAAAAGAAGATCCTTGTGTGACCATCCAAACTTGACTGCGGCCTCCTCAAACGTTAATATTTGGTCCCCCTTTAGTAACTGCCAGGGGGCCTTACACCCCCCTTTCTCTTGACGCAAATACCATGGGTCCCTGTGGGCCACCGTGTGAAAGGCACTCTGCAACCAACTCTGATACTTCCACCGGTAGGCCCTAGAGGCCCCACTTTCACAGCCCCTCCTGATTCCCTCAAGAGCTGCCATTGTACCACAAAATAAAACTGGCAGGGTATACAATGTTGTTGCATTGGCAAAAAACTGGGTCAGTAAAGGAGGAGATCTGGGTATTGCGAGGTCAATTGACTTCCACCTAGACTTATAGGTAGGATGCAGTAGTAGAAGCGCAATCCTCACTTGGGCCGCCATCCAATATCCCTCTAAACCCGGTACGCCAAAGCCCCCCTCTCCCTTAGGGAGCAAGAGCGTCTGTCTTCTTATTCTTGGGCATCTACCCAACCAAATCAATTTTAACATCATCCCTTGCCAGACTTTCAATCTTTCCCTTGAAACTATGCAGGGAACACATTGAAATAGAAATAAAAATCTGGGGAGCAGATTCATCTTGGTTGTCTGTACTCTTGAATACAGTGGGAGAGGTAGGACCGACCATCTCTCTATGTCCGATTGCATTTGCCTAATCAAGGGGGAAAGTTTAAATCGTAAAGTTGAGAATTATTAGGGGATAGATTTATTCCTAGGTATTTCATACTACGTAGATCCCACCTCAAGGGATATGTGTCCCTTAATGTCTGTGATGGGGCATAATTTAGGATAATCACCTCCGTTTTATGGGTATTAAGGGTATAGCCTGAAAGCTCTGTGAATTAATTTAAATGTCTAAATAGGTGAGGTATGGAGAGCTCCGGCTCTGTTATATATAAAAGAATATCGTCTGCGTATAAGGCCAACTTGTGCTCCTCCCCACCTATTCTAACCCCCTTAATATCCCGGTTCTCTCTAATACTCTGTGCAAGTGGTTCTAAGCATAAAGCAAAAAGGACAGGTGACATGGGACATCCCTGTCGTGTGCCCCTCCCGAGTAGGAAAGAGTTGGAAACGTGACCATTGGCCCTAATAAATCCCTTAGGTGTACTGTATATTTTGAAAATATGAATAACCCGGGGAATTCAAACTTTTCCAGAACTGCCCGGAGGAAGGGCCAGGAGACTTTATCAAAGGCCTTTTCGGCATCAAGGCTAAGAAAAATTGAGGGGTCCTTAGTGAAATTTATATAGTCAATCAAATGGGCCATCCTACGCAGGTTGTCCTGTGCTTGATGGGTGGGAATAAAGCCAGTCTGGTCGAGGTTTATTAACTGTGTTATGAACTTCTGCATACGCCTAGTTAAAATTGACATAAAGATTTTGTAATCAGTGTTCAGGATGGAAATGGGGCGATACGAGGGGCAAAGTGTTGGATTTTTCCCGGGTTTGGGGATTACGGAGATAACAGCTTGCTCCCAAGAAACAGGGGGGGCAGTATTGTTCTGTATTATCGTGTTATAAACCTTATGTAATTGGGATAATACCTGTCCTTTAAAAAGTTTGTAAAACTCCCCGGGCAACCCGTCGGTACCATGGCATTTCAAGGTTTTCAATCTAGCAATTTCCCTTCCGCGTTCCATCTCCGAGATAGGGTCCGTCAGAATTGCCTTGTCCTTTTTAGACAACGTGGGTAGTGAAATCTTACTGAGATATTCTTTCACTTTATCCTTCTTTGGTTGGGGCGTGGAGGGGCGTACAGGGATATATAAAAGTCCCTAAAGGCCTCAACTGTTTCCGCCGTCTGATGTGTTTTGCACCTAGTAAACGGGTGGACTATAGTGGGTATCATTGCTGTCACCCTCTGGGATAGCAAACGAGCCGCCAAAAGGCGCGTGGCCCTCGGGCCGCCTTCATAGTATCTCTGCTTTAGAAACATCACCTTTTGTTCCACTTGGTAATCTAGAATGCTGTTTAATTCAGCTTTAAGTATACTCAATTTTTTATATATCGCTGCCTCATATTTAAACTTAAGCTTAGATTCACATGTCTCAATCTCTGCCTTCAGGCTTAATTTCCGGGTTTCCTGCTGCTTTTTTTTAATATGCTGAGATAGCGATAAATTTGGCCCTTATTATAGCTTTGGTGGTGTCCCAGAGAAGCGGGGCCGACACCTCTATGCCTTCGTTATCAGCTACAGCCCGCTTGATTGTTTCAATAATTGCCAACTTCACCTCAGGATCCTGCAACAGGGTCGTGTTAAGCCTCCAGAAAGTTTGTTTGCTGAAATCACCCAGGTGAAGCTGGCAAAACACCGGTGCATGATCTGACAGTGCCCGATCCCCTATCCAGCTATCTTTTATCTGCCCAACATACTTAGTGGGAAGCAATATATAATCTAGTCTAGAGTGGGATTGATGGGGTGCTGAGAAGAAAGTATAATTCCTCTGCTTGGCATGCATCATACGTCACACGTCCGCATATCCCAACTCCCCAAGAATCTTCACAACCCTTCTCATGCATCCCTTATTGCCCCGGTGAACCCCTGCGGAGGTATCCAAACTAGGGTTTAAAACTAGATTTAAATCACTCCCCAAAATAATCTCCCCTTCCGCCCATTCTTGCAATTTTAGGAAAATCCTACGATACACCAGGAACTCTGACCAGGTGGGACATAAATAGACGTCAGTGTTAAGGTTTGCCCAAAAAAATTCCCCTTTAAGAACGAAAAGCAACCCTCTCTGTCCATCATTAATCCAGTTTGCTCAAAGGGCGCTCTGGCCTGGACCAGGACCGCCACCCCCCTTCGCCTTCCCCTCCCATAAGAAGCACAAGCCGTGGCTCCAAAACCAAACTTCCCCAACTTCTGATGTTCTTTCGTAGAAAGGTGCATTTCCTGCAGGAAAAAGAAGTCGGCACCACTCTTTCTAAGAAAGGACAGAGTTTTGCTTCGTTTGACCGGATTAGTCAGGCCATTTACATTAAAAGAGCAAAAAGTCGTAGCTTTCTTGGCCATTCGAAAAGGTGCACCCAGATCTCCTCCTTTATCACAATTGACCCCGACTATCCCTCCCAGACAAACCAGAGGTATATCTTTCTGGTCTCTGTCTGTCTGCCCACTTGAAACCTCTCACTTGGCAAGCTGCAATTGGGGGATGTTAACAAAAATGCGCACAAGGCCTGGGGGTACTGATACTTTGAAAGTAAAATAAAAAGTAACACAACCAAAGAAAAAAGAAAGGAAAAAGACCAAAAGCCCCTTTGGTTGAGTCTGTGGTCTCTTACAGCACAGCAAACCTAGTAACTCTGTTTCAGACTATGAACTATACTCTAAGGCCCAGATATTCAAAAGGGTTGCGCCATGAGCAACAGGGTTGCGCATGCTTAAGTCCTACATTGCGCCATTCTGCGATATTCAGCAGGAGGCAGTTGCGCCACTGAAAACAGGTTGAGCAACAGCGCAGTGCAAATGAATACATGCTCAACAGGAGGGGGAGGAACCATGCATAAACTGCACAGCCCGATATTCAGTCGGGTTGTGCAGAAGTTAACAAAGCGCAACCCTAACCTGCGCCTGCACAACTTTGAGCAACAAAAAAGGATCAAGTTGAGGGCCACCACAGGTGAGCTGCTGTATTGCGAGCGCAACACAGCAGCTGCCACCCATCGCTGGCCTCAACTCAATCCTGTGCCCCCCACCTGCCCGATTGCGGGCAGAGCGTGAAAGCCCCCCCCATGAAACATCTCCCTAATGCCGATTAGGGCAGAATGTACAGTGACAACCCCGTGCCCGATCGCGGGCAGAATGTAAAAGAACCCCCCAACCCGAATATCTCCCTCGTGGTCCAGTGGACGTAATGCCCGATCGCGGCCAGAATGTATAATGACAACCCCCAACCGAATATCTCCTGGTGGTCCAGTGGACGTAATGCCCGATCGCGGGCAGAATGTATAGTGACAACCCCCAACATCTCCCTGATGTCTAGTGTCCCCACCACCCGCTCCCCGGCAGCTGGCGGGCGGCAGCATCCACCCGCCCGCCGCGCCCACTGACTGTCCGGTAGGGCTGCCGCCCGTGGTGCAGAGCTAGAGCCAATGGGCGTGCACCCCATACTGTACATGACAGTCCAGATTTGTCACAAATCTGACTGTCATGTGTGATATGGGCTGCAGCCATTGGCTCTAGCTCTGCACCCACGGGCGGCAGCCCTACCGGACAGTCAGGCGGCGGGGCGGCAGGCGGGTGGGATGCTGCCGGGGAGCGGTGGTGGGGCTTCAGGTGGGTGGGGGACACTAGACACCAGGGAGATGTTTGGGGGGTTGTCACTATAGATTCTGCCAGCGATCGGGCATTACGGTCCACTGGACCACCAGGGAGATATTCGGGTTGGGGGTTCTTTTACATTCTGCCTGCGATCGGGCACTGGGAGGGGGTTGTCATTATACATTCTGCCCGCGATCGGGCATTACGGTTCACTGACCACCAGGAGATATTCGGGTTGGGGGGTCTTTTTACATTCTGCCGCGATCGGGCATTAGGGAGATGTTTGGGTGGGGGTTCTTTTCACGTTCTGCCGCGATCGGGCTGCAGGTGCGTCGGTCCCTGATGGCTGCTGCCTGGCAGGGGCGGCCAGGCGCAAGTCCTCGGGATCGGCGCACCTCATGTTATGGCAGCAAATGGGGCTATAATCAGATGCAAATCGCCTCTGCCTTTGCATGAATTATGGCCCCATTTGCATGTCACCTTTTGAATATCAGAATTTACAAGATGGCTTAATGGTACTTGGCGCCACCGCAAGTTGAATGCTCCACTCTGGATGAACTTGGCGGTGGCGCAAGTTCCATCGGCGCCATGCACAGTGGCTGTGGTTGGGATGATATTCAAAGGAGTTGCTCAATAAAGCAACTCCTTGAATATCGCCTCTCGGCCACACCCCTGCACAACTATTTTGAGTAGTGCAAGGGCTTTCATGCTCAGGAACGGCGCAGTTTGAATATCCGGCCCAAATGTATATGTATGTATAAAAGAAAAAAGAAAAAACAAACAGATGACTTCCAAGGTAGGGGATCCAAAAACCTAGGATCCCTCGCCCTAACCTCGAAGGTAAGCCCAGCAAATCCGGCTATGAGGTAGGGGTTGAAGAGTGTGAACGCCCCGAGTGAACAGAGCCTCTTCAACTAAACTGCTTGCAAGGAGTGGTTTTACAGGTGACTTATGACACCACAGATTTACTAATAGACAGTTTCGATTTTAAATACCTCAAGGATAAACCACCAACTTAAACCTTGTGCACCCCGGGGACATACATTGTCTGTCAACCTAATATGTCCTGGCATAAACTAGAGAGATTCCCATTCCTTTAAAAGGACTTGTAATCAAGAAGGCTAACATTGTCAAAATATTAACTAATGGGGGTTTGCCCATGGCATTTCTAAATCAAACGCGTTTCTAAATCAGACTCATTCCATCTGACAGGATCGGGGTGTTCGAGGCGGTCTTGAGGCGACATCCCTAAAACAGGGACGCCATGGCCCCAGGCCCACCTTTCCCTCAACTCACCCCACCTTTTCAGCCCCCACCTCCCCACCACCCATTGAGCCAGAACGGGGAGTTATCTTCAAATGTTCCACAAAGGAAGGTGAGAAAAAGCCAAACCAGTATGACCCATGTAAATTAGGCCATGCTTCATTGTCCATTAGAGTCCTCAGCAGCAGCTTCACAAGAGTCTCTCAGGTGCTCCCTACGCGAAAGCCAGTCCAGGGCTTCTCTCACTTTTCTCAACGGCCCTAAGTTCCCCTGTCCCAATGTCGCCTGGGGCAACGCAGGTGAAGCTGACTTTATCTTCAGTAGCCAATCTGCCTCCGTTGATGGTATCGGGATTCCTTTTTTCAGTAGGGCCTCCATGGCTTTCCCGGGGGTAAGATATAATTGAGTGCCCTCTTCCCAGAACACATGAAGCTTCGCGGGGAACGGGGTTTGAAATTTGATGGCCTTTGCCTTTAGCGCTTTAAGAATTGGTGTGTATAATTGCCTTGCTTGTTGGACTTCTGGGGCATAGTCGTGATCCAACGAGATCTTTGCTGACAGGTAGGATAGATCTTTTTCACCCCAGGCCCTCCACAGAATATCTTCCTTGGTTTTAAAACTGCTTAGCTTAAAGATTATTGAGCGTGGACGGGCCGCCTCCCCCTTCGGTTTCTGCTCCAAGGATCTATGAGCTCTCTCAATGTTTAAAACATAATTCGAGGGCAAATCCAACACATCCCGTAGAAGGTTTTCCAAAAACGCTGTCATGGGCGGTTCCTCAGCCCCCTCAGGTAAGCCGTAGAGCCTGAGATTGCTACGTCTTGATCTCCCCTCCAGGTCGATACATTTACTCTGCAGGAACTGAGCATGGTGAAGCAAGGCCTCTATTGCAGTAGTGAAATGCTTGCCATCCTCCTCCATTACTTTAATTTTGGCCCCTGCCTCGATAACTTTGGTATCCATAGTCGAGATTTGCTGGGCCAGTGCTTGGAATTCTTTACTCGATTCTGCCCTCGATTCCCATATTTCTTTCAGGATATTCTCATATTTGGTACGTGAGAGCAGGTCCGCCTCGGCCTCTGTATCATAACTCGAGCCCCGCGTGCTGCTACGCGAGCGGCTCCTCTGCTGCGATCAAAGGATCTTGGAGGGATTGCTTCTTCTCCAAACACCTTCCTTGGGGTTCTACTTGTTGGTGGAAGACCCCGATCTCTTTTGCGGGCTTCTTTTGCCATTACTTATGGTAAATTCAAGCAAGGAATGGGATAATTTGATCCCCGGGGTGCAGAGGATTTCCCTTAGGCTGCTGTCTGCTCCGTGGTGGAACCGGAAGTCTCTAGATCAGTATTGGTAAAACCCTCCACCACCCATCTTGGCCCCACAACCCTTGCAAGCCAGTCCTTGATGGTCTCTTTGCCCTGTCTCAGTGTTGTACCTTTAAAATAACTTTGTAAGTAAGGCCTCTATATTCAGAGCCACCCACAGGCACAGTCTGTTGCGCTGCGCCTCAAACAGTACATGGCTGGCTCTTAGCAATATTCAGCAAGTTAGCAAGTACTGACATAGCACGCTAAGTGACAGACTATTGGGCTATGTCAACTCAACACTAAGTGACACAGCCCAAGGCTGCATATGTGGGCCACAGGAGAGAGTGCTGATTGAAACAGGATAGTGCCAGGGCTCCTGTGGGCCATATTCAGCCCGAGCATGCAAGGTACTAAGGGGCCATCTACATGCCCATTATGAGTTCATTTACATGCGCGCATCCCCTTAGCGCCTATGTTGTAACCTTCCATTCCCAGGTGTCTAGAGGAACCCTCTCCCCTGATCACCTCTGTGTTAACAATATCATATCCCTGGTGTCTAGTGGACCCCTCCCCCCGATCGCCCCTGTATTGGTAATATCATATCCTCCAAGGAAATCTGGGAGCCTCTGTGACCATGTAAGAGATGGAAACGTGTGTATAATGGAGCAGCCTTTTCTTATGTAAGTAGCAGTAAAACTTCACTGGACATAGGAAAAATAAGACCACTAACCCACTGGTTGGTTTAAAATGAATTTATCCATGCACACGTAGTAATGTCAAGCTCAAAACACCAATGTTTTGGTCATGAACCCCTTTGACTGGATGACTGGCATACCTTATTAGGTGTGCCTTTTTCTTTTTTCTTTTAACTGGCTGAAATCATCTTCCTTCTCTTATCTGCCAGACTTGGCTCACTGCACTGGATGTGCTCTTACATGGCTCCCTCAGCAACCGCTAAAACGAGAAGCACCTACATATGGCCCACAGGATCTAGTGCTGCCAGAAACGAGATAGTGCTAGGGCTCCTTTGGGCCATATTCAGACTGAATATGCAGATTAGCTCGTTGGGCCTGCAAAGCACTAATTGGCCCTATGCCTGCCCATTATTGGCGCATTTACATTCGATTCAATTTATTAAAGAATAACCATTGAGGCAAGGCTTTATTTACAATGGTGTCCTCGCAATAGCATAGTCTCAAACATTATAACTATTACATGCATGTGTGCAGCCCCTTAGCACCCCGTTGTACCTCTGCATTCCCTAGTGCCTAATGAAACCCCTTCCCCCAATTGCCCTCTTATTGACAGTATCATATCCCTGCTTTCTAATGGAACCCATCCCCGATCTTCTGCCCCCCCGTATTGGTAATAATAATATCATATGCGTGGCATTTTGTGGACCCACCCCAGGTCTCATGTAGATGTAGACTTCTTGGTGGGTTAATGCCCCATCCCCGAGCTTCAACTGCTCCCCCAAGGACCGCAGCCCCACACCCCCAACAACTGAGTGAACACTCGCTAGAATCATAGCAGAAGGCAGCCAGCAAGATCCTCCACTCACTTCCTTTGACAGCCACCATTTGATAGTCAAAGTACAAGATTGCTGTATTATACATACTCAGGAATGTGAGCAGAAGGCTTTGCTGTCTGTCATCTGCTGTAGTCACATCAAGTATTGACGGGTGCAGGGTGGGGGGTCCTTGGTAGGTGAGGAATGACACTTGCACTTGGGGGGAGGTCGTTGATCTTACTTTGAGGGTTCCTTCAGTAGGTCATCACGTATGGGACTGGCGCCACCTGGCGTTGGGCCGCACGGCAGACTTTCTAGCAATACCTGAAAGGGGACTGCCCACCCAATGCCACGCGATGGACGTCGGCATGACTGCATATAGTGGGTGGTCCCCACCCCGCCCACCAGTTCTTTCCCTACGTCTCCTCGTGTCAGTCGCATTGCAGACTTCCATATAGCGATCACTGTGAAAGTGTCTTGCGTTGGAGTTTCCTTCGCTAAATA
Source organism: Neoceratodus forsteri (assembly GCA_016271365.2). Lineage (NCBI taxonomy): Eukaryota > Metazoa > Chordata > Ceratodontiformes > Ceratodontidae > Neoceratodus > Neoceratodus forsteri. Next base: position 1,797,940,448 of record CM057455.1, on the reverse strand, counting down.
ATTCTCAAATTGATATCCTTTTTCATTGATGTCTTCACCAAAGAAGAAGTGCTCATCGTGTGGGACGTAGATCCCACCCAAAGACTGTCACCTCAAGTGCGTCCTCTGCTTAGGCCCGGACCATCCTGTTTCCTCCTGCCCTGAGTGCCAGACCTTCAACCAGGCCATGAAGAAAAGGAGACAGCAGGCTTTGGAGGCCCATCTTTTAAAAGCCCGTCTGGCTTCTCTGGAAAAGAAGATGGACCGCTTAAGAGACTCCTCGGCCAAAAAATCTTCTCCTTCCAAGAAGCACAAGGAGAAATCCAGGGAGCGGGAGCACTCCGCGGACGATGTGTGGCCCTCGAGAAGCAAGGCCTAGCCACCTCCCAAAAAGGATGGTAAGTCTGTTAAGGCCTCAGCAGGTCAGCCGGTCATTGGCTTTTCTGACGAATGCACTGCTTCAGCTGTTAAGTCGGCCCCCAGCTCCTCTGGGGACCGTGCGGCGGCCAGTAAGACGACTACCCAGGAGGTGAGTACTCACCTGGCACCGGTCGGTAAGCCAGTTGGGGGCTTCTCCCCTGCTCGCCCCACTCCACCTGCTAAGATGTCCGTCTCGGACGGTCGCACAGGTGCGGTTCTCTTGACGGCGACTCACCCAACATCTGGCGGAACCAGAAGGAGAAAGCCCCTCTCCCTCCTCTTCCTTTGCCTGTATCCTCCCCTTTTCCAGTGGGTACTTCGGACGATGATACCGGAGAACCCCTCGACGTTGTCGATACCTTGGGGTCAAGGAGAAGGAGGCTTCTCCTCAGCCATCAGGCCTTACTGTGGAGGCACCTCCTCCGCCTTCGGGCGGGATTCCGGCACCTCCTCCGACGCCAGACATCCCGACGACAGTCCCGCAGCCTGGACCGGTCGACCGGCCTCAGCCATCGGCCCCGGCACTGGATCAGGTTCTTCCACCAGGGCCCCTTCATCCGGCCCCGATGGCGGCCCCTCCAACGCCAGATCCTCTTCCCGCACCGGATCGGGTGGTGCCGGTCCCGACGTCAGTTCCTCTGATGTGGGCTGTACCGACGCCAGACCCCAGCCGATATACACTACGCAGCGGTCTGACGAGAATTCTCGATGCCTATTCTGATGACGGATTTACTCTAGACCTCTAACTGTCCCGCATTCCCCACAGGGGTTTCCTGGGGACCACTACCCGGCGGGTCCCACTCCGGACTGGAGTCACTTCGGACAGTTCTATCCTGGGTTTAATCCCTACTCTACTTTTCAGGGATTCCAGGGTTATTACCCTCCACCGGTTATTCCTCCTCCTCCACCCCCCCCCCACCGATTGCTCTGGATTTCAAGGCTCTAATCCAGTCTTGGTGGCAGGGGCCATGGTCGGAGTTGGTCTTGGACCTGGAGACTAGGCTCCCACACCCACGGTATCCCAGGTCCCCTTCCCTGAGCAGTTCCTCTATTGCCACTGTCCATGTCTCAGGGAAGACTCATCAGGATGGTTCCCTTCCCGATACCTGATGCCATCCTGTCGAGGAGGCGGACGATGACGACAGCTCAGAGGGGGCTGACGACTCTTCAGAGGAGGTCCCGGAGGAGCCTGATGGCCCGAAAGGCAAGGTATCCCTGAAATCTCCACCAGAGGACCCTGCCTTTTCGGATAGTCTAAGGTCCATGAAGGATTATTTTGACTGGGAGTCTGAGGAACAGGACCCCATGAGACAGAGGCTCACGGAACATCTCGACTTAGAATCTCTGTCTCCGGTCCCCATTCCTCCCTGGATGGCACCTCACCAAGACCTCACCACTACCATCTGGCAGATGCCTCATTCCCTCCCGGCTGTCCCCAAACGGGCAGACAGACTTTACCGGGTGCCGAAGGATGCCACATTCCTGAAGGCTCATCCCAAGGCTGACTCTGTGGTCATCTCTGCGGCTCATGATCACTCCTCAGCACCAAAGCACATGAGCATCTCTCCTCCGGACAAAGAGTCGAGGCAGATGGACCAGTTTTGGAGAAGGATTTATTCCTCGGCCACATGCACCCTCCGGTCCCTTAACTACGTGGCCCATATGGTGTCCCACCAAAAGGCTGCCTTGGCCAGGCTGGAAGCCAGAGTTCAGTCTGTGGACACCTCGCCTTTAAAGGAGGATCTTGCCAAGGATCTTCGCTGCTCCAAAGTTTTGTGTAGGCATGCCTTACGCGCCACTTACGACTCTGTCGATTCTGTGGCACATACCAGGGCAACTGCTATTGCCCTTAGACTGCACTCCTGGCTTCGCCTCTCCGGACTCGCCAGCGAGGTCCAGTCGGCGATTCAGGACGCCCCCTTCAGGGGCTCAGTGCTCTTTGGTGGGGACACCAAAAACATTATCACAGATCTACAAGACAGGGGCCTTGCCCTTAGGTCTGTGAGGCCAATATACTGATCGGGCTCCCAGCAGCAGCAGCCCTTTCGGAAAAGGACCTGGAGGCAGAGAAAGAATGCCCCGGCGTGCCACCAAGGGAAGCGTAAGGCCTCGGGAAAAGCCACCCCTCCTGCCTCCAAAATTCAGAGACGTTCAGGAGGTCCTTCTCCTGAACGCCCTGCCACTTCTTGACTCCCCATCCCCACTGCTTCCTCAGTCTTCGAACGGGGAGCAGGTGGGGGGGGAGGTTCGACCACCACACGCAGGAGTGGAGAGCGGTCATCTCCAATGAATGGGTCATGCAACTAGTGTCCGTCAGACACACAATAGAGTTTCTAGAAATCTCTCTGGAAACTCCACCTCTCTTACTCGCGGGAACAGGCCTTCCTAGTTCGCGAGGAGGTAAACTTGTTCTTGCTCAAAGAAGCAATAGAGCACGTTCCCCTCTGGCAAAGGGGAAAGGGGTTTCCCTCCCACTTTTTACTGGTTCCAGAAAAGACTAGGGACTTCAGACCCATACTCGACTTAAGCCAGCTAAATCAGTTTGTCGAGTACAAAAAATTTTGAATGCCGACACTCCAGAGCCTCCTCCCACTCCTCATGGAGAACCACTGGCTCTGCGCTCTGAATATGCAGGATGCCTACCTGCACATCCCCATTTTCCCCAGCCACCACCGGTTCCTGCACTTTCGCTTCCAGGGGGAGCACTTTCAGTTTCGAGCGCTCCCTTTTGGTCTGCCTTCGGTACCACAGGTTTTTACCAAGTGCCTGGCGGTGGTCACGGTCTTTCTACGCCGCAGGGGTATTGCAGTTTTTCCTTACTTGGACGACTGGCTGATTTCAGCTCCGTCCAGGGATTCTTTACTGGAGGCTCTCACCTTCACCCTGGACCTCTTCATCAGACTAGGGATCACAGTCAGTGTTCCCAAGTCCTCCCTTTTAAGTACCTCAAGGGAATCAACAAAGTCCAGGAGGGTAGCATCTTTCAGAAAAAGAGATGTGTAAGAACAAGGGGGCACAATTTAAAGTTAGAGGGGGGACGGCTCAGGGGTAATGTGAGGAAATTCTTTTTCACGGAGAGAGTGGTGGACTGGCTGGAACCGCCTTCCTGGAGAGGTTGTGGGGTCTAAAACAGTGGGAGAATTCAAACATGCATGGGACAGACATAAGGCAATTATAGTGGGGGGTTGTAGGAAGTAGGCTGTTGGTTAACTAGAATCTGCAGCTTATCCAATAGGTAGGGAAATGGGCAGACTGGGTGGGCCAAGTGGTCCTTATCTGCCGTCAAAGTCTATGTTTCTATGTTTCCCTCATCCCTGCCCAGAGACTTCAGTTTATTGGAGCAGTGCTGGATATGGTCCAGTGCAGAGCCTTTCTTCCTCCAAACAGGGTGGAAACCCTTCTTTGTCAGGCCTCCAAAGTGGCTTCGCTCAGGACCATCCCAGCTCGGGAGGTCTTATGCCTTTTGGACCTGATGGCGACCTTCATCACAACCGTTCCCCTGGCAAGGCTTCACATGAAGGTCACTCAGTGGTCCTTATGGGTGCAGTGGGATCAGCTCTTGGACGACCTAGACCATTTGGTACTGGGATCCTCGGTGGTTCAGAAAGAGTTGCATTGGTGGATGGATTCTCACAATCTTTCCTTGGGGCTTCCCTTCCGGAGCCCGACACCCTTAGCTTCCCTCACCACGGATGTGTCGAATATGAGGTTGGGAGCACCAAGCCCAGTGACTATGGTCCAGCTTGCAGACTTCTTTACTTATCAATGTTCTGGAGATGAGGGCGGTCCTGTATGCCCTACAGACCTTTCAGTCCCTCCTTCCCAAGGGATCACTGCTAATTCAAATGGACAACATGTTGGTAGTTTGGTATATCAACAAACAAGGGGGAACCTGGTTGTACCCCCATGCTGGGAAGCGATGCGGGTGTGGAACTGGGCAGTCCAGCATCATCTGGTCCTTGTGGCCATGCATGTTCCAGGCATTCTAAACGTTCTGGCGGACAGTCTCAGCAGGTCTCAGACCCTAGCTCACGAGTGGGAACTGCATCAGGAAGTGGCGGAATCCATCTTCGTTGGGGGCGGACGGAAATCGACCTCTTCGCCTCCGAATTCAATGCAAAACTTCCCAGCTTTTGCTCATTTGTTGCAGGGCACTGTGCTTTTTGGAATGACGCATTGTCTCTCTCTTGGTCAGGGAAATTTTTGTATGTGTTCTCTCCATTTCCCATTCTACAGAGGGTTCTTCTCAAGCTTCTGGCGGAGAGGGCAAAGATGATCCTCATCGCTCATCTCTGGCCGAGACATTTCTGGTTCCCGGTGCTACAACAGCTTTCCAGGGAGCCACCGGTTCCACTTCCTGTGGCTCACGACCTCCTGACCCAGGATCAAGGTCGATTGTTACCTCCGGGACTCTTTACCCTGCATCCTCATGCTTGGCTCCTGTAGACATAGCGATCTCTCGCTTCCGGGTCTCATCCCGGGTTGCTCAAGTCCTCATTGAGGCTAGAAAGCCCTCTGCTCGTTCCACTTATGCCATGAAGTGGAAGCGGTTTTCCATCTGGGCGACCACTAAAGGTTGGAACCCCTCCTCTTGTTCTGCCTCACAAGTCATGGAATACCTTCTTCACTTGTCAGACTCCAGTCTGTCCTACTCTTCTTTGAAGGTCCATATTTCAGCTGTCTCAGCGTACCACGAGCTAGTGGATGGTAAACCCGTGGCTCAGTTGGAGGTCTCAAAAACCTTTCTGAAAGGGATTCTCCATCTGAAACCCCTCATCCGCAGCCCAAATCCGTCTTGGGACTTGAACTTTGTCTTGGAAAAGCTCACCCTTCCTCCCTTTGAGCAGGCTATGAGCTGTGATTTGCACTTCCTTTCCTGGAAGGCGCTTTTTCTTGTGGCTATCACGTCAGCCTGAAGGATTTCGGAGCTTCATGCTCTAATCTGCAAGGAGCCCTATCTGATTTTCCATAGGGACCAAGTGGTCCTTAGAACGCACCCTGAAGTTTCTTCCCAAGGTGATGTTAGAAACCACGCTGAATCAATCAGTACAGCTTCCTGTGTATTATCCACCCCCCTCTAACAGAAGTGAAGCACTCCTTCATACAATGGATGTTCATCGGATTCTCTGATGTTACACTCACCGGACCAAAGAATTCCGTACCTGCGACCAGCTGTTCGTTTCCTTTGCCCCTAGATTGAAGGGCAAACTGGTTTCTAAGCAGGGCCTTTCGAAATGGTTAGGCAACTGCATTAGGTTCTGTTACCAAAAGTATGAAAAGCCTCTGCCGGGTCCCATCAGAGGTCATTCTACGAGGGGCGTGGCTGCCCTCCACGGCCGTCTGCAGCTGACATTTGTGCCGCCGCTACTTGGAGTTCTGTCCATACCATTACCAAACACTACAGTCTGGACATTGCTTCTAGGTGGAGGGCTGGCTTTGGCCTAGCCGTCTTGCAGGGCCTTCTGTCCTAGGCAGGGTCCATTCTGGAGCCCAGTTTTTTCTGTTGGAGTTAGTTCTCCTCCTCCCTAGTTTATGTCGGTCTCTCCTTGGAGGGACTGCTTGAGACTGTGTCCTATAGGTGATGACCTATTAAAGGAACCCTCTCGAAATAAGATAGTACAGTTATGTAGGAACTTACCTTAACAGTAGATCTTCTAGAGAGGTTCCTTCAGTAAGTCATATTTTTCCCTCCCTCCTTCCCCTCATTTTCTGTTTTGCAGGGACTCCAAATCCTGTTCACTCCTGCTGTCAGGCCTCTTCCTGGCTCTGGCCGGAGAAATGGAGGGCGGGCGTGGCGGCTGCCCACTATATGCAGTCACGCTGACGTCCGTTGCGTGGCATCGGGTGGATGGTCCCCTGTCAGATATTGCTAGAAAAGTATGCTGTGCGACCCGACGCCAGTCCTATATGTGATGACCTACTGAAGGAACCTCTCTCGAAGATCTACTGTTACAGTAAGTTACTACGTAACTGTACTTTCGGGAAGGTGCACTAGCCCACCAGGGAGTTTACAACTACTTGGGAATTGGGCCAGTGTGGGGAGGGGAATTCACTTGACAGCAGGGATGTGATATTACTAATAGGGGGTGATTGATGGGGGAGGGAGTCCACTAGACACCAAGGTCAGGCAGCCACAGTATAGTCACCCTGTCTTCGGTGGGGGGTAGGTGTATGGCCTTACTGCTGCGATAAGACAGGCTTTTCAGTGATAAACAGTGCTGCGCTGGGGGCTGCATAGCCCTGCTGGAAACTTTAAAATATACCACTGCGCCATTATACATGAGGGACTCCCTCATTGGCAGAGGTGCAGTGGTATGGTTAGTACGAACATGCTGCAGGGTTTGGACAGCACTTCAGGGGTCTCTGAATATGGTTTCACCCAGAGTGCCGGAGCACACTCAAGTTTGTACAAGCACTAAGTCTTCTGGGTGGCTGCGCTAACCTTTTGAATATGGGACCCAGAATGTCCTAAGCGGCATGAAGATCCTCATCCTCTCCGTTTCATTGCTGGGTCCAAATGATGGTGATTTCACGTATCAACACTGTGTCAGGATAAAGGGGACTATTAAGGGCTGGGTGCGGAGGGGCGGGCTGACATGGGTAGGAGGAAGTTATTACTTGTATTCATTCCTCTATGAAACATGGAGAAGCAAACACAGAACACTGTGGCAAACTATTTGCACAGCTTTTTTAAGTTAACATCTTAAGAGTATTTTTGGATTTCTGCTTTAAAGTGTCAGTTTACAGCTCCGTCTCAAATTTTCCTGTGGGATTAATGTGGGCTAAAGGAATTTTATGGCATAAAATGAGTGATGTCCCTCAAATATAGGAATGTATTTTCAGTTTTGCTAATCAGTCTGTGCCCTGTGTGATGCATTTCCGTGATTGAATAGCACTGTCCTGCGCAGATCTGTTTATTTCTAGTTTATTACTCTTTTAAAAAGGTTACCGTATATTCACCAGAAGAGCTGGCAACTCACCTGACACACCACCACTCTCTTGTCAGTGACAGATGGTGTGGACTTGTGTAATGCTTGTTTTGAGGCTGTGTCCAATTAATAAATTGGTTTGTGTGCCAGATAATTTAAAGATGAACCATCAACCTCACTACATGCAATTACATTTTTAACTGTAAATCTGTTGTGAGATACAGTTGCACTTATCAGAGGGGAAGATGTAAGAAACATTATGTTGAGATGCAACAGTTTTATTACTATTAATGAGGTAGAGATAGTACCCTGGGTTTTATTATTCTGTTATAATAACTGGGGAGTGTTTTTTCCCTAAGGGAAACATGGTTAGTAATTTGCCGTTATAAAGGAGTGTTTATAATGGCAAACATGCACCGAATTTTCTTCGCACTGCACATGCTGGCCATCTTCTGTTGTCCCACTGAACACTGCACCGCCATTCGCCATCGGTGGTAAGAAAATCATTTAAAGAAAATCGGGACAGTTGAGCAGCCTGGCAGGAGGCCGCATTTCTTAGAAGCTCCGAGAAATATCGAGCTATTTCTATATTTTATATACATTTTCTGCCCCTTTTTCACCTAACTGATTTGACTGAGCACAGTAGAACATTACTAGCAATTGATATGGGAAAAAAATAAAGGAACTGCGGCATCATCTAGGGAATTTTTCCAGCTGAGAGAAGCTGGGCCCTCTCAGGCTACAGTGCCCGGGACCTCAATTGGCATAGGGCCGGAGGAGGTGTCTCTGACAGTGAATACCACACTGCAGCAGCTAGTTCAGATGGTCCAAGACTTGGACCAAAAATTTGATACCCTTACCCCTCGTGTTGTCGCGTTGGAAACTCAAATCGAAATGACTCGGCAGTCAGTGGATAAGCTAGAGACCAACATCGACAAAACGATGAATGCGACTACTAAACTTACCAAGAACAATTCATAGATGCAGCAATGCTTAGACCTCTTGGAAAATCAGGTCAGGGAGAGAAATGTCTGTATCTTGGGACTGCCAGAATCTGCTGAAGGTGAAGACCCCCTCGGCTTTGCTTGGACCATTATCCCTGGCCTTCTGGGAAGATGAAGATCAGATCTCCATTGAAAAAGCTTTTCAACTTACCCCTAGGATAGTTGGCGGGGAGTTGGCTGGGCCCTGGACTCTTAGCCTGGTGTGTACGGGGCGTAGGTGACTGAGATCGCATGCTAGCGGCAGCTAGAGGACATCGCCAAATTCACTATGGAGATGCGGCATTGAACTTTTTCCTGGACTTGGCTTACGGGACCTGGCAACGTCGCCACGCCTATGATGGTGTGAGGAGCCGATTGCAGCAACTAAAAGTCCCCCAACAGCTTCTTTTCCCAGCCAGACCTAGGCTCGAGTGGCAGGGCAAAACATATACACACAAGGTGGAGAAAATGGTGGGCCTCATAGAGCAAGAAAGACATCCGGTGTGTACGGATGAGGAACCAGAGGGCGAGTAATCATTTGGTGGAACTTTCCCTAGCCCGTAAAGTATTGTTGGGTGTTCGGTAAACCTAAAACAAAAAAATAAAAAAGTCTGTTAAATGGTAGCGGCTCGTGAGTCTGGGAATAGTGGGACTCTGTGGATTAAATATTCATTTTGTGGCTTTAGGGTCGGACTTTCTACTGTCGGACTGGTTAAGATCTTCTACACAGATTGACCTGTCTTCTGTTTGGAAATAGTTGTTACGATGGACCCTATCCCTGGCTTGCAGAACTATAGAGTATGACAATGTGAATACTGTATTTCTTTGGGGTTATGTATTAGTCCACCGTGTTTGTGGTGGACAGGATAGTATATGTAGCTTAATACTGTTCTCACGATCGTAAAGTTATGTGGAGCTTCTGTGATATTTTGATGATTATGGTCTGTTGAGGGGAGGTGGGTGTACTGCCTGCCGGCCAGCAGGCTCTATTGGGCTCATTGGTTTGGTTATCCCTCCAGACTCCTCCTTAGGATGCATGCATTTGGTAACCTGGGGATATTACTTTGGGTATTTCCCCCCATGATGTGTCAATTGGGGTTTCTCCACCGATCTCTGACTGTATACACCAATATTGATGTTTTAATGTCTGTATTGTGGAGATATATGTGCATGGTACTTTTGTAAGTGATCCGTACTGAAAGTCTAATAAAAATATTACACAAAAAAAAAAAAAAAAATCAAACTAGGTTCAGTTTTATAAACTTTGAGCCCTCCCTACTAACTGAGTTGCCTTAGTTGAACTTAAAAAGAAAAAAACTTGTGCTTAAACCAGACCAAACTGGAATGTTTATATTTTATATAATTTTATATTATTGCTGTGGCGAAAAAACACTCCCCAGCAATTCTATAAAATAAAATATAGGGTGGTGTGTGTAAGCTCGAATTTTAGACACACCCTCAGTGTTTGCTTAGATAAACCGCGCTCGCACTCTGGAGTTTATGCCGCATCTAACACCCTGTGTGTGTGTAAATTATTATATACAACACCCTATATATTATTCTATATATAGTATGTGGTTAGATACATAGACAGTGTCGGCAGATAAGGGCCTACGGCCCACCCAGTCTGCCCATTTGAGCTTGTAAGTTCACTTTATGTTTTTCTAGAAGTCTGTTGTCCCTTACCCCTGACCTCCAGAATTCCTTTAGGTTTATCCCATGCATTCTTAAATCCCGTGATTGTTTCAGCCCCCACCACTTCCTCTGGCAGGGTGTTCCACTTGTCCACCACCCGTTCTGTGAAGAAGTTTTTCCTCACGTTTCCTCTGAATTGTCCTCCCTCCAACTTCATCCCATGCCCTCTAGTCCTGGAACATCTTTTTCGCTTAAAAATAGTGTATTCATGCACCCTGTTCCTCCTTGTAAGATACTTGTATGTCTCTATCATATCCCCTCTCTCCCTCCTCTCCTCCAGGGAGTACATATTCAATTCCTTCAACCTGTCCTCATAGGAGTTGTGATGCAATCCATGTGCCATCCTTGTTGCCCTCCTCTGAACCTTCTCTACCCTGTCTATGTCCTTAAGTAAGTAAGGTCTCCAGAACTGTACACTGTACTCCAGGTGGGGCCTCAATAGTGTCTTGAGTAGTGGAATTATGACCTCCCTTTTCCTGCTGGTGATGCCCCTGCCTATGCATCCCAGCATCCTATTTGCTTTACCTGCTGCCTTGTCACACTGTTTCCCTACCTTGAGGTCTTCAGAGATGATAACACCAAGATCCCTTTCCTGCTTGGTGCATGCTGTATCCTACCCCTCCCCCCCCAAAAAAAAACTGATATGTTGCGCCAGGGTTTTTGTGCCCCATATGCATTATCTTGCACTTCTTTGCATTGAATTTCAACTGCCAAACCCCTGACCATTCTTCATGTTTCTGCAGGTCCCTTCTCATTCTGTCTACACCCTCTGATGTGTCTGCTCTGTTACAGAGCTTTTTGTCATCAGCGAACAGGGAAATTCTGCCGTCTAGGTCCTGTGCAACATCACTGAAGAAGATGTTGAATAGGACCGGTCCCAGCACTGATCCCTGTGGTACCCCACTGGTCACACTTCCCTCTGTGGAGTGACAGCCATTTACTACCACCCTCTGTGTCCTGCCACCCAGCCAGTTACCTACCCACCACACTACTGTCCTGCCCACACCCATATTTCCCAGTTTGTGTAACAGTCTTCTGTGTGGCACAGTGTCAAGGGCCTTGCTGAAGTCCAGATAGGCCATGTCCACTGCCCTTCCTTGATCCACCTCCCTAGTAACCCAGTCGAAAAATTCAACGAGGTTGGTCTGACATGACCTTCCCCTGGTGAAACCACGCTGCCTTGGGTCATGTAGTCCATTGACAACCAAATGTTCCACCAATCTCTCCTTCAGTAGTGCTTCCATGATCTTCCCAACTACCGAAGTGAGGCTGACTGGTCTGTAGTTTCACGCTTCCTCTTTGTTCCCACTTTTGTATAACGGGACTACATCTACTGTCCTCCAGTTCTTCGGGTACCTCCTCTGTTTCCAGTGATCGGCTAAACAGGATTGCCAGAGGTTCAGCCACCTTTAAGGACCCTGGGGTGCACCCCATCTGGCCCCATTGCTTTATCAACTCATACTACTTACAGTTCCTTCAAGACCCTTTCTAGTGTAAAGGGACTTGTGTCCATTTCTACACCATTCTCACCCCTTGTACTCCCTTCAGACCCATTACCCTCCTCTTCCTCAGTAAAGACTGAGCAGAAATACCTGTTCAATATGTCAGCTTTACTGTTGTCATCCTCCACGCGGACCCCATCCTCCCCCTTCAGTCTCACTATCCCTCCCTTTGCCTTTCTTTTTTCACTTATGTACCTGTAAAAGGTTTTGTCCCCTCTACCCACTGATTTTGTTATGTGCTGTTCTGTCTGAGCTTTGGCTTCCCTTACTGGCCTCCCTTTGCTTCTTCTGGTACTTCTCCCTATCCCTTCTCCTGTGTCTTTTTGTATTTGGGAGGCAGTATAGCGCAGTGGTTTAAGGCTCTGAGCTGCAAATCTGGAGACCTGGGTTTGAATCCCACAGCTCCCACTTGCATACTGTGTGACCCGGAGCAAGTCACTTAACTCTTGTGCCCCAGGTTGCACCTGTAAACAGGCTTTCAGCTTAGTGTGTCTCACCTGGTTAAACAGTTGGGGAGGGAGGAGGGGGTATTGCCTGAATGCAATCTTTTGGCTTTCACTTTCTCCGCTACCTCCTTGGAAAACCATAATGGCCTCCTCTTCCTTTTCCCCTTGCTAACCTGCTTAATGCATAAATCTGTTGCTCTTGTAATCCCCATTTTAAATACTGCCCACTGTTCTTCAACCCCTGATTCCTGCCCCATTCCCCTTAATGCCTCTTTCAAGCATCTCACCATTTTCCCAAAGTCTGCCCCCCCAAAATTCAGGATATGTGTTTTTGTGTGGTTTGGTTCTGCTCCTTCTGTGATTTCAAACCACAATGACTGGTGGTCATTGTTCCCCAGGTGCTCCCCCACTGTTACCCCATCACACTGTCCTTGTTTTTGAGCACAAGGTCCAGTATTGCCTTCTGCCGAGTTGGTTCCATGACCAGTTGCTTGAGGAAGGCACCCTGAAGGGAGTCCAGGATAAATCTGCTCCTAGTTGATGCTGCTGCTGGGATGCTCCAGTCCACGTCTGGAATATTGCGGTCTCTAACCAGCACTACTCACTTTGTCTGCCATCCTTGGATGGCTAGCATCACTCCTCATCTGTTTCTTCCTCCTGGGCTGGTGGTCTATAGACCACACCTGTGCGGATGGCTGGCCCCATTTTCCTTTCCAGCTTAACCCACAGTATCTCTGCCCCATTTGTTCCTCCTGGATCTCTGTGGTCCTTATGTCATTTTAACATACAATGCTACCTCCTCCTTCCTACCTGCCCTGTCTCTTCTGAATATGTTGTAGTCAGGTATGGCCATCTCCCAGTCGTGGTTATCATTGCATCAGGTTTCAGTGATAGCCACAATGTCCAGGTCTGACTGCACCATGACAGCCTCCAGATCCTCCATCTTGTTGGTAAGGCTCCTGGCATTGGCACACATGACTTTCCATGATTTGACCTCCCTAGACTGTTTAGCTGTTCTACTCCAGCCCCTTCCCTGGTTGTCCTTTATCCCTGGATCTTACTTTGAAAGGGCTCTTGCAGTAGGTAATTACATATAGGACTGATACTGGCAGGCATCAGGACCCCACGGAAAAATTTCTATCTAGCACTGTCTTGTAGGGGACCCCCCCGATCAAGTGACCAGCGCCATGCAACTAAGTATAAGGCGGTCCTTCATCATCACTTTCCAGTTCTTTCCCGCTGTTCGCTCGTGAAAGTACCTCGAGGTTAAATTCACTGCTTTGTCAGTCTGTCATCGGTATTTTTACTGCTATTTTCTTGAGTTTCATCACAATTTCGTCAGTTTTCTTCAACTGCCATGTATGTCATCCCTCACTCCATCCGAGCACAAGAACAAGTGCGATTCCTGCGGCGCCCAGCTCCCGCACAAGAACGGACACTCCCAGTGCCTCTTCTGCCTAGGCCCGGATCACCCCATGGAGAAGTGTCAGCATTGCCTGAAATTCAACGCCGCCACCTGCAAATGGAGGCAGCAGTCCCTGGAGGCCCATATTCTCAAAAAGATGATGTCCTCCATGGAGAAGGAGCTGAAGAAGCTTCGTCAGGCCTCTACTTCCCCTGAGGGTCACCGTAAAGGGAAGCACGGAACGAATTCTCTTCCACAGCCACCGCGACGGCCGGTCGCTGTGCTAAAGGTAACATCCTCAGGGACCGCTCCGTGACAGCTGTCTTGGAGGCTTCCAATGCAGCGTCGACCCTCCTGTCTGGCTCACGCTCGGGCCCTTCGGGAGCCTCCAGGTCAAATGAGGCTGTCGCTCCTGGCAAGACCGTCACCGTGCGGCCTTCTGGTTTGAGCTGCTCCGGTAAGCCAGACATCAGCTCCTCTGACCCCGCTCGGGACAAGGCCGCTTCGTCGCTCGACCCGCCAGGCGCGCAGCCTCAAAGTGCCCACCAAGACCGCTCTCCTCCCGCCGGCCTCGCCAGGCACTGGTTGCGATAAGTCGGACGCCTGCTCCAGACCCGCGGTAAGTGGACATCGCTCCTCCGGCTGGACGACAGCTAGAGCCGACACACCGACCTTACGGACCAGTCCACCATCCCCGGCTCACTGCAGCGTTCACCGCTGCAGTCCAGGATTCCTGCGTCTCCTCAGTTGGACCCCAGGGATTTTAGCCCCCCTTTACCGGGCGACACCGAGGACGCAGACACGCTCCCGTCAGGTCTCCCTTCCGCAGGGCCGGAAGACCCAACTTTAAACCCTTGGATGCTGGCCCCAACACTGGTCCTTCCGACGCTGGATGACATTCCCTTACCGGACGCCATCCCTACACCGGACCTGACGCCCGCCGGGCCTGCCATTCCTGGCCCACCCACTGGGCCTCTCCCAGGGCTTTCTGCTCCTTCAGAGCCCCTGGTACCCGGGTATCCGACCCCGTCTTATCCGATGCCATCCTACCCGGGACCGCAGTATCCTGTGCTGCAGTACCTGATGCCAGAGTACCCAGTTCGCCAGTACCCAACGCCGGGCTTCCCGCCATCGGGCTATGGATATCCCCAATATCCGTATCCCCCTCCTCATCCTCCACTGCCCCCTCAGCCACTGGAGAACCTGAAGGAGACTCTGGCCTCCTGGTGGGCTGAGGCCAAGGCTCAGCTCACCAGGGAGATGGAGAGTCATCTTCCGACGCCGGACCTGGTTCTGGACTCCCGTCGTCGGAGGCGAGAGACTCCCTCCCCCCACTGCCTGACACCAGAGGCGAGCCCTCCGGTTCCAGAGCAGAGGAGGACACACTTCCCCGAGGGTTGCCTCAGGGGTCCGTTCCTCCCCTGCACAGGGAGGCGTCTTCTTCTTCTTCTTCCTCTTCGGAGACCCCGGACGAGACTGACAGGTGCTCCGATCTGGTTGATGAGCCACGCACTCCAGACAAGCCCAGGCCCAGGACTCCTCCAAAGTCTCCTCCAGAGGATCCTTCCTTCCTGGAGTTGCTACGTAAGATCCAGTTGGTTCACCAGTGGCAATCGTTGGAGCTGGATCTACAGCGGAAGAAACTCACTGCTCATCTGGATCTGCCCGAGACCACTCCAACACTGATTCCACCCTGGACTGAGCCTCATGCGGACCTTGTTTCCACCATTTGGAAGCAACCGTCAGCATTAGCCCCCCTATCCGAGGAAGGCAGATAGGCTATACCAGGCTCCGGAGGGTGTTGATTCCCTGAATTCACACCCCAAGGCCGATTCAGTCATGATTAGCGCCGCTCTCGGCTGTTCGGCCAGTCCTAAGCATCTGAGCTCATCCCCACCCAATAAGGAATCCTGCCTTCTGGACCAGTATGGGAAGAAGGTTTACGCTTCTTCCACTCTGGGAATAAGAGTCCTTAACTATGTCGCTCATATGGGGGATTACCAGAAGGTGATCCTGAGTGAGGTGGAAGCCAAATTGGACTCCCTTCCTGAGTCTCAGACTAAGCAGGAAGTGGCAGATCAGGTCTGGTCTGCTCGTTTGGCCAGTCAGCACATGCTTCGTGCTACGTACGATGCAGTGGATGCTGCTGGTCGGAGCTAGGCTTTTGTTGTGGGTTTGCGGCATCATGCCTGGCTCCAGGTGTCAAAGTTGGTCCCAGAGGTGCAGTCTGCTATCCAGGACGTGCCCTTCAAGGGTTCGGTGCTGTTCGGGTGGGGATGTCAAGAACATCATCACCGATCTGCAAGAGAAGGGTACTGCAGTAAAGTCTGTGGACTCTATGTACAGGCCCCCTCAGGGTCAGCGTCTCCCTTTTCGCAGACTTTCTTGGCCCAAAGCGCAACCTCAGGGCAAGCAGGCCAGTAAACATCGGCCCCTCCTGCCAAGCCCCCCCACCCAAAAAAGCGGCGGGAGCTTCAACAGCGGTGCTGCCCCACACTTCCTGACCCCTCTTCTCTCCCACAGCCTCCGGACCTTCCAGAGGAACCAGTAGGAAGAAGGTTCTCCTTTGACTTACCGGGTTGGGAGAAGATCACTTCAGATCTTTGGGTGCTCCAGCTGATAGCAGAAGGACACTCAATCGAGTTTCTACAGGAACAAACCCCCAAGTTGTCCTACTCCCTGGAACATCTTCTTATGGTTCGGGAAGAAATGTCACAGGGACAGCTCTTTTTCCTCTTGAATGGGGGCATTGCACCATGCTACCAGACTGCCTCCTGGCACCACACACGTTAAACAGCAAGTGTCAGCAGCCAATGCACATACACACCAAGGGAGGGGAACTGAAAATCCCGGTCTACCATAGACAGCACCACGGCACCCCCTGGCCCATGTATGACCAACAGGACAGCCCCACCACCACCACAATTGTGTTCCTGGGTAAGTAGTGGATAAACCGCCAAGTCTTTGAGAATGTCAGTGATGAGGTTGGTGGGGTGGTGTTATCAGGAAAGGGGCAGACTGGTGACGGCGAAAAACTTGACTGAAAAAAACTGATGATATGGCTAATTTTATTCAGTCACAGTCTAAATTAAAGTAAAGGATTCTTACATGAATGATGT
This sequence comes from Neoceratodus forsteri, assembly GCA_016271365.2. NCBI lineage: Eukaryota > Metazoa > Chordata > Ceratodontiformes > Ceratodontidae > Neoceratodus > Neoceratodus forsteri. The sequence continues at coordinate 1,797,923,970 of CM057455.1, read as the reverse complement.
CTTGCGCTTGCCACCAAGAAGTGTTCTAAAAATAAGTTTTGTATAAAATGTAAAATTGTTGTATAAGCTACTTATTACAGGAAGTTTAACAAGCATTTGTCAGTGCTGAATGTTGCTTGCTTGTATGTGCTGTTTAGGTATTTGGAAGTCATTGAGTGCAATACTGAAAATTACAACTTAGCCGCATGAGAACTGCGCAACGACACCGTGAAAACAGTCATTTTTAGGAATTTTTTCAGCAGATTTTCAACATAGCCATTTTAAGACCTTTGCTCATGAACAGTGTCACTGTGATTTTCTTAATATGTCCCATACATGGATTTCGCACACCGACTGCGCCATTGTGCGCTACATGGGCAGAAGCACATTTTGGGCAAGATGTGAAAAATGACAGCTGTACTGCTCATAAGGAGGTGTGATAAAATGGCAATATTGGAAATCTGGAGTGAAAATATTGAACATTCGCAAACTTACAATCGTGCATAGGAATTGTGTAACGCACGCTTGTAGAACAGTCATTTTTACGAATTTTTTCACCAAATTTTCAACATAGCCATGTTAAGACCTCTGCTGATGAACAGTGTGTCTGTGATTTTCCTAATGTGTCCCATACATTGATTTCGCACACCAACTGCGCCATTGTGTGCTACCTGGGCGGAGACACGTTTTGGGCAGGATGTGAAAAATGACAGCTGTACTGCTCATAAGGAGGTGTGGTAAAATAGCAATGTTGAAAATCTGGAGTGAAAATATTGAAAATTTGCGAACTTATGAGCATGAGTAGGAACTGCGCAACGCCGCTCGAAAAACAGTCATTTTTAGGAATTTTTTCACCAAATTTTCAACATAGGCTTTTTGAGAGCCCACCTTATGAACACTGGCAGTGTCGTTTCATTAATCGGCCCCGAAAGGTGATTTTGCGCAGTGACGGCGAAATCACCCTTTGGGCCCGTTTAACGCCATGACAGTGCAAGAATTCATGAGGAGGGGTCCCAAAAACCCTATGTTGAAAATTTGGGCCCAAAATTCCCAAAAATGCCTGAGAGATGCAACAAAGTTGAAAAAACCCTACTTATTCAATTATACAGCTTACCAGCATTCCTCAGTTCGCAGTCGGCTTTGAAGAGTGCAGACGTGTTCCCGGTCCACCAATGATCGTCGCGCCGAGCTCCAGAGGTACGTGTGGGGAGGCAGGGTGCGCAGCGGGTGGGGGTAGTGAGACTGCAAGGGACCGTCTTTTTTATTTACAGGGTTTTTTTTTTGTAATTAAGATGATGCGGGACATTTGTCACGCTGGGGTGGGCTCCCAGTGTGGCAGCTGGAAAGGCTGTTTGGGGGGGCTGGAGCTGACAGGGGATTGGGCACCCCTGTTGGCTATAACAAGATTTGCCACGCTGGGGTCGGGCTCCCAGTGTGGCACCGAAAGTTTTGGGGGCATGCAGCCGTGGTGCCATCGGGGATTGGGCACCCCCGTTGGCTGTAACATTTTTGCCACACTGTGGTGGGCTCCCCAGCATGGCACCTTGACAGCTTTTGTGGGGGGGCCGTGGAGCCGAGAGGGGATTGGGCACCCCTGCTGGCCATACAGTGTGTGCGTGGCGATCAGCACGCAATATGCGTGTTTGCAGTGTGGGGGAGCTCTGCTCACTGAGCGAGCTCTCCTTTCAACTGTATGCCACTGCATTTTAGACTGCTGTCATAGACAGCTGCAGCAGTCATTGGAGAACTGCGGCCCCGCCTGCATACTCACTGACTGCATTGGAAGACGGGGTGCCGCACCTCCGAAAACTAAGATGATGGCACTATGTGTCTTGCACATGCATGCAAGCAACATAAAAATGTATTAGTAAACTTGGAGACATGTAAATACAGGTTTAAAATGTCAGCAGGATCAAACCATTTTAAACAATATTAAAAACTATAAACTTTTTTTTGCAGATAACGCTGGTTACTTTATCTTTCAATAGTATACATATTCTTTTAACTATTGCTGGATGTATACCTATTTAATCATATTAGGACAATACACTTTTTGTACCTCCCCTTTATTTCAAACTAAACAATGTTTAGATTAATATAATTTATTAACACAACCTAAAGAAAACTAAGAATACATATTTGCTTATTCAGTCGGTATTTTAAGGACGTATTTTAAAACTGTACTTTAGCTCATAGCATTGTAAAGTCTCCTTTCCTGTAGTACAGTTGAATTGTCTGTTATTGCAGATTTACTTCTCTTAAAAACAATGCGGGGAAGGGGGCAGAGCCAACAGCCTAGCAGAACAGATGTGCTGCTAGATTGGGAAGATATTTTGATTAAAACTACGATTTTCCCGACGTAGAGTTTTCAGAATCAACTTGGACTTGATCACTTATCAGATATATACCTGGAGATTAAGACATTTTAAAATGGGTTGTACCAGAGGAGCTGGAAAGCAAGATAACATGGGAGCAGGGCCTTCCAACCCACCCTCCATGCTGAAATCAGGGGATGTTGCAGGAGAGCAGCCGGCGACGCTTGAGTCTTTGCAGCGGGCAGTGAATCTTTTAAACCAAATAATACAAAGATTGGATAAAAAAATGGATACACAGTCGGAGTGATTGGTTCTGGTTGAACAAAAAATGGATGCTTTTAGTAACTTGGTGGCAGAAGCTAGCCACATGGTGGGGCAAGCACTCACAGTCTCGGCCAACATAATAAAGGATCAAGCAGCTATAAAGACTCCATTGGAACAACTGGAAAACTTGACCATTTCCACTAATGTGCGCCTGTTGGGAGTTCTGGAAGGTACTGAAGAGGGAGACCTGATTACATACCTGGAACGCTGGCTGCCAGAGGCAATCGGTCTTGGTTTTGCCATACCAATAATAAAGGCCTACAGAATCACTCTACGCAGAGCTACAACAAGTGGGGATGGACCCAGAACGATTCCCTTCTTGGTCACCACCTCAGACCAATGGGATCAGATCCTGCATGCAGCAAGAGAAAAAGCACCAGTCCTTATCAGGAAATCTAGAGTACTTTTTCGCCCTGATTATTCCTATACCACATGATCCCGGAGGAAGGCATTTGATGGGGTTTCTGCTAAATTGAGAGCAGCAGGTGTCTAGTATCGTTGGGTATTCCCAACACGCTTGCAGTTCACTTTTCAGAATAAAACATACAGCTGTACAGACCCTAAAGCAGCAGGGCTTTTTGCCAAGAAACTACCATCTGTGAACAGGCATCTGGAGAATGAGGAGACCCAGTTGGTTGATGGTACTATATGAAAATACCAGGTCCCTTGTGGTCTGGACTTTGGAAAAAATACACTCCATATTTGTAGTTGATGTTGGACTCTGATTTACCTAAATACTAAAGGACTTAATGAGGTTTGCGTATTGAAAGAACTCCCCTGCATGACTTCTCTCATGTTGTGTGAAGATGTCTACTATAGTTGGATAATACTGAGGTGGGAGGGTGGAGGGTGTACAAATCTGGATCTAAATATTTGTTAACCCGGGGATATTTTAGGTGTCTCAGTAAGGGGGTGTTATGGTATCCTAGTTTGCGAGTTTAATTCCTACTGCATCAAGGGTTATAATCGTGGCAGAGCTCCTGCACTCCTGGTGCCCCGTTATTTTGAACCGAGCACAGTGTTGTCTCTGCAGTCTATACTGAGCTTGACTGTTAGATTCTCTTAGCTCTTAGTGCCTGGGATAACCTATACTGATGTAGGTTTCCTATCTGGATGCCACAGGAGACATCTTTCAAACCGTACAGGTACTGCTGTTTCCAGTTTTAAGCTAAAAGTCATTTTGTCATTCTCTTTACACTGTTTTGTATTGTGAGGGTGGGAAGAGTTTTTTGGTATCTCCATGCCTATGCTACCATAAGTCATGTACACTGATTGTTTAGCAAGTATTAAGTACTGCTAAAATATGGAATTTTCTATGAATCGTTATAGCTAGCAGGAATTTGTTATAAGTGCTAATTATCCTCCTATATTTCAAAGCATTGCTGTAATATTGGCTCCTGTTGTGTTTAAAATAAGAACATTTTCACTGTTAGTGACCTTCCATGTGGCAAAAACAGACTATAGACACTGTACATACTGGATTAATTGTACATGGTGACCTGTTATACCGTCTGCTGTATCTGGCAGTGCATGTATATGCACTTTTTTTTGTATTTTAAAATACAATAAACAAAGTTAAAAAAAAAACAGTGCTCCAGGATTGATTGGGCATTTTCCCTGCAACTCCTGGGCAATTTTCCAATTTTTCCCTATAGATTACATTTCCTATGGAAGCCAGATTGCTCTGTTCCCAAATAACCAATTTAAGTCAGTGGGACAATGTCCATGTAGCTAGCTCCATTGCCCTGTAAAATACAAGAACCCCTGTAGATGCAGAAGTCATAATAAGAGTTTGTTTGTTCAGTCCTAAAGTTCAAATGAGTATGGGCCAATGTTTGCTGGCAGATTAATTGCTGTGTGTCATACTAGTTCTTTATGCAGACTTTAGGCTACACCTACAGTATACAAAATAAAAGAAGTTACTAGGAAATATGTTAAAATGTTTTATGTTGGGGGCTGATAAGCAGCCAGCAGTAAAGACGTGGGTTCCCACTGCTCCCGACCCTGCATTAATTAAAACGTTATTTTTGGAGGCATCAAGTAGAGAAAATACGGTAGAGTGGCAAATATCAGTGGTTTAAAAGGTATGGAGGAATATTTACGCCCAACTCCTGGGAAAAGCCAAAGGTCCATGGCGAAAATTCAGGGGAAAAAGACGACAGCACAGCCCTCAGAGGCCATGGGCCTGATTTCACTCTCGGCGGCAGAAATGGCGGTGCTAGGCTGCAAGGTGTCTGATCAAGTGATGGAGGCGCTAGAAGGGAAATGGAGCAGGCTTGAGGACAAAATTGATAGCCGCTTGCAAAGTCTGGTAGAGCAAATGGCCACGCAGGCGGCTAGGGTTACAGAGGTGGAAGAGAGGATCTCCAAGCTGGAAGATGAGGTGGGTCCTATGGCTGTTCATGTGGCCAAACTAGAAAAAGAACTGGCAGATCTGACAGAGCTTCACGATTACCAGGAGAACTATGCCAGGCGCCTTAATCTTCGCCTCCGGGGGCTCCCAGAGGGAAAGGAAGGCCCCAACGTCTTGTCTTTTTGTGCTGAAAAACTCCCAGCTATGCTAGGTATGAAGATGAAAAGGGGAAAGCTTAAACTGGAGCGAGCTCACAGGGCAGTTGCAGCACATTCACCAGCAGGGCAGCCCCCGAGGCAAATCGTGTTTAGGTTTCATAATTTCCAGGACTGAGAGGAAATGCTTCGGGCTTACCGGGGCATGAAAGAGCTGAGGTACGAAGGGGAGAGATTATACCTCGTGCAGGACTACTCTAACTGCATAATTAAAAAGAGGAAGGTGTTTAATCCCGGGATGGCCCAGCTGAGAGAGCTTAAGGTGGAGTGTTTTATGATCTTCCTGGCTATATTAAAGGTGAAACATGAAGGGGCGACTTATTCTTTTTGGGAGCTGGAGAGAGCAACTGCATTTGTGGAAGAGCTCAAAAAAAAGGTGGGCCGAACGGAGCAAATAGAGAGGAGAAGGGAAGAAGGCTCTTGTGACGACAGCGTGGAGTGTCTCAATGTGGTTTGTAACTTAAACCGTTTTAAGAAAAAGTTGAATAACTGTTGTTGTTGAATTTTTATGAAGTAGAATGTTAATTTTTCCTACAACCTTTGTGACGCTGTTCCCTGTATATATTTTGGTTCCCCTTCCCGTGGTTCTGCTGGAATGAGTGATAATTCAAGAGCAGACAATGCAAGCGAGAGGCCCCTGAACAACTAAGCTGTGGACAATTAAACATAAGAGGTGCTATCAGGGGAGATGGACTGGGGGACACTGCACCCGCGTGTGAGGAATGGGGTCATCACCATGTTTGCAACGGTGATGTTATGTTTCTTTCAGCTCCAGTCAATGCTGCAGAGAAAGTAGCAGTGGAGATATGCAAGGGCGCTGGCCTGGAAGTAGGAGCAACATCAGACATTAATCAGGGTAATTTTCCCCTTTGTAGTTCCTCTTACTTCCGAGTCATGCTGTTGTCAGCTCCCGGTGCGCGACAGCCTGTGGGTAATTGGGGGTATAATGCAGTCACCAACGATACCTCAAGCCCATCCAGATTTTTTTTTATTTTTTTTTTATTTAGTTGTTTAACCAGGTATAGCACACTAAGCTGAAAGCTTTTTTACAGGAGCAACCTGGGAGCACAAGGATGTTAAGTGACTTGCTCAGGGTCACACAGTATGCAAGTGGAAGCTGTGGGATTCAAACCCAGGTCTGGTCTGCTGGATGTCACCAAATTTGCAGCTCAGAGCCTTAGACCACTGCGCTATACTGCCTCTATTTAAATCTAGATTTATTACAGGAATCGCCGCACCCAGAGTTTTGTAAATTCGCCACCACCGAAAGGCACTTATTAAACATTGAAAGTAATCATAAATATTTTTCTCATGGTGTACTGCCTCCACCAATGACTCCTTGTGGAAAAGCACCACTTGTCTGTAGGGGCCCCGACCTACACTGTTTCTTCACGGAGGTCGGGTAAGTGGGGCCTGGGGGGGGGGTGGGCTGACGCTGCGTGAATTTTTGGGTAGTGTCGGCGCCCTGCAGGCCTCTACAAGCTTGATTTTTTTTGCAACTGTGTGTGCTTTAGATAACAGGAATAAAAAGAGTTGCCTGTGGGGTGAAACCAGCGGGGCGGGAGAGGTGGAGGGGAGGGGACTGACAGGGGATAGCCAGCCTCACAGAGGGAATGATTAAGAAGTTAAGTAGAAGTATTAAAGGGCTGATGTTTTAACACAAAAAGGAAATGTTACTCATTTAAAGTTAAAAGTTCAAAATTTCGATGCCATATGAATGTAGGGCAGCGGGGAGGGGTGAGGGAAGGACGTCTGCAGTACGTGAACGTAGGGGCCATTCTAGGAGTTGAATGGTGGGAATGCGATTTTTTCTTAGAATTAGTAAAAGGAATAGAAGGGACTTTTGCTGGGGGGTGGGTGGTGGGGAGGGGGGCAGTTTGTTAATATATATTTTCTGTATCTGTGTTATAAGTATGGAAAGTCTCTCAGCTCTCAATACAAGGAAATGTGAATTGTGTGGAAGTAATTTAATAAGGGACTTGTCATTCTGGCTGGTGGGGAAAAGGGAGAAAAGCAATGATGGTAGGGAGGGGGGAGAGAATAGTGTTTTGGTACAATGGCTAAGCAAAAAACGTTGGGTGTAACCTCGTGGAATGTGAAAGGGATCTCATCTCCAGTGAAATGCACAGGTATTTTGACAGCTTTACGCCGACAGGGCACCCAGGTAGCCGTCTTGCAAGAAATGTACCTAACCAGTCAGGAGCACCGAAAACTAGAAAGAGGGTGGGTAGGTAAATGTTATGCATCATCATATAGCTTGCATAAAAGAGGGGTGGCGGTGCTGATAGGTAAAACAGCTCCCTTCACTTGCACAAGAGTAATTATGGACCATGGGGAGGGTAGATATATTTTTGCGGAGGGAATCTTACTGGGAGAGAAGGTTACCTTTGGGAGTGTCTATGCCCCTTCGGTCTTCAATCCGACCTTCTATCAGGTGGTATTGGATGTTTTGATTAAGGAGCAATTTGAAGGACTGATTATGGGTTGGGATTTTAATGCAGTAATGCAAGGTGAATTAGACCACTCAGAGGGGAGATGTAAGCACGGAGGGAGGTTGAAGCATTGGCAGGAGGGTATGGTGGATTTAGACATGGTCGACTGTTGGCGAGCACGGCACCCGGCAGAGAAGGAGTTTACGTTCTATTCAAACCCGCACAAAACTTGGTCCAGGATAGATTACATGTATATCCCCTGATCTTGGCTGAATAAAGTATATAGAATTGATCATAGTCCCATTCTTCTATCAGATCATGCTATGGTCCAGATGGTGCTAGAACTAAAAGAACAGAAAGAGGGGTCTCCACCCTGGAAGTTCCCACGGTATTTGTTGGGGGAAAAAGGAGTTTATAGAATATCTTAAGCAACAATGGCAGTTGTACAAGGAGACGAATGAGGACTCTGTGGAATCCCCGGGTATATATTGGGAGGCCGGGAAAGCCTTTATAAGAGGGGCTATCATTAGATTTGTGGCCCAATACAAAAAAAAAAGGAAGCTACGCGGGTGGAATTAGAGGAAGAGGTCAAGAGGTGGGAAAGGGTGGTTGTAGAGAGGCCAACTGAGGAGAGGGTTCGGAATCTGAAGACCGCAATGGAGGCATTGAACGCATTTCTTCTGGGGGAGGCAAGAATGGCAGGAATGCTGGCTAGAAGTCGCTTGTTTGAATGGGGGAACAGGGCTGGCCCGTTAATGGTCCAGTTAATAAAGGGCAAGCGGGTATATACAAACATAACTGGAATAAAAGACAAAGATGGGAAATTATTAAGGGACAAGGACTCAATAAAGGCAAGGTTTGAGCAGTTTTATCAGCAGCTGTACCAGTCGGAGTGTTCTGACACTGGGGACAGAATAAAACAATTCCTGGGGGGAGTTAAAATCCTGCATATAACAGAACAACAGCGGAAGTTGCTGGAGGCAGAGATTACTCAGCTAGAGGTTGGGCAGGCAATACAATGCTTGAAACAATGGAAGGCCAGTGGACCGGATGGGTTTCCCATAGAATTTTACAAAGCACTAAAGGGACAGGTAGTGGATCCCCTGTGTTGGGTATTCTTGGAGGCCAAGGGAGGTGGGGACCTCTCGACATCATTTAAAGAAGCAGTCATTTGTTTGGTTCCAAAACCAGAGAAGGATGGGCAGGAGTGCTCTTCATACCGGCTGATCTCCCTATTAAATTGTAACACCAGAATCCTGGCCAAGGTCCTGGCTAGGAGGCTGGACAGGGTGCTCCCGGATCTGGTGCACCCAGACCAAACGGGTTTTGTAGCCGGAAGGAGTTCATACCATAATACGAGGAAACTTCTTAATGTGGTGTGGAGAGCCTCTTATGGGCCAAAAAACAGCAGTTTTAACAATCGATGCCGAGAAGGCATTTGATCGTATAGAATGGGAATACTTATTTGAAGCCCTCCAGGGATACGGACTGGGGGAAGGATTTGTAGGATTGGTGGAGAGTATGTATAAAGCCCCAGAAGCTAGGGTATTAGTAAATGGAAGCCTAACTCAGAAAATCATCCTCCATAGGGGTACTAGACAGGGGTGTCCCCTATCGACGCTCCTGTTGCATTGGCCTTAGAGCCCTTGGTGATAGCAATTAGAAGTTTAGCCGAGATCAAAGGAGTAGTGGGAGGATCAGGGAGGGAGCATAAGGTTACATTATATGCTGATGACGTGCTATTATATGTCAGAGACCCGGCCAGTTCTGTCCCCCCATTGTTGGCAGTTATGGAACAATTTGCAGCATTTTCTGGGTACAAGATAAACATTCAGAAATCGGAAATAATGTTGTGGGGGGAAATTGAGAAAGAATTTGGAGATATGGCCTGGGGCCTTAAGAAGGCCAAGTTGGAATTCACATATTTGGGGATTCGCATTGGTCATGATCTGAGCCAGTTATATGTTAAACTTTACCCCCATGGTACAAAATATAGAAGAGGAGCTGAGGCGATGGAGAGCTCTACCTATATCATGGCTGGGATGTCTAAACCTGATAAAAATGAACATCTTGCCCAGGATCTTGTACCTGATGCAAATGCTGCCGATGGGTCTAAATAGAAAGGACCTGAAGAGAGTTAAGGCTTTTGCTGGCTTCATATGGAGAGGGAAAAGGCCAAGAGCGAGTTTACGCAGGCTGCGAGCAGATGGGGAACGAGGGGGTTTGAATATGCCTGACTTAAGGAATTATGCCTTGGCCATGCATTACAGAATTCTGGGAGACTGGGTGAACAGACCGCCAGAGGCTGGTTGGCTAGATTTGGAGGAAGGAGGGAAGGGGGTGAGGATTTTGGCTTTCTTGAGAAGAGGAGGGAAAAAAGGGTATAAGAGGTGGGAGAAACCAAACCCATTAGTAATTTCAGTACTAGAGGGATGGGAGCAGCTGTTGAAATGGGTGGGGGTTAAACCTGGGGAGGAGACATTACTACTCCCACTGAAGGGAAACCCAGGGTTCATAGTAGGTCTGGAGGACGCAGGCTTCCTGAGTTGGGAGAAACAGGGAGTTAAATGTGTGACCTTTGGAAACAAGGGAAGCTTATGTCGGGAGAAGAGATTGGTGAATATATGGGATCCAGTATGTGCAGAATTTTTCAGGCAAGAAATTATGCCAAAACAATAAGTAAAAGCCGAGCAGCGGACTCTCCTCTAGAGCAGATTGAACACATGGTCCTAAGTACAAGGGGGGAAGGAGAGGGGTATAATAGGGAGGGCGGCAAGAATGGGACAGTAGTATTTGCCTGACTTTACTTGTAAGACTAGGAGATTGTGGAGCAGGGACTTGCAGAGGGAGATACCAGACCAGGGATGGGAGTTGTTGTTACAATTGCATCAGGGTTTATTAGTCTGTAATAAGTACCAAGAATCCCTATTATAAATTTCTGCACAGACTTTACTGCCCGCCAAGCATGGTACATAAATTCCAGCTCGAGATCTCATCCCTTTGTGGAAGGTGTAGGATAGAGGAGGGTACATACATACATTGTTTTTGGGAGTGTCCGTCCCTGAGGAAGTTCTGGACAGAGGTGGCAGAGGAAGTGGGTCGAGTGTGGGGTAGACAGGTAGAGAGAAGCCCAATTGAGATGTTGTTTGGGGTGGATGCCTCAGAAGAGGAGGATTGGAGACCTCTACCGATGTGGGCACAGATTCTGGTTGCTTTAGCCAGGCAGTGTATTTTAAACACCTGGGTCACAGATGAGACCCCAACGGTTCAGCAGTGGAAAAATCAGTGTCTGCAAATCCTAGGGTTGGAAAAGTTATACTATGGGGCAGAAAATAGGGGGGCCAGCTCTGAAGGGTGTGGGGTATGTTCTTGTCCTTTTTGCCCCCAGGGGAGTTGGAGGTGCTAGGTAGAGGGTTGCAAGGATAATGGAAAGCGACTGAGGTGGACGTAAGGGGAGGTGAATGGACTGGAATGGCGAGGGAAAGCACATTGGTAAGGATAAAGTAGAGGGAGTGTGGACGAGAGACAAGAGGAGGTGTGTGTTTTTTTGTTTTTTTTTCCTTAGGATTTATTAGCTATTCGGGATTCCTGTTTTTATTGTTTAAAGGGAAGGGGTATTGGGGAGCGGGACATTGGGGGGTAAAGGAAATCTGGTAATTTGGTATGTACAGGAGAATTTAGGAGAGTATTGATAGAATGATGTACCAAAGGTATAGCTATTAACAGGCTTTATGTAAAAGTATGGTTTGTATTTTCTTTATGTATGACTGGAAAATTTAATAAACATATGATGCAAAAAAAAAAAAAATTTATGTTAACACTCTAAGGTCATCTAAGGGGACATTAGGAGTATTGTACACAGAGTAAGTAATTCATATACAAATGAAGGATTAGAAAGTCACCCCTTGCAATAGTTACTTTAGTGAAGGGGAATTGCATAACACTTTTTTTCTAATTTATATTTTATCGCATTATAAAATAAAACAAGTTTTATAGCTTATGTCAGACATCGATATACAGAGATGTATACATTCAATGTAAAAAAAAAAAAAAAAGGATATAGTAATTGCATAACACTTAATAATATCTCCAAATATATCCATGGTTAAACTTAGTCTGATACAGTTACCAAAGAAAAAATACTAACATGGGAAATTACCGCTGGCCATCATAGCCGTTGTGATCAGACTTTCGTTCGTAAGATGTTAAATGTAATATGAGTGTACGTGGTGCTCCTGCACTCCAACAATAAAGCGGTAACTTCTGTATTACGTAACAAGTAACACAATATCAAAGGAGTAATTTTCAGGTCTTTTTTTGTCAGTTTCCTTTATGCTCCTTCACTGCCTACCCAGACTGTCCCCAAGGGGTTGCTCGGCTTTGGCTATGATCCCACCCACCTGAAGTCCTCCTTCTCTGCCTCCAGCAGCTGCCTCTCTTCTGCTACCCGATTGCCTGGCTGTGAGTCCCCCGAGGTAGGGCCACCTACTTCTTCTGGCATTCTGTCTGTAATCTAATAGAGCGACTAGGCAGGGACGCACTGGGTGTGGTTGTCTGGCCCCTGAACCCTCCTTCGTCTACCAGGAGGCAGGGCCATTTTCCTTGTTCCACCCCCTGGCATGGACGTGCAATGGCATCGACTCGCAGAGAGAGAGACCACCCACCGACACCAGACCCCATTGGCTGTCCCTGCCCAAGGTGTCTCACACCCCCCCCCAGCCTCCGTCAAGAGCTGCCACCAAGCGGGGAAATCCCCAGAGTCCACCACAGGAGAAGAGAGCAGTCCTCTGCACACTCAATCTTCTCCTTCTCCTGCTGACCCCTGATGACCTAGGCTCATTCCCAAACCCGGGTCACCTGCATGGGGCGGCATCCAGCCCCACGACTCTCAGCGCCACCAGACTGGCTATACAGTTTATTTATTAGAATTTTTGCACACTAGTACAGACCCGTTTAATGTGAAATGTCTAGTTTACATGGGGATCCTTGGGGAGAACAAGAAGCAGCACAGTAGTTATGAAATGGAGTTTAACATACAGCCATACAAAGCTAAAACTTGTAGAAAGTCAGACAGAGTGGGCCCTATGTATGATGCCAACGTGCTGTGCAAACCGGGTGCGTTAGCATCGTTATGTGTAACTGCTGTGGCGGCAGTCACTAAAGGAGCATGCAACAGTTACGCACCCAATCCCCCAGCCGCGTGGAGAGCGGGGCAGCACTACGCGCCATTCACAACAGCATGTAGTGCAGCCCGCATGGGTGCGGAGAAGGGCTCAGATTACAGAAGTGGGGACCCTGCCATAACCCACTGCGCGCCCCAATGGACGTACCCTGACTGTCATGGCGGGACCAGGTAAAGACCCTCCGTGCCACCCCAGCCCAGTAGGCAGCAGGTGAGGGCTAAGGCAGCTGATCTGGTGGGGACAGGGGAGTGGGCAGTCGGTGCCAGGGGGGTGACACTGCAACCACTGGGTGCACAGGGGTGCCAGAATTGGGGGTTAGGGGGTGTGCCTTCAGGTCTGGCCCTGGCAGGGTAGTCACGCGGGGCATATTGGGTTGGTACTCCATCGGGACGGGGCATGAAGGACTCTGGGTGCGTGGCCATGTCGGAGTGGGCACAGATGTGTGGTGGGGTGGCCGACTGTGAGATGGGGGCAGGATCCTCCTGCTGGGGGTCCTGCAGTGTGCTGGGAGGGTGCTGTGTAGCAAGGGCTGGGCCAGAGGCTACACCGGATGACGGGTCCATGCCACGTGGGTCTGGGTACCTGCGGTAGGAATTCACGCACCCAGACCCGTGCCTGTCTCTGTAAGGGTTCCACTATGGGACCCAGGACGGGCATCCCGTTGATTGCCCGCCTTGTTCTGCAATTCTTCCCCCGGCCACCCTGCAGAGTCCTGCATGCTGTGGGGGCACAGCCACGGACATGTGGCCGCTGTTAGTGAATACCGGCATGTGCACACCTGTCCACAGTTGTGGACCTTCACGGGTGGGATATACGCCTCCGGCGCGTATTTCACGACCATTCATGCATGGGGCCATTGTGAGTAAAACAATACAAATATGCCTTCTACTGAATAAGTAATATACATACACTGTAAATGAACATTTGCGTCCCTATTACCCTGGCCTAGAGCATGGGGATTTGATTCAGAATAAAATAAGAGCTGTTAAATATGGGTTCATGAAAGCGACTGAGTAAGCAACGAAGAGAAGGGCATATAGGAGGGGAGAGAAGGGGGGACTAGAAGCATTCAGGGAGATGAAGTGAAGTGCGCTAGGGGCAATAGAATTTTTTCCAGAGCTGAAAGAATGTAGACCTTTTAAAGATCTGGAGATTTCTTGATGTCATCTGGGTAAGGACTGCAACTGATTGTGGTGGCAGGAGCAAGTGTTTTCTTGCCTACTGATTGGAAAGTTCTAGGAATGTGTGGCATATCTCTAACCTGTGACTTTAACTGATAGATTAACACTGTTTTGTTAAGCTGGTTGTGAGGGCAATAAGGGTAGGAGCTGTTGAAATATTTCTGTAACAAGGAAACCCGCTTTGATCTATGCACACTTCTGGGGACAGATGTCTGAGGCTGGAATATAGGTAGCAGAGGTGACTGCATCTGTCACAGCCAAGGGCAAATGTGCACATGCTCTTCAGTGGCCTAGAAATTTTGTGCAGTTGCCTGAAGCACTCAACTGATGTAGTAAACATATTAAGAAGAAGGCACAAAGTGTTATTCCAGGTTGAAATGATCATGGCTGTGGACGGAAGCCCATATGATAAGCAGCCTGCATCTGGGGTAAGAAGAATAACAGAGTTCTAAACCAACCAGCATTCTTTTGAGTTCTGCTTTACTTTAGACAATTTGCTGATATGTGTAACAGGCATATGATGATTATCTCCTGAGTGGATCTTCTCCACTGATCGACAAGTTCTTTAAATCCTTTTCAGTGTTTCTTTACCCTGTAGTGTTAGGGATGTGTTTAAAATTGGTTGAAACAGAGCTAATGCAGGTAGGTGTATGGCTTTCAGGCTGAAGCTGTATGCCACCTGGTATAAGCACAAGTGTCTTAGATATGGATATCCCCTTGTGGCCTGTGTGTAAGGAACTGAAATGTCAATAATTAGGACCTGAGGATATCGTACTTACTGACTTGAACAGTAGCTGTAGGCACGTAACCTGTCTTTCAGTACTTGGCGCGCCAGTTAAAAATCTCTAGAAATGAAGGCAAAAAAAAAAGTGTTTTGCTTAAAGAGACCCGCCAAGTAAACTACATTTTCAATTGCACCTGTCTGATTGGTGCCTTACCCCTTCCAGATGGTCCTGGTGTTGCTATTTCCATAAATCGTCTAACAGTTTCTCAGTAATTTCACTCGTAAAGTTACCCCCAACGGGTCTTTCCTACTTCCTGTTTTTTTAGCTGCTGACCTTCGCCCATGCAAAGCAAAGTTATGACGTGACACCAGGGAGAGGACGCCCATTGTAGGGTGGTATCTTTTATACTTTTTTCTATATCGGGTGTTGTCGATGAATGTATACCAGGCCCACTAACACAGGTTTTGTTACGCACCGCGCCCATGTTTTATCGCCAACCGCCCATTACTATAGAAAATTCTACCCAAAAGATACCCTATACATTAAAATGGAGTTGCCCCCACGCCTTCCCTGGCGCTACGTCATAACTTTGCAGTGCGCTGTGGGCGGAGCGCCGCAGCTACAAAACCCGGAAGTAGGAAAGACCCGGTGGGGTTAATTTTATGAGTGAAATTACTGAGAAGCTGTTAAACGATTTATGGAAATAGCAACGCCAGGACCATCTGGAAGGGGTAAGGCACCGATCAGGCAGGGGCAACTGCTGAGACTGGTAAGTCTCTTTAATTTTCTCTTTAAGTGAATATTGATTACAGCATACTTGCTATTAAAGAGAAAATAGTTGAACCGCCCCTTTGCATTGTGTTTGTTGCCACTGTGTTTATCTCAAGTTGTCAAAGCTACAGTATGATGTAAAAAGTGCAGGATGTTGTTTTACTAACAGCTAGATTTTCCCCATAAGTCTACTAACAGTCGGGGAAATTTGGCCCTTAGCATAACTAAAATAAATTTATTTTACCACTGCAGGTTCATATCTCTGTTTTTAAAGAGATGTTAACTAGATGGAATTGGTTATTAGTGCAGTATTAGTCACTAAGTATTTGAAATGCAAAGTGAAATAAGAATAAAATATTGCATCTTAACTGAGAATTGAACCCAGGCCCATGGGGTACCATTCCAGAGATCTTGTCAACTGAGCCCTCTGGCTCACATGTCTAGCCTGAACGTCCTGCAGTCATGTTTTTTTCTCAGACAGCAGATCCTGCAACTAGCAACACCTGAGATGGCAGTTAGTTGGAATCAGTTATTAGTGCAAGAGGAGAATAACTTGTCATAAAAGTCTGTGGATAGGATGGCTAATGGGGAAAAATGACATCAGAATGCTGTTGACCTGACTCCGAGGGAGCAGTAGCAATGAATAAAGCCCATAGCATCAAAACCATGGTAATGCTGACATTTTTTTTTATGAAAAACATTATTTTCTCACGTGTACATATTAGTAATAAAAGCATTACATTTTATATACTGTATACTGAACATTGAAAAAAAGGATAAAAACAATATTTCAAAACATTCAGGTCTCCTGGAATTGACTATAAAGAGAAAAGTAAAATGTTATCATTGAACTAGTAGAAACTTCTTGGCAACTAATGCAGACGTAAAGGTTGAAATTTTGATTATAACTTCATTTGCTATTTTCGCATGTAATTTTAACCCAGTGGTTTTATTTCCATTCCAAACCCTGCCATAGCACCCAGTTTATTTTCTCAGTAACAACAGCCAGACACATAATTAAAATTTCTTGTGAACTTTAAATCGTAAGTAAATGCAGTATTCCAATATATTATTTTTAATATACTTGAAACACCAATACTAGATCCTACCTTCATGATCCTTGAAACACCAGTGATAGATCCTGGCTTCATGATCTACCAGTAAACACTTACATTATAACAGTACATGCTACACTATAAAGAGTAACTTATGAGCCGGGACAAATCTGCTGTTTACTGTCATGCCAGTTTTGCATGCTGCTGAACAACAGCTGATTAGCAGTGACAATGATAAATTTGCTTCCTCACCAAAAAAAAAATATATTTTGTGAATCCCTCTTCCCACCCCCAGTAAAGGATCTGAATCTGCCTGCCAGTTGTTTAGGACTCATTCAGCACCCACACTGCAGATCACCCTTCCAGAGCACAGCACACCAGCACAGCCCCAGTAATGGATCTGAATCTACCTGCCAGTTGTTTAGGACTCATTCACCACCAACACTGCACATCACCCTTCCAGAATACAGCACACCAGCACAGCCCCAGTAATGGATCTGAATCTGCCTGCCAGTTGTTTAGAACTCATTCACCACCCACACTGCACATCACCCTTCCAGAGTACAGCACACCAGCACAGTCCCAGTAATGGATCTGAATCTGCCTGCCAGTTGTTTAGGACTCATTCACCACTCACACTGCACATCACCCTTCCAGAGTACAGCACACCAGCACAGCCCCAGTAATGGATCGGAATCTGCCTGCCAGTTGTTTAGGACTCATTCCACCACCCACACTGCACATCACCCTTCCAGAATACGGCATACTAGCAAAGGCCCAGCTCTGACAGCAGGTAAACTTGCTAATTAAAAATCAAAGTACTAGTGATACTGAGAAGGGTCTGCCTGTCCTAAGCGGAAGCAGGACCCCACCGAAAAAGAGAGGTGATATCTCAGCTCGGCTACATTGCTTATGTAACCCCTAGATGGCGCTATCCCAGGGGATACTACCCCTGCCTGATTTGCCACTAACAGGTTGAGGGGCCTGGATCCAATGGTGGGTGCCTCCACCCAGAGGTCAGGGTTTGCAATAGTTAAACTAACTTGGTCACAGCCCTCTGGGACACTGCAACCCCTTTCTTCCCACTAGTGGCCCACACAATATATCAGAATTACCTTCACAGTATACACTTACCCCCAGGACTGGTTCCGCACTGGGACCTCCTGTGAAATGAGATACAGTGCAACAATCACAGTACAGTACTTTAACATAGACAAATACCTTCAGGCAGTATAACTTTGCTGAAACAAGCAGCTCTGATTTATTTAGGGGATATAACAAGGACAGGGGAAATCAGGTTAATTAGCTTATCACTCTAATAATCTACCTGTGGCTCTGTGCACAGGCCTATCCTATCAGTTACTGTCCCTGGGTACCCAAGCCCTAGTGGCTAGTCCAAACCGTGGCAGCTGGTAGGGGCCCTTTCACACAGAGAAAAGGAGAATTAAACAGTCAGCAGTACAGTAATTCCATTTGGATTTAATGTGGCATTCAACAGGGAGCGACCCTGAATTAGTACTCACGACCTCCAAATAAGATAGGGTCCTTCAATGTCAGCAGGGCTCACTTGAGGTACACAAACCTCTTCACACATTTATATAAAAGAAAGCACTATACCAGGCAGGCTGCATCTGTATCCCAATCGCAATTACTGCACAATACCGGAGAACACACAGCAGATTCAGTTCCTGACAGACCCGAGTGCAATTTTCAGCAATTCCTCCAGTCTTCTACAGGGTGAGCCTGGTTTCTACTCTTCAGATATCCTTTGATTCTTCACAGGACTGGATTCAGTCCTAACAAGCTGCAGACTGAACTCTGGGCCTTACACATGTTTTTGACTAAAACTGCACACTGAAAAAGCACAGGGCTCCTTCCTTCTTCACTGCCAAAGCTCAACTGAAACTCCAACCGACAAAACCGGCACTTCCTTTGAGTTCCTCCCAGTTCTTGACTGGATTGGTTGTCACTCACAATAGACTGCTGCTGTTGGTCCAAAAGGTGCCGAAGTCTAAACTACATCTCCCAGAGTCACTGCCCATACAATCCTCTTGTGGCTGGCTCAGATTATAAGTCCAAGTTCTGATTCGTCCAAGGCACCATTTTAGAGCTAGCTTACCCCACACTGATTGGTCCAGTTCAGCAGTTCAAAACCAGAATGGGGAACTAGGCAGACACAGTTCTGACTGCAAAGAAAGTAGGTTAGACAAACTGCAATTTCATTATTACTGTAAATGATTTCTGGCAAACAGTTACATCTTTCAGATAGGTTCCCTTTGCACTCCTAGTGACTGCAAAAATGGAGTGAATTGGCAGCAGCTTGAGTGGTACTCAATCAAAGAAACACACAGTCCCCCATACAAACTAATTATGTCTGCAAGCAGACAGCTCTTAAAGAGACAGTACCAGAGGTTCTGAAAACACTCACTGATAAATGGCTTAAACGCCAAACACCATTCAGGCTTGGAGCATTCAAGCAAGCTCCTGGAAGTCTTTTGGGAACCCCCATTTGCAGGGGGGTTACACTTATAAAGAACTTAGGTTATGGTGTATGAAAGCACTACATAAGTGACAGTTCTATAGTCCATGCCTGCCAGTATTTACTTAAAATACCAGTGGCAGTGAGAGGTTTCAAATATATATTTCTCACTTTC
This sequence comes from Neoceratodus forsteri, assembly GCA_016271365.2. Lineage (NCBI taxonomy): Eukaryota > Metazoa > Chordata > Ceratodontiformes > Ceratodontidae > Neoceratodus > Neoceratodus forsteri. The sequence goes on along the minus strand of CM057455.1, from coordinate 1,797,904,783 downwards.
CCTCTTATTTTCGTCAGTCACCTCAGCTTTTTCTTTGCCTTCACTCCAGCTCCTGGGTTGGATGACTACAGAAAGTGTCGCCTTGTTTTTTTCGGTACGAGCCCAGCAAAGTGTCATACTGAGCAACAAGTTTGTTTGATTATGGCCAGCCCCCAAAGGAAACTGTAACAAAATGAAAAAAATTAAAAATACTGCGTAAAAGCAGTTGTATGAAGCAGGTGCTTTTAATGTGGCTCAAAGTGCAAGCAGCACACACAGTGGCGCTTTGGGGTGCACTACCCCTTCCTCAGGGAGCCAGGGTAAAGTGTATCCAGTTTCAGTACTTTATATATCCACAGAATCATGTATTCAGTACATCATATCCTAGTGATATATGTACTAAAAAAATATTTTATATCCTGTACTAATGAGTAGTCGTATACTATACATATTTAAGGAATATGTTTTTAACAAAAGGGAAAAATCATCTAGCATGTATTCCAGTTTCTCATTCACAGCAATGTATACTGCTAGGTTTTACAGTAAGATCTGCCAAAGTAGATTCTCATGCTGTCAGTCTCCCAAATGTGGAAACCAGGAACAAGAAGCAAGCACAAACAAGAAGCAGATTTTTTTTTTCCCCACAACTATTTTTTATCCACTGACACCACTGGCCAGAATCTCCTTTGGATGACTCCAACACCTGATTCTCCCCCACCAAGATCCTGTCTAGCATGTGACCTCAGTCCCCTCGATCCACCCACAGCTCACCTGCTTCAGTACTCCTTGGCTTGTACCCCCCAAAGTGGGGTCATCTTCAGTTTCATGATACTCCCGTATAATTATCTAATGCCCAGAAGGTGGAGGTAAAGACTGGAGGGATGACGGGTCCCAGGAGGGCAGAATCTGGTAGTGGGCATGGTAGCAGGGAGCAGCATCATCTGCCCAGCCAGCTGTTTTATTTTTTCACTGTCCAGTTCCCTGGAGGAGAGGATGTGCTGTAATGTCCTGGTGATGTCAAACGTGCTGCCACACTTATGTCCACCAAATCCCCTTGCGTTATGTGGTCTCTGGTTCACCAACCCCCAACCATTGCTAGGGGTCAGACTTTGGCGAGCACTGCATCCCACCCTCCCTCCTCCAGAACAGGTGAGCAGTCTCTGGGATGCTCTATCCTCCCCCCTCCCCGCCAACCCTTCGGCACTTCAGACTCGTTCCCAAACCTGGGTCATTGATATTACAAGCAGTAGCCCTACCACTTGCACCAGCAGGACCGCCACAACAGAAATTATTAAAAGTGTCAAAAAAATCAAAGGTGTCTCTAGAGCCAAATAATTGAAACACATATCTGAGGACCACATTTAAAGATAACAAGAAGCAAAGTGGAGCAGGAAAAAGTGAAGTGTAGTCACACATACTATAATAGCATAGCATGGTAAGGAGAGAGCTGGCAACCGATCTCCAGTAGAAAAGAATAAAGGGAGGCGGGGGATGGAAAAAGTGGGGAGAATAAGTGAAAGCAGGGGGAAAGAAAGAAACTGAGAATACAAGGAAAGTTGAAGAACGGAAGGGGGAAAGGGGAATATAGAAGTGGAAAAATGGGAAGAAAAAATAAATAAAAGCCATACAGACGGATGAAATTTAGTAATTACATGTATCAGCAATTGTCAAAATACAAGCGACCATCCCCATAAATGCTGCATAAAAGAAATATGAAATTCAGTTCAAATTTGTAAAGCCAGTCAGAGTTCTAATGCATAAATCAAGCTCATAGAACAGTCCAAAGGCGTGCCCAACATAGCAGGTAGGAGCACAAGAGACTCCAACCAAAACCCAAAGGACTAGGCAGTGATGCACAGTGCAGGTGTTTCAGCAAGCTACTCAGTCCACAACAGACCAATGGATGACACACCCGTTATAGTCGGAAGTAACTTAGCTGTGAAGCAACATAATACAGAGGCATTTTGAAGGAAGAGCAGTGTGTGGGTACATAAACAAAAGCAGACTGATAATCTCCCATTTATTTTCTGTAAATCTTTGCAAGACATATGCTGGCATGCATTATAAAGCGTAAAACTCTATGAAAAGCATCATGTGTATGCAAAGTCTGTGTGTGTCTGTGTTGAAGAGCGTAAGCTGCATAGGAAGTCTGAACTGGCACTACATTCTGCAGGCCATATTACTACTACGACCTCATCACAGTCGACTTGTGCACACTAAACATAAAAGTAATTGTTATAATCTACACAAAGGATTATCCATGACTCCAAGAGAGGCACTACAAGCTATGCTTGCACCTAAAAAGTATCCCCTTCCTAGTACCATACCTCTCAACTGTCCCTGATTTTGCCTCAAAATTGTACTCTGTCCCTCCTAAAACTTGTGTTTCTGTGACAAAACAGTAGGGGTTGTAATCACAAAATAATGTCAAACATTAAAGTTACAAACTTGTTCTTCCTTAGAAAATGCATTTTACACTAAGCCCCTTATTTCACCAGCTTTCTGAGTGGATATCATTCATTTTGAAGATGTGTCCCTGATTTTGGTCCTTTATCCCTGATTTTTTAAGCCTTGTCCCTGATTTATGAGGCAGGAGGTTGAGAGGTATGCCTAGTACAGATAAGTTCCAAAATTACATTCCTGCTTATTTTTCTAACAGTATTATAGGTTTGTAGACCAAGTATCTAACTGATTTACCTTTTGATACAATCTGCTATACACTGCTTCAAACACACTACTGGGAAAGCCACAGAAAAGAAATAAAACATTACTCCACTGGAATGGGCCAGCAAATGCAGTATGATGATGTTTTCCAGTGGTGGCAGATGGATAGAGGTTCAGTTCCTGGTAAACTGGAATGGTTACGTTTATATTTGTTTAGGATATTTGACATGAGCTGTGTAAATTTATTGCTAAAAACGTACTGTGTCTGCTGGTGTAATGTCCCCTCTGGACCTTCCTGGAAAAAAGGTGCTACACAGAACATGTGTTTTTAAAATTCTAAATAAATAAAAAGAGGTAGTTGGAGAAATAAAACGGTATTTGTTTCTCAAGCTCCAAAACATGCATATGTCTAAAAATAATTGAAACCTTTTAGTTCAGACTTTTGTTAACCATTTTTCTTTTTTAGCCCTGCTTGTGGGTCAAGGAACCAGCGCCAGAAGCGGCGCTTGCCAGTTCAAGAGGCGGGCCACTTGCCGCCTCCTGGCCGCCGTTGCCCGACTCCTCCAGGACAGTGTGACCGCCCTCGCGGTCCCCGAACACGGAACCCTAAGCCAGGAACCAGCGCCAGAAGTGGCGCTTGCCAGTTAGAGAGGTGGGCCACTTGCCGCCTCCTGGCCGCCGTTGCCCGACTCCTCCTGGACAGTGTGACTGTCCTCGAACACAGATCCCTAAGCCGGGTACTACTGCTATTTCTGATTTTTGGCACCGAGGCCTCTGATTGGTGCGGCTTCTCCTGGCATGTTTCCGCGATTGGTCTACTTACTGCCTCTGAGTCTTCCTGATTGGCTCGCCTTTTACCATTGACTTTACACTGACTTTGCCAGTGCTGAGCTGGGTTATTTTGGCTGAAATCTTGAAATTACTCCTAGTTTTTCTTCCGCGCCCCCACCACCCCCTCCCAGGCCTCCTTTAAATACGCACTTGATCCACCTACCCTGTTAACTCCCCTCTCCAATTTGCTCACTGCGTCTTGTGGCTCCTCCTCCTTTCCCTAACAGGCTTACCTTGATCTCCCATTTCCAATCCTACCAAGCTGTTAGTCATCACTTCTCTTTTGCGACACCTTCATATTTTTTTCCAATCTTACACTCCTTTTTTCCTTCTGACTGGTCCTGACTCACTTTCCTGCAACAAGCCACCCCCTTTTATTTTGATCCATCTCAGAATGAAACTACTTATGTTACTGACTCTCCTTATACCCTGTCTTGCTGTACTCCACCTACCTTTGCCTTCTGATCATCCAGCACCCATCGCTATCCCACTTTTCCGGCCCCAAGCTACTTTTTCTCTAACCTTCTCCTGCTGCCCTCTCCCCGTTATGACCCTACCCCTTTTCTCTCTAATAGGCCCTGGCTCCTGATGATAGCCTCTGTACTAAAGCACTGCACCCTGGACATGCGGACCCTATGCCCCTTCCTGAAACAAAAACTCTTGTATCTCCTCATACTTGCTCTACTGCTGTCTGGTGATATACATTCTAACCCTGGCCCAAAGAACAATTTTCAGGACCCCCTCTCTAATACAAAGGGTCTCATTGTAGTGCACCTTAACATCAGGAGCCTACTGCACAATTTTGCTGAATTAGAAACTTGGGTTGCTGTCCACAAACCAGATATCATCTGCCTTACTGAAACCTGGCTCAAATCGTCCATCCTGGACTCTCACTGCTCACTTCCCTCCTACAATCTCCTGAGGCTAGACAGACCTGCACCAAAAAGAGAGGGTGGCACAGCTGTATATTATAAAAATCACCTACTGCTCTCCACCATTTCCTTATCTTCCCTAGTCCACTGTGAAGCTCTTCATGTCCTCTTTACTCTTGGACCTAAAAAACTACATATTGTCTGTGCCTGTAACCCTCCATCCAGTGGTTTAAGAGGACTTGATGAGCTGCTTGATCAGACTGCTCTTCTGTCCGGGAGATATGAAGTTCGTATTCTAGGCGATCTCAATCTAAACTGGCTCGGGAGTTTCCAACCTACACTACAGTCCAAGACTCTAAGTTTCAACTTCCACCAGTTGATCAGTAACCCCACTAGAACCGCCCTTCACTCCAACTCCAGTACTGTGTTAGATTGGATAATAACCAACCACCCAGAAAATATTATCTCCTCTGGCATACTAGCAGATACTATCATAGACCACTCCACCACCTTTTGTGTATGGGGCAAAACAAGCCCTTCCCTTCAAAGCCTCGTTTTATTACGTTCCGTGACTATGCAAATTTTGACCCACAAGCCTTCCTAATGGACATTGCTACTGTTGACTGGACCCCCCTTTATGCCTCAGATGACCCTCTGACTACTCTAAACCTATTTCTGTCTCGCTTCCTGGTGATACAGGACAAACATTGCCCTCTTATTATCCGATGTATAAAAAATAAACATACTCGATGGCTAAAGTCTGACCTTCTCTCCAAGCTTCGGCTGAGGGACAAATCATGGTACCACTACAAAAGCACGGGGCTCCCTGCTGACTTAAATTTCTATAGAACACTCAGAAATTCTTGCAAGAAGGATATCAAAAGGGCCAAAAGTGCCTATTGTAAGGATTTATTAACTAAATCATATGGTGACTCCAAAAAATTCTGGTCCCATATCAAATGCTTCCTAGGATCAAATCTATCCCCCACCCCAACAGATATGTCTCTCAGTGGGGTCCACTGCAATAATCCCTCCACTATTGCAAACTTCTTCAATGCCCAGTTCTCTAACCTCTCCACCTATACTTCATCTTTTCCGGCATTTCTGTGCCGGAATGACCAACCCAATGTTTTGGGTCCCAAATTTCTATTCAAGAGAGTCACTCGCCTGGAAGTTCTAAGGATGCTCAAAACATCTCTGATTCCACTACTGCTGGGTCAGACAACCTCGAGCCCAAACTCCTAAAGCTTGCTGCCCCTTACATAGCTGCACCTCTTGCTAAAGTTTTTTCCCTCTCCCTCTGCCGCAGCTACGTCCCAGATATCTGGAAAACAGCTAGAATTACCCCTATTTTCAAAAAGGGTGACCGTAAAGATCCCTCCAACTACAGGCCCATTGCCATATTGCCAGTTCTTAGCAAAATCCTAGAGAAGCTCGTAGCCACTCAGACCATTGATTTTCTGCAGAAGCATAATCTTGTCTCGTCTGCACAGCATGGTTTTCATAAAGGTCACAACACTACCACTTCCTTACTCAAATTTACGTCCGATACCCTAGCTGCCATGGACTCAGGTCTCCTAACGTGGGCTATTTTTATAGATATGACCAAAGCTTTTGATCTTGTGGATCATCCCATCCTCCTCTCTGCCCTAAGATCACTAGGCTTCTCCCCTGGTGTGACCGCATGGTTTAACAGCTACCTGACAGATCGCTCCCAAGTAGTATATCTTTTTGGATTAGCATATCTCTGCTAGTTGTGGCTGTTTTTTAAATGTTGTGATTTTACTATTTTAAAATTTGTACAGCGCCTTGATTTTGAAAGGCGCTTTATAAATAAAATTGAATTGAATAGTTAAATTCAGCTCCACCTTGTCTAATTATGCTACCATAAATATTGGTGTGCCTCAAGGATCTATCCTTGGTCCCCCCTGCTTTTCACCATCTTTATAAATTATATTACCTCAAACACTCCCCAGACTGCCTCCCTGCTATACGCCAATGATATTGTACTGTACACCAGCGCAAAAAACATCACTGAAATTAACCATCATCTGTCCCAAGACTTTCAACAAATTGAGCAGTGGTTGTTCAGAAATAAGCTTGTACTAAATGTGTCCAAGGGTCAGGCCATGTTGTTTGGCCTCAATGCGAAACGTAAACTTACACAGCCCACTTTTAATGTCTCTACTATAACTGGATCTTCTGTTACAGTGGTACCCTTCTTTAAATATCTGGGTATCACCCTCGGAACCAGCCCTCACTTTTGATCTCCATATCCAACAGACTTGCAAAACGGCTAACATAAAACTTGATATGGCTTACCAGTCTAGCTACATACTCACTCCCTCAGTCAGACTTGCCATAGCTCAAGGCCTGCTCTTCCATCACTCATTTATGGGGTGGCAGCATATGCCTCATCAGGTAAGACAAGCTTCCAAAAGTGGGATGTCACTTACAACAATATCTGTAGATATGTGTCCTCCTCACACAGACTGAAACACCACTGCCTCCTCTACACGGAACTCGGTTGGCTTCCCCTGGCAGCCTCCCGTGATTATGCACTCTGTTCAATCATTGATAATATCACCCGGAGTCAAACTCCTATGACACTGGCGGACCTATTTCTAAACCAGACATCCATTTATGAACTACGCTCTGCTGCTAATGCCCTGTGATCATCCCAAGACATCACTCCTCAAAAGGTGCCAGCGCTCTCTCCTGCCATGCCCCGAAAAAATGGAACACCCTCCCTCTAATTGTTCATCAGGCATCATCCTATGCTTCTTTCAAAATATTACTGCGTGCCCATCTTGCTGTCTCATGCTCCTGCTCTTGCTTCAAACCCCCTTAGCTCAGTTAATCTTCTGAATGTCTCTGTACCCTACAACCTACTGTGCTCTTTATTCTATTGCTCTCTTACAGTTCTGTGTTATACATTATTGTTTGAATCAATTGTACTTATTGTTTTTCTCCTGCCTGCACTGTATTATTATTGTCTAAGCATTTACTGTTTATGATTGTACTGTCTTTTTTCAACATTTTTTTCTGTAAACTCCCGGGTCATGCCTAAAAATAGTCATTGCTATGGCTAGCGAACCTTACCCGGTCAACAAAAACTAAATAAATAAATAAAAGATGGCATAAATATGTTTTTGTTTTGGTCTTTCAGGGATCACCTTTCAATAAGCATCACTAAACCATGTCATATTCAAAGGGGGTTGAGGAGAAAGTTTGGCAAATATAATTCCTTATCTCCCCCGTTGGATTCCTGGGCAGAGTGGTTGGACCTTGGGCTCCGGGAGGGTGGTGGGAAGGGTACACACTCCTCAGCCTGTAGCACTGCAGAATTCCTGCACTCTGTTGGTGGGATAGGGTAACCAGGAGGAGGCACATGTAGCAGTGGAAAGGAGGTAGTGGGGGCCTCAGAAGGGGAGGCCCCAAGGAGGTAGGAAAAGACCCCCAGCCGAGGAGGAAGCAGGTGCTGGTTGGGGACTGTATTGATAAGGGATAGACTTGGGAGCAGGAGGAGGAAAGGAGAGGGAGATGATGTACCTGAGGGGTGCTTTGGCTTGGAGGGATGGAGAGTGGATCTAGCAGATAGCTAAGGCAGCAGGAGATGGGAGGGAGCTAGATGGCCTTGTCAACCTTGGGACCCGGCAAGGGACAGGGTAGGGGTAGTGCAGGGAAACTTCAAGAGCTGATCAGGGGCCCCAGGCAGGTGGCACGCACAGTGGCATTTGCCTAGGATTTACCTGTATATGGCTGGGGAGAGGAAAAGACACTCTGCACCAGGGCTTTTAACAATGGGTTGTAATCATGGAGGAGGTCTTCTGTTACATTGTGGACTGAGGGCCTACCTGGGAAGATACGTGCATCTACAGGGGAAACGTCCTGCATCCTTGCAGGAAGGGGACCACAGTCCTTAGTGTGAAGGTTTAAATGCTACTTAAATGAGCATTTAAACTAGACTGGGTGCTAGAGGAGGTGCAGTAGAACTAAGAGAGGCAACAGTTGCTCCTGCCAGATGATGAAGCAGCAGGGAGGGAGGGCCCAAATGGAGTAAACTCCCCCAGGGCAGGTGTGCAACAAGACAGGGTTGGGAACAAGGTAGAGGACAAGGGGTATGTAAATCAGGGATGCAAGGAGCAAAGGAGACACATAACGGAGAAGGTAGCAAGGTAAGAGGTGGGTAACGGGGAGCATCAGGGAACAGCTCAGGCGGGGGGGGGGGGGGCAGAGAAGCAGCCAGGGAGAGAGTAAGGAATGGAGAGCCATATGCAACAGTGCTGGGTGTCTGGGAAATAAAATTCCAGACGTGGAGGCCATAATGGTGGAGGCTAATTGGAATTTGGTGGCCATAGTGGAGTCATGGTGCACTGCCAGGCTCAACTGGGACATGGCCATACGGGGCTATAATGGAGTCATGGTGCACTGACAGGAACAACTGGTAGATGGCCATACCGAGCTACTCTCTGTTCAGGAGAGACAAGGAAGGGAGATGGGGTTGTACTGTATGTAAAGGAAGGACTCAAGGCTATAGAACTGCAGGGGCACCTGGAGGTAATGGAAGGGTTGGAGGTGCACCGTGTCATCCTGAAGACAGGCACTGGGGCCACCATCCTTACAGGGGTGGTAATAAACCTCCAACACAGGGAGAGGAATTGGATAAGGCCCTTGGGGAAGCCATCATCAGGATGGCAGGTAAGGGGGAGGTGCTGTTATTTGTGGACTTCAGTCTGCCAGATGTAGGTTGTAGCCTTCCAGCTGCAGTTTCTTCAAGGAGCAGTGCCGTCCTTGACTCCCTACATGGGTCTTTTCTCAGGCAGCTAGTCAGGAAACCCACTAGGGTTGGGGTAGTGGTGTACCTGGTGCTTAGAAAAAAGAACTGCATTGCAGACATCACAGTGGGCAATCCCAAAGTATCAGTGATTAATGCACAGTATGGTTTAATATTAGGATGGGAACAGAGGCAGATCATGAGGACGAGTGTCCTGGACTTTAGGAAGGAGATTTTTGAAGAACTGGGAGGCTGCCTCAAAAACTGGGTTGTAGAGGGAGATTGGAAGGGTAGAGATACAGTGGGGAAAAATAAGGGAAGGCATAATTAAGACAACCAGTCTCTGCATGAAGGAAGTGAATAAAAGCAGAAGGGACAAGAGACCCTCTTTGAGGCTATTTCTTTCATCAGTTCGCACTTATGGAACTATATCCGCCAGGCACTAGGATCACATGGAAACTTTTTGCAAGCAGTCCAACGGGGCTGCCCACAACGACGTCCTTCGTTGGTACTTCCAATATAAATGCGGGCAGCTCGATCTTACTTCGAGAGGGCTTTTGCAGTAGGTATTCACAAATAGGACTAAGCTGCCAGGCGTCAAGACCCCACGGAAAAATTTCTAGTTAGCAATCTCTGGCGGTGGACCGCCCAATGTCAGCTGACAGGCGTCAGCTTATGTCAGCATAAAGGGGCATCCCCCACGCCCACCTTCCAGTTCTTTCCCGCAGTTGGCTTGTGAAAGTACCTCACAGAAGTACAGCACTACTTCTACCACCATTTTGGATGAGTATTTCCTCTTTTTTTCTAGAAAATTTACATTTTTTTCTCTAACTTGTTCCTTATATCCAGCCATGTGTGTCATCCCCGACGCCCTCTGAATCGCATAAAAATAAGTGCGAGTTGTGCAGATCCCAACTCCCTCACAAGGATGGCCACTCCTTGTGTCTCTTCTGCCTAGGCCCGGACCACCGCATGGAGTAGTGCGACCACTGCCAGAAATTCAATTCGGTCATCCTCAAGAAGCGACAGCAGTCCCTGGAAGCCCACATTTTAAAGAAAAAGATGGCCTCCATGGAAAAAGAATGGAAAAAAACTTCAACAGACGTCGACTTCCCGCAAAGGCCACCATAAAAATAAAAGGGACAAGGAAACGGCTGGAGTTGCGGCCTTACAGGTATCTTCCCCTCCAGGGGATCGTTCTCCGACAGACACCTTGGTGGTTACCAAGCATGCGTCAGCCCTCCTGTCGGGCTCGCGCGCGGGCTTGCCAGGATCCTCCTGGGGAAAAGGAGGCCTCTACTCCCGTTACGGTCGCCTCCATTACTGGGCCTAACGGTGTGAGTGGGTCCGACAAGTTGGGTACTGGCTCTGTCGTCGGCCGCCCAGACAAGGCTGCTACGCCGATCGTCTGCTCATCCGACGATTGCACAGCCTGCGACCCCACGTCAGGCACTGACACACCACGCCTGTTGCCTGGGAGTCGCCACAACAGTAGTCCATTCCGTTGCTGGCTGAGGCTCCTCCGTCCCTGCAAACTCCCCTCCGCAGACTCTGCCCCTCTTCCCCGGCTGGGGTTGAGGATACTGGGATGCTGCTGTTGGGGGTGCCTCCCCCCTTCGCCAGAGCCTCCGATCCCGGATTTGATGTTGGTAAACCTGCCGTCACCCTTCGGCATACCAGTGCCTGACGACAGAGCTGCTCCACCGTCGGAGCCTGCAGGGGCCCATTTTTCCAGACCCTCCTGTGGGACCACTCACTCCAGCACCTATGCCTTCCTGACCGACAGCAGACCCATCCGATCCTCTGGCTGGGCCAACCCCAGGTCCTTCAGCTCCTTTGGAGCCCCTGGCACCAGGATAGCCAACACCACAATATCTAATGCTGCAGTATCCAACACCTCAGTACACGATGCCGCACTACCTGGCACCGCAGTACCTGACGCCGCAGTACCCAACGCTGGGCCTCCCGCCATCAGGTTATGGGTACCCCTTTTACGGGTTCCCCAGTTACCCTTATCCAAGTCCCCCCCCCCACAACCTCAAGTGGACCTCAAGGAGGTTTTAGCTTCCTAGTGGGCTGAGGCCAAGTCCCAGCTCACTAAGGAGGCAGAAAACTGTCGGCTAACACCAGACCCTACGCCAGATCCCGTTTGTCGGAGATAAGCGACTCTTCCGCCTCTACCAGAGCAGAGCCTTCTGGCTCTCATCCTAGGGGGGGCATGCACCCTCGGTGGAACCCTAGAACGGTCGATCCCCCACCTATTCAGGAGGACTCTCCTCCCCCTCTCCCAGACCCCAAAGCCAAAGGATTCTCCCAAGTCCCCTCCGTAGGATCCTTCATTTCTGGAGTTGATGAAACGAATCCAGGCTGCTTATGAATGGCAATCAGTGGAGCCAGATCCTCAATGGAAGAAACTGGCCGTTCACCTGGATCTTCTCGAAACTTCTCTGACACTGATTCCTCTCTGGATTGAGTCTCACGAGGATCTTGTTTCCATGATTTGGAAGCAACCTGCCTCATTAGCCCCTCTTCCTTGCAAGGCAGATAGGCTTTACCAGACTCCCGAGGGCAAAGACTTTCTTAGTCTTCACCCTAAAGCAGATTCGGTTGTCATTAGTGCTGCCCATGGCAGAACTGCCAACACTAAGCACCTCAGCTCATCTGCCCCCGACAAAGAATCCAGACTTCTGGACCAATGTGGCAAGAAGATTTATGCATCTTCTACCCTGGGTTTGAGAGCCCTTAATTATGTGGGACATATGGGGGACTACCAGAAGTCTATTCTGAGTCAGGTGGAATCAAAACTGGACTCTCTCCCAGATGAAACAGGAACTGGGAGATCTGGTCCGTTTCTCTCATTCAGCCTGTAGGCACTTGCTCCGTGCCACTTACGATGCGGTGGACACTGCAGGAAACCTATTTAATGCCTCACTACACTCGGGGTGTGTACCTCAGGATTGGAGAATGGCTCATGTGGTGCCCCTCCACAAGAGTGGCCCAAGGATGAACCGGGTAACTACAGACCAGTGAGCCTCACATCCATCGTGGGTAAGCTGATGGAGACTATCCTGAAGGAGATGCTGGTGGCCCTCCTGGAGGCCAAAGGACTACAGGACAGCAGACAGCATGGCTTCATACTTGGCAGACCTTGACAAACCAACCTGGTGGAGTTCTATGACTGGGTAACTAGGCAACTCGACAGGGGCCATGTAGTGGATGCCCTGCATCTGGACTTCAGTAAGGCATTCGACTCAGTGCCACATGGGAGGCTGGGAAGCAAGTTAGAAGGCACAGAGGCAGGTGCAAAGCTGGTGAGATGGGTAGGGAACTGGCTTCAGGGAAGGTAACAGAGGCTGGTGGTGGGCGGGGCTCTCTCATCCCCAAGGGTAGTAACGAGCGGTGTTCCACAGGGTTCAGTGTTGGGACCAGTGTTTGAAATATTCATTGCAGACATATCATTGGACATCAAGAGCAAGATCAGTCTGTTTGCTGACGACACGAAGATGGGAGTGGTGGTGGATAACCTAGGGGGATGGCAGGGCTTGCAGGATGATCTGGCCAAGCTGGAAACCTGGTCAGACACTTGGAAACTGGGGTTTAATGCCAAAAAGTGCAAGGTGCTGCATTTTGCGATGAAGAACCCAAGAAGGAGTTACCAGCTGGGGGAGTGCAGCTAGCCAAGACAGAGGAGGAGAAGGATGTAGAGGTGCTCATTACAGGGTCAATGAACAACTCGGCACAATGTAGGAAGGCAGCTGCAAAGGCCAACAAAATGCTGGGTTGCATTGCAAGAGGTATCTCCTCAAGGAGGGAGGAGGTGATTCTGCCACTGTATAGGTCATTAGTTAGACTGCATCTGGAGTACTGCGTGCAGTACAGGCACCCATATCTGAAGAGGGACATTAAGTTACTGGAGAGGGTGCTGCGCAGGGTGACAGAGATAATCAAGGGGCTGGGGAACTTGCCATATGAGAGGAGGCTCAGGGAGCTGAACATGTACTCACAAGAGGGGAGGAGGGACATGATTGAAACCTTTAAGTACATGAAAGGAATAAACAAGACAGGTACAGAGTTCAGAGTAAAGGAGGGGAGGGACACCCAGGACCATAATATGAGGCTGGAGGGAGGAAGGTTCAGGAGGGAGATGAGGAGACACTTTTTTACGGAGAGGGTGGTAGCTGGGTGGAATGCGTTAACGGCAGAAGTGTTATCCAGTAGAACAGTGGACTGCTTCAAAAGAGGCTGGGAGAGGGCAAGGGGAGGGTCAATGGAGGGAAGGGTGGGAGGGAGGAGCAGTGCAAAATAAGGTGCTAGCTGCACATTTGAGCAGACTTGATAGACCTCTAGGCTGGCAAATTTCGTATGTTCGTAAACTCCGCTTTCACCGTAAGTTTACATTGTCATGCCTGGCTTCGTGTGTCAGGTTTGGCCCCTGAACTACAGACGGCCATACATGGTGCCGCTTTTAGGGCATCAGTTTTGTTTGGAGGTGATGTCAAGGACATCATCACTGAGTTGCAAGAGAAGGGTTTAGCGTTTAAGTCAGTCCAGACCATGTATAAATCCTCTCGGGGTCGGAAGCATACTTTTTGGTGCCAAAACCGCCAAAGACAGAAACAGATGCAGGCTAAGCATCCCAATAAACACTGAGACGTCAGCGGTCAAAGCTCTCCCAAGTAAGTCTCGTAAGACTCCTGGAGCCCCGGCCGACGCTCTGCCCTCGGCTTCCTGACTCCCTGTCTCTCCCTCTTCCTTTGATGCCTCCAGAGGAACTGGTAGGGGGATTTTCCTCTCATCTGCCGGGTTAGGAGAGAATAACTACCGATGCATGGGTTCTTCAGTTTGTTTCAGCAGGACACTCAATAGAGTTCCTCGAGAATCCACCCCACAGACCATCCCCTCTGTCGTCGTACTCCCCTCTTCACATACCTTTGGTACTCGAAGAGATCGGCTCCTTTCTTCAAAAGACAGCAATAGAACCCGTCCCTGTCCCCTTCCAGGGGACGGGTTGCTATTCTCACTTCTTCCTAGTACCAAAGAAAACAGGCGACCTGAAACCCATTGTGGATCTCGGCTCACTAAATCAATATGTGGGGTACAAAAAGTTCCGAATGCTCTCTCTGCAGAGTCTTCTTCCCCTGCTTCAGTCCGGATTGTGGCTATGCTCCCTGGATATGCAGGATGCCTACCTACATATCCCCATATGCCCGTCCCACCACAAGTACCTCCATTTTTGTTTTCAAGGGGCACACTACCAGTTCAGGGCCCTCCCATTTGGCCCTTCCTCAGCTCCCCCGAGTGTTCACCAAATGCCTGGTGGTAGTGGCAGCCTTCATGCATACCCAGGGAGTACAAGTCTTCCCTTATGTGGGCAACTGGCTCTTGGCAGCACCGTCCAGGGAGGACCTCCAACACTCCCTTTACCTTACCCTGGAGATTTTTTCCAGCCTGGGTATCATAGTCTACCAAGCCAAGTCCATTTGGTCCCTTGCCAGTGGCTGCAGTTCGTTGGGGCAGTGCGGGACACAAACCTAGGCAGGGCTTTTCTGCCCCCAGACAGAGTCGAGACACTTGTAAACCAGGCTCACCTTCTGTCCTGCCTCAGATGGGTCGGAGCCCGGAAGGTCCTTTGACTTCTCGGGCTCATGGCAGCAGCCATTCCCACTGTCCCTTTGGTGCGACTCCATATGAGAGTCTCCCAGTAGACCCTCTGGTGTCAGTGGGACCAGTCCCAGTACGATTTGGATCACAAGATCCTAGTGTCGGAAATGATGATAAGGGATTTGCAGTGGTGGACGGTTCAGGAGAACCTCAGTCTGGGGGTCCCTTTTTGCACCGATCATCCCACCCAGACTCTGACCACAGATGCATCAGGTGCAGGCTGGGGTGCCCACCTAGGGTCTCACAAGACTCAGGGCAACTGGTCTTACTTCAAGAAGAGATTACACATCAACGTTCTGGAGATGACAGTGGTTCTGTATGCCCTTTAGGCTCTCCTTCCCTTCATTCTTCCCGGTCACCTTCTGATCCAGTCAGACAACATATGTGTAGTCTGGTACCTCAACAAACAGGGAGGAACTAGTTCCTATCCCCTATGCCGGGAAGCAGTGCGAGTCTGGTATTGGGCATCTCAACACAACCTGCATCTAACAGCGGTTCACATACCAGGAGTGGAAAACGCCCTGGCAGACACTCTGTTGCTCGTCAACCAAGTCTCATGAGTGGGAACTCAAACAAGAAGTCATAAACGACATCTTCGAGCAGTGGGGGACTCCTCAGGTGGACCTAGTCACCTCTCCCGACAATGCCAAGCTTCCCGCCTTCTGCTCGCTCGCTTCAGGGTGAGGCGTTTTTTGGCAGGACGTGCTGTCTCTATGTTGGAAAGACAGATATGTCTATGCCTTCCCCCCCATTCCTTTGATTCTGAGGGTGCTGAACAAAGTTCGGGCAGAGAGGGCCCGCATGATTCTCATTGCTCCCTTCTGGCTGAGGCAAATTTGGTTCTCTCTTCTGCAACAGTTTTCAGAGGAACCTCCTCTTGCTCTGCCTCTGTTGCAGGAATTGCTGACCCAGGATCAGGGGACCCTGGTCCATCCAGGACTCAAATCGCTCCACCTTCATGCGTGGCTCCTATAGACATAGCCACTGCTCGCTTTGGCGTTTCACCTCTAGTGGCTGACATTTTGGTGGAGGCCAGAAAGCCTTCCATCCGGTCTACCTACGCAATGAAGTGGAAGCGATTTTCCATTTGGGCCGGTTCCAAGGATCTGGAACCCTTTTCTTGCCCTGCAACCAAAATCCTGGATTACCTGAGGCACCTCTATGATCTGGGCCTTAGTTACTCCTCTTTGAAGGTACATATAGCAGCCGTTTCAGCCTACTACTTCCCCTTTGGGGACAGAACGGTTGCTCAGTTGGAAGTCTCCAAGACCTTTGAACTGGTGGTGGAGGCGGACCTAAAATTCCTCTCCTGGAAGACACCATTTCTTGTGGCAATCACCTCAGCTCAGAGAATTTCCTAGCTTCAAGCCCTGAATTGTAAGATCCCTTACTTGATTTTCCACAGGGAACAGGTGGCCATGCATACCAACCCTAAGTTTCTTCCAAAAGTGGTGGCTGAATCCACACTGAATCAATCCATTGAGCTCCTGGTCTTTTCCCGGAACACTCAAATCATGGAGAATACCTTCTGCATACGCTACGTAGAATTCTGAGATACTACACAAACAGAACAAAGGATCTCAGAAAAACAGATCAAGTTTTCGTTTCTTTTGCTCACAAAAGAGAAGGCAGTGCTATTTCCAAGCAGTGCCTCTATAAGTGGTTAGCAAATTGCATCACTTTCTCTTACGACAAAAACAAGAAGACCCTGCCAGGTCAAGTCAGAGGTCACTCCTCAAGGGGAGTAGCTGCCTCTGCTGCTTGTTTCAGGAATGTGTCAGCTGCAGAAATCTATGCAGCTGCCACTTGGACTTCTGTCCATACCTTCACAGAACATTAGTTTGGACGTTGCCTCTCGCCACAGAGCTGGCTTCAGACTGGCTGTCCTGCAGGGACTGCTGGCGTGAATCTCTATTCAGCCTTTGTGACATACTGTGGATGACTCCTCCTCCTCCCTTTCTGCATTGTTCCAGACTGCTTGGGACTCAGTCCTATTTGTGAATACCTACTGCAAGAGTCCTCTCAAAGTGAGATAGAAAAGTTACGTAAGAACTTGCTGTAATAGTAGCCTCGAGAGGCTCTTTGCAGGTATTGCCTCTTCCCTCCCACCGTCCTCCTGAGTTTTCTCTCTATGTTGGGGGCATTTCCTCTCTCCTGTCATGCCCTTTCAGCCTCTGCGGGAAAGAACTGGAAGGTGGGCGTGGGGGACACTGGTCAGCTGATGTGGGGGCGGTCCCCCGGCAGAGACTGCTACCTAGAAATTTTTCCGTGGGGTCCTGATGTCTGGCTGCTTATTCCTATTTGTGAATACCTACTGCATGGGCCTCTCTCGAAGATCTACTGTTACAGTAAGTTCTTACATAACTGTTCTTTCCCTCCTCAGTTCTTTTCCCACCATCAACCATACTCACTGGACCCTGTACGGAAATGCCGCCATATAGATAGATGCATATATATCTTTATATACACACACGTACACATTTCTCCTCCTAGTTAATCACTTTAAAAAAGTGATTCTGGACGTTGTGTACATCGATTAGAGTCATTGAAGCTCTTCAGATACCGTGAATATGTTGAGAAGATATATTCGGACGACTCACACAACTGCGTGTACTGACATGGCACGGCTCAAAACGTAAAGGCCAGCCAGATCTGCAGAAACTACAGTACCACTGCCTGGTGACTCTGAAAGAATGCCTTAGTGACCCACCTTCTGAAACAGCAGGTAACCAGAATGGAGAAAGTACTTGAGGAGAAGAGCTCCACCACGTCACCAGCCTGCTCCTCATGCTCTCATTCCTCAAAATCCTGGGAGAAGATTTCAGGACAGCATAAACACAGGCACTAGGAGAGGGAACACAGTAAGGAAAAGCCCTCCCCAGTTCGATCATGGCCACCCCTTCACTTCAGCTTGACCACCTCAGAGCCGTTAACCACTCCAGTGGTGCCGCCGCCAGCCTCCCAGACCGTAGACTCTCCCAGGTCAGGCCAGGCTGTAGGCTCACTAGGCCTAACATGGCTGGTGTGTCATTGTTGATGTCTGGGACTGTGCCTCCCCCATCAACATCATCCTGTGTTCCCATTGACCACACGGGTATCGACGTCCAGGCAGTACTTTCATCCTTCACAGACATACGTAAATGCCTGCTACCTCCTTCTTCTCCTCCTCCTGTAGCAGGAGACACATCGATGGGGCATTTGTGACAAACACCAGTGTTGACACCTGTCAGGCAGATGCGCCAGCTCCCATCTCCCATCTCGGGCATCAACGGCTTCACCCGCTCCCTCCTTGTGGCCTACTGAACGCGTTGATGAGGATCAGGAGTACAGTCTTCACCTTATTATGCAGGAGGAAGAGTATGTGGAAAACTCTGAGAGATCTAGTTCTACTGTATCCACAGGGAGGAAGGACTCAGTAGTGTATACATCTAGGTCCCCTCCTAAAGATCCATCATTAACTCCATGATGCAGCAGCTCCAGACTGCCATGGGGTTTGAGCCAGAGGAACAGGACGTTACCAAGACGAACTTAGTGGAATTCCTGAAACTGCCTGATTCTCCGCATCATTATTCCTCCTCTTCTACCTGCCTTGGAGGATGCCACCCTTGCTGCCTGGCATAGGCCCAGCATGATACCTGCCATACCCAGGAAGGCAGACAAGATGCATCAGGCCCCCTGAGGCAAACTTTCTTTTTGCAGGCCATCCAGAGGCTGATTCAATCGTCATAAACGCTGCCCATGACAGATCTAAGGTAGCAGAACACCTTAGATCTTGCTTCGAGAGGGCTCTTGCAGTAGGTAATAACCATTAGGACTAGAGCCACCAGGCACTAGGACCACACACAAAACTTAGCTAGCAATGTCTAGCTGGAACCGCCCATCGCATGGCCGGACATCAGCGTGACACTATATGGTGGGCGTTCCCATGCCTGCCCTCCAGTTCTTTCGCCTGCACCTGTGCACCGGGTTGCAGGGAACGCTGCTTCAGTCGACCACCATTTTCAGATGAGTATTTCATTGTTCTTTTTTCTGTTGCTGTAAAATATAGAAAGTAATACCTCTTTTATGGATATCTTTGACGCCTTCCAAGTCGCATAAGAACAAGTGCGATTCCTGCGGCACTCAGCTCCCGCACAAGGATGGCCATTCCCTCTGTCTTTTCTGCCTGGGACCCGAGCAGAAAACCAAGAACTATGAGGCCTGCCAGAGTTTCAACCAGGTAACACGGAAATGCTGCCAACAGGCCCTGGAAGTCCACGTTCTCAAACTGAAGATGGTTTCCATGGAGAAGGAGCTGCTGAAGCTGCAGGGATATTCTTCCTTTCCAGGGGTTCTTCGGACTCCTATAAGAAGAATAAAGATGAGGAGAAGCACTGGGACCATGACCGGTGGTCTTCCGGCCACAGCCTCCTTCGGGGTATTCCTGTTGATGTGGGTACTGCTTCCGGCCAAGCCTGCTTCCTGTCCCGTGGAGCAGCCCTTGGTTCCCCTGCCTGAGCTGGTTACAATTCAGGCAGGTGCCTCCAATGTTCTGAAGTGCTCTGCCACCCTTAGGCCCTCAAAAGCCCAAGGCCTAAGTCTGGTGGTGCGGCCGACAAGTTGATTGTCAGCTCTTCTGATGACTGCTTGGCCCAGGCTGATAAGCCACATGCCAGCTCCTCTGGTATCCGCCCAGCCACTGCTCTTTTGTCGGGCCCCAATAACAGGCCTGACATCGATCCTCTGGATCAGTGCACTCTGCCGCTCCTTCCGCAGCCCTCCTCCGAGGGTTCTTCCTCTCGAGAGTCTCCTTCCCCACCTCCCCTGGTGGAGACTGCTGACTCACCCATCCATTCTGTGCCAGGGTTAGAGGAGCGTCTGCCCGACACCACCCTGGTGCCAGAGCCGATGCCGGGCCTCACTCGGGAGCTGTAGTCCCCGCTGTCTGGGCCAGTTTCCCCCACCCCAGACTCCAGTGGGACCCTCCATCCTTTTGGAGCCAACTTCGGAATTTCCTCCAGTGGGTCCGGCATCAGACCTGATGTTACCGGGTCCTTCTCACTCTCCATCAGGGCCCCTGTCAGGTCTCACAGCCCCTCCTTCTGGGCCTTCACCTGGTTACCCACTATCAGGGCCTCCATCAGGACCCTCAGCTCTGCCGTCAGGGTCTTCACTGGGACTCCCGACAACAGGCTTCCTTGTGCTGCACTACCCTTCCCCAGGGTATCTGCCACCAGGGTATCAGATGACTGGATACCCCACGCCAGGGTATCTAATGCCAGGCTATTTAAACTATGGTACACTGGATTATCATTACCCGATGCGGGGCTATACAATGCCAGGTTATCATTTTCAAGCCTACCCGCCCGTCTATCAGCCCCACTGCCGCCTCCTCCCCCTTCCCCACCGCCCCAACCTCAGGTGGACTTCTGGGCGGCACTTTTCGTCTTGGTGGTCCGAGAACAAGTCACAGCTGGTGTCTGAGTTGGACCAGTGCCAGCCAGCCATGGCCTCCACACCAGTCTGCACAGACCCTACACCGAGATCCCTTTCACCTGTGGAGTCTCGCCCCTCTGCCTCAGGACAGGCCTCAGATCATACCGCGGCAGCTGGTAATGACAGGGACCTCGCGGTCTCATTGCAGGAGATCCTGCTCCCACGGGCTCTGTCCACGGACAGAATCCCATCATCGGACTTGGACTCTGACTCCTTCGGGCTTTGAGACCCCGGGCTATACAATGCCGGGTTATCATTTTCAAGCCTACCCACCCATCTATCAGTCCCCCCGCTGCCTCCTCCACTGCCCCAACCTCAGGTGAACTTCAGGGCGGTGCTTCAGTCATGGTGGTCCGAGACCATGTCACAGCAGGTTTCCGAGTTGGACTGGTGTCAGCCGGCCATGGCCTCCACACCAGTCTGCACAGACCCTGTGCCAAGATCCCTTTCACCTGTGGAGTCTCGCCCTGCTACCTTGGGACAGGCCTCATTTATTCATCTGATCACATTCAGTGATGACTAAGATGGCGGCGACGCTGGGCTAGCTGTCTGCATGCTATAACAGTTCTTAGATTTGTTTTATTTTATCTTGTTTTTCTTAATTTTAGTTAAGTTTTTGTTTTTGTAAGTTTAGTTAGCTTTTAGTGTAAGGCAGTTAGGGTAAACGAGTGAGGTAGTAAGAGATAGTCTCGTTTACCAGGTTAGAGGAGAGTGTTTAAGAATTTGTAGATGGTCTCAAAGGTAAAAAAAAAAAGCTTGATAATACTCTGTTGCTGCTGCTTGACTTTTGATTACTCTGAGCCCTGGGTCTGAGAAGATATCAGTCTCTTCTCTTACCTGCGCTTTGGCGCTAGAGTTTGGCTCTTGGGAGAGAGGGAACTGGTGCGGCTGATCGCTGGATGTGGTGCAGCTAGATGTGGTGGAGTTGGCTACTGGACTATACTAGAGCCGTGAGTTTCACCAATGGAAGAACTGTGGAGCCTGGTGATCTGTTGCCCGGAACTGGGGTGCGCTTGGTCCTGTAGGCTTCGGACCTGGTCTGGAATGTTGGTGTTGGTTTTCCGTTCCAGACAACTCCTGTCTCTTGTTTGAATCTGAGGGAACTGTGGCAGCTCCTGGTTTTGGGTCAAAATCGTTAGCTTCCACAAAGTGCTGGGTTGGCTGGGTTTTAGGCCTGGCCTGAGCCCAGAGGATGTTTTCTGGGGTCGTCGTCTGTGGGGAGGAACCGGGTCCAGTGCCCTCAAAGGACGAACACTGTGTACCTGAGATTCCTTGGCTTAGGTGGGCAGGCTGGAAAGCCTGTGTGCTCTGAGCTGACTACAGTCGGAGCTCTCGGCAACCCCTCAGGGGATGACTGGGGTAAGTAATTTATCTCTCAGTCAGGTGGCTCCCATTTATTGGAAGCTGGAGTACGAACTGAAGTGTCGAAGGCATACTGGTCGCAGTGGACACCTTGTCTGTTTCTTGTCCCTTGGGGATCCGGCAGCAGTGAGAGTGTTTTAACTTTTCCTTTTCAGTATTCTATGTTGACTGATATTAATCTGCCCTGCCTATGTGAGAGAGAGGTTGGGGGGGTTATACTTTCTTTGTTCTGGTGAGGTGAGAGCTCACCTGAAGGTTCACGAACATTCATTATTGAAGAGTTTGGGGCTATCTACTTGCTTCTAGACACTGTCATTGGACTGTAATTTGTTTAACGTATTTATTAATATAGAGTTGAGTGTGTGTGTGATTAGATTTATTTTTTGTAAGGGTTGTGTGTATGTGTTCTTTTATTAAATAGTCTTTGCAAGGCAAGATGTGTTTGATGAAGGCTTTCCCTGTCAGGTGCTACTCCCACTTTGAGCTCGGGACCTCTACCCATTTAACCCCCGCACTGATCTGCAGCAGTTTGTCTGCTGCAGAGTTCTTAGTATAGTGGGGAGGAGGAGAAGGGATGGGGCCTGAGGTGAAGGGATGAGCCACGCGGCCTGACGGGGGTAGTGGCGTCCAGACGACTCCCTGGGGTGAAATGGAGCACTGAATGAGATCCTTCTTGTTTAGTGCCCATACCCAAGGCTCCACGATTAGTGGGCAGGCCCGTTGAACTGCTCCGGTTTTTCACTTGACCCACACGGTGTTATACAATGCCAGATCTATTAAAAACAAATCAGCCATTATAGCTGATCTTGTTGGGTCAGCTGATCTGCCTTGCATCACCGAGACCCGGCTGGATGAAAATGTCGGTCCCATTTTGGAGTCAGCGATTCCAGCCGGTTTCTCGGTGATACACCGTGTTAGGTCGGGGGGGGGGGGTAGCAATCTGTTTTCAGTTGGAATTGGGCCTTGTTGATGTGCCAGTTGAGGTTACCAGATCTTTCGAGTGTACCGTGGTCGCAGGTGTGGGGTGCAGAATTATTCTCGTCTACCGTCCACCCGGAGGCGAGAATCAATTTTTGCAGGAAGTCATGGACTTCATCATCGACTTGGTGTTGGAGTCCCCCAGGCTTATGGTACTGGGGGACTTCAATGCCTGGGTCGACTATGAGCTCTCACAGTTTGGACAAGACTTCCTCTGACTTATGAGTTCATTGGGCTTCACACAGGTAGTTACCTCTGCGACACATGAACACGGTCACTCCTTGGACCTGGTTTTCCTCCTGGGGTTGGAGACCTCCAGCTTGGTGGTGGAGCCAGTTGGATGGTCCGACCATCACATCATAAGGTTCAGTTTCATGGCTCCCCCTATAGGCCTTCCCCTGTGGAGATGGTCCGATACCGCCCTTTGCGGGATGTGATCCCTGAAGGCCTTTTGGCGGTTCTGGATCTATCGGGAATTCCGAATGCAAGTGAGGGTACAGAGAACCTTCTTCAGGTTTATAATCAAGCAGTGGTGGAGGCTCTGGATACCCTTGCTCCTTTCCCTGTTTGCCCGCTCGCACTCCGCCCTCGGGCCTCTTGGTTTGATGGGCCCTTGAGGGAGTTGAAGCGAGTGGGTCGAAGGTTGGAGCATGCCTGGCATAGATCCAGCCTGGATGCCGACAAACTTAGACTGATGGAG
The DNA here is from genome assembly GCA_016271365.2 of Neoceratodus forsteri. Taxonomy (NCBI): domain Eukaryota; kingdom Metazoa; phylum Chordata; order Ceratodontiformes; family Ceratodontidae; genus Neoceratodus; species Neoceratodus forsteri. Next base: position 1,797,881,484 of record CM057455.1, on the reverse strand, counting down.
CTTTATAAGGACTATCAGTCAACAATCTCCCGTAAGTAGGCAGAGTTCCTGTCCAGGGAGATTGCTGCAGCACAAAACCGACCAGCTCAGCTGTTCCGAACGGTAGACAGACTGTGCAAACCAGCCTGTCTACGAGTCCGGAAACTGTTTTCACAAACTGAGTGCAATGAGTTTGCTCTGTTCTTTGCTGATAAGATTGTCAACATCAGGTCGGAGATTCGCCTGTCACGCCCTATGGGGTTACTGGTGGTCGGAGCGGAGTCACGACTCCCTCTGTTTTGTTGGGTTGAGTTTGACTGGTGATCACGGATATCCTGCGGCTTCTCCGGAGTATGCGACCAACAAGCTGTAGTTCAGATACAGGCCCCACTCACCTCTTAATGGGGTGTGTGGATATGATTGGTCCAGTCTTGGAAGAGCTAATCTGGTGCTCACTAGAGTCGGGGGAGTTTCCCATCTCCTTGAAGGAGGCTGTGGTAACCCCCCTTCTTAAGAAACCATCCCTTGACCCAGATCCCCTTGCAAACTACAGACCAATCTCCAACCTTCCCTTAATAGGGAATGTTATTGAGAAGTTGTTGCACTACAACTGGAGAACCATCTTACCATCCATGATATCTATGATCTGCTCCAGTCTGGTTTTCATAAGAGATATAGTACTGAGACCACTCTGGTTCGGGTACTCTATGATCTCCTGATGGCTAGGGATCGGAAGAGTCGCTCCTTCTTGGTCCTTTTGGATCTCTCTCTTCAGCTTTTGACACCATGGACCATTGGGTGTTGCTTGGCCACCTGCGGTACAGCTGCGGTCTGTCTGGTACAGTCCTTGGATGGTCCCATTCTTTACTTTCTGGCAGGACACAGAGAGTAGTTTTGGGACTTTGTTCCTCTGACTCTCTCTTCCTGCCGTGTGGGGTCCTGCAGGGTTCAGTGCTGTCCCCCATGTTGCTCGCAGTGTACATGCTCTCATTAGGAGACATTGTGAAACGGTATGGGCTGAGTTTTCACTGCTATGCAGATGATACTCAGCTGTACGTGTCTTTTGTACCTGACCAGGATAGTGCACTCTCAGTATTTTCCAACTGTCTCGTAGAAATTCAAGACTGGATGAATTCCAGCTGTTCAAAGCTAAACCCTGTCAAGACGGAGGTGTTAGTTGTGGAGCCAGGTTGCTGGATAAAGGGGTTGGCTGCTGGACGGCCTGCTGGGCTGTGGCTTGGGAGCTCCCAGCTGCTGACCTCTGAACAAGTGTGGAATCTGGGGGTGTGGTTTTTGATGACGGGCTGACAGTTCGTTCTCAGGTGTCAGCCGTTGTCAAATCCTCATTTTACCATCTGAGGAACACCGCCCGGATTAGGCACCTCGTTCTGTCTGGCGATCTTCCAACCTTGGTCCACGCTTTTGTGACTTTGCGCCTTGATTACTATAACTCTCTTTACCTGGGGCTTCCTGGGGTTGATATCCACTGCCTGCAGCTGGTGCAGAATGCTGCCATCAGGTTACTGTCTGGATCTTCCTGATCCAGCCATATTTCCCCTGTGCTACGCACTCTGTACTGGCTGCCTGTTCAGTGGCAGATCACCTTTAAAGTCGGTTTATTGACTTCTAAAGCCCTACATGGTTTGGGTTCAAGTTACCTGCAAGAGCTCCTGCATCCCTACTGGCCCCTCCGATTGCTCTGCTCAGCCGACGAGGGATTGCTAGAGATTCCCAGGGTGCAATTGAAGACTTCTGGGGCACGGGCTTTTGTCTTTGCTGCCCCTACCCTGTGGAATTCTCTACCTCATCGGATACGAGAGTGCCTGACAGTGGAGAGCTTCAAGATTGCTCTCAAAACTCGTCTTTTCCAGCTGGCCTTTCCTGAACTGTGACATGTATTCAGATATGGTACTTGGAAATGTAAATTTATTAATTGTGACAATAAGTTTTAGAATGATTTACATTTTTTTAAATTTTAAGATTGTACAGCGCTTTGATAGTCACGAATTGCGCTTTAGAAATGAAGTTGATTGATTGATTGATTGAGTGAAAGGGACCTTGCGGTTTCATTGCAAAAGATCTCACTCCCACAGGCTCTGTCCCTGGACTTTGTGCACTGGACATGCAAGATGCATACATGCATATACTGATCTTTCCCTCCCACCACTGCTTTCTCCGCTTTACCTTCCAAGAGGAACACTAGCGGCTTTATGCCGCCAGGGGATATATGTGTTTCCATACCTCGATGACTGATTCCTGTCAGCACCGGCGAGGGACAGCCTGCCGGCTGCCCTGACTACTACCCTAGACCTTTTCCGGCAAGTGGAAATTACGGTGAATTACCCCAAATTCCACCTGGTCTCATCCCAATGCCTCCAATTTATTGGGGTGGTGCTGGATACTGTTCAGGGTCAGGCCTTCCTCCCATTGGACTAGGCGGAAACGCTGCATCTGTAGGCCATTCAAGTGGCAACCAGCCAATGGACCATGGCTCGTTCTGTCTTACACCTTCTGGGTCTTATGGCAGTGGCTATCTCCATTGCCCTCCTGGCCAGGCTTCACATGCGGATTAAGCAGTGGACCCTGAGGGTCCAGTGGGACTAGAAATCAGACGACCTGGATCACAGGATGTTCGTGTCCAGCCCCATGCATCGGAACCTCCATTGGTGGCAGAATCTGTCTAATCTCACCAGAGGGGTTCCTTTTCAGGCGCCCCTGCAGCTCAGACCCTGAAAACGGATGCCTTCAGTCAAGACTGGGGCGCTCATCCGGGCGACCACAGAACTCAGGGATCCTGGTCTCAGCAGGAGCTATCTCTGCACATCAGTGTGCAAGAGATGCGGGCTGTACTATATGCCGTTTGGGCTTTTCAGCCTCTTTTCCTTCCTGGGCCTCTCCTGGTGGAGACTGACAACATGTGTGTGGTCTGATACCTCAGCAAATAGGGAGGAGTGCGGCCGTATCCTCTGTGCAGGGAAGCAGTGCGCATGTGGCAATGGATGATACAGCACAGCCTACAGCTCATGGCAGTGCACATCCCAGGCGTTCAAAACGTCTTGGAGGACACACTCAGCTGCACTCATGCAAGGTCACATGAGTGGGAAGTGAGGCAGTCAGTAGTCGACATCTTTGGTGCAGTCACCCAGATCTTGATCTGTTTGCCTCCCCATCCAATGCAGAACTACCCAGTTTCTGCTCATTCCTGGGCGTGGTGTTTTCTGGTGAGATGCACTGTCTCTTTGCTAGACAGGATGGTTCTTGTATGCCTGCCCTCCCTTCCTGCTATTGCAGAGGGTGCTTCTGAAACTACAGCAAGAAGGGGCTCACATGATTCTCATAGCCTCTTATTGGCCTCGACAAGTGTGGTTCCTTCTGGTCCAGCAGCTGAGGGTGGAGCTTCCAATTCCTCTTCCCCGCTGCCAGAACCTACTGACTCAGGACCAGGGCAAGCTGGTCCATTCGTGCCTAAAGTCCCTTCACCATCACACATGGTACCTGGTGACATAGTTGTTGCATGCTTTGGGGTCTCTTCCAGAGTTGCACAAATCCTTGTGGGGGCCCGAAAGCCATCCTCAAGAATCACATATGCTATGAAATGGAGGAGGTTTTCCATTTGGGCAACATCCAAGGGTTGGGACCCTTTCTTTTTCCCAGTCCCACAGGTCATGGAATACCTACTACATCTCTCTAACCTTGGCCTTAGTTAGTCTTCTCTGAAGGTCTGCCATTTCTTCCTACCACACTCCATTTGATGGCAAAACCTTGGCCCAGTTGGAGGTTTCTAAAACCTTTCTGAAAGGAATTCTCCATCTGAAACCCCAAGTCAGGAAACGGTTCTTCCATGGGATGTGAATTTCATTCTTGAGAAACTCACTTTTCCTACCTTTGAACCAGCTGCAAGTTGCGACCTGCGCTACCTTTCCTGGCAAACGCTCTTTTTAGTTGCTATTGCTGCTGCTCAAAGGATTTCCGAGCTTTAGGCCCTGATGTGTAAGGAGCCTTATTTGATTTTCCACAGAGACCTGGTGACTCTGCGTACAAATCCTAGGTTTCTACCAGAAGTGGTTTCTGAGTTTACTTTGAATCAGACCATGCACTTGCCAGTGTATTATCCTGAGCATCCTAATCAAGAGGAGGCCATTCTGCACACGCTCAATGTGCACAGAACATTGCATTATTACATGCACCGGACAAAATCAGTCCGTAAGATGGATCAGCTTTTCATTTCCATTGCACCCAAGAGAGAGGGCACTGCAGTTTCTAAACAATGTTTGTCCAAATGGTTAGCAAACTGCATTTTGTTTTATCAGAAGTATAACAAGACCCTTCTGGTGGAAGTCAAGGGGCACTCAACCAGAGGCATGGCTGCATCTACAGCTTGTTTCAGGAATGTTTCTGCCACAGACATTTGTATGGCAGCCACTTGGAGCTCTGTCCACACCTTTACCAAACACTACAGTCTGGACTTTGCCTCTAGGCGCAGGGCAGGCTTCAGACTAGCAGTCCTTCAGGGCCTCCTGTTATAATCTGGTACCTACTGCAGACCTTTTCTGCCTCCTGTGCTTCAGCCTTTGTTTGAATTACACTGCTTGGGACTCAGTCCTAATGGTTATTACCTACTGCAGGAGCCCTCTCGAAGTAAGATAGTACAGTTACGTAAGAATTTACCGTAACAGTAGATCTTTGAGAGAGGCTCTTGCAGTAAGTACCTTTTTTCCCTCCCACCTTCCTCCTGCTTCTGCAGCTACTTCTTTCTAGCCTTTTGTTTGGCTCCAGGAGTCCACACCTTTCTCCTGTTGCACCTTTTTAGGTCTCCAATGGGAGAACTGGAAGGCGGGCATGGGGACTGCAAACTATATAGTGTCACACTGACATCTGTCACGTGACGTCAGGTGGGCAGCCCCCTATCAGACACTGCTAGCTAAAGTTTTCCCTGTGGTCCTAGTGCTTGACGGCTCTAGTCCTAATGGTTATTACCCACTGCAAGAGCCTCTCTTGAAGATCTACTCTTATGGTACACTACCGGTCAAAAGTTTTAGAACACCCCCATTTTTCCAGTTTTTATTGAAATTTAAACAATTCAAGTCCAGTGAATAACCTGAAATGGTACAAAGGTAAGCGGTAAATTGCTAGAGGCTAAAAAAAAAAAGTTTAGGTTAGCAAAAAACTGTTTTAGAGAAATTGCAAAGAAAGCCAAGGTGTCAGTGAGTACAGTTTCCTACACCATCAAAAGGCACTTGGAAACTGGATGAAACTCTGACAGGAAGAAGTCTGGCAGACCCAAAGCCACAACAGAATCAGAAGACAAGTTTCTGAGAGTCAACAGCTTGCATGATAGGCGGCTCACAGGACAACAGCACAGAGTGACTGGCACCCTGAACCAGATGGGCTACCACAGCATTTTGCAGCGCCATGCAGTACACTCTGGTCTACACCTAGTTGGTCAGGGATTCATCCTACAGCAAGATAATGACCCAAAACATACCTCCAGGCTATGTCAGAACTACCTTCGAGGAAAAGAACAAGACGGTAGGCTTCAAATCATGGAATGGCCAGCACAGTCTCCAGACTTAAACCCCATCGAGCTGGTTTGGGATGAACTGGACAGAAGGGTGAAAGCAAAGCAACCTACAAGTGCAACACATTTGTGGAACTTCTGCAACAGTGTTGGAAGAACTTCCTGAACAATATTTGATGTCCATTGTAGGAAGAATGCCAATGAGTGCCAGGTTACAGTATATCTGCAAAGGTGGCTACTTTGACGAGTCAAAAATTCAGATTAAATTTTGTTAAACAAAATGATTCTATGATTTCTTTTTTATCTCCAATTGTTTATTTGTTCTGTGCTTTAATTTCAGAGTACATTGAGACATTAACCTGCGTAAATTTCAATAAAAACTGGAAAAATGGGTGTGTTCTAAAACTTTTGACCGATAGGCCGAAGAAATCGCACAAGAACTCCAGGAAGCAGCACTGCCACCATTCTTCCTTGTCCTCCTTGGAAGAGGAGAGGCTTTGACACAGGCTGCATCAATGCTTCAAGAACTTAATGTGGCATCAGCTGATTATGGCTGGCTTGAAGTCGACTCTAGCTTCCACCCCCAGCCATCACTTGGTTGTTGCTCTCCAGACTGATGCTGACTCCCCAGGAGCTGGTCGATACCGTCTCTCTCTCTGCCTGCGGAGCCGATAAAGACCCTCCCGGCTCAGCTGAAACTGGCCTCTCCACCGATTCAGGTGAAACCACTACCTAAACAATCTAACTCCAGGGCTCCTTCCAAGGAGTCTTGGCCCATCAAGGGCCTTCTGCATAGGCTGTCTATTAACCTCACTCCAGATTGTCCCATGCCGGTCAAAGGAGACACAGGTGGCCGGCTGATCTACCCGGACTTCTTGGAGTCTGAGGACTCTGACTTGCATTCCCGCCCTTCGGATGAAGAATCCATTGGGAGTCTCTTGACGGAGGAAGGTCTGACATCCTTCATGGGCATCCTCTGTCTCATCTCTGAATCTACGGGGATGCCTTTGGAGCCCGTTCAGAAGCAGGCCAAATATCCCCTCACTGATATCCTCAAACGAGGGGATTCTCCAACAGAGGCCTTCCCTGTGGCCCAGCCTTGGAGCAGTGGCAGCACCCAGCCTCCTGCCCTGCGCCCTTAGCCCAGATGGCCCGCAAATACGCGGTTCCCATCAGTTCCCTCTTGGGATTCACAGAACACCCATCGGTGGAAGGGCTGGTGACTGAATCTGTGTTTCAGCGTTTGGGTAATTCAGGAGATACCGATGAACTCCCGGACAGAGAGTCCAAGAAACAGCCATTCGGCCCGGAAAGTCTATTCTGCTTCTTCGCTTGGCCTTTATCAGGCAAGCTCGGCCATCACCATGGCACATTTTTCTCATGCTCTCTGGGTGAGGTTCTTCCTCATCTACCTGCAGACCTCCAGACCATGGTCAAGCAGGTCCATGACCAGGGTCAGGCAGTTGCCAAACAGCAACTCTAGATGGCTGTGGACATTAGGGACTCTTGCGCCCACTCTGTGTCCGTGGTTGCCATGCGCCGAAGGGCTTGGCTGAGGGTCCTGACCTTTACGGCGGACACTCAGCACAAGTTGATGGATGTTCCCTTCCTGAGTACCAGTCTTTTCGATCCAGGAGTGGATAGTCATCTCCAGCACATAGAAAAGTCCAATGCCAGCTTGGACTCCATGACTTCTCCCCAGAAGGAATCCCAGGGTTCCAAAAAGCAGAAGAGAAAGTCGGTTCAGCCTTCTGCCCCTGCGGCCAAGCATCCCCACTTCCAGTCAGGGCAGCAACAGCAGCAGGCTTATTCTTGGTGCCCTCGACCCAAGCCAGGGTCCTCGGTGGCCTGTAAGCTGAGAGGGAAAGTTCCTGGTGGTCCCCAAGTTGGATCTTCTTCCTCCAGGCCTGCACAGTGATGGGATGGGGGTCACCAACCCCATACCTGTCACACCAAATCTGGGTCCTCCCTTGAGTGGAGCCGGCTCAGCCACTTCCTTTCCGCCTGGTCCACTGTCACAGCAGACAGGTGTGTCTTGGAAGTGGTCGGCCAGGGACTGCCTCTGGAGTTCAAGCAGTACCCGCTAAGCCGGGCCTGCACCCACGGGAGGAAATGGTTTCCATGCACACTCAGTTGGCTCTCCGAGACGACATCGCCCAACCCCTCCGTAAGGAGGTAGTGGCCAGAGTCACGGATCCCCCTGTCAACCTAGGGTTCATTTACAGGTACTGTCTGATCCCAAAACGGACAGGGGGCTGGAGTCCCATTCTAGATCTGTATGACTGTCATTGAAGCACAGGTCAGGAAGCATAGGAAAAACCAGGAGCAGTTGTAAAATTCACAAAAAATATTTATTTACACTAGCAGTAATATAAAAAAAATAAACTTGTTCAGAATAACTATTTACAAAGGAAGAATAAACAGCAGATTCATCAGAGTTTTTCTTCAATCTCTGTGTGTCCATCAGTTAAGAAGGGGAATAAAACCTTTTATAGGTACATCAGGAGCAGAAGACCAAGGGAGGGATAGTGAGGCTTAATAAAGGGAGGAGGGTGGGCAGAGGGAGACTGTGAAAGGCAGAGATACTAAACAAATATTTTTGCTCAGTATTTACAAATGAAGAGGGGGAGGTACATAAAACAAACAATAGAAACACTCTGGATACAGAAGTTGATACCAGCCCATTTACAGAAGAAAGGGTTCTGAAAGAACTCTCAAAACTGAAGGTGGACAAAGCAATGGGGCCTGATGGGATTCATCCCAGAATTCTAAAAGAACTAAGGGTAGAACTAGTGACACCACTGACTACCCTCTTTAACAAATCATGGGAGGATGGGGTGGTACCGAGGACTGGAGGAGGGCAGATGTGATTCCCCTTCACAAAAGTGGGAGCAAGGCAGAAGCAGGAAACTACAGACCTGTTAGTTTAACCTCAGTGGTAGGGAAATGATGGAATCACTTCTGAAGGAAAGAATTGTCGAGTATCTAGAGGCCAGAGGGGCACAGGACCCTAGGCAGCATGGATTCACAGAAGGAAGGTCATGCCAGACGAATCTGATAGATTTCTTTGACTGGGTGACCAAAGTAGTAGATCAAGGAGGGGCTGTAGACAATGCCTACCTAGACTTTAGCAAGGCATTTGACACAGTCCCACACAAAAGATTAATATACAAGTTAGCCAGCCTGGGAGTGGGTCCCAAGATGACAGCCTGGATAAAGAATTGGCTGGAGAATAGGACACAGAAAGTGATAGTAAATGGAGTCCACTCAGAAGAAAGGAGGGTTACTAGTGGAGTACCGCAGGGTTCAGTATTAGGACCGTCCCTTCAATGTCTTTATGTTTACATTGCTGAAGGACTGGAAGGAAAGTGCATGTCTCTTTGCAGATGACAGAAAGATCTGCAACAGAGTTGATGCACAGGGTGGGTGGAAAGGATGAGAAGGACTCGGCAAGGTTAGAGGAATGGTCAAATGTATGGCAGCTTAGATTCAGTGCTAAGAAGTGCAAGGTAATGCACCTGGGAAAAAAAAACCAGGGAAGAGTACACAATGGGGGGTGAGATACAAACAACAACAAAATGGAAAGGGACCTGGGGGTAGTCATATCAGATGACCTAAAGGTGGGCAAGCAATGTGAGAGGGCAGCAAGGAGGGCTGGGGGGATACTGGGATGCATAGGGAGAGGCATCACCAGTAGAAAACAGGAAGTTATTATCCCTCTGTACAGACAGCTGGTGAGACCCCATCTGGAGTACTGTGTGCAGTTCTGGAGACCCAATCTCCATAAAGACATAGACAGGATGGAAGCTGTCCAGAGGAGGGCAACTAAAATGGTGCAGGGTCTGACGGAAGACATATGAAGAGGCGAAGGGCTTAATATGTATAGCCTCGAGGAAAGGAGGGAGAGGGGACATGATAGAAACGTTCAAGTACCTCAAGGAATCAACAAAGTCCAAGAGGGTAGCATCTTTCGAAAAAAGAGGTGTGCAAGAACAAGAGGGCACAATTTGGAGATGGGGGGCAGCTCAGAGATAATTTAAGGAAGTATTTTTTCACAGAGAGGGTTGTGGATGCATGGAACGGCCTTCCGGAGGAGGTTGTGGAGTCAAAATCAGTGGTGGAATTCAAGCATGGGTGGGGGTAGGAAGAAGTAGGCTGCTGGTTAACTAGGATCTGCAGCTTATCCAGTAGATAGGGAAATGGGCAGACTGGGTGGGCCAAGTGGTCCTTATCTGCCGTCAAATTCTATGTTTCTATGCAAGCCATTGCAGCTCTGTCTTTTTATAAGTCCTTGCAACAACCCCCCCCCCCCAACAAGCATCCTGTTTTTTCTAAAATGTTCTTGTAAGTATCAGGCAGGTGCTGCTAGAATACAGTGTCCCAGAACTGAGACCCTATCTCCAAAGCTTTTGCAAAAGGCTTAAAAATTGCTCTCAGGTAACTGCTTGAGTTGAAATAGCTTTGCAATCAATCTCAAAATACAGGTTACTCACCTGTAACAGGAGTTCTAGGAGTGGTATATGTTGTTCATCCACACTTTGTGGCAGGTTTCTTGTCGCTTTAAATCTTGCCAGAAGGTCTTTAAGCTGGCTTCTCCCACCCGGCCGGGTGATAAAACCCTCGGCTCTGCCCCATGATGCCAGATCTAGCCCGCTGGAAGCCAGGCTGCGCGTCGAAGCCGGGGAGGTCGGGTGGATGAACAACATATAACAGTCCTAGAACTCCTGTTACAGGTGAGTAACCTGTATTTCTATGTTGTTCAGTCCACACTTTGTGGCAGACTCCTAGCAGTTCTCCGGGAGGAGGGAGGCAAGGCGCGTACTCCCTACTTAGGGAATAAGGACTAGAGAACTGAGGTCCCAAAACCAGCATCCCGGCGTGACTCTAGGTCAATGTGGTAATGGGAAATGAAGGTGTGTGCTGACTTCCAGGTAGCAGCCCTGCAGATTTCCTGAATAGGGACGTCCCTAGAAGCAGCCACCGAAACAGCGGTATGGCAAGTAGAATGAGCTTTTATCCCTTTGGGAGGCTCCATGCCCGCCAGCCTATAGCAGAGATCTATGCAGGAGGTGACCCACTTGCCTATCGGCCGCTTGGCTGCAGGTCTGCCAGGTGCGGCTTCAGTGTAGGTGACAAACAGCTGGCAAACCTGTCCCCGAACTTTAGCTATTCGCTACTTATAATAAGAGAGCGCTCTTATAGGGTCCAAAGTATGGAGCCTATATTCGGCCTCCGAGGTGTGATTGGGGTAGAACACCGGCAGAGTCAACACCTGGTTAAGGTGAAACTCTGACACCACCTTCCGAAGGAATTTCAGGTGGAGGCGCAGGACAACCTTGTCCCTGTGGAAGACCAGATAAGGAGACTCGATGGAAAGCGCCTGGAGCTCTCCCATCCTTCTGACTGATGTGATAGCCACCAAGAAGGTGGTCTTCCACGACAGGTGAGAGATGTCACACCTGTGCATCGGTTCGAATGGCTTGCCCATGAGCTTAGCCAATACCAGCAGTAGATCCCATGGAGGTGGAGGTTCTCACACCAGAGGGGATGTGTGGTCTAGGCCTTTGAAAAAGCGCCCGACCACCTTCTCCTGCACCACCGACTGCTTGCCAGCCCGCGCCCGGTAGGCAGAGATGGCTGCCAGGTGCATCTTAAGGGTCATCGACTGAAGCCCTAGCTGAGAAAGGGACCACAGGTAGTCCAGAATGCTAGCCAAGGAACAGGAGGAAGGGTCCAACCCCTTGTCCTGACACCAAATGGAGAATCTCTTCCATTTGAAAGCATAGCATTTTCTGGTCAACTCCTTTCAGGATGCCTCAATGACGTTGAGGGCCTCATCAGAAAGACCCAAGGCCTGTAACTCTAGCCGCTCAGGACCCAGGCTGTCAGGTGCAGGGATTGAAGGTCCAGATGGAGAACCTTCCCCCCCTTGTCGACTGAGAGCAGGTCCGGGCAGGCTGGAAGCCGCCTCGGGAGCCTGGAGCTGAGGCTGAGGAGATCTGGATACCAGAACTGGTGGGGTCAGTCTGGGGCTACCAGAAACAACTGCACCTTGTCCCTCTTCGCCTTGAGAAGCACCTTGTGGATCAAGGCAAATGGAGGGAAGGCATAGAAGAGGCCCGGGGTCCATGGCCTCGAGAAGGCATCCCCCTGCAGCGAGCCCTGCTGAGGGGGCAGGCGGGCATGAAACAGCCTCAGCTTCGCATTCTCCCTGGAGGCGAACAGGTCCACCTGAGGGTTGCCCCAATGGGAGAACAGATTTTGTACTACCTCCGGCAGGAGAGACCACTCGTGAGATGCAGTGCCTAACCGGCGAGGAGGAGATCCACCTCCAGGCTGAGCACGAGACAGCAAATGCGGAAAGCCTCCTTGCACAGAGGCAAGGAGTGTGTCCTGCCCTGATGGTTGAGATAGTGCATGGTCGTAGTGTTGTCTGTCTGGACCTGAACCACCTGATCCCATACAAACGGAGCGAAGGTGGTGAGGGCTAGTCACGCCACTCGAAGCTCCAGCAGGTTGATGTGGCATCGAGACTTCTGAGGGGACCAGAGGCCGTGGGCTCTGAGCTCCCTCAGATGGGCACCCCAACCCATCAGAGAGGCATCGGTCGTTAGAGTGACCGTAGGCTCGGGGCGGACTAACGGGATACCCTCCTGCAGGTGAGCTGGGACGAACCACCACTGCAGGCCGTCCCACATCTCCTGGGTCACTGTCACCAGCTGGTCCAGAGGACTGGAGCGCTGTGACCACTGGCTGGCCAGCCCCCATTGCAGGGGATGCATATGCAAGTGGACCCAATGGACCACGCTGGTGCCGGCCACCATGAGGCCCAGGAGGCACAGAAAGTCCCGGGCAGGGCGCCATTGGCCATCCAGAAATGATTGGGCAAAGGAGGAAAGGACCTCGGCCCTGTCCGCCGGGAGCCGGGTTCTGGCTCGAAGAGAGTCAAGTTCTGCCCTGATGAACTGAATCACCTGCGATGGCACGAGTTCCAGTTTTGCCTCACTGATGAGGAGGCCACTCTGAGAGCAGACCTGAAGGGCCAGATCCCTGGACTGCTCCACCTCCAACCTGGAGGAGGCTGCAATCCACCAGTCATCCAGGTAAGGGTACACCCGGACCCTTTGGTGCCGCAGGAATGCTGTCACCACTGCCATGCATTTGGTGAAGACCCTGGGAGCTGGAGAGAGGCCGAAGGGCATGGCCCAGAACTCGAAAAGAGATCCCTCTGCTCTGAAGCAGAGGAATCGCTGATGAGACGGACGGATTGGGACGTGAAAGAACGTGTCCTGAAGGTCCACAGAACAGAACCACATGCCTGGTTCCAAGGATGGAATGATCTGAGCCAAAGTGACCATCCTGAAGGTGCGAAGCCTTAGGAATTTGTTCAGGTCATGCAGGTCGAGAATGGGGCGCCAGCCCCCCCATCCGTTTTGGGACCAGGAAGTACCTGGACACAAACCCTGGGTCTGGAGGAGGGTCCGCCACCTCGTTGATCACCTCCTTCTGGAGGAGCAAGGCAATGTCGGCTTGGCTGCAGAATCCGTAGGCCCCCCACCGAGGGGCGACGGCTCGATAGGGAGGGAACTGATTATATTCCAGAGGCAGACCCCTGCCGACCACTTCTAGCACCCAGCGGTCCATGGTGATAGCAGACCGGATGGAAAAGAAGAGGCGGAGCCGTCCCCCTCATGGGTAGAGGGTGCCTTTTGTCTGGCCAGTAGCAGACACTGTACTACCACAAACAACAGGGAAAGGGTAAAGGAGCAACAGCCTTGCCTATCCTAGGAGCCACCCAAGGTACCCACTCAGAAGCCACTAGAGGTGGGGGTACAGCTGCATGAACCAGCTCTGCATGACTTCTTCTACTACCCCCAGCCACCAGTGCCTCCAGAGGTGGTTGTCAGGGTTGCCTCTCCCTCCACCTGCACCAGTGGAGAATGTGGTAACATCAGATGCTTGGGTCCTGCAGATAATAGCACAAGGTCACGCTCTGGAACTTCTGGAATTACCTCCAGACCATCTACCAGTGCCTTCTTCCTACCCTCCAAAGTACATCGCATTGCTTCTGGAGGAAAGATAAACCTTGCTTCAGAAAAGGACCATAGAACCTATTCCCTAGGAATAAAGGAACACAGGGTTCTATTCTCGGTACTTAAAAGTGGACAGGAAATCTGAGGCCCATTCTAAATCTCAAGGGACCTGAACTTTTTCATCAAATACAGAAAGTTCAAAAGATAACTTTGCAAGGCCTACTCCCACTACTGCAAGTAGGTGCTGTATTTCTTCCCTGGATATGCAAGATGCTGACTTGCATATCAAAATTGCCCCCCCCCCCCCAAGAAATCTCTCATGTTCTAGGGATGTGGATTTGATGTTCAACTCCACACTTCTTGCAGTGTTCATTTCCCTTTTAGGCTTGTCAGAATGTCTTCAGGCTGGCTCCTCCCACGAACCCAGGTGGTAGCTTCCTCGGCACCAACTCGTGATGTCAGTTCTTCCTTTTTGCTGGAAGAAGAAAGTTCTCTCCTTACTGCTGTCTGCGATGATTAGGCCCTTTGCTTCAAACCTTAGCAAATCTTGCAAAATCACTTTGTCTTCAGGCAATTTCTCAATTTCTGACATTGGACAACTCAAAGTCATCACTGGGATTGAAGAAGTGCGACTGCAGGCAGATGTCCCGGACGGATCCGCACACCTTGTGCATCTGCTGCCTAGGCCACGAACATGATCCCCAGGCATGTGGCCTTTGTCACACCTTGCCGACCGGCATACCCGGCTTCTCTTGGGGCACTCAGATGAATGGTATCCCCCCATTCACTCAAAGGACATCCGTTGGGTGGTCTCTGAGGCTGCAGGATCCGCTGAACAACTTGTGGTCTTTGAAGAGGCTGCGGCTCAGGCTGCGAGGCGTGCCTCTTTGGCTTTGGCCTTTGTGCCACTTTCTTTTGGCACCACTTTCACAGGGGCGTTTCGTGGTTTGTGCAAGTCCCTTCCCTCCTTTGGGCAGGGCCCCCTCTAAGGGCACAAAATCCAAATCTTCGAAGAAGAAGACAAAAAAGAAGCCTCGCTGTTGATTGTGGGATCGCAAGCACTCTTGGGCCTCAGATTCCCACGCTTCTCTGGAGGTTTCGACTACGATCAATCCTTCAGCCCAGGCTACTGGATCCACTTTCTCCCTGTTGGGCCAGTTGGTTGAGATGCCCATCGACCAACCTGTTGAGATTTTTCTCAACCTGGTCGATGCGTTGTCAGCAGATCAGGCTGATACTTCCCTCTCTGGGACTCCGGTCCTGCCTGGGTCAGACCTGCTTGCTGATCTGGACCAAACCCCTCGGGATCCAGTAGCCCAGGAGGTTCCTTGGTCTTTGCCAGCTCCCTCTGAGACGCACCGTCGGTGTCCCCGATGGTCAAGGTCTGGATTCCGAAGCCCCAAGCAGCCCACATCAGCACAGGTATTCCCGCTCTCGGCATTTGGGCAAGTGGCATCGCCACTACTCCTCCTCCTCTTCCTCCTTTTTTTTTTAATAGCGTTTTCCATTTTCTCTCCATAACCCACCCCCCCCACCTTGGATGTACACATGCATGTGGAGGCATCGCAGCTCACTTGGCGTCTTGAAATGCCTTGCCTGCTACATGTTTCTCCTGCTCCTCGCTGACCACTGGGCCTCCACCCGGTGGGCAGCGGGACTACTGGAAGACAGCGACCACCCCCTGGAGAGGAGAGCTGCCTTCCAGCTGCTCAGTCCTGCTCCGACCCCCCTCCCCCGTGCCAGCTCCCTGACAACCCGAGTCCGTTCTCGAACCCAGATCACCAGCACCTCAGCACCACCGAGCTGGACTCCTCTTCCTCCTTAGATGAGGAGAGGCTCCATGGTAAAATGTGTCAGTGCTACTAGGCGCTCATGTGACATCAGCTCATGTTTACCAGGGTTAAGCCAGTTCTGGTCCTCCACCCTGGCTCTTCCGTGGCTCCTGCCACTGAGGCCCCAGCCTACTCTATGTTGGCTGGTTCAGGCTCAGCCTATCTTGGCCTCTCCGCCCATCCAGGTGGAGCCCCCACCTAAGCAGCCACCAGTAGGTCCCTCCCTCGCCCCAAGGATGCCTGTACCGCTTCTGGGCTTCCTTGTCTGCTGTCGGTCACTGTGACTCCTGACAGATCCTTTAGGGTCAGTGGGGACTCTGACTGTTGACCCCTTTTCAATGAATCCTTGGAGTCTGAGGGCCCCTCCCTACACTCCCGTCCGTTGGACTCCGAGTCGGGAGAGGATCTGTCCACGGAGCATGGTCTCACTTCTTTCTCAGGCCTGCTATTCCTAATCTTGTCATGTATGGCACTCCAGATGGAGCCTCTCCAGAAACAGGCCAAGTACCCATTGACTGAGATTCTCGACTGGGGTGACTCCCCTAGGGAGGCCTTTCCGGTCACTGAGGCCATTCTTGGCCCAACTCTGGAGCTTTGCAGTACCCTGCCTCTTGCCCTACACTGTCAGCATGGATGGCACGCAATTATGCGGTCCCTACCAGTTCTCTGTTGGGTTTCACCGAACATCCCTCGGCCGAGGGTCTGGTGGACGATTCGGTCTTTCGGCATACCAGCAACGTTGGGGACATGGACAAGCCTCCCAACAAGAAATTGGAACATATGGCCAAAAAGGTCTATGCAGCCTCTTCTCTCGGACTTCAGCAAACAAGTTCAGTTCTTTTCATGGCCCACTTCACTTATGCCCTCTTTGGCGCCCTTGATGAGGTGCATCTCTATCTCCCAGCTGACTTGCAGGCCATGGTCAAGCAGGTCCGGGATCAGGGCCAAGCGGTGGCTAAGCAACAGCTCTAGACAGCCATGGATATTGGCGACTCCTGCGCCCTGTCTGTGGCTGCTGTGGTGGCCGTGCGCTGCAGGGCTTGGCTGAGGATCTTGACCTTTACGGCAGATACCCAGCACAACTTGGCAGATGCCCCCTTTTTGGGCACTGACTTGTTCAGGCCAGGGGTGAAAGGACACCTTACTTGCATAGAGAAGTCCAGTGCCACCTGGAACTTGGTTACCTCCACGCAGAGGGATTCCCAAGGGCTCTACGTTCCAGTGGTAGAAGCCCTTGCAGCTCATCTCTGCCCCTGCGGCCAAGCCATCCCAGCCCCCAGCTGGGCAGCAGGTTCAGGCTTGGCATCCCTGACCAGAGTTGGTTGCTTCAGTCATCCGAAAGCCAGGTGGTTGAAGTCCTGCTGCTTCCTCAGCCAGTCCGTCCTCTGCCTTTAAGCCTGCCCAGTGACAGGATGGGGGTGCCTCCCCCATGCCTGTCCTGACTCCCCTGGGTCCTCCCATGGGGGGCATCTCCGCCACTTCCTTTCCACGTGGTCTGCTGTCACCATGGACAGGTGGGTCCTTGAGGTGGTCGGTTAGGGCCTGCCTCTAGAGTTCAAGGCTTAACCGCCTTGCCAAGCACATGCCACAAGAGAGGTTATGGTGTCCATTGACATGCTGTCAGCTCTTCGGGAAGACATTGCCCAGCTCCTCCAGAAGGAGATAGTGGCTCTAGTCCCAGACCCTCCAGGTGAACCCAGGGTTTGTCTCCAGGTACTTTCTGGTGCCATAACGGATGGGGTGGTGCACCATCAGATCTGCACGACCTGAACAAATTTCTTTAGCTGCACACTTTCAGGATCCTCACTCTGTCTTAGATCATTCCATCCCTGGAGCAGAGCATGTGGTTCTGCTGTCTGGATCTTCAGGACACGTTCTTTCGATGAGAGATCTGCAGTGGTGGACAAGGTGGATGCGGGGATCCTCCACAGTGGAGACTCCCAGGAGGATGGCAAGAGCTCCCAGAGGAGAAGGAAGCAACTCCTAGTTGGGGACTCAGTTATTAGGGGGTAGTTCTGGATGTGCAAAAAAAAGGAAAGGACAGAGAGGTCAGGTGCCTACCCGGTGCCATGGCTTGGAGGGATCGGAAGCAAATCCAGAGGTTTGCTGGGGCAGCAAGATGAGAGGGTGAGCTAGATGTCATTGTCCACCTGGGGACAAATGTTCTGGCTGGGGATGAGGTGGAGAGCAGTGCAGAGGGAGTTCACAGAGTTGGGGAGGGGGGTCTTAGACAGGTGGCATGCATGGTAACCTTTTCAGAAGTGCTGCATGTCCGCGGTATGGGGGAGGCCAGTGTACTCAGCACCATGGGATTCAATGAATGGCTGAAGAGCTGAGGGATTTGGCTTCATTGGGGACTACCTGGAGAGATGTGGGCTTGTACAGGAGGGACAGGCTGCATCCATGTGGTGGGGGAACCGAGATCCTTAGTGAGAGGTTTAAATGTTTCACTGGCAAACATTTAAACTAGTCAAGGGGGGTGGCAGAATTGAGCAAGAAAAAAAACAACTGCTCCCCCCGTTAAGGTAGACAGATGGATGTTAGAGCCGAGAAAAGAACATTTAAGTTAGCCAAGGGGGTGGTGGAATTAAACAGAGGAAAAACAACTGCCCCCCAACAGTGTAAGGTAGACAAACAAGCTGATACTAGGGCTTTGGAAGCAACAGAAGGAAACACAAAGGAAGGAAATAGCAGAGAAGGCATAGAAAGAAGACATAGGGATCAGAATGGGGGCTGGTACAAGTGGGGAGATCAAAGCATGGAAAGCTATGTGTAGAAATGCCCGGGAGCCTGGGAAACAAGATCCCAGACCTAGCTGCTTTAATGGTGGAGGAAGACCTAGACATTGTTGCGTTCACCGAAAACTGCGCCACAACTCTTAGGTTCTGGTAGTGTGCGAAACCTGTTGCCACAACGGCACCAAATTTTACAATCTCGGGCGCAGTTGTGACAGTTTTCACGATTTATGGCAACTTGTGCCAAATATCTGGCACAAACTCCATTATAAAGGCCCCCAGGATTGCTGCAAGTTGGACCAAAAAAAGTTGCTCTAACTTGTTGCAGTTGACACATGATAGAAAATCCTGTTAGATTGCCACAAGCCCCATGCGCTGTATTGTCTGCACACCCAGGGCTTGCGGCGATCGACACTGTTTGAAAATCCTGCCCCATGTGTTATTTGGGGAATACGTTATGTTTGTGTCTGAAAAAGGTTTCTAGATTGGCTTGCCTTGCCCTTTTTTTGTTGCTTTTTCCATACTTTTATGTTGTTGTAGGTTTATCCTGTTCTCTTATGCGGTAGTATTAATTTTCTTATCGTAGATGAACTTTCATTTGTTGTATGACTCTAGTTATATTTCCATTGGCCTGATTAGGAAAATGTATTATATACTTTCAGGAATACAAGGTATGGGTTGAGTTAGAATTGATAATGCTAGTAGGTAACAGCTAAATGGACACATTATTTGTTAGAATCATATGCTGTGGGTTTTCCTGCACCTGACAATTGTTACAAGTAAAACCAATTTTTTCTTAGTAAAATTCTTGAACTGAATGTGTCACTCATTGACCCCTATTCAGCATTCTTGTTTCTGCATTATCGCATCTGCGGGTTTCTGTTCTTCTTCTTCACACTGCTCCTGGCCTGTAGATCATTTCTTTTTAGGACAGATAATTAGTTCAGTGTTAAATAAAAAAAATCTCTGCTGCATTACAGTAGGCTTTTTATGCAAACGCAGGCTTGCACATTTCATTTTTTGTAATAAATGATTTACTCTCCAGAAATTTCACCAACCTTTAATAGGTAGGAGGTGACCATCTCTTTTGTTCCCCCAGGATGCTGCAGACTTCCTGGTCTGACACCTGAGATTCCAACTGCTAAAAGTCAGACTCGGGCTCTGACAGTTGCAGTGAAGTTCAGTTAATTAAAGCTGGGAATCTTCTGACATTTTAGCACAAAGTGGTGTAGAACAGGTTTATTAATCGAACAGAGCTGTGTTTCTGTTCTTGATACAGTGCTGACACTGCGATTGTGAGAGTCACGCGAGCCCCTGTGTGGTTTACATGAAAGCCAATTAGAACAGACAGTTATAGCTAGGGACTTATTTTTAATATAAGTGGTTAAAGTCTAAAGTGTATTTCTTGGCATTAAGTCTTCCTCATAAATGTTTTTTTTATGTGTTCTTTTTTATTTTTCTCTGTTATTTTATTTGGATTGAACTCACCTCTGGATCTACTGATGCTGCCCACTTGATTAGTTTTGACTTGAGAAAAATGTTTTGTAAATCCTGTTGTACCAGCCTAACAGTCTTGCAAAAGCCCAGCTTGGTGGCACTGGGTACAGTACATTTATTGCCTATGGGAGACCCATGCTCAAATCTTGAACTTGAGTCCCGGCCCAGGCCAGTGGAGTCTTGGGTGGAATGCAGCGGTAGCGTGTTTAGACTCTGGGGCATGGATTGAGTGCCCGCTACATGGGCAGTTCCTGTGCCTGCTAGTGGCATATTATTACATTGTGAGTGACAACTTGTAGTTGGCTGTGGCCCAGGCTGCAGGTTGCTGCACTGGCACGAGGCTTCCTGTAGTGGAAGAGGGCAGGGCTGCTAGGGGAAAACATCACAAGACTAGCCTGGCACAGATGATGTCTACTAAGCCCCCCCCCCGGCATGTTCATGTACCTCTGATGCTCTGAGCCCCCCTCCCCCACTACCACCACCAAAAAATTGTTGTGTGATGAATAATGTCGGAATCCATTGGGGTACCTGGATGGAGTTGTCAGGGGACAGCAAACTGTCCTGATGGGAGTGGGGCTTCATGTAGGCCAGGAGTGAGATGGCTGGGGACAGCAAACAAAGAAAAACAATGATGTGGCAGGTCTGTCGACACCCTTCTGAACACTAATCAGCACTCATTGTGTATGATGAGAAACTAAAAATGGACCTTCTACCAGCAAATGTACTCAAAAATGACTGTTCTTTTTGCTTTCGAAGAGGACTATGTTGGCTACGTTTTAACTGTAGCTGAGTGTAATTCATATTACTGCTTAGCAGTCATTATATTTTTTTTTTATTCTAGTCTCCTGTTTTGTGGATTTTATGTATGGTACAGTAAGCGTGCTCTTGTACAATACTACCCTTCATTTTATGATAATTGTTGCGTACTGTTTAATTATCCACTGTACTACATTGGGTTCTATGAAAAGGATGCAGCTGGCTGAGAGCAGGTGCGTAGCTTATTTTGTGTTAACTCTAGCCTCCCCCACCTGCCAGGTGAGGGACTTCTAATTGAAAGGAGTAGCTAAGTCTTCAGGCCTTCAGGTGGATGACATCTCATTTCGGGGAGATACGGAGATTATGTGGCATAGTGCTTCCATCTGTGAGGCTCTTTCTAATAGAAATGGCCAGGGTGCTTCTCCAGGAAATAAAACTTTCCAGCCACAGTGACAAAGAACCCAAATAATATGCTCGATACAAGAAATGTGCTCACTATCCCCACTTAAAACTCTTTGCAAGACAGTACACAATATAGTAATTATCACAGCTCAATAACAGGAAAAGGGATGGTGATTAAGGTACAAATACAAGGACTTTAGGGAGCGGAACAGGTTCGGAGGGAAAAAGCCATGGCTAAGGCATTGAACAGTAAATGAGCTGTAATCCTCTCAAGCAGTAACCCATCAACCGCCAGTCATCGGCTGTTTATTAGCAAACCCTCCACCTGTGTGCCAAGTGACCCACAGTGCCTGTGAGAGCTCCTACAGTCTTTAACTTGGCACACAGTTTGCAAAATTTGCTGGCCTGTTAGGAGTCCAGTCGGTGTAGTAGCGGCAGATGCTTGAGGCTGTAAATACCAGATTCTTCTTAACACAAATAAAGGTTATGGACTGAAGTTCTGAATGAAATCGGGCTGCTGGTCATATTTCTACAGTTCTGCTGGATGTGCTCAGATAGAAACATAGAAGTTGACGGCAGAAGGAGACCGCTAGGTCCGTCTAGTCTGCCCTTTTGTTTTAGACCTATTTTGACACTCTAGTTGCCCTTTGTAGTCAGTACTCCTTTGTGTCTATACCATGCATTCTTGAATCTGCACACAGTGTTGACCCCCCACAACCTCTTGTGGCAGGCTGTTTCAGGCGTCCACCACTCTTTCTGTGAAGAAAAACTTCCTGGTGTTGGTAGAGAACCTTCCTCCTTGCAGCCTGAGGTCATGTCCCCTGGTCCTGGGACCCTTCTTGAAGTGAAAAAGTTATTTTGCCTGTACCTTGTTAATGCCTTTTATGCACTTGAATATTTCAGTCATGCCTCCCCCACCCTTTCTGCTTCAGGGAGTACATATTCAGTTCCCCCAGTCTCTCCTCGTAGAACATGTACTGCAGACCCTGAATCACTTTTGTCACCTTTCTCTGTACTGTTTCCACCTAGTCAATGTCCGTCCTGAGGTGAGGCCTCCAGAAGTGGACTCCGTATTCCAGGTGAGGCCTGACCAGCGGTCTATACATTGGTAGTATCACCTCACTCCTCCTGCTCATGATTCCCCTCCCAATGCAGCCCAGCATTCTGTTAACTTTCAATGTTGCCTTCTCACACTGCTTACTAACCTTCAAGTCATCTGAGATTCTGATTCCCGGATCTCGTTCCAGGTTTAAGGCCGCCAGCCTTTTGCCTCCTAGGTAATACTCCTTTCTTGGATTTTTCTTTACTATGTGCATGACCTTGCACTTTTTGGCACTACATCTCAGCTGCCACACTCCAGATCATTCTAGTTTCTTGAGGTCAGCTTCCATCTTGCTCACTGCTTCTGAGGTGTCCACACTGTTGCATATCTTGGTGTCGTCTGTGAACAGACACACCTTCCAGTCAGTCAGCGATGTCTGCTATAAAAACATTGAAGAGCAGAGGCCTTAGCACTAAGCCCTGGATGGTTTCTGTCTATCTATCTTATCTAGCCCTGCTTTATTTATTTAGTTATTTAATTAATTTATTTATTTAAGACTTTGTTAACCGGGGAGGGTGCGCTGGTCCAAGGGACCATTTACAGGCACGACCCGGGCCTAGTAGGCACAAGTAGGAAACAACAGCATAACACAAGTGTAACAACATCCATTAGGTATAGATAAAAATGCTGAGTATGCAAAGTACGGGCAAGATAAGTTGTCAAAAATGGTTAGCAAACAGTAAGGTTGAGCTACAGCTCAAAAAGGGAGCTAGTACAGATTGTTCATTATTGACAGTACAGTTGTTCAAGCTCAGTCCAGTGGAAGCAAAGAAATTAGCTGCTCTTAGGTTGACAACAGGGAGTTGAGCCAGGACCCCACCCACTCCCACCAGATACTGGATGTGTCTAGGAAAGGCAGTGGCAAAGGTAACATCAGAGGGGGAAGAGGGATGGGGACCATAGCGGAGGGGTGAGGGTGGGTGTTACCTGGAGGGACAGGTGCAGCTGTCTCCAATGAGGAGCCAGGTTTTAAGGTTAAGTTTAAAGGTATGAGGCATAGTGAATGATTTGAGCAGGGCAGGCAGCTCATTCCATAACGGGAGGGCGGGGTGCAGCTGAGAGGGCTTTCCCACCCATGTTAGAGGTGGTCTGTGGCATTTCCAAGGGAGGGACAGAGTAGGAGCGGAGATGTCTAGGCAAGGCTCATGGTGTGAAGAAGATAGAGGGGAAGCAGGGCCACGTCTGATGCAAGTGTCAGTGAGGCAGCCGAGGGTGAAATCAAAGCGACCTTGCAGAGAGAGCCAGTTTAGTGAGTGGTATAAGTCACAGTGGTGGGTGGAGTAGGAGGCAGCCAGCACAAAGCGGCAGATGCTATTGTAAACAGTCACGTGTCATGTCCAAAGGGTGGAGGAGACACAAGAGTAGACTGGGAAGCAGTAGTCCAGGATGGGGAGGAGGTTATCTCTAGCAATGGAAATGCAGGCCTCAGTGGTCAGGAGGGGTAGAGCTCGATATGCTGCACAAAGTTTCAGATTTGTCCTACAGACCACGGTTAACATGGTCGGTGAAAGAGAGAGAGGGGTCAAGTGTGACTTCCAGGTATTTGAAGGAGTGAATGGTTTCGAGGGCGGGGCCACTGGGGGAGGTGGACAAGGAGAGAAGCATTGGTTTTGTGGGCTCTGTTAAGGAAATAGCATAGCCTTGGTCTTTCTGGTGTTAACTGTCATCAGGTTGTCTGAGAACCAATTATAGGCGGCACAGTAGTTCAGGGTGAGGACAGAAGATAAGTGGGGGACAGATTTGTCGCTGTGGTATATAACCAGATCATCAGCGTAAAGGAGGTATTTGCAGGTGAGGCTGTCCGAAGCAAGGGTGTTGATGAAAATGGTGAAGAGAAGATGGCCCAGATGGAGCCCTGGGGGACCCAGGAGGAGACTGGTAAGGTGGGAGAGGTGGAGGAGCCTATGCAGACATATTGGGAGCAGCAGGTGAGGTAGCTCCGAAACCGCTGCGTGGTTTCCTCGGAGGCACCAATGGTCTTCAAGTTTAGAGAGGAGGAGAGAATGGTTAACCAGATCAAAGGCTTTTGATAGATCTACAGATACAGCGCCAGTGGCCTTCCCTTGATCCATATTTATAAGGATATGGTTGGTGAATAGGGCAAGAGCAGTGGAGATGCTGTGGTGCCGGTGGAAGCCATGTTGCTGGCAATAAAGGATATCTGTTTGAAAAGGTAGTCCCAAGAGTTGTTGATGCACGACTTTTTCGAGGATTTTACTTAAGTGGAGGAGGATGGATATTGGTCGGTAGTTACCTGTTTTGAAAATAGGAATGACCTTGACAGTTTTCCAAGCGAGGGGCATGGACAAGGTGGTCAATCTAGATTAAGAATGAAGGTGAGGCATTTGGCAATGGCAGGGGCTATCATTCTGAGTAACGCAGGGGAGAGACCATCAGAGCCTGGGCTCCCATGGTTTGGTAGTCCCTGGAGGAGTTTAAAGGAGTTCTACTGCCAATGGAGAAGCTCCAACCGCTGCACAGATTGGGGCTTCACTGTTCCGGTACCTGCTGCAGTCACCGTAAAAAAATCATTTGTTTAATTACCTCATCGCTCGTAAAATGCTGATAATTCCCCGGTGGCCCCAACATTTTTAAATATGGCACCACAGAACCACCGCGATCTTCCTGGAAACATTGCGAGATCATGACGTTTCATTACCCCAGCCTTAATACAGTCCCTATGTACGGAAAAATAACCGGGTCTGTATCTTCAGTACTCGGTGCTATTTTCCCAGAATTTGACTGAATCCCGTCTGCCTGTTCTGGTGGTTGTTCAGGTGGACGTTAAAGATCTCATGGCACATCATGAAAAGAGTAGGGGAGTTTTATTAGATAACCACTGACAAAATATATAAAACCATAATACACAAAGAAAACTTGTCACATAATAACAGAAGAAGAACATCATAACAAGGTATACTTAATACTCTATTGAAAGCGCAACACTAATACTAAAAGTCTCAATTTATATTTATAACTACATACTGTTCCTCTTACTGTGCTAAAATCCTGCTTAAGCATATTTTTGGAAAAAAGTTAGACCCCTCCACCAAATCATTGTTTTAGTGTTTGGCTGCATTTTATTTTCTTTCGTGTATATATATATATATATATCTAACAATGCCATCTCACAAAGTTTACTAAGGATAACATAAGACATTTGTTGCTGCTGAATCAAAAATTGATATCTGCTTTGCCAGAGATAATATTTGAGACATGCAAGAAACGCTATCAATGTACCACTATGATAATTTCTCAATAATGCCGTCAAGTTCCCCAAAACCAAATTGTCATATGTTAACTGAGCTAGCCATGGCAATTTCCATTTATTTACCAAAAAAGGCCATAAAATAGAAACATAAACATTTAAATAAAAAATGATCCTGAGTTTCCAACTGTAAAGTACATCCTGGGTATAAACAGTTCCTTTCATCAAGTGCTTTGTGTTTATTCCCACCTTTCACCCCCAATCAACCATGAGCACACAACCATTGCACATACCTCATTTTTTGAGAACCCTTTTGTTAGTTAATACTCTGTAAATCAGCTTATTTGCTGAAGGAGTGCAGTTCTTAAATTGTGGGTCAGATAGGCCTATACTCTCTGAGATCCCTTTGTACATAGTTTTCTGAGCCCCCAAGAGTAACCATTTGTTCTGTAACTTTCCATTTAACTAGCTTTTAAAAAGTACTGACATAAAATCTTTGGACGCTTTAGTAACCCTAGGAGCCATATCGTCCCACTGATCTAATACTGGCTTTACAGAATTCGAACCCCATTTTGAAGCCAGGGCTTGCTGGGGGTGAAATAATCGAGTCAAGTTTTTAGTCCAAAAATATGAATGAAAAAATCCTACTGGATTTATCATATTTACCTCGCCCTTCCTAATGGGTAAATAAGTCACCTCCCTTTTTATGGGGTTCAGCCTGCTTCCCCACAAAAGTTGCAAAAAAAAAAAAAAAGACTATGAAGTTTGGTATCAAAAATACTGGGTAAAGGAAAAACAGTTCCGATGTATAAAAAAAAACTGGTAACAAAATTGTTTAATTATAAATATTCTTTTCATCTTAGACTTTTTCCATCCCTTCCATTTCATCACCCTAGCCTCTCCAGCCTGTAATGCTTTTTCCCAATTAAATTTATCCACATCACCTGGACCATAAAATACGCCTAATATTTTAATGGGTTTATTAGTTATTTGAATGTCATTGGTGGTTGACCAACCCCCCAAAGAATTTCCCAAAAGCAAACCTCTACTTTTATCTTAAGTTCAGTCTTGACCCCGACACCCTGGAAGAGGCCTCAGTTTCCAACATTAATTGATCCAAGCTATTCCTATCACTAAGAAAAAAACATAAATCGTCTGCATAAGCTAACATTGTAACAATGTCACCCTGATGAGCCCCTGAGATACCTTTTATGCTTCCATTCACTGTTAATTTTCTGATAAAAGAATCAGTAGCGAAAACATACAGCAAGGGGCTTAAAGGGCACCCCTGTCGTACGCCTTTTCAAATATGAATATGTTTCCCTTCCCTACCTGCTATTTCTGGGGTGATGATTACATTTTCATATAAAAGTCAAATCCATTTTTATAAAGGTCTTAGGAATCCCATAATGTGTTAAGATTTTGAATAAAAAACATGGTTAACTCTGTCGAAAGCCTTGCTTTGGTCTAACGGAAGCAAGCACCCAGCTTCAGGTTTCCCTTTATAAAACTCATTTACCTCCCTCAGTATTGCCAGATTGTCTTGTATGTTCCTCCCAGCCAGGAATTGAACAAGTTTGTGCTGGATAAATTACCCCTGCGGCAACTACCCATAACCTTCCTTGCAAAACACGAGCGAGAATTTCAAAGTCCAAATTTAACCCTTAGGCTGCCAACAGAATTAGAAAGTATAGGAATTCTGGACTGATACAGCAGTCTGCGGCACAGCAAGGATTAAGAGACTAACAGGTCTCCAATTACCAATGTCCATTACCGCCCCAGATTTATGTAAAACAGATCACTAGTCCAAGAATAAAATCAGCTGGAACTTTGTCGTCAGAAAGGCAGCCATTATGGATGAAAAGGTTTTATAGAATTAATTTGGAATGCCACTAGAACCCGGATCTATACCCTATTTCATGGTGTTAATAACCTGTAAAACTTCTTGCTCTGTTATTGGAGCTGATAATGCCACAGTATTAGTAACATCCAACTCATTTGTCTTAATACCCATCAGGTAATCATCCATTTCCTTCTCTATACTGGAATCATTGTTGGCAAACATACTCAAATGATTTTTTACAATAATCTTAATTTCTTTTGTCTGAGCCACCTTTTCCCCTCTATCGTTAGCAAGGCAAGTGAACCTAGACCTGTTTTTCCTATCTTTGCACGGATTAGAATAAGGTGTTTTATGTGTGCCCAAACATAATCCATTTTGTAAAGAAGCAGACCTATCGTACTGCACCTTTTTCATTTCATTTTTTTTTTCCCAGTAATCTGATCTGATAAATCTGCATTGGAAACATAAAAGGCAGTTAAAAGCCTATATAATTGATTTTGTAAGTTCAAATACTATATCAAGTGCCTCCTAGCCATAGTTTTCCCAAAATCTTGCAGCTATTTACATGCTTCCTTCTGTGTGTCTAACCACCAAGAGTAAAGATCCTTTTATAGAGGCAACACAGAGGCCCTGGCTATGAAAACAGACAAAAACCTTGACTGTACTGTTTCAGTTAAACTGGAACAATTCATTTTCTACCTGATTGTGGGTTGTACTACTCCAATGTCTGTGTTCACTGTGGTTTTGATTAAAAGATGGTCTGAAAATTCCAAAGATAATACTGAAGTTTTAAAAACTTGAATTTTCTAGGACACAAAAAATAGGCAGAAGACAGAGAAGAATATGTGAAAAAATCCAGAGACGTGAGTAGAGTGGTAAGGGCAGCAAAGGTGGCTAGAGAATGGAGGTTAGTGCAGGGGATCAAAGAAGGAGGAAAGGATTTCTTCAGATATATCAGAGACAAGAGGAAGAGCAAAGATCAAATTGTTAGGATCAGCAGGGGAAGTCGGTGGATAGTAAAGGGGACTGAGCAGGCAGAAGTACTTAATGAATACTTCTGTTCAGTCTTCACCAAGGAGAGGGATGGGCCCATACCTGAGAAGAAGGGCGAGGTGGGAGAGGTGGAGGAGAAGCAGCCACGGATGCGGAAATCACGGTGAAAAGGATGAGGGAGGGCTTAAAGTCCCTGAAGGTGGACAAGGCACCTGGCTCAGACGGAATCCACCCCAGGGTGCTGAGAGAGTTAGCAGAGGTCTTGGCAGGACCGCTGGCAGACCTGTTCAATACCTCTCTGAACTCGGGGAGCATGCCCAGGGACTGGAGAGAAGCACATGTGGTACCTCTCCATAAGAGTGGTCCCAAGAACAAACCGAGGAATTACAGACCGGTAAGCTTTACTGCAATTGTGGGAAAACTGATGGAGACAAGGAAAGACCGGTGCAATTTCTTGAGAATAACAATCTCCAGGACAGCAGGCAGCAGGGGTTTGTCTCAGGAAGATCCTGCCAGATGAACTTGGTTGATTTTTACGACTGGGTTATGAGGGCACTGAACAGGGGACATGTAGTAGATGTCCTCTACCTGGATTTCAGCAAGGCCTTTGACTCGATGCCACATGGTAGGCTGACCTGCAAGTTGAAGAGTCTGGGAGCAGGGAGGAAACTGGTCAGATGGGTCGAGAACTGGCTGCAGGGTAGACATCACGCATACACACAGGCAAACATGGCTCAAAAGCTGAAGCAAAGGGAGCCAAGGTACAAAAACCACAGGACTAAAAATGAAAAACCCACAAAGACAACGAAACACAGTTATAAAAATTAAAGCAGCAGTTTTAGTACATGTACAGTAGTAGCACCCCTCACACACAGGGTAGACATCAGAAGGTAGTAGTGGGGGGGAGAGGCATCTGATCCCAGGGCAGTAACAAGTGGTGTACCACAGGGCTCAGTGCTGGGACTGGTTCTATTTAACATTTTTATAGCCGACATTGCAGTGGGGATTAAGAGCAAGATCAGTCTCTTTGCAGATGACACAAAGATTTGTGCCGAGGTAGATTGGGGGGCAAAAGTGCTTGGGAGGTTTGGCAAAACTGAAGGAATGGTCACACACTTAGCAGCTTGGTTTCAATGCCAAGAAGTGCAAAGTGATCCATTTAGGAGGCAAGAACCCAGGACACAATTGCTGGCTGGAGGGTGTCCCATTAACAAAATCCAAGGAGGACATAGATCTGGGAGTGCAGGTAATCGGGGAGATAAACTACTCTGCTGTTTGCAGGAAGGCAGCAGTGAAGGCAAACAGGATGCTAGGGTGCATAGCAAGGGGGATTACTTCTAGGAGTGAGGAGGTTATCTTGCCCTGTACATGTCCCTGGTGAGACCGCACCTAGAGTACTGCGTGCAATTCTGGTGCCCCTACTTGAAAAGGGACATCAAACTACTGGAGGGGGTACAGTGCAGGGCAGCATAAATGATCCTGGGGTTGGGGGACAGACCATATGAGGCGAGACTGAGAAAACTCAATATGTATACCCTGGAGGAAAGAAGGGGGAGAGGGGGGATATGATTGAGACCGTCAAGTACCTGAAGGGTTTGAACAAAGTAGACACCAGGTGTATGTTCAATCTGAAAGGCGGAAGGGAAACCAGGGGACACACTATGAAAATGGAAGGGGCAGGTTCAAGAGGGAACTGAGGAGGCACTATTTCACAGAAAGGGTGGTGGCAGGGTAGAACGCTGTGCCAGAGGAAGTTACATCATTGCAGAGTGCTGGGGGCTTCAAGTGGGGGTGGGATAGATTCAAGGGGGAGAGTACAAATCAGAAGTGGTGGGAGATAGGGGAGGGCGTATGAGGGAGGGGGGGCAGCTGCAGTCTAATGGACTCAAGTGCTGCACACTCGAGTAGACTGGATAGACCAAATGGCCTGTATCTGCTGGCAATTCTGTATGTTCGTATGTAAAAAAAAATATTCAGTCTTAGTATGAAGGGGCCCTCTAACAGAAGTGTAATGTACTGAAGGGGAAGCATTCTGAAAACAAATCGGTTAATTCGGCTGTGTCTCTACAGTGTTTTAAAGCATGGGTATCGCAATATATTTTCTTCTTTTGTAATTGTTGAGTATTAATGTCTAATGTGCAGTTGAAATCCCATCCCGTATATACATTCTGAATTGTAGCTAAATATGGTTTCGCCAATTGCCATAACTGCATCCTATCCGCTTTACTCTGAGGGCCGTCGATTACCAAAAATCAACTGTACTGGTCGTACCATAACTTGTCAATTAGTAATGCTCTCCCTGGCTGAACGTCTACAGTTTTTTGAAATCTAAGGCCCCCCACCCTTAAATAAAAGTCCCACCCCATCTGCTCTATCTGGCCAGAATGACCAATAGGATGGACTCCACACCCAGGCTCGCTTAACGTGCGCTACTGCTGAAGTTGAATTTAGCCACGTTTCTTGTAAGAAAGAAAAATCACCTCACAAGCCAAATCTTTCAATAAAGAGAAAACTGCATCCCTACTCTTACTTTTCAACAAACTACAAACATTTGCTGAAGCAATAGAGAATAACAGCATTCATAAAATAATGTAAAGTTCAGTTTCTTCTCTCTCTTTTTTTTTTTTTCTTCTTTTTCTTTGCTACAGGTATCTTTTTCCTTTCCTCTTCAAGTTGTATTGATGTGGAAGAAGAAACGCCAGAATCCAGCTCTCCTGAATCAGTATTACCCCCATCTTGGGAATTCAGTACCTCAGAAGGGTTTGTGGTGGCCACCTCAGCCTGGCTTATTTTTTGGCTCCGCAAGCTATGTCGTCAGTCAGTCATTTGTGACCCTGCGTGCACCAGAGAAGGGGGGGCATCTGAGAGGTTTCAGTTTCAAGTTGAGGAAACACAGCAAGAATTCTCTCACTGGATTCTTCCACCATTGGAGTGTCTACCCCTTAAGCATTGCCCTCAGCCTCTACCGGCTGGGCTGAGTCCTGGTCTTGATTATCCATAGGGATATTTGCTGTTTGGGGGGGGTCCTTCCTTGTTGCAGACTGGAATATAGATTGTCTATCCTGTGCTTCAGCTTGTTGAGCTTTCCTGATCAACTCGTCAGGATTTACACTCCTTGCGTTATTCTTTGAGGCCCAGGGGCAGTCCTGGAACACATGCCCATAGTCATCGCATAAATTACATTTGACATGATTATTACATTGGGAACTGATATGTCCACACTCTCCACATAACCCACATCTCATAATATCACATACATTTGATAGGTGTGTTCATGCTCCAAATCTGTAACAGGCCTGTGGTTGTCCAGGGTAGAAACACACTCCTGTCTCGGTCTAGAAAATAACTGTTTGGGATATGAAACACCGCTTCCTCTGTATGTCTTAATTTTACTCTGAACCTCCAGCCCCCTGTCCAAAGATATTCAGAGTCAATAATGTCCTCTGGGGCACTCAGCACATCACATTTTTGGTCTAGCCAGTGAACAGTGTCTCCAACATGGACATTTTCATTGTGAAACGTATCAGTGATATTTTTAATAATGGGCTTGGTTAGTGGGGTCACCACAAAGAGCGTGCATGGGAGCAATTTCAGCTGGTTATATTTATTCCAAAAGCGCTCCAGGCCTTGCATGGACCGAAAGCTAATGTCAAAGTTTTCTTCACCTGATATGTGGATCAGGGCGTGTATTTCAGAGGCCATGAAATGTAAAGAATCTTTCAGGAGTGTCCTGCCCATATATAATCTGTCTGGTCTGACATCTAGGCCACCTCTGTATCTGAGGCGGACAGCGTTTCTCCTGAGGGTTGGTTCAGCCCTTTCAGAGAAGTCTGTGAACCTAGCACTTCCCTTGGAGGGGGAGAACCCTGGTTTACCCTCTGGAAGGTGCATTTGGCTGTGTCCCAGGCCTGTGAGAGTCAGTTAAGACCTCTGAAAACATTCTCAGTCCAGCAGCATTATCTTTGCTAGGACCTGCCCCTGTGTCCTCTGCCATGGGGTCACCCCCTTCCTTATTGGTTGGTTAGGCCTCTTTGGATGCCATAGGCATGGCAGTGTCCCCAGCCCTGGGAGCAGACGGTCCCTGAAAAACGTTAAAAGGCTCAGAGCAGCATGCCCCACTCACCTCAGCAGGCCCTCCTGCTATCTTAGCAGTCATCATGTCCTCCTTAGTCAATATACCAGACACACCCTGGATCATTTCAGGAATTACCTGACCAGCATTAGAAGCCGCCTGCTGCTTTTCCCCCTGGACTGGCATTCTTGGTGTGGAAAGTGAAACCCAGTCATGGTCCAGTTCCCATATCCACTCCTTGGATCTTCTCCAACCTGCTCCGTCTAATGCAGCCTCCGGCAACCAATCCTCCGACCCCACTTCAATGCCAGGTTGCAGCCCGAAAGCCACCGCTACTTCCTCTCGTGCTGACCTTTCTGCCATGGCCAGCCTTTATGCTGCTTCTTTTTCCTGGTTGCCACAGGGAACCTCTCCAAACGTAGAACTGAAACTGGCCCAGTGGCGGAGCCGGGGGGTGGGGCGGTCGCCCCTCTTGGCTGCCCCAGTGTGAGTAGTGGTGCCCTGACACCATCTTTATTCACTGTTTAGTGCCCATTGTGGAGCCTGTCATTGACTGAATGGCCCTCCCTGGCTTCCAAATGATCCCAAACCTGGTTCCGCTACTGGAAACTGCAGATCGATTCTTCCGACCGACTCTCCTCCTGTTGCACTCCTCATTTTGATGCCTCCTTCCACTTTTCAAAGAGCCGTTTGCCCTCTAAGATCCAGTGTACCACATGCCACTTTTCCTCTAGTTCCTGCTCCATTTGCTCAGATGCCTTTCCAGTATCCTGGTTGGTGTTTTTAAAAAAAATATTCTCTGCATCCATGTCCTAGCCCATGAGGCTGTCCACCTCTGAATCCTCATCTGATACCACAGCCAATGATGTGGAGCAAAACAGTTCCTCATCATCCATAAGGGCTTCAGCCTGCCTGCTCCTTGCTCTCCTCAGCCAGCTCTGAATCCACCATGCTTGATCAGCAAGCTGTCAGGGTCACCTGCCGACAAGTAGGGTAATTTTCCCAGTTTTCTGGCCAAATTTCCCCCATTCACTAGAAATAACCACCGGCAGCTTAATCTGGTTCAATTTCAGTTGGTTACATCTGTACCCCCCACCCCCACCCCATCACCCCTGAAAAGAGACTTCAAGTCTCAGTGGGCCTACCAGGTCAATCAAATTCAATGAATAAATAAATAATGATACACTCTTCAAAGGTAGAGAAGTATGTCTTGTCACAGGTTGGCAACACAGTTTGTTGTACCTTTCTAAGAAGATTGTGTGACATTGTTTGCTCATGGAATGGGATGGGCATTAGGAATGACAACCCCCAAGGAACACCCCACCACTGATTTGCCAAGACTCTGGAGATCCAAAACCCTAATTTTCTTTCTTTTTGCTGCTTGTGGGGGCGGGGGGCGGTGGGCGTTGAGGTTGGATACCCTAACATCACATTTCCCTACTTTTGTGGCGTTAAGTTGCCCAAACTGGTGCATTAACGTATTTATTTTTGCTACACACACACAGACACATACGTATCAAGGGAGGGACGAATACATCATTAAAATAGTGTGTTTCTTGCATGTTATACTCCGTATAGCTCTGTTTTTTCCCTTCTTAGTTATGTCTTATGTAGTTCCTCTGCCCCACCACCACCTACTCGCTCCGTTTTCATTGCCTGACGGGCTACTTTTGCATTGTGACTGCATTCTGACAAGCTGTGCTTGATTTTTACAGTAAGTTCCCAGTTCACAGCACTATATGGAAAGTACTAAAAAAACTAAAATACATTTCTCTCATAGCACATGCTACCTGTAATTGTGTTAATTCTTGTTATTTTGTAATGACTTCATGGTCTATGTAACATGCTTGACTTGGACACCTTTGAAAAGGAGCTCTTGAACTCGGAGGTCTTCCAAACAATACGTATTTCATACTTACATATATACATGCATACATTCTTAAAGCATTTTCTTAAAGTAAATCAGGACTAATGAGAACCTTTACAAACTCCACTCTCCCATGGTGTTAATGTAAGATATCCAGTAGGATGCCCCTGAATAAGCTTTGTATTCACAATGCAGTCTTGACAGTGTCATCCTAGTACTCGTGGCTTGACCACTCATTGACAGGAAGCACTGCTGGCAACATTACAGAGTTTATAAAAATCTTATCTTTGATCAACTCTTGGAATATCCCCTGTATAGGGCATATGCAATGGCCTGACCCAAAATATGCAATTTACCTTGAAGTGTGAGGGGAGCAGGACCATAACTCACGAGTGACAGAGCCATAGGCTGTTGGTTAACTAGGATCTGCAGCTTATCCTCTGGGTAGGGTAATGGGCAGACTAGGTGGGCCAAGCGGTCCTTATCTGCCGTCAAAGTCTATGTTTCTATGTAAGTGAGTTATAAAAGTCAGCAGACTTTATGAAAGTCAGTGGACTAGTACTCTCGGATAAAGATAAAACATTGATATCTTGTCACCCCATGGTATGGCATGTATGCAGTAATTAACACATGACGCGGCATGTGGTTATTAGGTAAGTACCCCCGTTGTGGGTTAATGTCTCATGCCCTTAAGTCACAGGGTGGAGGGAATGCAGTAATCACCCAGTAACATGCCCTGAAGTGTGTTATTGGCATTTATAAAATGCAAGGCCACGATTTTTTCTGCGGCACTTTGTGACAGAGTTCTGCAGTAGGATTACTATTTGTTGCAGAACTTCTTCAGTGGTGGTTCGTAATTTCTGTGGCACCAATGAACTGCCATGTCACAGCATCAGCTTGTCATCCTGACACCACATCCATGGCAATGGCTGGGGCAGACGGGATGGGGGGACACACAGCACCACTAGTTTAAAAGATAAACCCACTGACTTTTAGAAATGATATATTTTTTTAAAAAGCTAAAAAAAATCTATCACTTAAGGTTCTGTCCTGTTGCATAAGTGAAATGCACAGCAGAAAACTTGTGCGATAAATTATTTATCTATACTCATGCTGTTTACGCCACTCATGAGGTCCTCACTGTGTATCACGTATATATTTATATGCGATCTGTAATGTAGTTTTTAAAAAATAAATGTCCCTTTTTTGAGACTGTCAAATTGTATCCTCATTACTACAGGTCCCTTTGGAAATGGAACTAACAGAATACTGGAGATATTTTAAGACTTATTTTTTCATGCCAAACCACTTCTCCTGATGCACTGCATTGCCCAGTCAGGCCATGACATGCACGCGAACCTCTTGTGAGGGAAGATTTCCCAGCCTTTCACAAGGTGTCACCCGTGTGACAGAACACTGTGCCATACCTTCCCAGACCCGGAGCAGTGGTGTGTGACAGCGCTGGTCCCCCCATCCTCGTGCTGCCCAGCCAGCTTCCTGAGCTCAACTGCAAACTTGAGCCTCCGGCACAGGAACACAACATGCTACCCGCTGGCCTAACGGCTGGCCATGCATGCATTTCTTCATAACTTAAATTATATTACCGCGTGATAACATGTAATCAGTCACCCTGGCAAAAATGTGTACAACATAATTCTTCGTTTAATAGGTCTGTTCTTTCAACAGGTCTACATATCGTTATATTCCGCCCCTCTGGGCATAATTTAAAAAAAATTTTTTTTTTTTTTGGTAAGACAGGTTATTAATTTACCAGCTCTTCATTTCAGAGGCTTCCCTATACCTAAAAGGCACAAATAAATCTGTACAAAGTAAGGTATTTAGTTAAGAGGGCTATGCTATTGTCAAGTATTTGTTTAAGTTGGCTCCAGTGTAATAACTTAAGACTGAACATTTTATTAGGCTGTAGTACAAGTTATGCAACTATCTCAAGTACCTGATATGCTATGTCACTTCCTCAGGGAATGGGAGCAGTGGTAGATAAATGACTATTCATTTCTGTGGTAGAATACAGCCCTGCCATTAGCTAATGTATGATGTGATGTCATTGATAACGTCACATGCTGAACATAGTGAGGTTTGAGATATAAAAGGAGGGGAAAGGAACCAAGTGCTGTGGGAAAACTGTAGATATTAATGAAAAATAACCAAGAACAGTGAATTCTGCGGCATTGCCGATATTCTATGGTAGGCTGCAAGTTCTGCACAAAATTCTGCAGCCACAGAATTCTAGTGGCCTTGGTAAAATGGCACCAAAATAACCAAAAAAAAAAAAAATTTGAAGAAATTGTTAAATTAAGATTAGGTTGTTATCATT
The DNA here is from genome assembly GCA_016271365.2 of Neoceratodus forsteri. Taxonomy (NCBI): domain Eukaryota; kingdom Metazoa; phylum Chordata; order Ceratodontiformes; family Ceratodontidae; genus Neoceratodus; species Neoceratodus forsteri. The sequence goes on along the minus strand of CM057455.1, from coordinate 1,797,845,312 downwards.
GGTAAATCAGTTCTCACACCAAACAGCTAGGAGGTCAAACTGGCAGGCAGTTAGGTTACTTATTTTGGTAGTTGAACCTTTTTTGTTTCTCCCAACTGTCACAGTTACAGAGAATTCAGCAGCAGTGTAGTTCCAAGACCTGCAAGGCACTTTCAAGAACCGTGCTGTTACTGATCAGTTACCACACAGGTTTGGGCAGCTATTGACTGATCATATAACTGGATTTTTTTTGCCCATTTTATAACTAAACAATAACCCACATCAGGGCATGTGCTTCTAGAGAATTAATGCACACCCTGCTGAATTGGAAGGCACGAAGCCAATAGCTGAGTAACATTTAGCGCCCCTGGAAGCTGCATTAATTCTCAAGAAACCCATGCCCTGAAGTGGGTTATTGCGCTCATAAAATGGAATTTTTTTTTTTAATGGGAAATATTTCATTTTCCTTTTGGTTATTGCAAGGTAGAATAGGTGAGTTTGGTAACGAAGGCTGTGTGTCCTTGAATGAACCTGGGAACTGCATTGATTTTGAAGAAACCTACACCCTGTTGTGGGTTTTTGTGTTTTAAAAAGTGGAAGAAATATTTTTATTTTGATGGAAAAAGGTTTTATTTTTATGTAGTTAAGTTGTTGTTAGGTAGATTAGGGCAGGATAGCCATCTGCAGATTCTAGGAAAATCAACGGTCAGATGCTGTGTTTATACCAATTAAGTTGTTCAATTTGGTCACTTTTTTAAACCCCATATTTTATATATATATATATCTCCAGCACAGTCCTAATTGGACTGTATGTGTGTAAAAAGATTATTTATTGAAACTATTTGATGTTAATCTCTGCAGGAAATGGCAAAGATCCTTAATCATCCTCGAGTGTACTCCTTCCTCCATGTGCCAGTGCAGTCAGGCTCGGACAGTGTTCTCATGGACATGAAAAGAGAATACTGTGTTGAAGACTTCAGGCATGTAGTCCGCTTCCTCAAGGAAAAGTAAGTGAATGAATATATTGTGAGTCATCTTTGGGTGTGAAAATGCATGGTGGATAAAGCACATATTCTCACACAACACCATTAACTGACATGGAAAAAGCCTCAGGCTCCTGCAGTGAGTTGGGCGTCGTTACTGCCTTGATGGTTATTTCACTGTTTATTTTTGTTGATGTCTTGTATCTCCGCACGACATTCTTATTATTTGTGAGTACTTCTCCAGTGTTGTTCCAGTAACACAATGGTTCAGACTCCTTTTTTCTTCAATATGTTGCCTAGTTAGAATATTGCTTGCTCAGTGCTTTGCACATGTTTCCTTTTATGTGGCTTTTGTGCCTCACATACCTGTTCAAGAATCTGGAGTTGGTTCAAACGATGACAAGCAAATAAATGGTTAGGTTTCACAAAGCAATGTTTCATGTTCTTAAGCTAAATGGATGTGCTTCCATACCTTAATCTGTGGGCTTTACCTGAGAAGTCGTAGCCACTTAATAGGGATTGTTAGAATGATCTGTACCTTGTCTTTACATCTGTTCAGATAGGACAATTATAAGCCTTGCAGAGAGCAAGAAGTAGTTTTAGCAGTGTGCCTCCCACCTCTCATAGCTACTGAGCGAGTCTTTCTTTACCATGAAAACATGGGGTATTCACAAAAGAGATAGTAGTCGTACCCCCCCAAAAAAATATATATTATTCATATCTGTGAATGTAGCAGTGATGTTTGCAGCTGTCAACCAGATATCATTGCAACAGAATGGGGGGTCCTGGTCCTGTCAGTAACCCTGTGCATTGATTGCTATTTATTGCAATTAGTGTGTGTTGCAGAAATGTGCACCCTAATGCACTTTACTTGACATTGATTTTCTCAGTGTGAATTATTTATATTTACACCCTGGTCCTGTATACACTAAAAAAAGTTCTTTAGAATGTTTCTGAAACCAGTTTTGAGCATGGGGTGTGATGCGTCCGGACACTGTGCTGTCCTGAATGAGTTCCCGAGCATCATTGTTGTACTAATGCAGGTTATTATGAGTGCTGCAGTGCATGCTAGGGTACTTCAGATTGGAGGTATCACTGAAGACTGCGACAAAGATGATGGATGAAATCTTAAAGCATGTTCTGAGCTTTCCAATTTGGTTTATGCAATTTTTCATGGCTTCTTAAGCTTAGAAGTCATAGTCGTTTTCCTCAATCCAGGTTAGAGCACAGCATGAGCCCACACACTGCTGCTAACTCAGGTTAAGGAAACCGCATTGATCTGAGGGCTCATCTGCCTGTGAGCAGGGCTGAAGCACTGTTTCAGTATACAGATTTTATCATGGGTTTGTACCGTGCTATATAACATGTGCACAAACTTTTAAATCCGTTTTAACTGTTCCAGTGGTTTAAATAGCATAGTGTGGAGAGGGGCCCAGAGTTGCTGTACTCTGACTCTTGTTGCCTGTTTGTGTGAGTACTGTTTAGTTTTTATTGTCTGTGGATTTCTATGCATTGCACATTAACTGAATGTATGTGTAACCATTGCTGCTGGCTGCCTCCTGGGACTCTCTTGTTAACTTAACTGTTGTAGGTGATGCATTGAAACAAGGCTACCATGGTTGCCCCGGCACTTTGAATCCTTGTGGATGATTCTTCTTTCCCTGAAGAAGAATACACATGGAATCAAAGTGCCAGTGCATAGTGCTGTCCAGTTGTTGTTCAGCTCAATAAACGGGAGGCACTGGAAAGGAGCAGGAAAATCCTAGCCCCCCCCAAACAATCACGGTAGTAAGTGTGGCAAACACCAACATGGAGGTGTCGACAGGGAGAAGGGCAGGGGTAAATGGAGAAAGTGACAAAGGCAAGAAGGACAGGGATGGGGCAAAAGGGGGTAAGGCCATCAGGAAATGGAAGGTAATGAGTACCAATGCCCATAGTCTGGGCAACAAGCTCCCTGAGCTGGTGGCCTTAATGGAAGGGGATGCCTGGATATAGTGGCAGTCACAGAAACATGGTACACAGAGAACCATGACTGGGATGTTAACATACCAGGTACATAACCTACAGGAGAGACAGGCAGGGGAGAAGAGGGAGGAGTAGCTCTCTATGTAAGGAAGGGATAAAAGCAACTGAACAAAGAGTAAACAGGGAGGAGGAGGCACTGTGGGTCACCTTGGAGACTGGAAAGGGCACCACAATCCACACAGGGTTGTGTACAGACCCCCATGTCAGGGGAAGGAATGGACAAGGATATGATGGAAGGCATTCTTAGAATGGCAGAGAAAGGGGAGATACTGTTGATGGGAGACCTGAATATATGCCAGATGTTAACTGGAGCACATTTGCTGCAGCGACATCCAAGAGCGAGGGCCATTCTTGATGCCCTGCAGGTGGCAGGCATTAGACAGCTAGTTTGGAACCCACTCGTGAGGAGCAATCTTGAATATACTCTCAAGCGGGGGGCAGTGAGGATCTCAGATCTAGAAGTGGGTTGCCATCTGGGGACAAGTGACCATCAAACAGTGTGGTTCACGTTAAACTCAGCCCAGAGTCAAGCCTACAAAAGTGAGGGTACTGGACTTGAGGAGGCTGACTTTGGCAAGATGGGAGAGTGCCTCAGAAAAGCACTAGCAAACAGGCTAGAAGGAGGTGTGGAGCAACAATGGGAATTATCAAAACTGCCATCACAGAGGCAACAAGCCTTTGTGTGAAGCAAATAAACAAATCAAAATGAAAGAAAAAGCCACTATGGTTCTCAAGAGAGGTGGCTGTGAAAGTCAGGAAGAAAAAGATAGCATTCCAGAAGTATAAGGAAAAACAGAAGGAACAGGACAGAGAGCTGTACCAATTAAGGCAGAAAGAAGCAGGGAGGGAAGTCAGAATAGCAAAGGCCCAAACTGAGGAAAGACAGCCAACTCAGTTAAGAAGGGGATAAAACCTTTATAGGTACATCAGCGAGTAGAAAAGACAAAGGAGGGATAGTGAGGCTGAATAGAATAAGCGATTGAGTGGGCAGAGGGGACAGTGAAAAAGCAGGAATACTGAGCAGATATTTCTGCTCAGTATTCACAAAAGAGGAGGGGAAGTGCCTAATCCAATTAACAGAAGCACTCTTGATAGGGGGTCGCATCCCAGCCTTTCACAGAAGAAAGGGTTCTCGCAAGAACTCCTAAAACTGAAGGTGGACAAAGCAATGGGTCCTGATGGAATTCACCCCAGAATTCTAGAAGAATTAAGAAAGGAACTAGTGAAACCACTGGCTACTCTTTTAATAAATCATGGGAGGATGGTGTGGTACCCGAGGACTGGAGGAAGCGGATGTGATTCCCCTTCACAAAGTGGGACCAAGACAGAGGCAGGAAACTACAGACCTGTCAGTCTGACCTCTGTGGTAGGGAAAGTGATGGAGTCACTTCTGAAGGAAAGAATAGTTGAGTACCTAGAGGTCAGTGGAGCACAGGATCCAAGGCAGCATGGGTTCCAGCGGGAAGGTCATGTCAGGCAGATCTAATAGATTTCTTTGACTGGGTGACCAAAGTAGTAGACCAGGGAGGGGCTGTGGACATGGCCTACCTAGACTTTAGCAAGGCATTTGACACAGTCCCACAAAGATTATTAGTCAAATTAACCAGCCTGGGAGTGGGTCCCAGGGTGGTAGCCTAGGTAAAACATTGGCTGGACAACAGGACACAGAAGGTAATTGTAAATGGAGTCCACTCTGAAGAAAGGGCGTTACTAGTGGGGTACCGCAGGGTTCAGTATTGGGTCCAGTCCTTTTAATGTCTTCATCAGTGACATTGCAGAGGGACTGAAGGAAAAGTATGCCTTTTGCAGATGACACAAAGATCTGCAACAGGGTTGATACACAAGGGCGTGGAAAGGATGAAAAGGGACTTGGCAAGGTTGGAGGAATGGTCTGACGTATGGCAGCTAGGTTCAATGCAAAAAGTGCAAATAATGCACCTGGGAAACAAGAACCCAGGGAAGAATACACAATGGGTGGGGAGGTAGTACAACAACAAAACAGGAAAGGGACCTGGGGTAATCATATCAGATGACCTTAAGGTTAGCAAGCAATGTGAGAAGGCAGTAGAGAGGGCCGGGGTATACTGGGATGTATAGGAGAGGCATCAGCAGCAGAAAACAGGAAGTTGTTATCCCTCTGTACAGACAGTTGGTGAGACCCCATCTGAATACTGTGTCCAGTGCTGGAGACCCATCTCCGCAAGGACATAGACAGGATAGAGGCAGTCCAGAGGAGGGCAACTAAAATGGTGCAGGGTCTGCAAGAGAAGCCGTATGAGGAGAGACTAAAGGAGCTTAATATGTATACCCTTGAGGAAAGAAGGGAGAGGGGGGACATGATAGAAACTTTTAAGTACCTCAAAGTCCAAGAGGGTAGCATCTTTCAGAAAAGAGACTTGCAAGAACAAGGGGACACAATTTAAAGATAGAAGGAGGGCAGTTCAGGGCAATGTGAGAAGTATTATTTTCACAGAGAGGTAGTGGATGATGGAACAGCCTTCCTGAGGAAGTTGTGGAGTCTAAAATCTGGGAGAATTCAAGAATGCATGGGACAGACATAAGGCAATTCTTGTGGGGGGCAGGAAGATATAGGCTGTTGGTTAAATAGGATCTGCGGCCTATCCTGTAGGTAGGGAAATGGGCAGACTAGATGGGCCTAGCGGTCCTTATCTGCCGTCGAAGTCTATGTTTCTATGTACTAGCAAGATTTACTTTGTACTTCAGCCTTTTATCTAGTTGCACACTTTTCCTTTTTTTTTGTATGCTGAGCATCCACCATACAGAGGATGTTCCTGGGGACTCCCTCCACCCAGCTGCCCTACTCCAGGTGAGATGTGGTGATGTTAGTGTAAGTGGCGATGGCCAATATAGCAGATGGTGCAGCTGTGAGGAGAAATGGGAAGAAGGAATAATTTCCCAAAAAAGGTGGAAAATGCATTGCCATTGCAAACAATATTAACTGATTTTTAAAAGATCTAGCTGGTGAATTGTGTGAGATGGTGGGGTTCTTTTTTCCCCTCTTAATTTGATTGTTTTTGGTTAGAATTATTTGTGTAATGTAATGAAAGGCATAGAGTGTGGCCTGAAAAAGGCATCTTGCTTCCCTCCTGAGAAGGTGGTCAAACTGTTCTGAAAACTGGTACAGTATGTGTCTTTTGTTTAATGTCACCTACTCTATAGCAGCACTTCCTCTGGTAGATCACCTCCCAGCCCTGTATTCCCCTTGTCCGCGTATTACCCATCACGTTCTATACCAAACTTAGTCCTCTGAGGTGGGGTCAGCTAGAAGCCAGCTGCCAGTAGTCGCTCTAACCTCTGTTGATTACCACAGGAAGGGGAGGTTCAGCAGCGGGCAGCCAGGGTACCAACTCAAAGTGCACATATTATTGCTATGAAAGTAGCTATGCATCACATGGGATGCCATCCCGGGCACAGTACATTTTTACCAGGGTGTGTACCCTGGTGTAGAGCCACCACTGTTGACTACAAAGCTCCTTCCGTGGACTGCACAGTTTGAGGAGGTGGCAGCTGGTCAGTTCACCATTGCCTGAGAGTGCATCCAACATTCTGCCTCACTGCAGGGTTTCCTCCTGTTGTCCCCCCACAACATGACTCAGATGGCAGGGTTAGGGGTGCACATAAGGGAGTATGTCATTAGCTCCAGAACCAGTATGCATTCACTTGCCCCACTGTCAGCAGCAGCTGTGCCACCACCTGTAGTCACCCAGGTGGCAGTAGTACAGCAGAGAATGCATGCCTCCCTCTCCAAAGATGGATAGTGTCCTCTGGGATTCAGTCCTGTTCCCTTTTGTTTGTGCCTCCAACGTCCCAGGTTTGTTCCCATACCCAGGGTACTGTCAACATGTGCATGTTAAAATGGCTAAATCAGGTCTATCTATAGAAAATTATCATTATAGCTACCCCCGGAGCAATATTGTAGTCATACCATAAATAGTTCTTAATGTGTCCCGTTAGAGACCATGTAACTGCTTCTGCCCCCAAATTACATTTTGCAGGTGTGGGTACATAGGTGGGAAAGAATCTATTGACTCCTAGTTTCCAAAGTCAGTTCACACTGTCCCAAACTTTTAGATTTTTTCTGTAGTTTGTAAAAGTTGTGCCTGAAATGGGAATGAGTCCTTAGTGGCCAGTCGCACACGACTGACACAGCAGGTTGGCAAGGCCCACTTCATTCTGTTTTCCTGATCATCCAGCTTTCCACACTCAGGCCCCCCAAATCTGTGCAAGTTCCCCTCTTTCCCACTGTTCCCCAACACCGTTTCCCTGCCTGGACCCCTAAAATCTATGCAAACGCTCCTCATTGCTGGGTTCTGCATCCCAACCCACTCCCCCACCCAGCCGCAGCCCTCCAAAATGTATGTTAATACCGCTTCCTGCTGTACCCTTAAGACCATCCTGTTAAAAAAAAAAAAAAAAATCTCTCTGGCATCAAATGACCCCACCCCACCCCCATTTCACTCCTCAACGCCCCTCCCATGTGAAACGACAACGTCCATCCACTTGCATCCTCAGTCAACGGCCATCTAATTGCAAATTCTGCATAAATGCTCATATCAGAGCCTTGCGTTGATATTCGAATACTGTAGCGGTTATGCTTTGTTTTCAGTGAGACAGTATGCAGACAGTGAGGTGAGTGGAAGGCTGTGCCAGCTGCTGAAGGGGATCAGAGGGGGGGCATGGGACTAGCAGTGTTTATTTCAGAGTGGCAGACTGAGACAGGTGCCACACAGTTTTCAATTTTGACCCACCTTTTTTCTCCTTTGGGGACAACCTGCTAATTTTTATAATGGTTTTAAACTGCTTTTCTATGAATCTGGGCTCAGTTAAACAGTATGACCCATGATTTTTTCACTTGACCCTTACTTTTAAAGAGGAACTTCAGTGATGGTCCAAAAAATTACAGCTTGTAGTCATTATATGCAGTACTAGGCCTGAAAGGATTTGTGATTTGTGGCCAAGGTTTACGCTACCTTCCATAATTTGGATTTGTTTTTGAGCCCTGCTGCACTTGCCTTTGATGTTTAGCTGCTGGGCTGCTAGCTCCAGGTGACATCATTGTAGGATAGGGGAGTGACTCACTGTGCAGTGCCATGCGGTTGCAATAATGTTGCAAGGGAAACCTACCAGTACTCACTATACATACTGTGTTCCCCCTTCCCCAAGACACCCTGTAAGCAGAGCATTATGCCAAAATCCAAATGCCTTGTCAGTATGTTTTTTTTTTTTTTTGGTGTGAAACTGACTCTGCCCTACAGTGATGTCAGCAGTACAACCCTAGGTCCCCAGAAGCCCTGGTACACCCTGCAATTTTTGGCAGCTCAGAATGCAAAAACTAACTGCAGCAGACAATAATGAAATACAATTCCAGAATCAATGCAAGAAGGGGTAATTTATGCATGGAAGGCAAAAGGACTGGTGAAGGTCCTTTTTAAGAGCCAGTGGCCAACACCCCACATAGATAAATATCTGAAATTGATCCTGAACTAGTGGTCAGGAAACACTTGAAATAGGATGCAGGGAGATATGTGGTGTAACTGGACACCAGGTAGTGCATGGCACATTGAGGGAAGGTACATCATTAGATAACAGGGGAGTGCTTGGCATGAGGAGAGGGAGGGAGAGGTGCTGTTGAACAGCAGGGAGGGCTTGGCATGAGGAAGGAAGGAAGAGGGAGGAAGTGCTGCCTAACAGCAGGGGGTGCTTTGGACAGGACTGGGAGAGGGAAAAGTTATCAGTTGTGCACGTGCTGGGCCAGCCCAGACCAAGGGGTGTGTGCATGGTGGCCAGCTATTGATGGCGATTGGCGCCTGTCAGTCTTGTTTTCACTTCATTCTGTCCCCTCCCTGGTTTTTCCTTTTTCTTGCCCCACTGTACCCCACTCCAGCAATTAAGGTTGCCATAGCTACACCTTTCCTTTAGATGGGCACATGGTCAAGCAGCTGCATCCAGAGCTGGCACCAGTGTCACTTGCTCCATGATTGACTAGTGCAGGAGCGTGGCTCGAATCCCAGACATCCCTTGCCCACCTTCCTCAGGAACTGAGCACTTCATCTCCCCAGTATGCTTGGTCTCAGTCTGGCAGTGAACCTCTGGGCTGTCCTCCTTTGTTGATATACTTGTCATGATAGCTTTGTTAAGACTTTGGTGGCAAAATGTATTGATTTGTCTAAATAATGACAGCAGATTCCAGGAGTTCAAGCAGAGCCATTCCTAATTAAGGGCTGAAACCTGACGAGTTTTATTGTTTTAACAGAACAGAGAAACTGCCCCTTCCAAGCAGAAAAAAAAACAAGTCCAGTGTCTTGGCACAATCCTGCTGTGTAAGCATTGCATGCGAAACTTTTTAACATGGTGTTTCTGTTAACGACTGCAGTTGGCACACACCATAGCTGGAAGCTATGTCGCTTTGCATCTGAACTGGCTCAAACCTGATTCATTACTCTCTGCTCTTACTTGGGAGTTGGCAGCTATTATCACAACAGCAGCTGGATTTCAGATAACCCAGTGTTGCTGGCACACGCTAGGGCATATGGGAGTTTATTGAATCATGCAGCCTTTGCAAAAAAAACAAAAATTGTATAAAGTGGTTCAGATTCAACGTCGTTTTTTCATGAGTGGTGAATTATCCTTTCTAATTTTAATTAGTGGCCTAGGCTGTGCATCTAGGGTCACTGCTGAATGGTTTCTTCACTTTAGCAAACAAATTAGGGCTCTGCCTACATTTCTGTTGCTGAAAATAGTGGGTTACTATAATACCATTGACACTTTTTTTTAAATATTTTTTTAGTCTGATCTCTCCTCCCTCAGACCTAACGGACCACATTCAGCTGACTGTTTTCCTTGCCAGACTGAGAAGTTAGTTGGCTGCCACAGTCATGCTGCTCTGTTCCCTAACACCAGGTAGTACGACGCAGGACAGGGTCCAGTCTGACTCTGTGATTGGCAAACAACCTAAATTCAATGCCAAGAGGGGAAGAGGAGGACAAGATTCTGCAAATGCCAACAGTGATCCAAATTGGTTCTGGTAGTGGGGCCCAGTTTTGGACATTTTCCATGTTTTTGTCCACTTTCCCTCCCCTGGGGACATGGCACATATGACAGATCTCCATCCGACCTCAGATATGCACAAGCTGGTGTGAAGTGCACAGCTGTGCTCCATTGCACTTGGTGGCAGATTTGGAGTAGAACAAGGCACCCTTTCCGGAAGTTGAGAGCACCCTGTATGCCACTACCACCAAATTCTGCTGACCCAATTAGCAGATTTTTAAATAGTTAAATTGTGTGGAGTCTTCAGAGTTCTTTAAACTGACTACTTTAATGACAGTTTGTTCCATTTGTCCCCCATACTTAAGACAAGGACCTCCTTCGATTGTGTGAAAGGCTGATCCCCACTTTCGTGACCTTTCTGTCTGGATGTCTGCTCACTGACACCAAAGCGTGGACATATTTTACTCACTCAACCACCATTAGTTGAGATATACAGTACTACTCTGTTTAAACTCCCCCACGCAGCCTTTTGAGTATCACCAAGCAAGCTCCATAGAGAGTAAAAATCTCCGGAGACTTATTCCTTTCCCAGATATCAGAGGGTCTGAGCAAAATTCCTCCCCTGATAATGAGCGGAACAATGGGGGTGAGCTCTTGTACTCTGGGGAGTAGAATGATAAGTCAGAGTGGCCCATATAGGCTTAGTTAAAGCAACACTTCATCTGCCTGGCCTTGCCTCATTGTTTCCTGTTCCTCCACTTCCTCTTCATCCCATCTCCCTCGCTTCCCATTCCCTGAGAGACAGGGTTGTGATGTTATTGGCTCTCTCTGGTTGCCACGCGTCCTCTGTGGTGCTCCATTCCAGCCTGAGGTGTCTTGCACTCTGACTCCACTTGTCATTGGAAGGCAGCTGAGCAGCAGAATGTCTCCCCAGCCAAGGAGGGTCTGATGGGGCTTTCGTGCCTGTCCTCAGCATGCTAAGTGGTCACCTGCTGCTTGATGCCACAGAGTTAGTTACAGTTTGCATGTTGGCCAGTGATATTTTTAAACAAAGGTCAGGGCTGCACAGATCCTGATGCCCAAAGCTCATGACCTTGTATTCTTGGGCATCAGAGCTATTTCAGATTGCCTCTCCTTCCTCCATCAGCAAGTCACACCCTTGTGTCAGTAAAGAAGGGAACATTTCTTGATCAGACAGGTAAATGACGGAAACGAAAAAATGTGCTTTAAGTTGCCATGTCACAAGTACAGAATCATATTAGTTGCCTACTGTTGGCTAAGTCCTCAATATGATATGAAAAATTCTAATGTGAGGCAATTCCTGCAGTTACACCTTTTAATCAGTGTGTAAATGGTGGGAATTAAAAAGTGTTTTGTCAATAGATTTGTTTTTTCAATTGAGCAGAAATTCATTCTTTTTAGACACACTATTCAAAAAAAAAAAATGTCATCTTGTTTACAAAATATGTTATGTTGGTTTCCCAACGGTTGGTATACCAGCATCAATATTTTTATGTTTAGAATAATGACATTCTTTGCATGCTAGCAGATATGAAACAGCACTGGTGTGTTTTTCCACCAACACGGACTACTGAAGCATCTCAGTTATCCTGCTCAGTGTACCCCTCAGAGTTAAAGTTTTTTGGAGGGTGATTTTAAGGCATCCTTTTTCTTTTGTTACTTTATGGTTTTGATTACCCAAATCGTCTTTCTTTCCGCTCATGAACAAGCAATGCATTCCATGTCCTGGAGTCATCACCACTGTCCTCACTGCATATCCATTTGTTTACTGTGTCAGACTTATCACTCTGGATGGGGCCAGCTGAGCCAGAGATTTCCAGACAGGTTGGGGGGAAGGAGTTGTTGGAATCTGAGGTCTGGGCACAGTTGGGGAGCACACTTTGTTGTCAGCACCAACTGCCTGAGAACCACAGTTGTTTCTACCTGTTTTCACCCACTCCCCATGACCCCCGTCAACCCACTGGAGTTTGTCCTGAGATAGGAGACCTTTCTGGCTGACTGCCTAGCACAGGGCTGAACATACGATACCACAGACCCATTGTAGAGCAAGCTTGCACGAGACAGACATAAGGCAATTCTGGTGGAGGGTAGGAAGAAATAGGCTGTTAGTTAACTAGGATCTGCAGCTTATCCGTTGGGTAGGGAAATGGGCAGACTGGCTGGGCCAAGCGGTCTTTATCTGCAGTAGCGTAGCAAACTCCCAGAGGGCCTGAGTGCAAGGCAGTGTTACAGGGCCCCTCCCTAGTTTTGAATAAACATCAAAATTATGATTTGGGCCCCTCAAATCTCGAGGGCCTGGGTGCCACTGCACCCCCTGCACCCTTGTAGTTACGCCCCTACTTATGTGCCATCAAAGTCTATGTTTCTAAGCTTCACTGTAGGCTTCCACTTAACTGATGTCACCAGATTCAGAACTTAGAAGTATTTAGAAAAAAAAATAAGAATATTGAGACAGCTCCTTGGAGCTGAGTGATGAGGTGCCTGCTTGGCATACTAGTGACCTAGGTTCACGCCCCACTCCTGGGACAGCTGGAGCAGAGACTGGCGGGGAGGGCTAGGAGCATCCATGCAGACTTTCTCTTCCCTGGGTGGGAGGGTAAGACCTGCACCACGTCTTGAGTGGCTTCTTGTGGTTGGCCAGCAGTGGTGCACTTGACGGCATGGGTGACTGTGCACTGCTGTGTGTCCTTCCTGGAACACTGGAACATGCAGCCGTCACATGGGAGGGGGTGGAAGGGAGGAGGAAGACAGTCTGGAGCACCGGATGATGGCTCTGTGTGAGTACTTCCTATGCCAACAACCGCTCTATCTCACTGTCCTTACCACCTGACCATCACCCCTTGGGTCAGTGGTGCTTCTTCCCTGGTGGCAGCAGAGTATCTTCCAGGCAGGGATGAGCCAGAGTATGAGGGGTGTCCGAAGATCTTGGGGAGCCTGGAGATAAGTGATGGCCATGGTGGTTGAGTCTGGCAAGCAGAGGGGTTGAGAGTTGAAGCCTGAAGGAGTGGGGCTCGGGGTGGAGCAAAAAAAAAGTGAATATTGAATGGGAAAACTGCAGAAATAACAGTGGACAAGTAAAACAAAATAGGGCTGTTTCAAAACAAATACATGGCACAGTCCTCTGGAACTGTCAGACAGATTTCACACATACTTGAATTTACAAAATAATAAATAATGTAAACAGAAAAAAAGAAAGTTTATGCTGCATGTTAATACATCCTTGGAGACTACTCTTATGGTTGTAACAATGGACTCAGACTTATTCTTAGGTGGTTCTGATACTCTCAGAATATAAGGGAAACTACTCTTACAAACGTTAAGAGTGGTCTCCAAGGATGTATTTAATACATTATTGACTGAGGGAGCTCAGTAATAGAATAACAGTTTTTAATCACCCCCCCCCGGAGCATGTCCCATACCAGGGCACTTGTATGCGAGATACTGTTTACAGTGCAGAAGTGACTCATGCACAGTGGAAATTAGCTTTCTGATTGGTTGAGTGTGCTCCCTCACTCTGTTATACCTTTAAAGATTACTGCACTACAATATTGTGTACCTGGTTGTAATATTCCTAGTTGACTAAACTATACGAGTGTTTAGTGTACAACACAGGTCAAAGTCAGCAAAAATAGTTATATATTTTGGAGCTTTGTGAGATGAGGCATATGTTACACATTACAACATTTTGATGAAACATAATTTTCCACTTATTGAGAAAGTGTAGTTAGAATCTTTGGTTACACCTATTTGGATGTACAAATCATATTAATAGCTGATATAAAAGGGACCTTTCAAAATCAGGTTTTTGCAAAAATGTCCAGTAGTGGTGTAATTAAGTACACCATTTGTTTCTGCTTCTCCGGTTAATGTTTCGACTGGTGCACCCTCGCTCTTCTTGGTGCTGGCCTTTCCTGTTCTTCCACATATCAAATAACTAATTATATTGATATATAAATGGAACCTTTTCAAATCTAATAAAAAAAAAAAAAAAAAAAAATGCCCCTTGAATTAGATGAAAAATGCATGTACATATGCAAATAAATGAGATAAACTTCTCATTGGTGACCAGTTTGCACTCTGGATAATTAAGTTAGTTTTAAATAATCAGTGTGTTGATTTAACTATGGAAATGTAACTATCTAGTAAATGTGTTTCAAAACTGCTGAAGTACTTCAGTTTTATCTTGTAAATATGGTCGCTATATACTGTTTAGCATTCAGTGTGCATGCATGGAATTCTTGAGTAAGCAAATTCGGTCGATTTGTTAATGCAGATACATCAAGATTTTTCCAGGGTCATTTTTTCTTAAAATTCTGCTAGATGGATCTGTTGGTGGATAATTTGGAGAACGGTTAATGAGGGATTTTGGATTTTCCATTCAAAGTGGGTAGAAAAGCATTTTGTTAAAGTCACACTTTTTAGCGAAGGTATGTAGCTGCTTAATTTTTCGTGCAGGGTTTTAGATCAATCCTACTCATTGATGACATGTTAGTGACATTTATAATGCCAATGAAAGGAACAGTTTCCATTGTACAGTGGATAAGATTTGTGATGGGAGTTCAGCCCCATAGAATGGGTCCCTACCTTCAACCACTTCTTCACACTTTATATCCTCTTGCCACAAATAAGTAAACAAAATTGCAACCAGCCAAAGTTAAAATAAATCACAAGGGGTGGGGTGCTGGAGAACCACGTCTGATACAGAACTTCTTTCACATCAACTCTGGCTTCCAGTTCTATAGAACTGTAAATAATTGCAGAATTAGTGTAAAATACTATGTTATTGTAACAGATTCAACTAGAACAACTTACAAGGAGCATTTTGATATAAATGTTGCCAAGGTGCAGCAGGAGGGAGCGCCAAAACAATGCAGCAACAGGCCCTGTTGATCGTGGGCAGCACTGGTGCTAGCAAGCCTGACGCAGAGTCCCCTTGGAAGGAAATGGTCAAAACAATGCATTCAGTTAGACAGCAAAATGGGGGGTAGCTGTGCCCTTGAGAGCAGACTCACTTTACATGTTCTCCTTGAGGAACTCCTTTAAGATTTAAAAAGTCATCTTCAACTACAAAATTTGAACTGTAGAGACTTGTTACTGATAAACCTACTTACCAGGAAGCACCAGAGTGATTTTGGAGCATTTTAAGAGTGGGGATCCCAAGGAAAGTAGCATCTGATAAGCTGGCTTGGTGGCGCTGGATACCACACCGGCGACCTGAGTTCATGAGCCAGCTCGGGTTGCCATGGATTGGCTAGGGGGGGAGGGCAAGGAGCTGGACTGAGATGCCGACAGGCAGCTCTCTTCTTCTAGTGAGGTATCTGGAGTCTCCTGGGTTCTTTGCTGCCACTGAGTGGAAGCTTGGAGGTAGAGCCATGTCCAATGGGATACTCTGCTGTAGGCCTTCCATGTTCTGGGATCCCAGGTTAGATGGGAGAAAAAGTAAAAAAAAAAAAAAAAATACCTGTGTCTTCCCATTGCCGAGTAAGGTGGGGGGGTGGCAACAGGGAGCAAAAAATAAGATAGGAAAAAAAAAAAAAAGTAGCTCCTGAAAGAAGAAGACGGAGTGTGGCAAGGAAAGTGGGTGGCTAGGCCAAGCCTATCAGCAAAGCAAATGGCAGCAGAATCCACCAGTGCGGAGAATTTCACCATCTGTGATGTGATGTGAGCTATTAATGCACTTGCCCTCAGGGCTGCTAACAGTAAACTTCAAGAATATAATGGACGTTTTGTGGTGTGTGAAATTCAGTCATCAGCCACCCTGACAGAGGCAAAAGAAGCAGCCTGCTCAGTACTCAGAGCGGCAATCACGGCAGGGGATTCCAGAAGGAACATAAACTCCTCTGTTTCAGACTGGAGTCATTGGAGAATAAAATTCGAGCTGAGAATATTTGGGCCTTGGAACTGCGAGAGGCTACAGAAGGTGAGGAGCCAGACACATCTGTGAGAGAATGGCTGGGGAATACTCTTGAATTAGACCTGCCACTGATAGTGCCTGGGTGTACTGGGTACTCGCTAGTCTGAGGTGTTTCCATTCATCCAGGCTTCAGGTTACAGGTGTCTGAATTAAAATTGTTTTTTGTTTGCTAAGCTTGCTTCATGTGGCTAAATTTCTTGGTCCAAGCTATTTAAGGGCTTACTTTGTTTGAAACCAGCATTTTAAGGCTTGTACGAACTTCTAGCCTGAGGTGTCTCCATCCGGCAGGTATCAAGTTACAGGTGTGTAAATTGAAATTGCTTTGTTGTTTAGAAACATAGAAGTTGACAGCAGATAAGGACCACAAGGCCCATCCAGGTCTGCCCATTTCTTTTTCTACTTTATGAATGTGCCATCGGCATTTGCTCTGTCAATGGCCTATCTATTCATACTTAACTGTATTGCTCCCTTATGCAAATCCCATGCCTGTTTGAAGCCCTGCTCTGTATTCATATCCACCACTTCCTGAGGTAGGCCATTCCATGCATCCACCACCCTTTCTGTGAAAAAGAACTTCCTCACATTACCCCTTAATCAGCCTCCCTCTAATCTCATGCTGTGTCCTCTTGTCCTGCTATTTTTCTTATATTGAAACATGTTAGACTCTTTCACCTTGTTAATGCCCTTAAGGTGTTTGAATGTTTCGATCATATCACCTCTCTCCCTCCTTTGCTGTAGGGTATACATATTGAGTTCCATTAATCTGTCCTCATATGTTTTCTGATGCAGTCTCTGCACCATTTTAGTTGCCCTTCTCTGGACTGCCTCAATTTGGTTAATGTCCTTGTGCAGGTTTTGCTTCCAGTACTGCACGCAGTACTCCAGATGGGGCCTAACCAGTGTCTTGTAGAGAGGAATTATTACCTACCTCTTAAGACTTGTGATACCCCTACTAATACTTCCCAACATCCCCTAGCCTTACCTACTGCTTTAGTGTTCTGCTTGGATGATTTCAGGTCATCGGTCTCTTTCTTCCCTTGTGACTGCCAGCAACTCCCCTCCCAACCTATAGGTGGCTTCAGGGTTTTTTCTTCCTTATGTGCATGATCTTGCACTTCTTTGCGTTAAACCCCAGTTGCCACTCGTCCAACCATTTTGTCAGTGAATCCAGATCTCTTCTGATTCTGCCCACCCCATCTGGATCACTGAGACTGTTGCAGATCTTGGTGTCATCTGCAAACAGACAAACCTTACCCTCCAGTCCATCTGCAATGTCACTGATGAAGATATTGAAGAGGACTGGACCCAGGACTGATCCCTGAGGTACCCCACTTGTGACTTGCATTTCTTCTGACTGTATACCGTTTATCACCACTCTCTGTTTTCTGCTCGTCAACCAGTTTTGCCACCCAGTTGACCAACTTCTGACCCACCCAGAGCCTACACATCTTATTAATTAATCTTCTGTGTGGAACAGGATCAAAAGCTTTGCTGAAATCAAGATAGGCAACATCAACTGCTCCCCCTTGGTCCACCACTTTGGTTACCCAGTCAAAGAAATCTATGAGATTAATTTGACAGGACCTTCCTGTTGTAAACCTATGCTGTCTTGGATCCTGTGCTCCTATGGATTCCAGGTGTTGTACTATCCTTTCCTTAAGGAGTGTCTTCATAATCTTGCCCACTGCTGAGGTAAGACTGACTGGTCTGTAGTTCCCTACCTCCTCCCTGCTACCACTCTTGTGGAGCGGGATCACATGAGCCTTTCTCCAGTCTTCTGGGACCTCTCCTGTGCTCAGAGACTCACTAAACAGTTCTGATAAAGGCTCTGGTAGTTCCACCCTTAGCTCCCTTAATACCCTGGGATGTATGCCATCAGGTCCCATTGCCTTGTCCACCCTGAGCTTATCGAGCTCTTGTAGGACCCTTTCTTTTGTGAAAGGACTCATGCACACCTCCCTCCCCCCTGTGTCCATGGTGCTGAGCTGTAGACCCTGCCCTACCTTCTCTTCAGTAAATACTGAGCAGAAGTATCTATTTGTGCTAGTGTTTCCTCGGTTTGGGCCTTTGTCTGCCTTACTGCCTTCCCTGCTTCCCTTAGGGAAGTTTGGTATGCCTCCCTATCTTCATCCCGCTGCGTTCTCTTATATTTCCTGAAGGCCAGCCTTTTGTCTTTGACCTTTTCTCTTGCTGTTTTTGAGACCCAGAGTAGTTTCCTTCTTCTTTTGCACTTCCTTTTCTCTCTAACACAATGAGATGTTGCTTCAAGTATTGTATCCTTAATACTTGCCCACTTTGCCTGTACCCCCTCACCTATATTTTTTCTTGCTAGGGCTAGTTTAACTGTGTTGCCCGTCGTATCAAAGTCAGCTCCTCTGAAGTCCCATATTTGGAATGGGATGATTTAGATCTTCCCTTGTCAGTCTTCACTATTCATAACTGCTTGAGTGTAAGCCGGAAGTGCGCACCCACCACAGGAGTTTTTTTTTTTTTCCCCCAGACGAGTCGGCGCCGATGTTGCCGCCCTAAAAGTGACGTATCACGTGATGCGCAAGAGGCGGCCGTTAGGCACCACAGGCTCCTCCTCCATCTTAGTTCTGTTTCTCCTGCTGTTGAGGCTGCACCTGCTACACATGTGTAGAGTTTTAGTACTGCTCCATTGGCCTAGTTCGTCGTGCTAAGCGACTCCTTTATCCCGGTTTGTTTTTCCCAACGGCATTGACTCCGGTAAGTCCATTCCATTTTCTTTATCAACAGTGCCGGGAGCTTTGCTGTGTTTTAGGTTATTTTCGCATCAAGTCCATTTCAGGAGCTAAGCGAAAGTCGAAAGCGGGCCATGCCCCTATGCGTCGGTGCTCCTGTGGCCGGCATTTTTCCGTGACGGACCAGCATGATGTCTGCCTTCAGTGCCTGAGACCTAACCATGACATGGATAGATGCGACGCCTGTTTCTTGATGGACTGCCGTGTTCTCGAAGTCTGTGTGTTCAAAATCGGCAAGGCCCAGCCGACTTTTGGAGGATGGCATCGCTCTTAGGCCTCCCAGGCCAGATCTTTAGACCCTTCCTCCAGGTCCCCTCCCAGGCTTATACGGTCTGGAGAGGAGGCCTCCTAATCTTCAGGTCTTGCCAAGGAGGAGGCCTCTTTCACGGTATCAGGAGAATGCCATGGTCCCTCCCAGGACCGTGGTGGGGACACCGCCTTGGCAGTCACCTCTTGGGAGGTGCAGGCTCCCCCAGTGTCATGGCCCGCAGTTGCTGGGCCCAGCATGGATGGATCCTTGACACTGCTTTCCGGATCCCGGCGCCGGTGATCAGGGTGCTGTTTTGGCTCTTGGCACTGTGGGCCCGGTCGACTCTGCTGACGGCGCCATATCTTGTCCCGGCGCCAAGGGCGGTGCTGGGGAATCGACTGGAGCAGCGGGCGAGTTGGGACCGGGTTCTGGCATTGTCTCCAGTGCGCCGATGCCAAAAGGCGCTGTGAGTGGCACCAGCGCTGTTCACGGCGCCATTTCTCAGGAGACTCCTGGGGTGGCCAGTATCGAGGTCCTTCTAGTCGCCTCTTCTTTGGAAGCAGACCACTCAGATGTGGACCCATCCTGGATCCCTGATTCCTCGGGATCGGAGTCTTCTGTGGGACACGATGTCAAGCGGCCCAGCGTGCCCATTCTTCAGCCTCCACTGCAGTGTTGTTCTGAGGACTTCCAGGCTGGGGGTGGCCTGGGGTCCTTGGGAGGGGATGGCATGGGGTTGGGGAGTCTGTTCTCCCAGAAGGGGCTGTAGCAGCTGCCATCTCCGGTGCTGCTGCACCTTCTCAGGGTGGACTAGGGGCCCTTTCTTCTGGGGGCTCCCCTGAGAGAACTCAGGATCGATGGGCTCTGTCACTGGCGTCGAGGAGGAAGGCGTCCTCTGAGTCTGAGGGGTTGAGGGGCCAGGGTGAGTGCCGAGCCCTGCCTCTCCCTCTTAGGCTTGAGGGGACCCTCCGGTGGCATTGCTGTGGGCTGCCCTTCTGAATCCATGCAGCCCCAGGTGTGTCACAGGGGAGGATCCCCTTCCAGGCTCTTCCAACGTTAGCATCCCCAGAGTTCCGTCCTGCGACCTGGTTTGTTATCCGGGACCTGCCAGCTTGGACCCCATTCCCCAGATTCCAGAGCCTTAGCAGAGGACAGTTGCCTCTTCATAGGTGCCCTACTCCCATTCCTGTACAGCCACCACCCTCACTACCAGGCCATGTCGGTCCTACGGGTCCGTTATCCTGGGAGACGTTCAGAGGCAGTGCGTCGGCCTTCCCCTCATATGTTAGATGTATGCGTGAGCAGATGTTTCGCCTATCCCCAGTGCCGCAGGAGTCCTCTGGACATTCGAGTTCCCCATCCTCCTCATCTCTCTCTCCTCGGAGGGAGAGAAACCCTCTGCTCACCTCTCTTCCGATGCTGATTTCGCTGATTATCAGCGCTTCCTTTCGAGGATGGTTGGGGACCTCCGATCTCCTTTGTTAGGCGAGACAATACTGAACAGGAGTTGCATTAATTCCTCTGTGAATTCAGTGCCCAACATCTGGTGGTGCCATCCTGGCCTATTCCTTTCCAGGAGGCGTCTGTCTGTTCCTGGCAGTCTCCAGCCGACCCTATCCCAGCCCCGGCAGACTGCAGGAGTAGGTATTGTGCTCCATCTGAGTCCCTAGGTTCTCTTCCCAATCCGCCTTCAGGATTGGTGTCTCTAGAGACTCCTTCCAGGTGTCGCCGCCTGGCACACGACCAACCACCAGACTCAGATTCTCTACAGTTTGACCAGTTGAGGCGAAGAGTGTTCTCTTCCTCTCATGCAATGCTGTGTATCACATCAGGCACACCATGCTGCCTACAGCAGGCATCTATAGTCGATGCTGTCCCAGCTTCTAGCATCAATGCCTTACACGGAGCAATCCAGATAGGCCGTTGCACTCTCTGCTGTAGGCCTGGAGCTGGCAAGGCACCAGGCAAGGGCATCTTACGATGCCAGTGAGGTGGCTTCCAGGCTTGCAGGGACAGCGATCTGCATTAGGCGGACGGTATAGCTTCATCTATCAAGATGGTCACCCCTGGCCCAGCGTAGGGTGATTCGCTCCACTTTCCGTGGGACCTTTCCACCAGGGCTAGGAGGCTTCTTCAGGAGCTTCCTCCATCTCCTTGTCTCCGGGGGACACCTCCTAGCTCTCCTCAGCCTTAGGCTTCTCATCTAATTAACCCAGTGTCTCTCCCTTCTGTTTTCCACCAGCAGGAGGCTGAGGGTTTTGTTTCCTCAGGGTTTCTCTTGTCCCCCCCCCTTTGGGGGGGGGGGTCTTGGCACTCACCCAGGCAGTAATGAATGGTGAAGATTGACAAGGGAAGATATGAAAATTACATACCTACCGTAATTCTTGATCTTCTCTTGTATCTTCACCATTCATTATTCTCTACCTTCCCCTCAAAGGCCACCTACTGGCGTGCCTCTCTGCTCGTTCCTCCCCTCTTCTTCTTTGGCCTTTAAGCCAAAAAAAAAACTTGATTTTTCCGTTCTCCCTATATGGATCCTTTTTCTGAGGAAAAAGGGGAACGAGTAAGACTTATCTCTGTCCTGAGGGAACTCTTTCTGATTGCCCATAGGGGTGACCTCTTGGCCAATTCTTAGTCATGTTGTTCAATTCACAGTTTAAGAGACCATCCCTTAAATTGGCTCGGTCCCCTTTTTCTAGGTCCCCTCTGGCAGGTCTCAATCTCCTATTGTGTCAGCTTCTGCTGGTTTAGCGCTGTCCTGACAATACACTTTCCTTGAGCTGGTGATCTTTGCCTTGCCTTCAGGGAGTCCGATTGAGTTCCCACTCTATCCTTGACGTAGAGGGGTGTCTTCTGTAGGGCTTCTTCCCACCCCCACCCACACATCTATCTGTGTTAGCACTTAACAAGGTGCTAGTGGGCTTCTTTCCCCTTCCTAGTTGGGCGCTTGTCTTTTGGAACAGAATTTCTGCCTTGGCAGTCTGTGAGCTCTCAGCTAGAGTTAAGGGGTTGAGGATGGCTGAAGGTGTAGAGAATCTGCCTTTTATGTCAAAACTGTGCAAACGGTTTGGTTGAACCATTTCTTCAGTTTTATCAAGTGGGATCCTTGCTCCCTTGTTTTCGGTTCAGAGCTTATAAGCCTTTAAACCAATCTCTCAATTGGCAGAGTTCTCCCTTCCCAACATTCCTCTTTGTCTTCCCTTTCTTCTTCTTTATCTGCTCCTCCCTTGGAGCTGCCCCAATAGTGGGGCCCTGTGATCCCTTAGGGTATGCACCCACTTTTTTCTGTCGTTTATTCCTTTTTCAGTTTATATCATTTCCTTTTTCTATCCCTTGGCTCTCTTGCCTCGCTCTCTTTTTCTTGTCCTTATTTCGCCTCTCCAGCTAACAACTGGGATGGAGGAGGAGTCTGCGGTGCCTAACGGTCGCCCCTCACGCATCACGCGATGTGTCACTCTCGGGGGCGACGCCGTTGGCACCGACTTCTCTGGGGGAAAAAAATATATCTTGTGGCGGTTGTGCGCCTCTGGCTTACACCCAATCAATAATGAATGGTGAAGATACAAGAGAAGATCAAGAATTACGGTTGGTACGTAATTTTCATATCTAGTGGCCAAATTGAACCATACCATGTGATGGTCACTGGCCCCCAGGTAACCTTCTACCTGGAGATCTGTGATCCTTTCCCTGTTAGTCAGTACTAGATCTAGGATAGCCCTGTCTCTTGCATGTTGTTGTACCAGTTGTTTGAGGCCCTCCCCTGCAGGGAATTCACTATGTGTCTAGTTCTGGCAGATGTTCCTGCTGGTGTTGGCCAGTCTGTATCTGGCATGTTGAATTCTCCCATTGTCAGAACCTCACCCTTAGCTGTCATATTTTGTATATCTTCTAACAGTAATGTGTCTATGTCCTCCCCCTGGTCTGGAGGTCTGTAGACAACCCCAGTCCGTATGGCTGTCCCATTTCCTGTTTCCAGGGTGACCCACAGTTCTGGCTCCTTATGTGCGTTCTGAATTTCTGTAGCTTTGATGTTTTCATTGACATAAAGGGCCACTCCACCCCCCCCCCTTTTTTTTGTACCTCGTCACTTCTGAATAGTAGAACAGTACATAGCTGGGTACTAAAGTCTTCCAAGTGTAGTTACTGGTGAACCGTGTCTCGCTAATGGCTACTATGTCCAGTTAACCTCTGTTATTATTGCCTGCAGGTCTGGGATCTTGTTTCCCAGACTATGAGCATTTGTGTACATTATTTTCCACTGACCAGATTTTGGTGTGTTGGTTTTTGGGCGAGGTCTGGCATTTCCTGTGTGCATCGTATGGGGAGCTGGACCTTTTTCCTTACATGCAGTGGCGGCTCTACACCAGGGCCAGCCAGGGCACATGCCCTGGTAAAAAAAAAAAATGCTGTGCCCCAGTTGGTGCCCCATATGGTGTAGAGCTTCCCCCATAGTAACCATATATCAGTGCCCTGGCTGCCATCTTTTGTGCCCCAGCTGTGCCCTGGTAACCATTTGTGGCTAGAGCCGCTAGTGCTTACATGGTGTTGCAAATGAACTACAGACATGCTGAACTCCTGTTTGATCACTTGCTGAGGGGGGTGGGGTGTTCTTGCCATTTAGCATATCAGGTGCTGCACCCCTCTCCCCATTTGCTAGTTCAAATATTCTGCAAAGACTTCAAACTTCTGCCACAATGCACTGTCTCCCTTCTTAGTCAGATGCAGTCCATCAAATTTAAAGAACTTTCGGTCCAGTTTCCTACAAATTTGTGTCCTTTTTCCTGGCACCAGCCCTTGAGCCACATGTTTAGCTCCCCATCTCTGACCTTGTCCATCTGCCCCCCAGACTGGCAGGATCTCAGAGAAGGAGATGCTGGATGAAATGGATGATAGCTTGTCACACAGCCTGGGCAGGTGTTCCTTGGTCTCCACAACTGACCAGTTTGGATAGGGAGAGGCATCACCAGTAGAAAACAGGAAGTTGTTGGCCCTCTGTACAGTCAGTTG
This sequence comes from Neoceratodus forsteri, assembly GCA_016271365.2. Classification (NCBI taxonomy): domain Eukaryota; kingdom Metazoa; phylum Chordata; order Ceratodontiformes; family Ceratodontidae; genus Neoceratodus; species Neoceratodus forsteri. The sequence continues at coordinate 1,797,821,363 of CM057455.1, read as the reverse complement.
ATAAGACCACATCTGGAGTACTGTGTACAGTTCTGGAGACTCCATATCCGCAAAGACATAGACAGGGTGGAGGCTGACCAGAGGAGGGCAACCAAAATAGTGCAGGGTCTGCACCAGAAGACAAATGAAGAAAGACTAAAGGAGCTTAAGATGTATAGCCATGAGGAAAGGGGGCATGTTAGAAACTTTCAAATACCTCAAGGGAATCAACAAAGTCCAAGAGGGTACTATCTTTCAGAAAAAGAGATGTGCAAGAACAAGGGGGCACAATTTGAAGCTAGAGGGGGGAAGGCTCAGAGGTAATGTGAGGAAGTATTTCTTATCAGAGAAGGTTGTAGATACATGGAACAGCCTTTCTGAGGAGGTCGTAGAGTCAGAAACAGTGGGGGAATTCAAGAATGCATGGGACAGGCATAAGGCAATTCTAGTGGTGGGTAGGAGGAAGTAGGCTGTTGGTTAACTAGGATCTGCAGCTAATCTATTAGGTAGGGGAAATGGGCAGTGTAGGTGGGCCAAGCGGTCCTTATCTGCCATCAGATTCTATGTTTCTAGTTTGCTAAGCTTGCTTCATTTGGCAGAATTTCTTGGCCCAAGAGTCTAGGCCAGTGCAGCAGAATCGGAAGCCAGAGGGACTGACTGCTTCTGGCAAGGGAGCTGTGTTAGTCCCGACCTCCTACCCCGCAACCTGCCCACCCCAGGGTTAGCCCTTCCTATATAGGTGTCGGCCCTAGAGAGTGGGCGGGTCATCCCTCCCCCATAGGACACATTAGCAAACACACAGAAAAAAAAAAAAACACACACCAAATTAATAAGAGGAGAGAGGTAGAACAGCATTCATCAGGAGTAGGATGCACAAGGAGTGGTGCAGTGCAGTAGGTGCAGAGCGGCAGTATTCAGGAGAACATTCTGGGAACTGCCTCATTTGTAGACACTTTTCTGGGCTGAAGGAGGAGGTGGCTAGGCTCTGTGCACAGCTGGCAGGAGTACTGGAAACCTTCGCCCCATCCAAGGACTACCATTCCACCAGCCATTGCCATGGAGGTTGCGAAGACAGAGGCCTGGATGGACTACGGTGGGCTCAGGGTGGTTGAGGCAGGTGAAGCTCAAGCACATCCCTCATGCGGTCCAACTAAGGAACAAATACAATGTTCCCAAGGAGAGGAAGAGCCCTGAAAGGGAACCCAAGGTTGAAACCAGGGAGGATGAGCAGGCCCACCTGAAGGGGGACTTGGGGGACAGGGATATAGAAACCTTGGCGGGGGCTTCTGGTGGGGACTCAGTAGTTCTGTGTATGGAGCTGGGAACAGATACCAAAATGGAGAGGGAGGTAAAGTGTCTCCCAGGAGGCACAGCTCTGAAGGAGGGGGAGCAGATCCACAGAATTGCTAATGCTGTGGCTAAGATGTGGGGACTGGATGTTGTCCGTCTGGGGGCCAAAGACTTAGCCGAAAACAGGGCCAGCTTGCAGAAGGTTCAGGAGGATTTTAGTGATTTGTTTAGGTGCCTGGAGGAGGTAGCTAACTCTGTTACATTCTCAGAGATACTGCCAGTCAGGAGAAGGAGGGGGGGAAGAAAATTTCAGGAAGTGGTTGTAGGACTGGTGTGGTGAAAACAACTTTGGCTACATTGGGGACTGGGGTACCACGTGGGATGATGCACACCTGTACAAGAAAGACACTCTGCATCCTTATGGGGAGGGAACATCTGTCCTCAGTAGAGGTTTACATGCTTCCTAAGCAAGCATTTAAACTAGCTACTGGGGGTGGGGGCTGTCAGGAGTGGGGAGATTCAGACAGCCCTCCATCACAGGTTAGGGCACACATCAAGCAGGACCAAGACGTTATGTTGGGAGCAGATACACCAGTACCACAGGGCAGAAAAGGCTGTGCACAGGGCCAGATAAGATCATCGTTAACAAAAATACCTGAACGACAAGTAACCAGAAAGGTAGTAAAAGGGAAGCGCCACATAGAATATGCCAAGAATAGTAGGATGATACAAGAGGCAGAACACAAGGAAGTGATAAAAGGATGTCAATTTCCATGGAAAGTCTTGCACATGAATGCCCGCAGTCTGGGGAACAAGGTCCCAGACTGAATGGCTGTAATGACAATGGCTGATCTAGACATAGTGGCCATATCTGAAGCATGATACACCAGGAACCACAGCTGGGCCCTGTTCAGAAAGGATAGGGAAGGTAAAAGGGGTGGGGTTGCCCTCTACATCAATGAAAACATCAAGAAGGGGGTGCTGTTGAGCCCAAGCTGACAGGCAGCAGTCTATCACAGCTCCAGCAGAAAGGCTCTAAAATTGCTTTAAATCCCTGTTTTAGAGTGATTTATCAAGAAAATAAATATTACAGCTCAAAAGAGGAACCCAACAAACATAAAATGGGTAACCCTAAGTAAGACAGAGGTGGAGGAGCAAGCGCTAAATCAGCCAGTAGGTCCCAGTCAGTGCGAACTGTGATGGAGGAGCAAGCTGTACCTCATTGCGAGCCCGAGGAGACTGTCGTCTATTGGCATTAAATTACAAGGATAATAACATTGGTGGCTGACCTGAACACCACAATGGACGCGTTTGCTACCCAGGTCACTGTGATGGAGAAATCGGTGGAAGGGATACAGTTGGAGGTTAGAGAGGTGAAACGGCAAGCAAATTCAGCTGCAGCTGCAACCACGCTTTTAGTAAAAGAAAACCACCACATGTGGGCCAGACTTGAGACCTGGAAAACCAGGTCTGATTTGGCGCATGTAAGAATTATGGACCTACCTGAGGGAATGGAGGGAGACCACCCACTTATGTTCCTTTGTGAATGGCTGGACTCAAAGTTGTTACCTGAGGGTCAGAATTAGAACATACCCTACCAAAAGGCTTACTGGATCACACCAAGAGGATATCGGGAGGAATTGGAGAATCCTAGGACCCTGCTTCTGGTCACAGATGGAGTCTGCTTCAGGGGACAGAATACTCCGACTCGCCAGACAAGCAGGGTCCCTTACACAGCATGATCGAACCATCTACCTATTCCCCGACTTGAGCTATGTGACATGTCTCAGGAGGAAGAAATTCGAGGGGATCAGAAAATAGTTGCGGGATGCCTCCGTCATACACACGGTGGTCTTCCCAGCAAGGTTGTGCATTGTGCACGGGCGCAAGGTGTGGGCCTTTTCAGATCCCATCGAACCAGGAAAATGGGCCTCTCGTTTTGTTACAGATCATGTCCAAAGGTGGGAATCTGGAGGATAGCGACTCTGATGCAGAGGGATGAATAGTTGAACTGTAAAGTACAAATGGCTGATCCTTTTTTCTCATAAGTTTTCCATTATAGTTTTGTTTATTTGAACATGATATTTCTCTATGCCTGTTAAAATACTGGAGGTTGAATCATCAGGTGGGTTCTGAGCTATTTGGCATCTAATACAGTTTAAAAGATGAAGGGATCTTTATGCAGTTTTTCTATTCTACTGGAGTAAAAGCCCTTAATGTACCTGTACTTGTACTAAGGCCTTGCTGTCCTGGGTAAATATCTAGAGTCTCACTTGAACTTTTAGATTACAAAGTATGACACCATCTGCCCCCCTGGTAGGACGAGGATTTTCTGGACTTTTTAGACTTAAGTTACAAAGGAAAAGTCATACTGCTCATGGGCTTATTAATACAGCTTAACTTGTTGTTTGTACTTGTCGAAGTGAATGTTTAGTTACCCCTCCAAGTGGTATCTCTGTATCTAGAATGCATATAAAAACCTGAATATTAAGGGGAAATGTGTGCTCTCCAGAAGGGCTTCTTATTAAGAATATGGTCTGTTCTAGATACGGAAAAGTTATGTTTATGTATGCATATATAAAAAATAAAGTTTAAAAAAAAAAAAAGAAAGCATCAAGGCAACTGGAATTCAGAACAGACATGAGCAAACGGAGGAAGTTTGGGTCACCCTTGAGCCAGGCAATGGAACAACAATTCGCACAGAGGTCATTTACAGACCCCCAGCTCAGGCAGACGAAATTGACAAACTACTGCTGGAAAACATGCATGGCATGGCAGCAAAGGGGGAGGTACTGCTGATGGGAGACTTTAACATGACCGAAATAGACTGGTCCATCCCAGCAGGGGCTCCGCCAGGGCACGTAACTTCATTTACTCCCTTGAGGTGGCCATCCTTAGGCAAATGGTGCAGGAACCTACCAGAGACTGGGCTATCGTGGATCTGGTACTGACCGATGGGGACAGGATAACTGCTCAAGGTGGAAGGTCAGCTAGGGTCCAGCATCCACCATATGGTGTGGTTCAAGGATAACACAGTGATTCAGTCAACCCATATGAAAGCAAGAGTCTTAGACTTCAGAAAGGAGGACTTTACCAGGATGGGACTTCAACTTAAGGAAACTCTGGAAAAAAGGGGGATGGGCATTGAGGAGAAATGGGCACTCATCAAGGAGGCCGTAGCGGATGTCGCAAAGCAGTGTGTTGGGTTGATAGACAAGGGTAAAAGGAAAGAAACCTGTTTTGGATCTCAAAGGGGGTGGCTGAAGAGGTAAGGGCCAAGAGGCTGGCCTTCAGGAAGTATAAGGACACACAGAGACGAGGACAAGAAAATGTACCAGAAGTGTCTGAGAGAGGCAGGAAAAGCAGCGAGAAGTGCTAAAGCACAAACAGAGGAAATAATGGCTCAGTCGGTCAAAAAAGGAGACAAGACATCCTTCAGGTACTTTAGCGAGAGAAGAAAGGCAAAGGGGGGAGTAGCAAAGCTTCCAAGAGCCAGGGGAGAGATAGTGGAGGAAGACGAGGAGAAAGCAGTGATCCTGAATGAATATTTCTGCTCAGTCTTCACTGTGGAAGGGCATGGGCTGGGCCCACAGCAAGACTTTAAAGGAACAGTGGCTAAGGAGGTAAACAGCAGTCCATTCACTGAGGATAGGGTCCTAAAAGAGCATACAAAGCTGAAGGTGGATAAAGCTATGGGTCCAGAAGGCATACATCGCAGGGTCCTAATGGAACTGAGAATTGAACTAGCAGCCCCTCTGGCAGCCCTGTTCAGCAAGTCCCTAGATGCTGGAGTGGCCTCATAGGACTGGAGAAGTGTAGATGTTGTCCCTCTTCACAAGGGCGGTAGTAAAGAAGATGCAGGGAACTACAGACCAGTTAGTCTAACCTCTGTAGTCGGAAAGATAATGGAGATACTCCTCAAGGAAAGAATAGTGCAGCATCTAGAAGCCATGGGGGTGTTGGATCCCAGGCAACATGGGTTCACCGCAGGACGGTCCTGTCAAACTAATCTAATAGGTTTCTTTGACTGTGTGACAAGGGCAGTAGATATTACCTACCTAGATTTCAGCAAAGCCTTTGATACCGTCCCCCATAGGAAACTGGTCAACAAGCTAGATAGTCTAGGGGTTGAGGCACAAGGTGGTAAACTGGCCTGGAAACTGGTTAAGGGACAGAAAACAGAGGATCATAGTAAATAGAACCCAATCAGAGGAAAGGGAGGTGACCAGTGGGGTACCTCAAGGGTCAGTTCTGGGGCCCGGTCCTCTTTATTGTCTTCATCAGTGACATTGCAGATGGGCTAGAGGGAAAGGTTTGCCTGTTTGCAGATGACACCAAGATCTGCAACAGGGTGGCTACCCTGGAGGGGGTGGAATGGATGAGAAAGGACCTGGAATGGTTGGAGAGATGGTCAGAGGCATGGCAACTAAGGTTTAACATAAAGAAGTACAAAATCATGCACGTCGTGAGCTAGTACCCTGGAGCAAGCTACAGCTTGGGTGGGGGGAAGAGATGTTGGCAGTTACTAAGGAGGAGAGGGACTTGTGGGTCATAATTACAGATGACCTGAAGGCCACAAGGCAGACTGCCAAGGCGGTGGGGAAGTCCACTGGGACATTGGGGTGTATTGGAAGGGGAATCACAAGCCAAAGGAGGGAGGTAATACTTCCACTGTACAAGAGGGAAAGGTTTGCCTGTTTGCAGATGGCACCAAGATCTGCAACAGGGTGGCTACCCCGGAGGGGGTGGAATGGATGAGAAAGGACCTGGAATGGTTGGAGAGATGGTCAGAGGGCACAGTTTGAAGATGGGGGGGGGGGCGGCTCAGAGGTAATTTAAGGAAGTATTTTTTCACAGAGAGGGTTGTGGATGCATGGAACGGCCTTCCGGAGGAAGTTGTGGAGTCAAAATCAGTGGTGGAATTCAAGCATGCATGGGACAGTCATAAGGCCATTCTAGGGGGTGGAGATAGGCTGCTGGTTAACTAGGATCTGCAGCTTATCCAGTAGGTAGGGAAATGGGCAGACTGGGTGGGCCAAGCGGTCCTTATCTGCCATCAAATTCTATGTTTCTATAAGAGCCTAGTGAGGCCACACTTTCGTAAGGACATTGACAAAATATAGATGGTGCAGAGGAGAGTGACAAAAATGGTGACGGGTTGTCAGAGACCTTAATTTGTACACGCAGGAGCAAGGGAGGGAGAGAGGTGACATCATATAAATGTTCACATTCCTCAAAGGCATGAACAAGGTAAAAGGGGACAACATATTCCAGTTAAAAAGTAGTACCAGAACAAGAGGACATGACATAAAACTGATGGGTGGCCGCATAAGGGGAAATGTCAGGAAGTTCTTTTTTATGGAGAGGGTGGTGGATGCATGAAATAGCCTGCCCCAGTAAGTGGTGGCTGCTCGTACAGTGACAGGCTTCAAACATGCATGGGACAAGAATATAGTAATATTAGAGACAGGAAGAAAAAGCTAAAGTCAGTGACCAGATGGGGTCACTGGCCACTTCATCAGGTAGCATAAACGGGCAGACTGGATGGGCCTGGCGGCCCTTATCTGCCGACAGTACCTATGTATCTGTCTACCCCTTGGCAGTGTAAATAAGGGGGAGAAGGTCCCAGGACACACTTCATTATAATCAATAGTGAAAAAGAAAGAGATACCATACTTGTGGCAGCAAGGAGGAGAGGACCTGTTGAAAGGGAGGAAGGTGATAAAATTTCATTACATTGTATCCAGACTTGTGTTTTGCCATGAGGGATTGGCAGAAAAGATTCAGTGGCATTAGAGAATTTGTAAGGATCACATATGTGCTCCAGTTCTCGGCAAGGCTTAAAATTGTTAACTCAGGCAAACAATATCAATTTAATAACCCTAAAGACACTGGCAACCTGGTAAATAAAATTAAGACTGACTTTCTTGAGGGAGCTGGTAAACAAAATGACTCTGATTGTTATTAGTATGGCACTTTTAATGTATGATGGGCTAAGGGAAGAGAGTTTCTAACCTGGTGACTCGTGGGTCACCACATAAGTAGCAGGTTATATACCCGTCTGTGGTATATCCTCACTGTTTAACTTTGAGAAATTTCTGATAGTTTGACTTCAAATTTTAACATACTAAATGTTGTTAATGTTAAATATGTTTTTGCCCGCTATCAAGGAATGTAAGTGCGTGGGGTTTCAGAGCATAGCTCTGGCTTAAGATGGCACAGACCATGTGTAAGACAGCGCCTCCACCTTTACCAACACTCACACTGTCAATATGAATCCTATCTGAATTACTCTGCCAGCTCCACAGTGTATCTTGCAAAACATGATGTCTTCACGGCTTCTAAAGCGAATTGATTTCATAATCTCCTTTCTAGATGGTGAGGACTCTGTGGACATTAATTACATTTTAGTGTGGTCTGTTCATGGTCCCTTCTCATTACGTTATTGTTAACAGTTGAAGGACTCATAATTACCAGTCTCTAAATAATTCCAGAAAGAGAAAGTTTCTAAATGTTTTGTAGTAAATTTACTGTTTTACTTGCAGGATTCCTGTGAGGGAGAGGATAGAAGGGTATAAAATCTGATGTGGGTTTATATTAATTTTATGGACTTTAGAATAGCAGCTGTGTGACAAAAATCCCACACCAGGGACTTCAGGTTCACTGCCGCCACCATGGGTTTTTACCAACAGGACCCAGGGAAATCTCCTTTGCTTAAGGTTAGACACAGTAACTGTGGGAAGAGTGCCCCTTCAGAGATGGACTACAAACAGAGTCCAGCAGAAATAGTAGAATTACCCGTTTAAATAAAAGAAGCAGTCACTGATGCTATAAAAATATATCTTTACTAAAAGACAAATGTTTACAGTGGGATGTATTTACAGGAAAACAAAAGGGTTGCACATTTACTAAGAAGCAGAAAATAACACAAGTTGAACAGACAGTTGGTGTACAGCAGAATTCTGAGCTGTTCTTACCTAAAATCCTTCACCTGCCCTAGGTACAGAAATGCACCCTCCCTTACTGTGCTATATTACCAGTCAGGTAGTCTTTGTGTGGCAGGGCCCTGGTCTTCAGATGTTCCAAGTCCAAGAGAAAGTGCTGGCTTCTAGCACTTCAATGTATTTCTTTTTCCTGTGGGGAGGTATCTAATTCCCTTTTGAGTGACAGTTCTCTGCTGTCCCAGCCCCATGTGTGTGTGTGTATGTGTGTGTGTCTCTCCAACCTTCAGCAGCTCCTTACTAACATTAAGGAACTGCTTAAGGGTGGGTGCGCGTGTATACACACACACACACACACACACACACACACACACACCCCAGACACAGACACCTGGGTCCTTTGTCCAACATGGGAACATCTCCAGGAAGGACTCCCCTCTGGGGTTTTTGCTTTATTGCCTCCTCCCTAGCCTTCCTGTTAGCATTCCCATGAGAACATCAGTTCCTCCACCCTGGCTGACAAAAGTGGTCATATAGTACTTGATCATGTGATCTGTTGGCCATCTTGGACCTGAAGCAGATGCATATTCAGAAAAGAATAAATGAATCAAAAGAATACATAGCTCTGGTCCCCTTTCCCGTGACATCTCCCCCCCCCCCCCCAAGTAATGAAGGTGTCTCTCTTTTGGGCAACCCCCAGTACACTGCCATTCATGTAGGGCCTGGGGACTGCCTAAAGGAATAAGCCATGCACTTAGTCCTGCCTCGACAGTCCATCTGCATTGGCATTCTGCGCCTCACTTCGATGCTGAATGATCATGTTATATGTCTGTAGTACCAAACTCCAGTGCAATAATAACTTTGTGTTTTGCCCACTAGTCCTATGGAACCATATCAAGGGGTTATGATCAATGACCACAGTGAACTCGCTCCTGTACAGATGTGGCTGCAGCTTCTGAAGGGCCCACACTATCCCCAGACATTCCCTCTCCACTGTGGCATATGACTTCTCCCTGTGCAGAAGCTTCCGGCTCAGATACACTATGGGGTGCTCCTCCCCCTGCATCGTAACCTGGCTCAGGACAGCATCCAGCCCATGGTCCAAGGCATCCACGTAAGTCATAATTGGGACTAGCAAGCACGGGTGACCCACATAATGCCTCTTTTAACCGTCAGAAGGCAGACTCAAGGTCCTCTGTCCAGAGCACTTTTTCAGGCATTCTCTTTTTCGTCAGGTCTGGCAGGGGCTTGGACACATTATTATACTGAGGGACAGTCCTCTTGAGTAACCTACTGTTCCCAGAAATGCCCTTACCTCTTTCTTTGCAGCAGGGGTGGGCCAGGCCTGGATAGCATTAATCTTCACTAGCTCTGGATGGATGAATCCACTTCCCACCCCGTGCCTTCAGTCTGCGGAACACCTCCCTCACATGCCTGATGTGATCCTTCCATGTCTGGCTGTAAATGGCGATGTCATCCATGTAAGCCAGTGCATAGTCACCTGCCCCAGCCAGGAAGCGATCACAAGCCTCTGGAAGGTTGCAGGCCCATTCTTCATTCCAAATGGCATTACTTTGAAGTTGAGTAAGCCATATGGGGTAATGAAAGCAGACCTTTCCTTGGCTACGGGGGTTAATGGCACCTGCCAGTAGCCTTTTGTTAGGTCTGTCATGGTTAGGAACTGGGCTCCCCCCAGCCACTCCAAGGTCTCATCCGTTCTAGGCATGGGGTAGGCATCAGATTTCATACAGCTGTTGAACCTCTGGTAGCTGACACAGAATGGTATGGTGCCGTCCGTCCTTAGGGAATCGGGATCATGGGCGAGGCCCAGGGGCTACTGGACTCCTGGATCACCCCAAGGGCCAGCATCTCCCTGAGTTCCTCCAGCATGGTCTTCTTAACCCCCCTTGGGTACCCTGTAGGGGGACTGCCTCAGTGGAACCTTGGCCTCCGTGTCCACATGATGTTCAGCCATTGTGATATACCCCGGATTCCCCGTGAACATGTCCCCAAATTCCCGCACCATCCCCCTCATCTTCTCAGCTTGGGCCAGTGTCAGCTGCCCTGAGAGGGTGAGGTTATTCACTGAGGATCCCTCCCGGGCTTCCCCAAGGAGCTCCACCAGGGGATCAGCCTTGTTCCCCTCCTCTGGTGCACTGCACACGGTGAGGATCATTTCCTCCCTGTCATAGTAGGGCTTCATCATGTTCTCATGATATACCCTCTGCCTGTACCTTTTGTTAGGCCACCCTACTATATAGTTAACTACAGTCAGCTTTTTGATTATGGAGAACGGACCCTCCCATGCTGCCTACAGTTTATTGTGTTGGACTGGGACAAGTAGCATCACTTGCTATCCAACTTCGTACTCTCGGGCTCTGGCCCCACGGTCGTACCATGCTTTCTGTTGCTGTTGTGCAGTGGCCAAGTGCTCCTGGGCAATCCCCATGAGCTCGTTAAGCCTGACCCTGAAATTTAGGATGTATTTCACAACAGACTCCCCTTGAGTGGTGTGGTTACCGTCCCATTCATCCCTGACTAAATCTAGGGGGGCCTCATCTCCCTGTAACCAAACAGGAGCTCGAAGGGTGAGAACCCTGTGGACCCCTGTGTGACTTCCCTGTATGCAAACAGGAGGTGGGGCAAATATTTATCGCACTCCCTTTTGTATTGGTCAGCAAATGCCCTGAGTATAGTTTTAAGGGTCCCATTGAATCGCTCAACCAGGCCGTTTGTCTTGGGGTGATAGGGTGAAGCAAAGAGCTGTTTCACCCTGCACTTCTCCCATAAACTGGTCATTAAAAACTACATGAAATTTTCCCCCTGTTCTGACAAAATCTCTTGGGGAAACCCTACTCTACTAAAGATTCCCAGGATCTCCCCAGTCACCTTTTCTGCCTTAGTGGAGGACGTGGCCACTGCCTCAGGGTACCTGGTTGCATAATCCACCACAACCAATATGTATCATTTGCCTGTGCGACTTTGGGTACTTAGGGGCCCCAGTATGTCCACGACTACCCTCTTAAAGGGTTCATTGATAATAAGCAGGGGCACCAAAGCTGCCTTAGCCTTGTCCCCAACCTTTCCAATGTGCTGGCACTGTGGACTAGTCGGACAGTAATTTGCCCTGTCTGTGTACATGCTTGGCCAAAAGATATTGTTGGCAAGCTGTAGCTGCTTTTTTGTGTGGTTGGTTAGTACAGAGGTTACCTGAAAAAGGAATGTCATGGAACAGGGCCAGAAGCTGCTTTCATTAGTCCTTCGGGGACTACCAGCTGCTGGAGTACCTCTCCCTCTAGCTCCCTCTGTGATGTACACTCCCTGTACAACAGCCCATTTTTCCAATAAACTGACTTTTTTCTCCAGCACTATCTGCTGTCCCTCTCAGTTTTTGGAGGGTAGAATCAGCTCGTTGTGCCCTGCCCAGCTCCTCCCATCTGACCCTCCCCAGTTCAACTTCAGGAGGAAAGCTGTCCCTGGTGGCAACCTCCTCTGCTTACAGCTGGGGCTAAAGGCTGCTACTCCTAGCTAGTCCCACACCCACGCTAGCCACTTTCTCAGCTGCTGAGGGATGGGTCTGCACAGGCTGTGGTGTCCCCTCCTCACCCTCAGAAGCTTGCACTTTTGTCTGGCTACGAGTAGTAACACATACCAAGTTTTCCCTGTGGTCAGAATCATTTATCATGATCACATCCACAGGGAGGTCAGGTACAACTTCCACCTCCTCTACCCCACGGCTGCTCTCTCAGCTCAGGAAGACCTGAGCCATTGTCACTTGGACCACTGGACCCGTGACTCCCTGAATCTTGGAGAATTGCCCTGGCAGAACCTGCTCCGCCTGGATCAGATTTTGCCTTACCATGGAGATGGAGGCACTAGTGTCCCTCAATCCCTGTGTTACTGTCCCATTGACTAGAATAGGATGCATCTGCTTGGTGGAGTTTGGCCGCACTGCAGTGTGTGTAGTTTACCAGCTGCAGTGTACTAACTTGGTCACCCCTCCCCCCAGTTTTTACCCTTTGCTTCTGTTTACAGAAAAGGTCAGAGCCAAAAGACTGCCCTTCAGGAAATATAAGGGAATGCAGCGGGATGAAGATAGGGAGGCATACCAAACTTCTCTGAGGGAGAACAGTAAGGCAGGCAAAGGCCCAAACCGAGGAAACACTAGCACAAACTGTAAAAGAAGGTGACAAGACTTTCTTTAGATGCACTAGTGAAAGGAGAAAGTCCAGAGGGGGTATTGCTAAAATCAAAGGGGACAAGGGGGCGTGTGAGGAGGAGGACGATGTAAAAACATCTATCCTAACTAGATACTTCTGCTCAGTATTTACTGAGGAGAAGGTAGGGCAGGGCCCACTGCTCAGCACCATGGATACAGGGGAGGGAGATGTGCACTAGCCCCTTCACAAAGGAAAGGGTCCTATAAGAGCTCGATAAGCTCAGGGTGGACAAGGCAATGGGACCTGATGGCATACATCTCAGGGTACTAAAGGAGCTAGGGGTATAACTAGCAGAGCCATTATCAAAACTGTTTAGTGAGTCTCTGAGCACAGGAGAGGTCCCAGAAGACTGGAGAAGGGCTCATGTGATCTCGCTCCACAAGAGTGGTAGCAGGGAGGAGGCAGGGAACTACAGACCAGTCAGTCTTACCTCAGTAGTGGGCAAGATTATGGAGGCACTCCTTAAGGAAAGGATAGTGCAACACCTAGAATCCATAGGAGCACAGGATCCAAGACAGCATGGGTTTACAAAAGGAAGGTTCTGTCAAACTAACCTCATAGATTTCTTTAACTGGGTAACCAGAGTGGTGGACCAAGGGGGAGCAGTTGATGTTGCCTACCTTGTCTTCAGCAAAGCTTTCGATATTATTCCACATAGAAGATTGATTAATAAGCTGTGGAGGCTCGGGGTGGGTCAGAAGTTGGTCAACTGGGTGGCAAACTGGTTGACGGGCAGAAAAAAGAGAGTTGTGGTAAACAGTTTACAGTCAGGAGAGATGCAGGCCACAAGTGGGGTACTTCAGGGATCAGTCCCGGGTCCAGTTCTCTTCAATATCTTCATCAGTGACATTGCAGATGGACTGGAGGGTAAGGTTTGCCTGTTTGGAGATGACACCAAGATCTGCAACAGAGTAGATGATCCAGATGGGGTGGGCAGAATGAGAAGAGATCTGGATAAACTGGCAAAATGGTCAGAAGAGTGGCAACTGGGGTTTAGCACAAAGAAGTGCAAGATCATGCACATAGGGAAGAGAAACCCTGAAGCCACCTATAGGTTGGGAGAGGAGTTGCTGGCAGTCATAAGGGAAGAAAGAGACTTGGGCATCATCATCACAGATGACCTGAAATCATCCAAGCAGACCACTAAAGCAGTAGATAAGGCTAGGGGGATGTTGGGGTGTATTAGTAGGGGTATCACAAGTCATACAAGGGAGGTAATAATCCCTCTTTACAAGACACTGGTTATGCCCCATCTGGAGTACGCGTGCAGTACTGGAGGCCATATCTTTACAAGGTCATTAACCCAATTGAAGCAGTCCAGAGAAGGGCAACCAAAATGGTGCAGAGACTGCATCAGAAAACATATGAGGACAGATTAATGGAGCTCAATATGCATACCCTAGCACAAAGGAGGGTGAGAGGTGATGTGATCGAAACATTCAAACACCTTAAGGGCATTAACAAGGTGAAAGAGTCTAACAGGTTTCAATATAAGAAAAATAGCAGGACTAGAGGACATAGCATAAGATTAGAGGGAGGCTGATTAAGGGGTAATGTGTGGAAGTTCTTTTCCATAGAAAGGGTGGTGGATGCATGGAATGGCCTACCTCAGGAAGTGGTGGATATGAATACAGTGCAGAGCTTCAGACAGGCATGGGATAGGCAGAAGGGAGCAATAAAGATGAGTATGAATAGATAGGCCATTGACAGAGCAAAGGTCGATGTCACATTCATAAGGCAGAAAAAAGAAATGGGCAGACTGGATGAGCCTTGCAGTCCTTTTCTGTCATCAACTTCTATGTTTCTGTGTTTAGGGCAGTCATAGGATAGATGCTCCACATTCTGGCAAATCCAGCATTCCTTTGCCCCGTCTTCTTCTTCCCCTTAGAACTGGTGGGTTCTGTTTTTGGGCTTGGGTGCAGGCTGGTTTTCTTTAGGCTGCCCTCCCTGGGTCTCCTTGAAACCATATGCTTCCCCACCCCCATAGTTGTTACGCTTTCTGCTGCCTCCTTTGCAGAGTTTCATTCCCGGTCCAGCAGCCATATGCGCAGGTCATTAGGTACAGTTTTAAGAAACTGTTCTCTTACAGTTAAATCTTCAACTTGCTCTGCAGTCCTTGCCTTAGCCCTATCTACCCAATGCTCTAAATAAGCACACATTTGGACATGCAGTTCTACATAGTTGTCTCCTGGGCCCTTTCTTTATTCTCTAAATTTCCATCTATAAGCCTCAGGAATTAGTTCAAAACATTTGAATAACATAATTTTAACTTTATCATACTCCATGCAATCATTATCATCCATTCGAGCAAATGTATTTATTTATTTATTTATTTATTTGTGAGATTAACCAGGCAGGCTTACTGAGCGGGGGTACCACTCATTTCCAGATGTGACCTGGGGACAGTTACAAAGGGTACACAGGACATGTATTTACAGGTTTTAACATGAACATTTGGGTACACAGGTATTCACAGTGTTTAACCTAGGAACAGAGTATAAGCAAGGCAGAGACAATTAGGTACACAGGCAGTGTGAGAAAAACCTGCAACAGGCCACGGCATCAAAGCAACACAGAATACTTGAACATTACTGACCCTAAGCTGCAGTAGGTGAGCAATAAGTGGAGTAATCACAAAGCAGGGGTGCATGGGGCTATATCTCATGAGTGCTGGTAACAGTTGCATGAGTCAGAGAAATGCGTGTGGAGAAGCGGGTTTAGGAGTCTTGAGTTAGGGGTGAGCCTAATCTTAGCAGGTAAATCATTCCAAAGTTTGGGCAGGCGATATTTGAAGGCTGCTTGTCCCTTGGATGAACGCATGAATGGGATTTGGAGGAGCCTAGAATCGGAGCTTCTGAGGGAGTAGGCCGAGGGTGGTTGGGTTGATAAGGTGGAGCTAATGTAAGGGGGTAGGGATTAGGACCAGAATTTTGCTATGACTCTGGAGCCGTGGATCAGTCTCCGGGACACAAGCGAGTGTAGGGCTAGGGAGCTGTGTAGGTCACAGTGATGGGTCATTGGGGGACAGTCCAAGATGAAGCAACAGAAAGAGTGGAAGAGGGTGTCCAGGCTGGCCAGGTTGGATGCGGGTGCCGCGCCATAGACCACGTCACCATAATCAAGTATTGGGAGAATCATTTTAAGCACTAATTCCTTTCGGACCATGGAGGGCATGCACCCTTTGTTGCGATATAGTGCACCCAGTTTGGGGTGCATTTTTTTGTGTAGCGATTCTATGTGGGCTGAGAAATCTAGGTGTTGGTCAAGCCATACACCCAGGTATCTAAAAGAGGTGCAAGATTCCAGGGGGGACCCATCCAGGGTATGGAAGGCGGGAGGCGCAGCTAGGCGTCAGAGTCGAGGTTGCATGCCGAAAGTGAGGGAGACGGTTTTCTTAACATTTAGGATTAATTGGTTGGACCTGAACCAATGCTGTATGGAATTGAAGTCCTGTTGGAGAGCAGTGGACACAACACCGGAGGAGGGCCCGGAGGCATACAGTATGGTATCGTCCACGTACATTTGTATATCTGAGTTTGTGCAGGCCAGTGGGAGGTAGTTTAGAAATATAGAAAATAATGGGCCCAGGACTGAGCCTTGGGGGACCCCCAGGGAGACTGGGAGGGGGCAGATATTTGGGAGCCAATTTTTACCGATTGGAGTCTGCCAGTCAGGTAAGCCTGAAACCTGCTAGTGGCAAGGCTGGAGAGGCCTGCATCAATTAGTTATGCTAGTAGCTTGAGGTGGGAGATGGTGTCGAAAGCCTTGGCTAGGTCTGTGAAAATAGCCGAGGTGATGTGCCCCTTGTCCATGCCTGATGAGATGTCATTTGTGAGTCTTAGGGGGGCTGTGATAGTGGAATGAGACTTACGGAACCCTGACTGATAAGGGGCGAAGAAGGAGGTAGAGTCAAGGTATTGTGTGAGCTGAGCAAGAGTGAGATGTTCCTGAAGTTTGGCCAGTATTGGGAGCAAGGAGATTGGGCAGTAATTTCCTGGCGCGGAGGGATCGCCACTTTTTGGAAGGGGGATAACAACTGCCTGCTTCCATGCGGCTGGTATTTTAGCCAGGGAGAATGAGAGGTTCAGGAGGTCGGCGAGTGGGGAGGTGATGGCTGGTGCTGATAGGTGGAGGAGTTTGATGTCCAGGCCTAAGGGACATTTACCTTTGTTTTGGTTGAGAGCATGTAGTACTTCAGCTGGGGTGACTGGGTGGAAGGAGAAAGTATTGGCAATGGGGGAGTTCTGGGATTTCAGTGAAGTGCTAGGTGTGGGTGGGGTGAGCTAGTGGTTGGGTAGGAGGGACGTGGCGCAACTGGTGAAGAAGGTATTGAAGGTGGAGGCAACTTCACTAGGGCCTGAGACGATGTTGCCAAGGATGGATAGGGTTGGGGTTGGTGGCTGGACTGGTGGAGCGAGTAGGGATTTAATAGTTTTCCAAAAGTTTGAAGGGTGGCTAAGGTTGGCGGAAAGAGCCGACTTGAAATAATTTTATTTGGCCTGCTGTATAGGTTTGGTGCAGGAGCTGCGCAGGGTACAGTATCTTTGTAGAGATACTTGGGTGCTGGATAGCTTATGTTTTTTTCCAGGCGTGGTCCCTGGACCGACATCTGCTGATGATGTCGGCGGTGACCCAGGCGAGATGGGAGCCCTTTACTCTAGTGCGTCTTAGAGGGGTGTGGTAGCTCCATACAGCAAGAAAGTTATTTCTGAACATATCGAAGGCGAGGTCAATGGTGGGTGCCTTCTGTATGAAGTACCAGTCGATGTGAGCAAGGTCGTTTGGGAGGGAAGGTAGACATAAGGATTTATAGGACCTCATAAGGATCGTCCTGTGGGGTGTTTTGAGGGTTTGTTTACCTTCCTGACCATATATACCAAGTGGCGATCGTTCAGGGAGTCGGGGAAGGGGCCGGCTTTAATAACCCTGTGGGGGTGGGATATGAGGGCCTAGTCTAAGAGGGAGTGGTTTACTGTTTTAGGGTTTAATCGAGTGGGTTGGTCAATTGGTTGGGAGAGGTTTAGGGTGGTAAGTTTGGTCCGTAGCTTTGAGCAGTTGTTCGCTAGCCAGTTGAAATTGAAGTCAGCAAGGATGTAGAGCTCGCCACCTGTGGCAGTAGACTTTAATGCATGCAAAGCACGGCCAGTAAGCAGTGAGGTCAGGTGGATCATCCAAGAAGCCTTGTGTAGTTTAAATTGCCCACAAACCCTCTCAAATGATTTAAAAAACAAATACAGACGATCCCCCTCTTGGTATTGCTGGAACATTTTAGAATTAAGCATGGCTTCGTGGGTTGAACTCCCTTTATCATTATGGTTTGCTGGCACAGTCTTTCCATCTCAATCTCGTGCTGTCATTTTCTCTTTCAGTTTGCTCATTCTCGCTCTCTCTCGCATAGGGATCTCATTGTGGTGAGTCTTCTCCCTTTCCTCTTGCATAAGGATCTCATGCTGGTGAATCTTTTCTCTTTCCTCTACCTCCAGCCTTATTTTCTCCCTTTCAGCCCCCCAGCCTTGCTGTCTGTGGTTTGGCATCCTTCAGTGCAAACTCTGTCTTCACGATCTCAAGCTGAGGTTGATTGAGCTGCACAGCTTCCTGAGCGTGTGCCACAAGGTGCCCCCCTTTCTCAACCGGTGTGACCTCACTCTCATTACCTGGGTCACTGTCCCCAGCGACCACCTGCTGACCAGGAATTGGGCCATGCCCATCTGAGACCGTCTACCCCTCCTGCAGCCGGTCATGTGCTAACAGGGCTTCCATGAGTGCACTCTTCGTCATGCCCTCATAGACAATCCCCCTCCCTGCACACAGCAAACAAAGCTGCTGTACATGAAGTTTGACATAGCCTGAGAAGCTCATATTCTCTAGCTACGCTGCACCAAGCTGTCTAGACATAAAAGAAAACAGCAGTAAACAATGCAGCCTTTTGAAATCCTGTTTCGTGGCTGTTAAGGTAGATTTCTGCTGGCACTTCGTCACCAGTGTTCTCTCTCTCTCTCTCTGAGTTCCTGCCTCACAGGAAAGCACACTGTATGCTGCTCTGCACTGGTACCAGTTGCCACACTGATTCCACCAGTCTGCCACCAATGTGACAAAAATCCCACACCAGGAACTTCAGGTTCACCGCTACCATCATGGGTTTTACCAGCAGGACCCAGGGAAACCTGTTTTTTTACCTCCTCCTTTGCACAAGATCAGGAAGGTCAAAGACAATAACTGTGGGTAGAATGCCCCTTCAGAGATGGAGTGCAAACAGAGCCCAGCAGAAATAGTAGAATTACACTTTTAAATAAAAGTAGCAGTCACTGATTCAATAAATATGATTCTTTACTAAAAGACTACAAGTAGTATAACAGGATGTATTTACAGGAAAACAAAAGGGTTTCACATTTACTAAGAAGCAGAAAGTAACCCAAGTTGAACAGACAGTTGGTGTACAGCAGAATTCTGAGCTATTTTCACCTAAAATCCTTAACCCACCCTAGGTACAGAAAAGCACTGTCCCTTACTGTGCTATCTTACCAGTCAGCTAGTCTTTGTATGGCAGGGCCCCTAGTCTTCAGATGTTCCAAGTTCAAGAGAAAGTGCTGGCTTCTAGCATTTCAGTTTATTTCTTTTTCCTGTGGAGAGGGATCTCATTCCCTTTGAGTGACAGTTCCATGCTGTCCCAGCCCCCTTTGAGAGAGAGAGAGAGAGAGAGAGAGTGAGTGTGTGTGTGTTTGTTCACCCCTCAGCAACTCCTTACTTTGTCCAACATGAGAACATCTCCAGGAAGGACTCTCCTCTGGGGTTATTGCTTTATTGTTTTCTCCCTAGCCTTCCTGTTAGCGTTCCCACGAGAGCATCAGTCCCTCCACCGTTGCTGATATAAGCTGTCGTATACTACTTGATCATGTGATCTGTTAGCTGTCTTGGACCTGAAGCCGGTACATATACAGAAAAGAATAAATGAACCCAAAGAATACGTGGCTCTGGTACCCTTTCCTGTCACAAGCTGGATGCACTCAGCTGCATACCCATGGGGCTACGTGTTTGGGGCTATCTGGTGGTCTCATTGCGACAGCTGTTTTGGCACATGTGAATTTAATTTAATTCACTACATACACTACTGCCTTTTCCCTCATATGAAATAACAACCTGGACAATACTGTAACAGAGACTACGATAAGTATGTGGTGAATGTTATTTATATTCCTTCGTGTGTTTACTGTGGCTGAAATTTGAAAGTTTTTACTTTTGAAAAGCTAATAAAAAAAAAAACAGCAAAATGGAGTGGACACTAGCTAGGCTTGAAGGAATGAAGTCCGACTAAAAGACATAAATGCAGTAGTTACTGAGACGGATAAAAGGTCGGTGACTACGATGACCTCAGTTACAAAACATACCCAAGAGAACTGCCAGATAAGGGGAAGTCTGGAGGCAGTAGAAAACTAACTCTTGCCAGTGAGTTTGAGACGTGTGGGTATCCAACAGAAAGTGGAAAGAGCAGAAATCTTGACATATGTTAAAAACTCTTGCCTGTTCCTGGAGGACTTTGAGGCCTAAGAACTAAAAAGGGTGTTCAGGATAAGCCCGTGCTCAGCTTCCTTGGGGAGCTCTGTAAACAGTCCTGCTTAAAATGGCCAGCTCAGAGACTGAAAACTTGCTCTTAAAACTGGCCAATTCTTCTTACCTGTTTGATATGGATTAGATCAGACAGAAAAATATTCCCAGACCTATTGTTTCAAACATGCACCCAGTGCAAGCATTTTGATGGGGTGGGCCAGCAGCTGAGTGCGCTGGGAATAAATTCATTCATTCCTCATGCCCGTATGATTGCGGATTGCCTACTGAAGCAAAAATGTTCAGTTTTATAGATCCTCATGATGCCAGAAGATGGACAGGGAAGGCAGATGCAGAGTTTCGGGCTCAAGTGGGAACGGCAAGAGAATTCAGAGGAAGGAGACAGTTGAAGATGAGAAGCTGCCTTCAGTAATCTGATGTAAAGTTGGCCTGACTACCTTGAGGCTCAAGTATTTTTAGATTGTTGCCTGGGATTGGGTACATACGACCTTAAAAACTGGTTAGGGAGAAGACCGCGGACTACGTAATTATTACCCCTTAAAGCTTATTATGCATTTGGTTACAAATGTATAAATGTAAAATAAGGTGGAGGGGTATATTGCAACTATAATGTGTCAATATGTTAAAAGAAAATGGCTCCAGTTGCATGGCAGGGTCCTGGTCTCTAAGGTAAGCTAGATACACTCTCCTATACATGCAATCTCATTATGGAAAGAAGTGTGCATCCGTTTAATAGTTTTGGTTTATTGCCCTAGTTTAAGCCACTTTTATCTTTTTCACATTGCGTTCTAGATGGGAAACTATATACAGTAGTTGGAAAAATGGTACACCTTGCTATGTTAATCAGTAGTATATATGTAGTATATACAGTAATGTGTAAGCGGTTCCGAGGATAAGTTATGTTAAGGTAGCCAGTAATAAATATTTCTGGCAGGAATTCTGCAATAACATGGAGCATGAAGTTTGATGTGGGAGTAATAAATGTCTGGACTACACTAAGCCAAGGGTATGGTTTGACAGCAGTTGTTGACAACTGTGTTTGACTCCCTACACTCAGTTTTTTTGATACTACCATAGTTTTTAACATGGTTGTCAGTTTGGTAGAGCTTTGGAAATGTTTAAAACTAAATTATAAACCCCCAATTCCTTACTGCCAGATTATGGAACTAAACATGTGAATGTCTGCATTTTTCTGGATGTACCTGCAGTCGATTAATTGAAACAAAATGCACACACCTCCCTTTCAAGAAGTCGCACTCGAGCCTCAGGATAAATTTTCATGCCATTAATGCTAATCCTTTATTTAAGTGCTGAGTAGTTCAGGCATTGTGCAAATTATCAATGAACTTTGAGCATCCTCAGTGTTCTGTAGATGTGGAAAGTGTGAAACATCAGCTCTGAGTCACCAGCATGATGGAGTCTTGTGGATTTGTGTTGCCATTGTTCTTCATTTTATTCTACTGTTAATGTACACAATGCCTGCACTTCTCAGCACTTAAATAAGGTATTAGCACCAGTGGTGTGAAACACTAAATACATCACCAAAATAAATATATCACTGCAAAATGGATACCCTATTTCAGCCTCAGCCATTTTCAACTTGCTGAGAAAAGACCCTTACCAAACAAAACATGCTTTCCAGGTCTTGAGCCACGCACCACTGCTGTCTCCAGGCATTCCTCTGGATAGCCAATATGAACATCTCTCCCCTCTCTTGTACTCCTTGAGCCCAAAGCAGGCTTCATCTATTTGTCCCCAGTGCTCCTCCTCAAGCCCACAGCAACTTAAATCTCTCAGTGTTAAATTGAGCACCACTGCTCTACTACTCTGAAATGTTATAGATGCAGCTGTCAAATGAAGTTCCACTGATGATCATGAGTATCATTTTATAAACAAAACAGAGGTGTGGATGGGATGCGCGCTCCTGCAGTGCTGGTAACTCGGTGCCGCTGAGGGGCAGTAAACTCTAAACTATGTCCAACAAGTCCAGAGACCGGCGCACTTGAGAAAGTGATTGACAGAATTAATCTAAACTGAGACACAGGGATACTTCAAAATTCTAATGCAGATAACACATTTATTTGCAACGAAACATCCCTATCTCAATACAGTGCCAATTAGCAAGATACTGTCTATGTGCCCTAGACAGTGCCGTGCCACATCAGATTGTGTAACAGATGTAACGCCCAGGAAATATTTTTATTATTATTTATTTATTAAATTTTCAGAGTTACAACCTTTGAGTCAAGGACTCCTTTGCAAAGGCTCCACGTCAGGACAAACAAACAGTTATGCTAGACAACAGTTTACAGAATCATGTGCACAAGCATCAATGCTTAATGTTACAAGGTGTTGCTTTACAAGTTAACAACAGACCTTTACAAAGTGAGTTGCAATGCTTATGTAACCCCCCCTGCAAATGGGGGTTCCCAAAAGACTTCCAAGAGCTTGCTTGAATGCTCCAAGCCTGAATGGTGTTTGGCGTTTAAGCCATTTATCAGCGAGTGTTTTTAGAACCTCTGGTACTGTCTCTTTAAGAGCTGTCTGCTTGCAGACATAATTAGTTTGTATGGGGGACTGTGTGTTTCTTTGATTGAGTACCACTCAAGCTGCTGCCAATTCACTCCATTTTGCAGTCACTAGGAGTACAAAGGAACCTACCTGAAAGATGTAACTGTTTGCCAGAAACCATTTAGAGTGATAATGAAATTACAGTTTGTCTAACCTGTTTTCTTTTGCAGTCAGAACAGTGTCTGCCTAGTTCCCCATTCTGGTTTTGAACTGCTGAACTGGACCAATCAGTGTGGGTAAGCTAGCTCTAAAATGGTGCCTTTGGACGAATCAGAACTTGGACTCATAATCTGAGCAAGCCACAAGAGGATTGTATGGGCAGTGACTCTGGGAGATGTAGTTTAGACTTCAGTGCCTTTTGGACCAACAGCAGCAGTCTATTGTGAGTGACAGCCAATCCAGTCAAGAACTGGGAGGAACTCAAAGGAAGTGCCAGTTTTGTCGGTTGGAGTTTCAGTTGAGCTTTGGCAGTGAAGAAGGAAGGAGCCCTGTGCTTTTCCAGTGTGCAGTTTTAGTCAAAAAACGTGTGTAAGGCCCAGAGTTCCGGTCTGCAGCTTGTGTAACAGCTTGTTAGGACTGAATCCGTCCTGTGAAAAGAATCAAAGGATCTCTGAAGAGTAGAAACCAGGCTCACCCTGTAGAAGACTGTAGGAATTGCTGAAAATTGCACTCGGTCTGTCAGGAACTGAATCTGCTGTGTGTTCTCCCGGGTATTGTGCAGTAATTGCGATCGGGATACAGATGCAGCCTGCCTGGTATAGTGCTTTCTTTTATATAAATGTGTGAAGAGGTTTGTGTACCTCAAGTGAGCCCTGCTGATATTGAAGGACCCTATCTTATTTGGAGGTCGTGAGTACTAATTCAGGTCGCTCCCTGTTGAATTGCCACATTAAATCCAAATGAATTACTGTACTGCTGACTGTTTAATTTTCCTTTCTCTGTGTGAAAGGGCCCCTACCAGCTGCCACGGTTTGGACTAGCCACTAGGGCTTGGGTACCCAGGGACAGTAACTGATAGGGATAGGCCTGTGCACAGAGCCATAGGTAGATTATTAGAGTGATAAGCTAATCAACCTGATTTCCCCTGTCCTTGTTATATCCCCAAATAAATCAGAGCTGCTTGTTTCTGCAAAGTTATACTGCCTGAGGTATTTATCTATGTTAAAGTACTGTACTGTGATTGTTGCACTGTATCTCATTTCACGGAGGTCCCAGTGCCGGAACCAGTCCTGGGGTAAGTGTATACTGTGAAGGTAATTCTGATATATTGTGTGGGTCACTAGTGGGAAGAAAGGGGGGTTGCAGTGTCCCAGAGGGCTGTGACCAAGTTAGTTTAACTATTGCAAACCCTGACCTCTGGGTGGAGGCACCCGCCATTGGATCCAGGCCCCTCAACCTGTTAGTGGCAAATCAGGCAGGGGTAGTAGCCCCTGGGATAGCGCCATCTAGGGGTTACACTTAGTTGTATACAGCCCTGGGCAGGATAAGCATCCACCAAATGGTGTGTGGGCTGTCTTTCCACATTCAGAGTCTACATTTGAGGTTACTAACATACTAACTAACATACTAAAATGCCAGCAGAATAGGCCTAACGGTCTTTCGTGTCTGCTCGTTTGGTCAGCCCCCACCCTGGGTGCTGACCTTGCTGTCCCCCTCGCCTTCTCTGGCTTCTCCCTTCCCAGTTCCGGATATTCTTGCTGCATTGGATTTTGCTTCCAGAACCCTTCCCCTGTACCTGTCCCACCCCCTCTTGAACCCCTCCACTGTCTCTGCCTCCACCAGCCCCCTAGGTAGTGCATTCCATGGCTCCACCACCCTCTCAGTGAAGTAGCACCTCCTCCTTTCTCCCCTGAATCTTCCCCTCCAGCTTCCACCCATGCCCTCTAGTGGCCCTTCCTCCTTCCTTCAAGCACCCTGACTGTTCCTCCCCATTTACCTCTTCATGTACCTGAGGACCTCATCATGTCCCCGGTCCCTTCTCTCTTCCAGTGTGTATATTTTGCTCTTCGAGCCTCTCCTCATAGGTCCTGTCCCCCAAGCCCCAAATAATTTTGGTTGCCTCCTCTGGATCCTCTCCAGGAGGTTAATGTCCCTCTTTAAGTGTGGCCTCCAAACTGCACGCAGTACTCCAGGTGTGCCTCACCAAGCAGTTATACAGAGGGAGTATCACTTCCTCCTTCTGAGGTGATCCTAGCGATGCATCCCAGCATGCTGTTGGCCTTGGCTGCTGCCCTCCTACAAGTCTCAGAGTTGTTCATCTTGACATCCACCACCACCCCAGGTCCCTCTCAGCCATGTGAGACTTGTAGTATTCCCCCAGGGTGTACACTTGGCCTGGGTTTCTGGCCCAGGTGGAGTACCTTGCATCTTCCTGCATTGAACCTCAGCTTCCACTTTCTAGACCATCTTCCAGAGCCTCCAGGTCCCCTGCAGGCCACCCTCCCTCCTCCCCATCCACCACCGCCCCCAGTTTCGAGTCATCTGCAAAGAGACTCATCTCACTCCTGATTCTGTCCTTATGTCAGATAGGTAGGCATGAACAGAAGGGGCCCAAGGACTGATCCCTGTGGGACCCCACTAATGACCCTCCTTGGGGATGAGACTATCCCACTCAACTACGACCCTCTGGGTCCGTCCTGGAGCCAATTGCTCATCCATCTGATCATCTGGTTTCCCACCCCATTTCTCCTAGCTTATCCAACAGGCCCACGTGAGGAACAGAGTCAAATGCCTTGTGAAGTCTAGAAAGAGGACATCCACTGGTCTACCCAGGTCCAAGGCACTTGTCACCCAGTCATAGAACTCCACCAGGTTTGTCTGACACGATTTCCCCAGGATGAATCCATGCTGTCTATCGTCCAAGCACCCTGACTTATCCAGGTCCCCCCCTAGCCTCTCCTTAAGGGAGGTTAAGGGAATACTAGGGGTTAATTAGTACCCTGCGTCGAGGGGGGATAGATACTCAGTTGCAGCTGCATTTCTCTGAGGCTAAGAGGTGTCTCATGGTTTTGGTTTTAAATTGGCCTAGGGTTGGCACCAGGGTTATAGTAGATGGGAGTTCGTTGAGCCAGGTGAGTGCACGGTAGCTGAAGGATCTTTGGCCTAGCGCAGTCCTTCGGTAGGGGACATGGATAGGCATGTTTGTTAGGTGCCTTGGGGTGCTCCTGCGGGTGTTAGTTTGTATTAAGGAGTGTAGGCCGAGGGTGCAGCTTTCAGCAGGATTTTCTTAGCCTGGAGACAGGTATGGTATTTAAGCCTTCCTTTAAAGGTCAGCCAGTCCGCTAATTTGAAGAGGTCGCAGGTGTGGGTTAGGTGGTGGCTTCCGGTGATCAATCGGCTGGCTTTGTTGAGGGCAAGGTCGATGCACTTCAAAGCAGTTGGGTCAGCCGTCCCGTAAATTATTATTCCGTAGTCTATCAAGGATATGACCGAACTGGTCACTGCCAGATGAAGGGCGTGCGGTGGGAGGCATTGGCTATGCCTATAGAGAATCCCTAGTCTAGTGTTTAGTGAGGAGGACGGTTGGTTGATGTGTGTGTGGTAGGTGAGAGATGAGTCTAAGGTGATGCCTAAGTATTTGAAATCCGTGACCTGTTCAATTAGGAGGCCCTGGTTGTTGGAGATGTTTAGGTGGGCTCTTACATGGGGGCTTTGACAGTGCCCAAAGATCATGGATTTTGTTTTGGTGTGGTTTGTGAACCAGTCTTCTAGTTCGTGGAAGAAGGTTTGCAGCTTGTGTTGGAGGGAGTCAAGGGAGTTGTCTTTCCAGAAGACTACTGCGTCATCTGCATAGAGCAGAAGTTTCCCATTGCAAGCTTTAGGGATGGAATTCAGGAAGAGAGTGAATAATAGGGGGGCCTAGGATAGATCCTTGGGGTACACCTGATAGGACCGGGGTTATAGTGGATAGGGAGGTATTGATTTTAACCTGTTGAGTTTGACCAGTTAGATAGTTCTTGAACCAGGATAATGTGCCTGGTGCAAGGTTGATGGAGGGGAGTAGGTATAGAAGGAGGTCATGGCTGACAGTATCGAATGCTTTGGTTAGGTCGATGAAGATTGCTCCAGCAATATCACCCCCATCAAGAGCCTTGTGCACGTAAGAAGTGAATTCTAGGAGTGCTGAGGTGGTACTGTGTCCGTGTCTGAAACCATGTTGTTCGTGGCAAAGCAGGGGGTGATTTGGTCTGATACGATTCTTTCTAGGGCTTTAGAGAGAGGGGGGAGTAACGTAATGGGCCTGTAATTACCTGGATCCGTAGGGTCACCTTTTTTTAGGATAGGTGTAATAATACCCCTTTTCCATAGCGCAGGGAATTGCCGTAGGCGGAGTGAGAGGTTGAAAATCTTGGTGATGTGAGGGAAGGTCACGTCTAGTGTTAGACGGAGTATTTTTAAGTCTACAGAGTCACTGCTGTACCTTTTATTCCGTAGGGCATGTGCCAGATAGCGTTTGGCCTGGCTACAGGAGATTGTTTTGAACTGAAAAGGTGCGGCGGGGTTATGACTGGGAATGGGATTCGGTGGGACGCTGGGGGGTGGATCAAAGAAAGTGTGTGGAGGATTTGGCTAAGGTCTGTGAAGGACTTGTTCAGGACATTGGCTATTGTAGTGGGTTTTAGAGAGGCACCATTTGAGAGTATTTGGGTGGGTGGTTGGTTAATGGTTTCCCATGAGTTCTTTGATATTGCTCCAGAATTTGCTACGGTGCCCCAGGTTGAGGTGAGGGCTTAGTGTAGTGGTTTGCCTTGGCAAGCCTTATGGCCCTGGTGCAGTTGTTTCTTGCGTCTCTGTATAATTGTCTGTCGTGGGGTAATTTGGAGTAAAGTGCTTTGTGCCAGAGGTTGTCTCTGTGGTGCATCTGGTCCAGCAGGGGCTGTGTGATCCAAGGGGTGTTTCTGGATTTTAGGAACTTTTTTCTTATTATGTCTTCTCTTTGCACAATATATCGTAGTGGATGTGGGAGTTGTGTGAAAAACTAAAAAATTGCAATCTTCTGTAGCTCAGGTTTCTGGGCATTTAACTGAGAGTGGCTT
Organism: Neoceratodus forsteri; assembly: GCA_016271365.2. NCBI lineage: Eukaryota > Metazoa > Chordata > Ceratodontiformes > Ceratodontidae > Neoceratodus > Neoceratodus forsteri. The sequence continues at coordinate 1,797,793,763 of CM057455.1, read as the reverse complement.
TTGGTTATGCAGTCCTGTGTTCTCAGAGAACAAGGAGGGTTTGCATGGGTAACTGAGCTGCTTTGATAGTAAAAGAGGCTATGTTTTGACTGTAAGCAAATGGCTGGTTACACCCATCAGCACCCTGCTAGGCCATGAGCTAGAGGAACAATGCAAGCTGAAACCAATACACAAAACCAGTATGGAGCAGTTCTAGGAAGAGGGGGTCCTCCGAGATCAAAGGAAGGTCCAAGGTGTGATGTCACAGAGTCGTATCCGATGATGCAGATAAAGTGGGCCTGCCTGCAAAATGTACTTGTATCATGTTCTACTCCGAGACAAAATTCAGTTATGTTGGAACATTGGACTGGTATCATCACAGGTTTGAGTTTTCCATAACTCATAAGTTCCCAGTTGGGGTAAGAGTCTAAATAGAAATTTTGTTAGCTTTGAGATAGGTTTTTCTTTGTGATCTTTTTAAATGTGTTATTTTTTTGTTTCCTGTAGTGTCCCGTATTCCTCATAGTCTTAAGTGTGTATAATCCTGTAACATATGTTAGTATTGTGGAATATGAAATGTTATTTTTATATAGGTCTCATAGGTAATTACAAAGCTAATAAGACTTAAAGTCCATAACAGCTTGCCATGTAGTAACTATAGCCTGTAATGCCAGCTTTTACTTTGTGCTTTCTGTAACTCAAGTCTTTTAAGGTATAGGTAGCCTGTGGTAAATTGGATAGTCTGTGCTCAGTTTCCAAACAGACAGGTTACTATACTACGATATATAAACAAATGTGTTCTCAGTAGTGACTGAAGGTATGGGTCATTTGCCTTTTGGGGAAGGACACTGTACAGTGTGAGCTGTGACTGTTGTAGGATTGGGACCTAAAAACACTCGAGTGATAGTAGCATACCGAGGTGACCATTCTGGCGTCTGAAGGGTTTTGAAAACTGGTAGCACAGAGCAGATTGAGTTCTGGGAGAGACCCACGCAGTGACAATTGAGTATATAGTAATGTGTTACTAATTCAGTCATAATTGCTTTCACTTTGAGTACATTGGTCTTAGGAACTTGTGTAATGTGTTATAAATACTGTAGTTACTATTAAACAATCCAAATAACAGTTTCTGTTGAGCATGAGACTTCTGGTTCACTAAACATGTCTGACACATTATTTGCACGGTTCTCATAGTAGCGCCTCTCAATAACAATTAAAAAACTATCTTTTCCAGAAATAATAATTTAACACGTGCCTCGCACACATCCTCATTGTGTAAAGTGGTTCCATTTCTATTCTGTAGAGGGCCAGAATTGCTTAGCTTTGCTTTCTCTCATTTGAGGAATGGATGTGGAGTCACTCTTTAAATCTTTAGAGTGTCTGGAAGGTTTGTTTAAATATAGACATGGCCACCAGTTAGAATTCCAACAGTCCTGCGTACTTTGGATGTGATTACATCAAATCCTACTGGTTCTGAGTGCTGCACGTGTGGATATGTCCACTCCTGCTAGCCATGAGTGCCACAGATGTGAACACACAGTAGAACAATCCTGCTGTTATGCAGGTAGTTTGTCCTAGTGGTTAGAGCACAAAGAAATTAATCTGGAGACCCAGATTTGAATCCCACAACCATCAGTCACTGTGTGACTATGACCAAGTCACTTAATTTGCCTGCGTTGAACCTCTCTCTTAATTTCTAATTTATTTCTGTGTCTGTTGTCTCTTCACTGTACACCTAACGGCAGCAACATTTTCTCTTTGCCCTCTCCTGGATTATAAAGTGCTCTGGGATATACTGTAGCTGGTATGAAAAGCGGTGTATTTAACCAGATTCCTTTCCTTTCCTGAGTACCAAAAAAGCAGCTGCTGTGTTGAGCTCCCACCCAATATAGTCACTCTAGTCATAAGTGATACAAATGCATCCACCGATTCCAATTTACTACTCTGACTGAGGGACAGAAATAAGATCCCTAGGTATCTGCTAGGGTAGAAAATAATAATGCCCCTGACTTTCCTCGTTTAAATGTTTTGACTGCTGTCAGAGCCACATGATGGCATCCATCATGAGCAGATCGGCTCCGTCTGGGTGGAAAATTCAAACTCAAAAATCTGAACTAAATCAGACCTAAACTGGCTAAGAATCCTGATACCAACCAGAGGCAACCCAGAGACATTTCACTTTGAAAAGAGGGCTATCAAGCTTGGCAGAAGAAAGCTCTTACAGTATGCCTCCCCTTCTCCCTGAGAGAATGCAGGCCACCAAGCGACATAAAGTGGACTCCTCTGCCATAGCTTCACCTGGAGTGGTCATGGTTGCGGATACTACAGACAGATTTTTTGCTGAACTCAGCCCAATCAAGTCGACCCTGCTGGACCTCACAGAGGACTTTAAAGTTGTTAAACCATCTTTGGCAGCACTCACCCAATGCATGGAAGATGAAGAGGCAAGAATCAGTCCCCTAGAAGACAGAGCGGCAAAAACAGACCCCAAGGTCATAGCACTGTGCTAGTGGCTGAAAAAGGTGGAAGACAAACTAGATGACCATGAAGGAAGGAACTGCTGGAACAACCTTATGATGATCAGATTACCTGAAAAATCTGAGGGCAGTAATACAATTGCATTTGTGCCAAAGTTATGCACAAAAGTAGCTGGGCAATCCCCCAATGGAGATCAATACATCATTGAACAGGTGAACAGAGCCTTTTGCTCGCTTCCCAACTCTGGAGAAAGACCTTGGCTCATTGTTTTGTGTCTCTTAAAGTTTTCAAATAAGACCCACATCCAAGCGCAAGTAAGGGACACCAAGGCAGTTCGGTCGGAAGGACAGAAAATCTTCATATTTAATTATCTAAACCCTGGTGTGTGGGCGAAACAGGTGGAATACAGGGATATAAGAAACAAATTATATGCAGCCAGAGTGAAATTCAGGGCATTACTCTATGCTGTTAAACTAATCCTGCAAACAGAGAAGGGGAAAAGCACTACCACAGTGCCGAAGAAGCCAAACAAGAATTCCTTGCTGTACTCTAACTTGTTTCCGGTTACCAGAGGTGCCCATTGTGAGCACTAGACAGAGTTACAGCAAGGGGCTCTCTCACCATGTTTCTGTGGTGACCAGTGGCTGACTCCACAAAGCAGAAATCTACCCATATCTGACATTTTTTCAGTTTGGTTCTTGTTGCAGCACAAGCTGCATTTCTTATATTCTTTGTCCTAATAAGATAACTAGAAGATATAGCAGGTTTAAACATCGGGACTGACTTGATATAAATGTGGCCCCTCAGTGGCTACTCCTCCTCAATGATAAGGCAAGCTCCAGTACCTCTACCATGTCACATTAGGATCAAGGAGAATATAAGACAGACTTAGGTGGGCCTTGAGGGCCTTATCTGCTGATACCTTTAATGTTTCTCCACTGACACGCAACCTACCTCTCAACTTCGGGACTCCAGTACTCAGTGTACTGGAGCTGTGAAGGAGTGGCAGGCCATGCATCCATGGCGCAGCAGATTAATCCAACAAAATGGCACCGGCCCTCCTTGACTTTGGTACCAACTAATTCTACCACAACTGCTGTCCTACACGAATGTGAGAACTCCCTCTGCAGCCTCTGCAAAGACCTTGTGAGTCACCCTCCAGCTTGGACTACCTTTGCCTCAAACATGCACATGGAGTCAAGAGCCCATGATTGGACACTCGATGCCTGCACCTTGCATGTTCTCCTTCACAATAGTGTGCACCTAATTCATGAACAGAGGAAAGAGAGTGACACAGCATGCTAATTAACTGTTTAATCCCTCCAGTCAGCTGCATGTTGTACATTGTGCCTTGAAACCAACAGGGGACACAGAAGCACTCCATCTAATGTGAGGCTGGCCGAGAATGAAGGACCACATGAACTCCCAAGCTGAGTCAATCACCTTTTACACTACAGCTGTTATGTGCATATCCTAGGGGTAATTTTAAAGCACATAAAAACTACACTTTCTGTGCAACCTCTCAGAACAGTACTCTGAGTATGCAGTGTTTCGAGGATATTAATAATGAACACAATATACCTGAATATAAATACTATTAATTAAACTGGATTTGAGTGCTTTGGGTTGGGATGTTACTCAAGGGGGTTACCAGCTCTGCCACAGATGCAAGCTACCATAACAGGATTCATCTACTTAATAATAATCAAACAGATCCCTGTGCTTAAAAGGGCAATAATTTAGCCTACGTAAGAGATCCAATGAAGGTTAAACCACCCAGCATACCATTGGCCCTGCCTGACCTAAATGGACTGACCCACAGAGCTGCTGAGGGCTGCTCATGGTTCCACCATGGACCGACTCATCAGGAGTGTAGTCCCAGGATTTGGGGTCTGCCAGCAGATTCTTTCTTATATCTCTTTGGGCTTCCCAGAAGTAAAGCTAAATTTTCAACGTTACACAATTGACCATGTTTATTATTCTAGTTTGAAATGTTACTGTTTTAATTGCTATTTGAAATGTTGCTGCTTTTGTTACTGTTGGGTTTTACATGGGGAGATCCAGGAGAAACATCAGAGGTATGCAAACCATGTAACCATCAGCCCGTCCTTTGCTAGTAGAGCAACCAGGGCAAATAGAAACTACCAAGAACTGCTAACCCCATATGATAATGGATAATAACACAACCTATATTTCATGAAATATTGAAGAGGCAACATTAAAGACTAAGAGACTTCAGGTCTTAAGGAGTCTTTGTAAACTAGGCACACACACATTGGAATGCTCCAAGACATACATCTCCTAGAAACAGAAGTCAGCTTAATGAGAAGGGAATGCGTACATCCAGCTCTGCACCACAACACTTTGGTTCTGGCGGTGCACTAAACCCTTCGCTACAACTGTGCCTGATTTTACAATCTCGGGTGCAGTTGCAACAGTTTTCACGAATTATGGCAGCTTGCACCAAATATGTGGCACAAGCTACGTACAACAAGCCCCTAGGATTGCCGCAAATTAGACAAGAAAAGGTTGGTCTAACTTGCAGCAGTTGCTGCACGGGATAGAAAATCACGTTAGATCACTGCAAGCCCCATGTGCTGTATCGTCGGCACATCGGGGCTTGCGGTGATCTAGGACATTTGAAAACCCAGTACTATATGTCTAGCCTCCAAGAGGAAGAAAGTTAGGGAACACAAGACTAGAGAACTCCTTCACGGTGTTGAGGAAATAGAAGCTAAACTTAGTCCCACCACTCCAGAAGAAATCAGGATCAAACATCATATCCTTGCCATCCCGTTGGTGCTGAGGGTTGAGGTGCTGGATGCCACACCACGCTCCATGCCGGCATCCCGAGTTCAGGAACGCACTCAGGTCGTCGGTGGGTCGGCCGGGGGGAGAACGATTGAGCGCCCAACGGCTTGCTGTCCTTCTCCGGGGGGGGGTTCTGCAGCTTTCTCCGCTGCAATACCGCCACCTCCCTGTGAACTGGGGTGATGTTGGTGCACAGGGAAAGCGTAGCATCGTAGTGGGTTGACGCTGGCAGGGGCCTGGGCTGGATGCACGTCTCTATGTGCGCCTGACCCCTTGCTCCCCATTGCACACTGGCGTCCGGGACGGAGGAAAAATCCTTCACCTCTCCTAGGTGGTGATCTCCCCAGCAAGCAGGCGTGCCACCACCGATGAAGATGCAGGGCAGACTCCGCTGTGCCAAGGCCCTCTCCCTTTGGAACTTTCGGGGATAAGGTAAGGGGGAACTTGTCCTCACACCACCTGGGGAGTAATCAGGATTCTTCAGGTAGTAGGGGAGTCGAGTTGAGGTGCTCTGGAGCAGACCCTAAAAGTCGGATAGGTGGTAATGCTTGCAGCATTGGAAGTTCAGATTGAGTGGAGAAGTTGAGGGGGGAAAAAAGGCGTGGGGGAGGGGATAAAAATAGAGTAAAAAACCAAAAACAATCCTATCCTTAGGGCCCAGTGTGAAGAACTTAACAGGGAACAGGCAAAAGATGCCCTTTTTAAAAACTCAGGTGAAATACATTGATCACGGGGATAAGGCTGGTAAATTCATGGCACAGTGCCTTAAAGAAAAAAAAGACAAGCGGCTGCGAGAATTATTAAATGTATCAGACCCACAACTCCAAACTCATTATGGTGGATCTCAGGGAAATAGCAGAAGAGTTCAGGAAACTTTATGCTACACTATACCAGAAACCTGACCATCCACCGAATAAGCTCACAATAGAGACATTTCTAAACTCCTGTTCCAATACCTGTCTTATCCCCGGAGCAGTAGGGGTAATTGGCTCATCCTGTTTCTCAAAAGGAAATTACCCTAGCTCTTCACACCTTCACACTTAACAAAGTCCAGTGACCAGACAGATATTCTGTTAATTTTTATAAAACATTCAAAATAAAACTCTGCCCAAAGCTAACCAGACTCTTCGAGCTGGATTCAGAAAGCTCCGCAGGTAGTACGAGATACTTGCGTCAAACAGAATTGACGCAGGTGGCAGCTTGCTGCCACAAATTGCGGACTTCATGATTCAGGAACACCCCCTGCACCAAACCTGGGACCCTGTGGGCCAGACCAGTCTGTGCCAGGTCTGCACCAGGCATACGGTTGTGCCAAGGTGCTAGAGGGCTTGCGGCAGACACCAGCTGCTATATCCCCTACAGGGGGATTCAGGAAACCCTCCCAGAGGGCACACAGCTGGGGACAGTTAGACTAGCCAGGTGCTGATCTAAAGCTCTTTGCACCACCCCAAGAGTCCTTCCTGGGGCAGGAGGGAACATGTGCCGCTTGCCCATGGTTTCTGGCACAGCATTCCTCTAGTGCAGCACCATGTACCCAAACACCACATGAAGACATACACAGGGTGCCCCCCATGGTTCTCGGCATGTGGGCACCCTCCCAACCCATTGACACCACAGCAGCCCCTCTGATGCCCCATCGGGGTGCTGTTGCCATCCCTCCCGTCTCCCATCAGTGTGCCAGCAGCCCACCCCATGCAATGTCCCATCTCACACAACTCCAGCAGCCTCCCAGTGGGTCACATCCTGGGCACAGATGCTGCCTGACTGCCCCACAGCTTGGGGCAAACTGCTCTGGTGCACCATCTTTTCACTGTATAGCCACATTTGACACAAGCTGTGGGACTTTGATGTCGGGACACTACCTGATAGTGAATCGGTTGCAGGGTCTCTGGTGCACCGTCGATCAACGTAAGCTGCCATTTGCCGCAGCTTGTGCCACTGTTTCTGAATCAAGCCCTACATGTACATCCATGCCTAAGGAATCCAAGACCATCACTCATGGAAGCAATGCATGCACTCTTTCCAAAACCAGGTAAAGATCCCAAGATGGTCCCTAGCTAGTGACCTGCCTCACTGATTAATAAAGATATGAAAATTCTTGCTAAAATATTGGCTGTGGGGGCGCGGTTGAGCAGCCATGTGGAGAACAGCAATTTTGGGGAGCTCCGTTTTGGTATTACTATAAAGTAAATAAAAATTGTATTTTCTACGTCTCTCCCCAATTTTCTAGAAAAGCTCAGTTGCCCTCCTGACAAGTGAAATGGTAAAAACTAAGGGATCAGTCCCCATTCTGCAGACTTTTTCCACCCGAGAGGCAGACGGGATGGTGGGCCTACATGTGGCGATGCGTCCGGGACTTCTGTGTTGGAGGACCCTGAAAATGTATCCCTGGCCACAGTGAACACCACTTTGCTGCAACTGGTGCATAACGGTCTAAGAATTGGACCATGTGTTTGATCAACTCATGCCAAGGGTTGTAGCTTTGGAACCGCAAATGGGGGCGACTCAACAAACAGTAACCAAGCTGGAGGAAAATCTAAATCAAACTATGGATGTCTCCACAAAGCTAACTGGGGACAATATATGGCTACGCCAGCTAATGGAGGTTCTAGAGAATCAGGTGCGAGAAAGAAATGTCAGAATCTTGGGTCTCCTGGAACTGGCAGAAGGGGAAGATTCTCTGGACTTTCTCCACACCTTTCTCCCAGACTTGCTTGGCTGGACTGAAGAGGAGCCACTGCTGTCCCCAGAGAAGGCTTACATGCTCACTCCACGCAGGGTAACAAACGGAGCTAATAGCTTTTGTACATTGATCATGGTGTGCACTGGTGTTGGGGACAGGGATTGAATACTGGCTGCAGCACGATGAAGAAGATGGTTGAAATATGGGGAATTGGCGTTGTATTTTTTTTCCTGACCTGTCTTATGGCACTAAACAACTGCGTGAGTCATTTGATGGAATCCGGGCCTGATTGAGGCAACTGAAAATCCAACACCAACTTTTGATGGGGGCTAAACTTTGTGTCTTGTGGAGAGAGAAAACATATTTATTTAATGATCTGAGGGACACAGAGAAGGTCCTGAACATTATGGAGTGGAAGGAGGGTCAGGAGTATGAGGATACTGAGACATAAGGAGAATGACTATATATTGCATTCTCAATGGGACTAGTAACATATTAATATTTTTTGTTGCTATGTTACAAGGAGACAAGTTTAATCCTGTAGTCAGTTTAAGGTGGGTCACATTTTTGGAAGTGCTGGCATTATAGCAGTGGAGGGAGTTATTACTGAACTCTACTTGTGTAGGTCCATATACAGGTTTTGCTCATATTTTAAGGGTCTCTGATGGGAACTGACAACCTTGGACCTGAATAAATTCCCAACAATAGACGGTACAGTTGTGAGACTTTGCCTGAACTTTCCTGTTTTCTATTTGCAGTGTAACCACAACTACGAATATAATATTACTGTTTCCCTTCATTTATAGTGAGTCTTGAAATACAGTTAAAGTCTTATGTTCTCAGTATATTCTATGCAATATGGAGGGGGAGGATAAGGAAAACGTTTGTACTAAGAGAGGTATATACTGATTTAAATCGGAGCCAATACATAACATATTCTTAATGGGAGATGTGGGTTACCCCGCACACTAGTTGGTTCCTATAGAGGAACTGACTGGAGATTTCCTAAAGGGGGGTTTCCCTGAGCTGTAGACCAATGGAGTCATATATTGGATGTAAAGAGGCTAATTCCCTTATGTGGGTATTTAGGAGTGGTGATACCTTTAACCACGTGTTATTTCTCATTACTGTAATTTGTGTATCAGACTCACTTCTGATTGTATCTTCTGAAAAGCTCAATAAAAATATAATGCCAAAGATACTGGCTATGAGAGTGAATAAAGTATGGGGGACCCTCATCTGACTAAAACAAGTGGTTTTCAGTCCCCACTATGTGTCCTTCCGAGAAGATCTCCAATATCTTCTCCACATCCTGGAAGCTAGGCACTCTGTCCCTGGATGTGAAAAAGGCCTTTGACAAGGTCTCATGGCCACTTCTTCGAAGTACACTTCAGAAATTTGATTTCCCATAAGACTTCATCAAGTAGATCAAAGTTCCTTACACGGCTCCAAAAGCCAAGGTTTACTGTAATAGGATATTCTCTAACAGCTTCGATCTCTATCGGGAACCAGGAAGGGATGTCCGCTACCCCCCCTTCTCTTCAGCCTGCACCTTGAACCTCTTATAATCAAATGAAAACCTGCCAAGATATAAAGCGGGTCACAGTTGGAAGGAACCCATAAATGGAAGTTATCAGTTTACGCAGACGATATTCTACTCCATATTGCACACCCAATGACGCCCCTGCCTGCTGCTCTCAAGGTAGTCAAAGAGTATGGTGCCCTGTCCGATTACAAGCGTAACCTAGCCAAAACACAGGGCATGCCTCAGTTCTAAAACATGAAAGCAGTTATATGGGTCTGACATGGATACCAAATTGTATTAAATATTTAAGTATTGAACTGAGCAGAGACGAACAGTATGTTAAAAACAGAACCTGGACAGCTTGTTCTCAACTGTCAAACTGGTCCTAGACAGGTGGTCTTCTTTGTCCCTGAGCTTTTGGGGGCACATTAACATTGTCAAAATGCTTCAGCCCCATTTCACTTAAACAGGTGGAGGACCTTCTGATCTCTCTAGATATCAAGAAAAGTGATGGTGCTGACCAACTCAAACCCCTTGTCCTTAAACTGGACTATCCTTACCTTTCAGCACCTATCGCTCATCTATCCAATTTATCACTTGCTCATGGGGTCCTTCCCACACCTTGGAAAACGGCTCATATAATCCCCCTCTTCAAGTCAGGTGACCCCTGCAACCTCAACAATTACCATCCCATATCACTTCTACCTATATTATCTAAATTACTCAAAAAATTAGTTGATATGCAGCTAAGGCAGTACCTGGATTCCTCCAACCTCCTCTGTCCTTTATAGTCCAGCTTCAGGCCCAAACACAGTACTGTATCCGCCTTGGCAAAAGTCACCAGCGATTGGCAATGACCTGAGCAAGCCCTTTGATTCTGTGGATCGCAGCATGCTTCTCCATAAATTTAAAGACATTGGTCTAGATGTTACCACTATGCACTGGTTCCCCTGTTACCTTACAGACAGAAAGCAACAAGTCAAGGCACAAGGTGACTACTCTTCACTCAGAACTCTGCTCAGAGGAGTACTACAGGGGTCCATACTTGGGCTGTGGAGAAGGTGGTAGCGCTTCAGTTGGAAGAGCACCTCGTATCTCATGAGTTGTACGAACCCTTCCAGTCGGCTTTTCGTGCCAGACATAGTACTGAAACTGCACTTGTTTGGGTGCAGAATGATCTCCTCAGGGCTAGAGATCGGGGAGACAAGACAATTCTTGTTCTCCTTGATCTCTCTTCAGCATTTGACACTGTGGACCATTGTGTGTTGCTCGTCCACCTTGGGGACCTATGCGGACTCACCGGTATTGTCATCAAATGGTTTGAGTCCTTTCTTACCAACAGGAGGCAACGGGTTATGATGGGGAATGCCTCATCTACACCTAGTCTTCTTTTTTGCGGAGTTCCTCAAGGATCGGCACTGGCCCCAATGTTATTCGCAGTGTACATAATGCCTCTGGGTGGGATCATCAGGAAGTATGGTCTGTGTTTTCATTGCTATGCTGATGATACTCAGCTATATCTTTCCTTTGCCCCAGGAACATCAAATGCAGTGGATGTGCTAAACATCTGTCTGGCCGAGATTAATGACTGGATGGCCTCCAGCTGGTTGCAACTAAACCCCGATAAGACTGAGGTATTGGTAGTGGAGTCGAACAGAGTCCGTGATAGGATGGCCTCTGACACAGAAACTGGGCTTGTTCTTGGAACTGTGTCATTGAAGGCCTCCTCTTGGGTGCGAAATCTGGGAGTGATTCTGGACAGTGACCTAACATTGGAGCCTCAAATATCCTCCACGGTTCGTACTTGTTTTTATCATCTCAGAAACATTGCCAGGATTAAGCCCCTTGTTCCGCCTCTGGACCTCCCTACCTTGATACATGCCTTAGTCACATCAAGGCTTGATTACTGTAACGCGCTCTATCTCAGGGTCACAGGAGGATCTCTCCGCAGACTGCAGCAGGTGTAATGCAGCTGCCCAGTTGTTGACTGGGCAGCAAAAAGTCTTGTCATATTACACTGGTCTTATGCGAATTGCACTGGCTGGCCGGGTCAGGTGGAGAGTCCTCTTAAGGTGGGTCTTCTCACCTATAAGGCCCTACACGGGCTGGGCCCTGGTTACCTGTCAGACCTTCTGTTACCTGCCCTCTCCTCACGCCCTCTTCGTTCCTCTAGTAGTGGCTTCCTGGCCATTCCCAGAACTAGGCTAAAATCCGCTGGCGATAGAGCGTTAGCGCCGCGGCTCCTGTTCTGTGGAATTCTTTGCCAGTCATGGTTGGGGAAGCCCCCACAGTAGATATTTTTAAGGCCTATTTGAAGACTTTTCTTTTTTCTAAAGCATTTGATGTTTAGATTGATATTTATGGTAATGTTTCTGATTTTATCAGATTTGGCATTTTTATTGTGTATAAATTGTATATTTATTATGTTTAAATATTTGTTTTAAAATTTGTACGACACCCAGAGCCTCCGGGATTGGGCGTCTTTTAAATAAATTTTGCCTTGCCTTGCCTTGCTATTTGCAATTTATATAAATAACATCATCACTGATGTTGCTAAGGCTAATGTGCATCTCTTTGCCAACACAGTTTTGCAGTGAACCTCACCAGGATGAAGCGCAGTGTCATATTTTTGTGCGTGACAAAAGGGACCAATTACCATGGAAACTGGATTGTTTACTGCGGTAACTCTGCTGCAGCATGCTGCAGAATTGGGTTTAATCCTAGCGAGCTTCACAGTATATGTCTCCAGGCCCTTCCTTGATCATGCCTGCGCAGACCTGTAACACGATTTCAACCAGCTCCAACACAATGTTTTCCAACTCAAGTTGTTAAAATGCAAAAAAAAATAAAATAAAGGTTATTCTTCTTCACCCCCCCGGGTCCAAGCCGTAAGAATCTCTACTCCCCGCCCCCAGATAGTGACCCTCCTAAGTGAATCACTTGTGGTGGTGGACAAGTTTAAATATCTGGGTTTCTAGTTAGATTGCCAGCTATCATTCACAATACATATCGAGGAACTCTTCAAGAAGCTAAAAAAGAGGCTAGGCCTCTTCTTTAGAATCAAGCATATTCTTACTTATGAAGTAAAGAAGAGGCTGGTCCAGGCCACCTTTCTTCCCCTCATTGACTGCGCAGACTTCATTTAGAGCCAGTGCTCCAAATCAGTCCGTATTAAATTGGATGTACTCTATCACAGAGCCCTAAGGTTTGTTACTAACGCATGATTCAGAACACATCATTGCATTCTATACATGCAACTTGTTTGGCCCTCGCTTGCCAACAGAAGGCTAAAAAATGCTATACTGTGGTCCTACAGAGTCATCCTGAATAAACTCCTCCATACATCACAGATCTCTTTAAGTATACACTCTGCACCAACTCATTGAGACATTCTTATATATCATTAGATGTACTTAGGGTAGTGTCCCGCTACGGTGAATCTGTGATTTGTCATGCTGTTCCTGCCTTATAGTATAATCTCTAATGCTTTTTAAAACTTGCTAACATCATCTGTCTACAGACCTTCAAAACCCTATTAGACCCCTTATCCAGGATAATTGTAATCGTCATCCTTAAAATGTTTTCCATCTCCCTCTACCTTATAGCACTCCATGGGCTTTCCTTTTGATGCCTGTTTTGTGTATCGACGCCTGCATAGCACTTGCAATTTTGCCTCCTTTTGGTTGCAGTACTTCCTGTATTACTATTTCTTTTTTTTCTTCTCTTTATGCCTCCTTCTCGCCGCTGAACTCCCATTTCTTCTGGGGTCTCCAGTGGCCTTGTTCATCTCCACTCCTGCTAGCCGGTGACCAGTGCAGTCCATCCCCCCATGAAGCCTTGGTTATTCCCCCCAGGCAGGTACAGGGTGGGGCCCTTACACCCCGACGTGTCTATATTTTGTCGGGAGATGCTGGTACTGGCGCTGGTAGGGGCATTGGGGATCGTGGCCTGGAGCTCCATTTACTGGGAGTCCCGCGGGGTATTTCCTGTTTTTCTGGTGTGTCCCCGAGGACGTAGACACATGAGGAGGGCCAATGGGTGAGGCATGTATTGACGTGCAATCTCCTCCCGACTCTTGGTCTGCGTCCTCCTCCCCACTGACTGTCCCAGCTGCACCAACGCCTGTGGTCACCCAGGTGGCGGTAAAGTAGCGGGACAGGCAATCCTCCCCACTTGGAGAAGGAGAGTGGCCGATGGGCGCTCTATCCTTCTCCCCCCGGCCTGCCCTCCAGTTATCCGAGTCCGTTCCCGAACCCGGGTTGCTGGCGCCGCGAGCGGTAAACCTACCGCTGTGCCAACAGGCCAGCCCCTGTATTACTATTTCAATAAGTAGACATGCTATATTGTATTTCCCTCTGTATTGATCAATTGCTATGTATCAACTGTGTGTTCTACCTATGACCTTACCTGGATATATTGTGTACTTTTTACATTGTAAGCATTGTATGTATTGTAAATCTTTGTGTCCATCCAGGACCACTTTGAAAATGAGCTTGCTCAATGGTGTCATACCTGGTAAATAAAAATTGAATTGAATTGAAAATTGAACATGCTGCCCAGAATTCTGTACCCATTAGCTATGTTAAATCTTCATCTGCTTATCCAGTGGTTTACTAAAGTTCATGCCTTGATCACCAATTTTTTCTGAGTGGGTAAGTGCTGTCACAGAGTCTACAGCAAGTTGGCAGCACCTCAAATAAATGGAGTCCTTTGTCTCCCCCACTTTGTTATATTTATTTGCTGCCCATGCAAGCATATATCTCAAATGGGTACAAGAACCCCAGTCCCTGAAGCTCAGATATACTCAGTTGTCTGGTTAACTATAGAAAAAAGCTGATGTGAAAAAGGGGGAATTGCTGCAGCATCCCTACTATACAGCACCTATGGTAAGCTCCCTTGGCATCTAAGGAGTACAGTACTAGGCAGGTCCCCAAAGATTCATACGCAACTAGGCAGATTTCTTAAAGGTGATTGGAAACTATTTTTGCACCTCTGGATGCCTTCCAGTTGTCTTTTTACTGTCTACCCAATATTCTGATATGTTTCTAACCTTTTTTTTTATTAATAATCTAATTATGTTGCCTTTGTAAGTATCCTAAATCCCTCTCTCCTCAGCAGTGGCTGTTCTCTCTTTTCATACTGCCTGAACATTGTATGACATCAGTAACACCATTCCAGGCCATTCAGATGGATAGCATGGAACGGTGTTACTGATGTCGTAGATTGCCTTAGAATTATGAAAAGAAAGAACAGTAGCTGGTGAGGAGAGTGGAACTGTATGTACTGTAGATCTGAGGGCACTCCAAAGGTAGATTATGTAGTTATCAAAAACTGGTCAAAGCATATCAGAATACATAGCCGGCATGGAAAGCAAGATGGAAGGGTAGTTAACTGTGTAAAAAAATCATTTCCTCTCTCCTTTCAATTACAGCCCTGGACAGATCTGTCTCAGCCCCTATTCCATAACCCCAACTCCAGATTGGGGGTGCCTGTATCAAACCAGCCTTTTTAACCGGGATAAACATTTCTCACATAGAGCATTTGATGGCGGGTGGCAATCTGATCTCATTTCACATATTTCAAGCCAGACATGACATCCCAAATGCACTGATTTTCAAATGTATGCAGATCACGCACGTGCTGTGTCAGCAACTGGGCCATCCAGCCTGGCAGCACAACCACGCAGCAATAATCCCAACTCTAGCAGTGGCTGAGGCCCAACAACGCACAGCGGCCTCACTGTACAATTTGGTTTTCTCAGACTCCCACCTCCATGGGGATGGCAGCTGCCCCTATTGGCAAACTGATTTCCCAGACAAACAAATACAATGGAAGCAAATTTTTGGGAGGCTTTTATTTATATACCAAAAATGACAAACTGACGCTGACATAGTATAACATTCTTTTTTTTTACTTTTCGTCTTTATCCTCCTTCCTCTACCTCCGGTGCCCCCTCCTTCAGTCCGCTCATGTCCCCCTTGCCCACCTTAGGGATCTGCCCCTAGAATGCCCATCCTCCTCTCCTTGCACAGTGGGTCTGTCCTGTAGGTGGTCCTGGTGGACTTAGGGTGGCCTTCATCTAGGGCTGCCGGAGGGGAATTTCCGGTTTTCTCCCCTTACGTCCCCTACCCTCTGGGACGTCGAAACGCTGGGACGTACGTCCCGAGTGATGGCGTGCTAACGCACGCCAGAGCACTCATGCATCGGCAACGTCCCCCCTCCCCAACTCCATTGAACGGAGCTGCCTCCATCCCCTCTATTGTCGGTGCTTCCACTGGCTACGAGGGTGATGTAGAACGCAGAAGCATTCCAGGTTCCCACCCCTGAGGGAGGAGAGCATCCATTGGGACGCTCAATCCTCCCTCCCCCCTGCCGACCCCCGGCCACCTGAGTCCGTTCCCGAACCTGGGTCGCTGGCGCAGCGCGAGGTGTGGCGTCCAGCACCTCAGCCCTCAGCACCACCGGGCCGGCAGTATAACATTCTTAATAACATTTATTTCACGCCCATTAAATTAAAGAAAATGGAAAAACTCTAATCTGTTCCATGTGCAAGGTGCAGTAAACGTAGACGATCCCCCCTTCACATCTTCTGGGACTGTGAACATGTCCATCCCCTATGGGGCAGCATATGGGACAGAGCCAGTTTTCTTCCAAGTCTAGAAAATCCCTTCACCACCTTTTTTGGGACAGAATACAGAACAGAGACAATCCAATTCTAGGTCTGGAAAATCTCTTCGGCGAATTAATATGTACATTGGGTGACTTCGCATCTCTTAAAGTTAAATAAAGAAAATTTCACATGGCAGTAATCACAGTCTTAGTCAAAACAATATCTTGAGACACAGGCTTGTCCAAATCCTTATTACATGTGGTGAATGGTATCAGAAAGTATTACTATATAGCCTTAAAATAGAGCAGATGATTGCAAGTGTCTACAATAAACACAAAACCTTCGGAAAAAGATTAGGTAAATTACCGTGTACTTGTTGCCGTAGGACACTAATCAACCTGTATTACTTATTTACGTAGCTTTGGACTTATTTGCCAACCCTCAAGGGACTCAAACAAAGGTGGACTTAATGACGAGCAACTAACTTTATAACAAAATGCTTTTTGATTAATCTTCAAGGTGTGTACGTGTGTGTATTGTACAGAAGGTATTGTTGTGCTGTCTCTGTCTGTATTATGCTGAAAGTCAATGAAGCATATTAAATTTTAAATGCCTTGACTGGCATCCTACATCTGCTTAGAGACCATCTGCTGAGTTTGCCTGTTGTAATAGTGGCATAACTTTGTAAGGGACTACTTTTTAGTGGATGTGCATTTTGGAAATACAGTACTGTAAAATTCTAAATGCTGAATTGTTTTCTATCTTTATCATCTAAATATCCAAGGCCTGTCAGTACTACACATGCCTTCTTTGTCATGGCTGGGTGTGTGCTTTATTTATTCATGTTCAGGGTCTGTGTGCCCAGTCCTGAAATTTACCTTTGGTAATGGTCACAAATATTAAGGCTCTATTTTTAATAACATTGTTTTGAAATTCAGAAAACTGATATTGCATTATGTCAGTCATGGGATCAAATGTTGAATTAAGGGTGTTCAAAATGAGCTTGTGCTGTGGTTTAGAAGACCTTCTGCTGCAAAACAAGGTTTGAATTTGAATCATAGTACTGCTGGCTTGGTTGGTATAAAAACTTGTAACATTTGCAGCATTATCAGTGGAATTTGATGTGCCAAGCAAGCGAGTGCCTTCTGGAGCTGCTGTTCCCTGGAACTCAAGAGGTAGGTTTCACGAGCAACCCACAAGGTGCACGCTGCCATTCAGCATTGTTGGACCCTGTCTGGCATTAGCAGGAGTCAGCTGTAGGGATGCTAAAACACTTGATGTGCTGCACATGCAAAAGGAGCTGCTTGAGAGAAACCTAGAGAGACGGAGAGAGAGAAAGAAATAGCAGTACGCTTTCTGAGCCTTGCATGTTTAATTTTGTTTCGCTGTGTTCGGTATTGGCATAATTCTTCCTGTGTGAGCTTATGTCAGTCAAAGGATAAATGTTGCTATATCTTCACTTGCTAAATCCAGTGAGACGGAGGGTATGTGACGGACCATATGAGGGGAAACAAACTCTAAATGTAGTCTGTTTTAATATTATGACGGCCTTTCCAATAGAGAAAAAACAGTGCTCAATGATCAAAAAATGAAAATGACGAAATAATTTCCCCAAGGTCTCTAGGCCTACAATCAAAGTGGTCTTTAATGCTTGGTAGTTGAAGCTTAATGATTTGACCATTACATAACCCAGCCAACTCAATCCATATGCTCAATGATTTTGAGGTTGAGGAAAGAGAACATTTTTCAGATTCTTTGTACTGCGCAGTACAACTGGTAATGCAGTTCTGTTTCTTGTCAGTGTACTTCAGTGGTAGCACTCCTGGGGCCAATAGGTTGTGCATTCAAGTCCCACACGGGAGACCGAGGCCCAGTCTGTTGCTGGCATTGTTTTGTAGGAGGTACCATACTTCACAACAAATGTTAAACTGAGGTTCCTTCTGTCCAGCTCTTTTTGCTGTCCATGTAGAAGTCAAAAATACTCAGTGGCACTGTTCAAAAGGAGTAGGCTAGATAATCGGTGTCTTGCCGACATTCCCTTTTTCAGTTGTCAGTGACTGTGAGTAAGGCTAAAGTGATTTTCTAGTTACTTGGAAAACAGAAATAGTTTGGCGCTGGCAAGACTTTAGCCTTGTAATATATTAAAACAAGTGCATTTATAGAAAAACATTTATGCAATAGGTGTGGACATAAATGGAGTGTGATATATCCATTTATCTGAGTAACTGTGTGTATAAATGTATTAATTTATGTACACAGTACGTCACCATCCATTTATATACAAAGTTACTATGTCATTCCCCTCCCCTGCTGGCAGGTTAGTACTACTTCCAGCACCACTAGTCATTTTCACTTTTCCTACACTGCCTGTAAAACTGACACAATTTGTAATTCAAAACAACTGCTGTAAAATGCAACAGATATTAAAGAAATGTACCTGATACCTCTCTTTCTCCTGAACTGGACGTGATTCCTGGTCTTCCTAAATGCAGCAGGTATCACCTCCGCTTTTCCTCCAGTCCTCCAGCAGCTCCACTTTTCCTCCACCCACCCCATCCTAAACACACACTCATTCTCTGCTCCATACCCTAACAGGAGACATTTTTCTATTTTCTAAAACAAGAAAGAAAGCCTCCCAAACCATTACTTGCACTTGCAGTTACTGCTCACACACTCGCTCTCTGCTCCCTCGATCGCTGCCACTATCTTCAACAGGAAGCACTTTTTAAAAAATGTTCTTTTTAAATAAAAATGCCTGTCAGACCACCACTTGCACTTGCAGTCACCGCTTACACATTGGCTACCCATCTGTCTGCTGCCTTGATCATTGCCACTGCTTCAACAGGAGGCGCTTTTTTCTGTTTTACGAAATAAAAAGGAAAGTCTGCCAAACTGCCACTTATACGTTTGGTTACTGCCAGCCAGGTAACTTCACACTGTTAGATTCAGCTCACCCACGGTCGGCCGGCACCCAGCCAGCCACCGACAAAGACCAGGACACCCGCCTGCAGCTCCTTGGAAGCTGCTTGCCCCTGAACAGGGCTGCTTCAGCTCACCCATGGTCGGCCGGCACCCAGCCAGCCACCGACCAAGACCAGGACACCCCCCTGCAGCTCCTTGGCACTTTGTTAGATTTTCGATAGAACTAAGCACATTTCAACTGTGTTATTAGGAGTTTTTTTTTTTTCAGTGGCTAGTTTTCCATTAGCAGGTTATACAGACCTGCCACTAGAGGGATTCTTGGTCTTCTGCATAAATCACTGTATTCATTCGTGGGCAATATGGCCTGCATTATCATTCTACTTCTTTCCCGGTGCTGCTACAAGGGGACTTGAGTCTGAAGGGTGGATGGCCACTAACTAAGCTGCTCCTGCTCTCCTTGGTCCTCTTTCTGCTGTATTTTCTCATCTAGGTTTTAAGTGAGTACCTAGGTGGGCAAATTTCTTGCCTAGAAAATATTGCACTAATACAAATCACGAGACCACTCAATCTGGGACTATGGCTCTCCTTATTGTATTTTTATTGCTCCTAAGGTGCAGAGTTTTCAGCAATACAGTGCAATTCGAAGTACCTCAATGCAATTCAGTTCTCCAATGTACCGTATCAATACCTAATGTTATAACAGTCTACCGTGCAGACACTATGTCATTCTCTCCCCTTTAGCCTATTCCCCGGTTAGCCTACACCCCTTGCTACTGTCCTCACCTATGTCTACCCAAACATTTACTTGATCACGATCAACTGTCATTACAGTGGTGACGCCTGTTGCGCAGCACGATATGGGTTGTCGCAAAGAAATAAAAAGCAGTCTCCATTCTTATAAGCTCCTTAAAGAAAGTTATACTCTGCTTCTTCTGCTCAGGAAATGTGGAGCCCAACCCTGCCCTCCAACTTACCTCGCCTATCGATTTTGTTGAGGCCACAGGTCTCAAAATGATGATGGTCAACATTTTAAGCCTGCCTAAAAAACTTATACAGCTGCAAGCCTGGGCTGCACACGTTAACCCAGACCTTATCATAATTACTGGGTCGTGGTTAAAAAAGACGAACACTGATCAACAAATATCACTGCAGGGCTACAATTTATTTAGAGCAGATAGAGAGTCTAGAGGCGGGGGTGTGGTTATCTACGCCAAATCTAAGTACTTGGTCACCAGTATTAGTTGCAAATCTCTAGCCAAGGAATTTGAGTTAGTTTCTCTGAGCTTTCATCTCCCCTCCTCGGAATGTATCACTATCCTAGGTGGCTATAGACCCCCGTCTGGTGGTGATAAAGTCCTTAATCTTTTGAAATCCATGTTCGTAGATGCAAAAACTGAAACAATATTTGTAGGAGATCTAAATATGGACTGGCTGTCACCTAAATCACACGGCCTCAAATCCCTTTGTGACGAGCTAGGTCTTGGGCAATTAGTCAGTGAACCTACTAGGAACAACACTCTAAATACTGCCAACAGTTCCATTCTAGATGTGGTACTAACCACCCATCCACACAAAATATCTCATTTGGCAGTGTTTCACAATGACACGAGCAATCATGGAATTGTTGCTTGCATAAGATCTCAAATTAAGACCCGGCCGCAACCCATCTTTATTACTAAAAGATCCTTTCGCAAATTCAGTGCAGTAAACTTCCTATCTGACCTGAGCATGATCAGATGGCAAGATCTTTACCTAGCCAAAGATGTCAACAAGGCAGCTTGCATCCTTAATGACAAACTCACTACAATAATAAATAAGCATGCCCTTTCATCAAAGTAAGAGTGCGAACAATTCCAACCCCTGGTTCACCTCGGATCTCAAGGCAGCCCTTATAGCTCGAGATAAGCTCTGGGCTAAAGCTAAACATTCCAAAGAATCTTCGGATTGGCAGGCCTTTAGAACAGCCAGGAATAACTGTGTGAAAAACTTTGCTCTGCTAAAGCTAACTATTATATTTCTACTCGAAGACAAGCTAAAGGTAACCCTCATAAAATATGGAAAACTATCAAAGCTATAGAAGGATGGCCCTATGGCTCCTCTGTCCCAACAAAGATAGTTGCAAGTGGCAAGATTGTGGAAAATAAGTCCCTAATCCTGGAGGAAATTAACTCCCACTTTGCCACAGCTGGATTAGCTTTTGACTCGTCACCTTATGCTGGTGCTGTGGTGAGCCAGCATACCCCTCCCGCCACATCTAGTCCTGCACCCAGTCCCTTCCAACTGCGCAAGATAACTTATAAAGAAGTAGAAGATTCTCTTCTTAACTTAGACACCAAAAAAAGCGCAGGGGACAATGGCTTGGAACCCTTTTTTCTAAGGTCAGGCTACGCCCATCTCACTGCCCCAATTCTCCACATCTTCAATCTTTCCATTACATCTGCTACTGTGCCGTCCTGCTGGAAATCAGCACATATTCTCCCTCTATTTAAACCTGGTGACCCATGCGATGTAAACAACTATAGGCCTCTCTCCATATTGCCTATCCTTTCTAAAGTTCTCGAAAAACTGATCCATATTCAGTTAAAATCTCACTTGGAAACCTTCTCTCTCATTAACCCAGCTCAATCTGGCTTCCGGGCTAATCATAGCACAATCACTGCACTAGCAAAAGCAACCAATGATTGGATCTCTGCTGTAGATGCTAAGAAGGTAAGTGGTGCAGTCTTTTTGGACCTCAGCAAAGCTTTTAATACTGTTGATCACAAACTATTAGTCAATTGCCTTGCAAAGTTGGGTGCCACATACCATACCACCCAGTGGTTCTCTAGCTACCCAACTGGAAGATTCCAAAAAGTAAAGGCGGAAGGCTTTTTTTCTGCTGCCTTGCCAGTTGCAAGAGAAGTCCCCCCAAGGATCCATCTTAGGCCCTATCTTGTTTTCTCTGTACATTAATGACTTGGATGCTAACATATCTATGTCCAATCTGCACTTTTTTGCAGATGATACTGTGTTGTATACTTCGACTCATCGTTATCTGAAGTCAAGGGAGTGCTTCAAGCGGACTTCCATTACAACTTGAGCATAATCTAATAAAGGCAAAGCTTCTGCTCAATGCTAAGAAGACTAAAGCGATGATATTCTCCGCAGTGCTGTCTCAGGCCCCCAATACCCTTTGCCCAAGACTTCATTGTCACCACGCTAAACGAGCCTCTGGAAGTTGTAACCAAATTTAAATATCTAGGTTTCTGGATCGACAATAAATTATCTTTCAGTGACCACGTCGAAGATGTCTCTAGAAGGTTAAAAGCAAGGTTAGGTTTCTTCTACAGAAATAGGCCCTTTTCCCCTTGAAACTCGAAACAAGCTTGTACAGGCCACTTTTCTCCCCCTACTCGACTATGGCGATGTAATCTATTCCTCCACCACTCTTGCAAATCTAAGTAAACTGGACAGCCTTTTATCACCGCATGCTTACGGTTCATTACCAACTCCCCTACCGCTCGCACCACTGTGACTTTATATGCAGCTGTTGGTTGGACGCCCTTACTACTAGACGCCTGCTCCATGCTGGGCTATGGACTGTTAAACTGCTCCTGCAGAAATTGCCAAGCTATCTCTTCCTGATTAATATCTCACATAGTGCATACTGTTAAGAAAATCTGACTTTATTATGCTTGACATACCAAGGACACGGATTTCCTTGGTAAACGTATATTGCATATGCCCTTCACTCCATTTGGAACCAATTACAAACCCGTATTGAAACTAACTAGACAGTTTCAATAAACTTCTACAAATCGCTAAGTTCAGCCAAAATAAGACACCTGTAACTGTCATTAAGTCTCTTCCTTCTCCATGTGTGCCATATTTATCCACTGGTAAGGTATAATTGATTTGTCATATTAACTGCTTTCCTTCCCTTCTACTCCTGGCTTTACTTTTGCTTACGCCCACTGCTACTCTATCAAATCACTCCTCCTCCCCATATCAGTTGTAGACTGTTGTTTGTTCTAGCTGCCAAAATACTGTATATGTATTGCACACACCAGTCAGTCATGTTTCATTTATCAGTATGCAACCTGTAAGTCGCTTCCCTGTCTCATATCAATGTTTACCACCTCGCGGTCACCCCTATGTGGTACCCTTGTATGCATATCCAGCCTGTATCATGTAACGTGCATTTCATGTATATACTGTTATTACCTATCTGTGTTTGTACTTTTAAGTGTTTATGTCACAGGACCTCCTTGTGAATGAGCTTGCTTAATGGAGTTTTCCTGCAATAAACTTGAACTTGAACACACACAAACATCTGTAACGGTGCTGCACTAGAAATACAGTAGTAAACAATGATTTATTAATATGTTAAGGCCTATATTGCTCTCCATGTAACATCCAACATCAAAACTGTACTCGCCGAGAGGTGCCGCCATGTTTCAGCAAAAGTTTTTTCTCTGTCACCAGTTAACCAATCGGTGTGCACGTATGAGGTGTCATGGTGTGAGGACCGCCTAGTGTCCTTAACCCCAAAGCAACCACTGCATTAGACAGAGTAATAAGAAAACAAATCACCAAAAAGTTGTACAAAATGTGTTAATATAAACAAACAAAAAAAAAGCTATTTCAGACAAATCTACTTCCACTGACCTAACTGGTCCCTGTTGCATAAATGAAATATGCACGGGGACCTCTGTGTGATTCATGATTTATGTATACTCATGCTGTTTGCCATTGGACACTTTATGCATGGCTCACGCCACTTGTGAGGTTACCTGAGGTCAAACAGCACATGTATACATAAATCATGTGTCACACAGCTCTCCCTATATGTCCTTTATCTGTTTTCCTTCCTCCCAGACTTCACCTGTTCCTGCGACTTTTATGGTTCTGACTTCATAATCTTCTGTATGTGACAACAGAATTATTTCCATGGCAACAGGTTATCATGTCATAAACAGGGGATTATGACTTTGGAATAGGAGTAAACAAAGTGAACAGATACTGAAAAAATCAAAAGGAAAATTATCCTGTTTTAATGACGATGTCTTCAGTAATAAAAAAGGTTCTGAAAATTCAGATTTTTAAGGAATTTTGTGAAACTCCATTGTGCTGATGCCAACTGTGAATGTATTGCTAGAAACCAGAAGATCTCTTCAAGCATTTGATAAGTCACTGCACTAGTAGTAGTAAAAGCAACTGTGCAATGAAACATTTTTTTTTAAGTTTCTAGTCACAGTTATACTTGTAAACTCTGATTTTCTAGGGCTTTTTCTGTTGTGCAATATGTATTTTTTGTGTTTTCCCAATCCTTTTTCTTAAGGAAAAACTAAAACAATAAAAATACTTAAATTGAGGTAGAACTGTGGAATTTTACAAGCAAACGAAAGTGGGAATTGTCTGGAATGTTTGCAGCTTTCAAGGACACCTAAACCATTACTTTGTCAGTTTATGATTACAAAATGCAATATCAGGGCATTGTACGTTGCTGAGAGACCTGCCGTACCTTATGGATACGTACCTTAAGTTCCAGTTTTTAATCCAGTTTTGTCACAGTTGAAATTTGCAGTCACAGTCCCATTTTAAACGACATACCATGAACAAATCCTACAATGAGCTAAACGTATATACGCAATAACATCAGTGAAGAGAGAGCACGCAAGAGCTATCACTATATGCTTGTGGGAGTGCACTCCTGTTGCATGACATTTACCCTGTTGGTTGACTTCTTCATATTAATAGATGCTTTCTTTTATTTATTTAAACTATTTTACCTGAAAATCAGTACAGAGACTCAGACATATCATGTTTTCAGATGTGAGGAGGAGTGAGGGTAGTGGGAGAGAGAGGGAGAGCAGGCAGAATGAACAGTAGTTAATTGAGCACAAGCAAAATAAAATATAGCAAACAACAAAATTGTGACACGCGATTAAGGACATAGCAGTGGGGGAACACCAGAGAGCCAGCTTCTCGAGATGTCGCTTTCTCGAGGAGCTCCTGCCCAGCAACTACTAAACTCATGTTAAATATAGATTTTCACTCCAGCTACCAGTCTTTGATCCCTACCATCGGATTGAGGATCCAGCAAGCTTTCAGAAGAGCCTACATTTGGCTGTGGGGCGTCAAACAAATCAGTTTCCCGGTTCTTCAGAACCTACTGTGCTACAAGCAAATCAGGTCGCAGGTACTAATACTCAAGTGGAAAGCAGTCAGCTTGAATCTTCATCGACGATTCCATGGCAGACTATTTTGGAGTCGATAAAATCCATGGATGCTAAGATTGAGAAAGCCCTTAGTAAACTGGAATCTCACAATGCCGCTATTAAGGAGTTACACACTACTGTTACAGAGGTGGATAAAAAAAGCATTTCTACCCAAGCAGCAGTAACTACCTTAATTAAGGAGAACTCTTTGCTGCTCATTCATATGGAACTGTTGGAAAATTAGATAAAAGCTGGTACTTTACGCTTAGTTGGGATCCCGGAGGGTGCAGAAGGCACTAACTTGTTACAATTTTTAAAAGACTGGATGACACACCATATTGAAGTCCCAGAGGATTTCTACTGGTCTCAACTACGGAGGACCTACCGGGTGAACCCACAAGTTCACTCAACTGTATTAAACCAGCCTCGAACAGTGCTGTTCCGTACATCAGGCCAGGAGGTCAGGGATGCTCTATTATTTGCTGCAAGAGCTGCATACCCACTTGAAATTCAGGAGAGAGATGATAAATTCTTCCTCAACCTGTCTTTCCAGACGAGGGCCAGGCGTAAGCAATTTAATACGGTCCAGCAAAAACTTTGGGCATTGGGGGTTATTAACTCCTTTCTTCTACCTGCCAGATTTCGGATTACGTATTGAGGGAAGTCTTGGCAGTTTTCTGACCCCAAGGATGCTGACCGATGGTTGGAACACACAGAGGCCAAATTTGCTGCTCGCTCAGCTGCGGAATCTGGGGATTGAGAGTTGGACCAAGAAGGTGATTGATGACTTGATTAACTTTTTCATTGTATGCTGGTTGTTATAAGATACACTTTTGTCTCAGAGGGGCTTTATTCTATTTTTGGCTGGTAACTACTTTTATATTTGTATTATTATGCATATTGGGAGACCACCATTTCTGGGACCAGTAGTTTTCGGCCCAGTGACTGTTTATACCGGTTAGAGTGTCGTTGGAGGAAATCTGCTCTGGATGCCGACCGCCTTAGTTTGGAGGAGCATTATCTGCTTTACCAATCAGAGCTCTCCCATAAGAAGGCAGAATTCCTGTCCAGGGAGATCTCTGTCACTCAGAATCGACCGGCTCAGCTCTTCAGTACTGTGGACAGGCTGTGCAACCCAGCCTGTCTCCAGCTCTGTCAAGCCTTTTCACAGAAGGAGTGTGATGAGATCGCTCAATTCTTCGCGAATAAGGTTGCCGACATCAGACCCGAGATCCGTCCAACACACTTTTAAGGGGGAAGCTTTTGGTTGGCGTTTGGTCACAAAATCCTCTGTATCCTGGTGTTCCTTTGACCCGCCAACGTTCAGTGATATTATGCGGATCATCCAGGGGATGCGCCCTACGTGCTGTAGTTTAGATCCGGGCCCTACCTCCCTAATTTTGGGTTGTGTTGAGATCGTTGGCCTGTTTCTGGTTCAAATAATCTGGTGCTTCCTAGAATTGGGTGAGTTTCCTAGCTCCCTAAAGGAAGCTGTGGTGACTCCCCTTTTGAAGACGGCTTCTTTGGACCCAGATTTTTTTTCCAACTACAGACCGATCTCTAACCTTCCCTTTATTGGGAAGGTTATTGAGAAGGTAGTGGCAAACCAGCTGGAGGACCATTTGACCATCCATAATATCTATGAACCTCTCCAGTCTGGTTTTCGTAAGAGGCATAGTACCGAGACTGCTCTGGTTCAGGTGCTCAATGATCTCCTGATGGCGAGAGATCAGAGGAACCGCTCTATCTTGGTCCTCCTTGATCTCTCTTCAGCCTTTGACACTGTAGACCATGGGGTTTTGCTCGAACGTCTGGAGTCCATCTGTGGCCTGTCTTGTACAGTGCTCAGATGGTTTTCATCTTTTCTATCTGGGAGAACGAAGAGAGTTGTGTCAGGGATTTTTTCCTCTGACCCTTTCCCTCTGCATTGTGGTGTCCCCCAGGGTTCGGTGCTCTCCCCCATGTTGTTTGCAGTGTATATGCTGCCCCTCGGAGACATTGTAAGAAGGTATGGGCTGGGGTTTCACTGCTATGTTGATGATACCTAGCTCTACCTTTCTTTTGCTCCTACTCAGGTTAGTGCTGTCTCGGTATTTAATAGCTGCCTCGCTGAAATCCAGGACTGGATGAATGTGAGCTGGTTAAAGTTGAACACCCGTAAGACTGAGGTTTTGGTCGTGATCCGGGTGTGGGACAGGTGGGTTGGGGTCCGTCAGCCTCTCTGGCGTATTGTTGGGGGGGGGGGGGATCTGATCCTTTCCTCTGAACGGGTGCGTAACCTGGGAGTGGTACTTGACGGGTGACTCTTCGTCATCAGGTGTCAGCAGTCGTTAAGTCTGCATTTTACCATCTTAGGAACATCGCCAGGGTGAAACACCTTGTTCCGTCCAGCGACTTGCCCGCGTTGGTCCATGCTTTCGTGACATCTCCCCTTGACTATTCCAACTCCCTTTACTTGGGGCTTCCTGGGGTTGATATGCGCCGCTTGCAGCTAGTGCAGAATGCTGCTGCAAGTTTAATGACGGGGGTGACTAGAAGGACACATATCACCCCTGTGCTGTGCGATCTGCACTGGCTGTCTATACAGTGGCGGATCACCTTTAAAGTAGGTCTTTTGACCTTCAAAGCCCTGCACGGACTCGGCCCTGACTACTTGAAAGAGCTTCTGGTCCCTTACTGCCCCATGCGACAGCTCCGTTCAGCCGACGAGGGGTTGCTAGAGGTTCCGAGGGTTATATTGAAGTCCTCTGGGGCTAGGGCCTTTGGGTTCATGGCCCCTACCCTCTGGAACTCTCTGCCTCGCCGGCTTAGAGAATGCGCGACCGTGGAAGCCTTTAAGTGGGATTTTAAGACTTTTTTTATGGAATAAGGCTTTTATTGACTGATGCTGTTCTGAATTGTTGATTTTATATGTATGCTTTGATTTTATGATTTGTCTGTACAGTGCCTTGGTATTTGAAAGGCGTTAAATAAATAAAGTTATTATTATTATATGGGGACATTGCGTAACTTCTATGTTGGGACTCCAGCCATCGGTTTAAACTTCCCCTCACTGATGGGTATTAATACCAGCAATATTTAAAAATTCTGTGTAATCATAGATTGATAATTTTCTGTAGTACTGGAGCTGATGTTAAATGTTAGTTCTATTTGCTGTGCTGTTTAGAAGCCTCTTGAAAGCTTTTTTCCCCCCCGGTTTAATTTAAAATGTGCATTAGAGGTATAGCACGCCAGTTCATGCATGACAGTTACTTTAAACTTCTACGTATTAGATGTTACCCAACTCATTGAAGCGGCTGGCATTATTGGGACATTATTCTATGGACAATGCTACTTTTATTTTTATGGTTCCCGTAGTTCCTGCTGTACCAGATTGTATGATTATGTATTAGTTCTTGTTTATTATTTCCTGTTGATCGTTTGTTGCTGTTATGTACTTGGATATTCTACTTGGGATTGACTTCTGTGCTGTTATTTTATGTTAAATGACAATGAACAGATAATACAAAAAAAAAAGAACATAACGCTACCGCAGTACTGCATATACAGTGTACATGATTACAGACATGAAACTGTATTTGTGAGGGTACTTTCAAACAAGTTCTGTAGCAAACTAATACAGAGAAGTCCACAAATGGGCAGATTCCATGCGATAGGAACACAGTCCCAGAGGCAAATAATGATAGCTCTGGAACAGTGCTTTTTCACTGACATCATCCAGGATGATCTGGAGCCATTTTAGGATGTGCTCATGGCACAATGTTTGAAAGGGGTGTCATTGTACAAATTTGGAAGTGCAGGGGGATTCCAGGGAGATGCACAAAGTTCTGTTAAAAAAAAGTGGGTCAGCGGCAGGTTCTTTAAGAGGTAAAACAAATCCAGTGTGCAAGAAAGAAAAATGCTCCACTCACCGCATACAGAATAAACTAAATTAATTTATTTTATCCAGCTGCATGAAATAAAAAAAAAAAATAAGCAGCCAAAGATTTGTGGCTTCATGGATCACTTTATCGAGGCCTGTGGTCTTGGGAGATAATCCATAATTCTGATTAATGTTATATGGAATGGAATATATTTGAGTGCCTGCTGACATTTCCCGGATATGGCAGTCTATTATATGTATAGAATTTGAAACCTGCATTCTCCGTGTGTACTCATTTAATTAAAACAGACTTTGTTTCAAAACATCTGAATAAACTAAGCCATGGTGTTGATCTTAAATCTATAAAGAAAACATAAAAATAATTGTCCACATTCTTTGTACTGTTGCTCTGTAATCAATTTTAGCAATGTACCTTGTTGAGTACCAGTAATGTTCTAGCCTCGATTGGTTTCTCCCAGTTGATTTTCTTGAAACCATACTGGAAACGGTTGCGGAAAAAACAATTTCAAGTTTCAAAATTATGTTTTTGTCTCCAGATTAAAGTAACATTATTAGAATACAGTAGCCCAAATTTAAGGGAACATCTACAGTACAGGTACCAGTGTGAAAACAAATTTATTTATTTAGTTGTTGTTGACCGGGAAAGAAGGACTAGGCAGTTTTGTATATTTTCAGCCTCATTCTCCCCTGTGGGGGGGAGAATGGGCACAGATGGCAACGCAAGACATTTTATTTATATAGCACCCAATCCCAAGGGCTATGAGCACCTCTCAATATGTACAGCAAAGAACAATAACAATTTAAAAGCAATAAATACTAAATATAAATGTATCAGAGGAAGCATTTCATCACAAAGCCAGACCCAAAACTCAAAAAGATGAGTTTGTAGAGATTTTTTGAAATATGGCCAGTGAAGGAGCACCTCTATCCTCCTGGGGAAGGGCGTTTCACAAAATCAGGACCACCACTCCAAACGCCCTATCACCCAAGTATTGTAAATGAGATCTTGGAAGACAAGTGGTCTGCCTCCACCGACCAGAGGGAACGGCGTGGAGTGTAGGGTACCAGGAGGTCTTTCAGGTAGCCTGGAACCAGACCATGCATGGCCTTTTATGTCAATGAACACACCTTGAGCTGATTTGGCACCGCACTGGCAGACAGAGAAGAGTATGTATAATTTGTATGATGTGCTCAGACCGAGAGGTCCCTGCTGCCAGTCGGTCATTCTGGACTGGCTGCAGCTGGTGCAACAGCCTTGCTGACAACCTATGGTATAAAGAGCTTTACAATAATCAAACCTTGACATGACTAAGGCATGTGCCAGTGCTGCTAGATCAGCCTGTTCAAAATAGGGCTTGATCCGGGAGATGTTTTGCAGATGATAGAAGCCACCGCGGACAACAGCTGACACCTGATATTCTAAGGTCAGCTTTGAGTCCACAATGACCCCCACGTTCCTCACCCTGCCTGCAGCTTGAAGTATCACACCATCCAACGAAGGTAGGATGGCACTACTGCTTGTTGTTGCTGAACCCAACCAACCCAGCTCCACCAATAGCACCTCCATTTTTGAAAGGTTTAAACTAAGCCAGCTGGCTGTCATCCAGTCCTGGATTTCCCTAAGGCACTCGCTCAATCCTGAAACCACCGCATCATCATCGGGGCACAAGACACATACGACCGGGCATCATCAGCATAACAATGAAAACCCATGCTGTAGCATCTAATGATCTGTCCCAAAGGCAACATGTACATGGCAAACAACATGGAGGCCAGAATCGACCCCTGAGGCACACTATAGCAGAGTGCAGCACTGCTCAGTGTAAAAGAGCAAAGTGTCACCTGCTGCACCCTGCCAGACATCTAGGATTTAAACCACTGCAGCACTCTTCTAGCAAGTCCTACATCGTCTGTTTACAAGTTTTAAATGTGACAAAACTGGATTAAATGTTGTATTTAAAGGTGCTTGTCTATTTGATGCAATAATGTTATCAGTATTGTGCAACACCCTGATGTTGCATTTTGAAATCATGGTATTGTGTCAAAGTAATGGCTTAAGTCTCCTTTAGGGTCAGATTTTCTGTCTGTTTTTGTTGCACTGCTACTTTACTCCATTGCTTTATAAAGTGCCTTGAGACACAGTGTGCATGAAAATGATCATATAAAACAAAACAATTGCTTGGAAACAAAAGGTTTATTTTTTAAATGTTTCCCCCACACTGGGTTCTAAATAGACTAGCAGGGTGTACAAAGGATGGATAGGTGTTTGATGTCAGCCAGAGGAAAATCCACCCCTACTACCAAGCAAGTCGGGAAGAAAAACTTCCCGGAAATAGCAACAGGCCAGAGCATGGACGCTGAGTGGGTCACAGGAGGCAGCAGTAACACAGAGCTGCGTACCAGATAAGGTACTAGGGATCTTGACCCCGAAAATAGATGTGGTGGCTTCTAAACTAGATAAATTAACCTACCAACTCAAGCAACAGCAGTTGCCTCACAGAAGTTGAAATACAAGTCTCTGAATTTGAGGAGAATACCACTGCATTACTGGCCAGACTAGCCCAGTTGGAGAAGGAGGTAGCTATCTTACACAACAGCATGGACTCACAGGAAGACTTTCAGTGCTGCAATAACTCGCAGACTTATGGTAGACCAGAGGGTGTAGAAGGAGGTAATATGGAGGATTTATTTCTAGCCATCCTCAGACTATGGCCAACTGACTTGGATTATACTCCAGTCTTTGTGACAGGGAAGATGTGTATTTGTCCCTCTGTTGAGTACAAGCCTTTGTATGCAGCACTCGCAGTAGACACTCTTCGGAGAAACAGGCAGGATGGGCAGACTGGATGGGCGGCTGGGCCTTTCTCTGTTGACATGTTCAGTGTTTAATGTTCTGTGTTTCTCATGCAGCAAGCCAGTTTGTACCACAGAGGGTAGTGGTGGGTTAAGGTAGAAAAATGCTCAGCTGAATGAAAAAGATGTTTAAAACTGTGTTTAGGCACATCATTTTCTGGTAGACACTGCAGAGATTTGATTGATATATGGAATCAGCAACAAATGTACTGTTTCACTGAGGAAGCACGTTTCTCACAGTATTCAATTATTATGTATGTATATCCTTATGGTCTGTAATCTAATCTTATATCATAAATGAGGCATATAAATCATGCTTAAATGCGTTTAGAGTCAAGAACTCCAAAGGTGTGGCAGATTTTACAGTAGCTAATCATATCTTCTACTAGTAATTCAGAATCTGTACCTATGCACGAGAGCATCCTTTATATCAGCAGTTCTGAGTGGGCTTGTGTTAATGGCCCCCCTTTTTTTTTAAGGAGAAGTGTGCTGAACAATTAAGTATTTTTTTCCCTACAGAAGTATTGTCTTAAGTATCATTTCCGGCTTTTGTCATCTTTACTGGTATTTTTTTTGTAACTTTATTTACAAGCTTATGCAGAGTACACAGACATTACAGAGCATGTTACAAATTCCAGAATGCAGTACAACATTGTCTGTAATGGTCACCATACATATTCCTTAACACTGAGCTGTACAAGGTAATTATTTATATTGTTTCCTACCCTGTAAGCTGATTGGCCCATGTAGGCTCCGATTTATCACCCCTGTTTACATTACTGGTCGTTACATAAAACAGTGGGCATTTTTTGATGTGTGGGCTGGTAGTAAGTGTCATTTTATGGGCTGGGGGTGCCAGTGGAAGGGGGCATTTCAGAGAGTTAGAGGGAGTAATAAGTGATAAAAAAAAAAAAAAAAGAAATCCATGATGTTCTGTAGGTTATGTCCCTTTCATCTACAGAATTCCATAGCAGAACACATATGTTGTGTACCAACAATGTAAGAGCTTAGCGAGGACATGAACTATATCATACAGTTGTAAAATGGTCTTGGCAACAGAGTGCAAGTTAGAAACACCCATGGAATTTACTCAGAGGCCAGTAAAGATGAAGCAGGTACAGAATGTGAACTGTGGTTTATAAAAACAGCTAAAACTGAAAATACAGCCTTGCAGATTAAATTCTATTCTCCCTAAAGCAGGAATTTGTTTTGATAAATATAATAGAACTCCAGTGCATTAATGCTGTTCATTTTGCAGTGCTATGTGTGGCTGAATAGGAGCTAGTTTTAAGAAACAGCAGTTCTGCGCATCAGTTCCGAGCATCCGGTTTGGAGACCAGTCAAATTACATTTAATAAAAAAAACTGAGCACAGCTAACCTTTCCGTCCAGTGTATGATTAAAGGAGTTTCCCCTCAGCAGTAACACTCAGCGGAGACTTGAGAGACTTGCTGCATGAGGCAGTGACTCGCTGAGCGGAGTTTTAATAGATTGCCATGCTGCCTGAACCTGAGATGTTTATGCTGCAGCTTGGTAATGAGAGTGATATGAGTTTCGTAGTGCAGGCTGATAATTTCTCAGTACTTCGGGTCAGACTTCAAAGCTCATCAGTCAGTACTTCATGCTGCCAGCTGGCTGAGACCCCAGTAAAACCTGCTTTTCATCATTTCATTTGGGTACATTCCTTAAAAATAAAGGAGCTTCTCGTTACTTTTTTTTTTTTAAGGAGAGGGGCTGGAATCTGTAGAACATGTGCCCATTGTTGACATCTGTTGTGTTTGAGATGGAGTAGGAACTGTATGATATTTTGCAGGTGACTTGGCATCTATGACCTGTCGGCTGCATTTGGCAGTAGTATTTTCACAGTTCGCGTAAGTTTTGACTCCTCTTAGGATTTTGTAAAAAAAAAACATTTTTCTTTGTGGTGTTCATGAATCTATACAGTTAATACATCAGCAAATGTTTTATAACTTGTTAACCCAAGATAGCCCAGCTGAGATGCAACATCTCGTTTTTACTGGAGTCCTGCTTCTACCCATTTCTGCAGCCGGACAACTAGAGCATATAAAGTTGAGTGACTTGCTCAACGTCTTAGTGCACATTTGGGTCTGCTGAGCTTTGAACCTGTGATCTCCCGGTTTCAAAGCTGGTGCTCCAACTACTAGACCACAGTGCTTCCCCATGTGAAATATAACGTGGCACTGCAGATGAAAGTTGCCCGTAACCAGTGACAGTGCTAGATATTTAAAACAGGGGTCAAATTAGGTGTGCTGCAGTAAAAAATGTGTGTTTGTTAAAAAAAAAAAAAGTAAGCACTGGGTCAAAAACTAATTAAACTGCAGTGTTCACTAATACAGTGCCTACAGATTGTCAGGAAAATACTTTTAGGTTCCACTCCTCTGGGGAGGAAAGGCTGTGCACTATGCAGCACTGCTGCCACCTGGGTGACCACAGTAGCGGTGCATGCTGGAGATGTGATTGGAGGGGTAGGTGCCTCCTGGCTGCGATGTGAGCACTCTGTGTGCTCATGGCCTTGACAGTCATGGCTTATGAGGCATGCAGGGTTGGGAGAAAAACGGGAAAAACATTGCCTGGCTGAAGCAGAATGAAACAGTGTCCTACTGCAGACCCTAGACCACCTGCTGGGCTTCCTGCCAGCAACTGAGCTCAACTCCTCTCTGGGCTTGGGGAACCCTGAGAGGATCTACCACAGGGGGCCAGATATGGGGCTCTGCATGGCAGGTAAGCAAGTTTCACAGATAGTGGGTGATAGGGTTGTGGAGGGTGCTTATAATGGGGGTGGCCAGGCAGAGAGGAGAGCAGCAAAAACAAAAAGAACTTCTTCCCCTTCGTATGTACGGTACATATAGTACTGTATATACATACGTACACGTATGCATAATACATACATACAACTTTAGAAAGGGAAGAAGACCATTAATTGATCAAGGTCCTAGAGTACCTCTCACGGATTCTGTGGGAGAACCTTGTTGTTCCTTTTTGATCAGAGAAACTACCGGCCTTTCTAGGAGCAATTTGTGCAACATTATTCTTAGACAATTTAGAAGTGAAAACGTGTATTTAGATATTTAAAAACGTAGTAATATGGTATTGTGGGGACATCTGATGATGTCACGAGTATAGGAGCAGGGTGGTTCTGCGCTCTGCCACAGCCATCCTTTAAAAACAGAAGTAATCCAGTTCTAAACTTATAAATATCAGTCTCCATGCAATTTGAGTAACAGTGGAAACATGTCCACCAAGGCATCTAAGCCGAAATCTGCTAAATTTGGACCACCGATGGGGAAAGTCAGGCAAATGTTGGATGATGCTAGCAAGGAAGGGTTTGTGGGCTGCGCCGTAACTTCCTACCATAGATCACCATCAATCTCCTCTCTTGACATGGACTTGGAAGAAGATGGAGAAAGGCCAACTTTCTCAGAAGTTGCCATACAGAAAAATATTATGGCTGGTTAACACGGTAGAATCCTCTTTCTGACCTCTGTGTGGATATTAAGCACATCAATAAAATGCTAACAGTTATGGAAACTAGAGTGGGGGAAACGGACTGATATGCAAGGGAACACACAGAATCCCACTGTATCTATTAAAAATGGACAGAAATTTGAACAGCTGGTTGAAAGATGCAGGGAACCTGTCTCACCAAAATAATTTCTATACTCACAGAATTACAGAGGAAGCCAAGGAGAGGTTTACCACCTGTATAGACTTCATACAACATGTCCTGTGCTCTATGCTTGCCCTGCCAGTGGATGTAACCCTTGATATGAAGCATGCCTACCACTCCATGGGCCTCAAGCTGATGGACCCAATGACCAGACCTTGATCATGGATAGTTAAAATATTTCGATTCCAGACCAAGGAGCAGATTCTAGTGAAGCCTAGAGACTTAAGGATGTCCAGTTTGAAAATCAAAAAATATTTTTTGATAAGGATTTTTCGTCAGACTTACAATCTGAGTGACAAATGGAGAGCAGTCATTCGAGATATCATAGAAAAGTAGAAGTCAAAGCCCAGTTCAACTTTCCAGCCAAACTAAAGCTACATATGGACTCTGGAGTTAAAATCTTCCAGACATTAGTGGCTGCAGTACCTCAGTTTAAAGAATGGAAAATCACTGTACCTGATTTGCAGATGGAGGAGCTGGAAGTGAGACTCCTCTGTACTGCATGGGACATTGCCAGCTGTAATGGAAAGAGATCACAACCAGAAGTTTCCCTCCTCAAACATTTGATGATTTGATGATGTTCGCCTGAATAAATAAAGATTTGATTTGATTTGGCCCCAGAACTGACTGGCTTTGTAAAATGGCTTCAACACCAAGATAAAACCTGGACATCTAAACTTTCCTCCAAGCAGGGGAAGCAGACTGACAAGGGTAAATTACTGAGGGAGACTCTCCAGAGGTATTATAATGGCAGGGCTGTTGACTCCCTGTATAGACAGCACACTGAGACTCATGTATTTTATGAATTTTTGCATTTAGACTGTGAACAGGGACTCTGAGTATGTATTTCATACTAAATTATTATTTTGGTAAATTAGTATAATAATTTAATGCTGTTGGGGGGGCTGCAATGGATGGGAGTATCTCACGTCAGGAGTGACATGCCAGTAGGAGAAAGTTATTTCAAATTAAATGGGAATAGTGGGTAACCGCCCATGAGACAGAACGAACGTTCCTTCAGTACTCTGTCTATATTTCTCTGCCTTTTGAGCTGGGTTTGCTTCTCTTCCTCCGGGGTTATATTTTGTCCCCTTTCCCCTCTGTTCACCAACTAAACAGTAAAGTGGGGGCTCGGGGAATAAGGATTGAGCAAGAGAGGTGCAGTGGTTGTGGGTTGCCCGACGTGCAAGATGGGAAAATTTTGTGTGGCCAAGACATCTCCTCGGGTTAGCTAAGAGCCCTATTGGCCACCTCTTTATACTACAGAAATTGGAGTAGCTGGGGTTATGTTTCTGTGATGTCCATTAATGAGAAACTCTGCTAAAGGTGACGTGGGGTGGATGCTGGGTAGCCAAGTTTGGTGACGTGGCATGGTGGCTGCACACCACCATGACCTGACAAAACTGCCTCAGACAAAACTCCACTGGGGGTGGGGCGTGTGACTAGACATGAGAGAGCAGAGCAATGATATGCTGCCACTGCGGGAGAAACCACAGACATGCAGGGAAGGGGAGCACAGCGGCGGGGGGGGCATAGGCAACTTTCAATAACCTGCTTACTGCATTCAGTGCAATCTGGTTTCCCATAGTAGATGGATAAAGACTCATATGTCTCATCCATGAACAGGGTGACAGGGCTTGGGGGGGCCAGGGGAAAGAAATAGACAATTATATAAAAAAAAAAAAGACTTGTATGGCTTCTTGGTTCTCACCCCGTTATGCAGATCTTGACATGAGGTCTGGCAACAGTAATGTGGAAGGATGATGGAGAATGGGGAAGGGAAGAGAGGCAGCTCCACAAGGGATAGAGGGAGCACTAGCCTTCACTGAGAAGAGATGGTGTGGAAATGCACGTACTACATATATTTTGCTATTGAAAATGCATATCATTTGGGGCAGCATGCATCAGTGTTGCAACAATCATCACAGCAACAACAAAACCTATAATAAGGTGCTACATTTTCAGTTTATTTACTTCTTTTCTGTACCATTGTGGGGGGTGTATAGAGGACACAAGATCTGACTGGTGGTTATTCATAGCTGCATCCTTACTTCCCAACCTTGTGAACACTATTGTCACCCAGCTCCCTTACTTGGGGGATAGGGACATGTTCAGCAAGCTGAACAACTTGAGCAGGAGTGAAGGATACCATACCTCACCGTAGAAGTAGTACAGTTCGTATTACTGCCTCTACTGTAACTGTATGTACGAGTTACTTAGGAAGATCAAGTGTCATCAATATGTTCATGGAATATACCATGCAAAAACAAGTGCAGGGAAATGCTAATTATTGAAATCTGGTGCCAAGGTTTAATTATGGCATTACCGGCTCTACAGTTTGTGCTAAGTTACGTCACACAGTACTCTGCATAGTTGCCACAGGCTAAAGAGAAACAAGCCAGACATACCTTTTTTCTTCCATAACTTCAAAGGCGAGTTCCTTAACTATTGTTTCCTATAATGCCAAAGGAGTTACTTCTCCAGTAAAATGTACTAGGATTCTGACAGAGTTAAAAATGTTACAAAGTGATACCTCCCTTCTACAGGATACACATCTGTCGCCAAACGAAACACCTGAAATTAAGGAGGTTGTGGGTGGGCCAGGTTTTTTTGCATCCCATCCTCAGGATAAGAAGGCAGGTACAGCAGTCTTTATTAAGAGAGGCTGCCCCGTGGAAATAGTCTCAAAAGAAACAGATGTGGAAGACAGGCTTGTTATTGTCCCTGGTAAAATTCAAGGAGAGCTGCTCCATCAAGTAAATATGTATGCTCCCAATGAGAATGCAGGTCCCTTCTTTTCGGAAGTGTGTGGAAAACTAGCTAACTTGCAGAATGGACATAGTATTGATGGAAGTGATTTTAACTGCACCTTGGTACCCTCAGAAGACAGGACACAAGGCAGCAAGGGCACCAATATTGCAACAGTAAAAACATTTAAATTGAAAGGGTTGACAGTTGGCTCATTCACATCAAGCGGTGCTGCAGTCTGCTATGCGATGCCTCAGGGGTCGAGTCTGGCCCCCATGTCATTTGCTGTGTATATGTTACTGTTGAGGGAGATCATTAGACAGCTACGGCTTGGGTTTTCACTGTTATGCAGATGATATCCAGATGCATGTGCTTCTTCCCCTGATGATACAGTGGTGGTTTCAGAACTGAGGGTCTGTATGAAATCCAGGCGTGGATGGCAGCCAGCTGGCTTAGGCTGAACCCTTTGAAGATGGAGGTGTTTCTCATCAAGCAGCAGCACTTTTCTCCCTGTGGTGGGTGGCGTGGCACTTCAAGCTCCAGATAGGGTGAGGAACCTGGAGGTTATTGTGGATGCCAAGCTGACCCTAGAATATCAGGTGTCTGCTGTGATTTGCAGTGACTCTCACTACCTGCGAAACATCACACAGAATAAAGCCCTATTTTGAACAGTCTGACCTGCAACACTGGTGCATGCCTTAGTCTCATTGAGACTAGATCACTGCAACACTCTTTACCTTGGGTTGTCCGTGAGGCTGCTGTACCATTTGCAGCTAGTCCAGAATGCGGCAGCCAAGCTGGTTGCGGGGACCTCTCTGTCTGAGCATATCACACCGCTTCTCTGAGCTGTGCACCGGCTGGCAGTGTGGTGGCGCATCAGCTTCAAGGTTTACTTGTTGACATACAAGGTCCTGCATGGACTGGTCTGGACGTACCTGATAGACCTTATGGTCCTGCTTGTCCCCTCCGGTCAGTGGCATCAAGTCTCTTGTCAGTACCGAGGTCTCGCCTGAAGTCTTCTAACATATGCTAACATACTAAAATGCCAGAAGAGGAGGCCTAATGGTCTTTCACGTTTGCTCGATTGTCAGCACTCACACTGGGGACCAGTTTCGCTGTCCTCCCTCCCCCCTTGGGTTACACTGTCCCCAGTCCCAGATGTTCCCCCTGTATTGGACCTCATCGGTTTCACCCTCCCCCTGTACCTGCCCATCCCCTCTTTAACCCATCTACAGTCTCCACCTCCACCAGCCCCCTGGGCAGCGCATTCCATGGTTCCACCACCCTCTCATTGAAATAATACCTCCTCCTCTCCCCCCTGAGTCTGCCCCTTCCAGCTTACACATGTGTCCTCTTGTTGCCCCACCTCCTTCCTTTGGAGCACTCCAACTGGGCCCCCATTATTAATCCCTTTTATGTACTTGAAGACCTCTATCATGTCCCCCCAACCCCATCCCTCCTCTCCTCCTGAGCCTCTTCCCCAGGCCCCAGATTATTTTGGTTGCCCTCCTTTGGACCCTCTCCAGGAGTGCAATATCCCTCTTTAAGTGTGTTCTCCAAAACTGCACACAATACTTGAGGTGTGGCCTAACCAAGCAGTTATACAGAGGAAGGATCACTTCTGCCTTTCTGGAGGTAGTCCCCCCTAGTGATGCATCCCAGCACCCTATTTGCTTTTGCCGCTGACCTCCTACAGGTCTCTCAGTTGTTCATTTTGACATCTACCACCACTCCCAGGTCCCTTTCGCTCTTTGAGACTTGTATTGTGTCTCCCCCCAGGGTATTTCCTTGGCCTGGATTTCTGACTCCCAGGTGTAGAACCCTGCATTTCCCCGCATTGAACTTCAGTTTCCATTTTCCCAACCACTTTTCCTGAGCCTCCAGGTCCTCCTGCAGGGCCACTCTCCCTTCTTCCTCATCCACCACCACACCCAGCTTCGAGTAGTCTGCAAAGAGACTCATTTCACTCCTGATACCATTTTTTATGTCTGAGACATAGGCGTTAAACAGAAGTGGCCCCAGCACCGACCCCTGGGGAACCCCACTGGTAACCTTTCTTGGAGATGAGGCTAACCCCTCCAACCACCACCCTCTGAGTATGCTCCAAGAGCCAATTTCCTATCCATCTTATCAACTGGATCCCCACCCCCATTTCCTCTAGCTTAGCTTGCAGGCCATCGTGGGGTACCGAATCAAATGTCTTGCTGAAGTGTAGAAAGAGGACGTCCACCAGCCTACCCTGGTCTAGGGCACTTGTCACCCAGTCGTAGAACTCCACAAGGTTTGCCTGACATGATCTTCCTGGGATGAAGCCATGCTGCCTATCGTCCAGATACCCAGTTTGCTCCAGTAACCTCCCTAGCCTTTCCTTGACAAATACCCTCCATCACCTTGCCCACCACCGACGTCAGGCTAATGGGCATGTAATTCCCCACCTCCTCTCTTGATCCCCTCTTGTGGATCGGCATGACATGGGTCACCCTCCAGTCTTGGGGTACCCACCCCGTCTTCAGAGAGATGTTAAAAAGCTCCACCAGGGGGTCTGCCAGGACATCAGCCAGTTCTCTCAGCACCCTGGGATGTATCTCATCTGGCCCAGGTGCTTTCTTCGTCCAATGGGACCTGAGGGCTTCCCGCACTCTCACTTCTGGTGGTAGGGCATTTGGGGTTGCTGCTGTGCTGTTGCGGAGTGCCCTTCTTCAGGAGATAAGAAATGCTCCCTTGATGACCATTTTTAAAAAAACTCTTAAAAACCCACTTATTTGTGTAATGTTTTGGGCGTGGCTCTGTAACCTAATGGCACAACATACAGTTTATTGTTTTTTGTGGTTTATTTGTCTGGACTTACTGAGAGAGATGCCCAGAGCCTTTGGAATTGGGTACCATATAAGTAAAATTGCTTTTGCTTTGCTTATGGAGGCACTGGACAATGGTAACCCTAGCATAAACTCCCCCACCCCATGCCCCTGCTGCAGGTCAGACTGAGCAAGAAACTGAAAATTCAACTGAAAATGCCTCTGAGGCTGAGGAAGGGACATTGGAGCGTGTTAGTCATGAAAACAGGTAAATTCTGTCATCTTGTAACCCCAGGGGGCTAGAAATAGGAACTTTCAAATGTCAGACTTATTTGCAAACACAGAGTGAACTGGCCCAACGGTGGAATGCTGTAAGACTCAAGTACAAGGGCGGTTTAGATCAGCATCCCATCAGAGTGCATGTTATCAGAAAAATGATAAAGGACTCTGCTATAATATAATCTTGGGGAAAAGCACTTTCGATGTCAGCTTTCAGGGTATGAAGGCTCTAGACTGATTCTGGATCAGATATGACCGACTGAGGATACTGCTCTTTGGGCACCTTTTATTATAATCCCCTGCCCAGACCTGCTGTAGAAATTATCACTATCCTCTTCTGTAATGAAGGTCTCCACGTCTCTGACATTAGCTATTGGTTACACCAGAAATGTGAGATGTTAGAAAAACCTGTACCCATAATTGACAGTGAGCAGGTCTGGATGGGGGGGGGCTGGAAATTTAAGATCAAGTTACGTCAAACCAACAATGGAGTTTGTCACCTGCCAAGCAATCTTTCCCTCAACAGGGAAAGAAGAATGTGTTTTGCCTGGATCAACCCCAGGCCTGCCATAAGTGTGGGGCTAGAACACACCTTAGCTCAGCCTATGATACAGACCACTATAACAACTGCATGGAGTATGGATACCTTAGTCATAGGCATCCAGATCCATTTAAATGTAGTTTGTGTGAGGAGCAGGGGCACTCATACAGAAGGTGTCCTTGGTCTTAGCACAATAAAGGAGGAGGCTTGGATCAAGATCCAATTGGTAATGTAACCCCTGTCTCCCTCCCTTCCCGAAGAAGGTAACCCTGAAATCTGACCCTCCTATTCCAGAAGCCACACTGTCAGAGCAGGTAGCTCCCACCTCTCTGGAGACAGTGTCCCCTACTAGGGCCCAGGTAGTTACTGAAGTGTAGGATGCCACACCTGCTATGCCTCCTCCCATCACCACGTCTCTGGAGGAGAATATGACACTGGTGACTAGGAGAAAAAGATGGAGACATAGGAGAATAAGTCAGACAAACTTGAGGTCATGTAAGTAAAGAAGTATCCTACTTTGATGACAGCACAACAGTGGGGCGATACAGAAGGGGACAACGGGGATTCTGAAGCCTCTTCCACAACCTTTTCCCTCCAAGACCACTCCTCAGACCTAGATGAATCTCAGTCAGAAGTATCTACAAAAAAGAAATCTAGATGTGGGACTAGGTTGCAGACCAGGCAGCTCTGGGCCTATTGTCTAGGGCATTCCATATCTGCACTGACACTGAATGTAGATAGTATAAAGACCTCAGTATTACCTGGAGACATTTTCTGAAGTCTGAACTTTCCATTGCTTTAAGAGCCACTGACACCTCAAGAAGAACTTTCAAAAACATAACATTATGATACAGAGGCAGAGCAACTTATATTTATTATTACCTCTATATTTCTTACCACCATTATCTAGTGCTGAGGTCACATGCATGAAAGTTAGTTGTTCCTTGAGGGTTCATCTGCTCCCTGTTGCTTCTTCCCAACCTGAGGTCATAATACTCTGTTTGTGACATCACAATTATTCCCATTGCAATGGACTGTGATATCACAACGTTGCATTATAATTTAAAGTAGGGAATAGGCTATAGAGGCAGATGAACTGTAAGGGTAAAGATATTGTTTTTGTGGGACTTTCTTCAGTAATAAATAATGGAGAGGAGAAATCTATTGAAGGTATATAAAATACAAGCTGAATTTTGTCTAAATATCATGGTTTTTGAAAGTTTTCCCAAAGGTGTCAGCTGCTCTTTATTTTTTTTTTTAAACTTTATGTTTATTATCTTTTTGTGTATAAACATACAGTTATTCCTTCATTCAACATTTCAGATGTGACATACAATGAGGGCGCCACTCCTCTTAATACTCACAAAGGGTTAGTCAAATGAAATAAGATACGACCTAGGAGGGGATAGCTATAAAATTATACAGTGTAATTCAAAATGCTGTAACGGAGACCATGAGTGGCATGAGTTTTTAACAGATGGGTCCAAGTCCAATAAATCAAAGTCCTTCCCTAAATCAGGGAGTAAGTTTCATGCAATGACGAAATATTGATACACCAATGTGTATAAATACTGAAAAGAACCTCTTAGAGCTCCACTATTCCCGGTCATGAGAGAACCTCCCGAGTTTCTACAAAATATCTTAGGCGCTATTTACTTTGTGTATAAACGTATTCCCTTCTTTTTTCAAAGAAGGAAAATATTTATATGATAACAGAATATTGTGGGGGATAAATCAAATTAATCTGAGCAACCATTACTTAATTTTACAGTCCTGACCCACTGGAAAACTAAAACTTGGGTCAAAAATAAAAACAGATGGTGTGCTTTAATTATAGGAAACAACTTACATTAACAAAACCCCCTTTTCATGTCTCTACATCATCACAGTCTTAAGTTTTCAAGAGTCTTCTTCTTCAGAAGAATAGTCGACTTCTGACCCGGCCAGTTAGGCATGGCGGTGGGATTTCTCGCTTGCGAAGCGGTGACCAGGTTGAGCAGGACCGGTCGTGGAGGCGGCGGGGAGAAGGATTGAGTGTCAGATGGACTGCTCTCCTGCTCGGGGGTGAGGTTGGAGCTAGCAACCGGGCGATGGGGGCCCCTAGCGGAGGCTGGTGGTCACCCATGCTGCGGTGCTTACTCAAGGGGTGGGAGAGGCGGGGACGGACGCTTACGTCATCGCACACGCCTCCGCCTCAGGGGTGGGGAAACGGAGCTGCCGGCCGCTATGGATGAAGCCCGCCACGGCTTCTGGGATGTGCTCCCAGGCCAAGACCCCCGACCTAGACTATTTCGCCTCTGCATCCAGCCCCCATGCGTGGGCCCCCTGCAATGCCACGGCTACACGGGGGTGGGCTGATTTGGGAGCAGAAGCCGGTGAGCCGTGTCCGAGCTGATTGGAGGGCGGCAGGCAGCTCGGTAAAAAATACAGTGAATTGCAAAAAAAAAAAGAATAGTCGACTACTTCATCTACCCCTTCTCCTCTTCTAGTAGAAGAAACATTCCTTTGGCACCATTTTAAGGCCTCCTCTGGTTCAGAAAAGATGAAGATTTTGCTCCGATGCGCTATACGAAGTCGGGCTGGGAAAATTAGGCATGTGCTATACCACCTTCCCGTAGGATTGCCCTTACTCCGTCGAACTGTTTTCTCCGTTGCCTCATGGCATAGG
This sequence comes from Neoceratodus forsteri, assembly GCA_016271365.2. Classification (NCBI taxonomy): domain Eukaryota; kingdom Metazoa; phylum Chordata; order Ceratodontiformes; family Ceratodontidae; genus Neoceratodus; species Neoceratodus forsteri. The sequence continues at coordinate 1,797,749,101 of CM057455.1, read as the reverse complement.
AAAGGTCGGGGAATAAGCAGACCTGATTGCCATAATAAAGGAGAACTTTCTGTTGTCTTGCAAGGGCTAGTAGCTTATCTCGAGAGCCCACTCCATCCAAAACAATAACCACAGTGCGAGGTGCCTCAGAGTTATCTTGTCTGCCCACTGTAGGCTATTCTATACGCTTTTTGGATTCTCTGGGAGATCTGAGCAGCTTCGTCTCCCATTTGCTGCCCCATCCACTCTTGCAGGAACAAAATCAAGTGATCTCCTTCAGCGTGCTGTGTAAGTCCCAACATCCTAACGTTAGCGGCCCTTGCCTGATTTTCGAGGGTCTCCAACTTGGATCGGAGATGTGCGTTTTCCTTCACTAGAGAGGCCGTCGCTCCCATGGCAGCATCTTCAGATTTATTTGCGGTAGTTGTTGCCTCGGAAACTGTTTCTAGTTTAGTCTCCACTACAGTGACTCTCGACGTTAGTGAGTCAAATTTATTTTAAAGTCCGGTAACCGAGGTGATCAGAAGATTAATCCTCTCACCCAGGGATTGCAGAGTCTCTCCCCCAGCTTCCTTCGTGGTCTTGATCTCGGCCCAGAGTTGTTCGTGAAGTTGTCGGGCCCAAATTAACTCTGGCTTTTGCTCCTTCTGTAGAGTGTTTTTCCTTCCTTGGATTTCCCATAGTTATTCACTTTCACCTCAGATGCCTATTAGTGTAGCTTTTGTTAGAATTTGTAATGGGATTCTCTAAAAATACTTATATTTTAGTTTGTTTTGGTGGAGCTCTGATGTTCTGCGTCCTTCCTACTCGGGCTCCACAGCACCCCCCAGCTGCTCTTTAATCTTGATACAAAATGGACTCTTGGGCCTAACTGAGTTAAAAAGCTGGCAGCTAACATGTCTTTATTAGAAGCATTACTTGGGAACATAATGATCTTCCAACAATCAATCTTCATCATTCATTCCCACTTATGGGTCTAGAGCTAGAGGCACTAGGACCCTGTGAGAGCAAAGTCTTTTGGAGCTTAAAGGACTGACGGCAGTGCCAGTGCTGCCCATGAGGCAGACATAGTGATGACGTGCTTGTGGGTTGGCCTGTAACTGACGCCATCCCCCTACCTTCCTCAGTTCTGTTTTTCCCACCATTGCATGCACACCATGGAAGTTTCATCATCGCAACTGTGTCATGGTACTTTTCTTAGTTTGCCACTATTAGTTTGATGCCATACTTGTCGATACCAAGTCTTGTAGGTGCCGTTTTCTTATTTTATTGTTCATCCTTCATTTTAGTGCGGCACTGAATTCTTTTTTTGTCATTTTTTTTCATGTTATTTTGTCCGTTGTGCCATGTATGGTCCTGGGGAGTGTAAAGGCAAGAATGCCATGCAAAAGAAGAAGCATCATGGCGGCACCCCCATGTGTTGGTGCTCCTATGGGGGCCACATCAGCATTTCAGACTGGCATGATGTTTGTTCGACCTGCCTTAGCACAGTCCATGACATGGATAGGAGCAGCACCTGCTTCTCAGTGAACTACTGGACCTTTGAACTCCACACATTGAAGTGGGGTCACAAGCCCCTCCCACATTCTGAGGCAGGCATCGCATCAGGAATGCCAAGGTAAGGTCCTGGGGTTTTTCCTCTGAGCATCTTCCCAGTACAGTACTACCCATACTAAGGAGAACAAACTCTTCACATGCTCACCCTTCCAAGATGTCCGAGGCCCTGGGGTCAGGGTCGGGTGGACAGTCAGCCTCCTCTGGGTGGCCGGCTGAGCACCCCTTCCAGCTGATTGGCTCTTCGGGCAGTGAATACCCCTGGTGGTGAGGCCAAAGCTATATACTGGGTCTGCACTGGTGGGTATCTCGGTGTTGTGGCCTAGTGCTGCTTCGGTTCCTGGTACTAAGGCCAGTACTGGTGAGCGGGGCGGTGCTGGCCACAAGATCAGATCCCCCTCTGGCACCATTTACGGTACTGGAGGAGGGAAGAGTTTTGAAGCTGATCCCTTACTTGGCTTAGAGGTTATTGTCATTTCTTACTCTGAGCGGTTGGATGACCTGGGGGAGGATGTGATGGCCGACCTTGGTCCTGTGGATGGGCTGATGAGGATAGAGGCCTTCTTGGGCCTGGTTCCGGGCCAGACATAGGGCCTGGAGCCTCCTCGGGGTTTTCTTTGAGGTTGTCACCGGTGATGGCGCCAGAGTCCCTTCTGTTACTGTTTGCAGTGCCAGTTCAGGTCCCAGTGCTGTTCCTTGGACTGATCCTGGTCTTGGCACCATTGACAGTGCTGGGGATGGGGCTGGCAGTGTTTACAGTGCTGAGCTTGAGATGGACCCTCCTGGTGGCCCTGGGCTAGAGTCTGGTCTTGGCCGGAGGCAGGGTTATTATTGATGAGGAGAAGAGGCTGGGTACTGAACTTGTAGCTAATCCCTTTCCTAGAGGTGGAGGAAGCTATAGAAGGAGTCACAGAACTAGTTTAGGGCTCAGTTTCTCTCTGGAACCATCTAGCTCTGTCACTGGTGGGGATCAAGTGCACCCCGTTGGGCATATACAGCTCCCCTTTCCACATCTGGGGTTCCCCCCAGGGTCACCTTCTGGACCGGACCGCAGATGTTGATTGTTCACAGACAGGCAAGTTTGCCAGGCCCCCTCTCTGGGTGCAGTCCCCTGAGCATTCTGGCAGACCTGGGAGAGGACATAGCTTGGTCATTCATGACCTTCTTCTCCCCCTGCCCCCCTCTGCTTCTCTCCGAGGTAGTTCCAGTTATTTTGGGCTCATGGCCTGGAAACAATTCAGGTCAGTGGCTGCTGTGTTCCACCAATTCCAACTTAGAGCTGATCAGACTGTTTTCAGGCCTGAGGTCCCTGCCCCACCACTACCTGAATCCAGCTCCTCCTCTCCCACTTCCTCCACTGAGGAAGGGGATCCCTCAGTCCATCTCTCCTCTAATATGGAGTACTCTCAGTACCAGCATTTCCTATTGGAGGTGATGCAGGAGCTGAATCTTCACCATTTTACAGGTCACAATACTTCTACACTGGCACTCTCATTCCTTGGGGAATAAAGCAGTGACATTACTGTCATTCCTCTGTGGCCCTGGCCATTTACAGACACATCCAGGAATGTCTGGCTCCATCTCTTTGCCCCCACTCCAGCTCCTAAGGATGTCAAGCACATGTATTGCACTCCTATGGGGTCCCCAGCATCTATCTCATATCTCTTCTTTGGGATTTTGGTACTGTAGACACCCTCTTGGCCTAGGTGCCTGGTGCAGGGCCAAACCCTGACACCACCTCTGCAGAGTTTGTTGCTTGGGACAGAAGTGTATTTGTGGTGGCCCACACCATGATGTGCATCTCTGCACATCCAGCACACCAGGCAACTTATGGCAAGCACCTGTGGTGACACTGAGTCCGCTCTTGGCATCCATGACAGATTGCAAGACATCCATGCAAGCCATTTGCCTTTTTGCCCATGGTCTGGAGCTGGTGAGGCAGCAAGTGAGGGCATGTTATGATGCCAGTGAGGCAGCTTCCAGGCTGCTTGGAACCGTAGTCTGCGTTCAGCGGATGGCACAGCTTCAACTTTCCCAGTTGGTATCCCTGACCTGGCACAGAGTACTTCACTCGCACTTCCAAGGGACTCATTTCTTTCCCTGCAGGGTTAGGCATACGTTGTTGGGGTGCCGTCCTGCTCCTAGGCCATGGAAGCCTCTACCTGCCCTTGACCAGTCTGCTAATGAAGCTTTTTTGCCTTCAATGGCTCCCTGGGGGTACAGGCAGCATCTTGTTTTTCACAAATATTCTTCTTTGACAACTAAGTCGCTTCTCCTGTAGATTTACTGTTGTAACACCACACCGCTATGGATCACCACTCAAGTGAAATTCTGACCAAAAAGAACTGAGGGGACCTTGTGTGGATTCAGACCCTCAACCTCTGGTTTATGAGGCTGTAGAACATTCCACTGCACTACCAAGCTGGGACAGCAGTAAAGCTCAGCTCTTTAGCTGTAGAGGTTGAAGCCCTGCCTGGGAGGCAGGCAGATCTGTGTGCACTGCCACCAGGGAAAGCTGCTGCACCTGAAGCAGCACTGCCCCCTGGGAGAATTTGAAGGCAAAAAAGTTGCATTACTGACCGGTCTCTGGTCCCACCAGAACTGTAAGGAGTCCCTGCCCTCCTGTGGTTATCCCCCAATGGGGTGATGAGGGAGAAGCGTTTTCCTCAGGGTGAGCCAACTCCTCCTTTTCTGCAGAGTGTGGCACTCTGAGCCATAGCGAGAATAAATGGTGAAGACTGATTCATGGAAGATATGAAAATTATGTACTTACCGTACTAAGTGATCTTCCAGAAATATCTTCACCATTCATTCATATTCTTTCCCACCATCCCCGTCAGGTAAGAGCCAGGACCTCTGGGCAGCTTGCCCTGTGTTTTTCTTTCCAGAGCATATAAATATATGTACTCCCTATACATATATATATATATATATATATATATATCTATAAATATGTGAACATGTACTCCCTGGAAGACAGGAGAGAGGGAACATGATTGGGAGCTTCAAGTACCTGAAGGGGATACATAAGGTTGATGAGGAGAGTCTCTTTAAGCTGAGTGGCGACCATAACACAAGGGGGCACAGTCTTAAGCTGGAGGGTGGGAGGTTTAGGAGGGAGGTCAGGAAGCACTTCTTCACAGAGAGGGTGGTGGACACTTGGAATGCGCTGCCAGAAGAGGTAATCTCATTGAAGACAGTGGGCAGCTTTAAGAGAGGCTGGGACAGGTATAAGGGGAGGGTAAAGGTCATGGGTAGGGAGGATGGGAGGAGTGGTGAGAGGGGGCAGGGACAGTAGCTCAAGCTGTGGACCCTGCAATATGAGCAGACTTGAGAGACCAAATGGCCTTCTTCTGCTGGCTTCTTTGTATGTTTTTTTTTTATTTAGTTGTTTAACCAGGTATAGCACACTAAGCTGAAAGCTTTTTTACAGGAGCGACCTGGGAGCACAAGGAGCTTAAGTGACTTGCTCAGGGTCACACAGTATGCAAGTGGAAGCTGTGGGATTCAAACCCAGGTCTGGTCTGCTGGATGTCACCAAATTTGCAGCTCAGAGCCTTAGACCACTGCGCTATACTGCCTCCTTAATTCATATCTTCATATAAATATCCTCTTGCCACTCCCTCAGGGCTGTTGCCCTTTACGATACTCCTGTTCCTTCCTGTGGGAATTGGGTCCTTCCCCCTTCCCACTCTCCTGGTTTTTGTGTTAAAAAAACCCCAACAGGAATAGGGGGTCTCTATACATTTAAAAAAATGAATGTTTAAGGTCTTTGTATGTTTCCACCCCCTTTATTCCCTCTTCTCCTTTTGGGAGGTTTTTGGATTATACACCTAGAGCTGCTTTATTCCCTGGTCAACCTTATACTCTTTCAGCTCTGCCGTCTAGCAGCATAGTCTTGTATAATGATGCAGCCCCCACCTCCGGTCCATGGAGAGGTAGATATCGGGGCGGGTGTTGTTCTTTATCAGCCTCTCAAGTTATATCCCATCCCACACTTCGGTGCTGGGCCCTCCTTTTGCGTGCTCTCTCTCTCTCTCTCTCTCTTTTCACTCTCTTGGAGTGACAAGAGGATAGTAGAAGTGCTTTGAGTTTGCTCCAATCATGTTTCTTCTCTATCTTGATTTAATCTTGGCTGTTGTACTCCTTTGTACAAGTCCCTTCCTAAGTTGTCTTCTGCCATCTTAACCCTCAGGAGGTTCCCTCAGGTATATCTGAGGCCAGCCAGAGCTCCATGCCGGGGCTGTTGCCCTTCTCGTAATGACAGAACTCGGAGATAACAAAAGCACTAAGGGCCAAGGCTTGCGGCTCGAGCTTGAGCTTGTGTTTCAGATAAATGGGATTTTGGTGAATATTTGGGTTTATACATGCTTTTGTTATCTCCGAGTGCTGTCATTACTGGAATTGTTGTATGTGTGGGGCTATCCGCCCATTTGACAGCACGACCCAGTATTTGGGGATTTGCAGCAACTTTTCTGGGACAGCTGTTGCCCTTTTCCACCTTCCTGTCCAGGTGGCTAGTAGGCTCTGACTCTTGTACCTACTACCCCTGTGCCACTTAGGTCCAAGTTGGTAGTTGGGTTTTATTATTTTTATGATTTTATATCATATATCCTTTTCCTGTCTCTTGGGGTTAGGAGTCTGTAGCCCTCCTAAGAGAACTGAGGAGGGTAATTACCATCGCTGGGCTCTACTTGAGACACTTCGTCTCTTAATAAACTGTGCAAGTTGCTAAGGTTTGTTGTTCCATGGTCCATCTATTTGTGTGTTGGGGGGGGGGGGAGAGTAGGAGATTTTAGTTTTGGATATATAATGTTTTTATGGTTTTTTTTTTTTTATTTTTTTACTGTGTATTTTTGCTGAAAATGTAATAAAATATACTTAAAAAAAATTTGAGGAAGGAAGGGGGAAGGCATCGTTTACTGGCCAACCCACAAGCACAGTGTCATTACATCTGCCTTGTGGTTGGTGTTAGCACGAATGTTGGTTCCCTAGGCTGAAAAACACATTGCTCCACGGGGTCCTTATGCTTTCAGCCCTAGACCCATAAGTGGGAATGAGTGGTAAAGATTTTCAGGAAGATCCACAGTTACGGTGAGCATATAATTTTCATTTTCTTCAGGCTGTGAGACTTAAGACTCTGTATGAAATATCAACAGCTAAAACGACTTGATTTGGAGGCCCATCCTTCTGGTCTCAAGGCCCGGAGAGATGTGATGGGGTGGGAATTCTCCTAGGGGCAACTCATTTCAGGCCCACTGATTATTGGAGACTTCACCAGGAAGGGCACTAATGCTTGGTGTCCTAAATAGCTCCAGTTCTTTAAGTTTAAGGAGCATCTGTGCTCCCCAGACAAAGGCTTTGAGGGTTACTTTTTTGGAGAGGTCAGACCTTTTCTGCACACCAGCAGAATGGTAATTTGGGGAGGTTAACTGTGGCCTCCTGCGAACAGACCATGGTGAGGAAGCAGTTAAAACCTACTACGACTCTGCTTATTTTAAAGACATGATCCAGGTAGCTGATCTCACACATAGTTCCTCAGCTTTAGGGTATTAGTGAAACAGCCTTTTTCAAAGGCTCTTTAGCCACAAGAATTGATTTTCTATTTCTCTCAAAACATCTGCTAGTTAAAGGGTCACGCACCATTCCATTGGAAACCTCCGATCACTTAGTGGTCTTTTGTCATTTCATGATTGGACCCACTCACAGTTCCAGGCACAAAATGTGAATGCCAGGTTATTAGAAGACCTTTAGGTAATTAAAAAATGGGGACACACATTCCTGGATAGATGGCCCATAATTAGTGCTTATGATGATATCCAGTTACAGTGGGAAGACACAAAATCAGATTTTAAGAACCCTTTTCAGCAACACACACAAAAAAGGTAAAACTGCAAATTATTTAAAATATTTACATCTTTGAGCATGCTTACATAGACTACTCTCTGCAATGCATTCGAAAGGAGTGATTTACTGGATCAAATAAATAGAGTAAAATAGATACCAGCGTGCATCAGTGTAACAGAGCTGCTACTTTAACTCAAGAAATGAAGCTTGGGACCTAGGGAAAACATCAATCCTTGGTTAGTTTTAAAGTGTGCCAAAACCAAGTCCAGCGCAGAATCATGGAAGGCTTGTGCCAAAATGATTCTGAAAATATCTCTTCAGATATCTGCTGTATCATGTGTGTTGTTGAAGAGTTTACACATGATAGCTTTGGTGTTCTGGCAGCCACCACATACCACGATTACCCACCGTGAGAGAACTTCGATATTCGTAGCATTCCAGGCAATTTGCTGACAGCCTTAGCTAGTCCTGGTCAGTTGGCAGAAGTCGAAAAGGATATAACAAATTGGCAGAATAATGTAGCTCCTGGTTTTGAGGGATTACCATCTGAATTTTATAAAAAATTTAGGGAACTATATTGGGCCAACTTTGCAGTTTTTTTATATAATAATTTTCTACATTCTGAATCATTCCCCTCATCTATGCTGCAGGCTACCTTAATCTTCCTCTACAAAAAGGGAGATAAAACATTGTTGCAAATTTGAGAACCCTGTCCTGTGTCTTACGAACACAGACCAAAAAATGCTGTCTAGAACTCTAGCTAAACGATTGTCTCTAGTTACACCACTAATTAATTCCCCACTACAAATGTGTGCCATTCTACAAATACACGTACAAGACAATATAATACCTCTGAGGGTCACTACTAGAAAGGGCAAAACAAGACTTATTTTTCTGGTTTCTTGCTGTTGCTGGACCAGACTAAAACCTTTGATTGTGTCAGTCATGACTTTCTGTTCACAGTACTGGAAAATATGGTATACCTAAAGGTTTTATTAACTAGGTTATGGTATTGTATAAGAATGCTGTTATGATTCCACGTGTAAACTCCTGCTAAGGTCCTCTGGTTACAGTGCTGTGGGGCGTGAAGCAGGGCTGCCCTTTAAGCCCCAGCTTATATATCTTTTCTAGTGACTTTCTTCTTAGGCCTCTTCAGGTCGATCAGAATATCGATGGAATTCATCTTACTCCTGACTCTATGGAAATAAAAACTTTGGCATATGTGGACGACTTATGTGTTATCTTGAAAGACCAACATTTAGGACAAAAAGTTAGGTCATCAATTACTATTCCTCGGTCTCTGGCTCATGTATAAATTATGACAGAAGTTCTGCTGTTATGATAGAAATCCCACAAGAGGGTGTACCCGCATTGCTGGTGGCTGGAATTATGCTAACCTCAGAACCTGTAAAAATCTTGGGTATCATATTTAACTATGATAGTGTGGCATTCTTTAATTTGTATCTGAGCATTCAGAAGGCAGAACGTCAACTAATCAACTAACACTGCTTGCAGAATCACTTGATTTCTGCTATTTTCTTTATATTAACTGTGCCTTCCTGTGTCTCCCTCCAGTCAAGCCTCCCCTGCCCTCAAGCACCTAGTGAGCGCCGGGGCTACGCTCCACCAGCGGGCGGTCGTCGACCGCAAGGCCGACCTTGGAGGCCGGGAGAGACAGCCAGGAAGGTAAGGGAAAGCCGCAAAATTTTTGCCCACCCGCCCTCCCCTGTGTGCTAAGCATTTATAGGCATCTTCCCACCGAAATTTTTATCTCCCGCCCACAGCATTACTCTAACCAATAATCTGTCAGTGGCCCTGTGGCGCCACCTACTCTGCAGTCCTTCCCCTGTTCTCATTGTAGATAACTAATAACTGCCGCATTCAAAATGGGGAGACTCCTCTTACTGTTTCTCTCTCTCTCATTTGTGATGTTTATTGAGGATGAAGACATCCTGATCCATACCATACTGAATAATGCGGTCTACCGGCCTAGCCTCTCTGTTACACCTCCAGTGGATGTTGACCGGATCCTCACATTTGCCCTACCGATGTTACATCATAACCAGTGGGGTAACCCACAAAAAGGGATGCAACCTGTCATGTACTTTTTACGCTCGATGCTCCATTTTTGGGTCCACAGTTCCCCCTTACACCTGTCCACCAAATTAGCACTCTGTGACAGGATACCAAGTCGCAACCCCAAGTGGATCACCTCAAAGCAGTGGCCTCCGAGCAAGAAGAGAAGGCCCAAAGACAGTCCCATCTTCCTGTCTTTCGAAGCCCTTATGAAACTCTTATTCCTTCTGCTGATCTGTATTGGTAATGTTGAAATCAATCCAGGCCCTCAGAGGGCATCACCTCCCTAGCAGATCTTGCCTCCATCAAGGACTAAGCTTCCTTCATATCAATGCATGCAGCCTCCTGAAAAGCTTTCATTATTACAAGCCTGGGTGCATATACTTTTGCCAGACTTTCTCGTAATATCGAGACATGGCTCAAACCTGCAACAACAAACAGGGAGGTAAATCTACCCAACTACCAAATATTCAGAGCAGATCGCCTGACAAGGGGTGGTGGAGTAGCTATTTATGTAAAGTCAAATATATCTGCATCTTGCCTTAGTGCAACATCATTGCCCAAAGAATTCAAATGTATATCCCTTAAAATAACTCTCCCCAACTTGGCAGCTTTTCAACTAGTTGGTTGCTATAGGCCCCCCTCTGCTGACCATAGACTCTTAACCCATCTGGGGAACCTAATAAAATTGGCCCTGAAGATATCATAATCCTAGGTGATCTAAACCTAAACTGGCTCTCCAAGACAGCTGCACCTCTAGTATCATTCTGTGATACACATGGGCTTACACAACTGATAAATGAACCAACAAGAATCAATTTAAAGAATAGAAGTAGTAGCTCCCTACTTGACATTATGCTGGTAAACAAACCCCACCTATTCTCACATGCTGGAGTGCTATTCAGTGACATAAGTGACCACTGTCTTATTGCAGGAATGAGATCATCCGGCAAACCAGCTAACCCAGTAAAATTCCTTCTGAGAAGATCTAAGAAAAACCTTAATATTGAGGGATATCTCCATGACCTAAGCCACTCTACATGCTGGCAGGAGTTCTACCTTACGCATTCTGTGGAAAAAGCACATCAGGTGTTAAATAGCATAATCATAGGTGCCCTTAACACTCATGCACCAATCACTAGTGTCAGAACAAAAGCAAATCTTGCCGCTGGTTCTCAGCCCGACCTTAAATCTGCACTGTTGGACAGAGATAAACTATGGAAACTGGCAAGAAGACTAAGGAACCAAATGACTGGATGCTGTTCAGAAAAGCCAGAAATAAGCTGCACCAAGAAAGTAAGGGATGCTAAGGCTGCTTTCTTTATGGCTGAACTTGACGCCTCTTACCACAATCCTGCTAGATTCTGGGGCACCATCAAGGGGATCTTAGGACAGGACTCTAGCACCTCTCTACCATCTCAAGTGCACCTTAATAAGGTTGCTATCTCTGATAAACGGGAAGTATGGATGCATTCAATAATCATTTCACTATGGCTGGCCTTGCTTTTGACACCTCTCCAGCTAATCTACTGCGGGCACAACTAAACTCCCAGTCTACTGAGGTTCAGAGGGCTGTTTCTTCCTTCTCCTTCAAACCGGTTTTATTGAAGCAAGTAGAGGACCTAATGCTGCATTTGGACACTAAAAAAAGCGCAGGTGTAGACTCTCTTGACCCCTATTTTCTAAAAATTGCAATTCATGTGCTTGCAGTTCCATTAACACATCTTTTTAATCTATCATTAACCTCTGGCTCTATTCCTTCGATATGGAAACAGCCCAAGTGTTTCCTCCTAAAATCAGGGATCCCATGGACCTCAACAACTACAGGCCCATATCCATTCTTCCTGTGCTTTCCAAGATGCTAGAGAAATTAGTGAGCATCCAATTAAGAGACTACCGTGAAGTTAACAACCTCTTAAATCCTGCTCAATCTGGATTTAGGGCCAGGCACAGCACCATCTCTGCACTGGCCAAAGTCACAAATGACTGGCAAACTGAGCTTGACAAAAAGAGCAGTGTCTGTGCTGTATTCCTTGATCTAAGCAAAGCATTCGACACTGTGGATCATGAGCTGCTACTCTCTTCACTGCACTCCGTAGGCTTAGACCCACCCTCTCTTAAGTGGTTCAGATGTTACTTCACTGATAGAACACAGCAGGTGAAAGCTGAAGGTGACTTATCCTCATTAAAATCGCTTCTAAAAGGAGTTCCTCAAGGATCTATCCTGGGCCCCATCCTTTTTGCCATTTACATTAACAACATTGACACTAATCTCACCAAAGCCAATGTTCACCTCTTGCAGATGACACTGTTTTATATGTCAGTAACCCATCTCTGCAGTGGCCTGTAGAAATTTTACAATCAGAATTCTCCCTCTTGCAACACCAATTACTTGAGAAAAAACTCCTCCTAAATGCAAAGAAGACAAAAGCTATGTTCTTCTCCACTAATAACCATACTAACACCTCCTCACCAAGCAATCTTCCTCATTTATCCACCATCCTTGGAGAAAGCCTGGACTACGTAGATAAATTCAAATACTTAGGGGTGTGGATTGATAGCAGGCTTGACTACACTCATCATATTGAAGAACTTCTGAAAAAACTTCACCAGAGGCTCGGCCTATTCTTCAGAATTAAACATTTTCTAACCAAAGACTCAAGGCTGAGACTAATCCAGGCCTCATTTATCTCACTTATCGACTATGCAGACTTCCTTTATGGTCACTGTCCTATTTCCTACTTAAGCAAATTGGATACCTTGTGTCACAGAGCACTACGGTTTATTACAGATCTTCCATTCAACACTCATCATTGCTCTCTCTATGCTGCAGTTGGTTGGACATCCCTACACCTCAGAAGGAACAGAAATGCTGCACTATGGATATACAAAACCTTGTCTAATAAACTTCCATCCTATATTTTAGACTGCTTTACTGGCCACAGCTAGGTCCTATGCCTAAAACAACAACTTCATCACGCTTAAGTTACCTAAAGCTACACCGGCATGGGAGGTCTGCAATCAGCTACTCTCTAGCATTGGCATGGAATTCTCTACAGAAGACCCTAAAGTTGACCAACTTTATACCTCTAGCATCCTTTAAAAAGCTCTACATAAGTGTCTTCCCAGACAAATGCAATTGCTATCACAAGGTCTAGTCCAGTCACATTCACAACCCTCCCCCTTTCAGTCAGCAATTATTATTGACAGCTCTTCCATAAATCTTCCGCTTAGTTTTTCCCTCCCTCCCAGCCCCCTTTTTTTGTATCTCAGCCCCCTTTCATACCTTTTTACAGCTTAGCTTCACCTGACTAAGACCTCCACACCAATTCCTGGCACTTACTTCTACCCCAACCACTCCTCCATACCTCCTACTATTTGTAGCCTTAGTCCCTCTCTGAATCTCCCACCAGCACCTCCAATGTCATTCGTCAGAGGCTGTTTATCATAATTTTTGCAGTCATAAATCATTACATCTGTTTGTTCATGCTTAGTTTGCCCTGGAGCCTGTAACCACCTGTTACCATGTAGTGCGGTTGCTTTGGCTCCTCTATTGGATCTTGGACATTCTGGTTTCTTCTAGGGTACTTCTACTGTATCCTACCTTGTCCTGTTAGGTTGAATCATCCTTATCCTTCATTTGTATATATGTTTATATTACTGTATCTGTTTAAATATAAGTGTTCTGTATATGTCTGCTATTGTACCTTCAATTTGATCCTGGACCTATCAGGTCCATCTTGTAAATGAGCTTTGCTCAATGATGTCCGCCTGAATAAATAAAGATTTGATTGATTGATTGATTTAAAAAAGACGCCTTTCGAAGATGAAATGAGTACATTTGATCAAAACCTTCTTGCTGCCTTGTTTTCTCCCCCCAACCAAAAGAACTAGAGACAAACTTTATAGCATATTTTTTTCAGGGATTATGGGGCTAAGGTTAAACCCCATTAAAAATGGAAATGTCACATAAAACACCAGAACAAAGTGGTGTTAGAATGATAAACCCCCTTGCATTTTTCCCAGTATTTTCATGCACTGTAATTTTGCCCTGTACTGTGTAATAGCCAGACTTCATGGACCGCAGTGTTGGAAAATTCGTTAGTGCCAACCATACTGTCAGTACAAAACCGGTCTGGACCTCTTGTTGCTGAGCCCTTTTGGCTGATTGTGGTGTCTGCTTTTGTTATTTGAATAAATTCATGCCTTGTTTGATGCCAAGCTGAGGAGTGCTGAGTTTTGTTGCATCATAAATGGGGAATTAATGCATGGTTGGGACCGCTGTGGCACAAGGCCGAAGGCCGAGTGCCTACAATGGACCAACCATGCATTAATTCCTCATTAGATGCCACCTTCGGAGTGGCTTAATGCGCTTGTAACATGGCTTGGTAATTGTCATAAATGTGACAAATATAGATCCACTTTTGAAAGACATTGGATGGAGACGAGATTTTGTTTCTGATTAAATCTTTACCGTACTTTTCAACATTTAAGCACGTTTTTTTACATACAGATGTAACAACATTAATATTTAGTATACTGAAAGAGAAATGTGTCTTTAAAGTAAAGTTCTGTGTTTGGGATTAATCCACATGGCTATTTTAGTCATAGCCTGCTTAGGAGGACTCAACAACAGTGGTATTTATCTTTCCCCATCTACAGGTGTACCTAATTTGCATGTTGTGCAACATTGCTGTTCTTTCTTTCACTCGCATTCCGGTTCTCCTTTTCAAACATGCACTACTTCATTACTGCGCTCTCTAGATGTGCAGGCACCTATTCCTTGGGTTATGCAGGATTTGCCGCTCCATACTAATTAACATTTACGATTCCATGAACCTTGAATGACTGCAAGTCATATGGATTGCCGATTTCCTGCTCCAGCATGCTTCCGGATCTACATGTTGTGGGTAACAGCTACTCTCTTGGCACACATCATGAGTGCCAAACTTGTCATCTACCCACGTTTGGAGATCGATGCCACATGAGACACTGAATGTAACTGCATTGAGTTGTATTTTGACTCTGTCTCTACTTCAGGCATTGTATTACTGTATCGCACTGTGGTTTGCTTATGCTATGAGTGTTACGAGCTATTAGGTGGGAGGGTGGGAAAGATGACGTCTTTTCTACAATATTACCTTTTTCGATATACTGCTGTTTTGCCTCTGTGGTTGTCTTACAAACTGCATCTTCAGCATGGCATTATTGGCTCAATAATGCCGCGTTGAGCTTGTGCCATGTGACTGATTTGAACCAATCTCTGTTCCCGTTTGCAGCTCTGTTACTTTAGCCATGTTACAAGATGTAATAAATTCCCTTGTACAAGAAAATAATTTGTTCATATCATATCCCAGTATATTAGATATACTTTTGTGAAAATAAGTAAGTGGAAATTAACACCTGCAGATGTGACAGGGCAGTCTAGAAAGCACCTGTACAGAACAAGCGTGGATAACAGTTTTTCTCCTCCCTTGGAGCTGGAGTATTACTCACAACAACACTTGCTTTATGGCACTAGTCAATTAGGTAACCCTAGACTCCCTAGACCAGCATGGGACCTGGTCTGCCTAGGCATACTGTACATGGGAAAATGTCAGTTAGAGATACAGTACCTTAAAACACAAGAAATTGGAAGAGGCGCTCTGTCCATATACTTCTTGCCAGGGGATTTTAGAGGCTCAGTGTAGTTTTTTACTGGAATGCCCTTACAGCAAGCAGCTTTAGCTGATATTAAGCCACACCTGCCGTAAATCATTATTTTTCCAGGTTACCTATTCTGTTGTGGTCTTAGGAATTTACCAATTTTGTTAGACTAAATTTCACAAAGACACCTTGCACCTCTGCTTTGCAGCTTGCAGATACTACTTGTAGCAGGTGCGATGCGCTCTTACCATTCAACAAAAGCTCACCTCCCAACAAGAAGTTATTAGAATGGTGTTAAATAGTTTGCAGAAATCCTATCAAAAAGATGTATCCTCAACACAGTGTCCAAAGGTTTTCAGGAATACTGGAAGAACTTCCAGAGGGTTTTGCACACAGGGTGATGGAATCAGGTTGAACACATGTTTTGTTATTGCATATGTTGCCCTTTTTGTCTGATACTGGCATGAAATAATTCACTTGTGAATCTTCTGAGTGGGGATCATTTATTGTCTTCATTTTTGTTTACTGCAGTATGCATATTTGCAAGGTTTTATTTTATTCTTTGTTTTCTTCTGTATGTAAGTTTTGTATTTTCTGTATGATTCTAGCAATAAATAATTTGCCGTGCTCTACTTCAGTAAGTGCCATGGGATCTTTAACATCCACTTCGTCAGTGATCATATATTGACAGAAGGGACCTAGATTTAAGGTTTCATCTGAAGGATGGCACCTCAGTAGTGCAGCACCTACCTCGAACTGCACTACAGTGGCGGGTATGGGTATTTCCCCAAGTACCTGGTGTGGGGCTAGAATCCTATCTTCCAGTCCCAAAGATGAGTGTGCTGCCTGCTGAGCCACGGACACCGCACATCCCTTCAGTATTCGCAACACCAAGATCATGGCCCCCCCTCTGCCTCCTCTTCTTTGAGCAAAATAATTTTGATTTATTCAGTCTCTGTAGCCTCAGTCGCAACTCTCCTCAGCTAATGGAGGGGCACTTAAATAGTGATTCTAGGTTGTCTCAGCTACCATTTCCCCTGTGGGCTGAAAATGATGTCACTCAGTCCTGATTTTCAGCTTGCACAAAACGGTTTGCATTTGCATCATGCACAGGCCAGTAGGCAGAAAAGCCCCTGTGAAGTAAAGACAGTCCAAAATAAGTTAGTACCTTGCTTACAAAAGCTCTTTTTGAGGTTGTCCTGCTGTCAACCAAGGTGCAACAGTGTTGTAGTAAATTAGTATAGTTTGACATGTATAATATTTTATATGAATAAAGTTTTTTTTGTTTTACCTTTATTTTTAGGCACCAACAGTGTAGCTTTAGGTGGCTATTGTAGTTATGCATGCTCTTTTTTTACATTTATTTATGTTCAGATGTACATTCAGTGTGGGTGATTAGGTTGCATGATGTCATTGATATGGTTTTTTAGAACTTGGCATAGGATTTCAGACCTACACTAGTCTGGGTTTGATCCCCAGTGTGCAACATTTTTTTCTTTCTCACTACAATTTCTGTAGTATGAGAAAAATTGTTGGGTGTCCTTGCTGATATTAGTGATAGAGTTTCAGCAAAGTTTGAAGTTCTGTATTGCTGATAACTTGAAAAGTCCCAGCTGTGACTTTCAGGTTTGAATGCTACTTGGGGAAACATTACTTCAAATTGACAAACTGGTACATTACTAAATCTTCTGCAGGCTGGAGGGGGTGTCTGCACTCCGCGTTTGATGTCCTTTGACACAACATGCATTTCCTGTCAGTGAGCTTTAGTACAGTGGTAAAGTTACAGACTATCAAGCAGTAGTGGGTAGGGAGCCTGGGTTCCATCCCTAGTGTGGGTTATTTATTTTCTTTCTTACTCAGTTTCTGTAATATGAGAGACATTGTTTGATGTTATTGATGATGATGTTAGTGACAGAGATTCATCAAGATGTGAAGTTCTGCATTGTTGGTAACTTGAAGATTTCCAGCTAAGACTTGGATGCTTGAATGCAACTTGGGAACATTACTTCAAATTGACTGACAGGTTCATTACTAAATCAATTACAGTTGTGTCTGTGTGTATGTGTGTCTGTGTGTGTGGTCATCTGAACATCCTTAGCCACAGCATGCATTTTCTGTCATAGACCCTTTGTACAGTGTTAGAGCTATAGGCTACCAAGCAGCAGAGGGCAGGGGGCCTGAGACTGATTCTCCGTATGGTACATTCTTACTGTAATTTCTGTAGTATGAGATACATTGTTAGATGCCCTTACTGGTATTAGTGATAGAGTTTAAGCAAAGTTTGATGTTCTGTATTGCTGATAAATGTATAGTTATATAAAAATTACTGTTCCATACCTTGGCAAAGCTCAGTACCATTGGTACTTTGATTACTGTCTGGGGATATATTGTATTATATCTTGGCAGAAAAATGAGGAATGTTTTTGGACTTGCAGAAAATGAAATAGATGACTTTATTATTAATACGTCTTCAAATAAGAATTTTTATATTTGAAAGAGGAATATTTTATTCGGTCATAAGAGATGGATTCCTTTTTTTAGGCTTGTTTTTTTGTACCATTTGGAGAGAATCATTGAATGTTGAAAGTAGGGTTGCTCAGATAATCCGTTATAAAATCGAATAGTAGGGCTAGATAGTGGGTGATATCTAGGATATTAAGATTTTTGGATATTGGTCTTCAAAATCTGATATTCTAAAAGTCACCTCGGATGTCAAATCAGATTTTAAGATATTGGATTATCTAACATCTGATATCCTACAACCTGATATGATTGTCCTTCGACACTTCCTCCTTACCGCCGCCGTAATCCCCTCCTGAGTCATAAGCTCCCCCTCCCCAGCACAAGCTACAATGCCTACATCAACTACTAAGCCAGCCCCCCACCATCCAACACACCCACTAGTCCCCATCTCCCTCTCCCTCCTCATAGCACCCAAAATACCTTCGATTTTGAATCGGGTGATGATGGGGGTCCCATGGAGGAGGGTCTGCCTTGTGCTTGTCATTATTCCAGTTATATGAATGAAAAGATGTCCTACAATAGTAATAACACCTGATTGCACAATTGGGTTTTACGTCTGTTGTAGGATGTCTTTTCATTATACATCTGGAATGAAGATTAGTGCAGGGCACCTGCTCCTCTGTAGGACCTTCATCACCTGACCCAAAACCCAAGGTATTTTGGGTACAGGGAGAAGAGGGAGGTTGGGTTTAGTGAGTGTGTTGAGTGGGGGAGTTCTCAGGCAGTTGAGGTGGGCATGTGACTTGTGCTGGGACAGGCAGGGAGCTGTGATTCAGGTGTTTTGGGTGCTTTGGAGGAAGAGGGATTGGAGGCTAGTGGGTGCGTTGGGTGAGAAGTTCTCAAATAGTTGAGGTGGGCATGTGGCTTGTGCTGGGGGAGAGAGGGATTTATGATTCAGCAGGAGGGGCGTTATAAAGTGAGTGCCACACAAGTGTTGGGTTCTGTGGGACCTGACTCTCAAAATAAGGTACACTGGGTGCTTTGGGGGTGGCAGGGAGGCGGCTAGTGGTGGGTGTGTTGGGTGTAGGGATATAGCTTAATAATATGAGGGGGAGTCGTATAGGATGTTGGGATGGCTGGATATTAGAATGCTCTGCATCCAGATCAGTCATTTGATCCTGGGCTCAGTCAGATTCAGATACATTTTATGTATGTATTCTCCCAGGTCGTGCCTGAAAATAGTCAACTTTGACTAGCGCACCTAACCCGGTTAACAAAAACTAAATAAATACAGATTATCCTAATATAACGACTGTCCTAACACGGATCGGATTTTAGGGTATCCGAGGAACCCTAGTTGAAAGGTTTAAAAGGTCTCACTCCTTGTCTCAAGCCAGAGATAGTTTTAAGAAAGTGGTAAGTCTGAAACAATGAGAAGTGTATTTTTGAAAGGTTTCTTGGTGGTGTTTAAAAATTACAAATGCACAGTATACCTGAAATATAAGATAAACTTGCCAGATTAGCTCACCTGTTGATATCATGTTTAACAGCCGAGTTATGAACAAGAATCATTATCGAATCATTATCTCCTAAACTATAATAGCTACTGTCTGTATGAAGCATACAGTTGTTAGAAACAGTGATTCTTGAAACTTCCAAAAAGGTGATTTTCTTGATAAAAATGTTACTGCAAAAAGGATATATGTTACAGTTTTAAATAAACACCTTTTAACTCTGGACTGAGATGGCTAAATGCTTGATATCTAAGATTTACAGCAGACTATGTTTCGGCTGCAGTCTGCTCAAAGTGCCAGAGACAAAGAAAGGTACTTTATGTAATATTCAAATGCATATTATTAGATGGCTGTTATGAATACTGTGACTTTGCAAACTTTAACCAATAATTAAACAATCAGGAACAGTGTGCTATGTTTTCAGAACTCTACCATATTCAGAATCTGACTGAAAGACTGGAAAGAAATATTGAATCACAGTAAGCTCTGTGCTGCTTTATAGATAAACGTATCTCCTGTTGCTGGCCCAGTGGTGCAGAGGGCTGAGGTGCTGCAAACCGCCTTACCTCTCCCACACTGGTGACCAGGGTTCGGGAACGAGCTGTGGCTGTCAGAGGTCAGCAGGAGGGGATTGAGCCGCTGGCAGGCAGCTCTCCTGTCCCAAACTGAGGAAGTGAACCTTCCTGGTTCTTGACTGCCACCTCACAGAAGCAAGGTGGTAGCACCAACATCGGGGTTGGCATAGTGCTGAGTGGGTGGAGCAGGGCTGGTGTTTCCTGAGCGCATGCACACCTCCATGTGCTTACTGAGTATGCCATAGTCCTGGGGTGTGGGATAAAAACAGAAAAACCCTCTGGCAGGCGCATGACCAGTGACGCCCTGTCCACCTGCCTCCATCCCATGCTGCCAGCCAATCACCAGGCCCAAGTCTGGATGTGTGACTCCATGTAGGGGGACGACAGCCCTTCCTGGCCCCGCCACAGGGGGCAGTCTGTGGGGGATTCCAGGCTCTGCGGTCAGGGGTAGGCGACGGACGAGAGGAGGTGGGGACAGGGTTGATAAGCCCACTTGCAACCATGCCAGCAGGGAGCTAAAAACGTCTACGGAAAAAAGTATCTCCCTTTAAAATTA
The DNA here is from genome assembly GCA_016271365.2 of Neoceratodus forsteri. Classification (NCBI taxonomy): domain Eukaryota; kingdom Metazoa; phylum Chordata; order Ceratodontiformes; family Ceratodontidae; genus Neoceratodus; species Neoceratodus forsteri. The sequence continues at coordinate 1,797,728,891 of CM057455.1, read as the reverse complement.
TGCTAGAGAGGAGAGGAAGCTACTCTCTGAGTTTTAAACTTGTCCAATCAGCATCAGATAGTCTGGACACTGTGATGCAACAAAATTGTGTCATCAACTGTACTATAAAAAAGTTGTAAGGAAGTCAAGCCAATAGAGTTCTGACAGCTGCCATACTGGTAACATGTTGCATATCAATTGAGCGTTTGGCCAAGAAGACCAAGACTTTCTAGTTAAATTAAAAAAAATAGAGAGACGGTTAGAAGTAGTGTACACAGATTTTATTTAAGAAATAAGCAATATGTTGATCACAGTTAGCTCCCTCTCTAAAGATAGCTAATTTCTTGGTGTGTACTGGGGAAGGGACAAGACGTGAATAAAATACAGACATGTTCAAAAATAAATTTTAATACAAAGTAGGTAACAATGGAAACAGACGATATTGAAAGTTTATGTTGATGAAATTCTGGCAAGCAGTAAACCTTGTCCCTGCTGCTCATTAACCTAACAGTACTTTTATTTATTTATTTAAGGGAATCAGATACACCTTTGAGCCAGAGGCTCTTTTACAAAGGTTCCACGTCAGGTTACTTGAAACATTAGGACAGGCAGTGGTATTGTGTAAAAGAGAAATAAACATAGCAGCTGGAGGGCTTTGTCAATTACCAAAACATCACAATTGTGCAAATCACGTCTATAACAAATTAAACAATATAGATTCGTATAGGTAGTCATCCAACAGAGGGAGGCAAGGCCAGAGGCTGGTGTAAAGAGGGAGAAAGAGAGGGAGTGGGGGGTGCGTCAGAGGCAAGGTCAGCGAGGAGGTGTGTGGAGGGAGTAGAGGAGGAGGGATGGAGTAGGGACGGGAAGGGTGGGGTATGGGGTGGGGGATTAACCATTTAGGTGTAGCAGCTGCAGGAGGCACAGGAGAATGAGGTATTGATGCAGGCTGAGCTTAAAGGCACCCAGGGTTGCTTTGCTGGTAACTTCTGCTGGCAGGGTGTTGAACCAGGAGGAGGGTCTGAAAAAGAGGGATCATTGGCCTTGGGTAGTCCTGCAAAGGGGAACAGTGAAGAAGAGGTTGTTTGAATTCCAGGTTTGTCGTGGGCCGCTATATGGTCTCAGCAGTGCCTGTGATCCAGGGGGAAGTAAGTCCAATGTTTGCTTTTTGCTGGAATGCAGGTTTGATATTTAATTCTGCCAGATGGTTGGAGCCAGTTTGCGTGTTCGTAGATCTCGCAGGTGTGTGTAAGGAGGTTTGCAGATGTTTGGAGACGACATGCCTTGTTTAGTGCTGTGACGATGTGTCGGAGAGCTGTGTCAGTGGCAGACCCGTAGATCACAAGCCCATAGTGTATTACAGAGATTACTGAACTTTGAATGGCATTGCTTAGGGCTTCATCCATGAGGCAGTTGTTATGCCTATAGAGCAGGCCTATGGGGGGTATTCACAGTTTTTGCTACATAGTTGAAATGTTCAGAGTATCCAAGTGGTGGGTCAAGAATCACCCCAAGATATTTAAATAGATGTACTTGTCCAAGGGTGGCCCCTTTGCTGTTTGAGACAGAGAGGTCTCTGTTTTTATGTTTGCTGTGGGTACCATGGAACAGCATTGATTTGGTTTTGCTGTAGTTAAGAATAAGCTTGTGGGATTTAAACCATGCCTCTACATCAGTGAAGCTTTCTTGTAGTAGCAACTGAAGAAAGGAGGGGTCAGCATGGGAGGCGAAGATGACAGCATCATTGGCATAGAGTAGGATTTTTTCTGAGCAAGATGAAGAGAGGCTGTTTAGGAAAATGCTGAAAAGCATAGGACCCAGGATGGATCCTTGTGGCACTCCTGATTGGACCAAGAGGGGTGTTGAGAGGCATTGGCCAATTTTTACCTGCTGTATTCGGTCACTGAGGCAGCTTTGAAACCAAAGAGTTGTGTCCAGAGATAGGCCTATTAGAGATAGTTGTTGAAGCAGTAGTGAATGGTTGACGGTGTCAAACGTCTTAGTTAGGTCAATGAAGGTGGCGCCAATGAGATCCCCTTGGTCCAGGGCATTGTGGATGTAGGAGGTAAGCTCTAGGAGTGCTGTGGTCATGCTGTGGCCCTTGCGAAATCCATGTTGTTTTTGATGTAGCAGGTTATACTTAGTAAGGTATCCTATCAGTTGGTCGGCAGCTATTCTCTCCAGCGCTTTTGAGAGAGGGGGGAGAATGGAGATTGGTCTATAGTTGCTTGTAACAGATTTATTGCCACTTTTGTGGATAGGTGTCACCATCGCTGATTTCCATTTTTGGGGGAACTGTGAGAGCATGAGAGATTTGTTAAGGATTTTGGTGAGGGGGGTCAGGACTTCATCGAGGGTAAGAGTGAAGAGTTTCAGGTCGAGGGAGTCGCTACTTGATCTAGACTTTCCAAGTACTCGAAGGAGGTACTTTTTTGTGATGTCCTTGGAGATGGCTTTGAAGTAGAACAGCGGATTTCCCTCCAAATTTCTGACTTTAACTGAGCTAATGGTATCTTGAAGGGGATCAAAGAAAGTTGACGGTAAGACATGGCTAAGGTTTCTAAATGCTGCATTTAAGACATTTGCCACAGTGACTTGATCTGTGATGATGTGGCCATTTAGGTAGACCATAGCGGGTGGGACTTTTTTTTTTTCTTCCCAGTACTGGTTCCTCCTTGGCCTGCTCAGTGAATTCATCACTACCCCAACCTTCTTAAAAATAGTGCTCAACAGGATTTTACAAATCCCATAGCCAGGCATCCAGAGCTTTGACATTTGTGCCCCAGACAGCAAATATAGGTGTTTGCTTATCATCAATTGGACAACAAACAGAACAGTCAAGAAGCAGAGTTAATGTCAGCAGGAAAACCTACCTCTTTCACCCATCTCAACCCCCACTACCATTCCCATACAGTCCTTTGAGGCCTATCTGTAGGCACCTGCAGCCACTCTGTATCATAAAATATGGATTCCGATATATCTAACGCAGTGTGAAGATTCACATCCTTCCTGTTTCACTGCTGACCCAGAATGCTGAAAATATCATCACGGTGGTGCTTTTTGGGATTGCATTCAGGTGAGCTTGCCGGCATTCGGGCCCTGCAGTGATACAGAGAGGCGTGCTGTAGCAGTGTGCAAGTACCTCTTTTTAAAGGAATATTCAGCACCCCAAATGTGTCTTATCTGCTAGTTGAAACAAAAATAAATCCGCTTTCCTTCCCCAGGAAGCCTGGGCTGTCCCGTGCCCACCCCCCATGTGCTAGCACTCTCACTCCCTCCACCCCTTTCGCACACAGAGCTTGTTTTGAGCAAAAACGTTGCAATATCATCTTTTTGTAGCATCCACTCACTGTTCCTAGCCTTGCCCTTTATTAGTAAATGCCCTCCTTCCTCCAACCCTGATTTGTTTGTGGGGCCATACAAAAATAGTCAGACTCTGGCTAGCCAGTCTATACCCCTCCTAACCCACAAAACACCTTTGCGTAGTTATGTAGTTCACCATCTGCTAGTAGTAGTGTGCACTTGGGAGGGAAGGGGAAGAGTGATCTGCACCCTTGATGCTACTAGCCAAAGTGACCAATCAAATAACAGTACAGTGTATCATGCTGTTCTGTTTTATTTTTACAAGTTTAACTTCTCCATACAAGCCCTCATTTGGATAATTCTCGCAGTTTGCGCGCATGTGTATGTGTCTAGCTTCAGCTGGAACAGCTGGGTATGCTTCTGTATGGGCCTGGTATCTATTAGTGTAATCTTTTAACTAGTTGTTGTCATGCAGTTAAATGGTAAACAGTCATCTAACTGGGGGTAACAGGTCGCTAAATTTGTCTGCAAGGTTTAAGATCCCCCTAACTCTTCATATCTGTCAGTCCTTCAGTTTACTATCCCATATACCTCTCAAGTGCCCCAGATTTTCAGGTAGGTCCCTGATTTTACCTAAACATATTCTTTGTCCCCTTAAAATTGATGTATCTGTTAAGAGAAGGGATTTGAAGAACAAAATAATGTCAAATATTAAAGTTACAGGCTATGGTAGTTTCCCTTCAAAAAATGTGTTTTACCCTAAGCATTGTATTTTCAAGCCTTGTCCCTGATTTGTTAGGGAAATGATTATGAGGCACAGTATGCTATGTCCTCCCAAACCATGGGACTGGCATTCTAGTTCTGGGCCTTTGGTTGTAGCAGGTCAGACTTCTAGTGACATTTCAGTCAGTTTTCTGGCTTATATTTCCATCGGAATGTCTACATTGTCAGCAGGAAACAGTTCTGCAGCCCATCAAGTCTGCCCAGCCCTACCTGTCTCATAGTGGCCCTTCACGCCTCTTTACCCCCTTCACTTTTACCACCATTTGTACCCACCCTATATGTCTGTTACAACAATGTTTGAACCATGCTATCTGATGGCAGATAAGGACCGCTTGGCCCACTTAGTCTGCCCATTTCCCTACCTAACGGATAAGCAGATCCTAGTTAACCAACAGCCTACTTCCTCCTACCCCCCACTAGAATTGCCTTATGTTTGTCCCATGCATTCTTGAATTCCCCCACTGTTTTTGACTCTATGACTGCCTCAGGAAGGCTGTTCCATGCTTCTATAACTCTCTCTGTGAAGAAATACTTCCTCACATTACCTCTGGGCTGTCCCCCCCTCTATCTTCAAATTGTGCCCTCTTATTCTTGCACATCTCTTTCTGAAAGATGCTACCCTCTTGGACTTTGTTGTTTCCCTTGAGGTATTTGAAAGTTTCTATCATGTCCCCCCTCTCCCTCCTTTTCTCGAGGCTATACATCTTAAGCTCCTTTAGTCTTTCTTCATATGTCTTCTGGTGCAGACCCTGCACCATTTTGGTTGCCCTCCTTTGGACAGCCTCCACCCTGTCTATGTCGTTGCAGAGATTGGGCCTCCAGAACTGTACACAGTACTCCAGATGTGGTCTTACCAACTGTCTGTACAGATGGCCAACAACTTTGTTTTCTTCTGGTGATGCCTCTCCCTATGCATCCCAGTGTCCCCCAGCCCTCCTTACTGCCTTCTCACATTATTAGCCCACCTTTAGATCATCTGATATGACTACCCCCAGGTCCCTTTCCATTTTGTTTATCAGTATCTCACCCCCCATTGTGTACTCTTTCCCTGGGTTTTTGTTTCCCAGGTGCATTACTTTGCACTTCTTTGTGCTGAATCTAAGCTGGCATACATTTGACGATTCCTCCAACCTTGCCAAGTCCCTTTTCATCCTTATCACCCCACCTTGCATATCAAACCTGTTGCAGATCTTTGTGTCATCTGCAAAGAGATATACTTTTCCTTCCATTCCCTCTGCAATGTCATTTACAAAGACATTAAAAGGGACCATCACCAGTACTGAACCCTGCGGTACCCCACTAGTAACCCCGCTTTCTTCACTGTGGATTCCATTTACTATTACCCTCTGTGTCCTGTTGACCAGCCAATGTTTTACCCAGGCTACCACCCTGGGATCCACTCCCAGGCTGGCTAATTTGTTTATTAATCTTTTGTGCGGGACTGTGTCAAATGCCTTGCTAAAATCTAGGTAGGCCATGTCCACAGCCCCTCCCCGGTCTACTACTTTGGTCACCCAGTCAAAGAAATCAATTAGGTTTGTCTGACATGACCTTACTGCTGTGAATCCATGCTGCCTTGGGTTCTGTGCCCCACTGGCCTCTAGGTACTCAACAATTCTTTCCTTCAGAAGTGATTCCATCATTTTCCCTACCACTGAGGTCAAACTTGACAGGTCTGTAGTTTCCTTCCTCTGTCTTGCTCCCACTTTTGTGAAGGGGAATCACAACCGCCCTCCTCCAGTCCTCAGGTACCGCACCATCCTCCCATGATTTATTAAAAAGGGTAGTCAGTGGTGTTACTAGTTCTTCCCTTAGTTCTTTTAGAATTCTGGGGTGAATCCCATCAGGCCCCATTACTTTATCCACCTTCAGTTTTAAGAGTTCTTTCAAAATCCTTTCTTCTGTGAAAGGATTAATATCAACCCCCCTATCCAGAGTGCTTCTATTGACTGGATTAGGTATCTTTCCCCTGCTCGTCCGTTGAGAATACTGAGCAGAAGTATTCGTTTAGTATCCCTGCTTTTACACTGCCGCTCTCTGCCCAACCACCTTCCTCTTTATTCAGCCTCAGTATCACTGCCTTAGTCTTTCTTTGCTTCCTGATGTACCTATAAAAGGTTTTATCCCCTTCTTAACCGAGTTGGCTATCTTTTCCTCCGTTTGGGCCTTTGCTATTCTGACTGCCTTCCCCGCTTCCTTCTGCTTTATCTGGTTCAGTTCTCTGTCCTGCTCTGTCTGTGTTTTCTTATACTTCCTGAATGCTGTCTTTTTCTCCCTAACCTTCCCTACCACTTCTTTTGAGAACCATAGTGTTTTTTTCTTTCATTTTGATTTGTTTATTTGCTTCACACAAAGGCTTACTGCTTCTGTGATGACGGTTTTGATATTTCCCCATTGTTGCTCCACCCCACCTTCTTGCCTGTTTGCTAGTGCTTTTCTGAGGCACTCTCCCATTTCGACAAAATCAGCACTCCTGAAGTCCAGTACCTTCCCTTTTGTATGGCTTGACTCTACAGCTAAGTTTATCGTGAACCACACTGTTTGGTGGTCGCTTGTTTCTAGATGGCTACTCACTTCAAGACTGGAGATCCTGTCTCCATCCCCATTTAAGAGTACCAGGTCTAAGATTGCTCCCTCCCAAGTGGGTTCCAAAACTAGCTGTCTGAGGCATGCCCTCTGTAGGGAATCGAGAATGGCCCTGCCCGTGAATATGGCTGCAGCAAAGGTGCTCCAGTTAACATCCGGCATATTCAGGTCCCCCAGTAGCAATATCTCCCCTTTCTGTGCCATCCTAAGGATGCCTTCTATCATTTCCTTGTCTTCCCCCTGAGATGGGGGTCTTTGTACAACCCTTGTGCGGATTGAGGTGCCATTTCCAGTGTGACCCACAGTGCTATTGATTTTGCACAGACTACCACTTTTGGTAACCTATTCCACCAGTTTATCACCCTCTCCATGAAGAAATGCTTTCTTTTTTTTTTTTTTATTTGGTATGCTTTTAGGGCCAGTCTTCCGAGGGCTGAGCCACCGACTCCCCTGACCTCTGCCCACCCTAGGACTTACACAGTCCCCCCTCGACTACTGAGGAGGAGAGAGTCCCAAGGATGCACAGTCCTCCCCTGGCTGCTGTCCCTCCGACATCCCGAGTCCGCTCCAACCCAGGGTGGAAAAATGCTTTCTGAAGTCCCTCCTAAATGTCCTACCTGCGAGTTTCCCAGTACTTGTATTCCCACTCCGGGTGAACAACCCTCTGCTCTCTAATTATCCTGTGCAGGTATTTGCACATTTCTGTCATGTCCCACTTTCACTTCTTGCCTCCAGCATGTGCATGTTGAGGTCTTTCAACCTCTCCATGTAAGTCTTTTCCTGCTGACCATGGGTCTTAATAGTTAGCCTCCTCTGTAACGCCTCCACCCTGTCCTTGCCTTTTTGTCTTGTATTGTCCTTCCATTCCAAGATACTGTATTTCAGACATGGCTATTTTCTTAAATGTTGTAGTGTTTCTGAAGAAGATACAGCAAAGCTACAGATAGTTGCTTTTTGTACTGGAGTGCTGCTCTGTAGTACTGGTGGGTATTAAATTAGCTGAGCACATAGGAATCAACTCAAGGCTTTTCATACAAATAAAAAGCATTTTGTTGACAGACTTGCAAGCAGTGATTGTAGGAGGTCATTCTGTCGGCACATATTGAGCCAACCAGGCAGTTACAGTGCGTGGTTGTGTGCCCATTTATATAAAGGCCTTAAGGCAATGAATTTAGTTACAAAGGTAATAAAGATGATCAGAAATGAAAATGTTTCATGGATTAGACTCACAGTTATTTCGTTATATGTACGCCTTCGTCTCTTATTTTTATCTAGATTTTGGTATAAATGAAGGACTGAAGACCCCACCCTATGCATTATGTGACTGCCATACTATGTTATTAACATATCGCAGTCAATGCCAGGCTCTGGCTAACCATTAATTACAGGGCCAGCGTGGAGCCCCCCATAGAATAAAAGAAAAAATGAAATATCAATTGATTCTGTGAGAAATGGGGGACTCAACCCCCACACCCCGATTTGTTTATTTTTAATTGAGTGGTGGATCAGTTTTCTCTATTATAAGCGCCACTGGTAGCACAGTAACAGTGTAGTGTTGCACAGCGCATGCACCTACGCCACTGGTAGCACAATAACAGTCTAGTGTCGCACAGCGCATGCATCTACGCCACTGGTAGCACAGTAACAGTGTAGTGTTGCTCAGCACATGCATCTATGCCACTGGGAGCAGAGTAACAGTGTAGTGTTGCTCAGCACATGCATCTGTGCCACTGGTAGCACAGTAACAGTGTAGTGTCGCACAGCGCATGTATCTATGCCACTGGGAACAGAGTAACAGTGTAGTGTTGCTCAGCACATGCATCTACGCCACTGGTAGCACAGTAACAGTGTAGTGTCGCACAGCGCATGCATCTATGCCACTGGTAGCAGAGTAATAGCGCATGCATCTACGCCACTGGTAGCACAGTAACAATGTAGTGTCGCACAGCACATGCACCTACGCCACTGGTAGCACAGTAACAGTGTAGTGTCTCACAGCGCATGCATCTACGCCACTGGTAGCACAGTAACAGTGTAGTGTCACACAGCACATGCATCTACGCCACTGGTAGCACAGTCACAGTGTAGTGTCGCACAGTGCATGCATCTAGGCCACTGGTAGCACAGCAACAGTGTAGTGTCACACATTACCACAGTAGCAGTGTAGTGTCACACAGCGCATGCATCTACGCCACTGGTAGCACAGTAACAGTGTAGTGTCGCACAGTGCATGCATCTATGCCACTGGTAGCACAGCAACAGTGTAGTGTCGCACAGCACATGCATCTACGCCACTGGTAGCACAGTAACAGTGTAGTGTCTCACAGTGCATGCATCTACTAACTGTCTCCGTAATACTATCACGGAACTTTCAGACACTATTAGTTCTATGAATACTATGAGATTGGATAAATAGATAAATTCTTTATTTATAAAGCACCCCTTTCTGTAGACTTGGAGCGCTGTACAATTAAAACAACAATAAATACACAAATAAGTAACTAAATAAGTAACTGGGAGTCAACAATCAACAATCTAACTAGTTGCATAATGATATGCTGAATAACTAATGGAGTCCTCAGTCCTCCACTTACGCCTAGTTTTCTGTATTCAAAACAGTAAACAGTTTATGCATTTTTTACAGAACTATAAAAAACTGAAAGTGACAAGCCTCCCAGTGGGCAGCACAGTGCAATGCCGGCAGTCCACGTTTGGGAGTGGACCAGGACACTGGCAGTTGGATGGCCAGCTGGGAAGAGTGCTGTCAACGTCAGCAAATGCCAGCATTCATGTCCCAGTAAGTGAGTGGAACAGGTAGCTGGTATCTTAGGCATTGGTAGGTGTCAGCAGGAGAATCAAGGAAGCAGGGGACTCTGCCAGTCAACTAAGGTAAGGTGCCCGCCTGTTCACTACTGTGTAACAGTCACTGCTGCGCAGGGTGGAAGGTAAAAGGTAGGCCAAAACTGGGAAAAGGCGCAACACCCTATCTAGGGTAGGTGTATAAAGAGATTTAAACAAGGCACGGGGAACACAAACAGAAACATATAACAAGCATTTGTCAGTGCCGAATGTTTGCTTGCTGGCATTGGTAGTGCAGGAGTTAGAGAGATGCATAATAGGAATGGCAGTGAAGTATTGTACTGACGCCAGCCCCACCCTGCAGGGACTGACAGGCATTGGGGTGTGCTTTTGAGTCATCGACCATAACGCTCATGCCATTTCACCTCACCCTACCCTGCAGACACCAACAAATTTAAGCAGTGTCAGTGGCTCAGTAGGTAGCACACTCGCCTCTGAGGCTGGGAGATCAGAGGGCTGTGGGTTCAGTTCCCACATCTGGCACTTGGGTTAATATCCCAATACTGACACTGTAATGCAGCATGAGAGGGGTGCTGCATTTCTGAGGTGCCGTCTTTCGGATGAGACGTTAAACTGAGGTCCCATCTGCCTGGACTGGTGGTAGTTCAGGTGGATGTTAAAGATCCCATGGCACTTATCGAAAAGAGTAGGGGAATTTCTCTGGTGCCCTGGCCAAATTTCTCTCAGTCACTAAAAATACCACCAACAGCTTACTCTGGTTCAAGGTTAGTTGGCATTCATCTGTATCCCCCCTCCCCCGGGTCGTGCCTGAAAATAGGCAGGATTTGTCTAGTGCACTTACCCGGTCAACAAAAGCTAAATAAATAAATAAAAAATAAATAAAATGTTGCGTTGTGCCTCGGGGTCTTCAGGCCTTATGCTCACCCTATTCCATAAGGAAATATGCTGAGATGGGTGCAGTATAGGAGAATGGGGTGAACTTTGGGGCTGAAGCGTCCAAGGCACACCTTGATGCCTGTCCCTGGCTGCAGGGTGGAGGTGGGGATGGAATGGCGTGAGCATTACTGTTGACAATCCCAAGTCACATCCCTGACACCTGTCAGTCTCTACAGGGTGGGGTGTTACAGTTGGAAACCCTAACACCTCAGGCATTTGTTGGTATTTTCACTCCAGATTTTCAGCATGGGCTTTTGTGACCCCACCTCATGAACAGTGGCACTATCAGTTAGTTACCAAAAGCTGATTTTGCACAGCGACTGCGCCATTTGGGGCCACAGGTGCGAAAAAACATTTTGGGCAGGATGTGAAAAATGACAGCTGTACTGTTCATGAGGAGGTGTAAAAAAATGGCAGTGTTGAAAATTTGGAGTGAAAATATGAAAAATTGGTGAAGTCACGAGCATGTGTAGAAACTGTGCTACGCACACCCATAACGCAATTATGTTGGGGATTTTTTAACCAGATTTTCAACATAGGCATTTTGGGACCTCCGCTCATGAACAGTGTCACTGTGATTTTGTTACTCTGTCCTGAACGTTGATGTCCCACAGCGACCGCGTCATTGTGCGCCACATGTGCGAAAACACATTTCGAGCAGGATGTGAAAAATGACAGCTGTACTGTTCATAAGGAGGTGTAAAAAAAAAAATGGCAATGTTGAAGATCTGGAGTGAAAATATTAAAAATTGTCGAGGTTACATGCATGCATGGAAACTACGCAATGCACACTCGTAACACAGTCATTTTTTGGAAATTTTCACCAAATTTGCAACATAGGCCTTTTGGGACCCCACCTCATGAACAGTGGCACTGTCGTTTTGTTGATCGGTCCCAAATGATGATTCCATGCAGTGACTGCAAAATTACCTTTTGGGACTGAATAACAAGATGACAGTGCATGTGTTCATGAAGTGGGGTCCCAAGAACCCCATGTTGAAAATTTGGAGCCAAAATTCAAAAACATGGCTGATATATCCACCTCCCCCATGCCATTATACAGCTTACCAGCATTTCTTCATTTTGCAGTTTGGCTTTGAAGAGTCCGGACGTGGTCCCGCTCCACTAAGATCGCAGCACCGGACCTCCGGAGATAAGTATGGGGTGAGGTGAGGGGAGGTGAGGTGCACGGGGGGGCAGGTTTGGGGAAGGGGTGCCACTGACAACGAGGGACCGTTTCCTTTTTTTCAGGTACAAAACAAAAAACTGACCTTGTGGGACCACTTTCTTTCTTTACAGGTGAAATAAAACAAATGTTGGGCACACTGGGCTCCCAGTGTGCCCCACCACTTTGGTGGGGGTATGATGGCCACACTGGGTGGGCTCCCAGTGTGCCACACAGTGGTGGTGGGCGGGGCAGAACGCCATGCAGTCAGCTTTCAGGAGTGGTGGCACACCGGGGTAGGCTCCCAGTGTGCCATTGTGGGGGGGAGGTGGCGGACATGCCGACACGGGGATTGCACCCTAATGTCTGCTTTCTTTGGGGCTTGTGTGCCACCACCATGTTTATCAAAATGTTTCACCAGGAAAGGCATGTACAGGAGGCGTGTCATCTGTGCCGCTGCATGACGAGCTTATCTTTGATTGCAGCGGCACATTTCTTTTATTGTGTGGCACACGCAAGATAAAGTAAAAAAGGGGAAACTAGAAACATCCTATAAGGGATAAGGATACAAAAGCATTTCCAGGTGACTCAGCGAGAATAAAAGTTGATAATGCTGGGAGTGGTATAGTGCCATGGCTGTGGCCGGCAGTTTTCAGAGAGACCTCGTGGAGACTGTGGTGCTGCTCCATCTGCATGCACCTCTCTGGGTTGAGGGAGGAGGTTGCTAGACTCCATGCCGAGTTGACTAGGATTTAGGGGACCTCTCCCCACATGCAGAGCCCACCATGTTTGCCACCCTTACCACAGAGGACGCCATGCGGGAGCAACGGCTGGACTATGGTGGGCTCTAGAAGGGTGGGGTAGGTGGGAAAGAAGCACATTCCTCAACTGGCACCACTACATAAGTCCTGCACTGCTCTGGCAAGGCAGGACTGCTTGGAGGAGGCACCTGTGATAGTGACCAGGGAGGATGAGGGGGCCCTCCATAGTTAAGACCCAAAGGAGGGCGGTAGGTGACTTCAGAGGAGGAGGAGGAGGAAGCAACTTCTGGTGGGAGATTCAATTGTGAGGGGGTAGACTTGGGAATAAAAAAAGGGGGGAGAAGCAGATGAGGTGCATATGCGGCGCCATGGCCCAGAGGATGGAAAGCGGATCCTGAGGATCACTAGGGCAGCAGGATGGGAGGGAGAGCTGGATGTCATTGTCCATCTGACTTATGACCTGGCAAGGAATGGGGCTGGGTTAGTGCAGGAGTAGTTTAGGGAGTGCGGGAAGGGTCTTAAACAGGTAGCACGCACACTGGCTTTCACTGAGGTGCTACCTATGTATGAAGGGGGGAGGGGAGGGATCTTCACACCATCAGCTTCAGCTCAAGACTGATGGAATGGTGCAGAGAGGAGGAGTTCAGCTACACTGGGGACCCAGCTGGGAGGATAATGGCCTATACAGGGGTGATGGCCTGCATCCATCCGGGAGGGGAACTGCAGTCACAGTGGATAGCTTAAATGTTACTTTGATGAACATTTAAATTAGTCGAGGGATGATCGAAGAAATTGGGGAAGCAGAAAGTGACCCCTCCTTAGAGGCTGAAGTATAGCTAGACATCTAGGAAATTAGATTCCAGACTTAAAGGCCATCATGGCAGAGGCCAGCCTGGATATTGTGGCCATAAGTGAGTCATAGTGCATTGAAAAACATGACTGGAACATGGTAATACCAGACTATACACTGTTCAGGAAGAAGCGAGTGGGAAGGAAAGGATGGGGTGTGGTGCTTTATGTGAGGGAAAGCATAAAAGGGACAGAGGTACAGGGAATACAGGGGAGGCAGAGGTACTGTGGGTCACCCTGGAGGTGGGAAATGGAGCCACTATTCACACTGGCGTGATGTACAGACCTCCAGCCCAGCGGAAGGAATTGGTTAAGTTACTGGTGGAAGCCATTGGCAAGATGGCAGAAAAGGGGGAGATGCTGCTCATGGTGGACTTCAGCCTACCAGATGGAGATTGGAGCCGACCAACAGTGGCTTCAGCTAGAAGCAGGGACATCCTGGACACTCTGCAGGGGGCATTCCTCAGACTGGCTTCAGCTAGAAGCAGGGACATCCTGGACTCTCTAAAGGAGGCGTTCCTCAGGCAACTAGTCAGCAAACCCACTTGTGATGGGGCAGTACAGGACCAGATACTCGCCAACAGGGACAGTGCTGGCAGATGTCATTGTGGGAGGCCACCTGGGGACCAGTGATCACTATATGGTGTGGTTCATTATAAGGATGGCTGTGGAATCAAACCACACAAGGGTGAGGGTCTTGGACTTCAGGAGGGCAGATTTTATGAAGGTGGGTGAATGCCTCAGGTGTGACGGGGGGTGGGGGGATGGCCTGGGTGGGGTAAAGGAACAGTTGGTGAAGCTAAAAGGGAGCATAGTAAAGGAATAAATGTCTGCATCAAACAAGTGACCAAAAGCAAGAGGTAAAACAGACTACTATGGTTCTCAAAAGAGGTGTCTGAAAAGATAGTCTAAAAAGGTAGCATTCAGAAGGTATAAGGAGCTGCAGTGGGAGGAGGGCAGGAAGGTAGATCGGGAAAACGGAGAGAATCAGGGAAAGTAGTAAGGAGCACAAAAGTGCAAACTGATGAGAGAATATCCCAAAATATAACAAAAGGGAGCAAGACATTTTGTAGGTATATAAGTGAAAAGAGAATGACCAGGGGTGGGATTGTAAGATTAAAAAGGGAAGGGGGGGACAGTGCATAGGGGGACCAGAAAAAGACAGATATCCTAGCTGACCCACCAGCACAGCAGTAGTGCTACCACTCGTGACGCTGGTGACCTGAGTTCAGGAACGGACTGGGGTTGCTAGAGGCTGGCTGGGGGGAGGTGGCTTGAGCGGCCTCTGCACGCTCTCCAGCTCCAGGGGAGAGGGGAGTCATGTCCCTAGCGCAGGGCACCTGGGTGGCCACAGGATGTCCTGTCATCAGTGACCCAGCTAGAGCTAGCAGGAGGGAGGCATGCCAAATGGCTGGCGTGTTCACGCCGCAGCGTCATTGCGTGCCACACCTCCTGCAGTTATGGAAAAACCCTGCCGGACAAACTTGATGCCACCCAACTCTCGTGGCCACCAATGTGTAGCTGGCACTGCCTTCCTGGACACCAGACATGGCATCCAAAGGGGAGAGGAGAGGCCCCACCCCTGGGGGGGTATGCCAGGGAGGAACACTGCGTGGGGCAGATCTCGGTGTTACCACTGACTGTACCTGTGCGATCGTAAGGCTGTTGGGGAGCCGCCCTGGCTGCATAAACCACAGTAAGTTAAAAAAAAAAAAGAAAAGGCAGAGATCCTGAAGAAATAATTTTTGTATTGCTTTACAGGTCATTTTCTAGGTCGTGATTCTCCTCCCTGCGGTGCATAGGGAGGGGTATCACCAGCAGAAAGAGAGAGGTGGTTTTGCCTCTAAATAGATTGCTGAAAAGACCCCACCTAGAGTACTGTGTCCAGTTCTGGAGACCACACCTCTGGGAGGACATAGGCAGTATGAAGGTGTTCAGAGGATGGCAACTAAAATGATGCAGTGTCTGCAAACAAAATCCCTACAAGGAGGGACTAAATGACCTTAGTATCTACACCCTGGAAGGTAGGAGGGAGAGGGGGTTATGACAGAGACCTTTAAGTACCCCAGAGGTGTAAATAAGGTACAGAAGGGAAGTATTTTTCAGAAAGAAAAGATGCTCAAGAACAAGGGGACATGTTACAGAGCAGGAGGGAGGGAGGTAGATTGAGGAGAAATGTGAGGAAGTACTTCGTCACAGAAAGAGTGGTGTATTGCTGGAATAGGCTTTCAGTGAAGGTGGTGGGGTGAGAGCTGCAGTGGGATTCAGAAATTCCTATGATAGGCAGAAGGGAATTGTAAAGGAAGGGTGGAGGGGAAAGAGCTGTAGATCAAGTAGGATCTTTGGTGGTAATGTTGGTAAGGAAAAATGGGCAGAATGGGTGGACCAAGCAGTCCTTATCTGCTGTCAGATTGTATGTTTCTATGTTCTGTGTTTCAGTATGTCCCAGCCTGGGGAAGGTTAATAGCATGTTCTGCTGCTGCCGTGACCCCCGGTTGCAGGTCAGGGAACTTGCTTTTATACCTTTTGTGTAGTTAGCATACTGTTCACAGATGGTTTGTACAGTATGCAGTGAGATGCTGAACAGTGTCTTTGCATTGAAACCACTGAACTGCACAGTTGTGTGTTTCGGTTCAAAGATTTCAGTGGAATACCCCTTTTACCATCTTGCCACATACAAGAACAAGCCATCTACAAACAGTACTTAGCTAGCAGAAGTGGAAGATTCTAGGGACATGGATATGTTGTTCATCCACACTGTCTGGCAGGTTCCTTGCCGCTTTAAATCTTGCCGGAAGGTCTTCAAGCTGGCTCCTCCCACCCACCCGGGTGGTAAAACTCTCGGCTCCGCCCCATGACGCCAGATCTTCCTTACCGCTTGGAAGCTCAGGTTCCCTCCTTAGCGCTTCATGCTTTAGACTGGATCCTAACCTCGGGTCTGTCCTAAATTGGTTTTGAAGTTTTCTAAACTGCCTCATCTTCCTCACGGCCGCGATGGACAAATCTATTCCTGCTTTTGGAAGTGCCCTTGCAGGCAGAAAATGTCCAGGACGGATCCGCACTCCACGTGCATCTACACCTAGGCCTAGATCACGACCCAGGCCTCGCGTTAGGCCGCTTTTTCGCCAACTTGGTGATGATCGCACTGCCCGATTGAAACTCGCGCCCGAGAAGTGCTCTACCCGTAAAATCAAAAGAGGCTCATTGGGCGGTGTCCGCAGCGGCTGGCTTGGCTAAGCAGCTCGAGCAGATGATCGCCCTCGAGGAGGAGGCAGCCCAGGCCGCATCTTCCTCCTCCTCGACTGCGGCATTTATCCCACTCTCTCTGAGTTCCTTGTACACGGCTTCGTTCAAGGAGCTTTGTCAGTCCCTTTCCACGAAGGGAGAGGGGCCATCGGGACATTCTTCTCGGCCCAAGAAGAAGGAGTCGAAGGGTAAGTCCCACCGTCGGCGTTCCCGGACAGCCGACCGTCGACTTCGGTCGAAGTTGCTGCTCAGGCCGCTGTCTTCATGGTGTCCCCGTCAGGCCAGCCTGCCGAGACCCCCGTCGACGCAGTCGAGATTTTTCTCGATCCGTTAGATGGGCTGTTGACTGGTGAAGCTGACAACCCACCTTCACCGGTTCCCCCGGCGGAGACCGAGGATCTGCCTGCGCCTTCGGGGTCCCAGTCCCCGGTTAAAGTGCCCGAGCCGAGGGAAGAGCGGGTGTCCGCCGCCCCTTCCCAGACCCGCCCTCGGTCCCCCCGAGGGTCTCGGTCTTGGACTTCATCTCGGTCAAGCCGGTCCCGCCGACATCGGTGGTCTCGGTCTCGATACCGAAGTAAGCGGCAACACCGTTCCTCCTCGTCCTCTTCCTCGGATGAGGGGAGACTTCGGCGTAAATTACGTCGACGCTACGAGGAGCTTATGTGGCAGCAGTTGCTGTTGTCCGGGTCTAAGCCGACTCCGATCCAGACCCCGGCCATCAAGTGGCTGTCGCCTGAACGACCGAAGTAACCACTCGCCCCAGTCGAGTTGCCCGTTCCAGGGCCAGTTGCTCGGCCAAAACCAGCTGCTCCACCGATTGTGGTGGAACCTCCGCCTCCACAACTGAAGTCTGCCGCACAGGTTGTCGGTCACCCTCACTCCCGACCATCCTCGGCAGGTAGAGGGTGGCTCAGGGCCGAGGCAGCTCTTCGCAGACTCTTCGGAATCCGACGACGACTCCTCCCTGTTCTCCAGGCATGTCGACCTGGAGTCCTCCAGGGGCCAGTCATTGGACGATAGCCCATCGTCCTTCTTGAGTCTGCTTTGACTCATCTCGGAGTCCATCGGGATGCAGCTCGAGCCCGTGTCTCAACGGGCCAAGTATCCCCTGATGGAGATACTGGACCGAGGGGATTCCCCCACGGAGGCCTTTCCGGTGGCTGAGGCCATTGTCGGCCCAGCCTTGGAGCTTTGGCAGCGGCCTGCTTCCTGTCCTGCGCCCTTGGCCAGGATGGCCAGGAAGTATGCGGTCCCTACTGGCTCTTTGCCCGGTTTCTCGGAGCACCCCTCTGCCGAGGGGTTAATCACCAACAGCGTTTTCCGGCGTTCCGATAACGCTCGGGATGTGGATAAGCCCCCCGACAAAGAGTCCAAAAAGCTGGACTTTGCCGGGCGCAAGGTGTACGCTGCATCCTCCCTCGGCCTCCGACAGGCCAGCTCGGCCGTGCTGATGGCACACTTCTCCCACGCCCTCTTGGGCTCCCTGGATAAGGTTGTCCCTCATCTCCTGACCGACCTGCAGACCACGGTCCGCCAGGTGCGGGACCAGGGTAGGGCAGTGGCGAAGCAGCAGCTTCAGACTGCTCTGGACATAGGTGATTCCTGTGCCAGGTCAGTAGCGGCCGCGGTGGCCATGCGCCGCAGGGCGTGGCTGAGGATATCCACCTTCACGGCAGATACCAAGAACAAGTTGGCGGATGTCTCCTTCTTGGGGACTGACCTCTTCGGCCCTGGAGTGGAGGGACACCTCCAGCAGATCGAAAAGTCCAATGCCACCCTGGACTCGGTCACCTCCGCCCAGAGGGACAAAGGCCACCGTCAGCAACAGCAGAAATCCTTTCGTCCTTCGGGCCCTGCATCTCGACTGGCCCAACAGCACCAGCAACAGGGCCAGCAGGCTCGCGCTTGGCGTCCCAAACCCAAGCCGACGGCTTCCTCCAGCAGGAAGCAAGGAGGTAAAGGCCCAGGAGGTCCCTCGGCCGGTTCCTCCTCCAAGCCTGCCCAGTGACGGGTTGAGGGGTGCTGCCCCAGCCTCATCACTCCCCCCTGGGTTCCCCCCGTGGGGGGACGGCTCCGCCACTTCCTTTCCGCCTGGTCCGCTATCACCACGGACTGCTGGGTGTTGGAGGTGGTAGGAAAAGGCCTGCCTCTGGAGTTCGAGCAGGCTCCACCCTTTCGAGCCATTGCCCCTCGGGGGGCCACGGGATCCGCAGCCTCGCTGTCGGCCCGCCGAGCCGATATTGCCCTGCTTCTCGAAAAAGAGGTGATCAAGAAGGTGGCGGATCCTCCTCCAGACCCGGGGTTTGTGTCCATGTATTTCCTGATCCCAAAACGGATGGGGGCTGGCACCCCATTCTCGACCTGCATGACCTGAACAGGTTCCTAAGGTCTTGGACCTTCAGGATGGTCACTCTGGCTCAGATAATCCCATCCTTGGAACAAGGCATGTGGTTCTGTTCCCTGGACCTCCAGGATGCGTTCTTTCACGTCCCAATCCATCCGTCTCATCAGAGAATCCTCCGCTTCAGAGCGGAGGGATCCCTTTATGAGTTCCGGGCCATGCCCTTCGGCCTCTCCCTAGCTCCCAGGGTCTTCACCAAATGCATGGCAGTGGTGACAGCATTCCTGCGGCGCCGAAGGGTCCGGGTATACCCCTACCTGGACGACTGGCTGATTGCAGCCCCCTCCAGAGTGGAGGCGGAGCGGTCCAGAGATCTGGCCCTCCAGGTTTGCTCTCAGATTGGCCTCCTCATCAACGAGGCCAAGTCGGAAATCGTGCCGAAGCAGATGATACTCTTCATCGGGACAGAGCTCGACGCTCTTCGAGCCAGAGCTCGGCTCCCAGCGGATAGGGCCGAGGTTCTTTCCTCCTTTGCCCAATCATTTCTGGTTGGACAATCGCGCCCTGCCCGGGACTTTCTGCGCCTCCTGGGCCTCATGGCGGCCTCCACCAGCGTGGTCCATTGGGCCCGTTGGTACATGCGTCCCCTTCAGTGGGGACTGGCCAGCCAGTGGTCACAATGCTGTGATCCGTTGGACCAGCCCATGACAGTGACCCAGGAGATGTGGAACGCTCTCCAGTGGTGGATCGTTCCGGCACATCTGAAGGAGGGCATCCCGTTCTTCCGCCCCGAGCCGACGGTCTCTCTATCAACCGATGCATCTCTGATGGGTTGGGGTGCCCATCTGGGGGAGCACCGAGCGCACGGCCCCTGGTCCCCTCGGGAGTCCCGATGCCTTATCAACCTGCTGGAGCTCTGACCGGTCTGCCTAGCTCTCACCGCCTTCGCTCCATTTCTACGGGGTCAAGTGGTTCAGGTCCAGACGGACAATACCACGGCCATGTATTATCTGAACCACCAGGGCGGGACGCGCTCCATGCTGTCATGCAAGGAAGCTTTCCGCATATGGTCCCTCGTGCGCAGCCTGGAGGCAGATCTCCTAGCCATGCACGTGGCAGGAGCCTCCAACACCCTGGCCGATGCCCTAAGCCAGATAGGGGCTGCGTCTCACGAGTGGTCTCTCCTGCCGGAGGTAGTACAAGATCTGTTCTCCCACTGGGGCACACCTCAGGTGGACCTGTTTGCCTCCAGGGAGAATGCAAAGCTGAGTCTGTTCCATGCCCCTCAGCAGGGCTCGCTGCAGGGGGATGCCTTCTCGAGGCCGTGGACCCCGGGCCTCTTCTAAGACTTTCTCCCATTTCCCTTGATCCACAGGTGCTTCTCAAGGCGAGGAGGGACAAGGCGCAGGTGATTCTGGTAGCCCAGACTGGCCCCGCCAGTTCTGGTATCCAAATCTCCTCAGCCTCAGCTCCAGGCTTCACGGGCGCTTCCAGCCCGCCTGGACCTGATCTCAGTCAACCAGGGAAGGTATTCCATCCGGACCTTCAATCCCTGCACCTGACAGCCTGGTTCCTGAGCGGCTAGAGTTCCAGGCCTTGGGTCTTTCCGACGAGGTCCTCAATGTCGTTGAGGCGTCCCGTAAGGAGTCGACCAGGAAATGCTACGCCTTCAAATGGAAGAGATTCTCCATTTGGTGTCAGGGGAAGGGCTTGGACCCTTCAGCCTGTCCCTTGGCAAGCATTCTGGACTACCTGTGATCCCTTTCTCAGCAAGGGCTTCAGTCGATGACCCTTAAGGTGCACCTGGCAGCCATCTCTGCTTACAGGGCGCGGGCCGGGAAGCAGTCGGTGGTGCAGGAGAAGGTGGTTGGGTGCTTTTTCAAAGGTCTTGACCACATTTCCCCTTCGGTGCGAGAACCTCCACCTCCATGGGATCTACTGCTGGTATTGGCCAAGCTCATGGGCAAGCCATTCGAACTGATGCACAGGTGCGATATTTCCCACCTGTCATGGAAGACCGCCTTCTTGGTGGCTATCACGTCAGCCAGAAGGATGGGAGAGCTCCAGGCGCTTTCCATAGAGTCTCCTTATCTGGTCTTCCACAGGGACAAGGTTGTCCTGCGCCCCCACCTGAAATTCCTTCCGAAGGTGATGTCGGAGTTTCACCTTAACCAGGTGTTGACTCTGCCGGTGTTCTACCCCAATCACACCTCGGAGGCCAAATATAGGCTCCATACTTTGGACACTAGGCGCCGCTTGCTTATTATAAGGAGCGGACAGCTGAAGTTCAGGGAGAGGTTCGCCAGTTGTTTGTCACCTACGCTGAAGCTGCACCTGGCAGACCTGCAGCCAAGCGGAAGATAAGCAGGTGGGTCATCTCCTGCATAGAGCTCTGCTATAGGTTGGCGGGCATGGAGCCTCCCAGAGGGATAAGAGCTCATTCTACCCGCCATATCGCTGCATTGGTAGCTGCTTCCAGGGATGTCCCTATCCAGGATATCTGCATGGCTGCTACCTGGAAGTCAGCACATACCTTCATCACCCACTACCACATCGACCTTGAGTCACGCCGGGATGCTGGTTTTGGGGCCTCGGTTCTCCAGTCTCTATTTCCCAAGTAAGAATCGGGGGTGTGCGCCTTGCCTCCCTCCTCCCGGAGAACTGCTAGGAGTCTGCCAGACAGTGTGGATGAACAACATATCCATGTCCCTAGAAATACAGGTTACTCACCTGTAACGGGAGTTCTAGGAATGGTATATGTTGTTCATCCACACGACCCAGCCGACCTCCCTGGCTTTAATGCACAACCTGGCTTCCAGCGGGCTAGATCTGGCATCTTGGGGCGGAGCCGAGAGTTTTACCACCCGGGTGGGTGGGGGGAGCCAACTTGAAGACCTTCCGGCAAGATTTAAAGCGGCAAGGAACCTGCCAGACAGTGTGGATGAACAACATATACCATTCCTAGAACTCCTGTTACAGGTGAGTAACCTGTATATTTTCACACTGAGGCTTGTAAAATGAAATGGAAAATAAAAGCACCAGTTCTATTGCAGACTGTGAAGAGGGATATTCAAATCACATAAAAAGGCAATAACAGTTAAAAAAAAACAAAAAAAAAACGTATTTCTAGGGACGTGGATATGATGTTTTATCCCCACTACAGGCAATGTTCCTTTCCCCTTTAAATCAGCCGGAACATCTTCTTTTTTTTTTTTTGTTGTCATATCACTTTTTCTACGCCTTGCTGACTGCCCCTGTCTGATCGCCCCCCCCCCCCAAGCCCTGTCACCCGGCATTACTGGGGCTTACCTTATGCCCAGCCCGGGAGTGGCACCTGTGGGGAGTCAATAGTAATCCTGCCGCCGATGATTTTCTCCCAGGGGACCAGGAGTAGGAGCGCATGTGCATGGAGGTGCTCATGCGCCTTACGGAACCGGTAACAACCCCTTTCCACCCACCCCATTGGCCTAATGCCTGCCACCCTCAAGGCCTGTGCTGTTCCTGGCCTCCACTAGGAGGCAGTCATTAGTCGAATGTTGCCACTACACTTCCCCGGAGAGGAGAGTAGCCTGTTGGCAGCTCCATCCAGCTCTACCTCCCCGTTGCTGACCTCCGACGGCCCGGGCTTGTTCACGAACCTGGGTCACCAGCGTGCTGCTAGGTTAGGCATCCAGCGCCTTAGCCCTCAGCACCACCGGGTCGGCCTCAGCCAGAATATCTTCAAACTGGCTCCTCCCACCCCACCCAGGTGGTAATTCTCCTAGCACCACCCCGTAACATCAGATCTTCTTTTCTGCTACAAGAAGAAAGTTACCTCCTTATTGCTGTCACACAGAATAGGCCCTTTGCTTATTAAAAACCTTTATTATGGGGCCCAGTGGCACTGAGGGTTGAGGTGCTGGATGCCACACCGGCGACCCGTGTTCGGAAACAATCATGGACCACTGGGGGTTGGGAGAGAGAGATCGAGCGTTCAACAGCTCTCCTCTCGCAGGGAAGGGTGGGCATGTCGTCCCGGCTCCTTGGCTGCCCCGTGGAGGATGGGTGGTAGCGCCAGAGCTAGGGAGACAGATTTCATGGCATCATGATGGGCGCATTCCGCGGCCACGAGGAAGGACTGCAGAGAGAGGAAATCGGCTGCGGTTTCATGGAGAGCCCTTCAGGCACTCCGGCGCTGTGGCCTCACGGAGTTCTCGGGCCCACCCGGATATGTGCTGGGAGGAGGATGGCCCTTCCACCCCGCCTTGGGGGAGGGGGGGTAATCCAAGGGGGATACAGGGCCTGGGGGATTCTGGGGGGCAAAGGCAGTGGCCGGAGAGTGTTGGGGACAGAAAGCCTGCTGGCAAGCCAGAGTGCATAAACATCTGAATTTTTTTTCCCCCCTATATTGTTTATTTCTCCTCAGCTGGGGGGGGGGTTGGTACCTATGGTTCCCCCCGATCGGGCTGTCTCTTCTTTGGGCGCGCCCCAGCTGCAGCCAGAGTTCAACCCCTATGCCCTACCTCTCCCAGCCACATCACGGTATGGACTTACTCACTCACCGTGGAAGGCCAGGCGAGCACCAGGGGAACTAACTTGGGTGCGTCTACCGCGATGCCAGCGGACCACCTTCACATGCGCAGGGAGGATTTTCTCTTGTGCTTTGTTCCTCCCCCCACAGCGCAGGCATGCAGTGACACCAAGGATATTCCGTGTGTTCGTCCGTGCTTGGCATGTCCGGCATCAACCCACTTTGACCCCACAACGGACTGCAACATGCACCAACCCCCAGCCACCGACAGGAGCCAGCACGTCCGCAGTCATCCTTTCCCACCCTCTCCGGAGAAGGAGAGCAGTCCTTGGGATGCTCAGTCCTTCTTCCTCCCAGCCGACCCCCAGCACCCGAGGTCACTCCTGACCCCAGGTTGCCGGCGTGGCATGAGGTGTGGCATCCAGCGCCTCAACCCTCAGTGCCACAGGCCGGCATAAACTTCTGAATTAAAAAAAAATTTAAAAAAATCTTTATTACAAAACTTTGTCTTCAAGTGGCTACTTCTGTCATCCAGTATGGATGGCGCGAAGTCGACGCTGGGTTTTAAGAAGTGTGCCTGTGGGCAGAAGATATCTCGAATGGACCCGCACACCATGTGTGTTTACTGCCTGGGCCATGAGCATGATCCCCAGGCTTGCAGCCTGTGCCACACCCTGCATCTGTCCACACTAGAAGATTGGCATGCCCACCTTTTTTTGGGTTGTCCGGATGACCTAGATCCTCCCGTTAAGTCCAAGGATGCCCACTGGGTGCTCTCCGTGGCTGCGGGGTCCACTGAATAACTTACACTTTTGATGAAACTGCATTTGAGCACGCCTCAACTTTAACTCCTCAGCTACGGCCTTTTTGCCTTTCTCTTGGGTGCTTCTTCACCGGAGCATTTAGGAGACTTATGCCAGGCTTTTCCTACCCATGGGCAAGGTCCTCCTCGGGCAGTAAGTCCAAATCAAAATCTATGAAAGAGACCAAGAAACGGTCTCGTCGTCAATCATGGGATCGTGAGCGCTCTCATGCCTCAGATTGCCATGCTTCTTTGGAGGTTCCGACTTTGGTCGATCCTTCGGCCCAGGCCTCTGGCTCCACAATCTCCCAGTTGGGCCAGTTGGTCGAGACGCAGTTCGATCTTCTGACCAGAAATTTTCTCGAGCCGGTCAACTCGTTGTTGCAAGATGAGACCGATACCTCCTTGTCTAGGACTCCGGTTCTGCTGCTCACCTTTCAAGGAGTGACGGACCAGGAGGAGGCTCAGCTCTCATCAGTTTCCTCTGAGACCCACCATCGGTGGCCCTGACGGTTGAGGTCCTGGTCCCATAGCTCTGAGTCAAGCAGCCTGCATCGGTATTGACGCGTGTGCCCTTGACATTCGGGCAAGCAGTGTCGCTGCTATTCCTCTTCATCCTTCTCGGGCGAGGAGAGGCTCCGGTGCAAGTTGCGTCAGCATTGTGAGGATTTAATGTGGCAGTAGCTCAAGTTTACTGGGGTGAAGCCTGTGCCAGCCTCAACCCTGGCCATTACTTGGCTTTCATGGCAGAGGCCATATCCTTCCCTGCCTTGGCAGGAGCTGACCCAACAGGTTCCGGCTCGCCCCCCTGGCTTCTCCACCGATTCTGGTGGAGCCGCCACTGAAACAGCCGAAGTCCAGACCTCCATTTAAGGATGCCTGCCCAGCATCGGGTCTTTCTCATCGGCTGTTGGTCACCATTACTCCCAACCAACTCCATAGGGTCAGCAGGGACCCTGGCTGTCGACTTTTATTTAATGAATCCTCAGAATCAGAGGGCTCCTCCTTACAGTCTTATCCGGTGCACGTGGAGTCGGCCGAAGATTTGTTGAAGGAGCAAGGCCTCACCTCTTTCATGGGTCTTCACCACCTCATCTCATCGGAATTTACAGGTCTCCCAATTGAGCCTGTCCAGAAGTGGGCTTGGTACCTGCTCACTGAGATCCTCGACCGGGGCGACACCCCTGAGGAAGCCTTTCCGTTTGCGGAGGCCATTCATGGCCCTGCATTAGAGCTATGGCAGCATCCGGCCTCTTGTCCTGCACCCTCAGCCTGAATGGCCCGCAAGTATGCGGTCCCTACCGGTTCCCTATCAGGATTCACAGAGCACCCCATTGACTGAGGGTCTAGTGGCTGACTCTGTGTTTCAGTGCATAGGCAACTTGGGAGACATTGCAAGTCTCCTGACAAGGAATCCAAGAAACTGGACCACATGGCCAAAAAGGTCTATGCTGCCTCCTCTCTCGGCCTTCGGCAAGTGAGGTTGTACCTTTTAATGACCCACTTTGCCTATGCTCTTCTGGGCATGCTGGATGACGTGCTCCCTTATCTCCCAGTGGACTTACAGACCATGGTCAAGCAGGTCCACATCAGGGCTGAGCGGTGGCTAAGCAGCAGTTTCAGACTTCCATGGACATTGGCGACTCTTTTGCTAGATCCATGGCAGCCACAGTTGCCATACGCTGCAGGGCTTAGCTGAGGATCTCGACATGCATGACAGATACCCAGCACAAACTGGCAGATGTCCCCTTCTTGGGCACTGACTTGTTGGGGCCCGGGGTCGAGGGGCACTTCATCCGTATTGAAAAGTCCAGTGCCACCTTGAACTTGGTGACTTCCACCCAGAGGGATCCCAAGGGCTCCAAACAGCAGAAGAAGATGCTCTTTCAGCCCTTCTCTGCCCCTGTGGCCAAACTGGCCTAGCCTCAGGCTGGACAGCAGGTTCAGTCCTGGTGTCCCTGGCTGAAGTCAGGGGCTATGGTCGTCCGAAAACCAGGAGGTCGGGATCCTGGCGGCTCCTCAGCCGGTCCTTCCTCTGCCTCCAAGCCTGCCCTGTGATGGGACGGAAGGGTGTCTTTCCTATGCCCGCTCTGACTCCCCTGGGTCCTTCCATGGGGGGCCGGCTCTGCTACTTCCTTTCAACCTGGTTCACTGTCACCATGGACAGGTGATTCCTCGAGGTGGTCAGTTAGGGTCTGATTCTAGAGTTTGAGGCTTTCCTGCCTTACTGAGCCTGTACCCCACGAGAGGACTTAGTGTCCATCGACATCTTGTCGGTCCTTTGGGACGATGTCACCCAGCTCCTACAGAAGGAGGGAATCCTCTATGAGTTCCAGTCCATGCCATTTGGCCTGTCCTCAGCCCTGAGGGTCTTCACCAAATGTGTGGCAGTAGTGGCAGCTTGTCTGAGGCACCAAGGAGTCCAGATATACCCCTACCTGGATGACTGGCTAATTGTGGGTCTCTCCAGGCAGGAGATGGAGAGGTACAGGGATCTGGCCCTCCAGGCCTGTGTCTCTGGTGGCTTCCTGCTAAATGAAGCCAAGTCAGAACTCATGCCCTCACAAGTGATTCAATTCATTGGGGCGGAGCTCGGCTCTTGCAGAGCTAGGGCTCAACTTCTGTCGGACAGGGCGGAGGCTCTCTCCTCCTTTGCCCAATCATTTTGGGTTGGGCAATTACACCCTGCTTGAGACTTCCTGGGATAAATGGTGGCATGTACCAGTGTGGTTCATTGGGCCTGCTGGAGAATGTGCTCTCTGCAATAGGAGCTGGCCTGCCAATGGTCTCAGTACAAGGGCCACTTCGACCAGCCGGTCACTGTGACCCAGCTGATGTAGGATGGCCCTCCATTGATTGGTCCCGGAATATCTGCAGGAAAGTATCCCACTTGTCCGCCCAGAGCCGACGGTCATCTTGATGACCTATGCCTCCCTCATGGGCTGGGGTGCCTACCTGGGGGAACATAGAGTCCATGGGCTCCGGACCCCGAGAAGAACCGGTGCCACATCAACCTGCTGGAGCTCCAGGCAGTCCACCTGGTGCTGACTGCTTTTGCTCTACACATCTGGGGTCAGGTCGTTCAGGTCCAGACTGACAACACCACAACCATGTACTATCTCAACAAACAAGGCAGAATGGGGGGGCGCTGTAGAGCCTGAGCAATATATTGGATACTTGATCGCTCTCACCAGCTCGACTTAGCAAACTTCCTAAATACTGAACTTTAAAACTTGCTGCCAGGAGCCAAAATCACAGGAATGGATATCAGATCCATTCATGGAGGCTATGGGAAATCCACGTAAAGATCAACACCACGGCACTGGAGCAAAATCTAAAAATGCTCCGCCAGCTTCCACCATGCGCTCTGCTTTGAGCAGGCCTGAAGACAACTCCGGCAGTACAGAGGAGGAGGAGACTCCACAAACTATTGGGGCAATGTTAATGAAATTCATTAAGTCGGTAACAGAACTCTCCAACAAGTTCGATGGGCTAAAAAATCTGGTCATCACTATCGAAACGACCATGGAAGGGACCCAAACCACTGCCCTCGATGCATCTAAGAGGGCTGACGCAGCGATGGGTGCTGTGTCCACCATCGTGAAGGAGAGCAATCATTGGAAGGCCCACATTGAAACCCTTGAGAATCAGATCAGAGCTCCCAATTTAAGAATTCTGGGGATCCCGGAGGAAGCTGAGGGGGGGTAGACTTCTGCTATTTCTCCATGAATGGCTTAA
Source organism: Neoceratodus forsteri (assembly GCA_016271365.2). NCBI lineage: Eukaryota > Metazoa > Chordata > Ceratodontiformes > Ceratodontidae > Neoceratodus > Neoceratodus forsteri. The sequence goes on along the minus strand of CM057455.1, from coordinate 1,797,701,072 downwards.
TCAGCAATTTGGGTTGGACGCAGAACTCAAAGCTCACCAATTTCAGTGGGCTTACCATGTTTCACCTCATGGGCATGTGGAAGACCAGGACATACCTCGAGCAATCATTTTGGTGACAGATGGAGCAGCCACAAGAGACTTCATCCTAAACCTGGCTAGAAGGAAAAGGGGACTTCTGTTCGACGGCCACCGGATAAATATGTATCTGGACATTAGCAATGCCAGCTGCCAGAAACGCAAGGGTTTCGATGGAGTAAGAGTTATGCTCCATGAAGCTTCAGTTGTTCACGGCATGATCTTCCCTGCGCGATTGAGGATCGCCCATCGCAGTAAGGTGTATCTTTTCTCAGAGCCTGCTGAAGCCCTTAAATGGGCACGTAGACATGCTCTTCCCATCAGTAAACCAAACAAATCTGATCAGCAGTCTTCAGAAGATGAGGAGACTTGAATTTGTTTTGCTGGTTTGGTGGTGGCCTGCCTTGTCTCTCTCCAGGTACTCTGGTTTTCTTTAAAAAAGTACTTAACTGAATTCCTATTTTGTTATCCGCAAGAACGTTAAAGAACTTATCTGTATTCTTTTTTAAAAAATGGACAGTGCTGGAGAGTCCTATGTCTTAGTTGGACTTATAATAGTTCCTCTTAAATCTTATTACCTATAATTTAAATTATAGCTCAAATGGCTAATTTTGGTTTAAAGTTTACTAATTAAGCTCTGGAATTTTTCTCTTTGATGGATCAAAATACAGGGTTGCACAGAATTTGTACTTTACTATGTTGATGCCTAGCTACCAGTACCACCATGGGTGGTGAAGGACTTTGGGACATTCACTTTTTCTATTTTTTTTTATAACTTCCAGGCTGCTCATGGGCTCCTCTACAGCAATGATATACTTTGTAAAGTTAGAGGAATAGTATTTTGCTATCTCTTTTATGGTTTTCCCTCGTATGTAGTATCTGTAAAGCATCTGATAGTTTCCACTGCTTGTATTAAGGAGGGGTGGCGCCCTCTGTGGTGATATAAATGTTACGAGGGTACCTTATCGGTGCTTGTAAAACAACTATATGTTTGTTTTGAACAAAATAAAACATAACGTTTCAAAAACAAAAACAAAAAAAAAACAGGCGGAATGCACTCCCTTCCTCTGTGCAGGGAAGCTCTTCATGTTTGGATCCTTGTGCACAGCCTGGATGCCGATCTCCTGGCCATTCATGTGGCCGGTATCTCTAACAAGCTGGCAGACACCCTCAGCCATTTGGGCGAGGCGTCTCATGAGTGATCTGTCCACCCAGAATTAGTACACAGCCTGTCCTCCCAGTGGGGCACCCGTCTGATGGACCTGTTTGCCTCTAGGGAGAAGGCAAAGCTGAGGCTGTACTGTGCCCACTTCCCTCGACCGGGAACGCTGAGGGGGGATGCCTTCTCCAGGCCCTGGACCCTGGGTCTTTTTTGCACCTTCCCTCCATTTCTCTTGATCAACAAGGTGTTGCTCAAGGTGAGAAGAGACAAGGCTTGGATGATCCTGGTGGCTCTGGACTGACCTTGCCAGTTCTGGTACCCTGATCTCCTCAGCCTCAGCAGCAGTCTCCCGAGGCATCTCCCTCTAGGCCTGGATCTGCTCTCATTAAGTCAGGGGAAGGTACTCCACCCGGACCCTCATTCCCTGCAGCTGACAGACTGGTTCCTGAGCGGCTGGAGTTCCAGGCTTTGGGTCTCTCTGAAGATGTCCTCAGCGTGGTCGAGACTTCCTGGAAGGAGTTGACCTGACAATGCTATGCCTTCACATGGAAGATGGTCTCCATTTGGTGCCAGGGCAAGGGGCTCGACACCTTGTCTTGTCCAGTGGCTAGCATCCTCGACTACTTTTGGTCCCTCTCTTTCAGGCCTTAGGTCGGCGACCCTTAAGGTGCACCTGGCAGCCATCTCTGCCTACCGGGCACAGGCTGGTATGCAGTTGGTGGCACAGGAGAAGGTGGTTTGGCCCTTTTTTAAAGGCTTTGACCTAATTTCCCCTCCGGTGCATGAACCACCACCACCTTGGAACTTGTTGCTGGTACTGGCAAAGCTCATGGGCAAACCAATCGAACCAATGTACAGGTGGAAATGTCTCACCTATCATGGAAGACTGCCTTCCTGGTGACTATCACATCAGCCAGAAGGATCAGTGAGCTCCAGTTGCTCTCAGTGGAGTCTCCTTACCTGGTTTTCCACAGGGACAAGGTTGTCCTTCGCCTCAACCCAAAGTTCCTCCTGAAGGTTGGGTCTGATTTTTATCTTAACCAGATAATTAATCTCCCGGTGTACTTCACCAACCACACCTTGGAGGCTGAGAACAAGCTCCACATCTTGGACCTGTGGTGAGTGCTAGCCTATTATATGGAGCGCATGGCTGGAGTTCGGTGAGAGGTTCACCAGCTATTTGTCACCTACACTGAAGCTGCACCAGGCAGATCGGCAGCTAAGCAGATGAGTGGCAGCTGGATTGTATCCTGCATCAGCCTCTGCTATAGGTTGGTGAGTAGGGAGCCTCCCATAGGGCTTAGGGCTCATTCCACCCACCATACCACTGCCTTAGTGGCTGCTTCCAGGGATGTCCCCAACCGGGAAATCTGTTGGGCTGCTACCTGGAAGTCAGCACACACCTTCATTTCTCACTACCACATCGACCTTGAGTCACACTGGGATGCTGGTTTTGGGGCTTCAGTTCTTCAATCTTTGTTCCCTAAATAGGGGGTGTGCGCCTTGCCCCCTCTTCCCAGAGAACTGCTAGGAGTCTGCCTGAAGTGTGGGTAGAACATCATATTCATGTCCCTAGAAAAATAGGTTACTCACCTGCAACAGTTGATCTTCCATGCAGTGGTCTCTTGCGGCAGCCAATACACTTGGGTCATCGCCAGAGGTCACTGTGGCGCACGGCAGCTCTTCTAGCAGTCCTTTCCAGGGGCCACCCGCACATGACATCAGCTTCCTGTTTCCTATATAAGTGTGGGCGGTCCCTGGTATTTTCAGTTCATTTTCCCGCTGTCTTCAGCTCGCATGCAGCAGCTAGAGCAACTTCAGACAGCAGTCATCGACGAGAATTTGAGCAACCAAATGAAAGTCCAAAGAATCATCAAGCAAGATAGTGCTATTCCATTCGTGCATTGTGGTAGAAAGATCTGCCGCTTCGACAATCACACTTCTTGTGTAAGGTGTCTGGGGAGCACACACAACACCAGTTCCTGCATTCATTGTCAGGACTTCAACCAGGCAACCCGTCGTCAACGGTTGCTTGAAATCAAACAACATTTAATGGAGCAGAAATTGTCTATCATGGAGAATCAGGGGGCTTGTCCCAAGAATTCTCCCCCACTGATTCTCATCGACAGCACAAAAAGGAGAAGGAGAAGCCCTCCTCACACTCTGTGCCTAAGTGCTCGACGACGGCCACTGTCACAGGTGCCGCACTGTTGACGGCGCTTTCTCAGCCTTCCTCTTCATCGACGGGGGGGTTATACCCTCTCACCGACTGTGCTTTCTAGCACGTTGATGGCAGTTTACAATGAACCCTTTATGGGTTCCGTTAACGCTCTGTCGACGGAGGCTCCTCTCCCGTCAACTGGACCGTCTTTTTCACAGCATAGCACTCTTTCCCTGGTGGCTCCATCGCAAATGAGTCGCGTTCCAAGGGGAAAACCTTCTGCTTTTGCCATGCTTACTGCTCCTCCACCCTCACAGGTGGGTACCTCTTGGGGCCAGGCGGATAGGGATCGGGACCCTGGTTTTTATCACCCAGGGGCAAGACCTGCTCAGGCCACTTGTCCAATCCCCTCCATCCTCCCTTTGGTTTCCCAGAACCCCCCCACCTCCCCTCCTACTCAAAAATAACTGGACATTTCTACTGTAGTACAGCCCGTCTTGCATGCCATGCAGCACGCTCCACCCTCCGATCCAGGAGAGCAGAGCCATCCATCCCGTTCACCCACTCCTCCGCCTAAACGGTTTCATGGTGACAGGGATCTTCTCCCACCCTGGTTGCCTCCCCCTTATATGGAGGACTATTTGTCAGATGAGCCTGACTTCTCAGCAGATTTTACCAGAGATCTAGAGGACGAGGAATTCCAGGAACTGGATTTCCAGGACCTCTCCTCATTAGAAGAGGATTTGCCCAGACATATGGCTGCCTTTCCTCCTGATGACCCTTCTTTCCATGAAATGATGGTCCAAATTCAAAAAGTCATGGGATTCTCCCCTACCGAACATGACAAACAACGTAAGGATATGGCAGACTACTTGGAGTTACCCAAGGAGCCAGTCTTAGTGGTACCCCCACTAATCCAGACCTACCAGAATGCTATGCTTGCTGCTTGGCACCAACCTTCTTTTGTCACGGCTGCTCCCCGAAAGGCAGATCGCATATACCAGGCTCCTCTGGATCACCCTTTTCTATCCACTAGTCCTGAAATGGATTCAGTGGTGATTGCTGCCGCTCATGATCATACTAAACGACCAAAGCACATGAGCTCCTTACCTCCTGATAAAGAATCCTGCAGGGTAGATCATCTGGGGAAAAAGGTATTTCAGTCCAGTACCATGAATCTCAAAATCCTGAATTATATGGGACACATGATCAAATACCAGCATATACTCTGGTCATCTGCCATTGAATTAGTCAATAAACTCCCTCCTTCCCAATAAAGGGAACAGTTATTGGCTACAATAACCACTGGCAACTCCATTTCCCGTCACCTATTCAGGTCAGGCTATGATGTAGTTGATACCTCAGCATGTATGTCGGCAACAGGCATTACCTTTCGTCGCCATGCTTGGCTTCGCGTATCTGGGTTCACACCTGATGTACAGCAGAGAATAGTTAACGCCCCATTTAATGGGTCCAAACTATTCGGGCCAGGTACCCAAACATTGAGTGATGGTCTCCAAGCTTCAGGCAGAACCTTATGCACAGTCCATGGCATGTACCATACTTCAGAGCTATCATACCATTCCCAGTACTCTTTTTATACCAAAGAGGTGGAAAATACAGAGGCTCTAATAGAGGTTGTTTCAGAGGTCGTTCCCAATCTATCAGAGCCAACGCCTCTGCCGCCAAGGTCTCCCGGTCACACCTCCAGGTGGGGCGGGAAAACCTGCCTCCCAGTGACCTACTGGGGCCCTATCCAGGCTTCCTTGTCTAGGCCTTGGAAGCTGTGGGCAGTCATTTTGCCCTCCATTTGGAGGCCTGGAAAGTGATCATATTGGACGAGTGGGTACTCCAGATAATTTAGATGGGTCACACACTGGAATTCCTGTCCAGAACTCCCTTTCACCCGCCACACTCAGTCCATTACCCACTTGACCCTAGTCCTGTTCTCCAGGAAGAATTACAGGCTCTTCTCACCAAGAAGGCCATTTACCCAGTAACCCCTACAGAACATCACAAGGGGGTTCTACTTCCACTTCTTCATGGTACCCAAGCAAACCGGAGATCTCAGACCAATACTGGACCTCCAACAACTGAATCTGTACATTCAGTACAAAAGGTTCCGCATGATCACCCTAAACTCTGTCGTGGCAATACTAAAACAAGGGGATTGGCTATGTGCCCTAGATATGAATGATGCCTACCTTCATATCCCTATCCATCCTGCCCACCACCAGTACCTTTGTTTTCACCTGTTGGGTCAACATTACCAATTTCGGGCACTCCCGTTTGGCGTCTCCTCGGCCCCACGAATGTTCTCCAAATACCTAGCGGTAGTAGCAGCAGCCCTACGAAGAGACGGGCACTTTGTCTTCCCATACCTGGATGGTTGGCTCATAAAAGCAGAGTCCAAAATGGCCCTGCTCTCTTCCCTAGAGGCAACTCTGTTCCAGGCTCTAGCGATTACAGTCAATTGGCCGGAAGTCCAATCCGACCCCTACACAGTCACTCCAATACATAGGAGCGGTCCTTGACACTGTCTCCACCAGGGTTTACCTCCTGGCTGACAGACAAGACAAGCATCTATCTCTGGGATTGCAGATACAAGCCCAGAAAGTTGTCACAGCCAGACGCATGCTGTCTCTCCTAGGTCACATGGCTGCTACCTTCCCTATGGTAGCTTTCGTCCGTCTTCGAATGAGACCAGTCCAATGGGTTCTGCAGAACCAGTGGTCTCAAAGAATAGGAAATTTCGAAGACAAAATCAGAGTCACTTCCTCATTGCGGTCTGCCGTAGTATGGTGGACTTTCCGAGCCAACCTATGTCAGGGTATACCCTTCCAGTCCCCCCCACCCCTGCAAACGTTGACCACAGATGCATCTCTGGAAGGGTGGGGCGCGCACCTGGGTCCTTACAGAACACAAGGCAAGTGGACCACTTCTGTCCCTCATCCCCACATCAATCTCCTGAAATTGAGGGTAGTTCGCTTAGCCTCCAGGCTTTTCAACCTCTCCTGTCTCTGGGACAGTTGCTGATTCAGTCAGACAACACCGCAGTAGTAGTATTCTGCCTCGGCAAACAAGGAGGTACAAAATCCCATACTCTATGCAGAGAGAGACACTTGCAGTCTGGCAGGAGGCCATTCGGCAGCACCTCACACTAATGGCTGTCCATCTGCCAGGATGTTACAACCTCCTGGCCAACTTTCTCAATTGCCAGTCATCCGCACATGAATGGACACTTCATTACGAAGTGTTCCAGAAAATCTTTCATCTGTGGGGGACCCCGCAGCTGGACCTGTTTGCCTCCCCAGTCAACCACTGTCTCCCCAGATACTATTCCATTATCCAGAGTAAAAAGGGATGGTCTATAGATGCCTGTCCCAAACATGGACAGGAATCTTCTTATATGCTTCCCTCCCCTGTCCCACTTCTGCAACGGACTCTACTGAAACTACAGCTAGAATCTGCCACCATGTTTCTCATAGCCCCTATGTGGCCTTGGCAGGTGTGGTTTACCTTGCTTCAGCAGTTCTCGATAGAGGAACCTGTTCCGTTGCCAATCAGACCAGATCGCTTGACTCAGAATCAAGGGGCCCTTCTACATCCCAACCTGAAGGCACTACACCTTCATGCTTGGCTCCTAAGGACGCTTTCATAGCATGTCTACAAGTGTCCTCTCCTGTTGCCGATATATTGCTGGCATCACATAAACCAGCAACCAGAGAAACACATAATGCCAAATGGAAACGTTTTTCCATACGGGCTGCTTCCCGATCACTGGATCCCTACTCCTTGTCCATTGACGAAAGTCTTGGATTACCTAGCATCGATTGCCAAGACAGGATTAAGCTATTCTTCCATCAAAGTCCATTTGGCCTCTATTTTGGCCTTCCATGAACCTCTAGATGGTAGATTACTGTATCAACATCATCTAACCAAAATACTCTTAAGAGGAATGTTACATATTAAGCCATCTATCAGAAGACCCACTTCTCCGTGGGATCTCAGTTTCCTAATAGAGAAATTAACTCTTGAGCCTTTTTAACTGGTGACCACTTGTGACCTCCGTTTTCTTTCATGGAAAACACTATTTTAGCGGCTGTCACTTCAGCTTGATATATTTCCAAGCTCCATGCCCTTATGTGTAGAGAACCTTACCTGATTTTTCACAAAGATAGGGTGGCACTACGTACCAACCCTCCTTCCTACCTAAGGTAGTGTCTGAACACACCTTAAGCCAGTCCTTGGAGTTACCGGGTATATTATCCTGAACACTCCAGTCGAGTTGAACACCTCTTACATACTCAAGATGTTCATTGTTTATTACAGTACTACACTAATCAAATGAAAACGATTAGAAAAACTTCTCAACTTTTTGTTACCTTCGCTTCAGGCAGAGAAGGTCTCCCAGTCACTAAACAGACTCTTTCCAATTGGCTAGCACACTGCATAACATTTCGTTATTCAAAATACAACAAGCCATTACCTGGACCTGTCCAAGACCATTCTACCAGAGGTATGGCCACTACTGTGGCCCGCTTTAAAGGGGCCTCAATCACAGATATCTGCAGTGCATCTACCTAGTCCACAATTCACACTTTCGCAAAGCATTACAACTAAGATATTGCTTCACGCCATAGGACTGCCTTTGGCCGAGCTGTCCTACAAGGCCTCCTGTCATAATGTCCGCCCTTTTTTGGGTCTACTGCTTGGGATGCATCTCAAGTGTATTACCTGCTACAAGAGACCACTCCGTGGAAGATAGTATAATTACGTAAAATCTTACCGTAACAGTAGATCTTTGAGGAGTGTCTCTTGCAGCAGGTATGATCCCACCCTCCATCCCTCTCCTTCTCTAAGAGAACAAATTCTGGTCCAATGACTTATGGGTTGGGATACCTGTGGTACCTCGGCTTCCCCTCGATCCTCGCTTAGCAAGCTGAATCCCGTGGGGGAAACTGAGGATACCAGGGACTGCCCACACTTATATAGGAAACAGGAAGCTGATGTCATGTGGGCGGCCCTGAAAAGACTGCTAGAAGAGCTGCGGCACCATAGCGACCTCTGGCAACGACCCAAGTGTATTACCTGCTGCAAGAGACACTCCTCAAAGATCTACTGTTACGGTAAGATTTTATGTAAATGTACTTTGTAGGAGTGGTATATGATGTTCATCCACACTGACCCGCCCAACCTCCCCTGGCAAGTGGCACATCAGTCTTGCTTCCAGTGTGTAAGATCTGACATCACAAGGTGGTGCTAGGGGAGTTACCATCTGGGTGGGTTGGAGGAGCCAGCTTGAAGACATTCCAGCTGATTTAAAGGAGAAAGGAACACTGCCTGAAGTGCGGAAATGTGTAGTAACAATCCTGCACCCCATTTAGCTGACAGCACCCACCACCCAGGCAGATATCACACAACAGAGACCACCACATATGTAGTCCCAGTGCCAACCTATCTTTTCACTAGCTGTATTATCCAGCTGAAATGGAACTTTAAAAATCAAAATTGATGCCATGTTTTCCCCACACTTATCAGCTCACCCTACCTTCCTCTACTCTGCACCAGCTTCCCCGACTCATGTTTAGCAACCAAAAAATGCACTGAAGCACAAATAAACAAATGTAATTTAAAAAAAATAGTTGTGACCTTAGCCCTATTGCGGCTCACTTTCTGAATTTGCCATCAGTCATGATCTCTGGTCAGCTGTCCTAATCAAGCTCACTGCCATCTTGAGTGCTTGCTATGTGTAAGTCTTACCAACTGAATGATGAAAAAACTTTCTGTAAAGTCCACCGAATTGCAGTACAAAACAAGTTTTGGAATCCATTCAAGCGAAGGTATTACTGGACCTGTACTGACAAACTGGGACAGTATGACTGCCATTGCAGTGGGGGACCAGTGATCACTGTACAGTGTGGTTTGATGTAAGTTCTGGGTCAAAATCAAATCACAGAAGGACGAGGGTGCTGGACTTCAGGAGGGCCGATTTAAACAAAAAATGGAAGAATGTCTCAGAAACCCTAGCAGAGATAGGAAAACTGGAGGGAGTTGAGGAACAATAGACAAAAATAAAAGAAGGCATTGAACAAGTGACGAACCTCTGCATTTGGCAGGTTAGCAAGGGCAAGAGAAAAAGGAGACCACTATGGTTCTCTAAGGAGGTAATGGAAAAAGTTAGAGCAAAAAGGATAACATTTCCAAGGTACAAAGAAACACAGAAGGAGGGTGACAAGGAGACTTACCGAGAGAAACAAAGGGAGGCAGGGAAGGCAGTTCGGAGTGCAAAAGCACAAACAGGAAATAACTGCCAGATCAGTGTCAAAGGGGGATAAAACATTTTTTAGATACATAAGTGAAAAGAGGAAGACAAAGGAAGGGATTGTAAGGCTGAAGGAGGAAGGAGAGGGTTACGTGGAAGAGGACCACCAAAAAGCAGATATTTTGAACAAGTACTTATGCTTTGTATTCACAGAGGAGGAGAAGGAGGAAGATGAAGTGGGCCAAAGATTGAGGACAAGGGTATGATGGGGCGGGAGGTGGATACAAGTCCTTTTTATAGAAGAAAGAGTGCTAAAGGAACTATCACCATTAAAGATAAACAAGGCAATGGGGGCAGACGGGGTGCACCAGAGGATACTGAGGGAGTTGAAAGAGGTGCTGGCTACACCTCTGATGACCCTTTTCAGTCAGTCATTGAAAACGGGAGGTGCTGGGGACTACAGGAGGGCAGATGTAGTCCCAGTACATAGAAGTGGGAATAGGGAGGAGGAAGGAAATTACAGGCCTGTCAGCCTGACATCAGTGGTCGGCAAAGCAATGGAATCACTGCTGAAGGAAAGGATTGGGGAATACCTTGTTGCCAGTAGTCTACTGGATCCAAGGCAACATGGTTTCACAGGGAGGAGGTCTTGATAGACAAACCTGATCAAGTTTTTTGATTGGGTGACCAAGGAGGTAGATCACTAAGGGGCAATGGACGTGGCGTACCTGGATTTCAGCAAGGCCTTCAACACCGTTCCACATAGGAGACTGATAAGCAAGTTGAGGAGCTTAGGGGTAGGGCCAAAAGTGGTAAAATGGGTTGAAAGTTGGTTGAGCAATAGGAGTCAAAGGGTGGTGGTAAATGGCACCCACTCTGGAGTTGACAAAGTGACTAGTGGGGTGCCGCAGGGGTCGGTCCTCTTCAGTGTCTTTATAAGTGACATTGCAGAGGGACTGGAAGGGAAGGTGTGCATGTTCACAAAAGACACAAGGTTCTGCAACAGAGTGGACACACGGGGGGTAGATAGAACGAGGGACGATTTAAGAAAACAGGAAGAATGGTTGCAGGTTTGGCAGCTAGGGTTTAATGCAAAAAAGTGCAGAGTCATGCATTTGGGGCACAGGAACCAGGGGGGCAACATACCAAATGGGAGAGGAGGTACTAACAGTCACAAAGCCTGAAAGGGATCTGGGGGTGATCATTTCTGATGACATAAAGATAGCTAAACAGTGTGACAAAACAGTGGGAAAAGCTACTGAAATGCTCAGATGCATTGGGTGAGGTATCGCCAGCAGAAGGAGAGAGGTAATATTGCCCCTGTATATATCACCAGTGAGACCCCACCTCGAGTACTGTGTTCGGTTCTGGAGGCCTCATCTCCAAAAGGACATAGATAGGGTGGAGGTGATACAATAGAGTGCAACCAAAATGGTGCAGGGCCTACATCAAAAGACCTATGAAGAGTGACTTAGTGATTTAAATATGTACTCCCGGGAAAACAGGAGGGAATGGTGGGATATGATAGAGACATTCAAGTACCTGACAGGGATAAACAAGTACAGCAAGGGAGCATTTTCCAAAGGAAAAGATGCTTGAGTACTAGGGGACACAGTATGAAGCTAGAGGGAGGAAGGCTCAGGGGGAACATGAGGAAGTACTTCTTCATGGAGAGGGTGGTAGACACTTGGAACAGCCTCCCAGAGGAAGTGGTAGGGCCTAAAACAGTCATAGGATTTTAGAATGCATAGGATAGACACAAGGGAATCTTAGAAGAAAGGGGTGGGGGTGGGGCGGATTCCAAGTAGGGTTTCTGGTGGCACTATAGGTAGGGAATTTTGGGCACACTAGATGGGCCAAGTGGTCCTCATCTGCCAACAACTTCTATGTTTCTGTAATCTCCTCTAAACTGCACTGTTTGGAGTGGGAGGTGTGGGAGCAGAACAAAAAATGACAGTGGCATCATGTGTCACTTAAAAAAGGCTATGAAACACATGATAAGGAGAACGTCAGGGTGCTGTTGCTGGGGGATTCCATGATAAAGGGGTATTGGGTGGGAAGGAGAGGGGAAGGGAAGGACTGCACCATCAGGATTAAGAGTATATCTGGCCTGTCTGTGCACGAGGCAAAGCACCTAGTTTACGTCCTAGTGAAGGCCTGAGGGGGGTCCCCTGACATCTTAGTAACAGTATAGAGGGGAACAGTGTGCTTGAAATCCAGGCAGTTCTGTGAGTTAGCCTGGTGTGTCACGCTGTGGAGTGCTCGGTCTCCTTTTCTGAGCTCCTACTGGTGCCTAGAGCCAGTGTGGGTAACAAACAGAAAATCAGAAATGTTAATGAATGGCTAAGATCATGGTGTGAGACGAGCGGGTATGGGTTAGTGGAGGACTGGGGTGCAACTTGGGAAGACGGAGGGCTATGTGCTAACGACAGGTTCCATCTGAATTTGGGAGGGAAAGAGATTCTAAAGCTGAAATTGTCCAAATTCATGGAGTCTAGATGGGGTTTAAACTTGTGAGGGGGTTTGGGGCTGGAGACCAAGGCGTACCTCCCCCACCCCGAGGTAGACAGGGGGTGCCCAGCATGGGCGTCAGACTGTGTGATAGGGGGCGGGGGCAGGCAAGCAGCTGGGGGTTCAGGGTCTGAGGGGGCAGGTGAGGGCAGTGGGAAGGGATGGAGAGTGGTCCTGATGAACGCCCGGAGCATGGGCAATAAGATGCCTGAGCTGCAGGCCTTGCTAACCGAAGGGGAGGTGAACATAGCAACAGTTACAGAAACGTGGGCCACATCGAGGTATGACTGGGACCTCAACCTGGAGGGGTACTCTGTGTACAGGAAGGACAGAGCTGTGGGTGGGGGGTAGCATTCATCATTAGGAATGGCATTGATGAAGAATACTGTCAGGTTTTTCAGAACACCAGCAATCCAGGCACATTTTAATAGGGAGAGGGAAGCAATCTGCTGGAGGAGGTGTGGTGAAAGTCAGGCAACACATGGACATATATTTTGGGAATGCCCAATAATGCAACCCTTCCTTGCAGAAGTGCAGGATGCGATCAAAAGCATAATTGCACCCTCTATAACACTGTACATATCTCTGTACTTTCTGCTAGATTTCCCGGAAGAAAACAGGGATATCAGGACAAAGTAACTCCTACTGATATTGATTTTAGCCATCAAAAAAAACATCATAAAGAATTGGATGTCTCCAAATTCACCTCAGATAATTCAATGGCAAAATATTGTAATAGCCATATATCAAATGGAAAGGCTGACAGCATTAACAAATAAAAGATATGCTCAATTTGAGATAATATGGAGGAGATGGGTATTGGATATTACTCCATTGAGGAAAGATTTTATACCCTGATATGCTGAAATGACAAAGTATTCTTAATGAGAGACCAAAGAAGGAATATGATTTACCTAAATATTCCATAGCTATAAATGTAACAAGCTTTTCAAGATAAGAATTAACTCCTATGCTTGTATATAGGTTGTGTGTTTGTATGAAATATGGAAAACTTGAAAATAAAAAAAGTTTTAAAAAAAGGAATGGCATTGATGTATGTAGGGTGGAGGGGGCCGAGGGGCAAGTTGAGGCAGTATGGGTTACCTTGCAAGCACCTGGGGGTAAGAGGGTGAAGTTAGGGGTGGTATATAGGCCGCCTTTGCAGGCAGATTATCTAGAGGAAGGCTGAGTGGAGAATCTCAGAGAGCATTGTGGTCAGGGGGAGGGAAGAACGGTGGTGCTGGAGGACCTTACCGGGGGCAGATTGGGGAACTATGTCATCCACATCAACCAAGGAGCAGCATCTGCTGGACATCTTCCAGGATGCATTCCTGTCCCAACTGGTGACGGATCCAATAAGGGACAGTTGTATCCTGGTTGTGGTCCTGTCAGACTGTGACATGGTTAGGAACCTCGAGGTCAGGGACCTTCTGGCATGGAGTGATCATGCCTCAGTCTGGTTCTCCCTGAACCTGGGGGCAGAGGAAAATCGTACTAAAACATTAGTAATCGACTTCAGAGGCGCAGACTTCAAGAGTATGGAGGGGATCCTTAGGGAGCATTTACAGGGGATCATTCTGGGCATGGACACAGACAGCAAATGGGAAGTTATTAAAAGAGGGCTTCTGGAAGCTACTATGGCCTGCACTAAGGTCAGCCGCAAGGCTGGGGGTGCCAGGAAACCGTGCTGGTGGACCAGGGAGGTAGAGGAACTGGTAAGGGAGAAGAGGGGGGCCTATAGACAATATAAGCAAATGCGAGGGGTTAGGGACAAGATGGAGTATGATAACCTATCCGAAAGGGTGACCAGGGAAGTGAGATTGGCCAAGGCTAGGCTAGAGAAGAAGTTGGCTCAGGGGATCAGAGGCAGGGGGCAATAAAAAGTTCTTTAGGTATATTAGGGAAAGGAGGAAAGTGAAGGGGCAGATAAGCAGGTTGAGAACAGGGAGGGGGTGGGCTGAGAAGGACGGGGAGCAGGTTGAGGTACTAAATGATTGCTTTGCCTCGATCTACACTAGAGATGATGGTGTGACAGCTCCTCACGGGGAGAGGGGTTAGGAGTCGAGGAAGGGGGGCACCTTATGAGGAGGGGTCAGTTTTGAAGATGGGGGGAGGTAATGGATGGGGAAATTCTGCTGGTAGGGTATGGGGTGCCCTCAGGTCCCTAAAAACAGATGAGGCATAGGGTCCAGATGGCCTCCATCTCAGGGTGCTAAAGGAAGTGGCGGAGGTACTGGCTGCTGCCCTGGCAGACCTCTTCAGCTCCTCCCTGCGGACAGGGTGTGTGCCTCAGGACTGGAGGATGGCTTACATCATGCCCATCCACTAAGGTGGGCCACGGGAGGAGCCAGGCAATTACAGGCCTGTCAACCTGATATCCGTGGTGGGAAAAGTTCCTGAGGGCAGGGGGCCATTTGGAGGACCACCAGCATGGCTTTGTGCATGACAGATTGTTTCAGACTAAACTTTTGGAGTTCTGTGATGGGGTGACTAGGGCACTGAACCAGGGTAGGCTGGTGGATGTCCTCTTTCTAGACTTCAGCAAGGCATTTGACTTTGTGCCACACCCCGGGCTGAGGGATAAGTTGGAGGGAATGGGAGTGGAGAAGAAGATGGTTAGGTGAATAGGAAACTGGCTAACTGGGTGGTGGCAGAGGGTGATAGTTGGAGGGGTGGTCTCCTCTAATAGGAGGGTCCTCAGTGGGGTTCCACAAGGGTCGATGCTGGGCCCACTCCTGTTTAATGCTTACATCTCTGACATCAGAAGAGGTATCAGGAGTGAGATGAGCCTTTTTGTTGATGACTCCAAGCTGGGGGCGGGGGTGGGGTGGAGGGCAGAAGGGCCCCTCAAGAGGACCTGGAGACCCTTGAGGGGTGGTCTCGCAACTGGGGACTGAAGTTTAATGCCAAGAAGTATAAGGTTCTCTACTTGGTGCTTAGAAGCTCTGTTCAAGAATACTTTCTGGGAGAGGAGAAACTGTAGGTCACGGATGGGGAGAAGGACCTGAGGGGGTGGTGGTGGACGCCAAAATGAATAACTCTGATCACTGCAGGAGGGCGGCAACCAAAGCAAACAAAATGCTGGGGTGCATTGGAAGGGGATAACTTCCAGGAAGCGGAAGGTGATTCTCCCTCTGTATAACTGCCTGGTTAGACCACACCTTGAGTACTGTGTGCAGTTTTGGCCACCACACTTGATCAAGGACATTGCACTCCTTGAAAAGGTCCAGAGGAGGGCAACCAGGATGATTCAGGGGCTGCTGGAGAAGACCTATGAGGAGAGACTCAGGGAGCTTAACTTGTTCTCTCTGGAGGAGAGGAGGGACAGAGTGGATATGACTGAGATCTTTAAATACCTCAAGGGGGTAAATAGGGCACACATTAATAGGATTTTACAGCTGTGGGAGGCAGGGGCCACCAGGGGGCATCACTTGAGGCTGGTAGGGGGGGAGGCTCAGGACTGACACTAGGAGAGGTTACTTCACTGAGAGGGTGGTGGAGCCATGGAATCCATTGCCAGTGGAATTGAAAATGGTGGTGGGCTTCAAAAGGGGTTGGGGCAGGCATAGGGGAAGATTAAACTGAGTAATGCCAGACCTGGAGATGCACACCCAATGGGGGAGAGGGGGAGAGGGAGGGGAGGGCAGTGAAGGATGCATCTACCAGGTGCTGAACTTCGAGCAGACTATATAGACCTTTGGGCCTCCTCTGCTGGCATTTTAGTATGTTAGTAACACGCCAGCGCCTTCTATTGGTAATTTCAGCAGTGGATGGATTACTTTACTAGTATTTGTTTTTTATTTACTTTTTTTTTTTTTTACACGTTTAAGCCCTTATAATTTAAGTGCAGCCAGAAACCCATTTTTAAGCTCAGTAATGCACTCTAGGGTGGCTGGTATGCTCCATACATGGCCATTTAAAGGCTATAAGGACATCTGCCTGCGGTGTTTGGCCTCATTAGACCCATGGGCAGGCTGGTATAGCCCAATGATGCCCACCCTGTCATGTATTGTTGCTTACATACAGCTCTAATTTGAATTAATAAAATTAAAATTAACAAAATAATTTTTTAAACGATTTGCCCAGTTTGGTAACTGCTTCCTCTGTGAGGGAGCTCACTCTTGCAAAAACCTACACAGTAGTCTTCATAATTTTAATTTAACCTCCTGTTTGGGAAAGAAGGGATCATATTTTTGCATTGAGGGACCATCTAGCTGATCCCTTTCCTTCCCAGCACTGGCCCCACTACCGTGCTGGCATTCACTATGACATATAGACAGGGAGGTGTTTGAGCAAGAACCCAGTTATAGTCATTGGGGCAACTTTTCAAAACAGATTGTCATATGTTAATTAGCATTGCGAGTACAATTAAGGCCAGTGCTTTATTAGTAGTGGACTCGATAATCAAGTGCTGGCCTTAATTAGCCTCCCTATGCAAATTAACATACGGAAATCTGCTTTGTATGCACCGTATTGTATAATAGTGCACGCTTATGCACCTCCGTGTCTATATATCAGAGCTTATGCCAGTGTGGGGGCCCTGCCAACACCGGGAAGGGATCAGCTGAGGGCCCCTCAAGGCAAAAATATGATCCCCTTCCTACCAAACAGAAGGCCAGTTAAAACTAAGAAAACTTGCTGGATAGGTTTTGACAAGTGTGAGCTTTCTCACAGAGAAAGCTGCTGCTAACACAACAAAACCTGACAAATCCCTCTAAGAACACGTTACCAGATTTCTTGATATGCATTACATTTGTTCCTTACTTTTCTCTCATTTAAACATGGTTGTGTATTTTTTTTTTTTAGTTACTTGGTACCTAAGACTACTTGAGGAATGATCAAGGGTTGGGCAATTGGGTTTCAATGCTAAGAAGTGCAGGATAATGCACCTGGGACACAGAAACCCAAGAGAGGAATACAGGATGAGGGGGCAGGTTCTGGCCACCACAAGTTAGGAGAGAAAGACCTGAGGGTTATCATATCTGATGACCTGAAGTCAGCCAAACAATGTGAAAAAGCTGTGGGGAAGGCAAACAGAATGCTGGGGTGCATAGGAAGGGGCATAACCAGTAGGAGGAGGAGTGAAGTGGAGATGCCACCGTATAGATCACTGGTGAGGCCTCATCTGGAGTACTGTGTCCAATTCTGGAGACCGCATCTCAGGAAGGACATAGACAGAATGGAAGCAGTCCAGAGAAGAGCAACAAAAATGATACATGGACTGCACCACAAGCCTTATGAGGAAAGACTCAAGGAACTAAACACCTATTCACTGGAAGAGAGAAGAGAGAGAAGGAATATGATAGAGACTTTCAAGTACCTTAGAGGAATAAACAGGGTACAGGAGGGGAGCATATTTCAGAGACGAAAGTGCACAAGGAAAAGGGGGCATAACATGACGCTGGAGGGAGGGAGGCTTGGGGGAATGCTAGGTAGTATTTTTTTCACAGAGAGGATGGTCGATCAGTGGAAAAGCCTACCAGCGGAGGTGGTGGAAGCGAAAACAGTACGGGGATTCAAAAGTGCATGAGATAAGCATAAAGGCCCCCTGCTGTACAGCAGAGCGGGGAAAGGCAGTCTAGATAAAAGCAGGGATTGCCAAACCAAGTAGGGAAATGGGCAGACTAGGTGGGCTGTATGATCCTTATCTGCCGACAGATTCTATGTTTCTGTGTTTATTAGCCCAGTAACTCATCTCTGAGCATGGAGTTCAACAAAATTAATGCACTTCCCTGGTGTTGGACACTTTGCTATGCCTCTTGCTTCTTGACACACTGAGGATGTGCATTATTCTGAATAAACTCATACCCTGTTGTGGAGTATTGCTAACAGAAGCGATACCTAAAATACTCCTAACGTTAGCTCTTCTGAACTTTTATTAGGAAAGGAAAGCAGCAGCCAAGTTTGTTTATTTGATCTACCTGTTTTGCTGCCTGGTAACACAGTTAATTTTTAGCACTAGCTGCTGGGGGTATACTGCAGTGGCGTCCCAGTGTGATGAGTTGCTTTCTAGAGTGCCTGAGTGATGCTGTCAGCTTCATTTGGCCTCAGTAATATGCTTTGGCGGGAGAATGCTGCCGTGGCGGGACGGCTGCACCCACACAAGTTGATTCAGCCTGTCAGGAGGACTTGACTCATGCACTTAATGAAAACATCCAGCAGTGTCAGCTAGTTCAGCGGCAAACTGCACCTAGCTGAACACAGTACCCATGAGGTGGAGTCTCTAGTCTTTCAGTGTACATTTGGACTTTTGACACAAAGTTACATACAAAAAAGATTAGGCTGTGCTTCCGTCATACCCCTGGGGCTCAGACCTCCAGAAGTAAATTCCTTTCATTCTTGGCTTTCAGCTTTGAGCCACACACCGAAGGTAACTGTTAATAACGCAAGGGGAATTTCGCTCTGTGCTAGCTCACCTAGAAACACCCTGTTTTCAGTTAATAATTTAGCACCGGTTTGCAGAACTGCAGGCACATCCTGGGGGAACAAACACAACAGCAGCACTTTGCTGTATGTGTTTGTTGTCTTAACTACCTCAGCTGAGTGTTTAATGTTCTGATAACATTGAAGCAGGAAGAATCCTCATTTTTTTCTTGCACCATTTCTAAAGTATTCTGTGCGACAGAGACAGTTGTAGATACTTGTATTGCATGTTTATGTCCTTGGGAGTTTCAAGAATCTTTTTAATTGACTAAAATATGTGTGCCAACACTATTAAATTACACTATAGCTGATCCTTATTACCGAAGGTTACGCAATATGTGTGCGGCAATCCTGTGGCGCAGTGGGTTCTATGTTCCATTTCAGTGTACACTCATTGTAGTTTTATACTCGTGGAGCTCAATTTCCTGCAAAACCTGTACTCAGTGAAAGACAAAAAACTATACCATATCTTCACTGGGAATAGTTTTACCTGGCCTCTTCAAAACAGTTTGAAATGCCTGTTGAGGAAACATAGTTTACATTACTGTGTGTGTGTGTGTGTGTGTGTGTGTGTGTGTGTGTGTGTGTGTGTGTGTGTACACACACTGTATATGGGAAACCAAGGAATAAGGGCTGTATGCCAAGAATGATTGAAACTCTAAGAATTTCATCACACGTTGGATAAGAAACATATCTCATGGCTTCCCATTTTGTGGTCAGTTTACTTGATCAATTTTAGTTGGAATTGATATGGAAAGCATATCCAACACTGAGTTTACTTGGAATGTAACCACGAAATCTGATTTTTATTTCATGGTTTTCTACATTTTCCTTCTGGCCTCCACTTGGCTTAATTCCATCCTAGGCTGTTCAGACTCAATGTAGACCAGCCACACAAGTACCCGTGCATGGGTATGGGCGTGGTGAACATGCTTTCTCTGTCTCTGAACCGACGTCCAGCCAGTTTGGTGGAGTTTTGTGCAGGTGGAGAAGGAGAAGAAATGCGCAGCTGCCTTCTTGCATTTTAGGCTTTTTTATTATAGTTGTGGATTCAAAATTTGAGATAAATTTCAAAGTGTATGAAACAGGAGTCTTATTACCATAGGTAATTATATACAGAATTAAATTGAAAAGCTTCAGTGTGGCTTGCCAGAAACTACAACTTTTACTTTAATAATTTTATTTGTATTTTTTGGCCTGGAAAGAGCATGGGCATGTGTGATTTTGTATTTCTTATAAGCTGTGACAGCTCATTTTCAGGTGCATTCTGGGATGTGAGTTACATAGACTGCATTTTTGACAGGGGAAATGATGGATGATGGCATGGAAACTGGGGGCCCTACCTTTCTTTGATTTGTGCCATGGGATCTCTAACTTCTACCTAGACAGCCGCCATGGATGGGCATAAGGGAACCTCAGTTTAACATCTTATCTAAAGGATGGCACCTCAACAATCTTCACAGTGCAACAACCCCCAGTGGTTTAACTACATTGTAAGTACTAGGTATTAGTGCAAGATGTTTCTGATGTGGCACTGAATCCAGTGTGTGAAAAAAGTTATGATTCATCTCCTGCTTCGTGCAAGGCCATTAGCGCCCTGCACAAAGAAAGTTATGACTCCTCTCGGGCCCTGCATGAAGCAAATTAAATGTCTGGTATTATGCTTACTCAAAAAGTATGGAAATTCATTGCAAAAAGACTACATTAATGCATATATTAGGATTACAGATTCACACAAGGAGGGAAATATATTACAGGGCCCCTGGTGTTCTGCGGCAGAATTTTCTGATTTCTGCCGGAGGGCTCCTTGACTTCTGCGGCAGCATTTTCTGATTTCTGAGGCATGATTTATTCATTTCTCTGGCAGAATGCAGTCCTGTCATTGGCTAAATATGATGTGATGTCATCGATGACATCATATGCTGAGCATAGAGGAAGGGCTTCAGGATAAACGAGGTGGGAAAGAAAGCCTGACACTATGGAAAAACAGTATATTTATATGAAAATTCACAAAAAACAATGAATTCTGTGGCACTATGTATATTCTGCGGCATGATGGAAATTCTGCGGCAAATTCCGCAACCGCAGAATTTCTGGGGCCTTGAATATATATTGGTGTTTTCATTGTTAATAAAAACTAAACAGACAAAGCAAATGATTTCGTGAAACGTTAGAAGAAGCTGTTCATTGTGGGTCTCTGACTCCCTGTTCCTATGGTTGTCTCCTGTGGCGGAAATTAAGCTCAAACTTTATTCAAAAAGTGAGTCTTGGAGTGTATTTTCATAGCTTTGTGGTGCGCCGTGACTGTTTAGTTTTTATTGTCTCTGGCCATAAGAGCACCCAGCTCCTCGTTGCGGCTCTGTTTAGAAATGAGTTTTCATCGTCAATGCCCAGCCTCTCCCCCATCCCCTATGCTCATGATCCAAGGCCAAGCTACAGGTTTGGGGCTGTGCTCCAAGAGTCTGCTGCTTCATGCTATTGGTCTTGGGCCCTGCGTGAAGAAAGTGACGACTGATCACTTGCTTCAGACAGGGCCAGTGTGCAAAGAATGTTATGACGTGCTCTCCCGCTTCGTTCAGGGCCCTGTACAAAGAAAGTTGTGACTGATTTCATCCATCCAGTCAGCCCATAGTTCCCTAGAAGAGTACTGGGGCATGGCTCAGGACCTGTAACTTGAAGCAGCAGATCTGTGTGGCATGACCGCAGACCTGTAGCTTGACGAAGTAACTGAACCTGATCCAGATGTTGTTGTTGTTGTTTTAGCGAATATATATATATCTCCTACATTGGTGAATCTGTTGGGGTTGAAGCATTAAACTTATAAAGTAGGGAAATAACAAGTTTGGGGAGAATTTCCCTTGAGCCATGCTGAATCTGAGATATGCTGTTCCTTTGGGTTTGAACGATCATGCAGCACAGAATTGCCGTTACCTTAACCGAGGGTGGTGCATGCTAATTTTCACATCCGTAGGTCCCAAGATGACTGAGTTAGAAGTTGTCAGCAATAGGGGTTTTGACAAGAACACTAACTCAGTTATAACATACTGGTTCAGGGTTTTATTTAACTCTAAAAATTGATTAGCGTTTTCCTCATAAAAGTGTTAACACACCGTGAAAACGCATAGCACTTGCCTCACTGTGTTTAACAAACATAATACTTCTAGAAAACCTATATAAATACTTTCTGTACAGTTAGTATTGTTCCAAGAAAAAAACTGCTAATCAATTATTTAAAACCCTGTGGTTCTACTGTGCCTGTATAATACATATTTATCTATTTGTCTATCTGTCGTAAAAAAAAAAAAATGTTAATGCAGACATTAGGGTTGAAGAACACAAAGTGAGAAAATGAAAAACAGTTGGGTTTGGAGTCTTGGCAAATTGGTGCTGTAGTGTTCCTTGGAGTTTTCAACCCTTATGCCCACCTCCCCTCCCAGCCCCAAGCCTGGTTTCCCAAGGACGAGCTACAAGTATGTGATTACTATACAAAGAAAGTCATGAATCATCTTGATCTCCTGCTTTGTGCAGTGTCTGCAGGGGAAAAAAAAATATATATATATATATATATATCATACCGTAGGTATGGTAGTGCCAGTATAGTTAGGTTTGAACAGGCTGTTTAATATTAAACCTAAGTTTTGCACCTTAATGACCGTGGCGCTATTTGACATAATTGCATGAAAGTTTACATCTGCAGTCAGGGTAGCAAGTTCATGACTTGGCAAGTTTCATGACTGCTGCTTGTCCGTATTCTGAGATCCAGATAGTGAAAAAACCATGTACTTTTGGGCCATTTTTTTCTCACCTGTGGAGCAAAAATGGTTTGGAATTTTGTTCTGAATTTTTCTGGGTAGAAGCAGCTTAATCCAAGAATATGCCATTCGAAGGTTTCGTGAAAAAATATTGGGTTTTTCGAGTTATGTGGTTTTAAAATTTGGCTTCTGAGCCTGATCAGTAGCGTTTTCAGGATAGCTGTCTGGTGTGGCCAAAGAATTTATGGTCACAAACAAACTTTATTTTGCAAGAAAATGTTTTTAATGTTCACAGGAAAAATGTTTAGGTCATGAGCTTTGAACCTTAATAAATTTGTTGCCAATCAAAATTGCAAGAAATTGTTTGTTGTTTATCGGGAAATACTCAGAAAGACCTTTGAGTCAAAGACTCATTTACAAAGGTTCCACATCATACATTAAGGCACAGAGCAAACAATTGCTAGCAGAGATGACAGTACAGTATAATACATAATGAAGAATTACATTACATTTCATTACATGGCAGTCAAGGATTGATCAGAAGGAGGTCTAGGTCAGTATAGTAACTGAGTCGCATTTTAGCACAGCCACATAGTTGCAGAAAAGACTGTAACTGGCTGATAGTCCAATAGTGAGATAGGAGAGAATTTGCACCAGAAACAGAGAATGTTATGGGCGCGAATAGGACAGCATGCTGCAGGACTGTGTCAGGGGCAATCACATACGTTATTGGAGGAGTACCCTTAGTCTAGTTTTAAAAGGACCTAGCCTTGTTTCTTTGGCTATTTGGATAGGGAGAGAGTTAGTCCAATTAGGGGCTTGGTAGCTGAAAGTCCTTTGAAGTTGGGAAGTATGAGGGCGGGGTACCCATAGTAGCGGCTTGTTCGAGTTTCGTGTGGATCTGGCGGGGATGCTGGGCGAATAATAGAGGGGAGAGAGGGAAGGGCGAGACCTAAGAGTATCTTCTTTGTCATAAGGCATGTATGATACCGGATTCTGCTATCTACGTTTAGCCATTTTGAGGAGTTGTAGAGGGTACAGGTGTAGGTGAGGCAATCACAGCCGAGGATGAGACGGCAGGCTTTGTTGAGTACAAGGCTGAGTCTGTTTAGCGCGGAGTTTGGGACAGCACTGTATATGGTAATAACATAGTCAAGGAGGGCGAGGACAGAGGAATTGACGGTGAGCCGTAGGGCCTCCGGGGTGAGGCAATGTTTGTACCTATAAAGCACACCTAATCTTGAGTTTAGGGCCAAGGCAAGGAGGAGAATGTGTTGTTTATAGTTGAGGGCCGGGTCTAGCTTGATCCCTAGGTATTTAAAGTTTCTAACTTGCTCGTGGGGGATGTGGTTGACAGTGAAAAATGGGGGACAGAGGCTCTTGCGGGGGTTCTGTAGGTGGGAGAAAATCATGACTTGTTTTCTTGTAGTTGATAGATGTTTGGTGGAGAACCAATGTTCTGCTTCGTGAAAGCTATGTTGGAGTGTTTGGTGGAGTTTAAGTGGGTTGAAGTCGGAGTGAACAGTACAGCATCATCCGCATAGAGGAGCAGGTTTCCGGAGACGGCCGACGGGAGGGAGTTTAGGTATAGGCTGAAAAGTAGGGGGCCAAGAATCCTGTGGAACACCAGAGAGCGGACCAGGAGGCAAGGGTACAGGACAGTGCCTACCTTGACCTGTTGTGTTCTATCTGACAGGTAGCCTGCGAACCAGTTTAAAGTATCGTTGGAGAAGCCACTGGAGGTGAGAGTGTTTAGCAGTAGGGCGTGGTTGACAGTGTCAAAAGCTTTAGAGAGGTCCACGAAGATAGCACCTGTGAGGTGGCCACGATCCAAGGCGGAGTGGGCATCCGAGGTGAAAGCGAGGAGGACGGTGGTAGTACTATGCCCCTTACGGAAGCCATGTTGTTGGTCACAGAGAAGATTGTATTTTGTGAGGTGGTCAGTGATTTGGTCGAGCGATACGCTCTAAGGCTTTGGGGGGGGGAGAGAATGGATATAGGACGGTAGTTGTTGGTGAAGGTGCGGTCCCCACTCTTAATGATAGGGGTAATGTTGGCCAGCTTCCAATGGGAGGGAAATTTCCCTTGACAAAGGGAGTGATTTAGAATATGAGTGAGAGGGTAGAGGACTTCTGGGAAAGTAAGGCGAAGAAGTTTCAGGTCTAGGGAATCGCTGCAGTTGATTGAGTATCTAAGGGCTTTGGCTAGGTAGGGTTTGGCATCTGCGGGGGAGAGAACATGAAGGCGAAATAGGGGAGCAAGGGGAGGTGGGTGGGCCCGGGCTGGCGGAGGGTCGAAGAAGTTAGTGGGGAGAATATGGTTGAGATTTGTGAAAGCGGAGTTTAGGGCTGAGGCTGTGCTAAGGGGATCTGTGGCGATGTTACCGTCTATTTCTAATTGGTCTGGGGGGTGGTTTGGGCTTTTACTGCAGAGTTCCTTAATATTATTCCAGAATTTATGCCCATCACCCCAGGTGGATGTTAAGGACGCTTTGTGGTAGTCCGCTTTGGCAGTGCGGAGGACCCATGTGCATTTGTTGTGAAACTCCCTATAGCGTTGCATGTCAGCTGGCCATTTGGTTTCATTAGCAATATGCCAAAGGGAGTCACACTGTTGCATTAGGCCCAGGAGGTGATCAGAGAACCAGGGGATCTGGTTGCCTTTGGACATTTTCTTTGTAAGGGGGGCGAATTTATCACAGATTCTATTAAATGTGGAGATAAATAGATCAAGTGCATGATCAGGGTCTGGGGTGTTTACGAGTGGTGTCCAATCCCAGTTTCTAAGGAAGGCCTTGAGTTGGGAGAGTTTGCCAGGGCCACGTTTGCTCTGTAAGGTCATTTTCGGGGGGTGTTTGGGAGCCCTGCAGGACCAAGAGCAGAGCACAGGAGAATGATCGCTTAGAGTGTTGAGGAGTACCTGGGTGTTGGTTATTCTGTGAGGGCGGTTTGTGAAGACCAGATCCAGGAGGGAGGATGTCCTTGAATGGGCATTTACCCTGGTGGGTGAGGTAACAACCTGAGTGAGGTTCAGCGCTGCGGCATCATCAGTATATGGGTCCGTTTTCTTGGCCCACCAATTTATGTTGAAGTCACCCATGACTGTTTTTTCATATTGAGGCGGTAGAGTCACAATATAGTTCAGAACGGCCTGGAAGGCTAGTTTGTGTTTGTTGGGAGGAATGTAGACAATGGTGAGTGTCGAGAGTAGACCTGCTTAGAGCTAATTTTAGTGTTAGAGCCTGTGCCGTTGATGCTAGCTGCGGGGTGCATGCAAAATGTTGCATGCATGATCAGAGTGCCAGGTTTTTATGATTTGGCAGGTTTTGTGATGCCTGCTCATCTGGATTCTGATAGCTAGGGGGTGTAAAAGTAAGAAAAAAACACATCTGTTTAGCCATTTTTTGCATTTTCCATGGTAGCGTCTGTATAGGTAGGGTTGAGTAAGCTGTTTTGCACCTTGGTAACTCTGGTGCCGTTCAACAAAATTGCATGATATTTTGCATGCACAGTCTGATGATGGCCGCCTGTCTGGATTCTGAGATCTGAAAAGAGAAAAAGCCTGTAAAAATGCAGTTTTGGGCTTTTATTTTTGTTTTTCTGTTTTGCTCACCTGTAGAGCAAGCAATGGTTCAGAAATTTGTTCTGAATTTTTCCGGATCTATGTGACTCAGCCTAAGGGTGTTCCTTTCATCTGTTTTGTGAAGAAATATTCATCAGTTCTCAGGTTATACGGTTTCAAAATTTGAATTCTGAGTATATTCATTAGAGTTTTCAGAATAGTGGCAATTTTTATTTCATGACAAAATGTTTATGTGCCCTAGAAAAATGTTTAGGTTGTGACACCGCCATCTTGTTTTATCCTAGAAACCCATTAAAATGATGCTTTTTAATAAAACAAACAACTGAACCTAGCTAAACAGGACCTGTTAGCCAATATTCTTGAGCTTGTTTGCATACAAATGACCCAGAAATACATTTTCTGAGTATCCCAAAAATTTTAGGTCACCAGCTTAGTGAGTTTGCCGATTCTTGTCACTAACCAAGAATTTTTAGGGCGATAGAAAGTACAAATAAAGAATTATTGGTTCACGACATAAGAATTTGAAATTCTTTAAAAGAATTTTGATGGCATGAACAAAGAATTTTTAGGTTGTCACAAAACTACAAACAAAGAATTTTTTGCTCGCAACATAAATAATTGTACTTAGTATTGGTTATCAATTTTATGTCACGAATCACGAATTTTTAGGTCGCCAGAAGCTGTGACCCAAGAATACAAGCTCAAGACATACAAATGTGGACTTAGTACCCAAAAGCAGCTGTTACTCATAACTCTTGTCATTTTTTTTTTTAACCAAATTTTAAATAATCTTATTTTTTAAGACACTTAGACAAACAGTGGGTGAGAAGTGTTATTTTCACCTCTAAATGTGTTTTTACAGGCCGGCCCAGTGGCGCTGAATGCCTTTCCCCATGCCACACTGGTGACCCCAGTTCATGAACAGACTTAGGTCGTCTGGGAGCCAGCATGGGGGGTGGCTGAGCAGGATTGAGCAGCTGGAAGGCAGCTGTCCTCTCCTGGGTGTCGCCCGCCCCCCGTAGTCCCGTTGCCACCGGGTGGAGGCCCAGTGGTCAACGTAGGCAGAGGGGGTACAATGTAGCTGGTGGGTTACTCAAGACGCGGCATGTGCATGCCTCAACATTCGCGCATGTCCAGGGTAAGGGGGACAGGTTGCGGGGAGAGAACGAAAAATACCATAAAACTATGAGAAAAAAAAAATGTGTTTTTATGTTGTAACACCATAAAAACCATTTAAAAGGTCAGATTTCAAGTCCATCTCTCCTGTGGATGTCACTGAGGGTTAACTATAAGTTCTGAGAATTTGGGGCATAAATATTGAAAAAATGGGTCGTGCGTTACAGTGTGATTGTGCTGGTATGCATGTAATGCTGGACTACAGTTTGGAAGATGCATGAGACACCATGGTGAGGGATTTACATGGAGGGTGAAGTGCACTACATGAATTGTGTATGCATGGAATGACCCATATGTACATTAGGCTAACATATGTAAGGCTGTTATGTGGTAGTTGCCTTGCACAAATCGCACACCCAAGTCACACATAAGTGGGGCTGTGTTTCTGCACCCAGAAGTTGTCATTATTTGGGTATTGTGGATTTCTATCTGCAGCCAGAAGTAGTTGTGTATGTGTTATGAATGTGTATCTGTGGCCGCAGATGGGGCTAGTGCTTCTGCAACCAGAAATACAGTGATCCCTTGCTATAGTGAACCCCTCTATAAGAAATTTCTATAGTGAACACCTGTAATGGCTCCAACTGTTACCTAATTAGGTCTGTTAACACCTCACTATAGTGAACAGTAACTATAGTGAACCAATTTGTTGGCTCCAGATGTGTTCCTTATAAAGAGGGACCACTGTACTATTGCTATTTCAGTGTATTACATTTCTTAGAAAGGAAATTCATTGCTAAAGACTGCATTAATTAATCAATTGCAGTTTAACTTAATGCCACAAAAGTAGGGAATTGTGGCTTTAGGGTTTCCAATCCTAACTCCCCACCTCCTCCCCAAGCTGCAAAAGGACAAGACTACACAAGCAATCACAGACAGGGATCATCAGGTAAGACAAAAAAACATACAACTGTTTCCAGGTGACACAAATGCAGTAGCACTGATGTGGTACCTTTGAAAATGTGCATGCAATACACTTCACTTAAACAAAATACTCCCATCAGTGATGTTTAGAAATGTAGCAGTATGACTGCAGAAGAGTGTGCATATATTTTGCAGTGTGCATGTGTATCTGTGGCTGCAGAAGCAGTGTTGTATTTTGGGTATCGTGAATTTGAATCTGCAGCTGAAGTGCAGGCCTAATATGGGCTGCGATTCTGCACCCAGAAGTAATTGTGTATGTCTTACACTGTATATGTGTATCTATGACTGCAGAAGCGCTGGCCCCAGAGAGGGCTGCACTTCCTGCAGCCAAAAGTAATTATGTGATTTGAGTATCATGGGTTTTTGTTTGTACCTCCAGGAGCACAGACCCCTCAGGGGGTCTGCTCTTCTGCAGCCAAAAGTTCGTGTGTATGTCTTGCAGTGTGCATGTGTATCCGTGACTTCTTTTTTTATAAACTCTTTATTGAAAGTTTTACTTTTACCACATCACAAGACATACACAGATACCTACAGACAAACAAGGTGCAGTCATGATTGTACATTTTCTGGGGTTGATAGTGCAGATACATCATACATCCAATAGGTTACTTTGAACAGCTAAAGCTGTTCTTTTACCACCCCCCCGTGCTAATTTCCTTCATTCTGTCACATATTCATATTGATTTTAAGTCTGATAGCCCAAGGTCTGCCCCTCCTATACATCTCCCACCTTATTCCAACAGCCCTTCTCTCAGAATCTCACTTTCTGCCGTACTCAGTGATGAAGGGAAAGGGGCCCAGCCACGTCTGAACACCTCCTCTCTGTCTCTCAGAACCTGTGTTAACCTCTCCAATGCCAGGGTTTGTAGTGTCACATTTTTCCACTGTTGGAGTGTAGGCCTGGCAT
The DNA here is from genome assembly GCA_016271365.2 of Neoceratodus forsteri. Taxonomy (NCBI): domain Eukaryota; kingdom Metazoa; phylum Chordata; order Ceratodontiformes; family Ceratodontidae; genus Neoceratodus; species Neoceratodus forsteri. The sequence goes on along the minus strand of CM057455.1, from coordinate 1,797,672,137 downwards.
TGGACACCCATGTGTTTTGTATGCAGTGCCTTGCCAGCACATATAGAATACTGATCCACCTCGGGAGTGACATCCATTCTTCTCTTTCTTTTCTCTCAACCCCAAACAAATAAGCCAGGGGGTCTGCAGTAAGTGTTGCCCATGCCATTCCCAACATTGCCTTTACAGCATCTTTCCAGAATTGCTGCAATATATTGCACTTCCAAAAGCAATGTATACATGTGCCCCGCTCCTGATCACATCTCCCACACATGGGGATACCCCTGGGTACACTTTATTAACTAATACAGGCAGGTTATACAACCTATGTAAAAGTTTGAAAAAGGCTCCTTTGTACTTATTGCATACCACAAGCCCTGCATGCATGGGCAACACTATTTTCCAATTTTCTTCTGATATTCTTATCTCCAAGTCTCTCTCCCATAGAAATTCTGTTTTGTCTGTCATATCTGGGAGATCCTGTTTCCCTTGTTTGGCTGCCTTCCCAATAAAACCCTGTGGATGCTTCGTGGCCTGATATATAAGTCCTTCAATTGGGTCCGGTGCATATTTCTCAGGACCTTCCCTACCCATGTTCCCAACAAAGACCTTCACCTGCAGGTATCTGAATAGGTGATTTCTCCCTAACCCCAAGCAAGTCTGCATATTCAAAATGTACTGAGATCTCCCCCCATTATGAGGTTTCCCACATTGACAATCCCCTTATCTGCCCACTTTTGGAACCCCAAGTCTTCCATTCCTGGAAGGAAATAGGGATTTCCGGCTACCAGTAGTAACAACGTCTTTCCTTTCAGGCCATTCTTCTGTTTTTTAAGCTGGGTTCATGCCTCCAATATGGCACCTACCATCGGGTTACCATTGCCCAGGGCTCTGTAAGCTATCACTCCTTTACTGTGCAGGTAGGCTGTTAACCTCCCTGGGTTGCCTTCTTGTTCTAGTCCCACCCAGCTAGCCACCTTCATTTGGTGAACCCAGTCCGTAATATATCTCTGTTGTACTGACAGAGACTAGTTCTTAAAATCTGGAAAATTAAGGCCTTCCTTTCCTTTCTCAGCTTTTAGTTTTTGTAAACTGATCCAGTGCCGGCTTCCACGCCAAATAAACATGGAAAAAGCTCTCTCCAGCCTCTTTATATCTCCTTTTGTTAGACCAATGTACAGCATTTGCATCGGGTATAACATCCTAGGGAGGATATTCATTTTAATTAAATTGATCCTCCCCAGCCAGGATATCGGGAGCTGTGCCCATCTTCTGAGGTCCGCCTCGATTGTTTTAATTGAAAGTATATAATTTAAACTGTAAACAGAGTTCAGCACTCTACCAACCCGTATACCCAGGTAAGTGAAACTTTTCTGGACCTTTAGTAGTCCCCATCCTCCCATCTCCCCTTCTTTTTCAGGGAAGCAGAGCATCTCCTACTTTCCCAAGTTTATTTTATATCCTGAGAAACCTGCAAATTCTTCAATCAAGGATAGGAGTGGTGGCATAGATGTTTTGGGGGTTTTGACAAATACCAACATATCATCCGCATACAATGCTAGTTTATGCGAAGGTCCGTGCTTTCCCCCAGTTCCCTCTATCCCATTGTGTTGGCGTATCACTGCAGCTAATGGCTCCAAAGCCAAGGCAAAAAGAAGTGGGGACAAGGGGCATCCCCGCCTTGTTCCCCTCTCCAGTGGGAACTCCTCCAATAGCACACCATTCACTAATATTCGAGCTCTAGGGGCCTCATACATCATCTGCACCCACTCAACATAAGAGTCACTCAGACCAAACTGGGTCATCATCTCAAAGAGATATTCCCATTTGACCCGGTTGAATGCCTTTTCAACATCCATTGAGACAATTCCCACCTCTTCCTTCCCCTGATTAGCTCTTAACACCACATTCAGCAGATGCCGCACATTATGATAGGACATACGCCCCTTAATGAACCCGGTCTGGTCTGAGTGAATCAACAAGGGCAAGATATCTTCTAACCAGAGTGCCAGTGCCTTTACGAGAATTTTTAGGACACAGTTTAGCAATGAAATGGGCCTATATGAAGCGCATTCCATGTTGCTCTTACCCGGTTTTGGTATTAAACATATTGTGGCTTCATAACGTGTACTGGGTAACTTCATTTTCTCCCCCTTCACCTTATCCCCAAAAGCCTCACACATAATTTCAACCACCTGTCCTCCTAGCAATTTATAAAATTATATTGGGAGTCCATCCGGACCACCTGCCTTACCAGCTTGTAATTTCTTTATGACCCCTAATATTTCCTTCTGGTGAGAGGCTGACGCAGCTGGTGTCTCTGTTTGCTTGAGGCCCTGGGCAGATTTATATTATTCATGAAATTCTGTACCGCTTCGCCCTTTCCCCTAAATTCTGCCCTGTATAGTTGTTGATTGAAGTCGCGAAAACATTGCAGAATCTGCTTCGATTTTTTTTCTGCAGCCTACCCTGTCTGTCCTTGGTTCCCAGTATCCTAATCAGGCATTTCCCTCCTTTCATTAAGCTCACCAGCAGGGGGCTGGGTTTATTTCCCCATTCATACATGTGCCTTTTGCAGAAGGACCATGTCTTCCTAGTCTCATCCCCCATCAAAGCATTGAACACTTCTCTAGTTGCTGTAAGGAACTTCAAGGTTTCCCCTTGCTCCCCTCCTGCCACTCTCTTTTCCAGATCCTTTAACTGCACCTCCAGCTCAGCCCTCCTCTCTCTCTTTTCCTCTTAACCCTGGCCACAAATTCGATAACTACCCCCCATATAAGCCTTTCCGGCTTCCCAAAAGATATCCTTAAGTGTGTCGTTTCCCCTGTTAGTCTCTACATAATACTTCCACTGCTCCTCAAAATGCTGCTTAAAGCCTTTGTGTTTAATCATATAAGTGGGGAATTTCCACTGGGGTATACCCTCCCTCTTCTCCCTGGAGGTTAGGGTAATTATTACCATCGCGTGGTCTGACACAAGGATCGGGCTATGTGTGACATTCAGGATCCTTCCCCCCCCACTCTCTGGGTAAAAAAATATAGTCTATACGAGACCACGTTCCATGGGGGTTGGAATAAAATGTATATTCCCTTGCACCTAGATTTGCCGTCTACCACCTGTCCATCATATCCAGGTCTGGCATCCCTATTTGCCATTGTCGCATGGTTTCTGATTTCCTCCCTTTGCCCCCGAGCAATCTAACTGGGGATTCATGGTCCAGTTCGGGTCCCGTCCCATTACTAAACCCGCAAATTGTTCTTTTGTCAACAGGTCCAAGAGAGACACATTAAACTGTGGTTCATGTACCATCTGTGCATAGACACTCTCATATGTGACCATTTCCCCATGGATTTCTACCATCACAAAACCATATCTGCCCTCCTCTGAGTCTTTTACAACCTGTTTAATTTCCAATGGGAGATTTTTATTAATAAGAATAGCCACTCCCCTTTTATGTGACACATATGATGAAGCATAACACTTCCCCATCCACCGTCTCGTCGGTTTAGCATGCTCTTTATCCATTAAATGAGTTTCTTGGATCATAGCTACCTGGGTCGCAACTCTTTTAAGGACTATGAGCAGGGTCGTTCATTTTATGGGATTTGCTATGCCCTGGACAATCCAGGAGACCACCGTTACAGTTTTTGTACTAGCCATGGTAAGATAATTATGTTACCTTCGACACCTTCCTTCCAGTCCCACATACCAAAGTCCAGCCCAGACCCTTCTAAACTATCAGACCCTGCCATCTTAGGTTCACTTACTTCGTGACAGATGAGATCTGCATCACTCCACTCAGTTGCACCCTTGAACATAGAAACTGCAAACATGTAAACAGCATCATCAAACGTAACTGTTCCCCCAACTTCCCTCCCCATGTTACCCTCCCCTGTATTCCAATACCCACGGTTCATCGCATTCCCCTCTCCACCCATCCTTTCCCTCCCCCTTTCAAATTATTTTCATTTGTTTTACCCTCTCTTATCCCTACTCACTTCCTTCCCGAACCAGTGCTAACTGCCATCATTAGCTCGAGTGTTGAATTGAAAGAAACCCTCTTGACATCTGAGTCTTCCCAACCCTCCATTTGCCTCTGAACCACTGCCAGAGAGACGCCCTTTCCCTGTGATTTGTTCATTCCCCATGTGTGTCCTCTCCCATTCCCTGACACTGCACAGCTTCAGTATATTTTCCCTAATAACCCCTTGAATGGCTGTATGCCTGTCTCCCCCCAACATGGAAAGACTGTTTGGCAAGTGTCTTGTTCCCTCCATTAGTGATCCTTAACATAACTTTTAATGCATTTAACACTGTCCCGGCGCACCCCCCATCCCCATTCCATCCTCAGTTCTTTTCACCATTTCCACATTCCCTTCTGCCCTCTTTCAACAATAGTTACAGCACATCATGTACGACATGTCAGGCAGCAGTTCTCCTGAGCTCTCAGGAGGCGGAAGGCTAGGCCGCGCTAAAAGTTCGAGGGCATGCCGTCTGTCTCTAATTAGGCCCCATAACACCCCATTCCTCCTTCACAATTCTCTACTTTGCATGACAGACCTGTTTGGGCTCGCAACTGTTAATATTTCCAAAATATAAATCGCTTTCTTTCCCAGTGCTTTCCATCAGCCCCGTAGTCATTCCGCTGCTGGAAACCTGCCCATAGTTTTTATTCTCCATTTCAACTTTAAAAACGGGAATGGGGACCTGCACAAGGAACCCCCACAGAACAACGAAAAAGAAATTGAACAACAAACTCACACTCGTATGTCCCTTAGCTCAAGTCACTCTTTCTCCTTTCAACCAGTCTTCTTCTGGAGTTCTTTCACGAACTGTTCCGCTTATCTGTCTTCCAAAAAGAGTATGTAGCCCCTTCGTGATGGATCTTAAGTGTTGCAGGGTATACCAGAAAATGTTCCACTTTCATAGCCCGCAGTTGTGACATCGTGTTGTTAAACAGCTTTCTCTTCTTTAACAGTCAGGCTGAGTAATCTTGTGATAGGAACAGCTGGCTCCCTTCGTACATCAGTGTACGCTTCTCTCTATAGGCCCTTAACACTGCTTCATGGTCCTGGAAGTTGTGGAAACGCATTACAATCTGGCGCGATGGTTGATCAGCTGGGGGCCAGGGCATCACTGCGCAGTGGGCCCACTCCATTTTCAGGTGCCCGCCTTTCACCTCCAGGCCTAAGATCTCTGTCAATTTTTGGGCACAAACGTCCATGGCTCCCCCTCCTTCTGGCAACCCCCTCAGTGTCAAATTCAGGTGTCTATTATAGTTCGCTTGATAATCATAAGCTTCTTTAAAGTCTTCCAACTCGTTTTGCAATGTAGCCACCTGTCCCGGTACTGCCACCAGCTTGTCTTCCATCCTAGAGATTCAGTCCTCAGTTTTGGCGATCCGATTCGTATGGACGGTCTGTTGTTCCAGTGCTTCCTGGAGCGTGAGGTCCGGTTTAATCTCTAACTCAATAAGTCAGGGCTCCAACACTGCAATAACTTGCCCCATGAGTTTGCGGCCTAATGCACTGACTTCAGCTGCCGATAGTGTTACCAGACCCATGTTTTTACCTGCGGTACTGGCCGGCTGCTTCTTGCCTCTTTTACTGGTACTACTCCTGGCTCTTTCCAGGATATGAGGTGAGATATTCATCCATGATACTTTCAGCTTCACACAGGTGTGGTTTTGCTGGTTCAAATAACGGGATTACACTTTTAATTTTTAATTAGTGTAGATCGTGGCCCGGAGCAGTACTAAGACTCTATCCTCCTCAGCTGCTCATTAGCGCCCTCGTATCCGTGACTTCAGCAGTGCTGCACCTTCATGATGGGTTTCCTTCTTGTCATTTGGCAAGAGCTGCATGTTTTTTGTCTTGCCTGATGATGGCTGTCTATGGATGCTTCTGCACGCAGCTAAAACTGTGTTTGTCTTACGGTGTGCATGGTACCTGTAGCACTTCTGCAAACGAAAGAACTCTTGTAATTTGGGTATCGTGGATTTGTACCTGTGGCTGAAGGGGCATGTACTTCTACATACAGAAGTAGTGTTGTGATATAGGGAGCATTGCTTAAGACTGAAACTTGGAATCCTGACACACAGGATCCCGAGTATGCTAGCTGGACTATGGCTGTTGCCCGACTGTAGAGATACTGACAGGATCAGAATCACGACATCTGCCGTTATATGTTGTGGAGTTTTTTATGTGTTATGTGTTTTTTTTTTCAGTTTTTTTATGTGCTTTATTGCGTATTTGTATGTGTGAATTCTTTAGTTAGTGGTGTTCTGATGTGCTTTTGTGACATGTTTCTTGTGTAGTGCATACTGGGGAAGGAGGTGCTTTTGTGACAGAATGGCTAGACTGTTGTACTGTGAGCCAGCGCATGGAGGTATTGACAGTACAGAGCTGCAAGTCAGGGCTTTTACTACTTTGGGGTTTTGGATCCATTTGTGCCATGGTTTGGGTTTAGTGCTCGTTTCTCTGGCATGCAGAAGTGTGAGCAGTGAGCAGGTTTTACTTGGAATTTGTTCTGTTTAAATACTGTGAAGTCCTGCAGTTACCTGTGCTTTTGTTGTCTGAGCAACTACACCTGTGCGCTTGCTTACAGGTGCATGTTACAACACAGTGCGTTTCTCAATGATTGTTCCCATCCTTGAGTCACATCAAACTCTGAAGGTATATCTATAGAAACTTGAGGTGTGGGGGACAGAGCCCCCCACATAAATTATAATCTTGATTACTTTAGTGGTATTGTTGGGGTTTAGAAGTCAGGCTTACAGCAGTGTTGGAACTGTACAAGTCAGTAAAAAAAAAAAAAAAAAATGGTATGTTGGGTGTTGGGATTTTGAGTGTCGGTCTTTAGTAGTATATCCGCAATTTGAGTATTGTGGATTTCTATCTGTAGCCAGAAGTGAGTGTGTATGTCTTGCAGTGTTTTTACCACAGATGCAAATCCACGAAGGTAGCATTTCAGTGCTACTGCATTTTTTGTCATCTGGAAACATTTGTATGTTGTTTGTCTTACCTGGTGATGGCTGCCGTGGGTGCTTGTGTGATCTTGTACTTTTGCTGCTTGGGGTTGGGGGGTGGGGGTGGAATGGGGTTTGAAACCCTAACGCCACATTTCCCTACTTTTGTGACTTTAAGATGAACCCTAACTGATGCGTTATACGTACAGATTCTCCCCTTGAAAATCACATAATATACTGTATTTTCCTGCATACCATGGCGATGAAAGTCATGTACCACAGTAGTTAGTCATGTACAGTGCCTGCAGTACATAAAACCTTATCCAGCCACATGAAATACAACTAATTGCCAAATCACTTAACCAACTAACACATCAGTTAACACGGGTAAAGTGTATAGCCAAGTTACATATTTTGCATTGGCTAGTACAGAATGATGTTTTCCATCAACATAGGTAATATTTAGATGTCCTGACGGATAGTAAGCAATGAACATTATATACCAAATATTGTATGGAATTATTTCCTAGCAAAGTGTTAATTGCAAGGGTTGTCAATATACAAGAAGTTGAAAATCTAAAGCGTACGATTTTTACCTGTAAGTGGTATGCCAGACCCAGAGCAAAAAGTACCCACTTTGGTCTACCTTACAAATGAATGACCAAGATTTGCTGTTAACTGTTTAATTATTGGTAATAAATAAAATTTTTATCAAAGTTGTAACTGCCTATTTGGAGGCTATTTACAAAATATGTATAAAACTCCAAGCTTATGCAACAAAAGAATATGCTGTAAAGGATGTCTGCACATATCTGGGGTACTTAAAGTAATATTGCACATAGTAGTATATTGATATTATATACAACAATGTAAGTAAGAATGCGGAATTGATAATCTGTAGAAGTATTTGTAATTTGAAATAATTTGATGTGAAATGTACTTTGCTTTTAAAACTTAAAAACTGTAATTATGTGTGTTTTTTACGTGCTGATATTTAATTGTAATGGTGTTTTGACTGAACAATAAACTTCATTCACACGAAATACAGCTTATTGCCAAATTAATTAACCAACTAACACATCAGTTAACGTAGGTAATCAAACTTGTTACAACTATTATAAAACACAAACCACATCACACACTAAAAAGACACCCTAATCTACAAAACCCTATTGGTATGCTTCACCAAAACAAATCATGCCGTCCTTTCCTGGTCCACTGTGAGATCATCCTTTATACATATTTTTAAGCGAAAAAGATGTTCCAGGACTAGAGGACAGAGGATGAAGTTGGAGGGAGGATGATTCAGAAGAAACGTGAGGAAGAATTTCTTCACAGAACGGGTGGTGGACAAGTGGAACACCCTGCCAGAGGAAGTGGTGGAGGCTGAAACAATCACGGGATTTAAGAATGCCATGGGATAAACATAAAGGAATTCTGGAGGTCAGCTCAATTGGGCAGACTGGGTGGGCCATAGGCCCTTATCTGCTGACACTGTCTCTGTATCTATGTATCCTTAAAATAATCTTTTATGCGTTGGACTACGTGATGTAGTCTACAGCGCTGCCTCAAAGTCTGCCTTTGCCAGGCTTGACCCTTTATCATTTCTTCTGCCAGTATGCCCATGGTGCTCCATCACTGCTCTCTATATGCAAATCTCTCTTTCCTGTCTCTTGAGGCCCAGCATCTTTCACACTGTTCCTCCTTCATGGTGAAATACTGGCTTGCCACTACTCCCATTTAACTCGCCTATCTGCTTAGCCCCTGCCATCCCTTCCTCCTGTTCCCTCCATTCATCTGCTACTTGTTCCTTTCATATCCTTCACACTAAATCTGTAGTAGGTACTTTCTCTATCCATCTTTCTACACTTTGGGGACAACCTTTCTCTCCTCATCTGTCTCCCCCCCCCAAGCAACTCTAACCAACACACTTCACTAAAGAATGCGCCCATACATAGACGTCTTCCTCTTCCTCTTCTCTTACTACAACAACCCATGCCTTGCCCAGTCCACCCCCCCATGCGTTTTTTCCTGCTTTACACCTTTTTGCCTTCTCAGTTGTATAGCTTACAACTCAGTGTACCCTGTAATCTGAATTCTGTACCTCATTGGTTCTATCGAAATGTCTTGTCTGACACCAGTGTCACTGTCCTTTAGTTCTTAATCTGGCTACCCCACAACCAATGTACATGTACACTTTTTTTTGTTTTTTTTTAAAGACATATTTTATCCTCTTGCTCTGGGCCAGGTAGGGCCCTCCTTCCACCACCTGCCAAGTGCTCTTTTCCCATCCTGCTGAGATCCTGTCTGTCTGTCCGGGACTACCAGCCCACCCACGACACATGATTGTGCTGCCCCCCGGCTTACCTACCAGGGCTGGGTACGCCTTCAGCTCCTTTGGCATTTCTTCCCCGCAGACATCTGGCTACCCACGGTGGAGGTGAAGACTGGCGGAGGCGGCATGGATCCAGTGGTGGACGAGGTGGGCAGGTGGAGGCTTCATCCTCCCAGTCCTTCACCTCACTTTTTCCAGTCCCACCCACCCTCTAGGAGCAGACAGTGTGATTGGCTGCTGGCAGGGCCTGATACAAACGATCTGCAGGCTCAGTCCAAGGGTCCCTCCCAGTGAAGTCACGACTTTCTGTGCACCATCACCTGTGGTCACCCAGGTGGCAGTAATGCATTTGGACATGATACCCTCCCTCTCCGAAGGAGGAGGAGGAGAGCGTCCTGTAGGACGTTCAGTCCTCTTCCCCCCGGCCAGCCCTCTGACAGCTCAGGCTCACTCCCAAACCTGGGTCGCCGGCGCTGCAAGCAGTACATGTATACTTTTTATATTGTTTTTGTCTTTCTCTGAAATGCATTACTTGTTCTGTGATTTTATTTTACATGTTCATACCTCTATTATTGTCACTTTATTTCCCTCCCGGTTGTATCCCCTCCCCCGGGTCGCACCTGGAAACAAGCCCCAGCTCAGTGCGCCTGTCTGTGTCACCAGATTGTAAATAAATAAATAAAATTCCCTCCTGTTTCTCGTCTATAGTGGTCCTGGGCAAGTTCATGAGAAGGTCGATGACAGGGCAAGGCTGGCGGAGGCCATCAAGCTAGCTGGGAAATGAGAAACGACTTGATGAAAAAAAATGTTTAATACAATAAATATGGACTGGATTTATTGGCTAATAGTGGAAAACTACTGTCCCTCGAGTTGAAAATGTGACCTCTTGTGGCAGTAAAGCCCAAAGCCATGCAACCTACTGGTGGTCACTTTGTCACCCTCAAGGCAATAGTTCTTCATTATAAGTCTCAAATCTTGCCCATATTTTTGTGTGTGTGTGTATTCATATGTGTTTTATTTTACTTTTTTCCCCTGATCCCTCTGATGCTGACTTGTTTGGGCTGCTCCCGCCCCTGCTTTTTTGATTACCAGTGAAGCCCTGGAGCTTACCCCCTCCAGCAGGGCCCAGTCTGGCAGTGGCACCTTGGGAATGTATCTAACATGCCAGGGTTGGGGGGACCATAGTGGTAAGCATGTCCCATGATGTCATGCACGTCGCCATCTATCATTGAAGTCTGAGGGCATTTTTTTTTATCCCATTTCTTCACCTCCCCTGCCATACATGTGTCTGTCATATGCTCTGTGCCCGGCCTATGGAGGGGGGCTGTCATCACTTGGTCACTGGTGATGTGAATGCCATCCCATGGACTACAGGTGGCACTACAGCAGTGGACTATGACTCTCCTCACCTGGAGCCAGAGCGTTGCCCCTGCAGTGCTCCCTTGGCTCCACTAGGTCAAGGCAGGTGGGCATGTTGGAGGAGCAAACCTGGATCACTCATATGGGAGCTTGACATGCTTCTCTGGCACCACCGAGCCACATTTATATGCTTAAGAAGTGTCACAACTTCAGTCCTGCTATTACTGTGATTCACGTGCAATAACGCATGTCTTTGTGTTAACACACAGTGTGCTAACTATGCGCGTGTCAAGCCCTGTAGATGAGGTGACCGCTGCTGTACCACCTAGCCTGTGCTAGATGCTGGCCAAGCAGTGGTATGAAGGAGGAGAGTTATCCATGGGACATTGTCTTCCTTCACTCAGCTGGTCCCTGAGTGACCTGAGCTTGGTTTTGAACCCGTGTCAATGGTGTAGCAAGCAATAGTGCCACCACTGTGCTACCTGGCCCTATGTCCCTAGTAGTGTCTTTTTTGTATCCTTTTTCCATTCCTCCTTCCCCCCACTCCCACGTGTAACAGAGAAGAATGACTTCCACCTTCATTGCATTTATTTTAGAATCGGGCACACTGGAAAATACATTCCATTTTTGGGTATGACCTGAGGTCAGCAAATCAACATACAGAGTTATAGCAAATTTCGAGGACATCTTGGTTATTGAATACAGACACAGAATACCGTTGTGATAGTGCTAACTAGAACAAGCACAACTTTGACTATCGTAGAGGATTCTTGTCTAGGACAACGGGTGTTCCAGCGGTGTGTGCAGCAATTTAATGCCAGCTTGTGCTGAGCAGTTCTCCCTACTAGTGTGCAAGCTGATGACAGAGCACTTAATGTACTTTGACTTGAATGAAATAAAAAAATGTTAACATAAAAATACAATTTTATTTTTACTTTAAAGATCTGCTTTTTACTTGTGCAGTTTTCCCCTGCACCCAAACATACAATGAAGCTTGCGTGGCCCAGAGTGGAGTGCAATATAAAGCTGAATTTATTTGTGCCATTATACATGGAAGGAAGGGATCGTATATCCCTCGGTGGAGCCCATGGGCAAAACACTTGCTCTTCCTTATTGTAAGACACGCTGCCATGGTGGAACATTTTGTGATGTCAGTAAATGAGTGCAGGGGCATGCGCCATAGAGTAGTATAGGGCCATTTTTCAACAGCTTTTTATTATTCTTCAGAGTGATGACAAATGAGGGCCACCGCTCAACTAACGAGGACCTTGTCGTTGAGTGGTGGCCTTCATTTGTCATTATTGGAACGCTAAGATATAATAAAAAGCTGTTGAAAAACATCCCTATGCTACTCTGTGGAGCGTGCCCCTGCGCTCTTCATTTACTGACATCACAAAATGTACCACTGTGGGGGCGTGTCTCACAATAAGGAAGAGCAAGCGTTTTGCCCATGGACTCCATGGAGGGAAATACGATCCCTTCCTTCCATGTATAACTGCACAAAGAAATGTAACTTTGTATTGCAGTCCACTGTCTCTCTGGGCCAAGTAAGCTTCGTTATTTGTTTTTATTTTGGGGGGGGGGTCTGAAGTACAAAAGCTGTTTTTGCTTTGGATTATTTGTAATTTTGTAATCTATTTTTTTTTTTATCCCTCTCTCTTTAACTTGTATGGTGCCAAAATGTGTGTTCGTAACTGATTCCTCATCTACGTACATGTCAGATGTAGTGTAATTGCCTTAGTCCTGAGCAGTGCATATAATGTTGATAATATCACCTGAGAATTATCATTTATTTACTTACTTAATTATTTGTCACCAGAAGGTCCCACTGAAACCTGAGTTGCCTTTTTTGAGGGGGGGCGGCTAATGGCCACGAGGCAGCAGATTATATTCCACTGCCAAAGTACAGCAACACACAACCATATACAGTTTTCAGATTACGCTTACAGTTCTTTCAAAATTGAAAACGTATAGTCGTAGTCTAAAATCAAACACTTGCACAAATTATTTGAAAATCTGGAATGTGCTGTTTAACCCAGTCTGCATTAAGCTGCTTATCTTAATTTGATTAAGAAGAATAGGGGTCAGAAAAGCCTGATAATCCTATGCTGGGATTTAAATGTAACTGTGAAACAATAAGAGTAGAATCACTTTGGGTTTAAAACCTTTTTAGGGTCATGTGTCAAAGGTCAGGGGACTAGCAGAGATGCAGGGCTTTTGGGAGGACAGATGTTGCAGGGAGTGCAGTACTAATATAATCCTGCACTTAAACAGTATATTGCTCTCAGTGCTCTGCAGCAGTGTGTTGTTGACTGTTGGTGTATCTTTTCGATCCAGATGACATTAGCAACTCACATAGTCTCCCACCCTGTATGTGTAAACTGACTGCAACACAGTTCTGTAATTGCGTAAAAGGTGTGATGATCAAAAGAGCGGCAGGATCCAGACTTTTCCATGATTTTTTGTAGTGCTTCGAAATAAATGTCAGTTTTGTGACCTTTCAAGGGTGGAATCCGGTTACCAGCAAAAAAAAATCATAGCTTGCATTATTACAACCCAGTTATACTTCCATTGTGTAAAACATGAATTTCAAGACAGTTCTTTTCTTTATCACCAAGGGTACTTTAATTAAAACAGGAGCTGTTCTTCTTATAGTTCATTAATAGCTGGTAGCATATTTTGCCACTGAGGCCAATTATTATCTACTTGTGACATCATAGTGGTTTCCATAGCTGAAATTAGGCATATTATTGTCTAGTGCACTTTACCCAGTAATTACGATTATGTGGCACATCATTGGTGCTTCCTTAACTTGAGCGCTGTCTGTCCAGGCAGGAAACACCAGTCACACTCCAGTGCTTGGTAATGCGGTGCCAAAGTCTGAGCAACACCAATGCTGCTGCTTCATGTCATCGTTCATACCCTGAGGAATATGAGGCCACAGATTCAACAAGGCTCAGTGGACTTTTTACACTAACGTTGCATTTCCAACTTTTTACATTTTGTGCTGCAGCCCTAACTCAGCTTTGCATTAACATAAATTTAATGTAGTTTTTTTTAATTTTTTAACAATGAATACAGTAGAGCTCAGTTTGAAGTCTGCTCACCTCAGGATAATCACACTACCTGCATCAGCTTGTTATTTTGTTCCTGGGTTTTTAAATTTAAAGTGGCAGTACTACCTATCCAGGATGTGATCAGTTTCCATTTTCTGTAGATGCACAGAAAATATGGCGGCTGCCTGTCTACCTGTCTTTTACTGTGGCTGTCAACATGGCGGGAGGCAGAAATGTAAACAAAAACAATGGACAACTAAACAGATCACGGGATGATAATACTGTGCCGATGGGAAAGAGTACCAGGGACATGCTCAGCAGAGCACGGGGAATAAACTGTCGAAAAAGTGCAGATTTTTTTTCATAGTACTGCTGCTTTAAAGGGATTCTAACTCCAAGTGAAACCCTTCCTAGCTTTCTAGTAATAATCAGGTTGAATCAAGTAATATATGGAGTCGTGCTTTTCCTCAAATCTTCCGCATAACATTTCTTTTAAATTAAATGAAAGTTTAATTACAAACACTTGTACAAAAGGCAGATCAAATCAATTTTACCCATTATTTGTAGGTATTGTGATAAAAAAAAATGTCACTGTAATCTTTGTCGATGTATTTTCTTTTGATTTGAAAATATAGTACTGTATTTCATCAAGTTGCTGCTTTCACTTTAATTGGATAATTATACAAGATATTGACATTATGGTTGTTGTAATGTAGAAAATTAATTGAGATTATAATTACTTAAGGTTTAAGACTTGTTTATAAAAAGTATTTACGCTGTATTTTTTTAACTCTAGCTGACAAAATTCCATTTAAGCGACTTAATCAAAGTGTTTATCTGAGTGTCTGAAGTAAGTTATGCACTGCACTGTGGCATATTTATATGTATGCAATGTATGTGAGAAACAAAATGTAAGATAAATAGTTTGATCTGTCAGAGCTGGCCCAGTGGCGTAGAGGGCGGAGGTGCTTCAGTGTCTCACCTCTCCCACGCCACCGACCCGAGCTCAGGAACAAGCTGGGGTTGCCAGGCGTTAGCCTGGGGGGGGCCCTGGGAGATGATCAAGTAGCCATCTGGCAGGTCTCCTTTCCTGGATTGGGGAGGTAAAATTTCCAGACTCTTGGCTGCGACCAAGTGGAGGCATGGTGGTAGCATCAGGTCTTGGAGTGCTGGCGTTAGGCTGGGTGGGTGAAGCGGGGCTGCTGGTTTTGGAGCATGTGCACACCTCCACGCACATGCACTTCCATGTCTGCCATGGCTCTGGGGAAGTAGGCTGGGAGAAACACAAGAAAAATCCTGTGTCTCTCTGTTCCCGTACATGACGGTCCCCGGTACTCTCAGGTTTTGCGCCATACAGATCTCCACTGGATGGACGATGGGGAGAGTGGCAGACAGGACTGAGGGCAACTGGCACAAGGACCCAATGAAAGAAGCAGGTGGCGGTGGAGGAGCAAACAGGTATATAAAAAAAAATATCTGTTCAGGTTCTACATTCTAAATGAGAATAAACATGTTATTTTCTTATTTTAAATTGATCCACATGCACTACACATCACTGTCCTCCCTTAAGTGACGCAGCTGGAGATCAGTCAGATTTCAATATTATGTCGACCAACTGGAAAGCCCTACATTCCTCCCATTCATTAACTGCTACAAACAGCAGTGCAACACTGTCAATTTAGCAAAATAAACGGATTTTGTTTAAAAATAATTATTAGGACATTTACTTAAATCAATCAAACATTATTTATTAAATACAAGATCCCTTAGGCAGAACCTATTTTCAGAGGGTCTAGGATCATCAAACAGCAATAGATACAGTAGGGTAATATAAGTAACATCAACAATTGATACATTTTTTACAGTGATGTTTAACATGGCAGTACATAGCAGAGAGCGCAGCACGGTAGACATCAGAAATAATAGACCAGTTAATTCAGCATGGGTGTACAGGGTATAGTATGGCAATAGAAAGTGAACTGAACAAAAACAGCCAAGTTGACAATACGGAGCAAAACAATCTACAGTGAGATAGGGTAGACTTTTTGGGAGGAGCTGAGTGAATCAGTGACCGCAGTTACTGGGGTAGCAGTGGCTGATTGTGGCTGGCAGCTGGGACCTAAAGGAGGTAAGTGAGCTACAGGTTTTGAGAGATGGGGTGAGGGAGTTCCACTGTTTAAGTAAGCTAAAGGAGAAGCAAGACTGACCCAGGGAGTTTTTTCTTCTAGGGGGATCAAGGAGTTGTGCTGGATCCCCCTAGTTGAGTACTTGAAAGATACGGGGCATGCTTGGGGACAGCTGACCAAGAAGGGTTTTTTTGCCAGTGTGACAGGGGTAGCATAGTGTAATCTGGAGCCATGGTTAAGCCACCCTAGGTTATGGTATAGGCATACCATTTTTGGTTTAGAGCGAGATGACAGGCCACATTCATTAAGCCCTGGACCCTGTTGGGTACTTTACTACTGGCAGCACCGCAGATTACAAGTCCATAATCTATGAGACTGGTGATATGACTCCTGACGAGCTGCTGCATGATTTCGGGGAGGAAGGCATTTTTGTGCCTGTAGAGCATGTCAGTTCTGGAGTTCGGAATCCTAATGAGTGTGTCCACGTGATCAGAGTAGGTTAGGGCCGAGCCAAGGGTGATCCCCAGGTATTTAACTGTGGATACTTGCTCAATCGGGGCTCCTAGGTCAGAGGTGGTGGATATGGTGGGGGGGGGGGTGAGGTTTTGCATCTGGCGTACAAGAGCATGGAATTTGCTTTTATGGAGTTCAATACAAGAAGGTTGCTAGTGACCCAGGTGAAGCTGTGAAGTCAGTTTAGAGGCTGTCTTGGATGGAGGGTAGACCGCTGTTTTTGAGCATGATAACCGCATCATTGGCATAGAGAATTTTTGTGGAGGAACAGGTTGCAGAGAGTTCATTTACATACAGACTGAACAGCAGGGGACCAAGGGTAGATCCTTGGGGGACACCTACTGTCACAGGTCTGTAATCAGTTAGGGTCTCCTGGCATTTGACTGCTTGTGTTTGGTCCGAGAGATAGTTCTTTAGCCAGCAGGTGGCTTCGTTTGAGAGACCAAGTGCGTATCAATCAATCAATCAATCACTTTTTTTAACCAGGCATAAACACCATTGAGCAAGCTCATTTTCAAGGTGGTCCTGGGCATTAATACAATACAGTACACTTCATAAGATTACAATTACGGTGGACAATGGTGCAAAAAGGAAAAACATTGTGAAGGTGCTGGTCAATATGGGCCTATACATACCGGTCAACATAATTAACATGCAAAGGTACATAATGATAAGCTTTACTGAAATGAGAAGAGACAACAATTCCATATAGTCTCCGCTATGTAAGAGCTCAGACCTAAATGATAAAAATAAGGAGGTATAGGAATAGGGTAGAAATTGGGGTGAAAGAGTAGGCAGCCAAAAGGGAGGCCAGAATAGGTAAAAGGTAGAGAATAGGCAGGGCCATCTTGGATTAAGGGAACTAGGCTTGTAAGTCCTAGGTTTCTGTTGCTAGGAATGTGGTGGATGAGATACTTAGGCGTAGGATTTAAGAGTGGCACCCGGGCTTAGGGTCATCGGCATCTGAAACAGTTGCATGATTCCTTCAGATAATCTGTTAATAGAGCTTTGAATGTGAAAATGCTTGGAAGTGAGGATAATTTTAATGAGTCTTGCATAGTGTTCCAGAGTGATGGAAGTGAGAAGTTGATTGCTGCTGAGCCAAGGGTAGTTTTCACTCTAGGAATCTGGAAGCAGATTAAGGAGAAGCGTCTCAGGCCATAGGAACCTTTAGCCTGTTTGAAGATGTTCGAGATGTATGCAGGGAGGCATATAATTTGTGGCAGAGTAGATCATGATTAGCAAAGTCAAAGGCCTTGGTGAGATCTATGAAAACAGATTCGGCAACATCCCCTCTGTCTAGGGCACGGTAGAAATGGTCTGTGTACTCTATAAGTGCAGTTAAGGTACTGTGGCTTTTGCAGAAGCCATGCTGTTCAGGTGATAGCAGTTCATAGTTTCATCAGTAATGAGAGAGCTGATCGTTGACTATTTTTTCCTAGTGTTTTTGACAGGGGTGATACAGTTAAAATGGGATGGTAGTTTGTAGGTTGTTCCATGGCATCCCCTTTGTGGACGGGTGTTACATGCGCTGTTTTCCATATTTTTGGCACCCGACCTGACGTAAGAGACAAGTTGAAAATGAGCCGTAGCAGTCGTGTAACCTCACGCATGACATGCTTTAGTAGTTTCATATCAGTCTTATCCGGCTCCATTCGGGTGGATATTTTTAAGCGGAAGAGACATTTATATGTGTCTGTCCATGTTACTCTCTGTAGATAAAACTTGTGGCATGAGTTGCTCAAGGAGGTGGTACGGTCGCCCCCACTGGAGTGCGCTGGGATGTATGTGGTGAGGTCAAAAAAGTTCTAGTAAAAGTATTTGCTATGTGGGTATTACCCTCAGTATGGGACCCATCGATGAGGATGAGTGAGGAAGCGGTTTGTGGGAGTTGCCTTAAGATATCATTCATCCCCCTCCAGTGTTTTTGGTGATTTGAGTGAGGAAAACTGTTTTTATGGTAGTTAGCGTTTGTTGTTCTGACAAGATTTTTTACCTTGTTTCTAAGTTCCTTAAACTTCTGGAATCTGGCTGCGCTGCCGATATTGAGACCAGACTCTGTCTCATTCTCTTGTTAGTGACATGTGTTTAGGTGTGAACCAGGGCTGGGAGGTTCCTTTATTAGTAATGGTTTTATAGGGGGCCACTAGGTCACAGACTCTGAAGTGCTTTACGAAGTAATTTAAAGCAGCGTTGACATCCTGTGTGAGCTGTAGGAAGGACAAATCCATCTGTTGAAGCATAGCTCGTAACAACGAGGCCTTGTGGGATCGGAACACCTGTGCCCTGGAGCAGGAGGGAGCGGCCAGAGGTGTCTTTGCAGACCACTGCCATACAACTGGGGAGTGGTCACTCAGGAAATCAGGAAGGATATCAGTGTGGAGAATCCTTTCTGTGTGACTGACTGGCACCCAAACAATGGGTGTGGAGGTTCCGGTTTTATAGTTTGTTCGGGTAGGAGAGGATATGACCTGTGTAAAGTATAAGTTAGTAATAGTGTCCCGGTGGAGTTTGCTGTCACTAGCTAGCCAATTACAATTGAAATCCACTAGCACAATTTTTTCATGGTGTGGATTTAGGTTATTGATAGTGTCATGGAGGTGTTGAAACCCTGGCGCGACACTACTAGGAGGAATATGCACTATTACTATGTTTACGTTTTTTTCTCCTCCAGTTCCAAGGGCACAGTTTATGTCCATATGTTCAGCTTCAGTGGAGTCTGGAGGGGTAGTGAGTCTAGTTGCTTTAAGGTGAAATTTCACAAATAGCAAGCATCCCCCTCCTTTTTTGTGGGTCCTGTCCTGCCAAAAGATGGTGTATGAGTCAAGGCATATCTCTATCTGTGACTTTGGGGGTGAGCCAGGATCCTGTCATGACTAAGATATTGTGATTTGTGTTAGATACCCATAATCTGAGTTCATCCAACTTGGATAGAAGCCCTCCAGTATTTACATGGGCTGCCTCCAGGTATTCCCTGCTGCTGTCAGAAGGGAAGCTAGGGCCTGGATTAGGGTGTATGTTACCAGAGAGGATGAGGAGTAGTGGAATAATGTGGCATGCTATAAATTGGTATTTAATAATCTTATATGGTGGTGCTCCTAAATGTCCTTTTTTGTAACTATGCAGGAAGCCTGGGATTATGGTAGGCATTAGTAGCAGGTAGGGGGGGCAGGGTTTGGTCTGGGTGGTAAAAGGGGCAGGGGGGGTAGGCTGCAGGGGCCACTAGGAAGTGTACAGGTGCCTGGGAGTAGGGGCTGGACCTTCTAATCACTGTGAGTTGGCAGGGGAGAGTGAACATCAAAGGGTTGTCGTTATGCACCTGACTAAAATTACTTAAACAACAAACTACACTGCATAATCAGATGCACAACAAGGCAGTGTATGGATATTTTCCATCCTTGGAGACACTTCACTCATGGTTATACTTCGCTCTGCCATTCCCGAGGTCATCCAAGGTCACCACTGTTCGAATGGGTGAAAAGTGTGTCCAGTATTGCCTTATTGCATATCCCCTGCAAGTGTGTTGGATATGGGATTGAGCTGTGTAATTTAGAGCTTTATTCTGAAGGGGGGTTGGGGGAGTGTGTGTGTGTGTGTGATGGCAAAGATTAAATTAGGAAGGCATGTTGGAGTGTTGACTCATTACAAAATCACTAATTAATGAGCTTGAGTTCTGACATCTCCTGGAAAAGATTAGAAATGGTACTATTTAGACACAATTCAGCTTCTGTTTCTTATTCTTCAGCATCTCTGTTCCCTTCATTCTTTATTTCTTGAGGGATTTATTGTACCTAAAAATTGAATCACCACCATTTGGTTTTCCTCCTGGATGATGTTGTCGGAGGGGAGGAGGATAGTCCTGGCATTTTAGACTCGGCTCACACTGATTTTTGGTTAGCTGTCACCACATGGCAGCTTCACTTTCAGCATACAGGCGGCCATGCGCTGTGCTCCATGAATGTTTGTCTGTCCAGCTGATTTTTTTTTTTCTTTATTAAAAATAATTTTCTCCACAATAAAAGTACAAGACAGCCATCTTTACAAACACAGTAACAGTAGCTGCATTCAAAGTAACAACAACAGTTTTGTTAGTTTTTCTTTTTTTTTTTTATCAGAGGCAACATGGATAACAGGACCATCATGTATATGATAATCAAAGCCACAGTTTTTTAACAGAGTCAGTTTGTAATGGAATGCTTCAAAGTGGGTGTCAACTTACTCAGATGTTAGAGATACAAGGGGAACCCCAGCTATTTGTTTTTAGGAATGGAACGTTGTTAGGTCTTGAACCTCTTCAGGGGACAAAGTCCTTTCGATGATTCATAATATACAGCAACTACCGTCACCACAAGAGTTAAAACTTTTCTAGTCACTGATTGATCTGAGCAACAATCCTCTCCACCTTATAAATGTACACTGTTAATCTTGCTAGAGGGAAATGGTAGGGATATTGGGAGAGAGCCAACTTCTCGTAATTGCCTTTTTGACAGCTAAGAGACAAATATTCAATAATTTCCTAGTAGAAGGTAAATGTAGTGATCTCAGGAAATGGGAGAATAGAAACATGTTTACTGTTAGTTGTATCTGAAGCCTGGAAATCTCTGAAAGTGTGGTGTTCAAGCTCATGAAGAATGGCAACAGTAGTGGACATTCCCAAAAGATATGTCCATATGTGGCCGGGCCTGGGGAATTAGCACAATTCCTCCAACAGGCAGCTCCTCTACCAGGAATATACTTGCGTTGTATTGCAGGGGCACAAACATATCTAGTAATGACTTTCCAAGAAAATTCCCTCCACAACACAACACAGAAGGCTGTTATGGAGCGTACATATTGTAGATGTTTTTTTCCAGTCCTTTTCCTCTATAGGGCTATGTATATCCTCTTCCCAGGCCCGTAGTCAGAGTTCTTTCATTTATTTTATTCTGTACTCTTTGTCTAAAATTTCTTACCAGTTTCCTGAAACTGGAACGTTCACATAGACTTGGAGGCATCTCAAGGCACTGAAACCAGGTGAGTGGTGCGGGGGGGATGTAGGGAGCTGGGAGGCTAGGTATAGATGATTTCTTGGGGGCCTTAAGCAGTTCTTCCTACAGAGACTTCAGATAACAATTTTGTGTAGAAAAGCTGAGAATGATAGGAGATATTGTATGCTGTTCACCCCTTCTCAGTCTTGGTAATTCTGGATAGGGGCTCTTCTGGACAGCAGGTCAAGACTGGGGATGCAGAAAAATTATTCCTGGGGCAAAACACCTCCAAGACGCCTTTCCAAAAGCTGATCTTCTGCGAGTGTTTCTGGTGACCCTAAAAACCGCTGATTTACCCAAGGATTAGGTAATAACTGGTGATCCATTATTGACCTCAGTAGACACTGGAGGAGATGGACGCTATGAGAGAACTGGCTGCAGAGCCAGCGGCCACCACGGGGACATCCTAACCTGTACATAGCCAGAAATAAGCTTGGTACATCGTTCAATAAGTATAGGCTTTAATGTTTGGACACTAGCTCAGGCTTGCTTTACTGTGAGCCAGTAGTTGCTCAATGAAGGGCAATAAACATATTGCGTATTTAGACATGCGTCTGGTGGCTGGCATACAAGATGAGACATCAGCCTTCAGAGAGGCCTGGTACACCCAAATGGAGAGGGGTTTGTGGGGGAGTGGTGAAGGAGGGCTTCCCACCCATAGATAAGAGGCAAAGCCATGTGGCATAGCCTAGCTCCATGCACCAACACTGCTCCAGTACTGGCTTCCTCTGAAGCAGACTAATTTGTTTATTGTTTAAAAATACTGCATTTAGTAGCATTACATGATAGAGGTGGGGGGGGGAGTAACCACGTGGCACTATAGGTGCATACATCCTGCTACAGTGGTGGGGCCACTTGGCAACAAGAGAAAAACCAAAAGTGTTGAGCAGGCTTTCTCGAACCCCCTTGAAAATTCTTCTTGCATTAGTTTGGGTTCAAATTCTGGGTAGCCTATGCGTAACTTTATTCTTAATGCACGGTGGAGGAGGAGCAACTAAGAATTAAAAATAGTAGATTGTAGTGTAGCATCGTACAATGTTAAAGGGCACATAAACAGGGCAACAGATTAAAAGAAGCCCCAAAACATAGCATTGTAGGTAGGAGCCTTATCTACAGAGTGATGTGCTCCATTTACTTCAAAAATAGCATTTTAGGCAGTTTCGCCAGCTTTAAAACCAATACACAAATGTAAATAGACAGACATTTGTATTTAAACACCACGTTCCCACAGATGCCTAAAACGGCCGTGACGTCAGTGCATGATAACATCATGGGAGCAAGCATTCACTTTGTATAGGGATAGTATAAATATAGTTATACCCTTGTGTTAAAATTGCATTTCTCGGGGGCGGAGCTAGCCACGAAACATGGCGGATGCTTGCTAGCTATATTCTCATGGCATTATAAAGAAATTTGCCTAGAAAGAGCATCATTCAGCCGGTGGAGTTTATATTTTTAAGCTTTGCATAATCTTTAAGGTAGTTGGCTTTGGCTAAAAACAGAAATAAGCAAACTAGGCTTAAGTTCGACCTGCCGCACTCGAATAAGAATACGAACAGGGTTGAGGAGCAGGGTGGCAGTTCTCAGGCCGCCGAATCCGTGGCAGAAAGCACGTCGGGATACCCCACTGACTGCATGGCGGAGATCGGGAGGTCTTTAGCCGGGGTGCAGAGCCACACTTCTGCAAATGCAACAAGAGATGAAGGCTGGCTTTTTGAATGTTGCTGTGCAGCTCACTTTTCTTCAGGGAGTTGTCATAGGCCTAACTGAGACTTCTACTACCCATACAGCTCAAATATCTGAGCTGGAGACTTGCGTGGGACAGCTTGAGGACACGCTATCAGAGGTTTCTTCAGAGCACAATAGGCTGAAAAAATTGCTGGAAGAGCTCTCGGCCCGCGTTGATGACCAAGAGAACAGGTCCCACAGGTCTAATCTACGTATAATCAGTCTCCCCGAAGGCACAGAAGGCCGCAGCCTGGAGAAGGGCTTTCATAATTGGCTGATAGACAGTCTAGGCCTGCCTGAAGAGGCTGCGGAGTACGAGGTGGAGAGAGCTCACCGCGTAGGATCACCCCCTAAAGTGGGCGACCGGCCCCAGCATTGTCTGATAAAATACCTAAGATACACAAATAAAGAAATGATTCTGAAGCAGGCTAAAAGTAAAGGACTGATCTCTTTCTACAATAGTAAGGTCTATATTTAACAGGATTGTAGTCATGAGCTGCAGATGCAGACACAGAAATTTAACTCCATCAAAGCAAAGCTCTTCAAAATGGGTTGGTCTTTCTCCTTTCTGTATCCTGCCAAGCTTATGATCGACCGGGCTGGCCAGCCCCCTAAATTCTTTTTATGCCTTTCAGCAGTGGAACGCTGGGTGGAGGAAGAGGAGTCCAGAGGGAAGGCAGTGCAATCCACGCCACCATCAAGGTTGCTTCATCAGATAAGTACTCTGAACTGGGGCTCTGAGTTCTTTCTCCGTCTGATTTGGGTTCGTTATCGGAGGCTCAGGGGCCTGTGCTGGTTTTTGTATTGGTTATTTTCTGGGGCTATGGTACGGTTTGCTCACCTTTTGTGTTGGGCCTAGTCAGTGACCCCAGGCCTGCGGATCTAATTTATGCCCCTGGCTCCGTGGATCTGATTTTGGAGACGTGATCCCCTGACCTTGTCTAGGGACATGGGTAGCAGAGGTGGTGGATGGACCTTGTTTGCTGTTCACCTTGTTTTTCTCTTTCTACACCACATTTTTATTTGCTGTGTACTTCTACCAGCTGAGTGTTTGTTTTGTTGTGGGGAAGACATGCTGGGCTAGTTAGTGGAAGCCCATTTAATTTGTGTTGAGTAGTGGTGGGACTCGAACACATGGTCTGCCGACGGTATTGGGACTTTCTCCGATTTCCCACACAATTTGTTCTCTCTCTCTATTCCATGTGCTGGACATAATACTGTTTGGGATATGCTGCCCACTTCCAACGTTTTATTATTAAACCTGCTCTTTCAATTTTAAAGGTTTTGATAAATGCATTATGCCACTATTTTATGGACATAATATGCATCTTGTTGCTCGATTTATTATTCTTGCCGCCCGTTTTTTGTAGAGGAACCTGTTATCAACACAGTTGTGTCTAGGGAGCGGGGAGGGTGGGAGTTGGGAATTGTTATTGTTAACTTTGGGTGGTATACTGTTGGGGATTTGTGTTCTGGGTGATGCTGTTTGGGGATGCGGACCTCTGGGTTGGTGATGCCTTCTTACGCTGACACTGGTGATGCGGCCTGGAGAGCTTTGACTTGCTCAGGCTACTGGGTGGGGGGAGAGAATTTTTGTTGGGTACAGTTTGGGGGGGTGGTTTGGGGCACCGTTATATGTTGTTAAAAAATGGTTTTGGATGTGCAAGTCTAAACATCACGCTGGCTGGGAAATGTTTTTGGCAGAGTGGAGCGGGCAGGGGGAAGCTTGTGCTGTAATACTCTGGAATGGAGGGATCTGGGACAACCAGGTACCACGATGTGTGCTTTACACCGGTAAATATGGGGGAAGAGATTAAAATAGTAACATGGAATATTAATGGCCTTAAGTCAATTCTGAAGCATAGATAGTCCTTACTGAGGTGCGGAGACTGAAGGGCCAGATAATTCTTCTTCAGGAAACTCGTATGAGTTCCGCCAAAGCCCAGAAAATGGCCGAATTTATGGGAGGGACTTTGGTATCATTCACTTTTTTTTCGAAAGCTCGCGGGGCCTCGATTTGGTTTGTTAAGGGCATGCAGGTCGACATATTGGGGAGGATTATGGACCCAGCTGGCAGATATGCCCTGGTTAGCGTAAATATGCCAGGGAAGGGCACATTTTCTACTGGGTCAGTTTATGCCCTCAATGTTGAGGACCCAGGCTTCTTTCAGAAGTTGGCCTTAGATATGTCTATGTATGAGGGCCCCTGGGTCCTTGGTGGAGATTTTAACTGCATCACGGACACAGTAGTAGACCGCTCTAATACCACTCCTGTATCCCTGTCTAGGAATGCTAAGGCTCTGGGGAGGTTGCAATCGTAGATGGGCCTAGTTGATGAGTGGAGACATGTTGATCTGTCTGGCAGAGACTACAGTTTTCTAGGATCGTGGATATGTTGTTCATCCACACTCTTTGGCATGTCCTCTTAAGGATCCACCAGAAGTCCTGAAGCTGGCTCCTCTCACCCACCCAGGTGGTATATACCTCGGCTCCGCCCCATGACACCAGATCTTCCTATTCCATTGGAAAATTCAAGTTGCCTCCCTCTTGCTCTCACATTTTGTAGGCCCTGGCTTTCAAATCCTCGGTTTTGCCGTAACTAAAACTCATTTGAGTTAGCAAATCTTCCCCTGGATTTCGCCGGTGTCCTTGTGGCCAGAAGATGTTGCGCACCGATCCCCACCTCACATGCGTCTACTGCCTAGGTGTCGGCCATGACACCTCGTCCTGCAACTTTTGCTTGGCCTTCCATCCCAACGTTCTGGACCACCGCCTGGCCCGCTTAAAGTTGGGGAGACCGGAGAAAAGAAACCCTCTGATGAAGTCCAAGGAGGCTAGCTGGGTGGTTTCCATGGCTGCGGGCTCCGACGAACAATTGGAATGCATGGAGGCATTCGAGGAAGAAGTGGCTCGTGCCTCCGACACGGGGGCTTCTTCATTCCTCTTGACCTAGGCTCTACTTTTTCAAGCTCCTTCCAGGAGTTGTGCCAGTCTCTTTCCACCCAGGGAGAGGTGCCTGCAGGCTTGCACCCCTCCCGATCCTGTAAGTGGGAGAAGGAACCGAGTAAACCTTCATCTCAGTGAAGGGTTCCTGAGAGAGGTCCCAGCCCCAACAGCATGCGGTCTCGACTTTGGTCGAGGTCGCTTCTTCGGCCACTGGCTTTTCAGACTTTCTATCAGGCCAGATGACCGAAGATGTGGTCGACAAGGTCGAGATTGTCATCGACCCCTTGACCCACTGTCACCGGCTCCGGGCGATGACTCCTTGGAAAGGATTGCGGTCCTTGTCTTCCCCAATGAGGAGACCCAATCTGCTGGTGTTCAGATTGAAGACCCGGTTCCGGACACCTGGAAGTCACCGGTCCCGCCGGTGTCTCCAGAGCTACCGAGTTGGCCCGCCCGATCTTGTTTGAGGTCTAGAACCTCCTCAACCGACAGGCCGAGGAAGATCCATAAACGCTCTAAGAAGAGGCGACGCCATCGGTCTTCCTCATCCTCCTTTGATGAGGAGAGGCTCCAGCTGAAACTTGGTCAGTGCTTCGAGGACCTCATGTGGCAACAGCTGAGTTTGTCTGGGCACAAGCCGACTCTGGCTCCTTCCCCGGCCATTACATGGCTTTCGCCTCCTAGGCTGAAGCCGACCCCCTCTGGAGCCGAAATCTTTGGTTCCCCCACCCCCAGGGCTGGCAAGTCCACCTCTTCAGTCTAAATTGGCCTCTCCACCCATCGTGGTGGAACAGCCACCTAAGCAGCCCCTGGGAAGGGCTCCTTCGAAAGAAGATCAACCGGACACTGGGCTTCCCCAGCGTTTCTTGGTCATGGTCACCCCTGACTGCCCTCGGCATGTTGAGGGTGATTTGGGCAGCAGGCCGCAGTATCCTGACTCCTCGGATTCGGGCGTCGCTGGGCTTCACTCTCATCCTGGGGATGATGAGTCGTCCATTGGCCTAGGTCCCTTCCAAGGGATCCTTTGCCTCATCTCTGAGTCTACAGAGATGCCCCTGGAACACATCTAGAAAAAGGCGGAGTACCCTCTCACAGACATCCTGAAGAGAGGGGATACCCCGACAGAGGCCTTTCTAGTGGCCGAGGCCCTTGTTGGCCCGGCCCTTGAACTATGTCAGTGCCCTGCCTGTTGTCCAGCTCTGTCTGCCAGCATGGCCCGCAAGTATGTCGTGCCCTTGGGGTCCCTAGTGGGGTTCATAGAGCACCCTTAGGCCAAGAGCCAGGTGACCACCTCTGTGTTCAGGTGTACTGGCAGTTCTGCCGATACTGACCGGCCTCCTGATAAAGAGTCCAAGCTCTTGGACCACTCAGCCAGGAAGGTCTATGTGGCTTCCTCCTTGGGCCTTCGTCAGGCAAGTTCGGCCGTCATCATGGCACACTTCTCTCACGCCCTCCTCGTGTCATTAGACGAAGTCCTCCACATCTCCCCATGGACAGGCAGACCACGGTCATGCAGGTCCGAGATCAGGGCAACAGCAGCTCCAGACGGCCCTGGACATAGGGGACTCTTGTGCCTGCTCGAGGACTGCCGCAGTTTCCTCTCACTGCAGAGCTTGACTGAGGCTCTCCTCCTTCCCAGTGGATACTCAGCACAAATTAGCTGATGTGCCCTTCCTTGGGACTGACTTGATCAGCCATGGGGTGGCCGGTCACCTTCAGCGCATCGAACAGTCCAGTGCCACCTTGGACGCCACTTCTGCCAAGGGTTATTCGGGCAAGAACCAGCAGAAGAAGAAGAAGAAGAAGCCCTTATGGCAATCTTCCCCTGTGGCTCAGCAGTCCTCCTTCCAAGGGGGACAGCAGCACCAGCAACAGCAGCAAGCTCAAGCTTGGCGCCCTTGGCCCAAGCACGGACCCCAACAGGCCCGTAAAGGAGGCAGAGGCTCAGGTCCTGGAGCCTCCTCCTCCTCCTCCAAGCCTGCTCAGTGACAGGGTGGGGGCTGCCACCTCTACTCCTGTCACGACAGCTCTGGCTCCTCCCGTGGGGGGCCGGCTCTGCCACTTCCTTTCCACCTGGTCTGCTGCCAATTCGGACAGGTGGGTTCTCGAAGTGGTTGGTCAGGGACTGCCTCTAGAGTTCGAGCAGTACCCTCCCAGCTGAGCCCGTGCCCCTTGGGAGGAACGGATTTACGCTCACACCCAGTTATCTCTTCAAGGCGACATTGCTCAGCTGCTCCTCAAGGAGGCAATAGCTACCATGGCGGATCCTCCAGCAGATCCAGGCTTTGTCTCCAGGTACTTCCTGGTGCCCGATCTGATGGTGGGCTGGGCTCATTTTAGACATCCACGACCTGAATCAATATCTCCAGTCTCGCACCTTTTGGATGGTCACTCTATCCCAGATAATTCTATCCTTGGAGCGAAACATCTAGTTTTGTTCACTGGATCTGCAGGATGCGTTCTTTCATGTCCCAATCCATCTGTCCCATCAGTGGTTCCTCCACTTCAGGGTTGAGGGGACCCTGTACGGGTTCCGAGCCATGCTGTTCGGCCTGTCATCAGCCCCATGGGTCTTCATCAAATGTAGTGAAATGGTGGCGGCCCATCTGCGGCGTCCGGGGATCAGAATTTACCCCTACCTCGACAGCTGACTTCTGGCAGGTCACTCCCTACAGGAGGTGGAGAGAGCCAGGGATCTGACCCTCCAGACCTGCTCCCAACTCGGCCTCCTAATCAACGAAGCCAAGTTGAAACTTGTGCCTTCTCAGGTGATGGGCTTTATCAGGACAGAGTTTGACTCTTGTCAAGCCAGAGCTCGGCTCCCAGCGGACATGGCGGAGCTTCTTTCCTCATTTGCCCAATCATTTCTGGTTGGGCAGTTGTGCCCTGCCCGGGACTTTCTGCGCCTTCTGGGTTACATGGCGGCGTGCACCTCGGTGGTCCATTGGGCCCAGAGGCATATAGCCTCCTCCAGTGGGAGCTGGCCACCCAGTGGACTCAGCACCACGGCCAATTCGACCAGCTGATCGCTGTAACCCAGACGATGTGGGACGCTCTCCAATGGTGGACCGCCCGAGAATGATTGCAGGAAGGGATCCCATTTGTCTGGGCCGAGCTGACGGTCGTTCTCTTGACCGATGCCTCTCTCATGGGCTGGGGAGCCCACATGGGGGACAAAAGGGCCCATGGGTTCTGGACCTCCAAGGAGTCCCGATGCCACATCAACCTGTTGGAGCTCAGAGCAGTCAGACTGGCACTGTCAGCTTTCGCTTCTCCGTTCCGGGGTCAAGTGGTTCAAGTCCAGACGGACAATACAACGACCATGTACTACCTCAACAAACGTTTGCTGTGCAAGGAGGCGCTCTGCATCTGGACCCTTGTGAGCCGGTTGGAGGCGATCTCCTAGCCATCCATGTGGCAGGAGCCTTGAACCATCTGGTGGATGCTCTCAGCCGATTAGGCCAGACATCCCAAGAGTGGTCTCTTCATCCAGAGGTAGCTTACAGTCTGTTCTCCCGTTGGGGCAAACTGATGGTGACCCTGTTTGCCTCCAGGGAAAACACCAAGCTGAGGCTGTTTTATGCCCGCCCCCCTCAGCAGGGCTCGCTACAGGGGGATGCCTTCATGAGGCCGTGGACCTCAGGCCTCCTCTACATCTTCCCTCCATTTCCCTTGATCCACAAGGTGCTTCTCAAGGTGAGGAGGGACAAGGCAAAGGTGATCCTGGTAGCCCTAGATTGGCCACTAGTTCTGGTATCCAGATCTCCTCAGCCTCAGCTGCAGGCCGCCGGAGCGGCTTTGTACATGCCCGGACCTGATATCACTCAGTCAGGGGAAGGTATTCCATCCGGACCTTCAGTCCCTGCATCTCTCAGCCTGGTACCTGAGCGGCTAGAGTTCCAGGCTTTGGGTCTTTCTGAAGAGGTCTACACTGTGGTGGAGGTATCTAGAAAGGAATTGACCAGGAAGTGTTATGCCTTCAAATGGAAGCAGTTTTCCATTTGGTGTCAGGACAAGGGTCTGGACCCTCTGTCCTGCCCCGTGGCTAACATTCTTGACTACCTTTGGTCTCTCTCCAAAGAGGGTCTACGGTCATTGACCCTCAGGGTGTACCTGGCAGCCATCTCTGCTTACCAGGCATGGGCCGGTCAGCCGACATTGGCACAGGAGACAGTGGTCAGGCACTTTTTCCAAGGCCTGGATCACATATCCCCTTCAGTGCGTGAACCTCCACGGGATTTACTGCTGGTGCTGGCTAAGCTCATGGGCAAGCCATTCGAACCGATGCACAAGTGTGAGCTGTCACACTTGTCATGGAAGACGGCTTTCTTAGTGGCTATCATGTCAGCCAGAAGGACAGGGGAGCTCCAGGCACTTTTGGTGGACTCCTCTCATCTGGTCTTCTGCAGGGACAAAGTTGTCCTGTGCTCCCATGTGAAATTCCTTCCGAAGGTGGTGTCAGAGTTTCACCTTAACCAGGTGTTGACTCTGCCAGTATACTACCCTACTTGCACCTCGGATTCTGAGTACAGGCTCCATACTTTGGACCTGAGATGTGCTCTCTCTTATTATAGAGGATGGTGCAAATTCGAGGAGAGGTTCACCAGCTGTTTGTCACCTACGCTGAAGCCGCTTCTGGCAGACCTGCAGCGAAGTGGACTATTACAAGATGGATTACATCATGCATAGGTCTGTGCTGTGAGTTGGCGGGCAAGGAGCCTCCCAGAGGGATAAGAGCTCATTCTACCCGCCATACTACTGCACTGGTGGCTGCTTCCAGGGACATCCCTATCCAGGAAATCTGTCGGGCTGCTACCTGGAAGTCAGCAAACACCTTCATCACCCACTACCACATCGACCTTGAGTCACGCCGGGATGTTGCTTTTGGGGCCTCAGTTCTCCAATCTCTGTTCCCTAAGTAGGGGATGTGTGCCTTGCCTCCCTCCTCCCGGAGAACTGCTAGGAGTCTGCCAATAAGTGTGGATGAACAACATATCCACGATCCTAGAAGAACAGGTTACTCACCTGTTACAGTAGTTCTAGGAGTGGTATATGTTGTTCATCCACACGGACCCACCCGACCTCCCCGGCTGTGGACGCACAACAATGAGCTAAGATCTGGCATCATGGGGTGAAGCCGAGGTATATACCACCCGGGTGGGTGGGAGGAGCGGGCTTGAGGACTTCCAGTGATCCTTAAAGGGGAAAGGGACATGCCAATAAGTGTGGATGAACAACATATACCGCTCCTAGAACTACTGTTACAGATGAGTAACCTGTTCGTTTCCCCTGTCTGGATGACTGGCTCCTAAAGGAATCATCTGCAGAGTCAGTGATGCGTACTCTGTACCACACCAGGCAGCTGTTGAATCAGCTTGGGAGCCTGCTCAGTGCTCCAAAGTATGTACTACTTCCCTGTCAGAGGCTGCAATACCTTAGAGCAGTGTTGGACACAACTCAGGCCAAATCTTTCTTGCCAGAGGATCAGGCAGATGCGCTGAAAGCTCAGGCAAATCTGATAGCCAGCAGCATGCTTGTGTCTGCCAGGATGATGCTCGTCTCCACCAAAGTGTCAGAGCACTATGATGCGCTGGAGTACTTCTCCTTGCTAGTCAGATTTGCCAAACAGTTCTTGTTATGATTAGTGAGACCACACCTTCTAGCCTGGTGCACCTCTGCTCCCTGGATCTGCCTCTATCCCCGTCTCTGAAAACAGTACCAAGTTCAGACAGTGCTATGATCAATTGTGCTTAGAATTGGGATTGGAACTATTGGGAATGGTTGCGCTTTCTATGGGATTGTCTTGGGAGTGGTTCCATTTCCTGTAAGTGGGAAGCTTCCCTTTAAGAACAATATATATTAGTTGACCACCACTCCAGGACAGTGGAGCGGTATTATGAATCAGGATTCCCTTCCCTTAGCACCCCCTCCTTCCCACAAAGATAATGTGCTGGTAGATTTTGTTTGACTTGCTGCATCAGAAGTTGGTTCAGTGCAATTGTAACCACCAGCCCTTTTCGATGTGATAGCTCATGTCATAGTATTTAAAGTTCTGTACCTATTCTTACATTTGTAGGGACCCCAAGACTTGAGCAGATGATAAAGTTGGGGAGAGTGCATCTGGCAGGCCCTTTTTCTCAGACTGTTTGAAAGAAAAATGTGACACTGGTATGCTATACCATCATCAAACACATCGTATGTTTGTTTTTTGTTGTTGACTACTGAACCGAGTCTCCTCTGATCCCTGTGCTCAGGGTAGGTTACTCCCAGCTGTGCTAAATACATTTCTGTGGTTTCACCTGTGGTTGACTTTTCTATTTTTTTAAACAGAGGGCTCATGTCAAACTTATCTGCCACCTAGGTACAGAATATGGCTTGGTCACTATCCCTCTTTTATACCGATAACAACTTTCAGCTGCAAAACAACATGTAAGCCAGCTGTCACTAAGAAATCTTAACTGTTTAGGCTTCCTGTTGATAATGTTTTTCAAAACACCTCCATCAAAGGCTGCTAAATACTACTCGTATTCTTCGACTTCCATTGTTTTACAGTTAGATTAGCAAAATCAAAAGGCTTTTCACTGATACGGCAGTACAAGAATACGCTCAACCTTTTCCCTGAAAAGAGACTTCTTTTCTGTTTGATATAGTATGATTTTGAATGGCCTCAGTGTTCACAATGTTCTGCCGTCTTCATGATTGAAGGACTTTATTGTTGTTGAGCACAATAAAGATAGTGTTTTTAAGCCTGTTTGGCATACAGATTCATAAAATAGTCAAGCCTTATTAAAGGTTAATCCAAGTTTATAATCTTTCAGGTTGTATTTTTCAAGAGCTTAATTTTCCATGAAGAGTCCAGCTGAGATGTGGCTTTCCGTTGACTGTGGGATCCTAGCACCCTGTTTTACTAGTAGCATTGGAGTGAGATGCTCAGGGCCAGATAGCAGTTGTCCAGATAGCTGTGGTGGGAGTCAAACTGGGATCTCCTGATTCCCAGAGCTTTACTGTCTGGCCATTAGAGTGCACTGTTAATGTCCAAGTAACTAATGTTGGTACTAAAGGCTTAATGTGGACCAAGGGGGCATATAGTGCTGCTCAGGCCCCTCTTAGTTTGCATTAGGTTGCCTAATACCAGAGGGGGGAATAACTGTTATAAAAAACAATCTGCTATGCTAGACTGAATATTGCTCAGCATAAGACATCTAATTTTATCGTATTCAGCTGGACAATGCCATACTAGTAAAAGTCAATGTCATGTGTAGTTCAGCTCCTGTAAATCGGGACCACGTGTGGATGGCACTGTCAGCTATACCATAGGGCTCGAGTATAAGCTGCCCGTAGTTCACTCTAGCAGCAGATAAAAACCTTGTTATCTTTAAGTTGGATAAGGTTGCTGTCAGTTTACAATGTGGAGCGTGTCAAGTCTGCTGCGAAACACAATCTTTACTGTTGTGATAAAAAGGGTTTACCTTGCAGGTGGGTAAACGGAGCATTTTACACCTTGCCATTACAAGGAAATAGATTTCTTTATGCTTAAGGTAAGAGAGCTTGATGGAGGCCAAGGCTGAGCATTCAGAGTTCTCCTACAACATGTGGGCACTTTAACGTCTGAAGAAGTCATTTGAGTTAAATATTAATTGGGCTTTTGCTAGTGTATCATGATTTGTGCCAGTGGCGGGATAAAAGACCACTTATCTTGCATTTAGCGCGTAGGAAAAACACTTAGGATGTGGTAGTGGACTTTCATCTTACTGGGAGTGATAAAAGTTTAAACCTTAATTTATACTTGTATATTTTCACTGGAGAAAACATTGCTTTTGTTGAAAGGCATTCAGGGCAGGGCCAGTTCCCTTCATCTGCGAAGGCAGAAAAAGGAAGAAAAATGACTTGTTCTTAGTAAACTAGCTTGAAGACTGATGAGGCTCTATACCATGTCAAGGTAGCCAGTCCAACAGAGACTCCACTCATCCTTTCTCACAAACAGTCCATTTTACCATGCTGGTCAGGAAGGTGTACAACATTTCAAAAATAAATACACTGAGGATCACAGACAGACAAGTAAATGAATCTGCTTTTTCGGTTAAACCAGTATTAATTCACACTCAGTAGCCCCTTTTGAATATAAATTGATTTGCATTAACCAATGACTGAATAGTCTTACTGGAATCCCATCCCATTGATTCCTGGCCTCTACATTGAAGAAGCAAAAATATAATCTTTTTTTTAATTTTTCTTTTTCCTGCCTGTGGCCGCCGGAGCATCTGCCCTGGTCACGGACCCTTATGCTTCCACTTCCATATCGGCCTTGGTTCCCCGACACCCTCTGGCTTACCCTCCAGGGTGGGGTTGCGGCACTGGGCTTATGCTGCAGTCATGGGACTGGATCGGGAAGCCGGCCTGGAAGCTAATTGAAGCCAAGGGCAGGCTTCATTCGTGGAGGCAGCAAGCGTCTATCTTTTTAAGATTGCTTGGGCGGACATGCAATGATGTCCTGAGTCCGGCCCGCCTTCTTAGATTGGTGCCGGCGCTAGACACTCCCGGCCTCCACCAGGAGTCATACGCTACAGACACTTCTTCCAACCTCCCCAAAGGAGGAGAGCAGCCCTGAGGGTGCTCGATTCTTCTCCCAGGCCGGCCCTCCAGCTCCCAGGTCCATTCTCGAATCCGGATCGCCAGCGCCACGAAGCGGAAATCCAACTGCCGCGCCAAGCGCCGGTCCCGCAAAAACATAATCTGTTAGGCTGAATTTTCAGGAGGTTTCATCAGTGAACATAGAAACAAAATTTAATGGCAGATAAGGACAACTTGGCCCACCCAGTCTGCCCATTTTTCTCCTGACTATAGTATTACCACAGGCTCTACTTGTTTTCTGGCTTTTCCCCAGCCCCTTCCTTTCTACTAAAATTCTGTTATGCCTATCCCATGCATTCTTGAATCCCACCAGTTTTCGCTCCCACCACCTTTACTGGAAGACTGTTCCAAGAATGTACCATTCTTTTGTTGAATAAGTACTTCTTCTCATCTCTCTTCAATTTACTCCCTTCCAGCTTCATTGCATGTCCCCTTGTTCTCGTGCATCCTTTTTCTATGAAAAATACTCCACTCCCGTACCTTATTTACCCCTGTTAGGGATTTATTGGTCCCTATCATATACCCCCTCTCCCTCCTTTTTTCTACGATGCATATTGATGTCGTTTAGTCTCTCCTCATAGGACTTCTGATGCAGACCATGCACCATTTTAGTTGCCCTCCTACAAACAGCCTCCACCCTGTCTTGTGTTGTTCCTGAGATGTGATCTCAAGAACTGGACATAGTACTCCAGGTGGTTTCTCACCAAGGATCTATACAGTTACAACATTACTCCTCTCCTCCCGCTGCTGATGCTCCTCCCTATGCACCCCAACATCCCACTAAGCCTACCAACAGTCTTGTCGCACGGCCTGGCCACCTTGAGGTCATCCCATATGATTACTCCCAGGTTCCTTTCCTGTTTGGTGACTGTCAGTAACTCTTCTCCCATTTTGTACCCCGCTCTACGTTTCTGTGCCCTAAGTGCATGATTTTGCATTTGTACACTTTGAAACCCAGCTACTATGCCCTTGATCACTCCTTGTGTTTTCTCAGGACTCTACACATTCTTTTAACTCAGGGCCCCCCCGGCGTGTCCACCATTTTGCAGATTTCGGTGTCATCTGCAGAGAGGCAGACCTTCCCTTCAGGCACATCTGCAATTTCACTTATAAAGACACTAAAGAGGACTGGTCCCCCAGTACTGAGCCCTGAGGCACCCTGCTGTTCACCCTCCCTTCTATGGAGTGAACTCCATTTCCCAACACTCTCTGTCGCCTGTCTCTTAACTAATTTTTTTACCCAGTTTACCACCTTAGGACCCACCCTTAAACTGCTCTGTTTCTTTACAAGTCTTCTATGTGGAATGGTGTTGAAACCCTTAATGAAATCTAGTTAGGTCACATCCACCGCCTCACTCCGTTCTGTTTCCCCGCTCAACCAGTCAAAGCAGTCGATCACATTTGTCTGACATGACCTTCCCCCTCCACGTGAATCCATGCTGCTTCAGGTCTTGTAACCCACTGGATTCAAGATACTTCACAATCCTTTTCTTTAGCAGTGCCTCCTTTAACTTACCCGCCACTGATGTCAGGCTGAATGGCCTATAGTTGCCAGCCCCCTTCCTGCTACCGCTTTTCTGAAGTAGGACTACATTTGCCCTCCTCCAGTCCTCTGGAACCACTCCTGTTTCCAGTGAATTGTTAAAAGAGGACTGTCTGGGGTGCAGCCGTTACCTCCCTTAGCTCATACAGTACTCTTGGATGTACCCCATCTGGCCCCATAGCTTTATCTAGTTTCAGATTTGCGAGTCCCTTCAGGATTGTCTCCTCTGTGAAATGATTTGTGTCTGCCTCCCTTTGTTCAGTGCTCGTGTTGCTTTTATGTGGCCCATCCCCTTTCCCTTCCCCTGTGAAGACCAAACAGAAGTAGTTGTTCAGATTATCTACCTTTTCCTGATCCTCTTCTGCATAGTTCCCCCTCAGAATGTCACAATCCTTCCCCTAGTGTACCTATTTTCACCTATGTACCTAAAATTGTCTTGGCCCCTTTTGTTACCCTCTGGACTGTTCTTTCCTCAGTTTGAGCCTTTGTACTCCTTACTGCTTTCCTTGTCTCCCTCTGCTTCTCCTGACCCACCTCCCTCAACTCTTCCCTGTGTGTCTCTTCCTCCCTCCTGAATGCTAGCTTTTTAGCCTTTACCTTTTCGGCCACTTCCTTTGAGAACCATAGCAGTCTCTTTGAAGTCCCCTACCAGCAGCATCTCCCCTTTTTCTGCCGTTGTGCCAGTGGCTTCCACCAGTGCCTCACCTAATTTCTCCCCCCTGTGTTGGAGGTCTATAGATCACACCAGTGCAAATAGCGGCTGTGTTTGCCATCTCCATAGTGATGCACAGTACCTCCAACCCCTTCATTCCACCCTTGAATCCCTGTATCTCCCTCGCTTTGATATCCTCCCTTACATATAGCACCATCCCTCCTCCCTTCCTTCCTATCCTGTCTTTTCTTGAACTGAGTGTCTAGCCAGATCTGGCCATATACCATTTCTTGGTTTCCTGTGCACCACGACTCAGTAATGGTCATAATGTCCAGGTCTCTCTGTCTGCCATGATGGCCTCTAGGTCCAGAATTTATTTCCTAGACTTGTATTTGTCCACATGGCCTTCCATATTTTGTTGCAGTCTGCCTGTGACCTCCTTATTTCATATGAACAAATGAAAATAGCCAGCAGAAAGAGGCCTTACGGTCTATCTAGTTGGCCTGAGTTTACAGAGCCTCAGTAGCTGCTGAGGGATCCGACCCCACCCCCCGCACTACCTACTTCTCCATCCCCTTGGACATCCCCCTGCCCTCCCACGTCTCCATGTTATTTTCCCTTTTACCCTGTCCCAGCTCATTTAAAGCTGTCTACAGTCTTCAGGGAGACAACTTTGTCCGGCAACTCATTCCACTTTGCCACCACCCTCTCAGTAAAAAGTGTTTCCTTATTTCCCTCTTGAAGCGTCCCCCCACCAGTTTGATGCAGTGCTTCCTAGTGGCCCTGTTTCCACAAAGGTTGAAGAGACCCTCAGAGTTTACTTTGCTGAAACCCTTAAGGTATTTAAAGATTTTGATCATCATTCCTCTCTCTTCTGTCCTCTAGGGAGTCCATGTTGAGATCTCTTGAGTCTGTCCTCGTCAGACTTGCCTTGTTGTCCCTGGATTATCTTGGTCACTCTTCTCTGTACCGTCCTGAGTAAGTTGATGTCTTTCTTTAGGTCCCTTTACAGTATAGGAGACACACACTCCCTGTCAATGCATATGACAGCCTTCCGAGGTGGTGAGACAAGAGCTGTGCCCGCTGCTGTATGGTCTCCCATGGCACCTGTGCTTCAGGTATGGGGGGGTTGGCAAGGCTTGTTGAGTCGTCGCCGCGGTCGTGGGGCCTCTAGACACCAGGAAAAGTACGTTGCTACAGGGATGAGGGTAAGGGGGTGCCATTAGACACTAAGGAGGTATTTTATGATACCAGGGCTGGTGATCGGAGGGTTGGGGGGAGCACAAGGCACCAGAGATGATTTTACTGACACTAGGGCTAGTAATCAGAGGGCAGGGGGACACTGGACACCAGGGACATTTTTTATTTTACCTAAGACGGCACTCGATGGACGGGGGTGCCACTAGGTGCCAGGGGGCCGGTATGCTCCCCCAACCCCCAACTTGGTTGTTGGCTGCAGTGGCTTGAGCAGCCACTAGGGTTGCCTACAGTAGGTTGGTGTTTTGCATGTTGTAACAGTGGTGTACAAAGTGGCCTGCAGTATTCCTCTTGTGCAGCTTAAATGCACTGAATATTGCACTGCACAGGTATTTCTGTCGCCGCCCCTCAATTTGTCCACTGCATAAATTTTTTTGTTTTTGCATAGGCTAACCCCGTTAGCACGTGCAAAAGCCCCCTTTGAATATTGTGCACAGGTGCAAACTCTGGGCAAACAGGGTAAAATCACTTTGACTGGGTAGAGTTTTGAATATCTGGCCCCAGGTGACTCAAATGAGAGCATGCAGAAGGTAAGGGGATGCTGAAGGATGTCTGGTGCATATGCGTGCCACAGCACACATTCGTGCTTGCGTCACTGCAAGCAATGCCCCTTAGAAGAAAAATAGGAAAAAATGGACTGCTCCATGGCGGTACCCCCCATTGGCTTTCACATGACCGACGTGGCTTACCACTCACCACATTGTGGTCCTGGGTAAGTGGTGGCTAACTAGTAAATCTGTGAGAACGTCAGTGATGAGATGAGGGGGGTGTTGCCTGGCTGAGCTGAGAAGGTAGAATGAACTATTAAATAAAGGCCTAAAAAAGTAAAACTCCCTTACATTTTAAATGTAAATAAACATTCTTTCCTCTCTTGATTCTTGCAGACATAAACAGAAAATAAAGTAGTGTTCACAAATGGATAAAAATCGAGACTTTGGCTGCCTATAAGTGAAGCCACTGATCTACAGTGATTAAAATAATACAATTCCATTTTGCAAGACTTGAAATTCCTTGAATTGCACCAATGATTGTTAGTTTAATTTCTGTATTTTACCGGGATTCTACTGTCATTCTTCAAGTTGTGTATAAATAAACAGAATGAAAGAAGGCTCAATATACTGAGCATTAAGTGAAGCAAACTGAAACTAGTACAGGAAGCAATTATAAGAAAAACACAAGTTTTGTAGATTTACTGATCTGGTATAAAATGCCAAATTCTGTGAAATTCTTTGTTTTTACTAGTGTTCAGGCAGTTCAAATGCTGGAATTTTACCGAGTTTTCTTGTAAAAATTGAAAACCAGTGGCCTTGCCTTTAACACCTTTTGTTGTGTGTGAGGGGGAAGAATATTCTGCCAGAGGTATTCTGCAGACATTTTAATTCCTGTATTCCCTAATAAACAATCCATCTGTTGAGTGTGTGGATTGATAGATGGGGAGGGACTACTTTTTAATAGTTACTTTTAACCCGGACTGTCTTGCAAATTACAGACCTGTCTCTAATCTGCCCTTTGTGGGTAAGGTTATTGAATAGGGTGTCGCTTTGCAACTCTAGGACCGTCTTACCACCCGGAAGCTGCATAGTACCGAGGCGGTGCCTGTCCCGGTACTTAATGACCTCCTGATGGCAAGGGATCGGAAGAGCCATTCATTGTTGGTTCTCCTTGATCTCTCCGCAGCATTTGACACCGTGGATCATGGGGTGTCGCAGGAGCACCTTTGGCTGATCTATGGATTATCTGGCTCAATCCTCAGTTAGTTCTACTCTTTCCTCACGAGCAGGTCACAGAGAGTGGTATCGGGGAATTTTTTCCTTGGCCCCTTTCCCCCTGACCTTTGGGGTGCCGCAGGGCTCTGTGCTGTCCCCCTTGTTGTTCACGGAGTATATGCTGCCATTGGGGGACATTATAAGGTGGTATGGGCTGAGTTTTCACTGCTACCCAGATGATACTTGGCTATGCATGTCCTTTGTGCCCGGGCAGGATGATTCCGTCTTGGTCTTCAACAACCGCCTCACCGAGATTCAGGATTGGATGAGTGCCAGCTGGCTAAGGTTGAATCCAGATAAGACTGAGGTGTTGGTTGTGGACCCTGGTCGTCGGGTAGAAGGGGCCTCTCCTGCTCAGCCGTCTGGGCTATTGCTAGGGGGCATTCAGTTGAGGTCCTCTAAATGGGTGTGAAACCTGGACGTTATTTTTGATGGTGAGCTGACGCTTAAATCACAGGTGTCGGCCATCATCAAGTTCTCATTTTACCATCTGAGGAATATCGTCCGGGTAAAACACCTCATTCCACCTGATGACCTTCTGACTCTGGTCCATGTCTTTATGACCTCCCGCCTTGACTACTGCAATGCCCTTTACCTAGGACTCATGGGAGTGGACATCCACCTCTTGCAGCTGGTGCAGAACGTGGCAGCCAGGCTGTTGACTGGCTCATCTCGATCTAGCCACATCACGCTTGTGCTCCATGAGCTGCAGTGGCTGCCAGTGCAGTGGAGGATCACCTTCAAGGTCAGCTTGCTGACCTATAAGGCCCTACACTGACAGGGACTGCATTATTTGCAAGACCTCCTGTGTCCCTACCACCCTCTTCACTCCACTGATGAGGAATTGCTAGAGGCTCCCAGGGTCCGTTTAAAGACCTGAGGGGCAAGATCCTTTACATTTATGGCACCGACCCTATGGAACTCTCTACCTCGTCAGGTTAGGGAGTGCCTGTCCACCAAGACGTTATAGACGGCCCTAAAAACCTACCTGTTTGGACTGGCTTTTTTTAGATGTATATTAATGGGTATTGCTGCCTGTTTTACTGTGGTTTTAATATTTATTGCAGTCTTCTGTATTTTATGTACAGGCGCTCTGATATTTGAAAAACGCTTTTTATAAATAAAGTGACTTGAAAGAAGAAAGTACCTTTTTTAATTTAACAAACTGACATTTTTTGTTTAAGTTGCTCCTCAGTTGACTCATTTTACGAGTGCGATAAGATACTTCAGGGTGTGGGTTTGACTAGATAACTGCCCTTCAAGAGCTGTAATGCCCTCCTCCACCTGTGGCATCAGGCCTCACTACATGCCTGGGTTGGCTATTATGCCAGCCCTATCCCACACCCTGTTGTGTCTTTTTGCTTGGGTACAGACTATCTCTTGTTGCTTCTAACAGTCATTGTGCTTAACATGCCTTTTTAGATGTTCTTACTCCGAATTGGATCATTCAGAATTGACTTGCTCTTACAGTTCATGCATGTTGTACTGTATTTATACAAGTAGATGAAGCATGGAAAAGTAAATGGCACTTTTCAGAGCACTGGATTGTGAAATAGGAGCTCTTGGGTCTGAATCCCAGCACAACCACTGCCTCACTGCAGGACAGCAGATCCTAGAGCAGATCACTTACTCACCCTGTGCCCTGATGCCTTCACAGCTGTAGCACTAGACAACAGCAGGACATCACTGAAAAACCAGGCGCTTCATCTCAGAACAGCTAGCATGGGTAAATAGATTATAAAAGAAAATGAAAAAGTCCTAATTCTAAAAATGGACAAAAGGACCATAGATACCGTTTCAATAAACACTGTCAAATAATAGTAGTGTTATGTTTCTGCAAAGGGTCATGATGTAAAGTTTAAAAAAGCATATTGCTAACACTTTAAGTTCCAGCGAAGAGTAATATAGCACGTCTTAGAGTAATGTAGCATGTCTTGAAAAAATGTTAGCATAATAAATTAAAGTTGACTCCACGGGCAGTGTGTGTTAACTCCACTGGATCACTGTACTTCAGAAATGTGTTCTGAGGATGAACTGTCTGAGTATGCTGGAAAGAAGTTTGGTCTAGAATGAATACATTAAAGAAAGGCATAACTTTTAGAGAGCCTATAACTTCATAAGCTGTCATGGGTGTGGGCTGGCTGTCAGTGACGCTTGTAGATGAACACTTTCTTTCTTTCCTGACTGATCAAACTGTTGCTAAAGTTAATTGCCAGATGCTAAGAACTAGACCTGTTAATCATTATAGTGTTCATTTGTCTTTTGAGGGCATATGCCTTCTTCACCTGAACAAACTGACACAGCAACGGGCTTTGGAGAAATGGTCACAGCCATGTATTTATTGATAAAATCAATTGTCCATTTATACAATTGCTAGCGTTCTCTGAGCAGCTAGGTAACCTTGGAAGGCATCTAGCTCCCCATGGAGCACTAGATCATTGATGGTCGACCTTCCCTCCCAGGAGAGGGCCACCTTACCATCAACCCGGACCCTGCGAGGGACAACAGTCTCCGGGGCATAAGGGATGACTCTGTGACTGGCTGCAGCTAGCTCCTCCCCCGTCAGAGGATCCGCCATGCCGTGGTACCCTGCCTGAAGAGGGTGCCCTACGGACACCATCCGTCAGGCCCGCCCTCCTGTCAGCCTCAGAGAGATCTGGCTGGTCAAGACACATGATCCCCTGTTACCCCCTCCACAGCATTCCAAGTCTACCAAGCAGCCAAAAGGTGAGCTTCACCACTCACCCCCCACAAGCACCTCACGTCAATACTCTCACCACTACCCATTGTATGTCATTCAAAAACTAAGTCTAATCCTTTCTCTGATAGATGTACACAATCTCTGCTATACAGATCAGGCTGTTTCACAGACACTTCCAGGTGCGCTGCTATGGACCCCCCCCCACCATGGAATCCATAATTGGTCTCATGGCTGCATTCTGCAGCCAGCGCACTTTCTGTATTGCCCTCATGTTCAGGGCGTGCTGCCACTGCTGCCGCTGCACCATGTCTGACCAAATTATATGCACCTGGAGCCACCATTGCTTCACTCTTGCCAGGTCCTGCCTGACCGTCTCCTTAAGCTCCCTCGCATACATAACCCCCAGATCATTTCCTCCCAAGTGAAGGATTAAAACATCTGGCTGCCCCCTCTCTTGGGCTTTTGCTTGCAGTGTTGCGATCAGCTCATTTCATCGCATCCCGCGCTGCCCCAGCCAATGCATCTCTGCCCTCTCGGGTGCCAGGAACAGGTTCTTTCCTCCGGGATACTGCCTCGCCCTGCAAGCCACCCAATGGATGTATGAGTGGTCACAAATCTAGATCTGCTCTGCTCGGGCCGAAACACCTGTCCAAACAAAGCAAAAGAGAGTTATAACATGTGTGGCCTTATGTACCTTTCAAAAGCCTGCGACTTCCATCTACCCAACGCTTGTATTGCCCCATCTGGTCCGCCCTGACATGTGATGCTGTTTCAGTCCTAAAGGAGTGTATGTTGTAGTGTTCTGCCGGGATGCCCAGCTGTTGCAAGGTCTTTTGCAGCATGTGCCTAAACTGGTACGTTGTTAGGGGTCCACCCTCTCCATGATGGAAGAAGCCCCCCCCAATTGCCCGGAGCTGAGTTATATAATCCTGTACCCATGCT
The DNA here is from genome assembly GCA_016271365.2 of Neoceratodus forsteri. NCBI lineage: Eukaryota > Metazoa > Chordata > Ceratodontiformes > Ceratodontidae > Neoceratodus > Neoceratodus forsteri. Next base: position 1,797,628,609 of record CM057455.1, on the reverse strand, counting down.
CCCACATCCCACTGGAGCCCATGGGGCACCCCTAGCTGGTACCACTGCCCACGGGCAAGTTGATTGGTCTTGCTTTTATGGATGCGGACAAAGACTCCAGACATTGTGACCTCCATGTCCACCTCTGCCAGCGCTACTGATCTCCCAGTAGCCTTGCTAGGCTGCATGAGCTCCGACACCCGGAATGCCCCGCAAAATGCTACCAAGTACACTGTCCAGAACAGCCTTGTCTCATCAGGGGATGGGCATACCTTAGGCAACTCGTCCCAGATCTGCTTGAACATGGCAGGGCTGATAGGTCGTCTGTTGTCCGTACCCCTCGGGGTTGGCCTTGCCCAACCTCCCAGCATCTTCCTAAGGGCAATTGCCCTTGTAGAGTCAGGGAAGCCCTTGACTTTCTGGAACCAGGCAATGCCAGCAATGTGCTGTTCGACTGTTGCCCGGGTGACCCCTGCACATTTTTTGATCAGCACTTATTCTCACAGCTGTGCAACTGGGATCAGCCATGTCGTTGCCCACTCTTGACCGTGTTGGACCTCCAAAGAACAGTTGACTCCCCTCTGGTACACTATACGCGTCCTAGGTGCAAGGGCCTTCTCAATCAACTCCCAGGCCTCTGGGTTATCAACTCCCATAGGAATGGCGGGACTTCCCTGGGCTGTTGGTCTGCTGTTGTTGCCAATTCTTGGAACCTCTGCCACTGTAAATGAGAAAGAGTGTCAGCAATGCCATTTTCAATACCTGGTACATGCTCTGCCCTAAAGGTAATATTCAACATCAGACACTTGAGGACAAACACCCGCATGAGGTTGCCCATCGGGCCCTGCCCCCCAACTGTTTGTTGATGGCATACACCACTCCAGTGTTGTCAGACTTGAATGTGATGTGCTTGCCCCGCAGTACATCCCCCCAGATCACCAATGCCATGACAATGGGGAAGAATTCCATCACCATTCTCTGCCTCGTGATGCCTTGTCTGATCCACTCTGGAGGCCACTGTCCTGCATGCCACTTTCCTTGCAGGTAAGCCCCAAAACCCAAGCCCCCCGAGTTATCTGTGAAGAGTTCTCATTCTTCACTGGACACCAGCACCGGCCACATCGACATCCCATTGAAGCCTTGCAGAAATGTCTGCCAAATGCCTAGGTCCGCCTGCATTGCCGCTGTGACCCGGATTCTATGGTGCGCTTTTGTACAGCCCGCCCCAGCGCCTGCCAGGTGCCTCATGCATGTCCTGCCCATGGGCTTTACCTGGCAGGTGGAATTGAGATGGTCCACTAGTTGCTGGAGCTCCCGTAATGTGACTTTCTGCGCCCTCATCACTGCGTCCGGCCGGGTGCACAAGACTGCCAGCTTGTCTTGAGGGAGCCGGAACATTTGCTCCCTCGTGTCAATCTCGATCCCCAGGAAGGAAAGCCTTGTGCATGGCCCTTCCATCTTGTCCTGGGCTAGTGGTACACCCAGCTCAGTGCACACCTCGTGGAAAGCCGCCATGATATGCGTGCATTGCCCCGAGCCAGCCCTCCCCACAAACAGAAAGTCATCCAAATAATGAACCATGTGGTCGACTTTGGCTTTCTGTGCCGTGGCCCAGTGCAGGAATGTGCTGAATTGCTCAAAAACCGCACATGCCACCGCACACCCCATGGGCATGCAGTTGTCCATATAGTAGAACCCATCAGATTTCATGTCCAGTAGCTCCCTATCTGCTGGGAACACCGGCAACAGCCAGAATGCTGATTCTATATCAGCCTTCCCCAGCAATGCCCCCTTGCCCACCCAACGCACCACCTCCACTGCCCTGTCGCACGAAGTGTAATACACCGTGGTGTCGACTAGGTCGATGTAGGCATGACTGACTCCCCTTCTGGGTATGACAGGTGGTTTATCATTCTGAACTCACCTGGCACCTTCTTGGGAACTAGGCCAATGGATGACACCCTGAACCGTGGGCACGGGGGAGAGGAGAAGGAGCTGCTGATCTGACCCGCGGTCAGCTCTTTCTGCAGTTTGCCCCACATGACCTCTGGTCGCTGCTTGGCAGAACGTAGGTTGTCAGCCTCGTATGCCCTCCTTGGGCCTTGGTAAGGTATACGGAACCCCTCCCTGAAACCATCTGCCAAAGAGCTATCGGCCACCCTGTCTGGGTAGTTGACCAACCACCCTTCAGTAATTTCAGCCTTGACTGGTGTTGGCAGCCTTTTTTCCTCCCTTCTGAAAGGGATGAAAATTGTCCGCCTTCCCTGCCCCTGTCGCCTTCCCACACTGTTGAAATGAGTGTGGTTTCCCGCACGCCATACACTCGTGCTTGTATCGACAACGCTCAGTCTTGCATGACCCCTGGTTATAGCTGAAATAATGCCCTTTCCTGCCCCTCCTTTTTCCCCATTACCCCATTGATGACCTTTTTTGGTGATGGGGGGGGGCCCCTCACCAGGAAACCACTTTCTGTGTGTTGAATCCCTTCCCCCAAATCGATCGTCCACAGCAGCAGGAGGTCCAAGACCACCCATGATCGTGCCATGTCCATCTCTTTTCTCCTCCGATACTCCTAGTCATATTCTAACTACCCCCCGCCTGGCTTACTAGCGTGCATGGTCATTATTCTATTAAAGTATTCCCACAATCCGTCAGCTTTCCCCAGGCTGTCCTGGGTAAGGATCCCTGCATAAATTGTGAACCCTGCAGCCCAGTTCTCCCATGTTCACCGCACAGTTGCTTTCCTTTTCTGTTCGACTCCGTCACCCCCTCCTTGTCTTTTTTTTTTTTTCTTTTTCCGGCTCTTTTAGCTGGTTTAGAAGGGCAAAGATGTCAACGTATTCTTCGTTGATTATCTGTTTCCTCATCTTGTCCGGCAAGTGCGACCCAATGGGCTCCGCCAAGGATAGAAAGCTCACTGACCCTTGCTCTGGCCTTGGTGGTGGCGCAGATGCCACTCCTGCTCTGGCGGCCCGGATCCCTGCTACGGCCGGGGCCACCTGGGCCACTCCTGGCCGCACCCTGTTGGGGTCTGCCAGTAATTCCAGCAACCGTTCAAGCTTCTGCTCCACACCTGATTGATCCAGGTTTCCCACCGGAGGCCACATGTTGGGCTTCCCCCGCCCTTGGGGTATCGCCATGGCCACACCCCCGAGCCCTCCCACTGGTTGGCTGACCCAACCCCCAAGGACTGGCTGCTGTGGGACCCATGGCCTGGCACTCCCAGCTGAGGCATTTGCTTGTGGCAGGATGTGTTGACCCTGCCCCAATTACTCACGAGTCCGCAAGCTTGCCTGCGGCGGTGCTGGCTGGCCCACTGGAAGGCCCCCCGGCAGACCCAGGCTTATGGGTGCCGATGCCTCCATTTCCTTCCTGTGCCCTACCAGCACCTTTTCCATAGCATCCCCACTCTCTGCCCCGTTTCGTCTGGCACCCCCTGTTCCTGTTGGAGGCGCCACCACTCCTAAGTAGAGCCCTCAACTCCTCAGCTGACAGCTGATCCAACTCTGGCATAACCGCTATTTGGTCCGCTGCTGCTGCTTCTTGATCAGCCCTCTTCCTTCATGCTTTTTTCTGAGGAGGAGGAGGAGGGTGCACCAGTGTCTCATCTGGACTGGGCTTCAGCTTCTCTGGCTCTTGCCTGGATGTGCCCGGCACCCCCGCCGGAGACACAGGTTCAGCAGGCAGGGTCAGCGGTGCCAGGTTCTCCAGCTGCTTCCCCAGGTTGGCCTTCTCTGGGTTCTTGGGTTCTGGTGAGGGCAGCAGCCCGGAGGTCCCTGCTCCCCATCTTACGCCTCCTCCTGATCAGCGCCTCCCCATGCCTTACCCTTGCCATGCAGGGGCAGCCAGCTGCTGTTCAAGATCTCCGTTCATCTTCACGATATGCCTGCAAACAAACAAATAACGGCCACTCTCCCCTTGTAGTGCTTAAGCTGACGCTACTGCCACCAACATGGGTCATTGACCGTGGGACATTTTAACCCCCCCTTTTTTTTAATAGCTAGTACTTGCTCTTGGCAACCTAGGAGCCCCATAATGAAGTTAGTCAGGCCCACGCTTTATGCCAGAAGGGCCTGTGAAAACCCTCAAATAATTTTAATCTTAGCAAACCATCAGACCTACAATGCCGAATATAAACCCATAATATAATGTTTCTAAACACAATAAACTTAGTGAGCAGTCTATAAGCACTTACAGGTTGTAAATTCCAACTCATTGCAACCCCTTGCTTTATTTGTTAGGGTGGGATGTTATTATCCTGCTGGCATTCAGGAACTGCTTTCAATCTTACTGAGTAACTGATATCCCAAGGTTATGGCGGCTCCACCATTAAACTCTGAGAAACCCCTAAGTCTGCGCCCAGGTATGGGTACAGTAACTACCCCAAATGCCATTTACCCCACCTCTAGGCTGCAGCCAGCACATGAATTGCTTGATTCTAAAAGTGGTCGTCCAGTGAACTTTTACCCGAAATATCTCCCAGTAAACAATTTGCTTTCTTCTTACAGTTGGCCAGCTGGATGGGCCTGCAAGGTATCCCAGACCTAGGCTCTAGGCCTGATCCCCCACCAGGCCATGCGGTCTACCGGCCCAATCCAAGCCCTCACCTCTTGTTTGCTGTTGGTGCTATGACAATAAATTACCTTCACTAAATTACTTTCACTTGATAAGAAACACTAGAAACAGCTAAAACTACAGCACAGTCATAATTCTGATTATTTAGATAAACTGTCCGGCTATCCGGCCTCCAGGCTGTCCCCACCCCATTCTTTTCAGTAATTAAATAATCAGCAACATTAGCCGGTCCTGTAACGCATCTGTGTTTCTTGTGACAACCAGGACCACAAAATGATTGATTAATATCCGCAGTATCAAAGTTCCCCTTATGAGATTCTAGTCTCTTCTACTACTTTTCCCCACTGGGAATTCTTTTTGTTATATGCATCAAACCAACAGAAAGTTACTAGTATTGACCTTCTTCATCAGCCAGAGTTAACTGTGTCCATAACTTTTAACAGAAATCACAATGTTAACAACAGTGCTGTATGTAAATGTTAAATTCTTTTGACTTGCAAATACCTCACCAAAACCATTTACCTTCTGTAGCTTTCAGTAGAGGTATGTGAAATGATCACAGACATTAGTGCTATATGTAAATGTTAAATTCGCGACCTGGGACACAAAGGAATGAGGAAGAATTCCTCCTGTGCAGCCCCTCTTAAGGATCCTGGCTCCTCCCTGTCCCTGGCCACAAGCTCCCTCCCTCCTGGGAACCTATCCCCCTTCTGGGGGGTCCTACCTGGGTCCCTACTGTTCAGGTGTCTCAGGCCCTGCCCCCAGACAAAGCCCCGCCTGCTGCGGTACCTTGCAGGATCCTCCATAAACAGTGAAAATCCACTCTGTGTGTATGTGTGTGTACAGTATAGACATACTGTATATAATATTATTTATATATACTGTGTATATAAATAATTATAAGCACACACACACTGCTCTGAAACTAGAAAAAAAAATGTAAGTGATGTTTATTCTCTTTTCTTTGTGCGTTTTTGGTTTGAGTTTCTGTTGAATAAACTACAGTAGTACAAGACCAAGTTAATCATATGAAACTTCATCATAGTAGTGAACCAAATATGCCAGCTCAGTACAGATTATGTAGTTTCTTTTTTTTCCAAGATTTTTATCCCCGCCCCACGCTGACTGACCCCCTTCCACTGGACCCCCCAGCCCCATCTCCCCCATTGTCCACCGGGACTCACCTCAATGGACGGAGGTACCCAGCTAGCCAGGTGTGGAGCCTGCAGGGGATCGGTGTCATCCTGCCGGTCGGCACCATTTTCCTCCAGTTATTGCCCACTCCTGCCATGGCCACGTGTACACATGTGGAGGCATGCCATGCTGCAGATCCGCAGCGCCCTCCCTATTCTGTGCCACTCACCTACCTGCACTACCGTCAGGCCTCCACCTGGGGGCAGCTGTACTGCGGGGAGTGATGAAGTCCCTCCCGGAAGAGGAAAGGTGCCTTTTCCGCTGTTCAATCTTGCTCCCTCACTCCTTCCCCTGGCCGACCTCCGATGGCTCAGGCTCATTTCCAAACTGGGGTCACCAGCATAGTGCGAGGTGTGGCGTCCAGTGCCTAATCCCTCAGCGCCACCAAGCCAGTCTCAGATTCTGTAGTTTCGTAATCTTATTTATGAAATGAATAAGAAAAATTAAGTTGCTGGTTTGGCTAACAGGCTCTCCAAGGTGGTGTGCCATAGGAATTGGGAAGTGGAAGGAGTTGGCTGGCCACCTTGTCGGGTTCAAATTACGGCCCCTTCCAATTAAGTACAGATGCAACATTGAACTGTAAAAATCTCAAGGATTTACTTTCACCAGCATAAGGTATGTAATAATATATGTGATGCCACAATTAAAAAAACTCAGTAAATCACTTTAATAGTTACATGACACAATTAAAAAAGTATTGCTCATAGTTTTTATGTTTAGTATTCATTTGTTGACCATGAAAAATTCCCCTCTTAGCTTTACTTGCTTCCTGCTTACCAAGGAAATCTCTGCAGCTTACCTTTCTACAGATATAATTGAGGTTCTGATTCCACATGAGACGTGTGTGTGTGTGTGTGTTGGGACATTATCATTATAGCAGTGGAACTGTTCAGAGTTTTGTGGTCCTGTCTTTTATGATAAACATTACATCTGTTCAGTGTGGATGTAACAATCTCCTTCTGCTGCTGGAGGGAGAAAGCTGTTTTACAGTGGGTGCCTGGGTTTAGGACTTACTATCTTGTGTCAGCCCAGCGAGCATAGTTAAAAGGGCTGCAGAAGCAATGTTGGCAGCCATAGGCCTATTAGCCTTACGTCCCTGTGCAGTAAACCAACAGAGAAATTGCTAAAAAAAACTGTTTAGACCAGGAAATCAGCTCCTTGGGGTTGTTTGACAGTTGCCAACGTGGCTTCAGATATGGTTTATCTTGTACCACCAATCTGATCTCGTTGTATAATAAGATCACTATAAGCTTAGATAATGGCATTTCTGTCAGTGTGATTCTGCTGGACTTGGGGAAGGCATTTGATGCTATCCCACACAATCTCTTGGTTGAAAAACTGAAAAATAGGGGCATCAGCCATGATACAGTTAGATGGGTAGAACACTGGTTATCAGACCGCACCCAGTGCGTTAGGATTAATGGTCATTTATCTGATGAAGGCATAGTCAGTAGTGGGGTCCTGCAGGGGTCCATGTTGGGCCCAACCCTGTTCGGCCTTTTTATAAGTGACATGCATCGAAATATTAATAATTCAGCATCAAAGTTTGCGGATGACGCTAAACTGGGAGGCGAGGTGGACACTCCTACAAAATACCAGATTATGATCAACAATTTAAAAACTATCCGGGATTGGGCAATAAACTACAAAATGAGATTTAATTCAGATGTGTGTACAGTATTGCATTTTGATAAAAACAACCCAATATACCAGTATTATTTAAATAATGTACAACTACGATCTGTCAATAAAGAAAGAGACTTAGGAATAATAATAAATAACACGCTATCATTCCTTTAATCACTGTAAAAAAATTACACAATCCGCTAATAGATTAATATGATCTGTAAAACGTACACTGATGTCTAGGAGCAACCATTGTCCTCTGCCACTCTATAGGACTTATATAAGACCTCATTTGGACTTTGGCTCTCCTGTTTGGAACCCCCACCTAAGGCGAGATATTGACCTGGTTGAGAGGACTCAGAGACAGTCAACCAAGTTAATATATGGGATGGGGACCATGAGCTATCGGGAGAGATTAGGAGAGACTGGATTGTATACCCTGGAGGAGAGGAGAAGAAGGAGTGACCTACTTCTGATGTTCAGTATATTAAATAATCCAGATTTAATGGCACAGTGCGGACTAGAATGTAACATTAGGACCACTGACCTGAGGTCACATAATATACAACTGGTCGTCCAAAAAGCAGATTCAAATGGAAGAAACAACTATTTCGCAAAACGTGCTGCTCACTCATGGAACAGATTACCCCAAGAGCTGGTTAATAAAAGATCTTTTAGTAGTTTCAAAAACAGGCTTGACAAATGTATGTTGTTGAAACATAACAAACATTAATCCCTCCACTAGGAGCGGGAGGCTGTCTAGATGGGGCATCAGCCTTCTTTTGTCTTACTTGACCAGGTAACCTAGTAACTGGGTGGTGCTTAGAGTAGAAAAGGAGGGTGCGTGCTTATAGTAGAAAAGGAGGGTGTTCTTGTGGTGTCAGTGGGTTAAGTTATTTGAGGGCGCTGGGGCAGGTTCAGGAGCAAGCATAGGAAAGGCTCAGAGCAGCAGTGTTCAAGAACAGCTATGCCAACCAATCTGCAGAACTCAAGTGAGGCTTCCAGAGATGGCATTAATTGTTCACAGCTAGGAGCTGTAGTGCCTGAAGCAGATCCTAGGGAATGTGGATTGAGGGACATTTCATGATAGTGTGCCAGTAGAGAGAAGGATGTAAATGGATCACCAGGATGGTGAGGAAACCCAGAGAGGTTTCCCTCAAAGGAAACAACCCGATGGCCTCCGGGCCTGGGGTTGACTCCTTGAAAACAGTGGGGGGAGCCCTGGTGGGGGATGAAGTTGGATTGCCATGTAGATGGTTCAGCACATGAAGATGAAAGCAGGTCCCGAGCAGGAAGGAAAACTGCCAGGTAAGCTTGGAGATCCTCGCGCATGAAGATGGCCTGAAGGGCCATGGCTGTTGGCATGGGCCCAGAATCACTAATGGCTCTGTGTAGTTGCTAGCTGATTGGCACCATGCTCACACTAGGTCAAGGGAGAGTTGATGTGTGGCATTGCAGGAAGGCAATGGGACCCCAATGACTTTGCCTTTGAAATGCAGTAAAGTGGGGCATGAGCATCTGCATCTTTCACCGCTGAGGCAGCATCAACAGAACAAGAGGAAATGGAAAGAGCAGTAAGTGTTTAACAGTTTACACCACAGAACTGGAAGAGGGAGTTTTTGTAAAAGTTCATCTTAAGTAATAGTTAATCAGAGGAGGGATCCTCATTTCTTTTGACACATGTAAATAGGTAAGGAACAGGGAGTATCAAGGTGTAAACACACAAGATGGAGCAAGTTATATTACTAGGACAAACTTGTAGCCGCTGAAAGGTGACAGGGTGACCATGCATCCCAGCAAGAGGCTGCAGTTGAAACTCATTGGGATCCTTGGGTGTCTTTAAAGTGGTACTACAATAAAATATTTGAATTTAATTTTAAATCTGGGTGAGTGGTCCCTATTTCCTTTGATGTTTTCATGTGGCCTAATAGGAACTGACTTCTCCCTGAATGTAGTTCTCTTCACCTGACAGTACTGTTGATGGTTCTGGATTCCTTTGTGGAGTTTGGAATTCGGCCATACTGAGACCAGCCTGAGCCTGAGGTCTGGATTTACTTGGAACCCAAGGGAAACAACTGTACATTGCACTGAAAGAGGAGTGGGAATTGTACATTGTGCTGAAAGAAGAGTAGAAACTGTATGTTGACGTGAAAGAGCAGCAAGAAAAATGGAGACTCTGAAAGAGGAGTGTGTGTGGGGGGGGTGAGAAAGGTAGGATGCAGATGCACTGTAATTACGTTCAACACATTGAATTCTGTGCATTGTTTATGAAGGCAGATGATAATTCAAGATCCAAAAATAATAAAATAAGCCTTAAATGCAGGACATCTATATGTACTGGAGTTGCAACGGCCCATCCATAACACTAGAAAGTCTCAAGGCAACAGATGTTTCTAGTGTCTCTTCTAGGGCTCAGTCCACAAGGCAGCTTCCTTGCCTAGGTCTCTCTCACTTCTGGATGGAATCTACTGAGCAGGAGACCTCATTCCTTCTCTGGCTTGAGAGGAGTGAGCTAGGCTACCTCAAGTCAGGCTGAAGAGGTCTGTTATACCTGTTCTGGAGCATATAATCTGCCCCTTCTTAAAATTAGCAAATATTCAGGCTTCAGTATCTCAGTATAACCAAGTAAAATAGGCATACACTACAGAACACCTGATTTCAAGCACATAAGGGAACAATATTAAAAACAGCAGTACAAAATGTTCAGCAAGCTTAATTTGTAATATTAGTTAAACCAGGCAATTTTACTGACAAGACAAAAAGCATTGGGGGGGGGGCCTACTGTAAACAAAGTAAAGGAGCAAACTTGTAGCCATGACAATTGCTCTAACTTTCTGCAAACTGCCTAAGAGCAGTATTTCTAGTAATACCCTATCCCAGCTGCACTTAAAAGCATACTAGGGAAAAAAAGCAGGAAAGTATGTAAGAGTAGATTGATTGCTTACAGGTGGTCATCCTGCAGTCAGAAAAGAAACAGTTTTGCACTATAGACTTTGGGAAAGAAAATAAAAGGTACAGAAATTATGCTGCTGGAAGGTTTCTATTTACTCCACTGGTGGTTTCCTTACTTTATTTCTTTCAGGGCAACAGGAAAAACGGGAGCAGGGAGTTAACCCTGTCACATACCCCTCCATTTAAAAGGGAACCAGTTACCTGAGGAGATCTGACTGCCTAACATACATCATGACTCAGAAGAAAAAGTGGTATCCACAGTATACATTATTCTCTGGAGTCTCCTGTCAGGTGGTAATATCCACCTTGCAGACACATGGAAAGTACAAATCATCAGTCTCCATGTACAAAACAAGCATCAGTCAATATTTTCATTCTAACCAAACAGTTAATTTTCTGCCTCAACACCTGCACCATGTCAAGATAAGAAATCTGCTTTCTAACATTGAGAACCATCCTTGTGAACCACGCTAAACTTGTATGGTTGAAGTGCAAGATACCATTGAGTGATTCTAGGATTTTTATCCTCCATTTGTTATATCTAGCATAGTAGATTGTGGTCCGTGGCTAGCGTGACTTCTATGCCCCATTTGGCTGCTAGGCATTCTTTTTCTATGGTCGAATATCTTGTGTCACATTCATGTAACTTCTGACTTATGTAGAGGATGTGATGTTCTTCCCCTTTTACCTCGTGACATAATACTGCCCTAAAACCTACTTTTGATGCATCAGTCTGCACCACTAAAGATTTTGAGAAGTATGGGCTTTTCAGCACTGGTGCTGAATGCAGAATAGCTTTTAGTGCCCTCAATGAATCATCACAGGCTGGTGACAATGCAACTTTGTTGGTGTTATATTTTTTCATTAGGTCAGTAAGAAATGCAGCTATGTCAGACAAATTGGGCACAGACCTCTGGTAATATTCAGTCAGCCCTAAAAAGGACTGAATCTGCTTCTTGGTCTGGGGTATTGGGCAGTTAGCTACTGCCTTGATCTTGGACACCTCAGGCTCAACACACCCATTACCCAGAATATAACCAGAGACCTCCTTCATTTGCTGTTACAAACATTTTGCCGGGTTTGTGGTCAGACCTGCTTGCTTAATGGTTTTGAGTACCTTGGTCAAATGCTGTATATTGGTTTCCATGTTAGCTGACCTCATCCTCTGTGTGTGTAGCACAGTATTGCATATGGAGGCTGAGTAACTGGTTCATAAGGCACTGAAAAATAGCAGGGATACCAGGAAGTCCAAAGGGCATTGTATGGAACTGATAAAACCTGACTGGGCTAGTGAAGGTGGTTTTCTCATTCAAAGCCTTGTCCAAAGGGATCTGCCAATATAACCCTTGGTGAGATCCAATGTTGTGATGTACTCTGTGTTACCCAGTTGATCTGCCAGCTCGTCAGTACAAGGCATAGGATAGTCATCAACTTTGAAACATTGTTTAACCTCCTGAAACCTAGGCAGACGCATATCCCTCGCTACATTTTAAGTACTACCACCATGGGAGGTGACCAGGAACTAGTGGAAGGCTCAGTTATCCCTAGTGTCTTCATTTTCGGTACCTCCATAATGACTTCTTCCCTTATCTTACTGGGCAAACGATAGGGTTTCTGCTGAATAGGATTTGTCTGTACTACGGTTATGGAATGAATGACTTCCTTGCTACACCAGGCACAGATATAAAGGTGTCACTAAAAACTCTTTGAAGATCAGTGACATTTGCCAGCTGGGATTCTTCTATGGATGGGTGTACTAGGGCACTATTAACCAGGCTGTCTTTTTCTAGTCGGGTGTGTGCCTTGTCAGAGTCATCTCTCTGGTTTCACTTTCGGGGATTACCATTGGGTTCTGCCTTCTTCCCTGCATACATGAAAGATTTTCTTATGCTGCTTTTTATCTGGGGTCTCTATTTTGTAGTCCACGCAGCAGTAAAAATAGATCCCCTTCCTCGAACCCTTTCTGTCCCACCCCCATATCATACTGTTCTTTCTGCTCTTTGTGGTCTAGTACACAATTCTGATGAGTAGTCTCCACATACCTTACCAGTTTCTTTTGGAAATTGGCCAAATAAGTATTTTCTTCTTGGTCCTTATCTTTCTACCCTTCCCAATTTTCTTTCACCACATCTAGGGCCTTCTAGGGTTTTTACCATATAACAACTCAGATGGAGAATATCCTGTGGGTGATTGGGGCACCTCCCAGTACGTGAACAGCAGGTGTGGGAGAAACCAATCCCAATTCCTCCCTTCCTCCTGCACAAACTTCCTCAACATCTTCTTTAAATTCTAGTTGCAATGCTGTATCACCCCATCTGTCTGAGAATGATATGGGGATGTACATACAACTTCAGTACCCAGTAACCTGTATAATTCTTTAAGCATCTGGGCATTGAAATTACTGCCCTGGCTAGACAAGATTTCTCATGAAATGGTCACCTGGCTGAAAATCTTTACCAGTTCAGTGGCCACTTTTGAAGCAGTAACCATTCACAAGGGCATCGCTTCTGGGTAATTGTGGCATAGTCACAAACCACCAAAATGAAATGGTCTCCTTTTGAACCCTTCTCCAAAGGACCCACAGTGTCTATATGAATATGATCAAAAGGAGTGGTTACCAAAAGGAGGGATATTAAGTGAACCCTGTCATACTTTCCTACATCTACCACCAGCCAACACTCACTAAATGTATTGAGGCGGGCCCGGTGGCACTGAGGACTGAGGTGCTGGATGCCTTGCCTCGCGCTGTGCTGGTGACCCGGGTTCAGGAACGACCTTGGGTTGTCGGGCGCTGACATGTGGGGGAGGGTGGGAGCAGGATGGAGTGTTGGCTCTCCTCCCGGTGGGCGGGTCGCCTGCCCGTAGTCCCGCCATCACCGGATGGAGGTCTGGTGACAGGTGTAGGCAGCAACGGAGTGACAAGTAGGATGGGGCATCTTGTAGGATGTGACGTACATGTGCCTCAACACACGGGTCATGTCAGTGGTGCGAGGGCTTGGGGACTGGGGAGAAAAACCAAAAAGGTACAAACTACCTACAAAAAAATAAATGTATTGAGGAGAGTGGTACGGCGCCACACTTTTAGATGAAACTGAATCATGCAGCGTCCACCATGTTGCAGAATCCTAGACTTTACAACAGTAAAATAAAGTAAATAAAAAGGTGTAAACATGTTTTTTCTGTGTGAAAAGCCTAAGGGGGGAGAGTAAAGCTCTGGGGGTGGTGGGAAGCTGAAGATAATGACTGCTTTCTTTTAAAAAAGTGGGGCAGAGACTCTTGTATTTAATCCTTACCCTCTATTATTTTGTATGCACCTGCAACTGGGCTTCTCCCTCTTCTCTCCACATTACACTAGCCATGCCCTATCCCCCACTACTGTTTACCAGTTTGGTCTCTTACTCTGTTGTATAGCTTAAAACTCAGTGTACTTCGTAATTTGAATTTCACACAACCATGATTCTCCTACAGATATCTTGCTGCAAATTGGTTTCACACTCCACTAGCTCTCATCCTAGCTACCCCGAAAACTGATGTGCTTGGCACACTTTTTATATATATTTTTCCCCTTTCTCTGGAATTCATTACTTGTAGTTTGCTTTGCACACATTGTTGTCGCTGTACATGTTATTATTGCTGTTCCACTCCCTGCTTTATCCCCTTCCTCAGGTCAGACCTGGAAATTAGCTCCGGCTGAGTTTATCTAAGTCACCAAATTTTAAATCAGTAAATAAATATATTTAACGATTGCCTTTTTTGTTCTGAGCAAAGATAGTGCTAACTTTGGCAAGTCTCTACATTTTTCTTTTCTGGTGTTTATTGGCTTCGGTACCATTAAACCCCATACTGATTTGAATTGGGAGCAGAGTCTTAATCCTATCATTAGTTGTTGCTCTAAATGCCACAAGGCTTACCAAGTGCAAATTAAGTACAGTGTAAGAACATGTACTGTGTATTTATACTGTACCCGTGTGTAAGTACCTATGAACTTGCACTATCTTTGTGTTGTGCCTGTTAATTAGAAGCTTAGCATGAAATGCTAACACTAATTGTCCAAATGTTTATTTTGGGTTTGATCTTATTTCTCATATTTTATTTGCTTTAAAATGTGTACACATACATATAAAGTGGTGATTTTGACGGACAAGAAAGCAACTGATTGCACTGGAAACTAAAGCATTTGGATTATCCACAGACTTAGTCCAGTGTAAGTACAGATGTCCAGTGCCATCATCTCCTCCCTGTTCCAAGGCAACTGCCTCTACGGAGTGTGTGCGAAGTCCGAGAAACATTAGAGAGCACCTTTCATGGTATTGCTGTTTCCCATTCACGAAGGACACTTACCTGACTCCGAATTCTAGGGTATTAAAAAATTATTTTCTAGCGCCACATTTTCAGGAGGGAAGGGATCATATTTTGGCTCGGAGGAGCCAAGCCACTGATCCCTTCCACTTCTTGGTTTAGAGACACACCCCCTTGTTGTTCCATATTCTGGCATCATAATGTGCTTGCACGGAGTGCGCTCCATAGGCACGTTTGGAGCGCGTCCCTTACAGAAGCACATTGTGATGTCAGAATACGTAACAGTGTGGGGACGTGTCTCTAAGCCGGGAAGTGGAAGGGATTGGTGGCTCAGTTCCTCCAAGCCAAAATACGATTCCTTCCCTCCTGAAAATGCAGTGCTAGAAAAATGATTTTTTAATACCCTCAAACTCGGAATCAGGTATGGTAAGGGTCCTTAGTGGCCTTCGGGGGGTATTTTCTTCCAGAGCATGAAAGGTGCTCTTTAAGCATAAAAAAAGTTCTGCTCACTGAGCCTCCCTATGACAAGCACTTCCGAAAAAACACAGAAACTGTTTAAATAATGATCCTGTGGATTCACTTCTACAGGACCAGCACTTTAGTGTAATGCAACTGCCAGAATTCTCCTTTGCCAGAACCCCAACAGGACTGAGAAATGGAGAGTGCTAAATTTGTTGCATGGCTTGATTGAATCGTTTACAGTTTAAGAGCCCTGTGGGTGCTGTTTTTTGCAAGGATAGCTTAATGAAAAGGGCTGTACTGTTTATTCAAGTCCAGGTGAGAAAGGAGCGCTATAAGACAGGAGTGTTGCAAGATAACCAAGGTGTAAATCTCGCAGCTGACTGAGAGGTGAAGTAAGTGTTTCAGTCATGTCTTGTTAATACACAGATAGCAAGTATTCATGGCCTTTTTGGATTCAGTGGACTAGCCCGCAGCGATGCCATTTTACAGTGTCAGCAACATACAGAGTATCATGAGTGCACAAATAGTCTGCATGGTTTTGCCCTGACATATTTTTTTGTCATTACATACTCTTGCCAGGTTATTCCTTAAAAAAAAAAAAAAAAAAAAACTTGTCCTAGATGAAAAGTCCCATAGTGGATTGAAATGGAGGTACCTTAGTTTTGATGGCTGTTAACAACATAATTTTCTTGAACATTCCTACTGTAACTGCTTTGCATCAGGATAAATGAGTCCCAGTTCAATCTATAGATAGAATGCATTTAAAAAGAAACATATATCGATATTTTAAAATAATATGTCAAATAATAATAATAATAGATGGCACAGAAATATAAACAGGCCATTGCTCTAGTGATATATTGTATCTATGCATGGTATTGTGTTATCCTTTGGTATTAATCTAATTTCCCAGGGCCCATGAGAGGGTGGGGAGCCGCAGCTGCATAGGGGTCCCCAGTGTCTGAACGTTTCCCAGGGCCCAGAATTCCTCTCATGGGATCTGCTAATTTCACATCAGTCTCGAGGAAGACAGATTTACTTCTGTCTTCCACTTATCACATAGATACATAGACAGTGTCGGCAGATAAGGGCCTATGGCCCACCCAGTCTGCCCATTTGAGCTTGTAAGTTCAGTTTGTTTTCCTAGAAGTCTGTTGCCCCTTACCCCTGACCTCCAGAATTCCTTTATGTCTATCCCATGCATTCTTAAATCCTGTGATTGTTTCAGCCCCCCACCACTTCCTCTGGCAGGGTGTTCCACTTGTCCACCATCCGTTCTGTGTAGAAATTCTTTCTCATGTTTCCTCTGAATCGTCCTCCCTCCAACTTCATCCCATGCCCTCTAGTCCTGGAACATCTTTTTCGCTTAAAAATAGTGGTTTCCTGCACCTGTTCCTCCCTGTAAGATACTTGTATGTCTCTATCATATCCCTCTCTCCTCCTCTCCTCCAGGGAGTACATGTTCAGTTCCTTCAACCTGTCTTCATAGGACTTGTGATGCAATCCATGCACCATCTTTGTTCCTCCTCTCAGACCTTCTCTACCCTGTCTATGTCCTTACATAGGTATGGTCTCCAGAACTGTACACTGTACTCCAGGTGGGGCCTCCTAGTGTCTTGTATAGCGGAATTATGACCTCCTTTTCCTGCTGGTGATGCTCTGCCTATACAACCCAGCATCCTATTTGCTTTACCTGCTGCCTTGTCACACTGTTTCCCTACCTTGAGGTCATCAGAGATGACAACCCCAAGATCTCTTTCCTGCTTGGTGCATGCTATATCCTCACCCCCAACTGTATATATTGTGCCAGGGTTTTGTTGCCCCATATGCATTATCTTGCACTTCTTTGCATTGAATTTCAACTGCCAAACCCTGACCATTCTTCAAGTTTCTGCAGGTCCCTTCTCATTCTGTCTACACCCTCTGGTGTGTCTACTCTGTTACAGAGCTTTGTGTCATCAGCGAACAGTGAAATTCTGCCTTCTAGGTCCTGCCCAATGTCACTGATGAAGATGTTGAATAGGACCCGGTCCCAGCACTGATCCCTGTGGTACCCCACTGGTCACTCTTCCCTGTGTGAGTGACAGCCATTTACCACCACCCCTGTGTCCTGCCACCCAGCCAGTTACCTACCCACCACACTACTGTCCTGCCCACACCCATATTCCCCAGTTTGTGTAATAGTCTTCTATGTGGCACAGTGTCAAAGGCCTTGCTGAAGTCCAGATAGGCCATGTCCACTGCCCTCCCTGATCCACCTCCCTAGTCACCCAGTCAAAAAATTCAATGAGGTTGGTCTGACATGACCTCCCTCTGGTGAAACCATGCTGCCTTGGGTCCTGTAGTCCATTGACAACCAGATGTTCCACCAATCTCTCCTTCAGTAGTGCTTCCATGATCTTCCCTACCTACCGAGGTGAGGCTGACTGGTCTGTAGTTCCCTGCTTCCTCTTTGTTCCCACTTTTGTATAAGGGGACTACATCTGCTGTCCTCCAGTCTTTGGGTACCTCCCTGTTTCCAGTGATCGGCTAAACAGGATAGCCAGAGGTTCAGCCACCACTCTCTTAGTTCTTTAAGGACCCTGGGTGCACCCCATCTGGCCCCATTGCTTTATCAACTCTTATTACTTCCAGTTCCTTCAGGACCCTTTCTCGTGTAAAGGGACTTGTGTCCATTTCTGCACCATTCTCACCCTTGTACTCTCCTTCAGACCCATTACCTCCTCTTCCTCAGTAAAGACTGAGCAGAAATACCTGTTCAAAATGTCAGCTTTACTGTCATCCTCCACGCCCCCATCCTCCCCTTCAGTCTCACTATCTCCTCCTTTGTCTTTTTTTTTTTCACTTATGTACCTGTAAAAGGTTTGTCCCTCTACCCACTGATTTTGCAATGTGTTCTTCTGTCTGAGCTTTGGCTTCCTTACTGACCTCCCTGCCTTCCTTTGCTTCTCCTGGTACTTCTCCCTATCCCTTCTGCCTTTGTCTTTTTATATTGCCTGAATGCAATCTTTTGGCTTTCACTTTCTTTGCTACCTCTTTGGAAACCATAATAGTCTCCTCTTCCTTTTCCTCTTGCTAACCTGCTAATGCATAATTCTGTTGTTCTTGTAATCCCCATTTAAATACTGCCCACTGTTCCTCAACCCCTAGATTCCTGTCCCATTCCCCTTAATGCCTCTTTCAAGTATCTCCCATTTTCCCAAAGTCTGCCCCCTAAAATCCAGGATCGTGTTTTTAGTATGGTTTGGTTCTGCTCTTTGGTGATTTCAAACCACAGTGACTGGTGGTCACTGTTTCCCAGGTGCTCCCCACTGTTACCCCCATCACACTGTCCCTGTTTGTGAGCACAAGGTCCAGTATTGCCTTCTGCCAAGTTGGTTCCATGACCAGTTGGCAGGAAGGCACCTGAAGAGTCAGGATAAATCTGCTCCTAGTTGATGCTGCTGCTGGGATGCTCCAGTCCGTCTGGAATATTGAAGTCTCAACCAGTACTACCTCACCCTTGTCTGCCATCCTTTGGATGGCTAGCATCAACTCTATCTGTTTCTTCCTCCTGGGCTGGTGGTCTATAGACCACACCTGTCGGATGGCTGTCCCATTTTCCTTTCAGCTTAACCACAGTATCTCTCCCCAATTTGTTCCTCCTGGATCTCTGTGGCCCTTATGTCATTTTTCACATACAGTGCCACTCCTCCTCCTTTCTGCCTGCTCTGTCTCTTCTGAATATGTTGTGGCCAGGTATGGCCATCTCCCAGTCGTGGTTATCATTACACCAGGTTTCAGTGATGGCCACAATGTCCAGGTCTGACTGTACCATGACAGCCTCCAGATCTTCCATCTTGCTGCTAAGGCTCCTGGCATTTGCACATAGGCTTTCCATGATTTGATCTCCTAGACTGTTTCACTGTTCTACTCCAGCCCCTTCCTTGGTTGTCATTTATCCCTAGTTCTCCTTGTTGTCTGCCCTTCTGCTGAATTTTGCCCCTTTCTGCTTATCCACCTCTTGGGCACTAATCCCATCTTTGCACACTGCTTTGCAGAGATAGCCACTCCTCTGGTTCACTGGTTCCCTGCTAGCTGTGGGGGGTGAGCAAGTGAGTACCCTCCTTGCTGGCCTGTCACCCCCCTTTGTTAGGTTAAATGCTTGTCAATGTAGCATTTAAACTTATCATTGAGTGCTTGGATTCCCCTCCAGGTTGGATGCAGGCCGTCAGGCTTGAACAAACCTCCATCCCTCCAGGTGGGTCCCCAGTCACCAATGAACCCAAACCCTCCTCACAGCACCAGTTCTTCAACCATGAGTTAAAGTTCCTGGTGCATGCACACACATCACAACACAGACTACTATATTTGTTTTTCTTCCTAGTTCTGTTTCTACTCATTTTTTCCCCTGTGAGATCTACTTCCACTCTTCTCCTTCCATTGTGCCACATTCCCTGGCACATCTGTACCTGCTACATGGGGGTATCCTGTCTGTTGATGGCTCCTTTTTGGCAACCTATGAAGACTCTTGGTGACTCGACAGCTCTTGTGGAGGACTGCCTCATGGCAAGCCCAGTACATGACATCAGAGCATAAGACCAGAGCCTGAACTTTTTCCTACTTGTCTCCCCATCCCTGAAACACTAATGTGTTGTGTCCAGGAGCAGCCGGTGCTACAGATTCCCACACCCCTTCTCCAGCAGTGCTCTTCCACTGGGGACTGTGTACAGCCTCTGCCGCTTTCAGCTGGGATCTGAGGCTGGGAACATGAACCCTTGACCTCCAACATATTAGCAGACATTCCTGCCACTGCACTGCCTTCGTGGCCCCACTTGTTGTTGTTATTATTATTATTATTATGATTAAGAAATTATATCAGGTGTAAAATCTAATTTGGGTGGTACAGTCACATGTTGGTCCTTTTTGGCCCATTTTAATGTGATAATACCATCATGAGTAATGGCGTTAGCATATGTATAGTACCTGCACTTCAGGTAGTTTCTTCAGTAAATAGTTAATGGTTTTTTTATGAGGCGTGTTCTCTTTTGCTGTCACCTAAGAAGTGTACTATTTACTGAAAAAAGAAAATGCTCGGGGGGTGGGGGGATTGAGCATCCGATGGACTGCTCTCCTCCTCCAGAGGGGAGGGTGGGATAACACTTGGTGCTTGAAAGACCCCTGGTGGAGGCTGGAGGTGTCACGGCCAAGGCTTGCAGGTTATGGAAGGTGTGGCAGATGTTGACATATTGCATGTCTCTACGTTAGTGCATGCCGCACTTCCCAAGTACAGTATGGGGGAAAGAAGAAAAAAGGCTGAGGCATGGAGGACGTTCGTCTCCCACACCGAGCCCCACGCAGCTGGCTGAGGCAGTCTGCCACCAGATCTCAACATGGAACTGTTGGGGAGTATTGGAAGGTGCTCCATGATGGCCCTGCCCTAGGGGGGAATCCGATGGCAGCAGGTAAGTCCTGGGGGTTGGGGCGAGGTGGTAGGGATGGCAGACTGATTGCAGAAAAAGCCAGTCAAAAAAATTTCTCTGGTTCTGGAGGCCAGTACATAAGCTATTATTGTTGCTGTTTAGGATCTATACGTCACATAAAAGTGGGCTGAAATGGACCCCCCAGTATGACAAGGTCTGCTTTAAGGCAATAGCCTCGTCTGAACTGGGGCTCAGAAGGCAGCAGGGTATATGCAAGAAACCAGTCATTCTAATTTGTTCTTAGTAGTAGTATATTAATTGTACTAGCACATAACCACAGTAAAACAGTCATCGGTATCACAGTTTCTGATTAAAGACAGGGTGTCTAAGCTCCAAGTGGCAAATAAACCAACCTCCAACTCCCCAAGAAATAATCTTGGAGATGTCCTCTGTTAACTATTCGGTTAGTCTGAGGAAAAAAATGATAGTAATTCCGATGTTGTAAAGTCCATGGTCAACAAAATCAATTTGTGGTGAAGGCAAAATGGTGGATTGTGGGGTTAAAAGATTCGGATTCTTTAAGGGAGGAAGGAAGGGTTAATTTTTGCATAGCTGTGTACAATGTAAGCTATTCACACTAAGTTTACTAAACATAGCCCATGGGATTCAGATGAATGCAGGGTGCTGGAAAGTAGATCACTTTGAGTATTTAGTTAGTAAACAGTGAAATCTAATTTAGGAGGATCACCTTTAACATAAAACTAACAGTTCTGTATCTGTGACACGAGGCACTTTTACACGCAGTGGTCTGTATCGGAATAGCCGATACAGACACACTGTAATGGTGCATTTTCAGTGTGTACAAGCATTCACACACCGGCACAAAAGTGAGCACTTCCCTGAAACGCGGTCCTGCTCCTCCTGGGTTCGCCGGCTTCTGTTGCATTCTGCCCTGCTGTGTAAAATTGGCATTCCGTTCATTTGGGTGAACTGCAGTTGAGCTGTAGCTGAAAAGTAGCCCAATTCAGCACATTAGACCGCAGGAAAAAAACCACATAAAAAAGATATGTTTAGTGCAGAATTCATTGAAGGAAGATTTTCCCTTATGAATTCTGCTGAAAACATTAACAAAATGTGTCCATTTTAGGTGTAGTAACTTGGAGGCGTGTACTGTGGTAACTGGACAACTTTTGTGATGTTTTCAGCAGAATTCATTAGGGAAACTCCACCCTAAACAAATTCTGCCATACAGTCACATTTTTGGAGGGTTCGTGAGGCAGAACAGCTTCCCAGAGTACATTTGCTTTGCTAAGATGCCATCGGGCACCCGACGGCAGGAACACGGGAAGATGTCTTGTGCCAAATCGGGGGTCTGGTGTACGAGCAGCATGCAAGTGCAGCAGGCAGAGCGAAACAGGACAGGAACAAAACTGAACAGCACAAGTAATGCCGTGTAAAGGTGCCTAAAGTTAACATTCACCTAAGTGAATATCTGCCATGAGAACCCAACATATTGCTAGAGAATAGCAGCTACTGCCAGTAGACTGGCTACATCTTATTGTAAGTGTCTGTTTCATTAATTACATGCAACAGGGTAGTTGTACTGTAGTTACATGTTTGTTGCATGCAACTGCAAGTATATTGCAGTTGCAGTGCATTTGCAGTGTACTGACACTTAAAGTGTAGCCAGTAGACTTCAAAATTTAGGCAGAGGACTGCTGTGCATTTCCAAATGAAACCCAACAAATTTGTTTCTTCAGTACAAAAAACAAGATAGCTAATTAATGCCTTCCTCCCTTTAATGATAGTCAGACACCAGCATAACAGTCGCTACAAGGGTCTTAGCTAATCTGGTCTATGGACAGAGGGCCCTAGGTTCAAAGTGGTAAAAGTTCCTAGTTCAGTTGGCGCATGGTGTCTCCATCTGACGTGGCTCCTTTCTTTAGGCCGATCCAGAGGCAAGGCACATTCATTTTATATGGTGCCCAATCCTGGAGGCTCTGGGCACCTTATAATAAAAACAAGCAGGGTAGTACAAATTAAAAAAAGTAAATCCATTAAATAAGACGTACAATACATTGTACAGCTTTAAAATCAGTAAATACGATCTTAAAAAATAACAGCTCTGATTAGTCTGGGAAGGCCAGCTTGAATAGATGAGTCTTTAGACTCCTTTTAAAACCTTCACCTCTGGTGCCTCCCTAACGGAGATGGGAAGCGAGTTCCAAAGGACCGGTCTGGCAACCTCAAAAGCTCAATCGCCAGAAGTTTTTAACCTGGCCCTTGGAACCACAAGGAGGCCCCTGGTGGAGGAGCGGAGGGAGTGGACTGAGGTGACAGGTGTCAAGAGATCAGCCAGGCAGCCAGGACCCAGTCCGTATAGGGCCTTATAGGTGAGCAAGCCCACCTTGAAGATGATCCTCTACCTGATAGGCAGCCAGTGCAGAGCTCGCAAGACCGGGGTCATATGTCTTGACTTAGGCCTGTCAGTAACCTGGCCGCTGTGTTCTGCACTAGGTGCAGCTGGCGGAGGGTCCCTCCACTGATACCGAAGTACAGAGTGTTGCAGTAATCAAGTCTGGATGTAACAAGGGCATCAACTAGTGATGGCAGGTCCTTAGACGGAACTAGAGGTTTAATCCTGGTGATATTCCGTAAGTTGTAAAAACCACTGTGGACTATAGAAGACACCTACACTTCAAGTGTCAATCTGTGATCCTGGATGATGCCATGATTTCTCACCCTAGGGGAAGCCATCAACGGGGTGACTCCCAGGACCAATCCTGTAACCACTCTGGAGGCACTCCCATCTCGCCTGCGACCTGGCTCAATCACCAGCACCTCTGTCTTGTTGGTATCTAGTTGCAACCAGTTGGAGGACATCCAGTCATTGATCTCAGCTAGGCAGTTGTTAAGCACTTCCAAGGCATCATGTGTTCCAGAGGCAAAATACATATATAGTTGGATGTCAAGTGCATAGCAGTGAAAACCCACACTGTAATGCCTAATGAGTTCACTCAGGGATAGCATGTACACCGCGAATAACATTGGCAACAGGATCGAGCCTTGAGG
The DNA here is from genome assembly GCA_016271365.2 of Neoceratodus forsteri. Classification (NCBI taxonomy): domain Eukaryota; kingdom Metazoa; phylum Chordata; order Ceratodontiformes; family Ceratodontidae; genus Neoceratodus; species Neoceratodus forsteri. The sequence goes on along the minus strand of CM057455.1, from coordinate 1,797,605,048 downwards.
AACTCCACATGGCAGGAGCTTCGGGGAGGAGGAGAAATTCCCCATCACCACCCATTGCTTCCTGCCTGAGAGATAGGACTCAAACCATATGATGACAGTACCGGTGAGTCCACAGTATTCTCTAAGGCGATCCAGAAGCACAAAGTGATCCATGGTGTCAAATGCTAAGAAGAGATCAAGGAGAACAAGAATTGACCTGTCTCCTCTATTTCTTGCCCTGAGGGAAGTCATTTTGCACCCTAACCAGTGCCGTTATGGTGCTATGCCTATCCCTGAAACTAGACTGAAATGGCTCATAGATGTCAAAGGTCATGAGGTGTGCCTTGAGCTGCTGCGCCACTATTTTCTCAACAACCTTTCCTAAAAATGGAAGGTTGGAGATCGGTCAATAATTTGCCAGGATATCTGGGTCGAGTAGTGGCTTCTTCAAGAGGGGTCTCACCAGTGCCTCTTTCAACGCTTCAGGAAAGACTCGCTCTGACAACAAGCTCTGTATAATCTCGGTGAACACCGTGATCAACGGTCTTGACACATCTCAACAAGAAACCAGTTGGGGCCCGGGTCCAGTTAACAGTAAGTGTGCCTCAGCTTTGGGATCACCTCAGTCACCTCAGCCACTGGTCTAAACACCTTCCAAACAATACGAGTGCCTCAGCTCCTACCAGGCTGGTCACTGTGAGGCAAAACTTGCCTCACTTATGAATCAGGACACACAAACTTCAAGCTGCGGTGAAATGAGGAACAAAGTTTCTTTACAGTTTTGTGTACACAGGCCTTTAGTTGTGATCACTATTCAGATGGTATACAGTGACATGTTGAGACATTCTGGTATACCCTCTCTCCCTCAAGGAGCATACTCTCTGATAACAGTGTATCTTGGTATCAGCTATAAATTAGGAATAGCCCCCTTTAGGGATGACGCTCTGTTCCAGTGGCGAAAGAAGTCTGTGGTGAGTTTAAAAAAAAAAAAAAACAAACCTCTGTTGGTGCCTCTGAATCTACAGTACGCTTCCGCTCTGTTACTGTTAATTACGGATTTATTAACAAACCAGTTGTCAGTGATGCTTTGCTCGCAAAATGATAAACTGCAGATCTGTTCTGTTTTTTGGGTTTTTTTTTTTTCAATTATTACTTTTTTCCCTACTTCCGGCTTACATCCGGAGGGAGCCCCCAACCTCGTCACCCGACATCCACCATCCAGCACTGACCTGGCCCCAGGGCCTCCCCCAGCGGGGTTCTCCAACCCACACACTGGAGACTGGATTCAAGGGGCCAGTGCTGTGACTGGCCGAGAGAGGAGCCTGCGAGGTGCCCTCCCATCACTCTGCTGTGGCAGTAGTTCTTTTTGCTGCTTTTTCTCCCATGGAGTCGAGGCTTGCAGTGACTTCTGAGGAGTGATGCACGCACACGTCTGCATGCGCTCCCTCCAGCATCTGCCCTGACTCCTCCCCTGTCTTCAGTGTGGCAGCCGTGTCCCCCAGCTTCTGCTAGGGGGCAGACAGGCGCCGACAACTGGAAACCCCCCTTCCCGGAGAAGGAGAGCAGTCCATCGGATGCTTAATCCTTATCCGTCCCTGCCGACTCCTGGTGGCCCATGCTTGTTCCCGAACATGGGTCACCGCATGAGGTAAGGCGTCCAGCGCCTCAGCCCTCAGCGCCACCGGGCCAACTAGATCTGTTCTGTTTCTTTGTAAACATACCACAAGCCTCTCCTGACTGGCACTGCTACCACTCACATGACTGTACCAGCCTTAGGTATGCTTTGAGAGTAGCCCTCCCCTTCATTTCCAATGGGTCCTTATGTTAGTATCAGTAGCAGCTGATCTGTCTATACCTTCTTCCCACATAAGTGACTCTTTCCCCCTCAGGTGGTTACCTCCTGATCCTGGTCCTTAACCTGGCAGCTTAACAGACATGCAAACCTATGCTAGGCACCTTAAAGCATCAGGGTCTGCAACTCACAGTCCCTAAGCGAACATCACAGCACAGCTAAATTGTACCCAGATTCCTGTTTCCTGGGATTTGAGGAGAAGCTTATATACCTGGATTGTGTCAGGATTAGTTCTTCACTGCATACTCCGATTTTCCAATGTCTCGAGTAGGACATGGGGGGAACTAGTAGGGTAGGAGTTTTCCCTGCCTTTACTTCTCTCAGTCTGCCTATTTTTGACTCTACCCTTCATTTGACTCATTATAGCCCACATTATTGTTTATGTCTATGTAACCCCTAGATGGCGCTATCCCCGGGGCTACTACCCCTGCCTGATTTGCCACTAACAGGTTGAGGGGCCTGGATCCAATGGCGGGTGCCTCCACCCAGAGGTCAGGGTTTGCAATAGTTAAACTTACTTGGTCACAGCCCTCTGGGACACTGCAACCCCCCTTTCTTCCCACTAGTGGCCCACACAATATATCAGAATTACCTTCACAGTATACACTTACCCCCAGGACTGGTTCCGGCACTGGGACCTCCTGTGAAATAAGATACAGTGCAACAATCACAGTACAGTACTTTAACATAGACAAATACCTCAGGCAGTATAACTTTGCTGAAACAAGCAGCTCTGATTTATTTAGGGGGATATAACAAGGACAGGGGGGGAAATCAGGTTAATTAGCTTATAACTTTACTCATCTACCTATGGCTCTGTGCACAGGCCTATCCCTACCAGTTACTGTCCCTGGGTACCCAAGCCCTAGTGGCTAGTCCAAACCGTGGCAGCTGGTAGGGGCCCTTTCACACAGAGAAAAGAAAAATTAGTTTAAACAGTCAGCAGTACAGTGATTCCATTTGGATTTAATGTGGCAATTCAACAGAGAGCGACCCTGAATTAGTACTCACGACCTCCAAACAAGATAGGGTCCTTCAATGTCAGCAGGGCTACTCTTGAGCTCCAAGAGACTCCTCACACATTTATATGGTAAACAGTCACAGGCAAAAGTCACTTAATGGCAGCAGGATTCACTTGAGGTACACAGCCTCCTCACACATTTATATGGTAAAAAGAAGTACTATACCAGGCAGGCTGCTTCTCTATCCCGATCGCAATTATTGCACAATACCGGAGAACACACAGCAGATTCAGTTCCTGACAGATCGAGTGCAATTCAGCAATTTCTCCAGTCTTCTACAGGGTGAGCCTGGTTTCTACTCTTCAGATATCCTTTGATTCTCTTCACAGGCAGTTCAGTCCTAACAAGCAGTTACACAAGCTGCAGACCGGAACTCTGGACCTTACACATGTTTTTTGACTAAAACTGTGCACTAGAGCACAGGGTTCCTTTCCCTTCACTGCCAGAGCTAAACTGAAACTCCAACAGACAAACCGGGCACTTCCTTTGAGTTCCTCCCAGTTCTTGACTGGATTGGCTGTCACTCACAATAGACTGCTGCTGTTGGTCCAAAAGGCGCACAAAGTCTAAACTACATCTCCAAGGTCACTGCCCATACAATCCTCTTGTGGCTGGCTCAGATTATGAGTCCAAGTTCTGATTCGTCAAGGCACCATTTTAGAGCTAGCTTACCCCACACTGATTGGTCCAGTTCAGCAGTTCAAAACCAGAATGGGAACTAGGCAGACACAGTTCTGACTGCAAAGAAAGCATGTTAGACAAACTGTAATTTCATTATTACTGTAAATGATTTCTGGCAAACAGTTACATCTTTCAGATAGGTTCCCTTTGCACTCCTAGTGACTGCAAAATGGAGTGAATTGGCAGCAGCTCGAGTGGTACTCAAACAGAGAAGCACACAGTCCCCCCATACAAACTAATTATGTCTGCAAGCAGACAGCTCTTAAAGAGACAGTACCAGAGGCTCTAAAAACACTCACTGATAAATGGCTTAAACACCAAACACCATTCAGGCTTGGAGCATTCAAGCAAGCTCCTGGAAGTCTTTTGGGAACCCCCATTTGCAGGGGGGTTACATCTGTTATTGCTAATTTACCTTGATGCGGGGCCTTTGTAACCAGCCCTTAATTTTGACTGTTTGCTTTTATTTGAGTTCATTTACTTTGTTTTCTGCTGCTTGCTAGTAATGCATGTGTCTTCCTGATGAGGAGCCTTTGTAAACGAGTCCCTAACTCAAAGGGTTGTAATTCTGATTAATTCTTAAAATAAAAAATAAATAAACTATCAGGAGGCATCTCCAACAAGTACCTCACCATCCCTCCAGTGTCTTCTTTTGTGCAGGACAGCTGCCTGGGGACTGAACTCAACAGGAGGCTTGTGCCACATCCCAGACTAAAGATCTATTGCCAGTTCTTAAGCTTGGCAAGTCCCCAAAGCCAGCCACAGCTGTAACTGTGGGCAGAGCCAAGCCCTTAAGGGATTTAAGAGGGCATGTTCTCCTTGCTTTGGAACTCTGGAATTACTCTACTTTTTGTGCACCCACTGGCCATAGCAACCCTGTCTAGGTCTTAGCAATCCATTTTGTGAGAGGGCCCCTGTTTACTTGTTTTTGGAACAACATAGAACATCTGTAATTACCATTGCTCACAGAGAGAAGACTTGTCTGTGCAGAACTTTTTATCCCCACCTTGCTTGAAGGGGCTTTCATAAGCACCTGCATTAAATTAGCTTATAAATATACACTTCATTCCAGCAGAATAATTCCAGTAAAATACTCCCAAGTTGTAGCCAAAATAAAACGCAGTCAGTGCCCGTGCTGTGGTCATTAATATTCACTGTAAAAAAAAAAAAAAAAAAAGCTTTCCAAAATGGTTGTGTCCAGGGACTGCCCCTTAACTCCAGTTCCTGCCCTTCTTTCCTTAGATCTGCTTTTATTGCCTGAGATATTCGACACCTTGCTTGTCAGCTTCTGCCTTGAGGGTTTTTACATGGAACACCGCATGTTGATTTTGACCTGTGGGTAATTCTCTTCACCTTCATCAGTTCAGTACCTCAAGACAACAGCTTGTCCTGGACAGCTGTCACTGTAGCCTAGTGATGTCAGGTGTGAAGAGCTACTTGGCCTGCGGGCACAAAATATCAGCCACTATCAAGAGTGTTGCTAGTGGTTCTGTGTTCAGACCATGCGGTCTGGTCTTGCAGTTCAAGGACCTGTTGGAATTTTTTTTTCTTTCTTTAAATATACTCTTTATTCCCCTAGTGCCTTGCATCTTCTCTCCAATGTCCTTAACAGTCAGCATAAGGCTGCTACCAACCACGCCTCTGTTCTGGTTCTGGGCTTCTGACCAACACCAGTTCCAGTGTGGCTTTTCACCCCGTGGGGTTCCTCCCAAACCTCGCAACAGGGCTTACGGTTGAAGTGATGGGGTGGGGGGGGGACGAGATTGATATAAGGCCCAGTGATGTGGGCACCTGTATGCAATATCAGAATTTGACAGTGTTGTACGTTTTAACTATTTATTGCTTTTCAATTAAATACATCAAAGTGTTTTTTCCAAGGGAAAAAAGCATCCACTGTGACTTGTACGTAAGTAAAATAAAGTCTGTAAAGGACTGTCTGATCCGTTTTCTTTCTGGTATTTTATTAAATGTAAAGCACATCAAAATGTTTTTTTCATATAGCTTTTTGCTCCTCCGTGGCCACCTGTGCCTTTCATCTGACCCTGTCAGCCTCTTCCCCCATCATCTTTACTGGTGGAGATTCACAAGGAGTAAGGTCCGGGAGCTTCGGGGACTGTCCCACATGGCCATGTAGAGACATAGGCTTTTTCCTGGTTTCCTCCTGGAGCTGTGGCATACATGGCGGGTACGCGCATTCTCCAGGAACTAAATTCTCTCTCCCCACCCTGCCTATGTAGCATCAGTCCCCCAGACCTCTGCTGTGACACCCAGCCTCCACTGGGTGTCAGCCAAGAGCAAGGAAACTTGCCTCCCAAATCCAGGAGATGAAAGCAGCCTAGTGGTCGCTTCTGTCATCTCCCAGCGCACCCCAACACACTAACTTCCGGTGACTGGAGCTCGCTCCCCAACTCAGGTCACCGGTGTGGTATGAGATGTGGCGTCTAGCGCTTCAACCCTCAGCACCACTGGGCCAGCTCTCACATTAAAATATTTAACAGTGTATTTTGAGGTGTACTGCAACCATTGCTCTCTTCTTGGATCAGTAAAATTAATAACATGTCTACTGTTGTTACCAGCCCAATCCACTCTACTAATATAACTGGAAGTCTACAGTACCTTTATATTACATTCTCCCAAAGTCCCTAAACTGTGCAGTTCTGGAGACCTTACCTACGTAAGGACATAGACAGGGTAGAGAAGGTTCAGAGGAGGGCAACAAAGATGGTGCATGGATTGCATCACAAGTCCTATGAGGACAGGTTGAAGGCACTGAACATGTACTCCCTGGAGGAGAGGAGGGAGAGAGGGGATATGATAGAGACATACAAGTATCTTACAGGGAGGAACAGGGTGCAGGAATGCACTATTTTTAAGCAAAAAGATGTTCCAGGACTAGAGGGCATGGGATGAAGTTGGAGGGAGGACGATTCAGAGGAAACGTGAGGAAGAATTTCTTCACAGAACGGGTGGTGGACAAGTGGAACACCCTGCCAGAGGAAGTGGTGGGGGCTGAAACAATCACGGGATTTAAGAATGCATGGGATAGACATAAAGGAATTCTGGAGGTCAGGGGTAAGGGGCAACAGACTTCCTGGAAAACATAAACTGAACTTACAAACTTAAATGGGCAGACTGGGTGGGCCATAGGCCCTTATCTGCCGACACTGTCTATGTATCTATGTAACAGGCCAATTTCTACTTTAAAGCAGCAGTGTTTGTTAGTGGGCAAAACATTTCATCACATAGTTTTCTATTTAGCAAAAATTTATTTTTGACATCCTTAGATTCACCATCGGCATATTTTAAATTTTTTTCATATACCAAGGAGCTTTCAGTGTCTGCTATACAGGGGTTGCAGAGTATGATATAAATGGGATTTTTAACATTACTGGCATAGCTTTTTGCTTTTGACAAGGCAAATCTGTCTGTTATAAGTGAATGTCTGTTATAAGTGTGTCCGTTATAAGTGGGTTCCACTGTATTTTTAAACAGCTTTTATAGCTAATTTTGTAATTAATGACTCATCATTAAGATAGCTGCCACTTAAGCCGGCCCAATGGCGCTGAGGGTTGAGGCACTGGACGCCACACCTCGCGCCATGCCAGCGACCAGGGTTCAGGAAGCGAGCTCGGGCCACCAGGGATTGGCTGGGGGGAGAGTGGGAGCTTGGATGAGCAGCCGCTAAGCAGCTCTCCTCTCCCGGGGAGGGAGACAGCATCTTCTCTTGGCTGCCTCTGAGTGGAGGCTTGGGGCAGTGCCAGGCCAAGGGAGAAGTTGCACAAGGCCGGGTGGGGGAAAGGACCATCAGTGGGTGTCTCGGCATGCACAACGCCTCCACGTCATGCGAGCATGCAGTTGGCCTGGGGTCCCGGGACTAGGAAGGGAGAAAAATGGAAGAAAACAACCCCAGGCTGCGGAAGACGACCGACCCTCCACAAACTCCACATCCGGTGCCAGGTAACGCCATAGCACTGTGGCAGAGAGCGCAGGTGGAAGGCAAGTCCCGGGGGAACTGGAGTAACTAGGCTGGGGGAAGGGGCAGTCAGAAGTGGAGCAGCCAGGGGCAGCAGGAGTATTAAAAAAAAAAAAAAAAGATAACTGCCACTTGCAATTAAAAAAACAAAACTGTCCTGTTGAGCTTATCTGTTGAATGTACATACTACATATATACTGTGGATGTGTGTTAGGATGGTGTTACTACACGTTCTGATGGTAAACAGCACAGCACTGTACCAAGATATTTCATTTTTTCACTGTGTCCATGGGATGGGAGTGGGAACTTTAAAAAACGTCAAAATACTGTATCATCATTCAGGGATGAGAGAAAACAAAAAGAAAAAATGGATGTATTTATGTTTTTTCCAGAAAAACATTGCAGGAAAAAAAAAACTACAGTATATGGTGATTAGCAAATACTGCTGCTTTAAGAAACTCCTCAGATTATTTCTACAGAACAGAACTTGATAGTACCATATAGCCAGTCCCTCAATGCTGGGCACTTGCTGGCCGCGACTCGCAAGGTGAGGAGACGGCCAGGGTTCTAGATTGTGTCTGGGCACTTGGTGCTAAGAGGGGTCCCTTAACACTGCCACTAACTACAGTAACTATTTACACCTGTAAAAATGCAATTGTCGGGGGTACTGCTGAGCAGCCAATGAGGAAGCAAGATGGAGCTTGAGCTCACAGGAGTTACTGCAATAAATTGCTTAAAAATTGGTAATTTCATTGCTAAAATTGCATAAGTTGATGTGTTTGGGACTGGTTAGGCCGATATCGGCAGGATGGGTAAATCTTGTGGAGCAAATGCCCCTCAGGTAGACTTATTTGCACCTAAGAAACAGCAACGTGAGAAGTGACCTACACTAAATGGCAGAGCCACAGACCTTTTGACCCTCAGCGGGGGAAGCCTCCCTAACTTCAATCCAAGCTACCCTACACCAACTAGTCAAGTCTGTACAGGACTTAGGTAAAAAGTCTGATACTTTGACTCCTAGAGTTATGGCTCTGGAAACAAGAATGGTCCAGTGTGGACAGACAGTTCAGCATTCAGAAACCTCAGTCCTCAAGTCCACTGATGTGATGGAGGAACCTTTTAAAAAAAATATACCGGCCCATCAGCGCACCAGTTAGATTTCTGCTTGCGACGCCGGTGACCCGGATTCAGGAACAGACCTGTGGAGCGGAGGGCAGGGGAAAAGATCAAGTGCCCCCAGGCTCTCCTTCTCTGGGGGGATTGGGGTGAGGCCCGGCAGGGCGACTCGCAGAGCCCGGGGAATTGCAGCGCCAGCCCCTCCCCCAGGAAAAGAAAGAGAAGGGCGGACGAAGGATGTCATCATTGCACATCCCTGCCCTGGGGTAATCCAACAAAATTAGCCTACAGCCACCACGAGTGAACCCTGCCCTTGGCTCTAATCAGCTTGCAGGCTGGACTCCCCGATCCAATCCCAAGATTGCAGCATTAGCCCCGGTGCCGGAACCCCACCCTGGTGGGGAAGCCAGGGGTGTCGGAGGAGTCACGGCTGATGGAAGTGGGAGCTCAAGGGTCCATGACTGGGCTGATGTACCGGTGGCAGGGGGCAAGAAAAAGAATAAAAAAAAATAAGTAAATGTGTTGTTGAGACAATGTTTGGAAGCTGTGGAGAACCAGGCTAGGGCGAGGAACCTGAGAATGGTGGGGCTGACGAAGGCAGCAGAGGGGGAGGATTGTCTCGGCTTTGCAAGAACTTTTTTTGCATGCTATCCGAGGCTTGAGGATGACCCCCCGTCCATTGTGTAAAGCTTCACCGTGACATTCACAACGGGCAGTGACAGACCCCACAGCTCCACAAACATTTATGGTGGTCTGTACAGGAACCATAGATCAGGAATAGGCACTAACTATTGCCAGATGAGAGAGGACACTCAGATATGGGGATGGTACACTGATGCTCATCACAGATCTCATATAGCACCCGACAATGGTGCAAAGCGTTCAGCGGGCTCAGGAGCCGTCTACGCCAGCAAGAAGTACAGCAGCAGTTATTACTACCAGCTAAGCTGTGACTGGTGAGGAACAGACACCAGTACCTATTTAACAACTCTAAGGACACTTACAAGATGGTCCATCATATTGGTAAGGAGATGGCAGAGGGAGCTGGGGACAGAGACTCTTCTGAAGTGGACTGATTCTGTGGGACATTGGCGGAACTGTAAGTTTGAGACTTCGGACTTGGGTTAATGACCTGCTCTTACTTTTTTCAATCCTCTGGTGTGGATATTTACTGTTCCCTCATCTTTTTTATATTTTGCCATCATGTTCAGGAGGGAGGGAGGGATTCTTTTTGGGCTCAGTATTTATGGCAGAAATAACATGTTTGGAACCGGATTCTTTGATCAGGCCGAGTTAAGATGGCATTCCTGCCACTTTCTCCAGTTACTAGGGCGCTATACATGGTCGCAATATTAAATGTTCGAGTTGCTGGACCTTTACATTACTGAGAGACTGTCTACCATACGGGGAAACACTTTTATTGAACTTATTTGGTTTATATTGTAAGCTGCTTTGGGGGCTACTCTCCATCTTAAGTGTGTTTATTTTAAATGTGTTTTCTGCATTACTCTGGCATCATCGTTATCCTGTTAGTGATGTTTATGATGTACACTGGGGGAACATTTACTGTTGCTTTTTTATGGGAGGTTGAGGGACTCTGGGTTTCATGTACACCACGAATGCTCTGGGGGAATCCCTTAGACCATGCAGTTATATTGGTCAATGGTAACTGTATGCAGTTCTTCCTGTTTCTGATTCCCTTGTCCTTCCTTGGCTGTATGCGATGGGGTTTCTCTATACCTATGTAGTTTATTAAAGGTATCCCCCTCCGCCATGTTGTAATTCAAAAGGAGGTGCCCTATAGGGATTCTTCGTAAGTGAATGTATGGCTAAATGTTATATTTTGCTATCCTCCTGTGTATTCATTGTTTTGTAAGTTTTGCTTGCAAACTCAATAAATAAAACATTTTTAAAAATTACATTGTCCACTCAGGAGCAGGAGAGTTGAGCACAGATAACATTTATTGGCTATAACCAGGTACTTTGTCCCCAAAGGGGACACACACACATATATATATATAATATATATATACACACAGTGACGCAGCACACACAGGGCTTGCTTTTAAGGTCCCTGAATTACAAGGAGCCCTCTACAACTATATACAAGCAGTTCTATACATCTTAACCGCCACCACACAGAACTGGGCATTTGGCCAGAGTCTTACAGTGACCACCCTCTGGTGCACTTGGGGTCTGTAGTTACTCTTTCCCCTAGGAGATATGTTCTTAACTGGGTAACACTCCCCAGGCTTTTCTGCAGCCTACCATCAGTTCCAGGTTAATGTGGGGCAAATTTCCTTGAGCCTCCCAGGGGAGTACACATACTATAGCTTGACAGGCCACGTTATGCACATGCGTGACCCCCTCAATCGGAGCAGTCTTGATGTATTCTGATGCAGAATTTCTCTGTGATTCCGCCATGGCTTTATACACACATGGCCTATGCTACCATCCTCTACTACCTTAAAACCTGGAGTGGGTTTTCACAAAACTCTAGATGACTCCATTAATGGTGGCCCAACTTCTGTTACATCCTACTCCTATTTCAGTGAGACCACAGGACCTCTGGACTCTATTCTGTATTCTTCTTCTCCCACTTTCTCTGATTTCATGTCTCATTCTCTGGTTCAGTAGCTCTCTTTTTCTCTCTGTCTTTAAAGCTACCAACAGTCCCTATTTTCCCAGGACAGTCCCTATTTTAGGCAGCATGTCCCAGTGTCCACACAAGTTTTGCAAAATGTCACTTTTGTCCCACTTTTTGCTTACTTGTCCCAGTTTTGTCCCTTTCTTTTTCACTGACTGCTAATCCGTGACTGACCGTTATTTCAGCACCACTGTGGCGCTGTTCGGGCTGGACAGCAGTTTGCAGCTTCACCCCCTTTGCCTGTGTTGCACTGCAAGCATGTCAGTGGGAGCACAGTAAATCATGTTCCTTCCTGTTAGAGTAGACTGGGTAGTAGTGCAAACAAGTACATGTGGATGTCTGCCTGCCAGCAGCTCCGAGGGACTCCAGACAGAGAAGAGAACGGCAGCAGGGAACTAAGCTACTTGAACCTGATCAGCTGTAGGAAAGTGTGTGAAAACAATCTGGTGTGGTGGTGAGAGTCTTTGAAGTGAAGTTTGCTCAGCAAATTAGGTGAGTGTAAGTGGGTTGGATGGAACTGTCAGGAGGAGCAACACATGCAGCTCGAATGTCTGATCACAATTTAACGCAGGTTTACTTCTAATGAACTTTATGTATATCATGATTTGTCAGTGTCAGTGGCTCAGTAGGTAGCACACTCGCTTCTGAGGCTGGGAGATCAGAGGGCTGTGGGTTCAGTTCCCACATCTGGCACTTGGGTTAATATCCCAATGCTGACACTGCAGTGCAGCATGAGAGGGGTGCTGCACTTCTGAGGTGCCGACTTTTGGATGAGACGTTAAACCGAGGTCCCATCTGCCTGGATTGGTGGTAGTTCAGATGGATGTTAAAGATCCCATGGCACTTATCGAAAAGAGTAGGGGAATTTCCCCGGTGTCCTGACCAAATTTCCCCTCATTCACTCAAAATACCACCAACAGCTTAATCTGGTTTAAGGTCAGCTGGCATTCATCTGTATCCCCCTTCCCTGGGTCGTGCCTGAAAATAGGCAGGATTTGTCTAGTGCACTTACCCGGTCAACAAAAAACAAATAAATAAAAATAAATAAATAAATTTGGAACTTGCTGCAGCAGAATGATGTATTGTTCTAATCTGAATGTTTGCTACTGGTGTTACTGTGGGGCGGCATGACCAGAGCAAGCAGCAAAATGTAATTGATTGTGCGTAGCATTGTCTGCAGCGGTGCCCATGGGAATGACACGGTTGGGGGAGGGGTCATGGTCAGGATGGACCGTCCCAGTTTTAGGCCTCAGAAAGTTGGTAGCTTTAGCTCTCTTGCTCTTTCTTAGCTTGCTTGTTGCCTCTGACTGGAAAGCACCCCCTTCCCCCCTGTGGGGAGCTGCTGGTCTCTGATAGCCTGGCTCAGAGAAAGAGGAGCCCTATCTGCACACCTCCTGAGCTCAGTGAAGAACTGACTCCATGTGTACTCCCCACCCCACCCTTTTTTTTATGATTAGAGATGGGAGTGGAAGGCAGCTCCAGCATTTGCATGGCCACTCCAGCCAAACAGATGTTGGAAGAAGTGAGCCTGGAATATTCCAGGATTCAGGCGCTCTGCTTTACACTTTTAACTGGTTGGTATCCAAGCTCAGCCAGGCAGGGGATGACAGCCTGGTTACAACTATTTATTTTTTTATTTAGTATGCTTTTTGTGTTGTGATCTGCTGAAGGCTCAGCTCCCACTCTCCCTGGTGCCCCACCTCACCCGTGGGACTTACCTCTTCCCCATGATCTCCCTGGCTTGCCTCCCAGGGTGGGTCCGTCATGCAGATGTGACCCCTCCTGATGCCGGTACAGTTGAACATTACCTCTGAAAACATTGTGCAGGTGTTTAAGCCCAGAAACTGACCTAGCTGTTACACACACTGGTATGGCTCACACTGGTCATTTATGAAGCTGGTAGTGTACACCAGTTAAGGACATCGGTTTCCATATTGGTTTCTTGGGAACTGCATTGTGGGACCCTTCCTACAAAAAGATTCCTGTGTTTTGTGATGTACAATTACCCTCGGGCAGTGAGGTGAAAAGGTGCCACCATTTACACATCACTTGAAACCACCTACACCAGTTAAGCTCCTCTGTCTGAAAGATGAGCAGAAGGATCACACTGGTTTTATGCCAGTGCATTTTACATGTGCAGATGTACACCGCCATGGTTCTCCAAACCATGTACACCAGTGTAGAAATGGCCAGTGTAAACAGGGCTTTCAACCACATTTACACGGGCGTTTTTTGTTTATTGCTGTGGTGCGTGACTGCGCTGCCACAATCTCGGGAGGCGATTGCCTGTTGCATTCACATGGCCCCTCTCTGCACTGATGCAGTACGTGCTGGAGAGGGACAGAGAGGCACTGCAGGATACTGGGAGCATCCCTGCACAAGTCCGAGTGAACGGTACAGCCTGTCCACATGGCTTCTTACACTGCTCACTCCGCAGCACATTCCGAAGATTGATGCAGGTCCTCAAAAGGCTCAGTGAGTAACTTGCCACCATATGGTAAGTGTCCATACGGCCACTTTTGCACCACAGCATCCTGAGCGCTCGGGTTGCTACAGTGCAAAAGTGGCCATGTAGATGGCCCTTTAGTCTGTTTAACCTGCATAGGGAGGGAAGTGAATATAAATTGAGTTCCTGTGTTGCTGTGCCTAGGCTTAATCAGATGATTGCACCCGCTCTGCCAGCTGGATTCTCTCTAGCTATGAAGGAAAGGAACACGTGTCAGTACTGTGACTCAGGCATGTGAAAACAATGCAGTCCCGCCAATTAAAGTACCATCTTACCACAGTGTGCACAGCAATAACGTAGGCACATGTACACATAAACATTGTTGAGGACTTTAAACTTTTTCCCATGCAGTAATGAAATTCTGGTAACATTGTACAACCCCACCCCACCCCCCATGTCTCTGCTGGCTGACAGTATAGCCTAGAGGTTAGAGTAATGAGCTGTGAATGAGATTTGTACATCCAACAGATCTAGGTTTGATTCCCACAACCTCCACTTGAATACTGTGTGACTCTGAGCAAGTCATTTTACCTCCCCAGTGCTCCTGAAAACAGGCACTTGTGCCTAGTGGGCCTTACCCGGTTACCAAAGACTAAAATAGAAAAAAAAAGGCTCTAATGCATGCAGTCATGGTAGCCATAAGAAAAGGGCAATCCTACTTTTATCCAGATTCCTAAGCACTCTGTGAGCCTGCACATTCCTTGAGGACCTACAGATTTTACCAGCAGTGTCCAGTTACCATGCCAGAACAGGCAAGTCTGAAGTTCCATATACATTCATTTTTGAAGCAGGATATTTCCGGCATTTTCCTCACCCTGCTTTTTCCACAGATTTGGCAGTATAAGTTGCAGCAACCTTATGATCTAAAGCAACAGTACATTTTGCTTATGTCTGCAAATTGGAGTCACGAAGGAAGCACAAAATTTTGACCTATCATTTTTTTATTCTATTTCACATTGCCCCTTTTCTCCTGACTTGTATGATACCCTTTTTTCCTCATTTTGAGTCTACTTTACCACTTGTTATACAGTTGAAATAATAAAAGGAGCACTCCTTTTAGTAAGGCCCGAACCAAGTTTTCATCACTGTTTTTTGCTGCTTTTGAACATGCATTCTTTAGAATCACTTTCCTTGTGACTATACTGAACTAGCATGCGACAGTCACTGCTCCCTGGCCTTATGAGGCAACAGGTTTACAAACACAGCTGAGGATACTGATGAAATCCTGGTTCAGGCCATATTAAAAGGAGTGTGCCCGGGGCGGGGGGGGGGAGCTGTGGAGCTCACCTACCGACCAGACGTGCTCAGGGAGAGCTCTGCAAAAACAGTGTTTTAAAGCTTGATAAACCTAATTTTTCTTTCCAAAACCAGGTTTTGCATACCAGCGGTGTAATCTACACGACGAGCTGCATCGGAACATATCTTTCTTCCATAATGGGTCATACCAATAAAGCTACTAGAAGTGGACCAAAGAATTATTCGGCAGCAGAGCCACAGCCAGTGGCTGAACCACAACTTCTACAGGGGTGGAACCTCTGTGGAGAGTCCTGCAAAAATCTATGCAGGCGATAGACACTAAAATTGAGTCAATACTCACTAGAATGACTGTGCAGGACGCTAAAATTGTCCGTGTCACTAAATCAGCCACGTCCACGGAGTCTGGCTACTAAAGCCCTAGCCACCACTACTAAAATAACTCAGGAGACCGCACAGATGTGGTATTGCATGGAGACTTTGGAGAATGGGCAGCGGGCCTCAAATGTTCAAATAGTAGGCCTACCAGAGAATTGTGAGGGAGAGGGTCAGTTAGAATTTCTTGAATCTTGGCTACCAGGCAGTCTACACCTAGAAATGGCCCTCCCACCGAACAGTTTTCTGAAAGCCTACCGTATCTCTCCCAGGGCCGCTGCAAGTCAAGGCGAAGTGCCTCGGATGATCCTACTAGTCACAGCCTGAGTCGCTACATGAGATCTCATTTTGCAGGCTGCCAAAGGATCGGGGTCGCTGGAATTTCAGGGCAAGACTGTCCACCTCTTTCCAGATTTATCCTTTGCGACCAGATTGAGAAGGAAGAAGTTCAACAGCGTTCGGGTGAAGCTCCAGAGCTTGGGAGTCTCCCACTCATTGTTAATGCCTGCCCGCTTGAGAATTCATTACAGCGGGCATGCTTTTCAATTTACCAATCGGGAAGAAAGTGGAGGCAGTCGGCAAAGAATTCGCCCGAGCGGATCCTAATGAATCGTCCAAATCAGAGGAGGATACCTGAAGAGAACTGTTCTTGGGATTGATTTCCCATATGTTTTAAAACTCTCCAGTTAAAGTTACAATAGCTGCTAATTTGGTAAGGGTTTACTGAGACCGTGCTTTATTGGCCCAAAATGTTCACTGTTGGATGTTAGAACCATAACGGTCTTAGTGACGGTTTTCGGTAAGGATGTGATGTTTTCATTTTGGCATCTTTGTAAGGATTTCAAATTAAAATGCTGGCAAAGGGGTTATATAAGGCTGTAATTGCTTAACAGCATGAATGTTTGTTCAGCTTTAATGAACCAGCATAACATTTTGTGGTGATTTGCATATACAGCCCATGATACTTTGTATTATGGGGTATGTGTGATTTTGTATTTCTTTAAAACTTGGCTTCCCGGCCAATGCCCTTTGCGGTAACCCTTGCCTCAGTGCTTACGCACTAAGGTTCTTTGTTTTTCCTTATGTTTCTGTCCCAGAGCACTACAAATGTTAAGGATAAAGTGATTGATTGGGGGTCACAACAACACAGGCTGTTGAGTTTACATGTGCTGGAATTTATTTTTAGCATGAACTGACTACCCAAAGTCCTGTAAGGTGCAGCATATCATGGATTTCCCTCATATTCATAAACCAGATTGCACAGACTGTATTGTCCTATTACATTGGATGTATTGACTGTTATTTTATTTGTTTTATTTATTTCTTCTAGGATTACAAATGCTATTGAGCCAAGGCTCTTTTACAAAGGTTCCACGTCAGAGACAGTACAATACAATGACACATAATCGGGCATAGTGCAATAGACTACAAGACAGGTGATAAAGCAAAACAAAGCATCAGATTTAACATACAGTTGCAAAACTTAATTATAGGTAGAGCTTGCCAAGGGCAGTTGTCAATCAGGATATAGGAGAGGAAGAGTAGCAGAGGGGGGGTGAATAAAGGGGGGATGGTAGTGAAAAGGGAGAGGCAGGAAGAGAGTGGAACAACGTGAGGCAAGGAGGCGTGGACTGCTTAGCTGAGATGGGAGATCCTGCTAGGTACAACAGTCGCAGGTGATTGATTTAAAAGGTCCTATCTTTGGTGTTGCGGAGATGTCAGTGTTAAGGTTATTCCACCAATAAGCAGCCCGGTAGGCCAAAGAGCGTTGACCCAAGGAGGTTCTGCAGTGAGGGATCATCAGGCGATGGGAGTCTGAGCCTCTCTTGTGGTGGGAATTACTACTGGGGCTGCGGAGAGATAGTACCCCGGGTGGAGCCAGGCCCATTGTGATCTGTTTAGCCATTATGCAGGTTTGATATTTTATACGATTAGATAGTTGTAGCCATCCTGACTGTGTGTAGAGGTCACATGTGTGTGTTAGGTGGTTAGACCCAGTGACTAGACGGCATGCTTTGTTGAGTGTGGTAGAGATATGTCTAAGGGCCGTAGTTGTGGCCGCTCCGTAAATAATGAGGTCATAGTTGATGATGGAGAGAATCAAGCTTTGCGCTGCAATACTCAGGGCAGCTGGAGTTAAGCAAGACCTATGTCTGTAGAGAAGGCCAATACGCATGTTGGCAGCTTTGGCGATATTGTCAGTGTGGAACGTGTAGGACAAGTTACAGTCAAGAGTGATCCCTAAGTATTTGAAGGTTAGGACCTGTTCGATAGTTGACCCTTGCTGGTTTGTTATGCTCAGTGGAGGAGACTTGTGTTTGTTGTGGGAGTTACGAAAGAGCATGGACTTGGTCTTTTTATAGTTGAGTATTAGTTTCTGTGAACTGAGCCATTTTTCAACAGAGGTGAAACTGAGTTGGAGATTGTTTTGCATGGAGTGCTGGTCCTTGTGGGAGGAGAGAATGACTGCGTCATCCGCGTAAAGAATAATTTGTTCGGGGCAGGCTTTAGGGAGGTTATTCAGGAAAAGGGAGAAAAGGAGTGGTCCCAGTATGGAGCCCTGGGGAACACCCGAGTGGACTGGTAGAGTGCTTGAGAGAGTACCTGCAATCTTCACGCGTTGTGATCTGTTAGACAAGTAGCTTTGGAACCAGGCCATTGAGTCAGGGGAGAGCCCCAAATTTGAGAGTTGGTTTAGAAGCAGGTTGTGGTGTATGGTATCAAAAGCCTTTGTTAAGTCGATGTATACAGCCCCGGCGAGGTGGCTGTTGTCAAGGGAATTGTGTATAGCAGCGGTAAACTCCATTAGGGTGGATGTGGTGCTATATCCTTTCCTGAAGCCATGCTGAGCACGTAAGATGTTGTGGTTGTCCAAGTAGTCAGTGAATTGGTTGGATACAATACGTTTGAGTGCTTTTGATAGGGGAGGTAGTATGGAGATTGGACGATAGTTCCCATGCTGAGTCTTGTCCCCAGTTTTGTAGAAGGGGGTGACGATAGCAGATTTCCATAAGTTAGGGAACTGGCTACGGCAGAGGGAGAGGTTAAGTATCTTGGTAAGTGGTCTGATTACTTCGTCAAGTGTGAGGGACAGTAGTTCTAGGTCCAGAGAGTCGTCACTGAACCTTGTGTTGGCAATTGCCTTGCCAATGTACTTGCGGGCTTCATGCTGCTTGACTGCTTTGAAATAGAAGGGGATGTGGGTAGTAGAGAGGGAGGCGTAGGTGGGGTCCATGTGAGTGATAGGGTCCGTGAAGACGTCGGGGAGAATGGAGCTGAGGTCAGTGAAGGCAGTATTGAAGGTATTAGCGATAGTTGCGGGGTCAAGAGTAATGGATCCGTTGATGTTGAGCATATTTGGGGATGTTAATGGCAGTTTTTCAGTAACTTCCTTGATGTTGTTCCACAGTGCTCTTCCATTACCCCAGGCGGTAGTGAGGGCTTCCCTATAGTAGCAGCTTTTGTGATTTTTTTACGGCCTTGGTGCAATCATTGCGTGCACGCTTGTAGTTCTGGATGTCAGTTGGTGATCCGGAGTCGCAAGCCACGAGCCAGAGGCAGTCCCTAGCTTTTAGCTGCGATATTAGGTCGGCAGTAATCCAGGGATTGCAAAGGGATTTTACCTTACGTTTTTTGAGGGGGGCATAGATATCGCAGGCTTCATTGAAGATGGAGATGAAAGAGTCCAGAACTGTGTTGACATCATTTGCAAGGTAGATAGGAAGCCAGTCTTGATTCCTGAGATGAGATTTAAGGAGAGTCAGGTTCCTATGAGGGAGAGTTCTGCTTGTAATGACTGATGATGGTGGTTTTTGGAACTTATTCGACCATACGCAGATGATGGGGGAGTGGTCACTGAGAGAGTCAAGAAAGATGGAGATATCAGATATTCGTGTGGGGTGATTGGATAGTACCCAGTCAAAGAGCTGGTACCCGTTCTGTAGTTGTGTCTGGTTGGAGAGTCAAACAGCTGAGAGAGGTGAACTGAGGAGATGGCATCCTTGAGACCTCCAATGTCAGGGGCAAGCCAGTTTGTGTTAAAATCCCCAAGTAAGATTAACTCAGAGTCCTGTGGATGCGTCCTGATGAAATCCAGGACAGCGTTTAGGTCTTTCTCCTGGTCTTTGGGTGGGATGTAGACTGTGGCAACCATGAGTGTTTTGCCATGGGCTCCGAGGATGATACGGACTGGGAGGATCTGTGATAGTGAGTCTGAGGTTGTGGTAGTTAGGGGGTGACTCAGGAGAGAGTCTTTGAGGTATAGTGCACAGCCCCTCCTTTTTGGTCTGCTGAACCAGCCTGAAGACCGTGTAGCCGGGCAGGGAAATTGCAGGGTCGGGTATCTTGGGTGAGAGCCAGGTTTTGACAACTGAGATGACGTCCGGTGTGTGCTGTCTGGAGAAAACTTGTAGGGCATCTAGCTTAGGAATGAGGCTGCAGATGTTGATGGTTGCGAGGGAGAGAACACCAGTGTGTTTAAACTTCATAGCTGTCACAGCGGATTTTGGGCCAGGATTTGGGTGTACATTCCCTGATAGTAGTAGTAGAAGCTTCAGTGTAGAGAGTCGTAAGGTTCTGAGGGAGAGTTTACGAGAACACACAGCATTGCTTGTACACGGAGGTGCAGGTGTTGCTCCCAGAGGGGTGTCGCAAATTGTATTAGGGGGATTGGAGGAGGAGGAAGGGCCCAGTAGCCTTGAATGGATGATCCAGCGAGTTCCTCTTCATAGCAGGAGTGGGGGGTAGTGGTGTGGGTGGGAAGAGAGGAGAGGGTGCCAGAGAGGTGGCGGGTGAAGTTGAGTTGGAAGTTGGGAGGGTAGGAGGGATGGCAGGTCCCAGGAAGGTAGCTGAGAGGAAGTAGTGACAGTAGAAAAATTATCAGAGCAAGCATAGCAAAGAGGGCCAGTCAGCAATCAAGTTGGTAAAGTAAATAAAGGTATTTGAGGAGCACTTGAGGAAGGTGGGGAGTAAGTTACAGGGAGAAGGAGAGAGAGTGGAGAGAGGTCAGGCAAAAGAGGGAGTGGAAAAAGGAGGGAGGGGATTAGTAGGACCTATAAAGAAAGGGAAGGGTGGCGGCTAAGAAAAGTGTACTATTTAATTAAGTCTGGAGGGTGAAGTGAAAAAAGGCGTTTCCTATGCTTTTCAATGGGCACAGAAGCCCAGAAACAACATAGATGAGGCGGACCAATCCCAGGCAGAGGCATAAAAGTCTTGACCAATTGGAGATGGCAGCAAGCCTCAGCAGCCAATGGAAGCACTCGGAGCTGTTCTGGTCTGGTCTGCAAAGCTTACCCGGCTTTAGGAGGTCCTTAGGCGGCTGGAAAATGTGGTGAGGGCGGGCGGATGGTTCCCTGAGCCGCGGCTGCTCCGGCAGCTAGGACGGACCCGGTCAAGGGACGAAATCCAGCTTTAGCAGGTCCTTAGGCGGCTAGAGAAGGTGGTGAAGGCATGCGGCTGGTTCCCTGAGCCGCGGTGGCTGGAATGGACCCGGTCAAGGGCTGAGATCCAGCTTTAGGAGGTCCTTAGGTGGCTGGAGAAGGTAGTGGGGGTGGGCGGCTGGTTCCCTGAGCCACGGCCTCTCCGGCGGCTGGGACGGACCCGGTCAAGGGCGAGATCCAGCTTTAGGAGGTCTTTACGCGGCTGGAGAAGGTGGTGAGGGCAGGCGGCTGGTTCCCTGAGCCGCAGCCTCTCTGGCGGCTGGGATGGACCCGGTGAAGGGCCGAGATCTGGCTTTAGGAGGTCCTTAGGCGGCTGGAGAAGGTGGTGAGGGCGGGCAGCTGGTTCCCTGAGCCGCGACCACTCTGGCGGCTGGGACGGACCTGGTCAAGGGACGAGATCTGTAGGAGGAGATAATATTTGATCTATTGTATACTATTGTTTTTGATTTTAAAAGCAACAAAATATAATTTAAAAATAGGAGTGTGCCTTTTATTATTTCAAAACTAAAAAAAAGTGCTGCTTGCTCCACTCACACCCCTCTGTAGCTCTTCCAGGAATCAATCTTCAGCACTGATTCACACTAATGGGTCTGAGCCAGAGGCGCTAGGACTCTGTGGGTGCCAGAACTTAATGAGGGCTGGCTCTGAGGTAAGCTGTGCGCATGTGCAGCACCGCAGACTGGCTCACGCTGCATGGTTTCTAGTGGCACCAGCCCTCAACTGCCACAGCCCCCCCCAATCATTGAGTGTGCATTAGTGACAATGTCACTCACCTGACGGGAGTCGGAACTTCAGGTCTGTATAACAACTGCATTCACTTCTTCTCAGCTTTAGTGTTTAAAGCTAGAGTTATAACCTCCTGAGAAACAGAAGAAGAGTCTGGAGTCTTCAGACTCAGACTCTTCTTCTGTTTCTCAGGAGGTTATCACTTTCCAGACTTTGCTCAGCCATATTCATGCTACACTTGATCTTAAGCATTCAGATGTTGACCCAGGTAAACGTCCCTATCTGTGTTGGGTCAATGTTACTTCCATGGCCGGACACCACACTTCGTGCCACACTGGCGAGCCATGTTTGGGAATGGACTCAGGTCGCTCGGGGGTCAGCAGGGGGAGGAAGGATTGAGAGTCTGTAGACAGCTCTCCTTCCTCGGGGAAGGGGGGACAGTGCAATGCGCTGTAGACTGACATCCAGCGGTAGCTGTGTGTAGGCACAGGTGCGTCGACTAGAAGAGGGGAGGGCACACGTCCAGGGCATATGGCTGCTTCTGAGGAGGCAGGGGCAGCTGCCTCGCTCATTGCACAGTTCAGGTGTCCAGGGGAGAAAAGCAGAAAAAGGCCGGGAGCCAATGGCGTCCATAATGACCTGACACGTTTGGGTTGGAGAATGAGTCCCTCTGAGGGAGGGCCGGAACTACCCGCTGGCTCTACAGAGGAGCGATAAAGGATATATATAAAGTTTTGTTCCTTCTGTTCCACCAACATTTGAGACTTTGTCAGATGCAGTCTGTAATAGACCTGCCTCTATTCCCTTTGTCTGCAATCAGATAGACAGGAAATACACTACCTCTAAGGACAGACCAGTGTATATTTCTCAACCTATAGCTGATGCCGTTGTTATTCTCACTGAGATTGACAGTCATTCTTTCTCAGGAGGTCACTGCACACCCAATTAACAAGGAGTCACTCAAGACTGACACTATGGACAAGCAGGCTTTTGCAGCAGCTATTCTTAACTTGCAGATTGATAGCTACCAAGCACATTTTTTGAAGTATGAGTATACCCTTTGGAGCTCACTAAAGTGTCTGGCAGAGTCCCTGCCCAGCCTCTGAAACTAAACAGGAGATTCTAGAGACTGTTACTCATGGCATTGAGTTTAACAGTCAGTCAGCTCAAAGCAGCAGTGGATGCCTTTGATACTGCCTCCAATCTGCTGTGGCATGGCATCTGTATCAGAAGGCATTCCTGGTTATGTACTTCTATTTTTCTCAAGATGTTCCTTACCTCCACTGAGGGGGCTGCTGAATCTAGATAAGTCTCAATTCCAGCCCTCACAGCAGCTCCTGTTCATAGGAGTTCTGGATACGACCAAGGTGTGGGCCTTCCTTCCGGAGAGCAGAACCCAGATGATCCTGCAGATTGCATGCGACATAATGGAGCACAGATCTGTGCTAGCCCACTTCATACAACACATGCTGGGTTTGATAACCTCCTCAGTGTTCACAGTGCTCTTGGCATGACTACACATGAGAAAGACTTAGTGGATGCTCAGTGCACAGTTGTCACAAGTATCACGTCCTCAGACCTACCCCATACAAGTGACCAAGCCCCTGGTTTGGTCACTCACATGGTGATCAGTGAGGAAAGTCTCCTCCAGGGCTTTCCCTTCTTCCAGCTGGAGCCTCAGGTGACTCACATCATGGATGCCTCGTTGTTGGGTTGGGGCGCCCACTGCCAGGGCCTCCAAACACAAGATACCTGGACCTGTCCAAGGCTCATCTCCACATTAGTGTGTTGGAGATGTGAGCTGTGTTGTACAGCCAGCGAGCCCTAGTGGATCTCATCATCCATAAAACAGTCCTCCTTCAGACAGACAGGTCTGTGATGTATTACAGCAACAAGTAAGGAGGAGCACAGTCTTAGCCTCTCCGCAGGGAAGCGCTGAGAGAGTGGGAATGGTGCCTTGAGTAAAGGATCCTGTGCTATGCCATTTACCTGCCAGGAGTTCAGAACACTCTGGCAGATAAGCTCATCAGAACAGAGGCTGATCCTCACAAGTGGTCACTAGCTCCAGATGCTGTGAGATTGCTATTCAATGAGTGGGGCACCCCAGATGTGGATCTTTTTGTGTCCCCACTCAAAGCCAGACTGCCTCGATTCTGCTTCATAAATCCAGGACATTGCATTTTCTGTCAGGGTGCATTCATACTGCAATGGCAAAATCTATTTCTGTATGCATTCCTTCCAGTTCCACTAGAGCAGAGGATGTTGCTCAATCTGGAGGAGCATGGGTGCAAGAGAATACTGATGGCTCCCTGCTGGCCTCAGCAAATATGGTTTCTTCTGTTGAACAGACTGTCAGTCAGTAAAGTGATGATCCTTCTACTCAGGACGGACTTGCTGACTCAGGGCCACCTGGTCCATCCCAACCTGTGCTTTCGTCACCTTAAGGGCTGGCTCCTGAAGAGATAGAAGTTTACAAGTACAAGGTATCTCAAAGGGTCTTGGAAATACTTTTGGCTGCCAGTACACCTTCCATTAGGAACACTTACACAGCCAAGTGGAAAATATTTTCCATCTGGTGCTCCAAAACCTGCACGGACCCTTTTCTGTGCCCACCTGACAAGGTTCTGGAGTAGTTACTAGACCTTT
This sequence comes from Neoceratodus forsteri, assembly GCA_016271365.2. Taxonomy (NCBI): domain Eukaryota; kingdom Metazoa; phylum Chordata; order Ceratodontiformes; family Ceratodontidae; genus Neoceratodus; species Neoceratodus forsteri. The sequence continues at coordinate 1,797,580,833 of CM057455.1, read as the reverse complement.
CTGATGCTGGCTTGCAGTATTCCACAGTCAAGGTTCACTTGTGTGCTGTTTCTGCATATCACAAGCCTGGCAGTCCCCTCTATTTGGCACAACTGCTAGCCTTCAAGAGGTTTCTTAATGGAATTTTACACACAAGGCCTCAATCAGGAAGCCGGTGGCTGCCTGGGACATCAACATTGTGCTGGATATGCTGACCCACATGCCTTTTGAGCCTTTTGCAACATGTGAGCTACATTTTTTTAACTTGAAAAGCAGATTTTCTAGTGGCCATCACCACTGTTCACAGAGTGTCTGAAATCCATGCCTTGGTCACAGATCTCCCGTATACTGTTTTCCACAAGGACAAGGTAATTCTCTGCACGTACCCCAAGTTCCTACCTAAAATGGTGTCTGAGTTCCATCTGAACCAGCTACTAGTGCTGCCTACCAACTTTGCTAACTTTCAGAATGGAGAGCGTACTCTCTGATCCCTTGATGTTAAGGGGGTCTTTACATTTTACCTGGATAGAACTAAGGACTTCAGGCAATTCCAAACAGCTCTTTGTCTCCTTCATTCCTAATTGGAAGGGACAGCCTCTTACAATCAACTGCATTTCCTCCTGGATTGCGAGCTGTCTCCACCACTGTTGTGCAATTGCACAGGTCAAGCTGAAAGATCAGGTGCATGCCCTTTCCACCAGAGCTGTTGCCGTGTCCCTGGCAGAGATTGGCTCTGCGCCTGCCAGTGGTATTTGCAGAGCTGCAGCTTGGAGCACAGTGCCTTGGTTGTCCATACCAGGCAGAATGCCACGTTTGGCAGAGCTCTCCTGAATAGACTTCAGTCTTGAATGAGCCCCCCGCTCCTGCCTTCCTAGTCTGGAGGATTTCGTATGAGCTTGGTACTGTGACCCATTAGTGTGAATTAATAGACTTCCATTGTGGCTGTTTTCTGTGGGCTGTAGATCTTCAGATTCCATTCTGGAAATGCAGGTGGATGGAGCCCCACGTGAGCTGAAACTCTAGGAACGGAGCTAGTGATTTTGTGTTGTTGCTAATCCCCATATCCCCAGATGGCAGGGTGTGGCCTGCTTTCAGGTCACAGCAGCTGGTGAATGTCTCAGGTTTTAGTAGTCTTACGATCCAAGGGGAGGTCTCAAAGGTAAAGTAGGTTTTCCCTCTGCAAACCATTCTCTTCAACCTGCCTTCTGTTTTTTTGTTTTGCAGCAGAGTTGCTCTTAGGCCTGTTGCCATAGACACTGACAGCATCGTAATCAGATGAAGTGTGATTCTGAAGGTTTGGCCTTGATCTCTGTGGTGTCCTTGGGCTTCTTAGATCCTTGGCAGCAAGAGAGCAAGGATTTCAATATGTGGCCTTGTTGGCCTTACTTAGTTTGCAATGGTCCAAGTTCTGACTTATTGGCGTATTTGTTTTTGAGTTCCCTCAAGGTTAAAAGGTCATGTGAAGGTCTTTCTGACATCCTGGATTCCGAAGTCCTCAAGGACTGAAAGCCTCATGTTTTTTTTTTTTATTCCCATTTGAATTACAACAGTTAAACAAGTACAACCTAGAAGTAGTTTTAATTTTCAAGTTAACGTAACCACAAAAGTTAAAATAAAAAAATGGGCATTGACTTTTTTTTTTTTTTTTTTTAGTGTAGCTCGCCTGCATAGCTTTGTTAAGAATCTTATTCATGATAAGATCTGAGGGGGGCATGAGCAGCAGCAAGAAGTGGTACGTAAATTACAAGAATCTTAATTCCACATTACAAAATGTTGCAAAATTCCAAGGATGTTACAAAGGAATAGAAACAAGAAGCACAGTGAATACACAGAACTAGGGCAAATAACGTAACCACATATGTCACGAGTCAGAGTTCATTGCATAAAGCTACCAACTTTCCGAGGCCTAAAACTGGGACAGTCCATCCAGACCATGACCCCCCACCACCACCGTGTCACTTCCATGGGCACCACCGCAGACAACGCTGCACACAATCAATTACATTTTGCTGCTTGCTCTGGCCATGCCGCCCCACAGTAACACCAGTAGCAAACATTCAGATTAAAACAATGTATCATTCTGCTGCGGCAAGTTCCAAATCCATGAATGTACAAAAAGTTCATTAGAAGCAAACCTGCGTTAAACTGTGATCAGACATTTGAGCTGCATGTATTGCTCCTCCTGACAGACCCATCCAACCCGCTCACACCTCATTCACTGAGCAAACTTCACTTCAGTGACTCCCACCACCACACCAGATTGTTTTTTCACACTCCTTAGGGCTGATCAGGTTTGGGTACCTTAGTTCCCTGCTGCTGATCAATTCTCTGTCTGGAGTCCCTCTCAGCTACTGGCAGGCAGACATCCACATGTGCTTGCTTGTGTACTACCAGTGGTGGCTCTACAGGGCCGCCAGGGGGCACGTGCCCAGTAAAAAAAATGCTGTGCCCTATTTGGTTTCTATATGGCGTAGAGCTTCCCCCATAGTAACAATATATCAGTGCCCTGGCTGCCATCTGTTGTGCCCCAGCTGTGCCCTGGTAACCATTTGTGGCTAGAGCCGCTACTGCTACCCAGTCTAATCTAATGGGAAGGAACATGCTTTACTGTGCTCCCACTGACATGCTAGCAGTGCAACACAGTTGCAGGGGTTGAAGCTGTAAACTGCTGTCCAGCCTGAGCAGCGTCACAGTGGTGCTGAAATAACTGTCAGTCACTGATTAGCAGTCAGCTTAAAAAAAGGGGACAAAACTGGGACAAGTAAGCAAAAAAAGGGACAAAAGTGGTATTTTGCAAAACTTGTGGGGACGCTGGGGCATGCTGCCTAAAATAGGGGCTGTCCTGGGAAAATAGGGACTGTTGGTAGCTTTATCATTGCAAGATTTACCTAAAAAAGCTGTAAGGTTTGTCAAGATAACAAAACCAAATATTACCAGATCTGATGATGAGTTCTGGCTGAGGGGAGTAGAATAGATGAATGCCTTTCTTTGCCAGTAGTCACATGTAACTTTAGGGCTAGACAGATATCTTTGCCCTTGGATCCTGATTGGTAGGTGCAGACGAACTTCATTAGGAGCTGTACAAGTATTCAGGCCACAAGCCGTGGACACATCTATTAAATAAGATGGCTCAGTGATGCCCTTATCTGCTCGATAGTGTGAGGAGAGATGATTTTTGAAGTTGCCGTGGTGGGTTAAGCGGTCACATCTGAGGGAGGATCTACAAAAACTGTTGTATGTGATAGTACATTTTTGGAGGACAGTGTTTCTGGCCATCGTGTATACTACATCAGCATACAGCACACAGACTGTGTTTCTGGCCATCCTATAATGTCAGCGTACAGTACATTTTTGGAGGACTGTGTTTCTGACCATCCTATAACGTCAGCATACAGTACATTTTTGGAGGACTGGGTTTCTGGGCAACCTATATAATTACGTCAGCATATAGTACATTTTTGTAGGACTGTGTTCTAGGGACATGGATATGTTGTTCATCCACACTTATTGGCAGGTTCCTTGCTGCTTTAAATCTTGCCGGAAGGTCTTCAAGCTGGCTCCTCCCACCCACCCGGGTGGTAAAACTCTTTGCTCCGCCCCATGACGCCAGATCTTCCTTACCGCTTGGAAGCTCAGGTTCCCTCCTTAGTACTCTGCGTTTTCGACTGGTTCCTGAAATTTTCGGTCTTCGAATTTATTTGGAAGTTTTTCTAAAACTTCAATCTTCTTCTCTCGCTGCGGCGATGACTCATTCGTTTTCCGGCTCTCGGAGGCGCCCGGTTAATCCCTCCAGGAAAGACCCGCACTCCACGTGTGTCTACTGCCTTGACTTGGATCATGATCCGCAACTTTGCGATTTTTGCTGTGCTCTTTCGACCAGCTTTCTGGAGGATCGTGTGCCCGTTAGGGGCTCGGGCGACCTGAAATTTTTCCCGCTTCGGAAAATTTCTTGGAGACCCGGGCAGTGTCCGCGTCAGCTGTCTCCGCTGAGCAGCTCGATCTTCCTTCCTCCGGGGAGGGGACGGCTGCCCCTCCCTCTTCCTCGGTCTCGGCGCTTATCCCACTCTCCTTGAGTTCTCCCCATTCAGCTTCGTTCAAGGAGCCGCCAGTCCTTTCCTCGAAGGGAGAGGGACCTTCGGACCTCCCTCAGCCCAAGTCCAAGGAGTTGCAGGTAAGAGTCCCACGCCGGCGCTGAGGGAGCGGAGAGTTCCCCTCCCGTGCCGCCGACGCTCACTTGGTTGAGTGGTGCGGCTCAGGCCGCTGGCTTCACGGTGTCCCCGTCAGGTCAGCCAGCCAGGACTCCCGTCGACGTTGTCGAGTCTCTCGACCCGTCATCTGGGCTGTCTTCTGCTGGAGCCGCCATGCCTTCGCCGGTTCCCCCGGCGGAGGCTGAGGTTCTGCCGGTACCTTCGGGTTGACAGGCCTCAGCCCTTTCTTCCGAGCCAAGGGAGGAGCGGGCATACCCGGCTCCTTCCCGAAACCTGCCCTCGGTTTCCCGGGGATTTGGTCTCGGTCCTTCTCGGTCAACGCTCACGCCGACCAGGCTTCTCGGTCGGGGCACCGAGTTAAGTGGCATTACCGTTCTTCCTCATCTCCCTCCTCAGATGAAGAGTGGCTTCGATGCAGATGGCGTCGACGTTACGAGGAGTTCATGTGGCAGCAGTTGTTGTTGTCCGGGAATCGATCGTCACCGATTCATTCCCTGTCCAGCAAGCAGCTGCCGCCTGATCGGCCGACTCAAACGCTTGCTGCAGTCGAGGTGCCCACTCCGGGGCCGGTTGTTCGTCCGAACCTTGCTGCCCCACTGCCCTCGGTGGAACCTCGGTCGGGTCACAACCTGTCCCGCAGGTTGTCTGTCCCCCTCACTCCCATCCGCCCTCGGCGGACGAAGTGTAACTCAGGCCTGAGGCAGCTCTTTCAGACCCCTTGAACTGCTCCACTCTATGTTCCCTAGTCTGAGGACCCGGGTCCTTCTGGAACGATCTGTGGACGACAGCCCATCGTCCTTCATGGGTCTGCTTCAGCTCATCTCAGAGTTCACCGGGATGCAGCTCGAGCCCATGTCTGAACGGGCCCCTTATCCCCTGACGGAGATTCTAGACTGAGGGGGTTCACCCTTGGAGGTCTTCCCGGTGGCCGAGGCCATCGTGGGCCTGGCCTTGGAGCTCTGGCGGCGGCCTACTTCCTGCCCTGCGCCCTCGGCCAGGATGGCCAGGAAGTACTCTGTCCCTGTCGGTTCTTTGCCTGGTTTCTCGGAGCACCCCTCAGCTGAGGGGTTAGTTACCGACAATGTTTTCCAGTGTTCTGGGAACGCTCAGGACATGGATAGGCCCCCTGACAAAGAGTCCAAAAGGATGGACTATGTCGGGCGCAAGGTTTACGCTGCATCCTCCCTAGGCCTCCGACAGGCCAGCTCGGCTGCACTGATGGCACATTTTTCCCACGCTCTTTTGGTCTCCCTGGATGAGGTGCTCCCTCATCTCACGGCCAACCTGCGGACCACTGTCCGGCGGGTGCGGGACCAGGGTAGGGCGGTGGCAAAGCAGCAGCTTCAGACTGCTCTGGACTTGGGTGATTCCTGTGCCAGGTCGGTGGCAGCCACAGTGGCCATGCGCCGCAGGGCGTGGCTGAGGTTATCCTCTTTCTCACTGGAAACCCACCACAAGTTGGCGGACATCCCCTTCTTGGGGACTGACCTTTTCGGCCCTGGAGTGGAGGGACACCTCCAGGGGACCGAGAAGTCCAATGCCACTCTGGACTCGGTCACTCCCGCCTGGAGGGACAAGGGCAGCCGGCAGCCTTTGCGTAAGCCCTTTTGCCCCCCGGCCCCTGCGGCTCGACCGGCCCAGCACGAGGGCCAGCAGGCTTGCGCTGGGCATCCTGTCTCCAAGCCAGCGTCTTCCTCTAAAAGGAAGCAGGGAGATAAAGGCCCAGGAGCTCCCTCGGCCAATTCCTCCTCCAAGCCTGCTCAGTGATGGGCTAAGGGGCGCTGTCCCGGCCCCGTCGCTCCTACCCGGGTTCCCCCGTGGGGAGACGGCTCCGCCCCTCCTCCACCTGGTCCGCTTTCCCATACCTCTGGGTGTCGGAGGTGCTAGGGGAAGGCCCTGCCGCGGGATTGCGAGCAGGCACCACCCTTCCGAGCCGTTTCCCCACGGGGGTCTTGGGGTCCACAGCCTCGTTGTTGGCCCGCTGAGCCGACTTGCCTGGCCCTCTAATTAGAGGTGATCAGGAAGGTTGCGGATGCTCCTTCAGACCCTGGGTTCGTGTCCAGGTATTCCTGGTCCCAAACGGACGAGGGGGCTCAAACGCCCCATTCTCCCGCACGTCCGGATGGTCTCTCTGCCTCAGATATCCCATCCTCAGAACGAGGCATGTGGCTTCTTTCTTGGACCTCCAGGACGTACTTACACTTCATTCCGTCTGTTTCTGGGGAGACTCCTCCCTTTCTTAAGCAGGGGATCTCTTTGCGAGTTCCAGGCCAGGCCCTTCAGTCTCTGCTTGGCAGCTTTCTGTGGCATCGAGGGGTCCGGGCGTAACCCCACCCGGATGGCGGCCTGACTGCAACCCTTCTGGACGGAAGGGGACGATCCAGAGTTTTGACTCTCAGACTGGTCTCCCTTTATCGGAGCCACGTTGGAACTCGTGTCTTAGCGGGTGATCCTTCTTCGGGACGAGGCTCGACTCTTGAGTCCGAGCTCAGCTCCTGGCGGACAGGGCTGAGGTTCTTCCTCCCTTACCTAGTCAGGTCTGACTGTGCAATTACGCCCTGTCGGGACCTCCTGCACCTCCTGGGCCTCGTGGCGGCTGGCTCCAGCGTGGTCTGTTTGGACCCGCTGGTTCATGCGTCCCCGTAGTGGGGACTGGCCAGCTAGCGGTCACAGTGCTGCGTTCCTTCAGACCAGTTCGTGACTACAGCCCAGGAGTTAGGGGAACGCTGTCCCTTGGACCATTCCAGCTCTTGCAGGAGAACTTCCTGTTTGTCCGCCCCGAGTTGACGGTCCTCTCCGACCGATGCTTCTCAGATGGGTGGGGGTGCCCATCTAGGGGAATACAGAGTGCCCCGCCTCTGGTCCTCTCGGGAGTCCTGATGTCTTTCCTACCCGCTGGAGCTCCAGGCGGTCCACTTTGCTTGCATCGCTCGCTCCGTTTGTGCGGGGTCTAGTGGTTTTAGTCCAGGCAGACAACACCACGACCATGTGCTACCTACCCCACCAGGTTCGGACGAGCCCCTTGCCTCTGCGTAAGGAGGTTCTCTGCATTGGGTCTTCGTGCAGCCGGGAGGCGGTTTCCCAGCCATTCAATGGCAGGAGCCTCCAGCACCCTGGCTGGTGCCCTAAGCCGGACATAGGCTGCGCCTCACGAGTGGTCTCCCCTGCCGGAGGTAGCACAGGATCTTCTCCCTCCTTTCCAGGGAGAATACGAGGCCGAGACTGTCTCATGCCCGCCCCCTTAGCAAGGTTCGTTGTAGGGGATGCTGTCGAGGCCGCGGACCCCGGGCCTCTTCTACACCTCTCCCCCATTTCCCTTGACCCGCAGGCAAGGCGAGGAGGGACTAGGCGCAGGCGATGCTGGTAGCCCCAGACTGGTTTGCCATCTCTGGTATCCAGCTCTCCTCAGTCTCAGCCCCAGGCTCCCGAGGCGGCTTCCAGCCCGCCTGGTCCTGATCTCTGTTTCAGGGGAAGGTTTTCCATCTGGACCCTCAATCCCTGCACCTGAAGGCCTGGTCCCTGTGTGGCTAGGGACCAGGCCTTGGGTCCTTCGGCAAGGTCCTCGACGTTTTCGAGGCGTCCTGCCAGGAGTTGGCCAAACATGCTCACCTTCGAATGGAAGAGTTCTCCATTTGGTGTTGGGATAGGGCCTGGGGCCCCTCTCCTGTTCCTCGGCGAGCATTCCGGACCATCTGCGGTCCGTTCTTTTGAACTGGGGCTTCGGCCAACAACCCTCTAGGTGCTTCTGTTGGCCACTCCTGTCTTCCGGGCGCGGGCCGGACGGCATTCGGTGGCACAGAAAAGGTGGTCTGGTGCTTTTCTAGGCCTCAATCACACCTCCCCTTCGGGAGAGTATTCCCATTCTGCGGGATCTGCGCTGGTATGGGCTTTGCTCACAGGCAGGCCGTTCGAACCTTTGCACAGGTGCGAGTTTCCCCACCTGTTGTGGAAGTACACCTTCTTGGGGCTTCTCTGCCATCCAGAAGGAGGGGAGAGTTCCAGGCGCTCCTTTGAATCTCCCTGTCTTGCCTTCCACGGGGACAAGGTTGTCCTGCGCCCCACCCGAAGTTCCTTCCGTAGGCGGTGGCGGAGTCTTTCCCTAACCGGGTATTGTCTCTGCCGAGGTTCATCCCCATTCACGCCTCGGAGGCCGTATATAGGATCCATTGGGACCCTACTTAACGCTCGCCTACCCAGGGAGCGTAGGGCTGAAGTTCGGGAGAGGTTCACCAGCTGTTTGTCATCTCACGCTGAAGCCGCACCTGGCAGACCTGCAGCCAAGCGGACTACCCAGCAGGCGGGTCACCTCCCGCATAGGTCTCTGCTGTAGGTGGGCGGCATGGAGCCTCCCAGAGGATAAGTGCTCATTTTACCCGCCTTCCGCTGCATCGGTGGCTGCTTCGGGATACTCCTGTCCAGGATATCCGCAGGGCTCCTACCTGGAAGCAGGCTATACCGTTTCCCTTCCACATCCGACCTTTGGTCACGCGGGATGTTGGTTGGGGCCTCGGTTCTCCAGTCTTTATACCTAAGTAGGGGGTGTGCGCCTTGCCTCCCTCCTCCCGGAGAACTGCTAGGAGTCTGCCAATAAGTGTGGATGAACAACATATCCATGTCCCTAGAAATACAGGTTACTCACCTGTAACAGGAGTTCTAGGAATGGTATATGTTGTTCATCCACTCGACCCACCCGGCCTCCCCGGCTTCGACGCACAACCTGGCTTCCAGAGGGCTAGATCTGGCATCATGGGGCAGAGCCGAGAGTTTTACCACCCGGGTGGGTGGGAGGAGCCAGCTTGAAGACCTTCCGGCAAGATTTAAAGCGGCAAAGAACCTGCCAGTAAGTGTGGATGAACAACATATACCATTCCTAGAACTCCTGTTACAGGTGAGTAACCTGTATTTTCTGGCCATCCTATAGAATTACGTCAGCATACAGTACATTTTTGGAGGACTGTGTTTCTGGCCATCCTATATAATACATCAGCATACAGTACATTTTTGGAGGACTGTGTTTCTGGCCCTCCTATATATTACGTCAGCATATAGTACATTTTTGGAGGACTCTGTTTCTGGCCATCCTATATATTATGTCATCATACAGTATATTTTTGGAGGACTGTTTCTGGCCGTCCTGTATATTACATCAGCATACAGTACATTTTTGGAAGACTGTGTTTCTGGACATCCTATATAATTACGTCAGCATATAGTACATTTTTGGAGGACTGTGTTTCTGGCCCTCCTATATATTACGTCAGCATATAGTACATTTTTGGAGGACTGTGTTTCTGGCCATCCTATATATTATGTCAGCACACAGTATATTTTTGAACTGTGATTCTGGCCATCCTATATATTACGTCAGCATACAGTACATTTTTGGAGGACTATACTTCTGGCCCTTATATATATTACGTCAGCATACAGTACATTTTTGGAGGACTGTGATTCTGGGAATCCTATGTATTACGTCAGCATACAGTACATTTTTGGAGGACTGTGATTCTGGCCGTCCTATATATTACGTCAGCGTACAGTACATTTTTGGAGGACTGTGTTTCTGGCCGTCCTGTAAGTTATGTCAGCATACTGTGACACTGTCATCTGAAGCAGTGCTCAATCAGTTGATACTCTAAACTGCAAACTTTGTGAAACTTTGACAATGACCACATCAGGTGGTCTATAACACCCTTGCCCCGTGACTCAGTTGTAAACGCTTAACCCACCCCAGTGGCCTGTACAAAAACTGGTGCTCTCATCACACTGTTGAACAGACAAGAGCATGAGTGGGTTGGGTAGAAGCATAACTTTGATTTCTTTTGCATTCAGAACATGGGAGCTCAGGGGCCGCCATCTACAGACACAGATGACGTCGGCTTAAAGCATGCTGTTTAGAGTATCAGTTGACTGAGCACTTAAATAGGTGATACTGTCATCTACTTAATAAAATAATTTTTGAGTTGGACTTTTTGGGAGGTTGTTCATGAAAAGTAAGAAAAGGAGGGTCTCTCGATCCGAACACTGAGGTTCCCCCAAGGAAAGGCATCCAATATCAGGGGATACTCTTTTGCAAACTTCCAGTGGATATCTACCTTCAAGATAACACCTTACCCAAGATAAGTAATCTGTGTTCATATCTAGGTAGTGGAGTTTGTGTTTCAGTATATTATGATTTAGCAATTTGAAAGATTTGGCCAATGAAGGTTGCACCTATAACTAATTCCACCACCTAACTAATTCTGCCAGGTCAATTTGGGGCTTTTTCATAAATCGTATTAACTGGAGCCCACATCAGAGAAATTATGAAGAATGTCCTAGGTTTTGCATTACAGATAGCCCCACAGTTGTCTTGTCAAAAGGATTGAAATTAAAAACACAGAGTTACTCGTCAGCCTACAAAAGGTATTGGCACAGACATTTCAGAAGCAGGCCCAAGGGTCATGGACTCTTTTCTGATGCAGTCATAAAGGATGAGCATTATTTGTTGCTGCTGAACAGGTTGGCTTGAAATCAAAAGAACCTGAGCTAGGTGCTATTCTCTGTATAACTTAGCCTTGTCAAGTGCCTCTGTATGCCATTGACTGTCAGATAAAGTGGTAACAGAATTTCACACAACAGGTGGTGAAAACATGTTTTAGACATAATTAAGTATAAGAAGCAATTAGCATGTACTTATTTTTTCAGTTCTTTATTTCTCCCCTTCCCCAGCCTGCCGACAGTAATGGTCAACCTGCTTTGTTCAATATAATTGGTTGTACAGCACATCATACCTAAATGTTTTACATACAGTGCCGTTGTTTTACTGAGTATCCAGATAATTGGATACCAGGCTGCTCAAGCTAATTGCCTCCTTTACTTGTGTGTTTAGCTTTATAAGTAGTTTGTAAAAAGCTAAGGATTTGTGGCTTGTTTTGCATTAGTACGGGTTGGATGTACTGCTTTGTCTGTGGCAGTAATACAGAAGAGGCTTTGCTGAAAGGGCAGTACTACACATGGTGCTTTTTTTTCTTTCCGACATTTACAGATTTGTTGCTTAGTGGTGTTCAGCTGGTGGCCTATGATGCACGTTGATGTTTCAATATGACATGCACTTAAAAATTATTTCTATAACTTCAAATTTTACTTCTTCATGCTTTGAAGGTGTTTCCAGATCCAGTATTGGTCTAGCGCTTAAACAGTTAATATTTTCTTTTCATTTATTCTTTTCTGTGCGATACCTTTATTAAAACTAGTTTCCAGATTGTCAGTGTTATGGTACTCTCTTTGGGCAATATGTTGCAGTGTGGATCAGATTATCCCTCCTCTCTTTTCATTAATAAAGCACACATCGACTTCCAATACAAGATAAGCTCCAGGGTTTTGTTTTAATGGTGAAATCCCCTGATTGCTTTGAGGGCCTTATTAACTAGTTGAAATTACTGTCCCTCACACTGGTAGATCTGTGCTTCTGTTACTCCACACTGCTCTGTGCCACATTATCTCTGGTGGTATGTCTTGACTAATTGGTTCTCTACTGGTAGCTTTCCTAGTTGCATATTGTCCAGCTGTGTGCCGTATATATCCCATTTCAAACACATGCAGACACTCATATACCATCGTTATCTGTTTACTGGTCCTTGGATTTGCTGTCTGCTGTATTTGACATGTAAAACATCCTCTTTGTAGATGGAGTTTAGAAAGAAAGTGCTCCATGTCTGATGTCTTAAACTCTGCAGCATATTAGGTCCCTTCAAGATAGTCCAAAGCTCTTCTGCTAGAATCTTCAGCCTGTCACTGTCCCTAACCCTCTCTTCCTCTTGCTCCCGCCACTTGGGGCTCTGTAGTATAACTCTACCTCATAAATGGTATGCTATATACGGGAAAAAAATGTGTATTCAAGTATTACCTAAATATTATGGATATTATAGATACTGCTGGGTCCTCCTCTCCCAAAGTCTATTGTTCTGTATCCCCTGTCTGTGTGGTTTTGTGTATTGTCTTTCCTCCCTGATCACTGTATATATAATGCTGTATGCATAATTGCATTCCTTGTTTTCTCTCTTGTTTCTCTTACCTGAACACGGTACTGCTTAATACTGTATGCAAGTCCTTATTGTTGTTTGACGTGGAGCCTTTGTAAAGGAGTCTGTGACTCAAAGGGTTGTAATTCCAAATGTTATTACATAAATAAAAAAATAAATAAATATTATCTCTGGATTTATAAACTCATATCGAGAGTGTGAAACCAGTGTAAACAGTGACAGCATACTCTGCTGCTACTTATAGGCCATCACACGTAGCACATCATTTCCTGTTAACGTTACTGATTGTCTTCTTTTTACTTTTGTCTTTTCTCTTATAGCTGAGGATTTGGATCTGTTTTTCAAAGAAAGATTTATTTCCATAAGTGGCAAAGACATGGGCTTATTGTGGCTATGAGCCTTTCATTAATGACATCGGTCACCTTGGAGATCTCTAACAATACTGTGGGCTTAATTTTCAGAGACCCATAGGTCGACACAATTTGTGGTGATATAGGGCCGTTGACAACTCTATGTGCGTCAGGGACCCTGTGCCCTGTTTTATAAAAATAGGGGTCACTGTGCCAAAGATCCACGAGTTGTGGCAGCCTGAGGGTTGCGCCAAGCATGTGGCACACCTGCGGAGTTTGATGGAGGGATCCATCAACCCCCCCCACCCAGCACAAGCCTAGATGAGCCACAGAGGTGGGGGGTTAATCTAGCTGGAAGGTGGGAACCAGAGGCTGTTGGAGCAGTGGGGATGCCATTGGGTATGATGGGGGAATTGTGTCTGTGAGAAGGAACGGAGGAGGCACCTGGCAGAGGTGCCATATGGAGTAGCACACAGCCACTTAGACCGGGTTGGGGGAGGTAGCACAGCCACACCATCATGACATGGACCCCAGGTGGAAGCAGCTCTGGCACCTGCCCCACAGGACCCACAGACCCTTACATGGGGTGGCGGCAGTGGGTGCAGGTTGTGGGATGCATACAGTGGATGAATACATGTCCCGGGCACCACAACATTCCCCTGGTACGCATCCCCCATGTGTGGTGGCTGGTGGATGCCTGACTACACTGCTGGGGACTGTGAGTCCTGTGGGGCAGGTGCCAGGGCTGCTTCCGCCTATGGTCTATGTCATGATGGTGTGGCTGTGCCAACCCCCCTTCCGCATCCCCACTGCCCCAGTGGCCCTCAGTCCCCACTTTCCAGGTCCAACACCCAACTCGCTGCCCTTGTACAGGGCCCTTCGACCAGCTTCTGGTTGGTCTATCCTGAGCCCTCTGTTGCTACCATGGCCCCATCATGGTAATCCCTGTGACCTGGTGCACAGGTGCTTCTGCCACAAAGGGTGCACGTGGTGGTTTTGGCACAAGGCATCCCAATTTCGACAGTCTGCATGTAGAAATTGGGATAGACACAAACTTTGCCGCAAAGTGCCACTTGCATCATACCCATTTGATGCAAACACCTTGTGTAAAAGTTTTCATTTTGAAAATCAAGCCCCATGTGTGCTACAGGATTTCCTTATCTTTTAGGTCACTTGTTAGTGTCATACCATTTCTTTAGTTACATTTTTGATCTCCTTGAATAAATGTGCAATAGCCCCATCACACGTAGAACATAGGAGGGCAGAGACTTCTTGAATCTTGGACCACTGCTATAGAAACTCCTGCTTTCCTGTTTTTTCTCACACTTTTCTGCTCCTTGCCTAAACTATCCAGCCCAGTCCTTGCACCTCCTGTTACCACGTGTCCAAACCTCTCTTCTTACTGCGGGTCCCCATGGGGCTGTCACCACTGACGGAACATTACAGAGCCGAGAGGCATTATGAAGGTCAAACTGTCCTAGGCCTTCATACAAGAATGGGTGTTTTTCTACCCACATTCACTTTATATTCTTATATCTATATATATTATATATATTATATATTTATGTATCTCTAAAATCCAGCTCTCCATCAATAAGGCCTGTAGGCTCCTGACTGGAGCCTCCAGCTGCACCCGCACCTGCCTGCTCTATTCCTCCGCCAACCTGCTCAACTTCGAGGAATGTCTGCAGTATCAGACCTGCCTTCTTGCTAAGAAATCCCTGCTAGGACTCTTCCCCCCCCCCCCCAGAGTCTCTGCCTCCCTACCACAGTCATCCTCATCCATTTCCACCCACAGCTCTGTTAAAGCCAGCTTCAAAATGCCCAGAACCAAGACTTCCCTCGCCCAGAGGTCCTTCCTTTATTGAGACCCCACCTGGTTCAACTCCCTCCCTACCTGCATCACCAACACTGTCAAACTTGGTCCCTTCAAAACCGCCTCCTCGAACCATCTCTTTAATGTCCGCTGCTGTAGGTGCAGCTGACCCTGCCCCAATCCTACTGCAGGACCTTTCCCCTGCCTGGCCCCCCTAATCTTGACAAGGTCCCCTGGACTGCCGATCCATCTTTCCCCCTACCCCTTTTTACCTACCCCCTTAGGTTTATACAAGGATGTATGCCACTGCAACTCCAGAGAAATTGTACATCTTTAATTGTAAATCTGTATTTTATACCAACATGTGACTAAGTGTATTCTGTGTTCAATGTCTGCACCTGTAATGTTGTCCAGTGTTGTATCAGCACAGTGTTTTATTGTCTTGCCCTCCCTGCGATGAGGTGCCTTTGTAAATGAGTCCCTGACTCAAAGTTTATAAATCCAACTTGTTCAAATAAATAAATATTCCACCCCTGTGAAGTCAGTTCAGCCAAGCATGTAGGAGTTTAGAACAGTGGATCGTCTTTCTGACAGCCCTTTTGCCCCGGTACCACTGCTTGGCTGCCATACTGCCTCTGCATGCAACTAGCACGCATCTGCTTGCTGATACAGGCTGCCTTCTCAGCCCGGATTGGGAACGCTGCTTCCTGCTCCTCCACTCCACTGCAGAAGTTTGGGATGTGAACAAGGGTCTCCTATTTGGTTACAAAATTCTGTACAGCTTTACCAATCCTGTGGTCTTGCCTACTGTTTTGTTTTCACTCAGATCACTGAATATTGGTAATACAGTATGTTCTTAGCACTTGCCGCGGTGAATTCATGCAAATGTATGCAGTTATTTGCCAAAGCAAGGTCATGACATACTTAGTAAAGGAGATAAAATATATGGTAACAGAAGAGGAAAAAACATAGTGGTCTCCATAAACTGGACTCTGAAAAACTGTAGACACAGCTGTAAACAGCAGCAGTTTAGAAGGCCAGTATGATTTTTATATGCCTCAAGTGGTTAATAGAAAACTCGAGAAGTGCTATTACCACTATACAAGTAAGCAGCACAGTCTCACTTGGAGTATTGTGTCCATTTCTGGGCACTGCGCTGCAAGAGACATTGCAGAATTGGAAAAGGGCCAGAGGGAAGAAACAAGGTTGATTAGAGGCATGAAAGGACTGGAGTAAGAACTGAGACTACAACAGCTGTGTCTCTCAGCTCGAGAAAATTTATAGGTCTCAATAGAGTAGTTCTTTTTAACCCTTTTACATTTACCATGATATGGTGGCACATTTGCATTATATTATATTGTTTAATGTGTACGTGACACTTTTGTTAGTAATCTTTTGTCATTTCCTACATGATTCTACATTTGTCAGATAAATATGAGATGTATATGCACTTTAATACGTACGAACATAAGAACGTACGAAATTGCCAGCAGATACAGGCCATTCGGTCTATCTAGTCTGCTCGAGTGTGCAGCACTTCAGTCCCTTAGACTGCAGCTAGTCCCCCTTCCTCATATGCCCTCCCCCCATCTCCCACCCCCTCCTGATTTGTACCCTCCCCTTGAATCTGTCCCACCCCTCTTGAAGCCCCCAACACTCTGCAATGATACAACTTCCTCTGGCAGAGCATTCTACCCTGCTGCTACCCTTTCTGTGAAATAGTGCCTCCTCAGT
The DNA here is from genome assembly GCA_016271365.2 of Neoceratodus forsteri. Classification (NCBI taxonomy): domain Eukaryota; kingdom Metazoa; phylum Chordata; order Ceratodontiformes; family Ceratodontidae; genus Neoceratodus; species Neoceratodus forsteri. The sequence continues at coordinate 1,797,564,722 of CM057455.1, read as the reverse complement.
TCCCTCTTGGACCTGCCCCCTTCCAGCTTCATAGAGCGTCCCCTGGTTTCCCTTCCACCTTTCAGATTAAACATACACCTGGTGTCTACTTTGTTCAAACCCTTCAGGTTCTTGAAGGTCTCAATCATATCCCCTCTCTCCCTTCTTTCCTCCGGGGTATACATATTGAGCTCTCTCAGTCTCTCCTCATATGGTCTGTCCCACAACCCCAGGATCATTTTTGTTGCCTTGCGCTGTACCCACCCCAGTAGTTTGATGTCCCTTTTCAAGTAGGGGTGCCAGAATTACACACAGTACTCTAGGTGCGGTCTCACCAGGGACCTGTACAGGGGCAAGATGACCTCCCCACTCCTAGAAGTAATCCCCCTTGCTGTGCACCCTAGCATCCTGTTTGCCTTCGCTGCTGCCTTCCTGTATTGAACAGAATGGTTCATCTGCCTAGTTACCAGCACTCCCAGATCCTTCTCCTCCTTGGATTTTGTTAACGGGACACCCTCCAGCCAGTAATTGTGTCCTGGGTTCTTGCCTCCTAAATGCATCACTTTGCACTTCTTGGCATTGAAACCAAGCTGCCAAGTGTGAGACCATTCCTCCAGTTTTTACAAATCCTCCTGAAGTACTTTTGCTCCCTCCCCCATCTACCTTGGCACAAATCTTTGTGTCATATGTGAAAAGACTGATCTTACTCTTAATCCCCACTGCAATGTCGGCTGTGAAAATGTTAAACAGAATCGGTCCCAGCACGAGCCCTGTGGTACACCACTTGTTGCTGCTCTGGGTTCAGATGTCTCCCTCCCACTACCACCTTCTGCTGTCTATCCTGCAGCCAGTTCTCGACTGAATTTAATTGTTTCATACTATTATTATGTAGCTTATTTGTAGCACTATCACTTTAAGGAATGTATGTGCCTATTTAAGAGTGATTTTTCAATTGGGCAACACCTCCTAAGGACGCACTGCATGCGAAACCGGTCGAGACTGTCTCTCCAGGGCTTGGGGTGGTCTGTACCTTTTTAATTTTATTTAATAAAAGGTTTTTACTAAGTTTTCCGTGGTATCTTATTTGCTGTATGTACTTCTGGTGCAACTGCTGTTGGCACATGGAGGGAGGGGAGGAGAGGAGAGGTGCAGGAAGTGCGGTGCACCCTTTCTGGCCCCACAGACTTGGCAGTCAGGGACGGAACCTCGAGAGGCATACTGCACTGTGTGCAGTTCACAAAAATAATTTTTTTTGTTTCTGAAATGTGACACTCGCCTGACCCCCATGGACACACCAGCAGAGGAGGAGCAACCATGGCATGGCTTAGGGCAGATAAGCCACATGAGCCTTTGTGAAAGGGTGAGGGAGGGAGGTGCCACTAGACATCAGAGGAGTTTAGGACATGGTGATGGGGAGTTGAAGAAACTCAGTTGGGATAGATCAGTAGGATTTTGTATGATTCGATCTGAGATCTGACCTCATGTTGAAGCTTGGATCAGAAAATGCCAAAACTGATGTATCCGAAATCTGAAAAAATGGTCAGATTTCGTGATATCCAATTTTTTTCAGATCCTACCCAAAAATCTCTAGTATTTAGAAAGTTGACACAAGTAGACTGGAGAATAAAATAAGGGGACACAGGCTGAAATGGGGGGGGTGTCAGAACAAAACACAGGAAACATTACTCTCTCAGAGAGTGATAGAACTGTGGGGTAGATTACTTCAGGAGGCAAGTGAGTCAAATGTAATTGATTTAAGCTCAAAATGGATGAGTACATGTCTAGAACTAGTGTCACAGGGTTTATTTACTAGGTTTCTGATGGAAATGTTGCAAGAGCTGAATGTAGGGTCTTTCGCAGGTCATAATACTGCTACCCTGGCACTGAGATCCCTATGACAGAGATATTCAGATACTTCACGGGTATAAATAAGGTTCAAGAGGGAAGCATTTTTCAGAGAAAAGATGTTCACGAACCAGTGGATATGCTATGAAGCTGGAGAGGGATAGACTCGGAAGATGTAGGGAAGTAGTTCTTCACAGAAAGAGTGGTGGCTACCTGGAACAGCCTCCCAGCAGACGTGGTGGGGGCAGAAACGGTAGTGAGATTCAAGAATGCATGGGATAGGCATAATGGAACCTTAGTTGTAAGGAAAGTGGGTTTAAAGTCAGAGATCAAGTAGAGTAGGCGGTGGTAATAACAGGTAGGGAAAATGGGCAGGCTAGGTGGGCCAAGTGGCCCTTATCTACCATCAAATTTTGTTTCTATATCTCTGTGTATAATTAAGCTGTACAACATAGAAGCATAGACTTTGACAGTAGATAAGGGTCACTAGGCCCATCCAGTCTGCCCTTATACATATTATACAATGTAATGAGACACGACAGTAACACATAGACGAGTATACTTTTATATCACTGTTCCACTACTGCCATCAAGGAAATACAGGGGTCTCTCACTTTCACTGCTAGCATCAGTAGCTGAATAACTTTCTTTGCTAACTTCCCAGGGCTCCACTACTCCATACTTCCTTTCATCTGTTAAAAGTGCTTTCACTCTGCGTAAACTTCGAGTCACCATTTTTAAGACACTGTGTATTATAAATGATTAAGGATGTGCAAGACTATGTAATGGGGCTGTAGTTGTATCTTGGGGTATGCCAAATTCAGTGACATCTGCATTCCCCTTGATAGAATAACAGCCCCATTACCATGACACGCTCTTGCCCATCTGTTGCCCTCTTTATGCAGTGACAGACAGCACTGACAGTGATATTTTGCAGACACCATTGTCGATGCTGTCTGGGGGATGCTTTGCTATTCTTTGTGTCTGCTTGAAAAAGAGAATACTTCGTGCTCGCTCGTATCAAACATTGAAATTCTGCTGGTAGTGTATTTCCTTTTCTTTGATGTAAGGTATAAGGCACACATGTAAAAAGAAGCTAAGTATTTGATTTCATGTTAAAGAAAACTTACTGTTGTTTTTCTAACCTTTTGAAATGTATTGCAGTCAGACCACACTCCTCCTAAGTGTGCCTTATATCTATCTAGATTATTGATTTATTTCCTCATAAGATATTCCTAGAGGAGGACTGCTGCTAGTATTTCATCTGTATGGTACTGTCTGCCTGACTATTTTGTATTTGGTGAAGTGTGCCTCTTGTGAAAAGATAATCTGCATGTAGTGGTATGAGAAACAGAACTCGCCCTTCGTTTATAGAATCATGAGGCTTCAATGTCTTGGACAACCTAGCACACAAATTAAGTGTAAGGGTGATACCTCCCACAAGGGTGAACAGACTTCTTACCACCTTTCTAAGATTTGCTGCACCTGACAAAATTGAAAACAGATTTGTTTTTCACCCTTTTGTTGCTGGTCTGTGGATTACCTAAATTGTATAGGGTTCCTAAAAAACACACAGGTAAGGCCAGTTCTGTGGCGTTGAGGGTTGAGGTGCTAGACGCCACACTTCGTGCCACGCTGGCGACCCAGGTTTGGGAATGGACTCGTGTTGCTCTGGATTTGGCAGGGGTGAGGAAGGATTGAGCATCTGTAGACAGTTCTCCTTCCTTGGGGAAGGGGGACAGGGTGTCACGCTGTAGACTGACACCCGGCGGTGGATGGGTGTCGGTACAGATGCGTCGCCTAGAACAAGGGAGGGACCACATCCAGGGCATATGGCTGCTTCTGCGGTGGCTGGGGGCTAGCTGCCCCGCCCCTTGCACGGATTGTGGACCCAGGGGAAAAATAAGTGGAAAAGCCAGGCGCCAATGGGTCATGATGACCCGGCCAGCGTTCACAAAGATGCCACCCGGCGTCTGGATTTGTGTTCTGGGTGGGGGTGTAAGCTGGTGCTCCTCTCCTTGGCCTCGCTGTGGGGGGAAATCTGCGGGGGAATTAGGGGGTCTGGCTGAGAGGGGGACGGTTGTGACAGAGAACGAGTCCCTCCAAGAGAGGGCCAGAGCTACCCGTTGGCTCCGCGGAGGAGTGAAAATTGTAAATAGTAAAAAAAAGCATTTCAGTTAGGGAATCAGGTGAGCACAGCTTTGTCTAGATTCTAACAGCTTTTGTGGCCACTTTATTTAGGCTGTGACAACATTCACAGTAGCCAACTATATATCCTCACAGTATTGTATTGAATCATTGGTGTCCTCACCAAGGCCTGAAAAACATAAAACATTGCAACAGAACACAACACAGGCTGTCTAATACACCTGATTCCTATCTAAACATTTCGAACTAGTACTATTGTAGCCTATATGAACTGTATCGACAGTGTACTTCACAGCACACAGGGTAAACATTGGTATTAGCAATTTTCCACTGTGATAAACAATTACACCCAGTGTTTAATTTGTGCCAGAACATCCCAGTTACCTCTTTTCATGCGGGGGCCTCTTCCCAGAAAGTACTTTAATCAATTTCTACCCTTGCCCTTTAAATAATTGCACACTTAGTCTGGGCTGGCAGTGGCACACCACGGATCGCATGTTCGGCTGCTCGTACCCACCTGTCAGTTCAGTTGCCTTGATAACCTGACTTGGCTGCCTGTCTTTCTGTCCGTCTTCTCTCTCTCTCTCTCTCAGTCATCTCAGCTTGATGGCTCCTTCTCCCAGCTGCTGCTACCTGCTGCTGCTTCCCAAGTGAGACGAGTCCCTTGCTGCTAAAGTTGTTCAGGGGGAGGGGCAGCTGGCGAGCCTGCGTGCGTTACTGCACTTGCGCCACAGTGAGTCACTATCACAGCATCACCTGAGCAACTGCTTTGTGGTGAGGTGGTCAGGGTGGAAGGTCAGACTCAACTGTAGCTGAGATGCAGGTATCCTCGCTGCACACTGCTGCCGACTGAGTGCTGGGCTAAGTAGTTGTTGTTGCTGCCTATGTCGTCTCTCAAGTAGCAGTTACAATATTGAATAAAAAAAATAAAATAACTGTTTAAACAAAGTAAACCGCAAAAAAAAAAAAAGCTGGGTGGGCAAACCAAGGGCTGCTGGGGAAATAGTGGGAAGGAATGGGAGGGAGATCCATGGCTGGGGGAGGGGGGAACCCGGGGAAGGCAAAGGAAAGGGTTGTAAAATAAAATAACAAAAAACTAAAAAACTAAGACTAAAGAAAGCAGAGGTTCAGTAATGAGCTGTGAAGGAGCCTGGTACATCCAGCAGACAGACCTGGGTTTGATTCCCACAACCTCCACTTGCATACTGTACGACTCCAAGCAAGTCAGTTAATCTCCCCAGTGCTCCCGGGTCGGCCCTGAAAACAGGCACCAGTACCTAGTGGGCCTTATCCAGTTACCAAAGAATAAAATAAAAAATAAATAAATATTATCTAAACTAAAATAACAAAAAAAAAACTAAGGCTATCCTAGCAAGACAAGTGTACTCCTGTCACTGTTTTGCATATCGGGTTGCTTGCTAGACTGACTGCCCTAGTAACAGTGACCCTTCCTCCCTTTCGTTCTCTATCAACTTGAAGACTTTCTGCTTTGTGGTTGCTTCTTGGGCTCTACCTCAGCCTGTCCCATGTCCTTTTGAATCCCTCCACGGTTTTGGACCCCACTACCCTGTTCAGGTAGATTGTTCCAAGGCTCCACCACCCTCTCCGTGAAGTAACACACCCTCACATTGCCCTTAAATCTTCCTCTTTCCAATCTTAGACTATGACCTCTAGTTTTAGCATTCATTTTCCTTGTGAATAAGCTCCCATCCCTCACCTTATTAATCCCCTTCATGTACTTAAATGTTTCTATGATGCCCCCCCCCGTATCCAATGGGTACTGATCCAATTCCCTCCATCTCTCCTCATATGGCTTCCTATGCATACCATGCACCATCTTGGTTGCCCTTCGATGAACCCTTTTAATCGATGTCCTTGCGTAGGTGAGGTCTCTAGAACTGGACCCCGTACTCCAGGTGAGGTCTAACCATGGTTTTATAAAGAGGCATCAGTACCTTCCTCCTCTTGCTTGTTATGCCCTTCCCTATGCACGCCAGCATCCTATTTGCCTTGCTGCATTGGTTACCCACTTTAAGGTTGTTCAGTATTACAATCCCCAGATCCCTCTCCTGCTCAGTTGGCCTAATTACCTCCCCCCAATGTGTGAGTGGCTTGTGGGTTTATATGCCCCGTGTGCATTACTTACATTTTTTGGCACTGAATTTCCACTGCCAAGTTTCCGACCACCCTTCCAGAATCTTCAGCTTCTCCCTCATGGCCTCCAACCCACTGCGGTGTCCACCCTATTACAGATCTTCGTATCATCTGCAAATAGGCATCCCCTCCCCTTCAGCCCCTCCAGTATATCATTGATAAAAATATTAAAAAGGGCCCCGGGGCACCCCGCTTATCACCCCCATGTCCCTGGAATGTACCCCGTTAACTGCCACCCTCTGGCTTCTGTACTACAACCAGTTTTCCACCCACCTAGTTATTTTCTGTCCCACCCCTAAGCTTTCCAGCTTATTTACTAGCCTTTTGTGAGTCATGGTGTTGAAAGCCTTGCTGAAGTCTAGATAGGCCACGTCTACCACCCCTCCTTGTTCGCCAATCTTGGTCACTCTGTCAAAAACCTCTATTAGGTTTGTCTGGCATGACCTCCCATTTATGAAGCCATGCTGCCTCTGTCGACCTGCAGTCTGTTGTCCACAAGGTAGTTTACCTCCCTTTCCTTTAATAGTACCTCCATCACCTTACCCACCACTGAGGCGAGGCTGACCAGGGCGATAGTTCTCTGCTTCCTCCTTGCTGCCCCCCTTACGCAGTGGCACCACATCAGCCTTCTTTCCAGTCACTTGGCACCCACCCTGTATCCAGGGACAAGTTAAACAGCCTTGTCAGCGGTGCTGCCAGCTCTTCCATTAGTTCTCGGAGTACCCTAGGATGCAGGCTGTCTGGCCCCATTGTCTTGTCCACCTTCAACCTTTCTAGTTCCTCTCTTACCCTGTCTTCACTGAATAGGCTGGGATCCACCCTTTTGTCTTCCCTTCCCCTCCCTCTTAACTCTGGTTCCCTTCCCTTCCCCTCCACCGTAAAAACCAAGCTGAAGTAGCTGTTAAGCACCTCTACCTTCTCAAAGTCCCCCTCCACTTTTACTCCCTCCTCCTCCCCCCACAGCTATACTATCCCCTGCCCCATCTTCCTGTTCTCTCCCACATACCTAAATAAAAGTTTCATCCCCCCGTTTGGCCTGCCTAGCAATTCTCTCTTCTGTGTCAGCTTTAGCCCTCCTAATCTTCTGCCATGACACCCTCAGCTTCTCCCTGTCCTCCTTCCTCTGGGTTGTAATATACGTTCTGAATGCTTTTTTCTTTCCCTAACTGCCCCAACACCTCTCTGTTAAACCAGAGTGGCCTTCTTCTTTTTTGTTCTTTCTTACTTTTTTTATGCAGAGTTTAGAGACTTTCAGTAGCCTCCCTTTAATAGATTTCCATAATTTTTCCATGTCTCCTGTATTCCACTTTCCCTCCTCTGCCTGAAGTCCGTAACCTTCGTGCTGGTCCGGTTTGTTTCCCTCTCCATCCTTACCCTTAATTTCAATGTATTGTGGTCGCTTGCACCTGGGCTGTCTCGCACCATAACTTCTTCCACACTTTCCCCAGTGATGAGGACCACGTCCAGTATGTTATCCCCCCAGTGGGCTCCCTAACCAGCTGTTATCTGAAAGCACCTTGTAGTGACTCTCTGCTCCTGGCTGATGCTACAGTTGGGATTTTCCAATCCACATCGGGGAGGTTTAGGTCCCCCACTAGCAGGAGCTCCCCCTTGAGAGCCATCCGTTTAACTGCCTGCAATATCTGCCTATCCCCTTCCTTTCCCTGCGTAGAAGGTCTGTACATCACTTCTGGTCTTAATTATGCTCCAGACTGTTTATCCAGTATGACCCACAGGACCTGTGTCTCCCCTTGCTCCTACTGCCCTACCGTTGCCCTAATGTCATCCTTGATGTACAATGTTAACCCCCCTTTCTTCCAGCTCTGTCCTTTCTAAAAAGTCAACCCGGGATACCTGTCTTCCAAGCATTAAGCTCTGACCACCAGGTTTCAGTTATAGCCACAAGGTCCAATCTCTCGTCCACCATTTTGTTCCCCAAACTCCTGGCATTTGCCGATAATCCTTTCCACCATATACCCCCTACCTCCCTGCTATCCGGTACTGCCTTACCTGACCCATTTTGTGGGGGAGTGCTAGCTAGGCTATTCCCTGCTGCCCCTAGTTCAGTTTAAATGCAGACCTTCTCTTACGTAGCAATCCAATTTTAACTTTTAGGACTCTTGTGCCCCCCCCTTGCTTAGGTGCAGCCTGTTAGGTGCACAAAGCTATATTGAGTCGATCAAACTGAGACGCTCAATATAACTCACTCACATCACTGCACATCACATTTTGTTGCTTAATAAGGCTAGCCAGAGTCTCCCATACACCTGACTCCAAGGGAGAAAAATTATTATTCCCCTGGAGTTAGAGATAGGGAAGATGTAACAAAAGTGTTTTATATCTTCAATTAAAGCCCTAAAACTCAACACAGAGCATTTAAACCCCCAGACCCCTGGCCTTTGGGCCTTGGCACCTCTTTCTTTACAAATTAAGCACTGATTACACCTCCCAAAAATGGCTTGAGGGCAGCATGGGGGGGGGGTGCAGCAGCAACAGGCTTGACAGCAGATTGGCTTTTTTTATGCACCACATTTACAAGGAGGGCTGGCAGTATAGCCTAGAGGTTAGAGTAACGAGCTTGGTACATCCAGCAGACAGACCTGGGTTTGATTCCCACAACCTCGACTTACATACTGTGCGACTCTGAACAAGTCACTTAATCACCCCAGTACTCCCAGGTCACTCTTGAAAACGCACACCTATGCCTAGTGGGCCTTACCCGGTTACCAAAAGAATAAAAAAAAAGAAAAGGGGGACACTAGGGACATCGTAAGTGAGTTTAACTGGGTGTTTGACTTCTCTTCCATAATGGCAGGGTGCCACAAGTTCCTTTGCAATGATTTGATCAGGATCACTGATGTGTTCTGTGCCAGAAAGGGTCAAGTCTTTCAGTGTTCTGAGGTGGTTCTATTACTGGGATCCCAACATCTTCTGTGACGGGAGCAAAGTCCATGACTGTGGGCCCAAATTCATTTGGAACAAAGGGTGCTGCTTTGGGAGTCTGTGGTCTGGAATGACTTGCATTACACATTCCAGGTGCTAAAGGGTGAAATTCCATGGGGAATGATGAAGACAGATATTAACATGATATTGAACAACTGTAGAGTTCCTCATCCTCAGAGCTACTGCAGACCACTTCAGACTGAGTCGGGCGGCAGCAGGCAATTCAGGTGGCGGTACATAGTTGGTTCTTGTCAGTGTCCCATTCCTGGTGACAGGTCTCCTTGGCTGTGAGAGAGGTGCTGGGGTGACTGGTTCAGGCAACAGTTGACCAACTGGTAAAAGGTGGTTTTGATGCAAAGTTTTGACTGCAGCATTTCCTCTTTTTGTTTTCAGCCGATAAGCAAGCAGGTTTGGAAGCATTCCACAATTGCATAGGATCTGGTTTCCATCGGTCCTCAATCTAATGGTTGCCTGGGATCCCCAAGTTCTGGATAAGTACTAGGTCCCTGGGCTGGAGAGCTTGCTCTTGGAGTCGTTTGTTGTATCTGGTCTTGTTGGATAGGTTGGACTTCCCAGTTGCTTCTTGGGTCACCCTGTAGGCCTCTTCCAGTTGAGCATGTAACCTCTTGGTGTAGTCCAGGTCTGTCTCTGGGAAGGCGCCTTCAGCCTTTACCTTGAAACATAAGTCTATGAAAGTCTGGCTTCCAATCTGAACATTAGGAAGTATGGTGAGAATCCTGTTGAGTCCTTTTTGGTACAGTTTTAGGCATGGACTAAGAAAGGTACCTGCCAGCTCCAGTATGGCTTTTTAGTAGAGTCCAGTGTCTCCAGCATATTAAGCAATGATCTATTGAATCTCTCTGACTGAGGACTGCCCTGTGGATGATAGCGAATGGCATGGGACTTCCTGATGCTCATAGTGCTGGTGAGTTCTTTAATGAGATGACTCTTAAAATCTGTCCCTTGGCTGGAATGGAGGTGACTGGATGAGGCAAAGTGCACAAATTGCTTTTCACACAAAACGTTAGCCATGGTGGTTGCCTTCTGCTGTTTTGTTGGGGATGCCTGTGCATTGCAGGTGTTGTGGTCAGTCACCACTAGAATGTTACTTATCCCCTTCCAGTCAGATTCAAGGGAAAGGATGTCCATGCAGACCAGGTGCATCAATCCAGTACTGGTGATATTTACAAGTGGAGCCATCCTCCTGGGTAGAGTTGTATGGGTGATGCACCAATTTCAGCGTTTACAATGCCGTTCTAGCCATACATGGGCAGTAGAATTGGTCTTGGACAAGACCCAAAGTTTTATTAATCCCCGGGTGTCCTATGTGCTCATGAAGTGATCGTAAAACCATTTTTTGATACTTGCTGGGAAGAACCTGTTGCTTTTTGAGGATAGGCATTTGCGTTTTTGTGATTTGATACAGCAGTGCATTCTTTAGCAAAAGGTTGTCCCACTCTCTCAGGAGAAGCAGCACATCTAGAAGATTTGACTTTACATGAGTGGAAGCCAAGCCCTTTTTTTGGCTAGAATGATGTCCCGTAGACTGGGATCTGTTCATTGTGCATGTCTTACAAGTATTATGCAGTGTGGCAAAGCTGGTGTTCACCTCTAGTACATCATCAGGATGCATTCCAAGCAAGTTGGTGGCCCTGTTGGGGTTGGTGGGAGCAGGCTTGTCATCAGGCACCATCAGCTGGCAGATTTCCTTCACTCCATCTTCAGATACATAGGTCCATGGCCCTTCCGTGGGTGGAGTATGATGTGGCAATCCGGACAGGCATCTGTGTCACTGTTGCTTCATCCCGGATGGTATTGCAAGCGTAAGTTATAAGCAGATAGAGTGGAGATCCATCTATGCCCAGTGACATCAAGTTTGACAGTTGTTAGCACAAAGGTCAAAAGATTATTGTCTGTCAGTACAACAAACCTGGCTCCATAAAGATATTCATGGAATTGATCAGTCACTGCCTACTTCAGGACAAGGAACTCCACTTATGGACTGGATAATTCTTTTCAGATGGACTTAGACTGCTACTGGTGTAGGCAGCCAGTCTCATACCATTGTTATGCTCTTCGTAAAGTACATCACTCAATCCTCCATACTGGCATCAATGTGAAAGGTATACTGTTGGTATAGTCAGCAAAAGCCAATATAGGTGTCCGCATCAGGTGTCAAATAATCTCTTGAAAAGTGTTTTAACAGTTCGCAGTCCATCTGTCCCCAAAAGGCTCATTGATCCTGTAGTATTCCGATGGTTTATGTTTGGTCCCCAAAACTTTGGTCTTTCAGATTGGAGGATATCCCTGAGTCAGGTTGTTCATTGGCCTCACTACCGAGGAGTAGTCTTTCACGAATCTCCTACAGTATCCTCAGAACTCCAGGAAGAACTGAAGCATTTTTAAATTGTTGGGTCTCAGCCAGGTGGTGAGGGCTTCCAGTTCAGCTGGGTTAGTGTTAATTCCTTGCTCTGATAGGATGTGCCCAACATATTTGACAGCAGGCTGACAGAACTGACACTTGTCTAGGGAGAGCTTTTGACCATGTTCCTTTAGCCGGTCCAGCACCCTTAATAGTCAGGCTTCATGTTCTTTTAGTGTCTTCCCACACACTAGGAGTTTATCCAGGTAGACTAAGGCCTCTAGGAGATTCATATCCCCTACCACCTTTACAGTTAGGCACTGGAAAGTTGCTAGGATGCCAGATAGACTTCGTGGCTTATGCCCAAACTGATAAAAACCAAGAGGACAGGTAAAGGCGGTCTTCTCCTTGTTTTTCTCTGCCATTAGTATTTGACAGTATCCACTGTGCAAGTTCAGCACACACAACCATTTGCCCCTGTGAGGCTGTCCAGGGTATCTTACACTGGAGGTATGGTGTATTGATCAGCCACAGCCCTTTGATTAAGGGTGCAATAGTCAATGCACATTCTTGTGGTGCCAGTCTTCTTTCAAGCTACCAAGATAGGTGAAGCATGGCAGCTGCGAGACTCCTTTATGATACCTGCTGCCAGGTCGTGAGGGCCATCGTGGGTCCTGCCCTCCCCCATACCGCATCACAAAGGAGCCGAATTAAGCTGGTGGTCGTGAGGGCCATCGTAGGTCCTGCTGTCCCTCCATACCACATCGCAAAGGAGCCGAATTAAGTGGTGGTTGTGAGGGCCATCGTGGGTCCTACCTTCCCTTCATACCACATCACAAAGGAGCCGAATTAAGCCGGTGGTTGTGAGGGCCATCGTGGGTCCTGCCCTCCCTCCATACCACATCGCAAAGGAGCCGAATTAAGCTGGTGGTCATGAGGGCCATCATGGGTCCTGCCCTCCCCCCATACCGCATCGTAAGGGAGCCGAATTAAGCTGGTGGTAATGAGGGCCATCGTGGGTCCTGCCCTCCCTCCATACTGCATCTCAAAGGAGTCGAATTAAGGTACGACGCCATGCCACACCAGGGTGTTGAGTGCCAGCTTTGAATTCCATCTGTGTTTGTTTGAACAAAGGACTTGTACTTTAAGCGCCAGTTTTAAAGGTCCCTGTCGGCAGAGCACTGAAGATCATTTATTTTCCAGCTGCTTGCACAGATATTAAGTGTTTGTCCCCCTCTGACTGGGGTGCTTTAATTCGGCTAGCTGAATTACAGGATTTCTATCTATTTTGCAGATTGCCTTAATTTGGACTTCTGCCTCAAACTGCATCCAGAACTTGATGAATTTAGCCAGGGCATGAGGAGTCATAACGCTGCACTCTGAATATTTAGCCAGGGCAATGGGAGGCAAACTAACGCTGCACTCTGTATGTTCTATTAATTTAAGTACAGCTATATTATTTAATTTAAAGTGCTCCCAGCTAATACGAGCAGCTCTGTGTTTAATTACACCCAACTCTGTAGTACTGCATTTACTCCTTAATCGAGTATCTTAAATGCTCCTGTATTATTCTGCACAGTCCAACCTCTGCTCGAAACAGTTTACCTGTGTGCATTTTATCCCTGTAGCCCAGTGTTTACCCAGCAAATGCGAATTTAAAAAGTTTTAGCTGAGCTCAGTCACACAGCCCTGCCACTATTGTAAGATCTTAATCCAAATTTAGCTAATGTTAAACAAAGTGAATTTAAAATGTTTTAGCTGAGCTTAGAGTCACACAGCCCTGCCACTACTGTAAAATCTTAATCCGAATTTAGCTAATGTTAAACACAGTTGCTGAAAATTACAAATGTCTCTATGCCTAGACCCTCATCCTCCCTACCTGATATAACCCATCCGTTCTCTCTGCTTTCTCCACAGCCGGTAGTCGTGAGGGTCATCGTGGGTCCTGCCCTCCCCCATACCACATCACAAAGGAGCCGAATTAAGATACGACGCCAAGACACACCAGGGTCTTGAGCACCAGCTTTGAATTTCATCTGTTTGTGTCCCCACTGGCGCTAAAGCACTGGCTGCCCCACCACCACCCTTGGTCAGCTCAGCTGTATATAGGCTGAGTCACGTGAGGTTAGTAACCAATCGGCCTACTTTCTCCTTAGCAGCTTATACTGTCTCTCCACTAGTGGCCGCCCTCTCAGCATCCCTGCTGACTAATACCCAGCAACACAACATGCTGCCTCTTTCTCTTGCTGTATTGTGCCTATTTACCCCCTAGCATCCCTCCCGCCTGCCACCTACCCTGAAGCTGAGCTCAACCCCCAGATATGCTGCACCAGGGCAACTACGCCAAACCACCACCACTGGCCATTCCCTACACTCCACAGTAATTAACTGGGACATAGGAGCTCACATCCTGCTGCCATCCTTTCACGCAGGGCTGTTAACTTTACACTTCCCTCCTAGAAGCAACGCTACACCATCCGCCCAGCAACCTTCACCGTTCTGAAAGTCGAAATGGACAATGTTTGTAGCTAAACAGCTAATAACTCTTCTGCTACTTCTAGCCGGGGATGTCAAGCTAAACCCTGGGCCGACCACCCCCTCCTCCCCAACATTCCAGTTACCTCGGGGCTTTAAAATAATGCACCTTAACATATGCAGCATCCTGAATAAACTAACTTCACTCCAACCAAGTGTCCTTTCCCTGCTTCCTGATATTTTAATTATTGCTGAAACTCCGTAACTTGGATGCTGAACTATCGATCCCTAGCCACTCCATCACTTGGCATGACCACCCTGGGGAAAAAAAAAAGGGGTGGCATTACCATGTACATCTTCTCTGAGTTACAGTTCACCCCGTCCACCTCTCCCTGCCCACAAAGTCCCTAGACTCCCTTCTAATCAAAATCTCACTGCCACACTCCATTTCCCTATATATAGCAGGGTCCTACTGCCCCCCGCAAGCCATACTAGACCGCCTTAGCACCCTAAAATCACTCACTTCCGGGGGCGAGTTACACATCCTTGGGGACTTCAGTTTTAACTGACTCTCAAAAGCCAGCTCCAGGCTTCGCAGCCAAGTGAATGTGCAAAATCTGTCCCAACAAATAACAGACCCGACTTGCCTAAATCACAAGTCACAGAATCACTCCCTCCTGGACTGGGCCCTTACCACACACCCCCATCGGATCCTAGAAGCTGGACTCCTGCCTGACTCTCTTAAGTGATCACCACATGATATACGTAGCAAGGAAAATATTCAGGCCCTGGGTACCTCCCTCATGTACGCTACTCACTAGGTCACAGAAATCACTTGACCTCACTGCACTCTTACACAACCTGGCAAATACTAATTGGTCATGCATCCTCCATCGACTCAGCCCTGGAACTCTTCAAGTCCAAATTCCTCGCAACTTGGGATTTCCACATGCCACTCCAGAGGACTCGAGTAAGAGGTGCCCACCTACCCTGGGTCACTGCTAATATCATAGATCAATTCCATGCCAGGGACAAGGCTTGGAAAACGTATAAGACAACTGGAACCCAGGCGGCACTCCAGCTTTACCACCAACTTCACATTTCCTGCACTAGGATAATATGCCAGGCCAAAGCCAACTATTTCGAGGCCTCCTTCCACAAAAATCTAACCTACCCTACGAAATTCTGGAAAATAATTAAATCACTATTCTCTCCAACCAGCCAGCAACCCACCTCTTCCCTAAACATAGCAGGCTCCATTGTCACTGAATTAGGTGAAGTGGCCTCAGCTTTAACACATTCTTCACTAGCTGTGCATTCCTCTCTCCTATCCTCTACCCAGCACCCTCCACAGCCTACCCACCCACCCCACTCCACCACCCCTATCAGACAGCTTCTCATTTTGTCGGGTCACCCAATCCGAAGTGCTGAAAGCCCTGCGGGCACTCAAATCCATCCAAAGGTAAATGCCCCTCAGGTTTGGATTCCAAAATGCTATACCTATCCGCCCCTGCCATCACATCACCTCTGACTGCCCTCTTCAATCTCTCTCTTTCTCGCTGGCAGCAACTCCATCTGAATGGAAGCATGCCTCAGTCATCCCTTTCCCCAAAGGAAGTGACCCCTCTTCACCGGGCAACTATCACCCTATCTCCCTGCTCCCTATTCTGGCCAAAGTCCAGGAGCAACTTGTTCTGTCCTAACTATCCTCCTTTCTTGACTCCTTTTCTGTCTTCTCACACTACCAGTCTGGATTTAGGAAATCACACTCTACCATCACTTCCCTATTAAGGCTCACTGATGACATCCTTACCAGCATGGATAATGGGCACACCTCCTCAGCTATCTTTGTTGACCTAGCAAAGGCTTTTGACACTGTCTCTCACTTCCCTCTGCTATCTATACTCTCCCTCGCTGG
Organism: Neoceratodus forsteri; assembly: GCA_016271365.2. Taxonomy (NCBI): domain Eukaryota; kingdom Metazoa; phylum Chordata; order Ceratodontiformes; family Ceratodontidae; genus Neoceratodus; species Neoceratodus forsteri. The sequence continues at coordinate 1,797,548,898 of CM057455.1, read as the reverse complement.
CCTCTCTGGATCTGCCTCCAGCTGATTCCGCTCCTATGTGGCAGGCAGGTCACAAGCAGTAAGAATTGGCCCTCACACTTCTGTCCCCCTTCCCGTTACTTCCGGGGTCCCCTAAGGCTCGGTCCTTGGCCCGTTACTCTTCTCCATTTTTCTAAATGACCTGCCCTTAGCATGCCTGCACACATCCATTCACTTGTATGCCGACGACACCGTACTGTATGCAACAGGTCCCTCCCCCCAGCGAAGTGGTCTTTAGGCTCCAGCAGGACTTCATTGCTAATCAGCTCTGGTTCCGCTCAAACCAGCTATTTCTCAATCCCAAGCAAACTGTCTCCCTAACTTTCGGCTCGAGTCGGAGACTCGCCCAACTTCCCCCCACCCCAAACTTCCACACCATCGACAGGACCCCTTTGGAGACCTGCACCTCTTTCAGATACTTCGGGGTCTGGCTTGACCAGTACCTCGACTTCTCAGACCTCATTGACGCGATCCACAATAAGCTGCTTCTCAAACTGGGCGCCCTATACCGCAACCGAGGATGCATCCCACTACCAACCCGCAAAGCAATCGTACAGAAAATGATCCTTCCATTATTAGACTATGCAGACATAGTATACAGTGTGGCTCCTAAGATCTCCTTAGCCAGACTCGATCCTCTCTTCCACTCCTTCTGACATTTTGCACTGGACTGCCTTCCCCACAACCCATCACTGTGACCTCTACAGGTCCCTAGACCTAACCTCACTCCAGGATTGGAGGCAGGCGCACTGCGCAAGGTTCACAGCAAAATTCTGGGCCTAGTCCCTACCCCCTTACCTTGCAACTGCCCTTATAGCTCAACCTCCTCCCTCATACTCTCTCCGGAACTCTGACTCCCGACTTCTCCCTGTCCCAGACATGTCCTCCTCTAAAGGACAAAATGCTTTCAAGTACCGTATGCCTAAAGCATGGAACTCCCTGCCAGGAGACATTAGACAATATGCCAGCACCCAACAGTTAAACTCCCTACGCAAGTTGTACTTCTCCTCCTCCTGCAGGACGGCCCAATTGTCCCAACTTCACCCTTACCATGACCAGGTGTAAGTTAGTATATTCTGTATTTTTCTTGCTGCTGCACTTAGACACCATGCAATACTAAGTCTTCCCATGTATTATAACTGCACAATGTCTGAACCTAGTATGATCTCTCTAATGCAATTTGTATATCCTGTGACATAGTATTTTGCTGTGTTCCCTACCCCAGGACGCATCTGGAATCGAGTGTTGCACCGCTCAGTATGCCTTCCTGGTAAAATTTTTAAATAAATAAATAAATTTTCAGTGTCAACAGGTGCTAGTCTCCTCAACCTTTATCTGAAGGGGTGGTCGTCAGGCAGTCGTATATGGTGGTCTTCCCCTTTGGCATATCCCATGTCCCACCCATGGCATGAGAAGATATCTGATCTGTCAGTCAATTCCTGTTACAGTTGTTTATTCCATTTGGAGATAATGGGAGACAAACCAAAATGGAAAACTTCTTTGTCCAGTCGTGGTGTCCTTTACTGATGGGATGATTGCCACTACCACCTCAGCAGTGTACAGGTTGGCTAGTACCGTATCAGAATGCACTGTCAAATCCTTATTTGTTTCATTCTTTAACTTTGTGTTGATCCTCTTGACCGTTACATCGATACCAAACAGTACTCGTCACTGAACCATGAGACCACTTGTTAAGCCTCTTCCCTGGAACTCTGCAGTGATGATCAGGTCTGAGAAGGATACATGGCAGTCCACAGTTCCTTGTACAAGGCACTCAGCCCCAGGGGACACAATCAAAGGCTCTTTTCCTTCTTTCTTTATGACTTCCACAATCCCCTCAGATTTGTTGCAGGCCTTGGCTTCCTTCTCCAGTTGAGCAGTACGTACAGTGGCATAAATTGGAAATATCTGGTCATTTTTCTCTCCGTCTTCTACAGGTACAGATGGTCCAGGCATCCAAACATACTGGCATTAGTTCCAGTTAGCACCAGTGTCTTGTCTAGTGTCCGGGCATCAGGACAAATGAGAGCCAAGGTATTGGTTCTTTGAGGAACTCCAGCAAAAGTCTCTGGAAATTTGATTTGAACAGAAATGTGTCGATTGGATGGGTAGCTGGCACTGCTCAAACCCCAAATGAAAAGTCCTTCTGGAGGTTGCATGGGCAGGCGTTTCAGGTACATCTGGTAAAAGGATTGGTAGATAATGGTGAACTGTGATCTGTTGTCCAATACGGCTTCACATGGGTATCCCTTAAGGGATGTCTGTATGTTCGGGGTAGGACCCATCAATCCAGGTTGCAGCTTATGTTGAACAGAGGTAGTGGAATTTGTCCATCTTAAGATGCTGTTCACTATCGGAGTCTCAGGTCACTCCATTGCTGGACTCCGCTGTCGTTTCCCTGTGACTAATGCCATCTTTTCCATTTCTGATCTACAAGCTGCTTGTTCTCAGGCCTGCCACATCATCTTGCAAAATGTCCATCTTCTCCACAGGAGCAGCAGAACAGTCCATCTCTGGGCAACGTTGACACCTGACCCTAAGGGCAAACGAAGGATTCAGTGGGTGTCCACAACCACGTGACAGGGAAGCAAGTTGGCTTGTGGATGAGGTGCCTGTGCCATCTGTAAGGGCTTCACACACTCTGTGAGTTCCTTCAGCTGAGTAGCTATGTCTGGGGGAGTCACTCTTCTCTTGGTGACTGTCAGCTTGCGACTGCAGGACTATGGCTTTTCCTGTGGATAACTAGTGACTTGGCAATGGCTTCTTGCACTTTTTCTTCCCTTACTTCATCCAGTAGCTTTCAGAAGTTTGGGAGATCTGCTCTGCATTTTTTCAACCTGAGAGATATCAGTGTCCAGTTGGTATATACAAATCCTTGCAAAATCTGGTCCAAATACCTCTCAGCCTTTTGTCACTGAAATGAGGGACATGGACATTTTTTGACACTCAAAATGAGGGACACAGAGCCTCAGAATGAGGGACACATTATCAAGCATGGAGAATGCAAGCTTAGAACCCTGTGGAAAGCATTGTGTTTATTTATAATATAGAGAATAATGTATGGGCAACCATAAACAACAAGGCTGTTTCCATCGAGAGGTTGAGATGACAGCATATGAACCTCGAGAGTGCAGCTCGAGAGGTCAGTGCTGTCGTCTCAACCCCGAGATGGAAATGCATGCCGAGTTGTGTGTGGTTGCCCATATTTTATTTTATATAGTATATGTTTTTTTACACTAGAGTTGACAGACCCCCACTGAAGTGAAAAAAAAAAATCTTGCAATTTCTTTGTTCTATTCACATCAAAATCAAATTTCCAGACTTTTGAAAGGCAAAAGGTATGACTTTGGGCACTGGGTGGTTGGTAAGTAGCTAGGAGTAGATAAAATGAGAAATTAAAAATGTTATGACTGTTGAACTGTGCATAACAACTGTTCAGAATGCGCATAACAACACTTTAGATTGTGCATAACGGTTTAGAATGTGCTTAACAAGGCTTTTGTGCAGGCTGATTTTTATACATAAAGGATAAACATATACTATGTTTATTTTTGGTTTATCATCTTAGAATATTGTGAATTTCTGCTTTACAGTCTGAATTTACAGCACATTCTGTGCGTGGGCAGCACCTATTCCACGAGGGACTGATGGAGGCAGAGCAATTGTAGTGGGAAAATGAGGGACATCTCTTGTAATTAGGGTCAGTTGAGAGGTATGCTGGTCCAGTGCAGTTTGTGTAAGGGTAATTCCTCCGGCTTCCACAATTCTTTGAATCACAGCCTCCACTCTGGTCATGTAATGAGACAACCTTTTGTCCCTGTTTTTGCTTGATGGCTTCCAGTTGGTAAATTAGGTCCTCCGTCCACTCAGCTGCTCCACATGTACTCTTAAGCATGGCTCGGTTGTCACTTGGGGTGCAGTTCAGCTAGCTGACATGTAGGAAATGGATGATATCCACAGCCATACCTCTCAGGCTCTCCACAGTTCTTTTGCATTTCTCGTCATCTGAGTACTTCCACACTTTTTCTTGGCTTATCCAGCTTTCATAGTCATTCTCCCAGGAGGAATGGGGGTGACTCCAGAGAAAGTACAGAGTCTCCTGTACTGTTCATAGGGGGTTCAGTCCTGCCCCCCAACTGAGACTCCTCCTGGTGGTATTGCCTGCGCTGCTGCTTCTTCCTTGAATAGGGTTGCCACTTGTCAGGTTTTTTACCTGGTGATCAGGTTTTCAGGGTCTCTATCAGGTAATCCGGTTTTGCTCTGTGCTGGTCAGGTTTTTGAGCCATTTTGAGTGCTCACATACTTTTGAAACAAATGTTGTCATATAATTCATTGTTTCAGCTACATGTCCAGGTTACAGACAAGTTCTGTTGTCAATGTAGCCTTTTGTTTGTGAATGTAGTCACCCTGGGAGGTGTAAAGTATGGCCATTAACACCATTAGCACTTACTTACCTAATCTTTCCACTGCATCTTAAAGTGTCATAGCAGCACAGCTGCCCCCACCTTTTGTAACAGTAACAGGGCCATTTGTCCTCCACTTTCATTTGCTGGTAAACATTTTCATCTCAAACAGAATTTAGGCATTTTTAAATGTTTTAAATTCTTTTTTTTCCTCAAGAAAAAAGTATGGTCACTTCTTTGGCTTTGAAATAGTACTGTGGTACAAGAACAGGAAATGGAGCCAGAAAAATATATAAAGTATGTATAGTGTTGTATGCTATTTACAGTATTTCCCTTGTCTCCCCCAGATCATATCTGTAAATGAGATTTATTTTATCTCTGTATGTTTATCTGGTTAACTAATGTCAATAAATAAATACATACATAAATACATAATTAGGAAGAACCAAGGAAAGTAACTTTAACAGGCACAGTACAGTTTTTATTTAACTGCTGCATTAAGTGTTGTTTTTTAATGATATAACAAATGGACTTCTAGGAGGAACAATGCAGGATGAGTCATGAAAAGGGGTGGGGCTAGGGGCGGAGCTTAGGATCCGGTTTTTGCCTCATCCAAAGGTGGCAACCCTATCCTTGAAGAATGCTCTCACATCTTGAACAGGCTTTCCCCTAGCTTCCAAAAAGAATTGCAGCTTCTGTTCAAATTCGCTTTGCTGTGTAGGGCCCTCATGGGGAGATTCCAGACTCGCATGGGTCATTATGAACCATGGGGTGAGGTGTCTGTCATTAGTGAGTTGGTGTTGCACCCTTGAGGGATCAACATCCTCTTGGCACTCCATCAGAACACATAATGTCTGTTAAGCTAAGTTGTAAACTCCCCCATGAACATTCAGATTTCCCAGACTTTTTATGCTGCATGTGACACTTTCGAGATGGTCCCAGGGGTTCCTTCAGTGATCCCATGCACCAAAATGGCTTTTTTCTGATGAAGGTCCTCACCCTTGCACCAGTCTAGCAGCGAGTTACCATCCATCATGAAACTGAAAATGGTGGGGTGGACCAAACTCTGTTCCTGCCCCAGGGTGAGGTGTTACAGAAATGTTCCAGTGATCCTAGCGGTGCCTCCAAAATCGTAACCATTTCTATCTGTGAGGTGTGCTGACTAAGCCTGCAGATGGTCGGGGCAAAGCCTGTTATGCCTTTGGGTGAATGGTGCCTGGGTTCATAGTTAGAAATGGGCTTGGAAAGTGGCATGGTCTGTCCACCTATGGGGATCCTTATGACAGAGTGCTTCCAGGGTGTTTCCATCAGGAAATAAATACAGCCTCCAACCTCTGTGACAGGAAACACAGTAACACTGTCCCCTTCCCACTTATCACTCTAAGCATGCAAACAGACAGCATGGCAATAATGGCAAAATATGTCAGCAGTTGCAAATAAATAACTGATGGGTTTATTTTGGTGTTAGAAAACAAGGTAGGGGACAAGGGGAGCAACAGTAAAAATAAACAAAGACAGCAGTTTGCATTCACTCCCACAGAAGGCGCGTCTCAGCACATCTCCCACCACTGGTGCATCACTTAACCCTACAGTCCCTCTCAGAGCTCCCAAGTACAGTCTGTGTGTGCACACAGATGCAGAGTTGCAGGACCTCGATGCAGTACTGTGTAAATTTGGTTGTTGGCTGCAGCTGCTGACTGACACATTACACAATTGGATGGACAGTAAAATAGTTGCTCCTGTCTGTAAGCTGTAACTGTGGGCTTGAGTCTAAGATCATGTAGGAATGCCCAGAAAGTATCTCACTAGCTAGCTAAACAGTAGGAATGATCAGCTCTGGGGGTAAAACCCAGTACTCATGACATTTAGATGACAGGCTGGTGCTGTTTTCGTGACCTGCTTAGACAGATGATGGCAGGATGGTCTTTTCTGTAGGTTGGATTTGGGTGTGGCAGACCCAATGTGCTCCTGGTGGCAAAGGGTGCAGGCCGTGATAACTTTGGAAGATGGGAGCTCTATTCTGTAAGCTGGTTATAGGTGTAGCAGACCCATCATGCTTCCAGTGGCAAGAGGTGTGGCCCGTAATGCTGTGGACGATGAGGATCATCTTCACCCCACACAGGGACTTGCCTTCACCAAACTCGACAGGAGGGTAGTCACTTGGGACCTCAGTTGTTTCAATCCTCATCAGGGAAAAAATCCTCACAGCAGTAGGAGGCAGTGGATCACCACCTTCCTAGATGCAGAGCAACTTTCAATGTAGCGCCTGCTGTATTGTGATGCTAGAGCCCTGGCTTGGCACTCAGGCTGCATCAGTTTCATTTCTCGAGAGTGTGAAGTCTGTTTTGGACAAACGTTTTCGTCGGACAGGTATAGCAAGTGATTGCTATTTACAAACACTTACCACTCCTTAGAAGTTTTGTTTCAGACAAATCTGCTCTATTTGCACGTCTCTCCTTTGTGCAGAAATCCAAAGAATACATATCAGTGGCTTGCATCTCATGCATTATTCATTAGACTAGTCCCTGGATCTCAGTGGCTGTCAGTTCCTGGAGAGAAGCATGCATTTCAAGTCTTGAGACAGCTTGCAATTCAGAGCTGTTTTACAGAGAGCTCCAAATAGATGTCAGTTTCACAGGGACAGGATGTACTGATCTAGTTGTTTTGCAGAGCTGAACTAGTCTTTAAATTGTCTTCAGTTTCACAGGGACATGATGTACTAATTTGGTTGTTTTGCATTTTGTTCAGCTTTGAGAGCTGCTCAAAACTGAGCAACCTGCTTGCTGTGGGCTCCCTGACCCTGAAGGCAGTCTAGGGGCTGGTTGAACGAAGAGAGGTGGTTGTGCGCTGGCCACTGGGAGAAGGGCACTGAACAAGCCTGCAGAACAAATTACATTGTCCACTCCAGCCCCAGGTCCCACGGCTGCAGTCTGGACCAGGACCGGGGTGAAAGAGTGATACACAGAAATGCAGCAGCAGTGCTCCAGAAAGAGCCAAAGGCAAACCCCCTTTTAGGAGGGTGTTACATGTATATACATTATGATGCACCTATAGTTCTTTCTGTTCCAATGGTCTTTAAATAGCTAAAGTTGTAGGCTGTTACTGGATCGTTACTGATGAAGATAGAAAAATATATGTACTGCAGGTACAAACTAGACAGTGACTACATCACGTTGCAGAAGTATTCCACTGCTAGAAAACGTTAAAAATGCATTTATCCATGAGACACATCATCCGTGTGTTTCATGGAGGGGGGGTGCTACTAGGTTTTGTGTGTTTTCTGGGGGTTTTTTCTGCCTGGCCCCTTCCCCCATTACGGGCTGAGGCTCAGCCCCTGCCCCCATGCCACCCCACCATGTCCAGGCTTACCCCCCTGGGCAGGACCACCAGGCGGATGCCCCCCTCCAATGGACAATGGTAACAAGCCCTGGCTCTCCCCCCCCCCGATGGACACTGGTGGCAGCAGGAATGGTGGCTGGGCAGGGCGTTGTACATGAGGGGGCTGGGTTTTTGTTGATGCTGTAACCTCCGGAGGCGGGACATGCAGTGACATCAACGTGTGTCCCCCTCCCGTGCAACTTGGCACAGAGTTTTTCCAAAGGATCCTATGGCCTCCACCAGAGGTCACTAACAGACTGGACGCTCGCCTCTCCCTCCACCCCGGAGAAGGAGAGTCACCCTTCGAGTGCTCAGTCCTTCTCTGCCCAGGTGTCCCTCCGCCTCCCGTGTCTGTTCCCAAACCCAGGACATTGGCATCGAAAGGGGACACCTTGCTGCTGCACCGGCAGGTTTTGTGTGTTTTGAGTAAATGCATTTTTAATGTTTCCTGGCAGTGGAATACTTCTGTGCCTTAATGTAGAGCTGCTCTCTAGTTTGTACCTGCAGTACTGTTTTTTTTTTTTTCTGGCTCAGTGGATGACCTGAACTGCAACTCCTCATTTATAGAAAAATATATTTAGTTTCAACTTGAAATACATAGGGATCCTAAGTAGCTTGCAGTTTCTGACATCACAATACCAAAATTCTACTGAATTCTGTTACTAGCACTCTGAAAAGCAAAGGCTAAAATAATCTTGCTTCACTGGACAAAATATTTTATTGTAAAAGTGGAAAGTAATTACTGACATATCAGAATACAATAAATAAAAGTCACTTGTCTGTTTACTGGAAGCACATACCTGGCGCTTAATTCAGAAAGGTTGGTGCAGGGGTTGCATCGAGCTCTACGTCAGACCCAGTGTTGGGCGCAGCTGGTCCAAACACATTGCAGCAATCTATGCCCGATTCAGGAAGGACGTGTGCATTTGAAACACTTTTCCCATTTTGTGGAAGCTTGCACCTGGCACAGACACCATAAAAAGGTTGAAGTTGCTGCAAAGGTAGACCAGCAAAAGGCTGGTCTAACTTGTGGCAAGTGGCACACAGGATCCTGAATCCCAGTTGCTGGCCAGGGAATGCCACAAGGCGCATGCACCATATGTCCGGCGCAACCGGGACTTGAGGCATTCCTGACATGTTTCTGAATCGAGCTCCTGCTCTTCCGGATTCAACATAGGTAATACAAACCACCGAACAACTTTAGTTCCCACCTAATTACCCCTTGCTACATGACTTGCACAATGAAACCACACATTACTACAGAAATGTAAGGGTGGTATAATTCAGTAACAGACTGGTACAAATTGTTGTAAGACAACTGTGTTACTGTATCTCATGCTTTTTGTACTATAGTCCGAGGAACTATATACTAAACTGTGTCATCTGCCTTTTATCATGCTTGGTGTTTTGAATTGTTCAATAAACTACTATAAGTTTAAAAAAAAAATTGGTAGTGCTTCATTTAATTAGGGTTCATTAACTAATGCAGTGCAGTATTGTTAGAACAGCTGTTCAGTTCACCTCTTCACCAGTACACCACATTATCCACATCTTGTATTCCACAGCTACTTCTCAGTAGGTTGTGGGGTGATGAACCTCTTTGATCAGTTACTCCTCTGTCAGTTTAGTCAATGGCTGTTTATTCCACCAAGAAAGAATGTTTAGAAACATAAGCTTGCCTTACCATTATGCAGGTACAGTATTAGAATATCGTCATCAGAATATGTCCTAGTCTGTGGGTACTTGGATTCAGCGGGGGAGAGAAAGAGGGAGTGAGAGACAGAAAGAAAGTTTAGTTCAGTGACTCACTCAGGGTCACTTACTAAGTAAATGGTGGTTTTGGGAGTCAAATCTCTGTGCTGTTACTACATGCAAAGATAGGTTAAGGAAAGGTCACGAGGATAGGTAAACAGAAAGGGAGCGAATTAAGCTCAGGAAGATTAAGTGACCCACTTAGGGTCACACAGCATGTAAGTGGCAGTTATGGAATTCTAACCATTTGCACACGTAAGGACAGGGGTTAAGCAGAGTGAGAATTAAGCACAGGGAGGTTACATGACCAACTCGGGGTCACACAGTTTGTAAATGGCAGTTGTAGGATTCAACCTCTATGCTCTAACCACTTCGATAAACCACGTGAAGAGTAAGCAGCAACTTGTCTCTACCATGTCGAGTTGAATTTAGAGACGCCACTGGCAGCAATGCTGCTCCATCCCCAGTAGGTCTAAATGAAGAGCCACCACCACTGACAGCAGTCCTTCATCAACAGTAGGAGTGAAAACTAAGAGCCAGTACCAGTCCAGTGCTCCTTCACCCCCTAACCTCCCAGGCCGTGTCTGAAAATAGTCATCTCTATGGCTAGTGCACCTTACTCAGTTAACAGATACTAAACAAATAAATAATAGGCCTAAATTAAAAGCCGCCATCGGTGACAATGTTCCTCCTTCCCCTACATATTCAATACTGGGCTCTGTACAGAAATCTATTAGTCATAAATTCTTGTAATAATTATTTTGTATAGGCATAATTTGGAGGGCTAGTACTGCTGCTTCCACATTTTTTGCATTATTTCCTGGACACTTTTTATAGTCCGTGCTGGTGGCACTTCAGCATGTTAGCAGATTGAGTTGGACCTGGGGCTGTCATGCACCTTGATGAATAACACTGCATTGGCAGTCAGTTTATTCGAAGTAACTGGGCAGCATGGTGTCACATTCCCTAGTGACACAGTAGTGCTGTGCGTCATCACATGACCATGTCATCATGTTGCCCAGCCCACCAGCTCTCAGTTTATCTTTAGAGAACCTGAAGAGGAACACATTCTCTATAATGTGGTTGTGATCGTGTAGATAATGGTACCAGTGTGAAACACTGTTTTCAGTGAGTCAAGTTATTGAATATTTCAGAGCAGCAATGATGTTTAAGAAATAAGTATATGGACATTTAAAATAGATTTTTAATTTCTCTTAGAAAAGAACTGAAGAGGTTAATCCTCTCACTTATAACACCCGCAACAGTTGGGAGGTTTTTTAATCTCCAAAAAAGTAAACAAGCAGTAACAACTTTTCTACCACATGGATGACGTAATGGGAATTTACGCTTTTGGAGGTTAGACAGTGGGTGCCATCACACTGATTAAATGTATTTTTAGGAGATGAAATGAGAACTCAATTTTAACAGAATAAGCTTAGCAGAATGAAGAGAATGGTGGGCAGGGAGGGAAGTGGAGTGAAATGGCCAGATGCCTTCCTGGCGCATCCGCCATCAGGGATGTAGGTAGGATAGAGAAGATGGTGGAGAAGGGGAGGGAGAGTTGGGGGTTGTACCAGCAATCTGGTGGATGAGCATGTGTAGGCAGTGACGTGGAACTTGTAACAGGGTGGCGGGGGGCAGACTGAAGGTGCACTCGGTGTCCCTGACCTTTTCCAAGGTCTTCCCAGTGTGTAATAAGGGAATGGATACAGTAGAGTAAGGAAGGAAGAGACTGAGGAGTTTTTTTTATTTATTTAGTTTTTGTTAACCGGGTAGGTGCACTAGCCAACAGGTGACTATTTTCAGGCACGACCGGGAGACACAGTTACAGTACAAGATAGGACAGTTTAGGTATACACAATACAGGCAAAGTACATTGGTACAAGTACAGGCATACAATTGCAAGGGCAGAGGTACTGGAGGGCACATATTTAGATGGGAGGGAAGGAAAGGAGGAAGGGAGGTGAGGGGGAGATTAAGCAGGCAGGGAGGGAGGGTGTGAGACACTGATGAGGGGTGAAGGGCTTGGCAGAAAATGAGCAGGAAGAATTACGGCGAAGACGGCTTAACGGTGCCCAGTAGAGATCTGCAGCCGGGCTTGTGGAACTGAAGGGCGGCAGAGCAAGACGGGGATGGTCGGTAGGTAGGGAGATGAGTACAGTTTAAGTGAAAAGGCGAGAGGATGAAACAGAGGATTAGGACTATAGTAGATATGAGAGATTGGTAATAAAGAGGGGTGAGCAACAGGCAGGGGAGAGGGAAGGGACAAGTACCTACCATAGAGGTAGGATGGCCATAGATAGGCAGAAGAGCAGGGGAAAGCGCGGTTCAGCACTCAGGTTAGCAAAACAAGGACCCAGTGGAAAAAGCGGGGTGCTTACGGCAAAGTGCGGCATTAAGCGGGAAGGCGCCAAAAGACCTGTAGTTATGGAACTGGAAGCGAGGAAGCAGCCAGCCTGAGGGCACGTACGGCTAATTACGGCTTTAGTGGGAAAAGGCGCAAAAAAGACCGGGGCTATGGAACCAAAACCGGCAGGGCTCAGAGGGTAGGGGAGCAAGCGGGTGGAGAGGAACAGGAAGGACCAGTACTCACTACAATAAGTTTAGTGGGTGGTTGAGGGATGGTGTCAGGGGGAGGGGGGCATCTGGGACAGGAGGCTCTTCAAGGTTGATGGCCTTCGCCTGACAAGAGAGAGAGAGAGAGGAGGCTAGTGCTCTAGGGCAGAAGTTTTACATTTACATTGGACAGTTAAAGGGAAACAATGGAAAAGACGCAGCTTTCCTCAGACACTGCAGAAACTCTCAATTAGTGCTTTCAGACAGTAACAACTTTATTTACTGATTTAGAACAGTTACCCACAACTTCCACTTCCTGTTGCTGGCAGCAGCCATTTCATGAGCAGCAGTGAGCCTCCTGAGCTCACTGTATGCTAATATGTCTGTTTGACCTCAGCTATTGGTTGGCAGGACATATTAGCTTAAAGTGAGCTCAGGAAACTCTCTGCTACTCATGAAATGGTGGCTTCCAGCAATAGAAAGTGAAAGTTGAAGGCCACTGTTTAAATCACTAAAAAAATCAATTAGAGTAATAAAAAAAAAATTACTGTCTGAAAACATGAATCAGGAATTTTTGTAGTGTCTGGGTAAAGCTGTACCTTTTCCAGTGTTTCCCTTTAAACAGACTGCAGTGGAGGCAGAGGCTAAGGGAGCCACTGCAAAGGGAGAGCAGTAGGGGAACCTAGCTAGGGCTCCCCCTGAACAGGGGTCTGGTGGCAACAAGGTGGATAACAGTAAAGTTGAAGTTCAGATTAGGTTAGGGGAAAAGGCCAATGAGGGAGGACTGACAAAGCCTACATTCAGCATGAAAAATAAAACATGAAGGTGACCAGGAAAGAAGATGGGAGAAGGACTAGGAAAAAGCAAGAGGGGATCAGGAGAAAAATGGAAAGAGGTCTGCATTAATGCCAGGAGTCTGGGAAATAACATTAGTGAGCTCCAGGCAATGGTGGCAGACAGTGGGATAGATCTAGTGGCCATCACAGAAAGTAACAGTCCCACGCTACACCATGTTTAGTTGGGACAGAGGAACAGGTAAAGGAGGAGGTGCAGCCCTGTATGTCAGAGACAGCATAGAGGCAGTGGGGGATGGAAACATCAGGGGAGGTAATGAATTTATTTCCTTACTTTTTGAGATATTATAATCGTATCCTAATTTGCTTGTCGGAGGCACTGCGTCCCTTTCCTTTGTAAATGTGTATACGTACATGTAGCTTCAGAAGCGCAGGGCCTCCTTTTATAGCACAAGAGTGATGGAATAGTCAGCTTAGCCATGGTATTACCCCACCTAATGTATCCACTACACAAAATATTAAAATTCCTGCTGAAACGTAATTCTGTGCAACTGCAATGCCATTTCTGCGCCACAGCTACGAAGACACATTTCTGCCAGGATTTGAAAAATGACCGTTGTGTTATACATTTGCCGGGACAAGTCCATGTAGAAGATTTGGGGTGAAAATATTTTTAACTGACAAAGCTATGAGCATGCGTAGCGCAGTTGCAATGAGCTGTCATAACTCAGCCAGTTTTTGACCCCAAATTTTTAACATGGCCTTTTGGGGACCCCGTCTAATGAACAATGTGAGTGTTGTTATGCAAATCCCACTGGAAAGGTGATTTTGCCAGCTCACCATGAAATCACTGTTCTGGTGGGAGTTGCCTAACAACAGCCATATTGTTAATGAGGAAGGGTCTCAAAAGGGCATGTTGAAAATTTGGGGTCAAAATTCCAAATACGGCTGAGTTATGCATAAAAGTAGAACCATCCTCATTGAAATACATTGACGCACATTTACCTTAGTCATTTTGCAGTTGCCGGTTCCAGCAGCAAGATGTGTCTTCGATCGGTAGAGCAGGTGTCAAACCTAGGACCTCCATATTTTTTTTAATTTTTTTATTTAGTTGTTTAACCAGGTGAGACACACTAAGCTGAAAGCTTTTTTACAGGTGCAACCTTGGGAGCACAGGGAAGTTAAGTGACTTGCTCAGGGTCACACAGTATGCAAGTGGAAGCTGTGGGATTCAAACCCAGGTCTGGTCTGCTGGATGTGACCAGATTTGCAGCTCAGAGCCTTAAACCACTGCACTATACTGTCTCCATAGGTGAGTGGCAGTCTGTGGTGATGTCACGGTGGGGTGCATAAGGTGGGTGCACGGTGGGTGTTCAGGTGGGGGTGCGGGCGTGATTGGCGATGGACGTCTTTTTTTTTTTACAGCATTAAACAAAAGACAACGACGGATGATTTTCCTATTTGCGGGCACAAAAAAACATAAAAAAAAACGGGTGTACAGGACATACCACTGACCACCAATGTAGAAAGGGTGATGGGGGTACCACTGGACATCAGGAGATAAAACCCGGAGCAAGGTAAGGCCCCCCAAAAAGGGGTACAAGCAATAAAAAACATATATTTATAAATGTCAATATGAAACAAAAAAAAGGGGGAGAAAAATATAAAACAAAGAAGAAACATATGAGGAATGAGGGTGGGGAGTCCCACTAGACACCAGGGATTACAATAATAAAATTAACACCTACAGTGATATTTTTTGGGACCAGATGGTCCGAAACCAGGATTTCTCGACGAGTTGGCCAGAAGGGGAATCCTTACTCCCCAGCCAACATCCTTATTCGTCAGCCTCATTCATCAGTGGCAAATAAGGGAATCTGCTGGCAAACAAGAATTTCCTTTTTCACGACCAGATGGCCAAAAGTGAAACCCTTGTTCGCCAGAAAACAGATCCTTGTTTGCCATCCTTATTCGTCATGGCGAACAAGGAAATTGGCTGGTGAACAAGGATTCCCATTTTCATGACCAGGTGGCCAAAAATACAATCCTTGTTTGCCAGAAAAATTCCTTGTTTGCCATCCTTATTTGTCATAGCGAACAAGGAAATCGGCTGTCAAACAAGGATTGTAGTTTTGACCATCTGGTTGTGAAAAAGGGAAATCCTTGTTCACCAGCCAATTTCCTTGCTCACCAGTGATGAACAAGGACTTGCGAACAAGGAAATTAGCGATTGGCAAACAAGGATTTAAAAGATCATAAAATATAAAAAATAGCAGCAAACAAATGCGAGAAACCACAAAGAAGAGCTTATCAACTCCTGATGAGCAAGAAACATAGTAAGATGTCTATAACAGACATCCCTGTGCAGAGTTATGACAGTTAGTTTGTTGGAAAAACAAAAAACTAGATGGCGGCTCACAGAAAAGGAATTATTTCCGGCAAGCAGGAATTGTCCACTGGTGAACAAGGAATGCCCCCTCATGAACAAAGAGCCTTTTTCATACCGTGTACCTATCCTGAAAAATGACAATCCCATTGAAAATATTGGGAACTTAAAAATGCTGTAACTTTGGAACAGATTAATATTTTTTCACGAAATAAACGCTGGCTTGTTCTGTCAACCAAGCTCTTTCTACCACAGACATTTCAGACCAATATTCACCACCATCTGTGCACAGCATGATGAGAATGAAATCAGCAAAAAGTGGCAAATTTTCAGTTTTATTTCACTATCTGGATCTCAGATTCCTCCGAAAATCCATCTGGAACTAAACTTTGCAAGTCAAGAGATCTACCCAAGGAGACCGTGCAAGCAACATTTTGTGCAAATCTGTTAAATGGTTGCAAAGTTATTAAAGTGCAAAATTTGAGGTTTAACATTGAAGTGCCTTCTCAACCCTAACTATAGTGGCTCTACCGCGCCACAATAACATAGACACATACAGTCAGCAGTTGTTTATCCGTTTCTCACATGCATCCTTCATTGTCCATATGATTTTTTAATTTCCCATTGTGTTAACACCCATGTATCCATCCCTCACGTTATCCGTTTCTGTCGCCCATCCTGTCTGTTGTCTCCTATGTGACTCTCTGTGTGCGCTCTCAGATAACTGATTGTAACCCCTCACCCCTGCCTTTTTTATCAAAACGACAGGTGGCATGCTGTTGAAGCTGA
Organism: Neoceratodus forsteri; assembly: GCA_016271365.2. Lineage (NCBI taxonomy): Eukaryota > Metazoa > Chordata > Ceratodontiformes > Ceratodontidae > Neoceratodus > Neoceratodus forsteri. The sequence continues at coordinate 1,797,532,822 of CM057455.1, read as the reverse complement.
CAGCAGTACCTGGTGGGGACTGGGTTTGGGGAGGATGAGGTTACTCGGCACAGGGGGTCTAGGTTTGGCTACTCTGCACAGGGGCACCCAAGTAAATCCGAACACAGGAAGCAATAACTGTAATGTCCAGAACCAGGAATGGGATTATACAGTGTGGCTTTTATTCACATCCAAGCTGAACAAACAAAGCATAGACGGACCCCCCACGGGGCTACATTCCTGGTAATGCAGATTAGAGACAACAGAACACTTCTTCTCTATTTCCAGCCCTCAGGTTTGGAACCCACCAGGCACACAGCCCGGACTTGCACGCAGCTTTGGGTACACAGCCCGACTTGTACACTGCTTGGGTTTTCTCCATTGGCTCGGCTCCCCTGCCGGCCACTTGATCCATGGTCCATTTGGGAAATGAACAAATTATCCTGTTGTGGCTCCCCAAACCACCTTAGAGCCTTCAACTCCTAGAGAATTTTTCCTTCCAATCCATGTCTGGTGCTTCCCTCATCACTGGCCAAGTGCATGAGGCAAAGTAGAAATCCATAGAGCAAATCCGTAGAGGTGGACCTGGTCACTAAAGATGGGGGGTCTCCCACGTCCAGCTCCCACAATCCATACCCAGCCATTTCTCTGGAAACTAAACAACTCTTTTCTGAAAGCTTGGCAATGTAGATTACTGGGTAGACGTATGTCAGATGATCTCTGCATATCTTGACTTCCCATAAGTGCTGGACTTGAACATACTTTTACTCTTTGGCTAAGTCTATTACTCTAGGCCTCCCTCTATTTCAGTAGTCCAATCCCCACTATCACGCAAGTCCCAGGGTGAAAAATATAGGCCCTTTAGGAAGAGCAGACACTCACCCTCCGGTTGCAGGTGCCCCACAGGCGATTCACAAATCTTCTTGTTTCCCAAAAACTCTGGAACAAATAGGCAGCTTCTCCACTAGTAGCAGAACCAGGGGGGTTGTCCCTGGAATATGCAGGAAACCCTTTCCTGCCCCCATCCCTGGAGGGAGGGGGCACTGAGACCCGAAACAGCGGTCTCCACCACTTCAAACTGCTTCTGTGTCTCTCTTTTGGTGGAGACACACACCTTTTTTACTTAAATGTAGCCCTATGTCAGGGTTGAGGCTCCAAGAGCCTACACAGAGCTGCTGTGCTTCTCCCTCAGCAAGTTCTAAACACCAACTGACCTACAGACCACTGTTCAAATCTCCCAACATTCTACTCCAACTCCATGCTGCAGATTCCATTGTGGCTCATGCAGCTGCGACAGTTCTATGGTGATGTCATCCCTCAGTCTCAGCTGAGACTGAGAACAGAGTGAGACAGCGTGAAACCCATTTAACTGGAGTTTCACAAGCTGCCTTCCCTGCCTACCACTAGGTCTTACTGGGATTCTAGTAACCCCGGGTAACAAGGGGGTTACATGATCCTTTGCATCCCCAGTCTCAGACTTTGCTGCGGTAATATCGTGATTTTTCTGCGTGTCGTCTTGGTGCTCCCGTCGGACCAGTTAGAGGAAGCAGGACATTGAGGAGGATCTGGCCATGTCAGGAGAGCATTCTAAGTGCGCCATCACAAACACCATCAGGAGAAACAGAGTTAAAATGGAGTAAAACAACAAAAAAAGAACTGCAGTGTAAAGTAAATCAGGGTACAGTACCTAGACCTGAACTGTAGAGAAAGCCACAGACCAAAGCAGGTGAAGCTGCCACAGAATACACTGCAGACTAAAGCATCCAGTTTCAGTAAGTGTTGAGCACCATTTTTTGTTTAATGTGGGGGGCAGAGACCCATTAGCAGAGACAGGGTGGACAACAGTACGGCAAAGAAGAGCAGTAAAGAACAGAAACCGTTTTGTTTTTTTTAAACAGATCAGTTAAAGTGGTTACTGTAAAATGGGGGGCCTGCAAACAAAAGGGCCAGGACAGCCATTGCTGCAAATGTGAAGCGCTGCATTTGTTTATTCCATGTCCAAAATCCGAAATGCTCAAGGGTTGACATAGTTGCCTATGTTTTAAAGGAGTATAAACTGTCTCTTGGAAAATCAACAATTTCAGACATTTAAAAACTAAAGGACGAGTGGTTTGCCTGTTCTTCTTCCAAGTCCTCCACTAAAGAAAGAAAACCTCAGCATCAGCAATTAGAGGATACCCTGTTTTATGGTTCACAGATGCCAGGATGCTCAAATTGTAAGTAATGAAGTCCTGTTAACCAAAGCAAAATCATTTGGCCAATGTCTGGGTGTACCAGACTCCTTTTCCTATTAAGGAGGGTGGCTGCAGAAATTGAAACAGCGTCACAACATTAGGCATTACAAATTGCACGGTGAGACTTGCAAGTGTGGATGCTGGAGTTGTGTCCAATGGATGTCTGCAGTTGCAACAAGTTTTGAAAGATTATAACCTTAATGACGTTTACAGCATGGATAAATCTGGTCTGTTCTTTTGGATGGAGCCCAATGCTACACTTGCAACAGGCACAGTGTCTGGAAAAAAGAAAATAAAGATAGACTGACAGTGGCACTATGTGTCCGCGTATGGTGCAGACAAATGTGAGCCAGTGGTCGTCTGGAAATTTAACTGCCCTCGATGCTTTGGAAAAGACTTTGACCATGCTGGCCCAGTGGCACTGAGGGCTGAGGCGCTGGATGCCACATATCATAGCATACCTGGTTTCGGGAACAGACTCAGGCCGCTGGGGGGTTGGCTGAGGGAGAGAAGGATCAAGCACCCAATAGCTTGCTCTCCTTCTCTGGGGAGGGGTGGGAGCTATCTCTGCCGTGACACTGCCACCTCCCAGTGGCCACAGGCATCTGGCAGTATGGCTGGGGGGAAGCTAAGAAGGGGGGAGACCGGTGTCATCTGAGGGCCTGAGCAGAGACTCGTCTCTGTGTGCCTCTGTCTCATTGGCTCTCCTAGAAAATTTACGTTGGTAGAGGGGCAGGAGCAACAGGAATGAGGAAAAAATCCTTGTCAGTCCTAGGTGACGATCCCTCCAGTCTCGCACATCCTCAAGACCAAAGAGCAGACTCCGCTGTGTAGGCACATGCTCCTCTGCAAGTTGAGGAGGTAAGTGGGGGAACCTTCCTCACCCCACCCGGGGGGGGGGGGTTATCCAGGCCTCTAGAATTCCCGGAGTAGCGTGCACTCTAGGGGCAGACTCCTCGGCATCTGGAAGGTGTGTGTGTGAGGGATCTGAGTGAGTGGAACGACTGGAGCGGTAAGGAGGGAAAATAATAAGTTAAAAAAAAGAAAAGACTTTAACCCCAACTGTTTCTGCTACTGGTACACTAACAGAAAGGCGTGGATGACAGCTGTGGTTTTCGAAGACTGGCTAAAGGAGTTTGACCAATCCATGCTTCTGCAGAGATGTGAAATGATATTGCTGCTTGACAATGCTTCCTCACACTCCAACATAGTGTGCTGCCTGCATAATGTCACCCTTGATTTCCTCCCCTTCAAACACTACCTCAAAAATCCAGCCCTTGGATGCTGGCATAATCTAGAACTTTAAGGCTCTGTACCACTGACAGCAACTGCAGCACTATGTTAGCTGCCTGGATGATGACAAATCACCAGATGTTAACATCAAGGAGGCTCTGTATTTCATGCGGGACAGCTGGCGTGATGTGAGCACAACAGTCATCAGTTGTTGGCGACATACTGACATTCTGAACCCTGCTGCTCTACCTACTGCTTACAACAGTGCCACCCAAGAACAACGAAGTAACTCCACTGAATCTGTGGTGCGATCCATCTCCTCCTTTCTTGACCAGCTGCCTGATGCCACCGATGTAAATGCGGTAGACATCCTGCAGGCTGATGAGAAAACTGAAACCTGTGCAGCACTAGATGATGAGTAAGTCGTTCAGATGGTGCAACCATCCAGTGCAGCGGAAAAATTCTGATGAAGACACCAAAAACATGGATGACACAGAACCACCTGTCATGCGGACTGCACTGGGTGCCCGTCATGGATATCCTGTTAGCACGGCAACTGGAACTTGCTGCCACAATTAGGGCACTGCAACAACGGCAACCGTGACAAAGGAAATCTTTATTTTAGATCTCCCCTCACTGATGCCGTCCTTTGCGTCCACAAACTGTCTTCCCCCTCCAGGTCATGCCCACCCCGGAGGAGGTTATATTTAGTTCTGGAGGGTGCAGGGGGCGAAGCTTAGCGTTTCCCAGGAGGACGTTTGGCACTGTAACTCTCGGAAGACATGCCTGGCACTGTAATGCCGGGCAGCATGTTGCCTGCGCTGTAATCGGCAACAAGTCTGTTGCCTAGGCATAGGCGAACCCCCATCATGGACTGGAAGTTGCCTTGGGATATGCAAAACAGGATATGGATTTCTTCGACATAAAGGACACTGACTGCATCTGTGCCCTGATTGCAAAGACTTTTGTGGTACGTCAGACCGTGATCGAGCATTTCATTAAAAAAGATAACGAAGACAGTGAATTGTGAGATGCTTCAATTTGTGAGTCAGTGCATTCCATTTTTCATTGTGATGTTATGGCACACTTGATAAGTCCAAGGACTGGATTTTACAGGTGGTGTTTGCCATGCTTTCTTGAAGGGGGAATGTTTTCCTTGAGACTGAAAAAAATGCCATGGTTTCTTGTGGGGACGTGGGGGAATGTTTTCCTTTCAACTGAAAATAAAATGCCATGCTTTCCTGTGTGTGTGGGGGGTGGGGTTAAAAATTGCATGCTTTTGTGGTGGTTTGGTGGAATGTTTATCCTGAAGTTGAAAAAAATGCCATGCTTTATTCTGGGCATGTGGGGAATGTTTTCATTGTAATTGGCAAAATATTTTGCTGTGCCATGCTTGTTTCATGGTGCTGTCTGGGAATGTTCTTTTTAAACTGAAAAAATGCCATGCTTTCTTGGGGGGTTTAAAAATGCCATGCTTTCTTGGGGGAAGGGGTTAAAAATGCCATGCTTTCTTGAGAGTTAAAATATAGCCATGCTTTCTTGGGGTAAAAAATGCCATGCTTTTATGGTGGTGTGGGGGAATGTTTTCCCTGAAACTGCAAAAAATGCCATGCTTTATTCTGGGCATGTGGGGGAATGTTTTCATTGCAGCTGGCAAAATAGTTTGCCATGCCTTGTTTCATGGTGGTGTGTGGGGAATGTTTTCCTGGAAATTGGAAAAAAAAACCCAGCATGTTTTCTTGTGGTTGAAGGTTTTCCCCGAAACAAAAAAAAAAAGCCATGCTTTTGTGTGTGTATGTGCTGGGGGGGTAGGGGAAATATTTTCCTTGAAACTATGCCATGCTACAGTATTTTGTGGTGGTGTGGTGGAATGTTTTTCCTGAAACTAAAAAAAAAAATGCCATGCTTTCTTGTGTGTGTACCTGTACAGTATGCATGTGTACTGTTCAGTACTGTATGTATGGATTCCATGACAAAGCCACAGAATCGGAAGGGGGTGTAATTCAAGTGCTTCTTGAGAGCGCAGTACTGTTCTGCACTGTACTGCTTCATAGAGAGAGGTGGGCACTACATATTTTGTGTGTTGCTCTGTATTCTTGTTCTGTGGCTGTTTTGGTTAAAAAGTGGAAAATGTAAAAATACAGTACTATAAACAGTGCTACAAATGACAAAAAAAGACCATTTTCCATTTTAATATTTTATTAGTGTTTTAATTAGTATATAGAGTCATTAAAGCATTGCAGTATTACCAGAAAGTCTTTACTTGCATTTCTAAATGGTTTAAATGATTTCTGACCATCAAACATAAAATTATGCACTTAACCGTCTCTCTCACATATCCGTCACTTGACCTGGGAACAGAAGGTGACAGATATGAGTGCTGACCATTTAATATATATATAAACAACAATTCATATAGATTGGTAGTGGAATTACACATTCATCCACACACCAGTGGTAAGACTTTAATAACTGACTTGTGGCATCTCCACAAATGAACAGTAAGTTTTATCACTGAGATAAGTGTGTTATTCCACTGCAACAACTTATATATTCCCTATGTATATGCAAATCAACATTTTCATAAACTTCCCTTTGATGCTTTCATTCTGAGGATATGTGTAATTTTGTTCTTCCTTGAAACTTGACTTTCTAGGATTGTGGATATGTTGTTCTATCCACACTTGTTGGCAGATCTGCCTTCCCCTTTAAGATCGCCGAAACATCTTCAAGCTGGCTCCTCCCACCCACCCGGGTGGTATAACCCTCGGCTCTGCCCCATGACGCCAGATCTTCCTTTCAGCTGGAAGGTTCAGGTTCCCTCGTTAGCGCTCCCACGTGTAGTAGGCCCTGGCTCGTGAATCTTCGGATTTGCTTCCACACCTTACTTTAAAACTCATTCGAGTTTCATCTTCTACCTCTTCCCTTGCTACCGCGATGGAAGAAAAATTGGTTCCTGGGTTTTGGTGGTGCCCCTGCAGGCTAAAGATGTCTCGCACCAACCCTCATGCTGTGTGCGTTTACTGCCTGGGCCATGACCACGATCCACAGGCCTGCGATCACTGTCGGTCCTTTTTTCCGTCGGTTCTGGAAGACCACACTGCCCGACTTCAGTTGGGGTGACCAGAAAAGCATTACCCGGCGGTTAAATCTAAGGATGCCCGTTGGATGGTCTCCACGGCTGCGGGGTCCGCTGAGCAGCTGGGAACAGCTTAAGGCCTTCGACGAGAAGGCGGCCCAGGCCACGGTGGGTTCCTCTTCAGCTTCGGCCTTCATTCCACTCCAGCTGGGATCCTCCTGTTCAGCTTCCTTCAAGAAGTTGTGCCAGTCTCTCTCGACCAAGGGAGAGGGCCCTTCTTGGTCGCATGTTTCGTGCTCCCGCAAGGAGGAGTTGAAGAAGGAAAAGTCGCAACGTCGACGCTTTTGGGACCAGGAGTGGTCCCACTCGCAGGAAACTCCTTTTTCGACTAGCCGAGGCTGCTGGTTTCACGGTAACCGCATCAGACCAGTCGGCTGAGATGCCTGTCGATTCGGCCAGGATTTTTCTTGAGCCGATCGGTGGTTTGTCACCCAATACAGCCAACAACTCTTTATTTAGGACACCAGTGCTTCCGGTAACCTCGGACAGGTCGGCTCATCCTGCTGGGTCGGACTCGCCCATCATGGAACCTAACCAGGAGCTGTGGGTTTCTCAGACTCCTTCTGAGGTCTCCCGTCGGCCCCGCCGATGGTTGAGATCTTGGTGTTGGACAAGACTCGCTGTCACCTGTGATCTTGATCTTGACACTATGGTAGGCGGTGTCACCGCTTCTAGTCTTTGTCCTTCTCGGATGAGGAGAGGCTGTGGTGCAAGTTGCGTTGGCACTATGAAGACCTGATGTGGCAACAGTTGGTCCTGACCGGGTCAGAACTGATTCCGGCTTCTACCCCGGCCATTAAGTGGCTTTCGCCCGAGTGACTGATGTCGGCCACCGCCACTGTCGCCTCTGCGGAGTGCCGGCTAAGGCTTCACTGACTCAGTCGAAGCTGGCTACTCCACCAATCCAGGTGGAACTGTCACCTGAGCAGCCGAAGTCCAGGGCTCCAACCAAGAAATCTTGGTCGGCTCAAGGCTTGCCCCATCGGTTGCCAGTCACTCTTACTCCCGACCGCCCAAGGCAGGTTGTGAGTAACACGAGTGGCCGCCCACTTTACGAGGACTCCTCTGAGTCTGAAGACTCCTCGTTGCTCTCCTGTCCCATCGACGCTGAGTCTGCTGGGGGTCTGCCCGTTGACGAGGGCCCCACCTCGCTGATGGGCATTTGTCGGCTCATATCAAATCACGAGGGATGAGCTAGAGTCCGGACAAAGCAGGCCAGATATCACCATCGGAGATTCTGAGACGAGGATAGTCTGATGGAGGCCTTTCCCGTGGCTGAGGCCATTGTGGGCCCAGCCTTGGAGCTGAGGAAGCGTCCTGCATCTTGACCTATGCCTTCTGCCCAGATGGCCTGCAAGTATGTGGTCCTTATTAGGGTCCCTTTCAGGATTCTTAGAGCATCCCTTGGCAGTGGGGTTGGTGGCAGACTCCATCTTCCAGTGTTCAGGCAATAAAGGGGACGTGGACAGACCCCCAGACAAGGAATCCAAGCAACTGGACCATTCTGGGAAAATGGTCTACACAGCTTCCTCTCTCGGCCTTCGTCAGGCCAGCTTGGCCTGATTATGACACACTTCTCACATGTCCTCTTGAGCTCCCTGGATGAGGTGATTCCTCATATCCCGGCAGACCTTTAGACCATGGTGAAGCAGGTCTGGGATCAGGGTAAGGCAGTGGTGAAGCAACAACTCCAGACTGCTCTGGACATTGGTGACTCTTGTGCCCATTCTGTAGTGGTAATGCACCGCAGAGCTTGCTTGCGCATCTCAACCTTCACCACTGATACGCAACACAAACTGGCAGATGTCCCCTTCTTGGGCACCAACCTGTTCGGGCCTGGCGTGGAGGGCCACCTCCAACTTATCGAGAAGTCCATGTCACCTTGGACTCCACCACATCTATTCAGAAGGACAAGGGCTCCATGCGTCAGAACCGCAAACCCTTTCTGTCATCAACTCCTGTGGCCAGACTGGCCCAGCAGCAGCAGCAGGGCCAGCAGGCTCAAACTTGGCATCCTCAGGCCAGGTCTGTGGCCTCCTCGTTCTGGAAGCCCAGAGGGAAAAGTCCCGGTGGCCCATCCACCGGCTCATCCTCCTCCAAGCCTACTCAGTGATGGGTTGGGGGTGCGTCCCCTCCATCCCGTCACACCTCCCCTAGGCTGGAGCTCCTCCCACTCAAATTCCGCCTGGTCCGCTATCCATGCATGGACCGTTGGGTTCTGGAAGTGGTCAGTGGAGGCCTGCCTCTGGAATTCTAGCAGGCCCTCCATATCGAGCCCATGCTCCGAGGGGGGATCTGGTGTCTGCAGCCACTCAGTCGGCTCTCCATGATGACATAGCTCAGCTCCTCCTCAAGAAGGTGGTGCTCAAAGTAGCGGACCTTCCTTCAGACCCAGGGTTCGTTTCCAGGTACTTCCTGGTACCAAAATGGATGGGAGGTTGACGCCCTATTCTAGATCTGCATAACCTGAACAAGTTCCTCAGGTCCCGCACCTTCCAGGTGGTAACTCTGGCTCAGATCATACCATTCCTGGAGCAAGACATGTGGTTCTGCTCCCGTGATCTTCAGAACGCATTCTTTCATGTCCCGATCCATCTGTCCCACCGACGGTTACTCCGCTTCCGAGCCGAGGGAACCCTCTACGAGTTCCTAGCCATGCCCTTCAGCCTGTCTTCAGCTCCCAGGGTCTTCACCAAATGCATTGCAGTGGTGGCAGCTTTCCTGAGGTGCCGGGGGTTCCGGGTTTACCCTTAGCTGGACGACTGGCTGATAGCAGGTCCCTCCAGGCTAGAGGTGGAGCAGTCCAGAGATCTGGCCCTCCAGAATTGCTTCGACCTTGGCCTCCTGATCAATGAGGCCAAGTTGGAACTTGTGCCCTCGCATGTGATTCAGTTCATCGGGGCAGAGCTCGACTCCTGCTGAGCCAGAGCTCGGCTCCCGGGGGACAGGGTGGAGATTCTCTCCTCCTTTGCCCAATCATTTCTGGTTGGGCAATTGCACCCTGCCTAGAACTTCCTGCATCTTCTGGGCTACATGGCAGCCTGCACCAGCATGGTCTGATGGGCCCGCTGGCATATGTGGTCCCTCCAGTGGAAGCTGGCCAGCCAGTGGTCTCAACGCTCGGGTCACCTCGACCAGCTGGTCTCTGTGACCCTGGGATGGCCTCCAGTGGTGGCTCGTCCCAGCTCATCTGCAGGAAGGGATCCCGTTTTTCCGCCTCATGCTGATGGTCATCCTGACGACCCATGCCTCTCTTATGGGTTGGGGTGCCCGTCTGGGAGAGCACAGAGCCCTTGGGCTCTAGTCCCCTCAGGAGTCCTGCTATCACATCAACCTGTTGGAGCTCTGAGTGGTTCGGCTAGCCCTGTCTGCATTCGCTCCGTTCATTCAGGGTCAAGTGTTCCAGGCCCAGACGGACAATACCACGACCATGTACTATCTGAACAGGCAGGGTGGGACGCAGTTCTTGCCTCTGTGCAAGGAAGCTCTTCACACATGGTCCCCTGTGCTCAGCTTGGAGGCAGATCTCCTAGCCATTCAAGTGGCAGGAGCCTTGAATCAGCTGGCCGATGCCCTCAGCGAGATGGGCAAGGCATCTCACGAGTGTTCTCTCCACCAGGAGGTAGTGCAAGATCTGTTCTCCCACTGGGGCTCCCCTCAGGTGGACCTGTTTGCCTCCAGGGAGAACACGAAGCTGAGGTTGTATCATGTCCACCCCCCTCAGCAGGGCTTGCTGCAGGGGGATGCCTTCTCGAGGCTGTGGACCCCAGGCCTTTTCTGTGCCTTCCCTCCACTCCCCTTGATTCACAAAGTGCTCATCAAGGTCAGGAGGGAGAAGGTGCAGGTGATCCTGGTAGCCTCAGACTGGCCATGCCAGTTCTGGTATCCAGATCTCCTCAGCCTCAGCTCCAGGCTCCCGAGGCGGCTTCCAGCATGCCTGGACCTGATTTCCATCAATCAGGGGAAGGTTCTCCATCCGGACCTTCAGTCCCTGCACCTGACAGCCTGGTTCCTGGGTGGCTAGAGTTCCAGGCCTTGGGTCTCTCCAACGAGATCCTCAATGTCGTTGAGGCTTCCCGTAAGGAATCGACCAGAAAATGCTATGCCTTCAAATTGACAAGATTTTCCATTTGGTGTCAGGGCAAAGGGCTGGACCCATCGTCCTGTCTGGTGGCTAGCATTTCGGACCATCTCTGATCCCTCTCCCAACAGGGACTTGGATCAACGACCCTGAAGGTGCACCTGGCAGCCATCTCTGCTTACTGGGCGCGGGCCAGCCAGCAGTCAGTGGCATAGGAGAAAGTGGTCTGGCGCTTCTTCAAAGGCCTAGATCACATATCTCCTCCAGTGCATGAACCTCCACCTCCATGGGATCTACTGCTGGTTTTGGCAAAGCTCATGGGCAACCCATTCGAACCGATGCACAATTGTGACATTTCACATTTGTCATGGAAGAGCACCTTCTTGGTGGCTGTCACGTCAGCCAGAAGGACTGGGGAGCTACAAGTGCTCTCTATTGAGTCTCCTTACCTGATGTTCCACAGGGACAAGGTTGTCCTGCGCCCTACCCGAAATTCCTTCCAAAGGTGGTGTCAGAGTTTCACCTTAACCAGGTGATTACTCTGATGGTGTTTTACCCGAATTACACCTCGGAGGCCGAATAGGCTCCATACCTGGACCTGAGATGGCAGCTCGCCTACTACAAAGGCGTCGTCAAAGTTCTAGGGAGGTTACCAGCTGTTTGTCACCTATGCTGAAGCCGCACCCTGGCAGACCTGCAAGCCAAGCAGATGATTGGCAGGTGGATCACTTCCTGCATTGATCTCTGCTATAGGTTGGCGGGTAGGGAGCCTCCCGTAGGGCTTAAGGCTCATTCCACCCGCCATACCGCTGCGTCTGTGGCTGCTTCTAGGGATGTCCCTCTCCAGGAAATCTGCAGGGCTGCTACCTGGAAGTCAGCACACACCTTCATTTCCCATTATCACATCGACCCTGAATCATGCCGGGATGCTGGTTTTGGAACCTCAGTTCTCCAGTCCCTGTTCCCTAAATAAGAGGTGTGTGTTTTGCCTCCCTCCTCCCGGAGAACTGCTAGGTGTCTGCCAATAAGTGTGGATAGAACAACATATCCACGATCCTAGAAAAACAGGTTACTCACTTGTAACAGTAAATCTTCCACGGAATGGTCTTCTGAAGTAAGTCCTTACTTCTGGGAGTTCCCGATAGGTGGCGCTCGAGCATGGAAGTTTCTTCCAGCAGTCTCTATACCAGGGTCCACCCACACTACCTCACTTCCTTGGCTGTACCTATAAAAGTGGGTGGTCCCTGGTAAGCTTCGTTCATTTTCCCGCTGCTTCAGCTCTGGCAGCAACTCTTCTAGTAGCAGTCTATGACATGGATTGAACCCATAGCCTAGGTGCCTGGGCTTCATACAGACACCATATACCTACAATGGATGATTCCTTGTCACACACAGAGGGTGCTCAACCGAAGGGCTCAAAAAACTTAGAGTCCTCTTCAAAAGATAACACTGGAAAGGAAACCCCTTCACCTAAAGTCCTGCCTGACCACCTTTCAATGGTCGTGCCTCCAAAACATGGATCATCAAGAAGATATTCATCATCGACAGGAGCTTCATCCCCATCAATGGCAGGCTCTACTCCATCAAAAAAGGAATGTTTCTCGTCAACGGGGCATCATTCCTCAGCTCCCTCGTCGACCAGGCCTCCTGCACCATCGACAACAGAGGTTCTGCTGCCTTCCCTATCGATGGGGCAGCTCTACAAGACAGTATTATTGATGAGAATGCCTCCTCCGTTGACGGAGCGCATCCAACCTGCTTCCTCGTTGACGGGGCTTCCTCCCCCTTCGATGGGACATGCTCCCTGTGCTCCCCGTCGACAAGAGGTCTACCCTTAAATCGGCGGGCCATGCATTCACTCTCCCATTGTCGACAACAGCATTTCCATCGTCAACGGAGCATGTCTTCACTCTCCCATCGTCGACAGAGCATGCATTCACTATCCCATCATCGACGACACATGCACTGCCTTCCTCATCATCAATGGAGTATATTCCACCATTGACAGAGCATGCTGTTACTGACCCTTCACCTGTAACACACTGTACATCTTTAACGAGGCATGCTTCTCTGCCTGTCCCATCGATGGGACTGATGCCTCTATCATCAAGACTATCCCTGCTGCATAGAACAACACCCTTTCCTGCATATAGTACCACTGTGTCTGATCCTTATGGCAAGTCGACCGTGAAAAATCAAAAATATTCTCAAAAACATGTATCAAAAGATGCTTATGGAGCTGCATTTCTACAAAATAACTAAATGCTTCTGAACGCAGAGGCCCTCCAGCCTCGTTGTCATTCCTACCTGGGGCTCACAGTCCCGTTGGAAATAAACAAAGATGCCAAAGAAACACCGGATCACTCTACCGGGAGGCACAAATCGATCTCCCGTCCCCACGTACGCTGGACTCAGAACCTGCTTCTATGACAATTCCATCATCACAAGTTCCAAATATTGAAGAAATAGTAAATAGAGTTCTGGATTCTATGGGTTTTGACCATAGTCTCACTCTGGGACATAACCCTCAAACACAAATGATATCTTCACCTCCATCAAAACAGGCACACATGTGGCTGGAATGCTTCCCGGTCCTGCCTCCTCCTGAATATTCAGAAGAATATTTTTCAGATTATCATATGACTCTGGACCTTCATAGGACCTATGATGGTTCCTCTAGCACAAGAGGATATGAATCCTCTTCAGAGGCACCCTCTTACTGGGATGAAAGGCTATTACAACCACGAAAGCTAATTTCTCCACCTGGTGACCCCTCATTCCCCGAACTGATGCTACAAATATAAAAAACACTCGGGTTTATCACAAGGGAACAGGACAGATTAAGTAAAGATATGGCTGAATATCTGGGCCTACCGGAAGACCCTGTCCGGGCTATCCCTCCTTTTATACCTACGTCCAGAAATGCTATTACTGAACTTGGAGTCAACCCATAGCAGCGCAGGAGTTACCTAGAAAGGCCCACAGGCTGTATCAGGCTCCTCCTGGTTATCAATATTTAACGAATACACCAGCGGCGGATTCTGTGGTTATTGAGGCTGCCCACAACCGCACCGGCAAGCCTAAACATGCAAGCACAATACCTCCAGAGAGAGACTAAACATTTTGATCATATGGGGACGAGAGTGTTTGCTCTAAACACACTAAATATCAGAATACTTAACTATATGGGACACATGCTGCAATACCTGTGTACGGTAAGCACCTCTGCTGAAGATGTTATAAACAGACTACCTACATCCCCTGACAGAGAGCAACTTACATCAATAAATAATACCGTTACTTCACTGTCTCAGTATCTACTAAGATCAGGGTATGATCTTGCCGATGCATCGGCTCGAGCCTCTGCAATCAGTATTCTTATATGCCGCTAAGCATGGCTGTGTCTCTCAGGGCTAGCACCTGACATTCAACACAAAGTGGCTAATGCCCCCTTTTCAAACGACCATCTTTTTGGTCCAGGGGTTCAAACGATACTGAAGAACCTACAAGCCTCAGACAGACAACTGAAAACAGTACAATACATGTACCAAAAACCACACCTTTCAGTATAATTATTCATACAAAACTGGAGCTAATTATACCCCACGTGATACCTTTAAGGGCAGAGAACAAGTAACAAGGACCCCGGCGAAGCCGACCCATGACCACCCCTCCGGCCAGCCCGGGGCTTCTACCCCTCATTAAAGACTCCAGACTCCGCCCCAGTCTCCTCTTCTTGACCTCGGGGACCTTTTGGGGCTACAAATAAGACTGAGGCCTTTCTTACACCGGCTCAATACATCTAGCCACTTTCTCAGGTATCACTGTTTATAGACCATCACGACCATTCCATCAAGATGCCTCTTGACCTGTTGTACACTGGACAGCCTGTCCCTCCCTCGGACGGGTCCATCTGCTATTAACTCACATGCTGAGACACAGTCAATCCTACTTTGGACTATGTTCTTTTCTCTTCCACTGCTATTCGCAGCTTTCCCTTGATTATGAACAAAGATCATATCAAAATGGGTGAGTACATATACAGAGCTTATGTAAGCATTAATCTCCAAGACAGGAGGCATTAACCAGGAATTAATGCATGGTTTGGTGGGGTACGCGAGGCCGAGGGCTTCCCACCACCTAACCATGCATTAATTCCTGAATTGCTCTCAACTCGAGGATACACTTATATTAATAAGTGCAATGACAGTATTGTTTCACTGCCGTTTACTTTATAATGAAACAAATATGTACTGAAACATTTCTGTGATTTGTTAAAAGATGCTTCCCCTGTATGGTGTATGTGTCTCTTACATTGCGCGTGCACATGCATTAATATCTTGACTAATAATCCGCTCGGGAACAACGTGTGCTGCAGCTCGAACCACCCCCCCCACGGGAGGTCAGGTCACTTGGGGCACAGCCAAGAGCCCCCTCCGGACAACAGACCAAGATCCTCTCGGGAGCGTGTGCTGCAGCTCAACCCCCACAGGTAGTCAGGTCACTCGGGGCACAGCCAAAGAACCCCCCTTGGACAATGGACCAAGATCCGCTCGGAAACAACGTGTGCTGCAGCTTGAACCCCCATGGGAGGTCAGGTCCTTTCGGGGCACAGCGAAGAGCCCCACCTCAGACAATGGACCAAGATCTGCTCAGGAACAATGTGCTGCAGCTTAGAGCCCCACGGGTAGTCAGGTCACTCGGGGGCACAGCCAAAGAGCCCCCCCTCGGACAACGGACCAAGGTACTGAACATGGACGCTCTGCGGGTGCTTCTCCGAGCTCCGATTTCAATTGCTGCTGATCTGGGCCTTTTATAGATAGGCAGTGTGAATCAATCACCCTGCTTTTTCACCTGCCACTAGAGGTCGTACTGCTGTTCCCCAATCTCACTCTCAATACCAGTAGCTACTTCACCGCTTAAAACAAACTCTAGTCTCATTTCCCACTCGGACCCCAATTCCCATCCCATTCCTCCTTGTCTGTCTGACCTGCTCTCCACCCACATCTACCCCCCTTAGTCAAAAATGCCTTCTCCAGATCCCGTAAACCCCGGCATTCCCCCTGCCCACTGCCGCACACACACACACACACACGAGGATGTTCCAACCGGGCTTCCCCTCACAGCCCCCATCCTGGTACTACTGTACATCCTCTCTCTAGCATGGGTTGACAGCCTAAGTGCCTCTCCAGTGGTGGGCTCCCGAATCCTAGTCAACACGTTCACTCCCCTCCCAATTTTACCAGACTATCCAACTGAGCACAGAATGCCACCACTCTACGTGTCATTTATGTTTACTAAAGAGGGTGCCTGCTACCTGGCCCTCCATCCCCGCACAAAACACCGTAGAAGGGATCTGCTCCCCCTACACCCTAAAACTCTGTTTCTTCTCTCACTTCCACTCATCCTAGCAGGAGACGTGGAACTCAGCCCCGGTTCCCTGGTAGACAGCATCATTCTTGGCTCCCCCCTTGACTCGCAATGGGCATCCTCCAAGGGCTTAAAAATTGCCAACACGAATGTATGTAGCCTCCATCCAAAAACACAGGAGGTTCAAGGTTGGCTGTCTCTTTACAACCCAGATGTACTGGCAGTGTCCGAAACTTGGCTAAAATCTCAAACGCTACCTCATGAGGTGGCAGTGCCTGGCTACTCTTCGTTCCGCAATGATTGTGAAGGCAGAAGAGGGGGCGGGGTAATCATATATGCCAGGGACTTGCTCGACGTAGCCCAAGCCCACCTACCTGGCACTGAACACTCTGGCGGTGAATCAGTCTTCATTAGAATCACCCTTGGTAACTCAAAACACCTCACGGTCAGCTGCCTCTACCACCCCCCCCCCCGAAAATGGCCCTCCAAGCCCTGGAAAACATGTCCAGGGCCCTAGCTGATGCTGCCTCCTTGGAACTCCTGATCCTGGGGGACTTCAATCTCAACTGGACTCAGGACTCTGAGCAGAAACTCAGGGCGTTACTACTAGATTCCAACCTGGAACAAATCATCTCTGAAAAGACCAGGGCCAATTACAAAACAGGGAACCACACAACCCTTGACTGGGATTTGGTGTCTCATCCCTCCAACATTCTGTCTGCTGGCACAATGGCAGATGCTCTGAGCGACCATTCACCCATCTTCTGCATCTGAAAAAATCGTCCCCCCACGGTCCCTCCTCAAATACTATCTACCTGAGACTACTCCAAATTCTCAGAGGACGCCTTCAACGTGTACCTCGGGAACCTCGACTGGACCCCGATACGGCTCCTCCTAACACTTGACAAAGCCCTGGAGTTCTTCCAAAACTCCTTCTGCTCCACAGCCAACCTGTTTGTCCCTTTTAGGAAATTCTGAGCTAAAGGAAACTGCCATAGGTGGATCACCACAGAGCTCAAGTCTCTGACGATAAACCGGGATAAGGCATGGAAGCGTCACAAACTCTCCAGGTTGCCTGCAGACATTGTGTCCTATAAAAAGCTTCGGAATGAGTGCAAGTGTGCCTCCAAGATGGCAAAAAGAGAGTATATCAAGTGTCTCCAGCAAACTACTCTGTTCAGACCCCGGTCTTTCTGGTCCAACATCAATGGCCTGCTAAAGGGCAACAAGAACCCCACCTCAGGTCCTATTGAAGTCAATGGCCTTATCTCTAATGACCGTCATGAAATTGCTGCTGCCTTCAACAGCTACTTCACCAACCTTCATGACCAAAAGCCCAGCTCTACACCGACCCCACTGGAACCCTCCTGCTCTGAAACACCTTGCCCCACATGGCCGCTCTTTCACCTTAGATTAGTAAAGTCCAGGGAGGTACTCCTCCTCCTAAAGACACTCAAAGACAAAGGCTCTGGAGGTCCAGATGGCATCTCCCCTAAACTACTTAAGGCGGCAGCATCTGCCATCGTCCTACCCTTCACATGGCTTATCAACCAATCCCTGCTTGAAGGTACAGTTCCCCATTTCTGGAAACAAGCCATTGTGATCCCTATCCACAAAGGAGGACACAGGGAATCCATCGGCAACTACAGGCCAGTCTCACTGCTCTGCACCCTGACCAAGATTCAAGAAAAACTTGTATACTGTCAACTTCTTGACTACCTCGAGGCTAACCAGTTACTAGCCTCCATGCAACATGGCTTTAGGCAGAACCATGGCACTGATACAGCCCTCATAAAATTCTCAACTGATGTTCTAGGGGCCATGGACAAAGGACTCCCCACAGGAGCCGTTTTTATCGACCTAACAAAAGCCTTCGACCTAGTGGACCAAAAACTCCTGCTAGCCAAACTGGCCTCCTTCGGCTTGGACCAACATTCCCTTACCTGGTTCACCTGCTATCTATCAGGTTTCTCCCAGCAGGTCAGGTGGAAGTCTGTGACCTCAGATCCACTCCCCCTAAGCGAGGAGTTGCCTCAGGGTTCCATCCTTGGCCCCCCTACTCTTCTTGCTATTCGTCAACGATCTTAAAACACACTGTGGTGGCAGCTCAGTTGTTCAATATGCAGACGATGCTGTTATCTGTCGGTCCTTGAGCAACCCATCTGACCTGGGACCCCATCTCCAAGCCAACTTTACTAAGCCATGGTCCTGGTTTACCGAGAACAAACTTATTCTAAACACCACAAAAACCAAAGCAATGGCATTTGGACAGAGAAACCTAGGCGTAGACCGGAGTGCCGTGCTTCCTTTGACTTTATCCTCAGGCTGCTGCATCGAGGTGGTGAGTTCCCTCAAGTATCTAGGGCTATCCCTGGATAAAGGGCTTACTTTCAAATCTCACTTAGACCAAGTAACCAAACCTGTTCACTGTAAATTAGGCCTGCTGTACTGCCTGAATGACCAGCTCATTCCTGATTCCAGAATCTCCATTGCCAACAGCCTACTCCTACCTACACAGACCTATGCTGCCCCAATTCTCCAGGGATTGGCAAAACAAGAAATGAATAGGCTGCAAGTTCTCTACATGCAAGTTCTCTACAACAAAATCACCCGGTTTGCGTCACAGTCCCACAAAAGGCGGCATCACTGCGAAGCCCTTGCTGCCCTACAATGGCCGTCCGTAGAGGGTCGACTCCAATACCCCCTGCTGTGCCATGCATACAAGCTCTTACACCGCATCCCCCATCAGCCTAGTCAGTCTCCTGGCTTCCAAGCACTCAGCACATGCACTACGAACCACTGGGCGCAACCTCCTAGTTAAACCCAGGGTTCGGACCACTGCCGACAGTAAATCCTTTGCCTCTACGGCCCCTGCCCTATGGAACAAGCTACCTCCGCTCCTTCAAGACGCCCCCTCCATTGAAAAATTCTGCAAGGGCCTTTGGGACCACCTTCTAGAACCTAGCATCTGCTCCTGCCAATGAGGGGCCTCAACCCTAGGCCAGCCCCTCACTAGCCTAGACATGCACTGCCCTGTAAAGTACTACCTCCCTCCAGATTGCTGCACTCCAACCCAAGCACATCCCTGTAATAGTCATCCCTTGTAAACTACTTCTGGCTCACCGTCAGCTCTGTTCTGTCCTAGAATTTACTCTCCTTGAATTGCTCTTACCTGTTTTTTGTTGTACCTATACTCCTCTGCAACTAAATGCTGTACCAATACATCTCATGAATTGCTCTGAACCAGTTTCCTTGCTGTACCTGTACTACTCTGTAACTAAAAGCTGTACCAATACTTCTCTGTAATCAAATACTGTACCTGTATACCTCTGTAACTAAACCTGGGTCGCCCCTGGAAAAGGGACCTTCAGGTCTCAGTGGGCCTACCCGGTTACCAAAATTGAATAAATAAATAAATAAAATTATATTTGACATGTCTCTAATTTCTATGCAGGTATACATTACATAGTGATTACACGGTGCAAATTTTTCTTTGCTTCATGTGCTGTCATTTTGAACCGTCTGTTCCTGGCTGCAATTCGTCTATCTCACTACTGCATTGTGGGACATATGTATGACATTGTTGTACTTCGGCAATATATGTATGCAATTGAGACCAATAGGTGGCGCAGCAAATGCACTTCTCAGGTGATTACAACACTGTCAACCGGCTCCGTCAGTCGCTGGGAAACAATAGTTTTTAGTAGGACTCAAGTGCGGCAATATAACTACTTTGCATTACGGGTCTGTTTCTGCTTTGCACATATTGCGGATTGATGCTATTAGTATGCTCTCACCACTCTGCATCCGTAGCACACAATGACATTTGACTCTGCTTTATGTCATATCCTGTAACTTGTTATGACCATCATACTACCAACATATTATTGCTTGATACATACTCCGTGTACTACCTTATGACACAGTTGGACAAGTCGCCCCTCCTCGCGCCATGTGTTGCTCAGCCTGGTTCACCTATTCCATCTACGACTTGCAGGACTCCTACACCGCAATATTTGCGCAGTGCCACCTATAGGTCGGAAACACTGAGCACGGATTACGCAGACAATGCAGCACTACTACACCGCAATATTCCCTCAGCACCACCTATAGGTCAGAAACACTTAATGCTTATTACACGCACAATGCTGATTTTTTCTATTTGTCTTTTACTTAACACACGGTCCCGATCTGTATAGTATCAACTTAAGACTTCTTTTGGCACTCCACAACGTTGTCGTGCATATCTAAGGAATTAATGCATGGCTATGTTTTCGTCATGTGATGTATTTCCTCTAATTAGTTTTTAGTATTTGTAGTGTTCTATTAATGCCATGTTACAAATATTTTTAACCACTGCTTCATTTTGTTTGGTCACAGATACATTGTTTCATTTGCTACATTATCTGTTACTTCAGTATCCTACTTTTGGTCAAATGGATACATTCATTACTGGCTAGACAGATGAGGGGGTCTTCACTTGCTACTTTGTTGCACCTTTAAAGAATAACATTGTATTATTCGAGCTACTGTTACAGTTCGTAACAAAGTTGCCTTTACCTCAGATTGTGCTTTCGCTGCTGATCACTGAAGCTCCATAATTGCTCAGTGCTATTGACATATTCCTTCTAGTTTTTTTAAAGTGCTTGACACTGTGAATCATGTATTCCTTTATTCCACTGCTATGCTATTTTAGCATTCATTGGTCCCATGATCACATTTTACCTACGGCAGAATGCCATCTGTGGCCACCCACTGCCATATAACTGCTTGGGAATCTCCCAGAAGTAATGACTTGCTGCAAGAGACCGTTCCGTGGAAGATAGTGCAGTTACACAAAGACTTTTGCTGCAACAGTAGATCTTCTAGGAATGTCTCTTGCAGTAAGTAGTTTCCCTCCCTCCATCCCCCTGCCTTATGTAATAGGAATAACAATGCAAGGTTGGGAAGCTTCGGTACCTCGGTTCCCCTCAGTCCCTCGCTTCTGAGTTGAAACCGGGGGGAATGGAGCTTACCAGGGACCACCCACTTTTATAGGTACAGCCCAGGAAGTGAGGTAGTGTGGGTGGTCTCTGGTATAGAGACTGCTGGAAGAAACTTCTGTGCTGGAGCGCCACCTATCGGGAACTCCCGGAAATAATGACTTGCTGCAAGAGACCGTTCCGTGGAAGATAGTGCAGTTACACAAAGACTTTTGCTGCAACAGTAGATCTTCTAGGAATGTCTCGTGCAGTAAGTAGTTTCCCTCCCTCCATCCCCCTGCCTTATGTAATAGGAATAACAATGCAAGGTTGGGAAGCTTTGGTACCATGGTTCCCCTCAGTCCCTCGCTTCTGAGTTGAAACCGGAGGGAATGGAGCTTACCAGGGACCACCCACTTTTATAGGTACAGCCCAGGAAGTGAGGTAGTGTGGGTGGTCTCTGGTATAGAGACTGCTGGAAGAAACTTCTGTGCTGGAGCGCCACCTATCGGGAACTCCCGGAAGTAATGACTTACTGCAAGAGACATTCCTAGATCATCTACTGTTACAGCAAAAGTCTTTGTGTAACTGCACTTTCTAAGAGTGGTATATGTTGTTCATCCACACTGACCCACCCAACCTCCCCGGCTTCGATGCACAAACCTGGCTTCCAGCGGGCTAAGATCTCGCATCATGGGGTGGAGCCGAGGGTTATACCACCCGGGTGGGTGGGAGGAGCCAGCTTGAAGACGTTCTGGCGATCTTAAAGGGGAAGGCAGATATGCCAACAAGTGTGGATGAACAACATATACCACTCCTAGAACTACTGTTACAGGTAAGTAACCTGTTTTTATAGCCAATGCCTTTCAAGAATAAGCCTTGCCTCAGTGCCATATACTGTATATTCATTGCAAAAAAACTATGCTACTCACCAGTTAGTGTTAAACCAACAAAAATATGGGAAAGTGGTGTTAGGGTTCTAACCCTAACACCCCACCCGCACCCTGCAAGCAGCAAAAGGAAAAAACACTACAATTTTGGCTCTTCTGAGTCTTGGCAAATCAGGTCTGGGGTCTTCCCTGGGGTCGTCAACCTTAATGCTCCCCCCATTTCATCAGTATGTAAGCTCAGATGTCTAGACTGTGAGAATGGGGTGAGTGTTAGGGTTGATACCCCCCAAGAAAGACCTCAGGCCTGATGTGTAAGATTCAGGACAGCCACAAAACTGTAAAGTTTTTTCCTTTGCTACTTGCAGGTGGAAGTGTTAGGGGTTGGAAACCCTAACATCACATTTCCTACTTTTGTTGGTTTTAACCCTAACTGGTGCATTAACAGAGGTTTTTAAATGAGTTTCAGGGTTTTAAATAAGCTGAAAAAAATGATTAGCAATTTGATGCGTGAAAGTACTAATCAGTTGTGAAAATGCATAGCATGTGGCACAGATTGATTAGCAAAATTTTTAAAAAATTACATAGTTTTATTAATACTGTGTACTGTGTCATGGATTCACTCAAAAAAATGGTTAGCAGTCTACTGCTAAGCATTTCTGGAAATGGTTAGCATTACCCCTGTTTTGCTTAGTGTTTTGATGTGCTATACCAGCTATTTAGTACCCTGAATTTCTTTACTTGTTGAGACAGTAGAATGGTATTGTCGTTCACGCAGGTCTGTTTGGGACCTGTGTGAACACATCCATGTGATTATGGAAGCACAGGGCTCTTTGGGCCCAACGCTTCTGTGCCTCCATTTATCCACATATGTATGTGGGTGTGGAGGGTCCTGCGCTTCTGTTCTCCAGAAAAGCAATGTATGTGCTTCCTTCAAATTTTTTTTTTGTAGGGATGGACTATTTTCATTTCTTATTTCTTAGGGGTCTACTGTTGTACTAGTCATAAAAACCTTTCTGTTGAAATATACATTGTCAGCTAACTCCAAAGATTGACAGAGTTGCAGCTTGTTAAAGTTGCAGTGTTTTCCTATGGGAACTGTATTTTTTTAATTTTAATGTTTTTTTTGTTGTATGGCCCCTAAACTTTTTTTGGGGGGTGTTATGTGTTAGTGTTGTAGTACTCATTAAGACCTTTATTTTGATACATAGTTCGTCCAATAACTGCACATGTTAACTGAGTTATGGCTTGTTAAAGTTGAAATGTGGCAAAAAAAAACTTAAGTCCAAATTCTTTCGTATGAAGGGATCTTTTTTCGTGAGGTTGTGTCGTTCATTGGAAAAAAGATTCTTTTTTTGCATGAATGGAATCACTTTTCATATGCTCATACAAAAAAAGAAATGCGGGTCACGAAAAAACACATTTCTGGTTATTTTTTTCCAAAAACTAACTGCAGAATCCACTTAAGGGGTCCTGGTTATTGAGATAGATGTTTTGGTATCTCTACAGGATGTCATTTTTATGGGGTTTTAAAATTTTTTTCTTTTTTTGGAAAAATGGAAACAAGATGAAGGCCATACGAAAAAATATATTTTTTTTGTGAAAAAAGATTAACTGCCCCCCCCCAGTATGAAACAGAATTTTTCACATGGACCAAATTCTTTTTTTGTACTGAACAGTTATCAAAAAGACAGTACTGAGCATGCTCAGAGCCAACATTTCAAATCCTTATAACTTGGGAGTGGCTTAATATTTTTTTTTTTTACCAAGCCAGTGAAAGGCATAACTCTGACCCAAGCCCTTTCTTCCTTGAAAATTTCAGGTCAAAATTCCAAACCATTTAGGCACTAGGTGATGACAAAAACAATAACAACAACAAAAAAAAACCCCTGAATCTCTGAATAAGCACACATCCGATTGGAACGAAACTAGGCAAGTCGAGCCATCATGCCCCTGACACTGCGCATGCAAAATTTTGTGCAAATCCATTAAGCGGTCGCAAAGCTATTAAAGTGCAGAGTTAGGGGTTTAAGATTATACAGTCTACTAAACCCTAACTATAATGGCACTTCCATGCCACTATAATACATATACAGTCCTCCCTCACTACAACGAACAAAATGGAAGCCATAAATCATATTCGTTATAGAGCTTTGTTCATTAAATTGAGAGAGTAATATTTGCTGAGGGAACAAACAACGCATTACTCAAAAATTGTGTGTTAATTATACAAATACATTTATTACATACAATACTGTATAAAACATTAAGTAGATTACTAATGTTAGCTAAAACTTGTTTTATTTAATAAAAGTTTCAAATGATGGGCAGCAGTACTGAGCATGTCACTAGCACAGTGCAGTATCGTATCTGTGTCAGTCTTCACCATTCATCACATTTGGGTTCTGCCTAGAGGTCACGACCCCATGGGAGCTTTTTTTTTTTCCTTTTTTGATGGGCGGAGTCAGCACCGTAGCTTTTTTCCTATCGAGGCCAAATGCACTGCATGGCGTTTGCGGGTTGGTCATTAGGTGTGCGTCAACCCAGCCCTCCACCAGTTCTTTGTCTCCCCATGAAGTCGCACCTCGTGTGGAGCTGCTTTCAGCAACGGCCTTCTTGAGTCTTCAAAATGTTTACCTGCCGGTTCCATTTTGCCTACTCAATGCCGCTGTGGTAAGACTGTTCCTTTTATTATATTTCATCGACGTCGAGTCTGTTTTTGAATAGTTTTTCTGTCAATCGTGTCTTGGTCAGAGGGCAGAAAATCACTAAAAGCAGGGTGGACCCCTATGAGTTGGTGCCCGTGTGGCCGCAAGTACTCCGTTACCAACCAGCATGATCATTGTCTTGCGTGTCTTGGCCTGCTTCACGACATGGATTCGTGTGATGCCTGCTTCTCCATGGACTGTCGTGTCCTCGATCAATGCATGCGGAAAGTTGGATGAGCTCCGCCGACTTTCGGGGGATGGGCACGCACTCGTCGGGCCAAGCCGTGGTTTCTTGGCCTTTCCTCCAGGTCCTCCAGTTCTATGCACTGTGGAGGAGGGCTTCTGCTTCTAGTAGCTTGCCCCGCCGCGGGAAAACCCCTTCAGCGGTGCAGGAGGCCCAGTCCATTCCCCTGGGGAGTGGGTGGGAGGTGGTGCTCTGGCAATCACCCCTTCGGGGGCGAAGGCTCCCCTGGTGTCGTTTCCTTGGGCTGGGAAGCCTGGGTTGGCACCATCCTTGACGCGGTCCATCAGTGCTGTCTTGGGCCCAGGTGCTGTTCGCGGCACCATGGGCCCTGATGGTGCTGTGGTCAGCCACGCGGCGCCATCTCTGCTGTTGATGCCGTTCGCGGTGCCGATGGTGCTGACGGCACCATGAGAGGTGCTACGGTGCCGTCTTTGACCATTTCTCACCTCGAGTCTGGGGACGGCGCCGTGTCTAGCTCTGGTGCCGCTTGCGGCACTGAGCGAGGACACAGTGCTGTGGGAGATGTCACCCTTGGTGCCGAGCTGTAGATGTCACTTTCGGTGCCATCCCTGACTTCCGTGCCATTGAGGGCGCTGTGGCAGACGTCGACTCTGGCTCTGCTGCTGCTCTCGGCGCCGTCTCTTCGGGCACCGTTCGCAGTGCCATGGGGGAGTTCAGTGCTGGCTCTGGTGCAGACACCCGGACTGGCACCTCCTTCAGTCCAGACAGGAGGGAGCATCCATGTATGGTCTGGCACCGGACTTCGGTTGCTACCTCTTCAGAGACTGACTCCAAGTCTGGTTCAGACCAGCTGTCCGACTCTTAGGAGTTGGCGGCTCATGTGGACACCTTGGTAGTTTCCTCAGCTGACCGGAGCCAGCCTCCCTCTGAGTAGCGGGCGGTAGCCTCCGAGTCTGGGGTCAGGGGTGCTGATCCAGCAGGCAGTAGTGCAGGCCACTGTTGCCCTGCAGCCTGGGCTCAGAGGGTTTTCTGCCCCCTCAGGTGGTGTGCCTGGATCGCCCAACTTTAGGGCCGACTGGAGCACCCACAGGAGGGGATGGTGCTACTCCCTGGGTGGTCCCTCTTGGGGACTGACAGGGTTGTCAGCTGCCTAGGCTGGTGTTTGCGAGGAGGAGGGGTCGGGGTTCGATGCAGCAACCCTTTTCTGGGACCCACCCGGTTTCGGGAAGGAGTCTTAGAGTGGACCCCCATCCTTCCTTCTCGGTCTCCTCGAGAGGGCCCTGGTCTTTGAAGGGAAGAGACCGTCCTTTTGGAATTCCACGACCCTGGTCACCTCACAGGGGGGATTCTTCAAGACACAGCCTAGGCAGTTCCAGCATGGTTGATCAGCTGTCGGCTGTTGGGTTTTACGGAGCTCCTCCTTCCCTAGGGGCTCATGGTGTGCTCTCTTGCCTAGACAGAGGACATTCGCCTTCTGTTGTTGACTTAGCCCCCACTCCTCTGTCACCATCTCCTGCTCTCCCAGGCATTCTTGGTCCTAGAGAACCTCTCTCCTGGGAGCAATTCAGAGGTGCGGCTGCTCGCTTCTCTACGTACGTCAGGGCCATGGACAAGCGGGTGTTCCACCCTCCCCCTGAGCAGCCAACCTCTGGATCTCTGAAGTCTTCTGCTTCCTCATCCTCCTCTTCGGGAGGAGAGGAGCCCTCCGTCCACATCTCCCCTGCTGCTGATCTGACAGAGTATCAGTGTTTCCTTGTGAGGATGATGGAAGACCTGCATGTCACCCACCCACTCAGCACAATTCAGAGCATTCGACGTGCTCTTTCCTAGGCGATTTCAGTGCGGACACGCTTGTGGTGCCCGCCTGTCCTGCTCCTTTCCAGGAAGCGTCATTGTGATTCTGGCAAAGACTCTTTTCTGGATTCCCAGCCCCTAGGGATCTGAGGCAGAGGTATTGTGCCCACCCCCCAGAGTCTCCAGGTAGTTTTCCTCATCCTCAGTCAGGATTGATGCAGCTGGACACTCCCGATGGGCTTCGCACCCTCCACCATGACCGGCCCCCAGATCAAGATTCCATGGATTTTGACTTCTGGGGGAGGAGGACCTTCTACTTGGCATGGTTGCTTCTTTCTATTTCTGCTCATCAGGCCCACTGTGCTACCTATTATAGGTTTCTGTGGTCCAGGCTAGGTCAACTTCTAGCCTCCATGAAAGCTTCGGAGGTAACCAGACAAGCCATTGCACTCTCTGCACATGGCCTGGAGCTAGCAAGGCACCAAGTGAGGGCATCTTACAACACCAACGAGGTGGCTTCCAGGGTCGTAGGGACAGTGATCTGCACTAGGCGGATGACATGGCTTCGTCTTTCCCGGTTGTCACCCTTGGCCCGGCGTAGGGTGATTTCCTCCGCGTAGCGGAGAACCAACCCAGTGTCTGTTGGGGCAACCTCCTGCCCCCTCTGAGGGGTCCCTGTCTCACTCTCCCCAGTCTCTGGCCTCACCAAGCCCATAAATGTTCTTCCTCTCAGTGTTTTTCCCCAACAGGGAACTAAGGGACTTAGTCCCACAGGGAACTAAGGGACTTAGTCCTTTAGGGTCTAGGGCCCCCTTCGTTGGGGGGGGGCGGTACTCACCCAAATGTGATGAATAGTGAAGATTGACAGAGATAAGATATGAAAATTACGTACCTACCATAATTCCTGATCTTTCTGTGTATCTTCACCATTCATCACAAATCCCACCCACCATCCCCCTGGGGCCTCAGTCTCTGGGTCTCTCTCCCTCTGTGTGCCCCCTTCCCCCCCTTCCTTTCTGTTGGTCAGGAGTGGGGTGACCTTGGGCACACAGGGGGATTATTACCTTCTGACAGGAGGGGGGAGAGATCGGGGGAGAGGGCACTTCTCTCCTCAGTGCCTCGGCTCCACCCCTTTGTGGAGGGTTGGTGGTTGCCCTCTCTTTTTTTTCTCTCTCTCTCTTTCTCTATCCTCATCCGTTCTTGTCCTTAGGGACTCATCCCTCAATTTAATTTAGGAGACTTATTGTTTCTCTCTTTCCAGATGTGTGGTTTCGAGGGAAGACAACCCTGTTTCCTGTCCCTTTCTTCCAGAATAGCCACTTCTGCTCATGCTAGAGTTCTTGCCAGTGATTCTGTGCCTTGAGTTCTGACAACTCAGCCTTCTGGCTACTCCTTTGCAGTTCCTGTACAATCTGGAGACAGTCAACAGTCCAGGGTATGTCCTCCCCCCTCGCCATTTCTTGTTTTTCCCTCCCTTCGTCCCTCTCCTTTTCTGCTTCCAGAGATTGGGGCCCCTTCCCAATCCCCTTAGTTTTTTTCAA
Organism: Neoceratodus forsteri; assembly: GCA_016271365.2. Lineage (NCBI taxonomy): Eukaryota > Metazoa > Chordata > Ceratodontiformes > Ceratodontidae > Neoceratodus > Neoceratodus forsteri. Next base: position 1,797,504,690 of record CM057455.1, on the reverse strand, counting down.
TCTCCTTCTGTCCTCTCCATTGTTTATTTCTCCTTTTAGTTTGCATATCTTTTCCTTTGCCTGTCCCTTGGACTTCCTTGTCCCTCCCTCCCAACCCTTTCTTACTCTACGGCGACACACAACTGGTGGGAGGGCGGGATCGATGACACCTAACTGCCAACCCGCGAGCGCCACGCAGTGCATCGGCCTCGAGGGCGGCAAAAAAAAAAGCCCCATGGGATCGTGACCTCCGGCTAGAACCCAAATGTGATGAATGGTGAAGATGCACAGAAAGATCAGGAATTACGGCAGGTACGTAATTTTCATTTCTCGTCAATCTTAAAGCACACACACTATTTATGTTTCTGCACCACGGTACTTAAAATAGATATAAGTGAAAAAAACAATAAACAGAGGTGCAGTTGTGTCAACTATACAGAGCTGCGCTGACATTATAGCAGTAAGCCGAGCTGTAGCACAGTCACCTAAATGGCTGTAAATTCACTTAAAAAATCAGTGGTGATGATGCTTTGTGTTGTTTTTATTTTAATTACCAAGTCCCGGGGTGTATGAAATCAGTTGCCGTAGTTGTATTACTTTGACAGGATTGGCATCTTGGGATTGTAGCCACAGAAGTCCTGTCTCTAATCTCGAAATAGCCGATTCACTTGGCAGCACCTTCAGCACATCGTCCTCCTCACCAGAATTCCCACTCTCAGCCTGGGATAGTTGCTTCGCCTGCTCATCACTACGGCCGTGATGATGATCTCCTCTGTTAGTTGATCATGAGTCTGCAGCTGGTCATCAATGCTTAGCCAATCATTGATCACCTCTGTTGATGTACGGCCTTGATCAATAAGCTGTAGAGATTCGGCAATGTTCACCATTTCATTAGTGTGGTCAAGTTCGAAATCATCACTTGGTTGCAGTAGATCACCAAACGCAGGTCCCAATGTTGCAGTTCAACAGTGTGTTATTGTTGATTCGGTAATATTTCCCCAAATGTCTCCAGCCAGCATTAGAACCTTCAGTAAGTTTAAGCTTTTCTGAAAGTCAGTTACAGATGTCTGGTCACCACAAGAAACAAGGTCTCTTAAAAGTCTCTTGCGGTAATGCTTTTTTGAAGGTGGCAATAATCCCACCATCCATAGGTTGGATCCTGGATGTTGTATTTTTGGGGAAGAAAAAGTGCTTTTATGCGTCCGTCTCTGGATTTAAGCTCACATTCGGGAGGGTGGGCAGGACATTTGTCTAAAAGCAGCAGGGCTTTTGGTGGCAGCCATTTACTTCGCAAATGGTTTCTGACTGAGAGGACCGATATGTATAGAAACCAGTCCTTAAAAGTTCCACTGGTCAGCCATGCGTTTTGGCTATGTGCATATTGGACTGGGAGGGACAACAGGTTGACGTGGTGGAAACATATTGGTTTCTGAAAGTTTTCAACACACAGAGGCATCACCTTGTGTGATCCAGATGTGTTTGCACAGAACAGAAAAGTAACCCTATCTTTTGAGATCTTGAAGACCTTACCAGCATTGACTTCAGTTTTGCTAGCCAAAGTCACATCAGGGAGGCACCTCCAAAACAAGCCAGTTTCATCGATGTTGTACACTTGTTCTGGTAGGTACCCCCCACAAGCACCTCCTTCAACTTTGGCTGAAATTCGGCAGTAGTCTTGTCATTACAGGAATGCTGGAGAGAGGAGGCTACACAGTCTGGATGTTAAAAGAGCCCTTAGCTACTACATAGAGTGTACCAAGGGTCACAGGTTTGATTCCCTCCAGTTATTCCTCGCTTATGGGGAAGTGGGAATGGGAAAACCTGCCACTAAGAGAGCTATTACCAGGTGGATTGTGTCTTGTATACAATTCTGCTATGAGAAACTAGGAAAGATTCCACCCTTGGGCCTGAGGGCTCACTCTATAAGAGGTACAGCTGCTTCCCTGGCTGCTGCCAGGGACATCCCTCTCTTAGAAATTTGTCAGGCAGCCACCTGGAAAACAGTCCATACCTTTACCAAGCATTACTCTCTGGATATCCAGGCTAGGAGTGATGCTCGGTTTGGCACACCAGTACTTCAGAGCCTATTCCCAAAGTAGGTGCTGTCCCTCCTCCATGGAGGAACTGTTTGGTAGTCTGCAATAGACAGAATACAGCAAGCAAGACTTCATGTTGTTTGAAGAAAAAAATTACTCACTTTAGTAATTATGTTTCTTCTAATGGAGTCTTGCTGTAATCTGACCTCCCTCCCTGCCTCCCCTCTCAGAACCTGTTTTTGGGAAGTGGGTGGGCAGGTGCAGTGTTGCACCCCAGAGGTGCCTCTTACACACTCTCCCCCTCTTTGTTTGGGTGTTTTTGTTGTTATTGTTATCCTTTATTTGGAGGGGTTTTGGGTTTTGGGTTTCCTGACTTCAGTCTTATTTGGGAATCCAAAACTCCTTGTCGCCAGTTGGCTAGTAAAAAATTTTACAATTTCCACATAGGATAGTTAGTGAGTTTTTGCTCGTAAGAATCTGACAGTTGAGTTTCAAAGGGATGCAGACAGAGCCCTCAACCGAGCTCGAGCTCAGCATTCTATGCACTGCATAGAAAGTTAACCTTTTGTTCTCCGGGGCAGTTTAAAGGCTGGAGCTAACTGCAATAGTTAGAATACAGCAAGACTCTATTAGAAGAAACATAATTACTAAGGTGAGTAATTTTTTCTTCCATGCCATGCCTTCTTGTTCTCCACACTGTGACACAAATTCATGGAAAGATTGCTCTTGCTTGTACCAAGTGCATATTGTGGATTTAGAGAAGCCTGTTTCAGCTGACAGTCTATTTAGGCTTTCTCTGGCTTTCCATCTGTCAAGCACAGACAACTTCGTCTGTTTCATTTTCGGTGTTCTGCACTCAGCTTCAGCTCTGTGTACTGCTTTGGACTGACTGAATGACTGACAAGACCTGACTAAATCCCCAATTATAGCCCTAACAGATAATTAGATGTAATTGAATGTAATTCAGCAGCAATGGTTGTGAATCAGTTACATTGCACTTTAGTAGTACTAGTGCTGGCGGATGGGCTCGAAGCGTGCATTATTTAGCAGCTGTGTCTATCTGTTGCAGAAATGAATTAAAAGAGTCAAAAGTTGCAGAAAAGTTGGGAGCCATAAACTCCATTCATTATAACCGGGTTTTCATTATAACGGGGTACGTTATAGCGAGGAAGGACTCTAATTTGCAAAAAACTGCATTAATGCACTAGCTAGGGTAACTTAATACCACAAAAGTAGGGAAATGTGTAAGCAGCAAAAGGAAAAAAACATTAGGGTTTTGGGTCTTTGGAGTCTTGGCGAATTGGTGGGGGGGTTCCTTGGGGGTTGTCAACCCAGGTATCCACCCCTCCCCCGTGGGCCCTGCGTGAAGAAAGGAGATCATGTGTGACGTTGTTTGCTCACGGAATGTGGTGGGCATTAGGGTTGACAACCTTCAAGGAAGATCCCACCACTGATTTGCCAAGACTCCGGAGATCCAAAACCTTAATGTTTTTTCCTTTTGCTGCTTTTGGGGGGGGCCTTGCACCCTATTTCCCTACTTTTGTGGCGTTAAGTTACCCTAACTGGTGCATTAACACAGTTTTTTGCAAATGATTTTGTTTCTTTTTAGATAATCTAATCAAATTCTTATTTGCCTGTGGAAGCAGGCCCTGCGTTGCCATCTCTCCATAGATGCTTACCCGCATGTTGCCGCAGAAGGGCAGGGCCCCCTGGGTCACAGCAACCAAATTGCCAGCACAACCTTCTTTTTTTTTTTTTTTTATTTTTCTCTTTATCCTCCTCCCTACTTGCAGCCCCCTCCTCTTCGGGAGACACCTATGGGCTTATCAGCCTTCGCTCACCTACCTGGAGCCGGTGCAGTCCATGCCCCATGGAGCCGTGGCTATACCCCCAAGCGTATGAGGCGGGACACCCTTCCACCTCGACGTTCCGCTAATCTTTGCCGGCATGCTGTCTCCGGGCAGGTAGGGGCATTGAAGGTCGGGCCCCTGGTGTTCCGTCTACCAGGAGGCTGCAAGGGTTTTTTCCTGGTGTTTCTCGACGTGCCAGGTCCGATGACGTCAAGGCGCCGAAGCGCCGACGTCTGGCACGTCGCTCCCCCTCTGTTGGAGCATCGGGCTTGCTGTACCTCAGGTCTCCACCTGGGGTCAGACAAGCACCGAGCTCAGGTACCCCCCTCCCCCCGGAGAGGACGAGCAGTCCTTGGGACGCTCAAGTCCTCCCCTCCCGGCCGACCCTCCAGCTCCCGGAGCTCGTTCGAACCGGGTCGCTAGGCGTCATAGCAATCCAACGCTGCGCCGGGCGACCAGCTAACACAACCTTCTTAATACCCCATCTTATGAACGCCATGCTGAGAATTTTTAAATCCCTGCCGAAATGTAATTCCGCACCAATGCAACGTCATTCCACACCACAGGGTAAAAACACATTTTGGCCAGGATTTGAAAAATGACAGCTGTCACATTCATGAGGTGGTGTAAAGAAATGCCTATGTTGAAAATTTGGGGTCAAAATATTTACAGTTAACAAAGTGTGACATATGAATAACTTTGCCATTTTTACTTATGTTGACTCCAAAATTTCAACTTAGCCTTCTTATGACTCCACATAAGAGGGTGGTGACAATTTTCAAATCCCTCCTGAAAGGTGATTTCACCAAGCAACTGCGAAATTGTCTTTTGCCTGGGATTTGCGTAATTCCACCAATATTGTCCATCAGGTGGGGTCTCCAAAAGGCCATGTTGAAAATTTGGTGTCAAAATCTGTCAAAATGGCTGAGTTATGCACAACAGTTGAAAACTCCATTGAAATACATTGAACTGCACTTACCTTAATTTCACATATTACAGTCAGCGGTTCCAGCAGCAAGACATGTCTTTGATCAGAGAGTGAATCTTCATGCTGTGACCTGTTCAGGTGAGTGAGGATGTGTGGAGTGGTAAGTGCTGAGTGGGAGGTGGGGTTGAGGGGGTCTGAATGCCAAGGGACTTTTTTTTTTTTTTTGCAGAGAAGGATGCTTAGAGTATGTGGATGACATCGGAGGGTGGTTGGTGCCACTAGACATCAGGGAAAGATGAATAAAGTACGGAAACAGTATCAGAGGGTGGAGGGTGCCACTAGACACCAGGGAAAGATGGGTAAACTACAGGAATGGCATCTGAGGGTGGGGGGGCCACTAGACACCAGGGAAAGACAAATAAACTAGGGGGCTGCATCGGAGGGTGGAGGGTGCCACTAGACACCAGGGAAATACATTATTTTATTACAAGCAAGTGATCCAGACCCGGAGAGGATGATGAGGGACTTTTAATGTAATGTCATTGTCTGGCTGCTGGTTTTGCCTTGCTATTACTCTGGTCAGATACAGCCAGGATGGAGGGGTGGAGGGATGCGCATGGTGCACCCAGTGCTGCTGGCTCAGACAGTCAAGTCCCATGCCCATACCCTGCCACCACTGGCGCCCCCCCCCCCAATGGTCATGGAGCAAGTGAGCCAAGCTTGAGCTGTGCTGTACTACTACTACTGCTGCTGATGATCTGACCAGTGGCATGGGGTATGTGAGTCAAGTGACTGTTGGCTGGCACTGTGTATTTGAAATACATATATAATTTTTTGTTTCCAAGTTCAGTCATGCAGCCCCAGTCCACAGTAGCCTGCACGGCTAGATTTGGAAGTCAGAACTGGGAACGCCATCATGTGCGTTTGGTTTGGGGACTGGGGAGAAGCTAGGAAGAGGGAGGACTCACTCATGTGCCAGCACAGCCACAGAGAAAACTGGAGCAAGAGGCAGGAAAACCAGCCAGCTGGCGAGCACACCAGAAATCCGGACCATCCATTAAAAAATGGGTAGGTGGCAGTCCTGAAAGGGATGGCAGTTGAGTGGCGAGGGGCCACTGCACAACAGGGAAACAGTGGCTCACACTGCAGCCTGCAGCATGAGTTCCAGCTGCAGCTGCAGAAGTCAAGAAAGTCCTACTGTTCTTATACAGTGAATGCGGAAATCAGCTCCTCTAGCTAAACTGGGCACCCTGGATTTTGGGTGCCCAGAAAAGGTATTTGTGGCTTGTATTTTAAAAAAAAAAAACTGCAGAATCTAGCTAAACAATGCCCATTTAGGTAGGTTCTAGTGTTTATTTTTAAAAATGACAGTATATTTATGTATTTTCCATGTTTGTTCGAGGAAAAGCTCAACAAGATGGCAGTTGGCACGGCACAAAAAAATGTTTGGTGCCCTGCCAAGCAAGTGGCACGAAATCAAAAACCGCCATCTGCGACATCAAATTTTTTTGTTTTACACCAGAACATTATCTCAAAAACCCTACTGTGCATTCTCAGAACAGAAAACACTAAACTTAAAAGCTTTATAGCTCTGGAACCGTTTAATATTTTTTCACCAGACCTATCAAAGGTATTAACTTAGAACATGACATGTGCCCTGCAAGTTTGGGGAAAACATTCCATTCCATGTAGGCTGTAGGAGAGGGCAAAAAAAAAACACATGTTAAGTATCAAGTAGGAAAATAGTTCATTTATGAAAAATTACATATGTGGATCTCAAAAACCACACAACCTGCCATTACAAAAATTGCCACAGATCAAGACCTTACCTCCTGGACAACACATGCAAAATGCCAGCTTATTTCATTGAATGGTGCCAAAGAGATTAATGTGCAAATTAGGGATTTAACATTGAGCACCCTGCCTAGCTATAGTGGCGCTACCGTGCCATTATAATACTGTATTCATTTATAAAGTGGGTCAAGATGGCTGTCATAAATGCTGCTATCTGATTGGACAAACTAGGTCACCTGCCATGCCTATATACACACACAGAAACACATTGTGTGCATTTTATAAGCCCCAAATTTTTAATACCAGGAAGAGTGTGTGTTTGTGTGTGTGTAAGGGATATGCCATGGGTGTTGTCAGGGATCTTTTTTCGTGAGGTTGTGTCGTTCATATAAAAAAAGATTGCTTCATATGAAAAAAGAATGTAAAACAAAATCCAGATTATTTTTTCGTATAAAGGAATCTTTTTTTATGAGGTTGTGTCATTCATATGAAAAAAGATTCCTTCATATGAAAAATGAATCTGAAAAAAACTAAGTCCAGATTCTTTGGCCATGCGAGAAAAGAAGTTCCGGTCATGAAAAAAGATTTTAAAATGTGTTAAAAAACATGTCTGGGTGATTTTTCTAAAAACTAACTGTGGAATCCACTTAACGAGGGCCCGGTTAGCAAGATACATGTGTTGGTGTCTCTGCAGGATATCATTTTTATAGGTTTTCAAAAGACTTTTTTGACAAAAAACAGAAACAAGGTGGCGGCCATACGAAAAAGTTTCGCATGAAAAAAGATTACCCCCATACGAAACAGAATATTTTTTCGTATGGGACAAATTATTTTTTGTATGAAACAGCTATCGAAAAGACTGTACTGAGCATGCTCAGAACCAAAATTTTAAAACCTTATAACTGTGGAATGGATTAACATTTTTTTCACCAAACCAGCGAAAGGCACCACTCTGGCCCAAACCCCTTCTACCTTGAAAACATTTTAGAGCAAAATTCCAAACCATCTGGGTGCAAGGCAATGACAAAAAAACAGCAAAAACCCAAGTTAAGAGACCTTGCCCCTGAGACTGTGCATGAAAAGTTTCATGCAAATCCGTTGAGCAGTGGCCAAGCTATTAAAGTGCAAAGTTAGGGGTTTAACATTAAACAGCCTGCTCAACCTTAACTATAGTGGCGCTACCACACCACTGTAATTTATGCAGTGGCAGTGTAAATAAATCACAGCTGTCAAGGTTACTGTATATAAGCAGTAAAACATGACAGGACATGTGATTATTGGGTACTCCCTCCCCCCCCCAACTTCATCAACACAGGGTGGGGGGGGGGAGTGTGGTTATTACCCAATAACTGCAAACCTGGAGGTGTGTTATTGGGTTTATAAAATGGCACCAAAATAACTAAAAACGCAAGACTAAATACATTTTTAAATTAAGAATAAATAAATCTTCATTATTGGTAAATCAGTTTTCACACCAAAAATCTGGGTTTGCCTCTTAAAAAGGTCAAATTGGCTGGCAGATAAGTCACTTATCTTGTTAGTTTTAACCTTCTTTTGTTTTTCTCCAACTGTCACAGTAACTGAGAATTCTGAAGCAGTGTAATGATATTTTTTGCAGTTAGGTCAGCCTAGAAAACAAGTTACATTGCAAGGCACTTCTCCAGACCTGTGCATTTATTGATCAGTTACCACACAGGTCTGGACAACTATTAACCAATCAGATCATTGGATTTCTCTTGATAATTTTGTAACATTGCTTGTCAGGCCCCTACAGTAAGAAAAGTGTCATATTCTCATTCTAGTTGGAAAACGAAGCAAATCTTCTCACTGTTGGTCTTCAGAATAGAAGTCTTACATAATTTCGTTCTGGAACGTACTTGTTCTCAACAAGTTCTGTTAGCAGAATTTTAACTGTAACATGCTTGGGACTGCATCATCTCCAACCATTTCACCACACAAGCCCATGCCATTGCATAAATTAAAGAGCTGCTGACGCTGCAAAGAAAACTTTAAAAAACATAATATTTAGGTACAATTTAGCTTGCATTCTATATGTACAGTCAGACCCACTTATAGCAGACACATCGGGTAATCCTGTTTTCATCCATTATAACCATTGGCCGCTATATCTGTGATGCTATTTGGTGCCATTTGAGTGATCAGCTAATCGCGGTAACCGCATTTTACAGTACCTCATAATGTCTTGTTGTGTGATTTAGTGCGTTTGTGCTTTGTGACTTCTTGTGACTTAATTTCTTGTATTAAAACTTAGCTTTTATTTTTTATTTTATTGAAAAATTGCTTGTGAAGTACAGCAGAGTAGAGTGGCTCAGAGTGTGTTTGGTAGGAGAGGGGAGGTGCTTGGTATGGGGGTACAAACGTCTGTTATGTTCCTTTGCTGGAGCTTAGCCTGTGTGTATTGAGACCTCATATGCTCCATTTGGGTCAGATTCTCCCACTTTGGTTGTATCATTGGGTGCTGTTCCATAGCTCTACGTATTGTAAGCAGTACAACTTTCACATTGGAAGGCGTGACAATCACTTCTGGCTGTTCCTCCTTTTCCTCTTCATTGACCATCTCTTCACCTGACTCTGCATTTGCCATTTTATTCAGGACCTCTTCTACATCACTTCACTCTTTCTGTGGCATACTGTCCCCGAGGTGTCAGATCTCGAGAAATTCATCCTCGGTTAAACCAGACAGTGCCAGCAATTCTTGCTCTTCTTGTGTGTTTGTGTTAGGGTCTGTATTAAAACCAGCCTTGATGAAGCTGCGTACCATAGTCTCCACTGTGATGTTATCCCATGCCTGCTTCATCATCCTGACAGCGTCTAACAGAGTGATTCTCTTAGCGCAAACTGCTGCTCTTAGCTCCTCTGAAGAGTCCAGCATCTCCAACACCCTAGACCTCATGGCATGCACATAGTGCTGTGTGAATGAGTAAATGATGCCCTGATCTAAGGGCTGGATTATGCATATTGTATTTGGTGGTAGAAAAATTAGTTTAAAGGTGACCTGCAAAGAACAAGAGTACCCGTTCCCATCCCCACATACCTTTCTAGCACTGCTGCGGGAGGTATGGGATGTAATTGTCTTTATTTTTAATTCTGTAGTTACATTATACTAAAATGCCGAAAGTTACAGCCGAACACGGAAGCGCAGAGTGGCCCCGATTGAGCGGGTGCAAGTGCTTATGGGTACTGTACCCATTTAGTAGCGTTGCTAACACCACTGCTTTTACATACGTAGTGGCGGTAGCTCATAATATTTATTTTGTTGCTTCCACGAGAGGTCTTGCACACAAGAATACCTTACATCAACAGCCTGTCAGGTGTTGCTGTACAATACTTCCAGTGCCAAAAGCTAATAAACTCGTAAGTACAACCACTGCTGCGAACAAACGATGGTGTGCGTCACTAAATACATAGGCACGCTCAGCTTTCTCATGCGACCCTGTTCGGCAGCATGCATTTTAGTAAAATGTAACTACAGAATTAAAAATAAAGACAATTACATCCCTGAACTCCCGAAGCAGTGCTAGAAAGGTATGCGGGGATGGGAACGGGTACTCTTGTTCTTTGCAGGTCACCTTTAATGTTCTTAAGCCCAGGGACAGCAGGATGACCAGCAAAGTTATCTAAAATTAAAGCAGTCTTACTAAACCTCAACTGCTTGTCCCACCCACACTCTTAACCACTCAGTAAACAAGTCAGCAGCCATCCACGCTGACTGATTGGCCCTGTATGTTACAAGAAGGTGCTGAACACCACGGAAGCACCTAGGTGACACCAACTTCCCAGTCACTAACATCTCTTTTCTCGGTGCCTGCCATATTACAGCAGCAGAGCACCGAGAGTCTTTCTTTAGCCTTTTTGTGGCCTGTAACTCTTTGAGATTTGGAAGTAGTTGTTTCCTGACATATGCAGTGATAAGAGAATCCAGCCTCATCGGCGTTGAAGATATCGTGAGCAGCATGCCCCTCGAGAACAGCAGGAAGCACCTCCTTAACCCACTGCTCGACCCCAGCCATGTCTGCACTTTGTTTTTCCCCATGGGCTTTTCTAAACCCAATATTATTCTGGACCTTTCAGCGGTGTAACCAACCTGCTGAAGGAATAAAACCCCTCTTTCCCCATTGCTGTAGCAAGCTGAGCTGCCTTCTGAAGCAGCAGTGGACCACTGATCATTGCCTTCCCGCTATGAACATTTACAAACCACCGCAACAGAGCTTCCTCTAAGTCTCCTTCCTTACCTTTACGTTTTCTTTTTCATTCAGGGTTTTGGTTCTTATGCCACTCCGACAGCAGCTTCTGTTTGTTTTTTTATAAGATCAGAGAAGGTGGACTTAGGGAGACCAAACTGCAATGCAAGCTCACGTACGCTGGTCTTAGGCACTTTCTCCATTTCATTTAAAATCTCCCCCTTTAAGACAAGAGTTAGAGCAGCACATTTGGAGGACATTCTCACAGCACATCACAGAAGAGAGCAGACAGAAGGTGTCAGAAATCTAAATTGGTATGTTTTGACCCATTTTAAGTATGATCTGCATTTCATCAACTACCTGCCAAAACAGGTTAACACCTCATTTAGCGCTAGCTACAGTAGCATAATGCGACATGAATTGTCCACTATGTAAGGGCTATAATGTACGGTTTATCTATGATTTTATTTACAGGAGGTATAGAATAAGGCATTTGGTTTTGATAAATTGTCTGTTATAAGCAGGCATCCGCTATATCCATGTCCGTTATAACTGGGCAGAACTGTATTCGATCGATTTCTCCTCCCCATTACTGATTACTGAGAAATTTGCATGGAAACATGCTCTATATCCCTTAGAGTTCATCTGTCTCTTTAGCTTACTCCCTACTTCATGTCATAGTCCTCTGTTTTGACATCACAGTCTGTTGCCATGGGAGTAATTGTGATGTGACAAATAGAGCATTATGATCTCGGGTAGTGAGAAAGCAACAGGAATAGATTAACTCTTCAGGAACAAAGATCCGGTTTTCATGCAAATGGCCTCAGTAATAAATAATTAGGATTAGAAATACAGAACTAATGTGAAATACAAGCTGAACTGTGTCTAAATATTATGTTTTGTTAAAACTGTCCTAATGGCAGCAGCTGCTCTTTAAATTCCAATAACAATATGCCTGACATTTTACTTGTGATCCATCCCCACTGTGACATCACTTGTGACGTCATTGGGTCAAAGACCACTTGTAAAAAAATATCAGGCATATTTTCACTAGGCCCATGCCATATCATATCTCATCTCTCTGGCTGTCTTCAGTTTTATACTGAGTACACCCCGGGTCAGATAGTACGCCCTCAGAGATCAGCTTCTCCCTCCCATGGTGTGTCTGTGGTGTTCTCTGAACTCTTTTTAACATAGCTGAATAATTTCTATAGTACAGTATTATATTTCCATAGTAACTCATCTGCAAAGTATTGAGCACTGGACATGTGTGAGAAACTAGGAAATGGCTGCCCTCTGCTCTACCCACTACCACCCCTAAGGGCCTTGAATGGTGTGAGTTTGCTTCCACTGAAACAGACCATTTAGGCACACGCCACCGACAAAGGAGCAGCTGCTGTTGTCTGCTGGCACTGGATGTCATTCATGTGGTGCTTGGTCTTCTCTGCTATACAGAAGGAGGACGTTCGAGCACAGCAGATGGACTGGCTTAGATAGCCCTGTATTTCTGCACCCCTTTTGCTCCAGTTCATAAGTCCCTTGAGCTTACCTTATTCTGTTTGTGTGTGTGTATGTTATTCAACAAGTACGGGACAGAGCATTTCATAATTGCACCAAGAGATTCTCCATATAAACACAGCAATGCAATGGCCTGCCTGGAGCTGCAGAGGCTGCCCTCTTTCTCCATGCACTTCTGCTAAGAGGAAGAGAGTCTTAAAGGTGATAGAAAACAGTTTTTTTACACCTCTAGATGCCTTCCTTTGGTCCCTTTAGTACCTATCCAATATTCGGATATTTTTCTGACCTTTTTTATTAAATTAATCTAATTTTGTTGCCTGTGTAACTACCCTAAATCACTCTCTCCTCAGCAGTTGCTGTTCTGTTTTTTTACTGCCTGAACATTCCATGACATCAGTAACACCATTCCAGGCCATTCAGATGAACAGCATGGAACGGTGTTATCAATGTCATAGAATGTCTTAGACATATAAAAAGAAGAGCAGTAGCTAATGAGGAGAGTGGATCTCTATGTAGCTCCGAGGGCACCCCAAAGCTACATTATTGAATTCTCAGAAATTGATCAGAGCATATCAGAAAACATAACTGGTATGATAAAGATGAAAGGACAGTTAAATAAGTAAAAATCATTTCCTATCTCCTTTAACCCCTCGATTCTTCAGATCCCATGACATCTGCTTGGCCTTGACAGTTTTGTTGTTACCGCAGTGGAGTGATGATGGAAACGTAGTGCAAGTTTTGTGGCTGCTTTAGTGCAGCAAACATTTTGTCCATTCCCTCAAACAGCTCCCTGGTGCAATAGTTAATAAATGCAAACTTTATTTTTAGTAATGACCTTTTGTAATGTGAGCCCTGATCCGTTGAGATGCTGCTCACTTTTGATGCATCTCCAAATCCCTTTTTTATGCATTTTAAATCAACACGCACTTGCTCTGAATTTATGCATGTGGATGGACGGAGATGTAATTTAAACACATCTGTTCAAATATGCATTTCAGATCAACTTGGTGCCGGTTCTCATAATGTGACTGAGTTTTTGACGGGCATTATATCCCTAAAGTACACACCAGATGGTATTTATTAGGGAGTGAATGAAAATGAAGTTTAAGGTTGTTAAGCTTTTTGTCTTCAGTCACTTGTTTTTATATCAAACCACAATCATAATTAGAATTATAAATACCTAATGAAGTTTTTTTTTTTTGCAAGTTATGTCATTCTTCTGATGCACATCAGACTTCTAGTATGGAAAAGTGGTTGACATAAACTGTTTTTTTTTTTTCCTGCAGGAGAGTGACCCTTTTGCATAGAGCTAGCAGCAGTGTTTGTACACTGGATTCCATAAAGGAATAATATGTGCTTCATTACTAGAGCAGGCTGAATTGGCACTCTGTCTTGCACCTTACATATGCATTGTTTATGAGTGTCTGTCTGGTGCTGCTGATGTAGAGAAGACCGTAGGGAGGGCCACAGGCTTGGAAATGCAGTAGGCGTTTGCTCTGGAATTGGAATATTAGGACCATGCGGCACTAGCATTTATGACGCTGATTTCTCATTTCTGGACAATAAAGGAGTCCTGCTGTGGACCTCCTGAGTTTTCAATACCTCCAGAGGAAGTAAAGGCTAAGCTTGCACCACCTGTACTGGGGGGTGGCAGGGTAAACCTTCAAGCACACCACTGCAAAACATTAAAGGCCCTCACACCACTCAGATGTTACCTTTTAATCACTTAAGTCATCTGTTTCTTCTGTCTGCTCATAAATTCCAAAGAAAGACCAAGGTAGGAGCACTGTGAAATAATTAACCAAGAGACTGATTTGTATTTTAGGTGTAGGCAAAAGGTGTAGCACATTCAAAACTGCTTTATTTACAGTCTCCCAAGAGAACCCCTTCTTGCCTAGTTTTAAGGTGGTGAGGTTAATGGACCTGAAAGTTTAAATCTACAATGACTCCTGCCTGCATACACTTCCATGAAATGTTACTTTGGATTGATCTGGCTTTTCACATTTTTGTATAACAGATATCTGCTTGAATTCACACCTAGTAAAAGAAAAATTAATTTTCAAGGGAATGGGTCTGCTTTTTTGATGCTTTCTTAATAAGTATGAATAAGTCATTGTTTTAATTTTGTTTTACTAATATTGGTTGGGTCTGTATAAAAAAATGCCAAAATGTGGCTCAAATAATGTGACAGTGTTCCTAACCTGTGCCTGTCTATATGTAGGATAGGTAGTGGGTGTGGTATTTTTTTTTTTTTTTATGCTTTTGGTAACCAGGTAAGGCCCACTAGGCACAAGTGCCTGTTTTCAGGGGCGACCTGGGAGCATGAGGTGGTTAAATGACTTGCTCAGAGTCACACAGTATGCAAGTGGAGGTTGTGGGAATCAAACTAGGTCTGCAGGATGTGCCAAGCTCATTCACAGCTCATTACTCTTAATCTGTAAACTATACTGCTAGCCCAGTATGTGTTGTAATATACATAAGCGCACACACACAAGCATGCAGACCTTTACTGTTCAAAGTGTAATGATATGATTCATTTTTCTGTTACTTCTAGTAGCATTTCTCAGCTAGACATGTACTTAACAGCTGCTTGTTCAGTCTCTGTAGTAGAGCATTCTGTATTAACTGTGTTGTCTATAAAATTGTTGTACATGTATTTTCAGCTGTTGCCTCAATAAAGCTGTTTCAAAAAAAAAAGAGCGAGTCAACAGTCAAGTGTATGCAGCCTGGACCTGAAAAAAATGAAAGCTGTCCATATAAAATCACTAGTATTTAAAAAAATAAGTTTCCAGTTTTTGTTTAATATGAGAGGCCTGAAAGAAAACAATGATTTGTGAAACAGCCTGCAGTTATGTTAGTCAGTAATAGAAAACATTTTACAATATATGAACTAGGATAATGGCTGTGCACTGGGAACATGTATATGAATAAAAGATGTTAGCAGGTGTGATGCCAGTGTGAAGGCTCATGCTGGTGTATTTATTGGAAATATGCACGCCGTCAGCAGATTCAAATTTGCTAAAAGTAATCGAAACAGAAGGTTTGAATAATGAACTTGTACCACAGCTTGAAGCAACTAGGTATAAAAATTACGTAATTTCTTTTAATGGATTTTCAATTTCTGCTTCTCTGCTGCACAGTATGAGTGATTGCAGATATTTTTTTTTGGGGGTGGGGGTCTTTCTCAAATTCCTGGGTAGATTTTCCATAAAGCCTTGCCAGTGGAGATCCTGAAGTCCATGATTTATCATTGTAATGTATGATGTATTGTATTGCCGTAACTGTCAAGCTTCTTTTTCTAAAACAAAAGAAATTAAGGCTTACTTGAGAAAATAAAAGTACTTAGTATTTATTTTTTGGCTGCTTTGGGTTTTTTTGCCCAGCGAAGTTTATGTTATAACTGTATAGTAGATAGTAGTTAATGTACGTGATATAGGACCATGCTTTGGGTGCTGAACTACAAACTCTTGACAGAAAGGGAGAAACCAGAACAATAAACATTTAAAATTACAGAATAAAAAAAAATAACAGTTCGAGTCATGATACCTGCAAATAATGCAAGCGACCAACTGCAGTTCAAAGTGCAGTACAGTGATTTTTGTCTAAAAAGTAATACATAATTGTATGGATTTTCAGGGAAGGCCTGTTCCTATCAGATGTTTCTTCAGCGTGCTTTTAAAGATATGTAAATATATACAGTATCTTATTGTATTGCTTATGATTTTGGGACGGAAAAGGCACATTCTTTAGACAAATACATGTTGTGATCCGTTTACATGGCTAGGGTTATAGAATGCACATGCCACTAGCACATGACCCTGTCGATTTTATGTCCGGTTAGGTCCATGCATAAAAGTTAGAGTCCACATAATTGTCCGTTCCTGGTTCCGTTGGGTAATGAACCCATCTGGGAACAAAGTCCAAAGGAGATGATGGAGTACAACACTCTTGTATATCCTAAGGGGAAAAAAGGCTAACCAGTGGTGGCCTATGACATTTGGCTACAATATCCAGCCTAACAGCAGAATAAATAAGCAAAATGGTGTTCAACAGATGATACATGTTATGAGAAAGAACAGAAATAAAAACTTTCAAGTGTTACCATATTAGTGGCTCTAGATGGAATGTTTTCTGTAGTGTGGTGGAATGGACTGTTTATTTCATAAAATTTCCTCTAAAGTCAATGTCCTAGTCGTATCTTTCTTGTAATCAAAGAAAGGGAGCCATCTGGAATTAAACTTGCTCTTTTTGACTCGTAGTAGGGCAGTGACATCTTCCACTTCTTTTATCTGGTCACAGAGTGCGATCCAGTCTGCAAGTTCAGGTGCTTTGGGTAAGAACCATTTCTTGGTGATGGCTTTCAGGACTGCCACTGTCAAAATCAGAAAGAGGTGTTTTTTTTTCTATTCTCCCCTACTAGCGCCTTTGGATGGCGGGCCCAGCACCACGTTCTGGAAATTTGGTCCTGCTGAAAGCCCAAGCATGTCGTGTATGGCTGTCTTCTCCTCTATCCAGTATGGGACTAATGCCGGGCAATCCCAAAAAACATGATAAGGGGATCCCCCCAAAACACACACACACACTGCCTTCAGCAATTGTCTGGGCAAGTATTGCAGAAGTGCCTGGACTTCATCACTGTAAGAAAGAAAGTGCCATGGTTTTCCATGTAAACTACCTCTAGGACACAGGTGCAGTGGTTTTATGAGCCCGTGTCCAAATAGCATCCCGCTGTTTGGGTAACAGGACAAAATTTCTCTCTAGTTCCCACTTGTTTTGTGATTGATGACCGTAAGCCCTTGTTCATTTACTATTAATCGATACAAGCAAGGCATTTGATGTGGTCAGGCTTCTAGCTGTCCTGATTCCAAAAGATATTCCCCACTGAGTGGAAGGAAGCTCCCATAGCTGTCTGAATTTCAGGTGTGTTTAAAACCATATGACTGCATGAAACAGAAGTGGTCATGGCTAGGTAGGTGAAACACACTTTGTAAGGTATGAACATCTTTGAAAGTGGTTCCCTGCCACAGTTGTGCTACTGAGAAGTGTCCACCTGTGTGAAAGTCGCATCTAAGGAGGCTGGAATAAAATTCAGAATTGGTAAGGGCTCAGATTGGACTTGCAGTCCATATTTTTGCTTTTACCTGCATCCAGTTAATGCTGCCTTTGACCATGGGTTTGAGACTAATTTAGCAAGAGCTGGGGTGAAGACCCTGGATAACTAGCAGGTTGGTGTGTTACCCACATTGGTACATTCCATTGGAACCAAACCATTGTCCTCCTTATCTTCCAACAAATCAACTAGCGGGGATAACTGGGCCGCACAGTGATAGCATTTTAAGTCTGGGACCCCCCCACCCCCACCAAAATCCTCCATCCTTCTCCTTCCTCCTGGTGAGCACTTCCCATTACAAATGAATTTGCTAAAGGTCCCCTGCAGGTCTCACCATTCCAGCTTTTTAAACCTAGTCGGCACAGTGGGAAATAAAAAAAATCTTTGGCAGAATGTTCATTTTAACTGCTTCTGTGCAGTTGGAAAATTATAGTGGGATTTCTGACCAGCGATTACGGTCTGCCTTTATTTAATTTTTACTGGTCTTTCTGATTTATACACTAGTAATAAGAAGCTTTTTAGAACTTGATGAAGTAAGTTGTGTCCCTTTCAGACACATAATTCTATAGTAGTAGAAAACACAAGCAGTGTGCGAACAAGTTAAGAATTCAGCTAGGATATAAACTACATCATGAACTTCTAAAATGGTCTCTAACAAATCAGTCACAGCCACAAAATATACTCAAAGGCAATTAAAGATGGAACTGTAACAAAATGGGGATTAGTATTTTAAAAAAAGCTTCAACAGACCATACAGGCTTGCATGTTCCCCCCAGTATTCATTGTTTAATTCCTTAGCAGTTTCAGAACCCAGTGACATCAGTGGAATGGAGACTACAGTAAAGCAGAACCCAGTGACATCCGTGGAATGGAGACTACGGCAAAGCAGAACCCAGTGACATCAGTGGAATGGAGACTACGGCAAAGCAGAACCCAGTGACATCAGTGGAATGGAGACTGCAGTAAAGCAGAACCCAGTGACATCGGTGGAATGGAGACTGCGATAAAGCAGAACCCAGTGACATCGGTGGAATGGAGACTGCGGTAAAGCAGAACCCAGTGACATCCGTGGAATGGAGACTGCAGTAAAGCAGAACCCAGTGACATCGGTGGAATGGAGACTGCAGTAAAGCAGAACCCAGTGACATCGGTGGAATGGAGACTACGGTAAAGCAGAACCCAGTGACATCAGTGGAATGGAGACTACGGTAAAGCAGAACCCAGTGATATCCGTGGAATGGAGACTACAGTAAAGCAGAACCCAGTGACATCGGTGGAATGGAGACTACGGTAAAGCAGAACCCAGTGACATCCGTGGAATGAAGACTACAGTAAAGCAGAACCCAGTGACATCGGTGGAATGGAGACTACAGTAAAGCAGAACCCAGTGACATCGGTGGAATGGTGACTACGGTAAAGCAGAACCCAGTGACATCAGTGGAATGGAGACTACAGTAAAGCAGAACCCAGTGACATCAGTGGAATGGAGACTGCAGTAAAGCAGAACCCAGTGACATCAGTGGAATGGAGACTGCAGTAAAGCAGAACCCAGTGACATCAGTGGAATGGAGACTACAGTAAAGCAGAACCCAGTGACATCAGTGGAATGGAGACTACAGTAAAGCAGAACCCAGTGACATCCGTGGAATGGAGACTACAGTAAAGCAGAACCCAGTGACATCCGTGGAATGGAGTCTACAGTAAAGCAGAACCCAGTGACATCCGTGGAATGGAGACTACAGTAAAGCAGAACCCAGTGACATCAGTGGAATGGAGACTACAGTAAAGCAGAACCCAGTGACATCCGTGGAATGGAGACTACAGTAAGCAGAACCCAGTGACATCCGTGGAATGGAGATCTGCGGTAAAGCAGAACCCAGTGACATCCGTGGAATGGAGACTACGGTAAAGCAGAACCCAGTGACATCAGTGGAATGGAGACTACAGTAAAGCAGAACCCAGTGACATCGGTGGAATGGAGACTGCAGTAAAGCAGAACCCAGTAACATCAGTGGAATGGAGACTACAGTAAAGCAGAACCCAGTGACATCAGTGGAGACTACGGTAAAGCAGAACCCAGTGACATCAGTGGAATGGAGACTGCAGTAAAGCAGAACCCAGTGACATCCGTGGAATGGAGACTA
The DNA here is from genome assembly GCA_016271365.2 of Neoceratodus forsteri. Lineage (NCBI taxonomy): Eukaryota > Metazoa > Chordata > Ceratodontiformes > Ceratodontidae > Neoceratodus > Neoceratodus forsteri. Next base: position 1,797,485,129 of record CM057455.1, on the reverse strand, counting down.
CAGTAAAGCAGAACCCAGTGACATCAGTGGAATGGAGACTACGGTAAAGCAGAACCCAGTGACATCAGTGGAATGAAGACTACAGTAAAGCAGAACCCAGTGACATCCGTGGAATGGAGACTACGGTAAAGCGGAACACAGTGACATTTTCTCTGCTGGTCTCACTGTATTCTGCTTCATTGTAGTCTTCAGCTGCACTGATGTCATTGGGTACTGAAACTGCTAAGTAATTCAAAAATGCATATTGGGTGAGGGAAAAGGATGCATTAATATGGGGCACTAAATAAGGAAAAAATAAGACTATTTAAAAACCAACACACAAAACAGTACACTTAGGTAATTTAAGAGACTTCACACCTGCCCAATTTTACAATTACATTAAAAGATTTTAACATTGTTTGTGTTCCCTTCAACAGAATGGGAGTGTCGGATATCCCATGGTAACGAGTTCTGCAGGGCAGGAACCACTACCACAAAGGCTTGTTAACCAGCAGTGATTTCAAGTGTGTTAGTGGCACCCACAACTGTCCTTGCCCTGTGGACCTCTGTGCCTTGGGTGGGGCGTAGGGGGTCAGGAGCTAGTGGAGGCAGAGGGCGCTCCAACTCGTTTAGGGCTTTAAATGAAGGTAAAATAAGAAAAGGAAGCTTGCAGTCCACCTGTCACCTTACTGGCAGCCAGCCCAGAATGCACAGCAAATGAGTACTGTGTTCTGACTTCAAAACGGAAGTCACAGCCTCGTTGTGGTGTTCTGGATGACCTGCAGATGACAGATCTGAATTCTAGCAAAGCCCTTGTGGAGCTTATAGCAGTAGTCCAGTTTTGAGGCAACAACTAAGTATTTTAAAAGTGTTTGTATGAAAATGGTTGCGGTAAAGGTTCACTTAATATGTTAGATCCCTGTGTCATTTTCCTCTGCTTCCACTGCAGTCATTTCCATCAGAGGGCTAACATACCTCTCAACTGTCCCTGATTTTGCCTTAGAATTTTCCTCTGTCCCTCATAAAATGTGTGTTTTTGTGACTGAACAGTGGGGACTGTAAGCACAACATAATATCAAACATTAAAATGACAGACTTATTCTTCTTCAGAAAATGCGTCTTACACTAATGCCCTTATTCTGGTTGCTCTCTGAGTGACTATTACCAACTTTTAAGATGTGTCCCTGATTTGGGGTCTTTGTCCCTGATTTTTTTATACCTTGTCCCTGATTCAGGAGACAAGAGGTTGAGAGGTATGGGGCTAAATATACAGTGGTACAAGTTAACAAAATTATTTTCTTGTACATGACCTCAAGATAATGGGGCCAGCACTTTAATGGGCACTACATGCAGGATTACTAAGATCTACAGGCTTGTTCTTGAAGAATTACTGATGACGTGTAATTGCAACACTAGGGCAGTCATAATTCATAACATGTTAGTGCATCGAAGGCTGCTGCAAGATTCTACACCTTTTCATGCAAATGAAATCTTGTAATACACTCCATGACAGAATCATTTCATTTTTTTGTTCCAGATCAAATACATTTTAAAGTGACTTTGACATATGTATCAGAGTATTTATTTGGTCGCACTATCAAATATTATTAAGTTGCTCAGTTTGAGATTCTGTCATATACAGTGTAAACAGTATTTCACAGAATCATTTTAAAAGATTATGAAACTGCTTTATAAATGGAACAACTGAACTAATTGCAGGGTATTTTACACATGCATGATCTCTCTAGTCAGCTACGGGTCTTTCAAACACCATGAAGTCTTGCTATAATTAGGACCATTGCAGTTAGCCCCTGGCTCTGAACTGCCCCGGAGAGGAAACAGTTAACTCCAGAGAGATCTGGAGTTCCACAGCGCAAGGGCGCTGTTCAAAGCTCTATCTGGTCAGTTTCAAATGAAACTGGCAGATTCTTTACTCCGCTTTCACTGAACAGTCGCTCAGAGATCAGCTCCTTCAGCTCGGTTCGTTTTGGTTTATTCGGTTCATTTGAACGGCAAATTTTAAAATTACCTGTTTCGTTCAGAAGCTCTATCTGGTAACCGTAAGTACTAAAAATTAAAGTCTGTGTGGAAATTCATTATCGGTTCAGTCTGAACCGATCGGTTTGCTTATTTTGGACTTTACTGACTTTAAGTGCGGTTCCGGTTCTTATCGGTTCTAAAAACCCTTTAATTTTTAGGTTTTTCAATACCGTGTTACAGTTAGGAACCGATAAGGTGTCTTGCCTAACACTGACAGCTTAAAGGGCAAGTTTGTTGGTTAGAGCTGGCATTATGTCTGAGAAACCCAAAAGAAAATCCGGGCCCACTGGGTTTCAACACTGTGATGTCTGTGGGGAAGCCTTTGCCAAGGCTGACCCACACACCACTTGTGTCTATTGTCTGGGGGCTGACCACCTCCTGTCAGACTGCCAGGTGTGTAAAAATTTCCCTGCAGCCACCCTGGAAAAGAGATTGGGCCGGCTCAGGGAACGAGAGGCCAAAAAGTCCGCTGACCCGGATGGCCAGCCCGGTCCAGCTCCTACTGGACCAGAGGGAGTGCCCTCTGACCAGGGCGAGACTTCCTCGGGCAAAAGGAAGGCTGGTTCAGAAGAACCAGTCAAAGTAAAAAAGACAAAGAAATCAGCAGGTCTGGAGTCCAATATTGTCTCTCCTACTGCTGCAGAGATATTAAAGCCATTCAGATTGTCCAGTCTTTGTCTCAGGGACTCTAGAACCCCCTATAGTTGGGAAGAGGCTGGTTTCAGGTCCAGTGGTTCAGGATTATGATGTTGGGGATTTTTATGAACCACAGGAGGGAGGAGGACTTTGGTGAGTGTATTTGTGACTGGGAAGGTCTGGAAGTGCCCATAGAGCGGACATTTCTCCAGACAGACCCTTTGAGTCTCCCTTTGCTGTCTGAGTCCCTTCTCATTTCAGGTTTTATAAAAGGAGGCAGAAACCCTCCAGCTCCCTTTAGAGGAGGCTGTGGATGAGCAAGAGGAGCCTGATTATGTAGAAATGATGGATATTCCAGAGTCTAGAAGGTTGTCTATTCCTTTGCATAAGTCATTTAGGAAAGCAAACAACGAAGATTTTAAAAAATCCTCATTCTATCCTCCTGTAGATAAAAAATGGACAGAAGGTATACTTTATCAGGCCCTAATACAGACTTCCTCACTGAGCAGTGTAGTCATGTAGGTGTTGTTCAAGCTGCAGCCTGTGACAAGGCTAATATTCCCTGGCCTCACATCCTCCTGATAAAGATTCCAGGAAGATTGATGCCATGGCAAAAAGCAATATATGGCAGCCGTTGGGACTCAGACAGGCTAGTTATATGGCTTGTGGCTGAGATATCAGAAATCTAGATGGGACACTATATTGCAGTTGGCCAAGCAGGCCCAGGGCCAGCTGGCTAGTGAGGTTGGAACAAGTGGCTGCTGATGGCATTGAAGCCTCTAAAGTTCAATTTCATACTGCTGTTGATGTTAATGATGTTTCTTCTAGGGTCATGGCCACTTCTGTAGCTCTCGTGGTTGGCATGGCTCAGATGCACTAATCTGTCCCAAGATACCAGTCAAAGGCTATAGATTTTCCTGTGATAGGAAATTCTCTGTTTGAGGGATCAAGCGGAAAATTACATGAAAAAGATGGATGAATACAGAACTACCTACAAAAGTGCCCAAGCTAAGGAGAGGCATGCCACTCCACAAAGGCATGCCCCAGGGGTAGGGGCAGGCCTTACCGACGAAGCCTTTTACCAATTTCAGGCCTCTTCAGCCTTTGCACAGAGGTTTTTCAGAGGCAGAGGTAGGCAGGGGCACAGGCAGGCCCTCTCCTTCTCCTCAGCCTAAAGCTGCTGCTGCCAAGCAGACACCTGATGGGGTGTCAGGGCCGATTCTCCTGTACGGTGGGGGCAGGTTGGCTTATTTCAGCAGAGCTGGTTGTCCCTAACCCGGACAAATGGGTTCTGGAAGTGTAAGCCAAGGTCTGGTTCTCAGCTTAAGCAGTTTCCAAAGATGAGAGCCAGACATTTTCCCCTCAAATCCTTCAGAAGCCCTTGCTTTGGAAGCAGAGGTTCGTTTCTTCTGGACTGCAAAGCAGTGGAAAGGGTTCCCCTTGCCATCAGGAGCAAGGGCTGTACCTCAGGTACTTCTGACCCCAAAAGACAGAGATTGCGGCCCATTCTAGATTTAAGATTCCTGAACAAGCACCTTTTGAAACCAAAGTTCAAAATGTTAACTCTGGCAATGATTTTGCCTTTCCTTAAGGCCAGGGGACTGGCTAGCTTCCCTGGACCTCAAGGATGCCTATTTTAGTATCTTAATCAGGCCTTCTCACGAAAGTACCTCAGGTTCGAACTGCCCTCTGGCCACTACCAGTTCAGAGCAATGCCCTTCGGTCTCACTTCTGCTCCAAGGGTTTCTCAAAATGTCTAGCTGTGGTAGTGGCCCATTTGAGAAGGCAGGGGTAGCTGTGTTCCCACTTGAACGACTGGCTCATAGTGGGTCAGTCCCCAGAGCAGGTAAAATCCCACTTGCAAGTCACCCAGCAGCTTCTCATTTCTCTGGGATTCCTGCTGAACTTTCCAAAGTCAGTTCTCGAACCAGTTCAGGTACTAACTTTTATAGGTGCAGAGTTGAACACAAAGTCAGCCAGGGCATTTCTTCCCTCGGAAAGAGTGGACAGAATCATTGCCCTGGCATCTTCCTTTACCCTGCGGGTCTCTCGACCAGCAAGGCACTTTCTGCAACTCCTAGGGCACATGGCGCTTCCACAGCTGTCGTGCAAGGAGCAAGATTTCAGATGAGGGACATCCAGTTCCACTGAGGTCCTACTGGTCTCAAGGAAGGACCCCTTCCAAATTAGTCCCAGTGACCAAAACCCTGATCCTAGCCCTTCAGTGGTGGCAGGATCAAAGCAACACAGGGGTCCCATTCTTACCGTTCTTCATTCCCTCACCCTCACCACGGATGCCTCCCTGTTAGGGTGGGGGGCTCATAAGCGACCTTTCCACTCAGGAGTGTGGTCCCTCAGGAATCTCTGCTCCACATCAACCTGTTGGAACTCAGAGCTGTTTTCTTAGCTCTCCAAGTTTTCAGATACTGTCCAGAACAAGGTAGTCAAGTCAGGACAGACAACACCACAACAATGTGGTACATCAACAAGCAAGGGGCACTCAGTCTTCTGCCTTGTGCACGAGCAATGAAGTTGTGGTCCTGGCTTACTCCTGAACACCTCCCTGATAGCAGTTCACCTTCCAGGGAAGGACAATGTCCTGGCGGATGCCCGCAGCAGGATTTCTCAGGGCCATCACAAATGGGCTCTGAATCCTCAGGTGCTGGAGTCAGTCTTTGCCAGGTGGGGCACCCCACAGATGGATCTTTTCCCAGCCCCAGACAACCACCAACTTCCTCTGTTTTGTTGCAGGCCTCCAGTGCTGGGATCAGTCCCTCTGGGCCTTTCAGTTGAATTGGGAGGGAAGTTCCTGTATGCCTTCCCCCCTTTCCCTCCTCTTCAGGGTACTGGTAAAGATCAGAACTCAGCCCTGCAAAGTGATTCTGATTGCTCCAGACTGGCCAGGCAGCCCTGGTACCCTCTTCTCCTGTCCCTCACATTTCACCCTCCTGACCTTGCCCAGGACCCACGACCCTGACCTGTGCACAGGGAGTGTGGTATCAGGACCTCAATTCCCTCCACCTCAAGGCCTGGTTCTTGAGGGCTAGAATTGCTGATTACCTTTCTCAAGGTGTCTTGGATATTTGAAGGCTTCTAGGAAGCCTTCCACTAAACTCCTTATAATTCCAAGTGGAAGAGGTTTTCCTTCTGGTGTTCTGAGAGGCAGATTGTACAGAATCTGCTGACTTGGCTATTTATTGGACTACTTGGTCCATTAAATTCACTAGGCCTCAAACCAGCTACTTTGGGGTTCATTTGGCAGCTGTTTCTGTTTTTGTTTCTGCAGAAACCAGTTTCCTCTCCTCTCACCCTGTGTTTTCCAAGTTTTTCAGGGGTTACTTCACTAACTCTCCCTTTGGAACCAGCTCCTGCCTGGGACCGAGATGTTTACGATGCTCAGCTAATGCAACCCCTTTTGAGCCTCTATCTTGACAGATCTCAAGTTTTAACTTGGAGACTGTTTTCTAGTGGCTATCACTTCTGCTAGGCGTATAAGTGAATTACAAGCCTTGCCAGTGGAAAGGATTTTATTTCTTTCCACAGAGATAAAGTGGTCCTCAGGACTAATAGAGTTTTTACCTAAGGTGGTTTCAGATTTTCATCTTAACCAATCCATCTCTCTCCAGTGATATTTTTTGCGGGCATTCTTCCTCTGGTGAGAGGAGTGCACAACTTGGGCGTCAAGAAGCTCTTGAGTTACTATTTGGAGCGTACCAAGGGTCATAGGTTTGAATCCTTCCAACTCTTCCTTACCTATGGAGAAGTGGGTAAGGGGAGACCTGCTACTAGGAGGACAATGCAAGGTGGATTGTCTCTTGTATCCAGTTCTGTTACCAAAAACTAGGTAAAGAACCTCCCTCAGGACTGAGGGCTCATTCCTGAGGGTACAGCTGCATCTCTAGCCGCTTGAGATGTTCCTATTAAGAAATTTGTCAAGCTGCTACCTGGAAGACAGTCACACTTTCACCAAGCATTATTCTCTGGGCGTCCAGTCCAGGAGATCTTTCGTTTTAGCACAGCTGTGCTTCAGAGCCTATTCCCTAAGTAGGTTCTGGCCCTCCTCCATGGAGGTACTGCTGTATAATCTGCAATGGTCCTAATTATAGCAAGACTTCATGGTGTTTGAAGAAAAAATTACTCACCTTAGTAATTGCTTTTCTTCTCATGGAGTCTTGCTATATTAGGACAACCCCCCCTCCTACCCCTCTCAGAATTCCTACTTGGGTATGGGGTTGGCAATTTGGTGCAAGCACTGTGTCATGCCATTTTAGCCTTTCTAGTCTCCCCGTTTCATTTGGGTTAGGGAACTAGGTAATTCTGTTTTTTGTTAAGTGGTAGATGGCCCCCTCTCTGGACTTGAGTCTTTTGGGGAGGGGGCCTATTAATGCTTGTCAGGGGTGATCCTAACAATAATAGGTATATGTTTTTATTCTGTGTTTGTTGTTGTGTTTTGTTGTTCTACTACTAGTAGGTAGCCAGTGGCTAGTGTGGGCTTTTCACACAGACTTGCTATGTTAGTTTAGCTTCGTAAAGAACCTGGCAGTTTCATTTGAAACTGACCAGATAGAGCTTTGAACAGCGCCCTCGCGCTGTGGAACTCCAGATCTCTCTGGAGTTAACTGTTTCCTCTCCGGGGCATTTTCAGAGCCAGGGGCTAACTGCAATGGTCCTAATATAGCAAGACTCCATGAGAAGAAAAGCAATTACTAAGGTGAGTAATTTTTTCTATTTGTCCGTTTACCTGCACCGGGACGCTTGTGTAATTGCGCATTTCCACAGACATGCAGGATGCACAGTAGTCTACAGTATGGTAAAAAACTGAAGCAAGCGATAGCATAAGTATATTATGAGGATTTTTCACCTGTTGCATATGAATAACATTATTTTATATGCTGCTGTACATTTACAGAGGTATTATGTTTTTAACTGTACTGTATGCAGCTGACACCGCACTTCACCAGCACATCCACTGCCATAGAGTTGGTAGCCTTTATCCAATCGGACATGGAGTTGTGGTGCTCGAATAATTAACTGTTTCTCTCGTTCTTTCTCTCTCTGATTGGAAAAATAACGGTTTCTGTGACCTTTCTTTCAAAAACTGGTCTAATGTCTCTCCCTCCTCTTGTTATTATGACCCTTGACAGTTCCCAGCTGGAGCAAGATCTGTTGTTTAACTACCTCTGTGTTTGACTGGATCAGTACCATAATGTCTGCAGTCTTATTTATTTATTTACTTTTGTTAACCGGGTGAGCACACTAGACAGCCAAGTGCCTATTTTCAGGTGCGACCGGGGAGATTACAAGGTACATAGTTACACCATCCATGTCATCTTTCTCCCCAGACTTGCTGCCATCCGCAGAATTCAGGCCTGTATTCCCCCTTTCCAGTAAGTCAGATCACCCTCAAAGTGGTCCTCCCTGTCTTTGACTACAGGGATGTGGTGAACAGCACTGCTTCCAAATGCACCCTTATCAAACACTACCTCTCTTCACTGCCTTTGCCCTGAACTGCCCCCTGTGCACTCAGCGCTACTCCGTGTACTGTCAGCTGGCTTGTCCCTTCCTGGACAAACTTCCTCTCACCGAGCAGCCAATCCCTCTTTTCCCAAGACGTGTAATTTCTCAGTGAATCAAAATACCTAGCTCCTAATTGCTGTAACTAATGAAACCTGGTTTCAGCCTGTTTATCCTCACAGTGAAGCCAGCTTACTGCGTATCTTGTTGCACGTTGACAGTTTAAAAAAGTATTTATTGAAATATATACATCACAGAATGCACAGTGTGAAGCATCTTGTTCCATGCATTGCTAATATAGTGCAAGTTTCTAGAAGCTGATTGCTGTGATATTTGCTGCCTTTACTATGAAGAACTGTTTTTTATAATTAATTGGCTGATTCAGCTGATTCATTGATATAAAGTAAACAAAAAATATTTAACTTATGAAACTGTCCGGAGTGGGTTTCTTAGTGGGCAGTTTGACCCCATACATTAGCTTTTACTTAAAAGTCTCGTACTGGGTCGGTGTGTTTCAGAGCAAACTAGTAAGGAAGGATTTAAAAAAGCATTCACCACCTCTCATTACATGACATTTTCAGTATTAAAATTACATAATTTTATTTTAAAAAGCACAAAACACCTTTGAAAAGGATCGGATTTGATCCAAAACCCGTCAGGCATTTTGTTTTCTTAATAAAATATGTAATTTTAATACTGAAAAACTGTCTATATAATAATTGGTAAATACTAAAACTTTGAAATCCCACCCATACATTAGGTAGATCTCTGTGTGGTGAGTTTTAGCCCTATAGAGTTGCTAATTGTTCGAGCTCTGGTGTGCCTTCTGTGGTTCCCAGACATATGAAAAATAGCATCTTGCTATGGAATTGTCTTTCTGATGTCTCATTATAGTTGTCATTAATTCCATTTGTAATATTTGCTTAATGTCCTATACACAGTCTGCTCTGGTTGGTCTGGTTACTGTGAGTCATCTTTGTGTGATGGCATTCGGGAACAAAGTGACTAGCCTATACCATGTCACTAAAGTTAGGACTGAGATGGCATTTCCATACAGAACCCCCATTTTTGGTTGCTTATAACTCAGCTGTCTTTTGACTTAGAGGCATGAAATTTGCAAGGCATGCCCTTTGTGGCAGCATCTTAAGATTCAACAATTATGTTCAAATCTTGTTCTGTAGATTTTATGTGACAGGGTGGCAAAAAGCTTTTAAAAAAATGTTAAAAAGGTATTTTTCTTATATACTGTGTGCATGTATTTCCTAAACCTCAGTTGGTGTTTATTCAGATGGTAGAAAACCAAGGAGATGGGTATGGGGTTTGAGCGGACCACCGTCTCGTAGTGGTGTTGGGGATGTTAGCATTGGTGAGTGTTGGGGCACCACTGGATACTGTGAATACTTGGCATAGGGCAAGGTATGGGGGCCAGGTGCCACTGAACACCAGGGATATTTGGAGGAGTAGAGTGTGTGTGTGTTGGGAGGGTTCCACTGGATCCTAGGATTACTTGAAGTGGGGCAGGCAGTGGGAGGGGGTTCCACTGGACACCAGGGATGCTTTGACTCGAGCATAGTTGTGGTTTGTTACTTTGGCCATGATGAGATGGATCGGGGTGGGGGTTACCACTGGACAACAGGGATCTGTTGTCTTGGGCAAGGTGAGGGGGGCAGGGTGAGGGATGGGGGTACTAGTGGCCACTCGGGACGGCTTAGTACAGGGGTGGGGTAAAAGTGGATGTGTCGTTTTACTACTGGGACTGTTTGACTCAGGGTGGGGTAAGTGCAGGGAGTGGCACTGTGATGGGGAAAAACCAAAATGACCAGGCACACAGGAGACAGAGGTTTTGCATCGAATGAACAAAGCACAAGCAAAATAAAAAACAGTATGGTGCACAAAAAATCCAACTGACAGCAAAGTGGTTTATTGTGGCATCAGAGCAAATGCACTGATCTCTGGCACTTCGAACCCGTGCGGGTTCTTCATTACAGAGTAGTGCTTTCCCCTATTCTGTGGCACAAACTAAAGAATACTCTCGGTCTAGCAACTTTACTCTGCTACAATATATTGAAATCCTTACTTGATAGCCGCTATCCAGACATCTGTAACAGCTGTTAGGTTATGATTATGGTATGAATATGAGTGAATCATTTTTGTGACATCCTGTTTACCTTCACAGCACTGTCCATCATCTGTTGGCCTTTTTCTTTTAAAACAGTACTGTAAGCTGTTCCGATTGTCGCTTTGCTTCTGCCGTAACCTTTCACCTGTGACAATTATAATATACTATTCTGCATTTATTGCTGTAACTTTGGTTGTGTTAGCCAGGATCTCCTTGTAAATGAGCTTTGATCAGTGAATCCTTTTCCTGGTAAAACAAATAAATGCAAAAAACACAAGAATTTATGATGCTGGCCGAAGAGCACCATTCTCAATAGAATGTAGCATCTATCTGTTATGAAATTTCCATTCAAAACAGTATGAAAATTCATTAAAAAAAAATACATTAAAATGTTAGGGTTCAACCTTAATGCCACAAAAGTAAGGAAATGTGATTATAGGGTAAAAAAAAGTCCTTTGAGCCTTGGTGAAGTGGCATAGTGTTTCTCAGGTTTTCTTTTTTTTTGTAATTTTCTGTTTATTTCTTTTGTATAATTAAGAAATACACTCCATATCCTCATGCAAGAGGAACAAATTACATAGGAAAGATTTGAAAAAAGGAACATTATATCGCTCTTGCTTCTGGCACAGTAGGAGATGGGGGATAAACCAAAAATAACAGCACATCTGTGCTAAGGTCCATTAAAGTCCATAGTAAATGCCAGCCGCTTCATGGCTAAGGTTAGAGTCTTTAGAGGAAACAGATCTATATAGTGAACCTGCACTACTTAACAGTGCCATTGACCTTATATTCCAGTAAATTTTTACATTAGCTAGGTCCCCCCCAGCTCTGTCAATTCCAACCCCCAGCCAGAAATTCCAAAATAATGTAATAGAGGTTACAGTTTTAAATCTAATCAGAATTCTAACATCTGAAATTAAAATTGTGAGCTAGTACATCTAAATTAAACTTTCCTAGGAGTAGTAGGGAGACATTAATAACAAAATAGGTAAGAGCAAAACTTTTCACCCCTCTACCCTCATCCCCAACTGGTTACCAGCTCTTATAAACCTCATCTAAACCACCAAATTTGTAACCTCTTAGTAAGGAAATAGGCAATTAATGCATGAGCAAAGAAAAAGATAAATAAAAAGTCACTCAGTCCTCTTCAATATCTGAGCTCGCCCGTGCTGCATCCCTTGGAGGCCGAGCCTGAAACTCCTTCTCCGTCTTCTCAACCCATCGGCCTGCGTCCTGAGGATCAGTAAACTGCCACATTTTCCCACCGTAAGTAACTCGGAGACGCGCCGGCAGCATAAAGGAGTGAATTATTCCCAAGCGTCGAAGTCTCTGTCTCACCCCATCAAATTGTTTACGACGTGCGCGAGTTTGGAAGGATAAGTCCGGAAAAAATTTCACTTCTTGATCTTGAACATATAATGGGTAGGCAGCTCATTGCTGCTCCCATCAACACATCTCGAACCTCAGGACCCGGCGTTTTCAAATTATTTATGCAGTGGGTTAGGAGTCAGTGAGTGAATTCTGGGTTTAATTCTAAATGCCTGGGCGAGTTGTACCAGTCGATTTGCTCAGGGATTTGTAAGTTCTCCGCTAGCCAGTCTTTTAAAAATAATAGGAGATCAGCACCTCGGTCCTCTCAGGGAGGCCTACAATCACGACATTCCCGCCCCGCATGGCATTTTCAGGCTTCTACCCTGCTTCTCAGTTGCTGGTTCTCCTTGACTATTTGGGCCGCAGTGGGCTCTGCAGACAAAGATCTCTTAGTCGACTTGTTCGACCAAAGAGGTCAGTTCTTTGATTGCTGCATCCTGCACCTCCAACTTCTGCAGTGTCTTTTCTATTTTACTGTCCATAGCCCTCACCGAATCCAAAATTGTCTGCCATGGTGGTTCTTTTGTGGCCGAAATAGCAGGACCATCCACCGACTCCATTCCCCTGCTCGGCGTGTCTCATGTTCCTGTAGGCCGCTGCACTCCTGAAGTAGAGGGCTGGTTGTTCTTAGTGCGCCCCATGTTGAATTTGGTATCAATGCGTAGCCCAGATCAAGAGGACTCTAAAGAGGTCTCTCTAATATCAGTTCAAAGCCTTTAAATGTAGTTTTTGTGGCAAAAGGTGTTAAAATCTCACAGAGCTGTTAGAAGGCACGTCCTGCACTGAAGCCGGCTCTCTAGCGCCCCTCGTTTCTCAGGTTTTCAACGATCGTAGGATGTAGCGTTTATGTTGCCTTAAGTTTGGGATCCTTTCCTGGCACAAAAAGACACTCAGCAGTGCTCAGAGAGAGGGTGCTGAAGTACGGGCAGTGCAGCATCATGCAGTTGTTTAAAGCTTGCGAACACCACATTACAGATTCAGCAAGGTTCGGGGAACTGTATTACCCTAACATCACATTTCCTTACATTTGTGTTTTAAAATTCACCCAGACTGATGCTTCAGCAGTTTGTTTGTTGCAATTAATTGTATACATACTTGACATTTTTCTGCTCAGTACTTATGAGGTGCAGGCTAAGTAGCAGGTGACAATGTGTTAATTTCCTAGTGAATAGGTAATATAGTGGGCTAATTCTATTTTAATCATTTCCCACAAAGCGCCCAGTTTTGGTTGTCACCCTTCTGGTTACACTCCCTCCAGCATCGTTGAGGGTTGCACTGTAGTGCTGGGGGATTTGTTTATTTCACTTGTCTTACACCAGGATAAGCTAAACCCGTTTCAGAACCAAAAACACAGTGCTGTTTCAGTAAACTAAAATGTGTGCCGCAGACCCTAGAGTGTGCCATTTTGTGTGTGTGTGTTTGGTTCCGATATAGCCTTTTCTCAGTGGCACCCTTTTTGGCCATATGAGTGGGTCCTTTTGTGTCTAAACCCATTTCAGACAGCCTGCATGGTGTGGCTCTTGTTTTGCCATGTTTATTTATTTATTTAGTTTTTTGTTGAGACCCTGCAGTAGCTTTAGTGTCTCTCTTAGCAAGTAAAGCACTCATCATGTTTGCAGCTTTGTTCCTTTTGCCTTTGGAAATATCATATATCCTGACGTTACACCTCTTCGGTCGCGCCTCTAAATTATTTACCTTGTTTAACTCTAGTTCCCTACACTGTAGATACGAACTCAGTCTTTCCCACCTTTCTTCACTTTTTTTTTTTTAATCACAACATTATTTGTCCACTCCTTCACGGACTCCGGCCCATTGGGGCCATCATTGGTCCTACCGGGTCCCGGTGTTTTTTCTCCATTTTTCTCCCCTGCCCCACACCCATGCAATGGGCACAGCAGCCATCTCTGCCTCCACGAAGGCAACCAAGCACACCTGGGTGTGGGTCGAACCCCTTCTTGTGCTGACACGCGCAGCATACAAGCCTCCCACCTCAAGGAAGGAGAGCAGTTCTCTTGATGCTCAATCCTTACCTTCCCCGGCCGACCCCCGAATGACCCGAGTCTGTTCCCGAACCCAGGTCACCGGCATGGTGCAAGGTGTGGCGTCCAGTGCCTCAACTCTCAGTGCCACCGGGCTGCACCTTACTTCACATTTTGTAAGTTCCCAATCCCACAAACTGACCACATCAGTTTTGTTTTCTGTTTTGTTTATCTCTTTTTATAAAAGTAAAATCAAGCCTTGAGTTGCTGGTTTTCAGTTCATATTGCCTGGACAACTTTGTTTTGTTATATATTTAAAGTTGTATCATTCTGCATATAGTACATCATATTCACGTCTCAATGTAGATAGGGCAAATTTCTGGGGATGTCACAAATCAAAGTTGGACTGTTAGCATTGCTTTTTCTGGTTTGAAGGAGCACCTCCTAGGGTTGATTCTCGAGGGGCCTTGAACATTGTGGGTGACCACACAGCGACCCACCTCCTTCCTACATAGTGTAACTATGACTGGGTTAGTTACAGCATTGGGTAATTTTAGGGACTACACACAAGGGGCAACACTAAAGCCTAAGATGCAGGTTGATGCTATTCTGGTTCCTCGTGCCCGTGGGCCGCTTTGCAACCTTGGGAACACCCACCCCCTCAACACCCTGGTTCTTAGAGAGGGGCTCAGAAGGGTAACAGTAGGGGTACCAGATTTTGGGATGCCAAAAAGAGGACACTTAGTCCCTCCCCCCGATGAGCCCTTGTGCCAGATCCCGAGTAAATAGGTTTAAAGTCTCCACCGTCTTCACAGCTCATTTACAAGGTAGCCCTGGGTAGGAGAGAGTAAAAAAATTATAAAAATAATAATAATACAACAGGATAGAGAAAGTACATGAAAAATACTTGGCAGCTGAAAAGGAGGACACATCCTCGGAAAAAGAGGACATCTGGTAACCATAGGTAACAAGAGCAGCTGTATGGGTGGTGTTGTGGGCAGGAAGAGAATCAAGGAACAAGGCAGATGGTGACAACAGACCCTGGGAGAAAACAAGCAGAAAAGTATTGGTTTGGTCTTGCTTGTCTTTCCTAGGTAGCTTTCAGCATTCTCCCAGTTGTCACTGTGTTATCCTGGCCCTGTTCAGGGGTACCAGAAACGCTTGCAGTTATGGTTGCTATAGCATTAATATAGGGCAAGGAAGATTAACCGGGGCAGCTAAGAAGTCAGTCATGTTTCCCAGTTGGGCCAGCCCCTTGGCACAGGAGCAGCACTTCAGCTTGCAGTGCCAGCAGCCTGACTTTGGACATGAGCATGAATCATCAGGGCCAGGGGACAGTGGATGGAGCGACCAATGGACTGCTCTCCTCCTTCAAGGGGGAGGCCTGCATGTCCCGCCTTTCAACTGCAGCCTGCCAGAGGCTGGGTGTCAGGAGGACTGGTTCGGCTGATGCAGGGTGGGTTAGGACGCGGCCAGCTCTCTAGCACAACCCACACATGCAGGAGCTTGCTTTATATGTCACTCCATGGCTGTGTCCCTGGGGAGGGAGAAAAGGGGAAAACAGTTGGCCACTGGCTTGTGAGATGAAGCCCTGCCTGCTCCCCATGTGCACCGTCAGGCATTCATGTAATGGCTGCTGGATACGCTCCTGGGCTTCACCTCCACCAGAGGCAGCTGGATATGGGAGAGAGCTGAATGGCAGACCCTACCTCAGGGAGCATAATCCAAAGTGGCAGTGCAGTGGTGAGTTGGTGGCCCAAGGAGTCTGCAGGAGCTTAAGTAAGGGGGTCTTGGTGGATGGGAGGAGGCGCCAGCAGTGGTGGAAGGAGGTCCTAGCCATAGGGCTAGTGGGACAAAAATAGAATTGGAAAAAAAAAGTTTCTCGTTTGGCAAATAAATTGTTGAGCCCTAGGCTACTGAGTGCTTTGCTGTGACAGTGCAGGTCACCTCACTGCACATTTCATGCTTGCCTGAAAAATGGTCAGTTAAAAACGTGCTTTTCATAGCACACTCTTGCTTCTAGATACTCTGTAGCCTGTGAAGACTCATGGAAGAAAAAGACATTTGGCAAAGCAGAAAGATATTGCAGTTTATTTGACAAGATGTCGAGATAGAATTGCCATTTTTTTCAAACATTTTTATGTGCATTCTTTATATTCATTTTTGTGACTTACAAACATCCGAAGTATGAATCGTTTTAATAGAGCAGTTCATTTTTGGTGTTAAGCTTGTCTGATCATTAGAGTAAGAAAAGGGAATGTCAGTTGCAGAGAGTGTCAGAAGGGGACATATTGCCATCCTGTAAAGCATATTCAGGGGGTTCACAGGAGATAGTGAAGGGTGTTAATGAGCTTCGTTTTGCTTCCTGGCTCCTATTCATCTCCTCTCTTTATTGCACACTGGCACTATTCAACACAGCAGTCAACGAAATATATATTAGGGCAGACTATTCCTCTTCGAAAAGCCAATGTTTAGATATCTGGCCTTCTCATTTGCTTTAGAAAGGGAGAAACCTCTTCCCTTTGCTAATAACCTTGCTCTTTCTTGATTCCGTCGGCTTGCAGCTGGAGGTACATTTTGTCATCTGTCTTCTGTAGAGATAAGATCTTGATTTAACTATCCATTATGTATGAGTGCAGTTTTTGACTGGGGATACTAACCTGCTTCTCTCCGAGAGGCTAATGTCCTTTTCTAGGTTGTCCGTGTCTTTTCTATGCCCACGTACTTTTTTTCTCTAGACCCCAGTGCCTTTCCCAGCTCTTCCAGTCCCTGCTGTCAAGCCCCTGTGTCTTTCTAGGTACCCAGTTATGATTCCCAAAGCTTTTAATTTTTGTTTTCCGAATCCTATTCTTCAAGCTGCCACTTTGTCTTCAGACACCCACATTTCTAAGTAGAAGTGCAAATGCACGCACTACTGTTTTGGGTGCTGAACTATTGAGTATCTGAGTTTCATAGGTTTCTGAAAGCATTCCAGGAAATCCTTTCCTGCTTTGGATGTCTGTGTAATCTCTAATCATTGCTACACAGCAGAGCTAAGAATGCTGTGAAAGGCATCAGCAGTACCAGTCAGTTAGGCTGCTTTGTGGTATAATGGTTAGAGCTCAAAATTGTGATCCATGAGGTTCCCACCTCTAGATAAACCTGGGCTCATCATGAGACTTTCAGCAAGTCTGCTAGACAGTTGCTTCATGTGCGTTTTTATTTGCTCTTTGTTTTAACTCAACGACACCAGGACAAGTATGAATCCTTGGGTAGCAGCAAGCCTACATTGTGAAAACAAATGTAACTTCACAGTTGTAGGGAGTCACTGTGGCTTTGTTAGCTCAGAGCCGTGTACCTAGAGAACCAGGTTTGAATACAGCCACTGCCACTGACTGTGTGAACTCAAGCAGCTCACTTTTTGACTGCTGTTTATGCTCTGGGTGAGAGCCAAATTCTCTCTTGTGTCATTGCAGCCGAGAGGAAGAGGTCTGCTACATTTGTCTTCGCTGCAGACAGTTCTATATCCAGTCTGTCTGCAGAACAGTGATGACAGTTCACCTGAAATATGGGAATGGTTACATTTATTCTTCAAAGTCAAGATTGGCAACATCCTGGGTCACATCTCCTCCATTGCCTGTTTTGTACGTCTTCCATATATTTTGGACTCACCAATAAATTTTTATGACTGCAAACTTCAGCTTCAGTGGTTTAATTTAGTGGCTTCCTCGAGTGCTGGGCTTTTGTTTGTGAGCTGGCTGCCTTGTCCTGCACCATCTCTCTCCGGGGCACGTTGCTTTCCTGGATTTTCTGCTTTGTGACAGTAGCTCTGGTCAGTGGAGTTCAGAGTCGTCTAATCTTTGGATTGCGGTCTGCCAGGTAGATGATAAAGAAATGGTTCAAGTGCTTATTAGCATGTAGAGTGCCACCTTGAATTTAGAGCCAGACCTCACTCAGCTGATTTAGGCTGACGTAGAGGCGTGGGCGCTATTTTTTGCAGGTATCGTCATGAATGCTTCCTTATATGAGGCTGTCCTCCCCACAGCTCAGAAAAGGGCTGTGGTGAGCCCCGTACTCAAGACATTTTCTTTAGAACTTCATGATTTGTTGAATTTCCAGGCTGTTGAAACCTGTTGTTTCTGGGGACGTGGATATGTTGTTCAATCCACACTTATTGACAGGTTCCTTGCCGCTTTAAATCTTGCCGGAAGGTCTTCATGCTGGCTCCTCCCGCCCACCCACCCGGATGGTAAAACTCTTGGCTCCACCCCTTGACGCCAGATCTTCCTTACCGCTTGGAAGCTCAGGTTTCCTTCTTAGCGCTCTGCATTTTAGACTTGGATCCACACTCTTCGGTTAACCCGAAACTAATTCTAAAATTTACAAGACTACGGTCTACAATTTCCCTTGTGGCTGCGATGGACAAATCAACTCCCGGCTTTTGTCGGTGCCCCTGTGGGCAGAAGATGTCCCCGACCGATCTGCATTCCACGTATGCTCACTTCCTGGGCTTGGCCATGATTCGCGAGGTTTAGTTGTGCAGCTCCTTCTCGGCTTCGGTCTTGAGGACCGTGTTGCTTGACTACTTTGGGGCGCCTCAAATGGTACCCGCCACTGTCAAGTCAAGGAGGCTCACAGCGGTGTCCGGGCGGCGGACTGGGAACAGTTGGAGCAGATGATCGCCCTTGAGGAGGAAGCGGCCCAGGCCGCTGCTTCTTCCTCCTTGGTCACGGCATTTATCCCGCTCTCCTTGGGCTCTTCCTATACAGCTTCTTTTAAGCAGCTTTGTCAGTCCCTCTCCACGAAGGGAGAAGGACCATCGGGACATTCCAGTCGGTCCAAGAAGAAGGACTCAAAAGGTAAGTCCCACCGTTGACGTTCGAGGGATCGGGAGAGATCCCCTTTTCCAGACTATCGACTTTTGACTTCGGGCGAGGTTGCGGCTAAGGCCACTGGCTTCACGGTGTCCCTGTCAGGTCAGCTGGGCGAGACACCCATTGACGTGGTCGAGATTTTTCTCGACCTGTCGGACGGTTTGTCGACTGGAGATGCCAACAACCCTACTTCACCGGTTCCCCCGGTGGAAACCGAGGACTTGCCTGTGCCTCCTCTGCCGGAGTCCCCGGTTAAGGTCCCTGTACCAAGGGAGGAGCGGGTTTCCCCCGGCCCCTCTCAGACCCACCCTCGGAATCCCTGAAGGTCTCGGTCCTCTTCCAGGTCCAGCCGATCCCACCGACATTGGCGGTCTCGGTCTCATCACAATGGAAAGCAGCGTCACCGCTCATCCTCTGTGTTCTCTTTGGAGGATAGGCTCTGGCACAAGTTGCGTCGGTGCTATGAGGACTTAATGTGGCAGCAGCTCTTACTGTCTGGTAGCAAGCCGACTCCGTCGCCTTCTCTGGCCATTAAGTGGCTGTCACCAGAGCGGCCAAAACAACCCCTCGTAGTAGTCGAGGAACCGCCTCTGGCGCCGGTTGTTCGGCCGAAACCGGCTGCTCCACCCATTGTAGTGGAACTTCTGCCTCCACAACTGAAGACTGGGGCCCCGACCAAGGATTCTCGGTCGGGTCGGGGCTTGCCCCATAGGTTGTCGGTCACCCTCACTCCCGATTGACCTCGGCACGTGGAGGAGGCTCAAGGCTGACAGCGTTCGTGGACTCCTCGGAGTCTGATGACGACTCCTCCCTGTTCTCCAGGCCGCTCGACCTGCAGTCTGCAGGGGGTCAGTTGGTGGACGAGAGCACATCCTCGTTTTTGGGAATGCTTCATCTCATCTCAGAGTCCACTGGGGTAAAGCTTGAACCCGTTTCAAAATGGGCCAAGTATCCCCTCACGGAGGTACTGGACCGAAGGGATTCCCCTATGGAGGCCTTTCCTGTGGCCAAAGCCATTGTTGGCCTGGCCCTGGAGTTGTGGCAGCGGCCAGCATCTTGTCCTGCACCTTCGGCCAGAATGGCTCGAAAATATGCGGTCCCTACCGGTTCACACTCCGGTGTCTCGGAGCACCCCTCTGCGGAGGGGTAGTGACCGATAGCGCTTGCCGGCGTTCCAGGAACGCTCGAGATGTGGACAAACCACCCGATAAGGAGTCCAAGAAATTGGACTACTCAGGGTGGAAGGTATATGCTGCTTCCTCCCTAGGTTTTCGTCAGGCTAGCTCGGCCGTTCTGATGGCACACTTTTCATATGTCCTTTTGGGCTCCCTGGATGAGGTGATTCCTCATCTCCCAGCTGACCTTCAGACGACGGTCAAGCAGATGTGGGATCAGGGAAGGGTGGTAGCTAAACAGCAGCTCCAAACTTCATTGGACATTGCTGAATCGTGTGCCCGGTCAGTAGCGACCGCAGTGGCCATGCGCCGCAGAGCTTGGCTGTGGATCTCCACCTTCACAGCAGATACCCAGCACAAGCTGGCTGACGTTCCCTTCCTGGGTACTGACATATTCTGGCCCGGGGTGGAGGGTCCTCTCCAATGGATCGAGAAGTCAATGCCACCTTGGACTCTGTCACATCTGCTCAGAAGGACAAAGGCCGCCAGCAGCAACATAAGCCCTTTCGTCCTTCAGCCACTGCGGCACATCCGGCCCAGCAACACTAGCATCAGGGCCAGCAGGCTCACGCTTGACGCTCCAAAGCCAAGCCTGCTGCTTCCTCCAGCAGGAAGCCTGGAGGGAAAGGCCCAGGAGGTTCCTTGGCCTGTCCTTCCTCCAAGCCTGCCCAGTGATGGGTTGAGGGGTGTCGCCCCCAACCTTGTCACTCCTCCCCGGGTTCCCCCCGTGGGGGGACAGCTCCGCCACTTCCTTTCCACCTGGTCTGCTATCACAATGGACCGTTGGGTGTTGGAAGTGGTAGGCAGGGGTCTGCCTCTGGAATTCGAGCAGTTTCCCCCCATCAAGCCGTCGCCCTACAGGGGGCTACGGGTTCCGCATCCTCTCTGTCGGCTCACCCAGCCAACATTGCCTTGCTCCTCCAGAAGGAGGTGATTAGTGAGGTGGCAGACCCCCCTCCGGACCCAGGGTTTGTGTCCAGGTACTTCCTGGTCCCAAAACGGACGGGGGGGCTGGCGCCCCATTCTCGACCTAAGCAACCTGAACAAGTTCCTAAGGTCTCGCACCTTCAGGATGATCACTCTGGCCCAGATCATTCCATCCTTGTAGCCAGGCGTGTGGTTCTGTTCTGTGGACCTTCAGGACGCGTTCTTTCGTGTCCCAATCCATCTGTCTCACCAGCGATTCCTCCGCTTTCGAGCAGAGGGATCTCTTTATGAGTTCCAGGCCATGCCCTTTGGCCTCTCTCCAGCTCCCAGGGTCTTCAAATGCATGGCAGTGGTGACAGCATTCCTGCGGCACCGAGGGATCCAGGTGTACCCTTACCTGGTTGACTGGCTGATTGCAGCCCCCTCCAGATTGGAGGTGGAGCGGTCCAGGGATCTGGCCCTCCAGGTCTGCTCTCAGATTGGCCTCCTCATCAACAAGGCCAAGTCGGAACTCATGCCATCGCAGGTGATTCAGTTCATCGGGGCAGAGCTCGACTCTGTTCGAGCCAGAGCCCGGCTCCCAGCAGACAGGGCCAAGGTCCTTTCCTCCTTTGCACAGTCATTTCTGGTTGGGCAGTTGCACTCTGCCTGGGACTTCCTGCACCTTCTGGGCCTCATGGCAGCCTGCACCAGCGTGGTCCATTGGGCCCGCTGACATATGCGTCCCCTGCAATGGGGACTGGCCCGCCAGTGGTCACAGCCCTCTGGTCCTCTGGACCAGCCAGTGATGGTGACCCCGGAGATGTGGAACTGACTACAGTGGTGGCTCGTTCCAGCTCATCTGCAGGAGGGTATCCCATTTGTCTGCCTTGAGCCGTCGGTCGCTCTGACGACTGATGCCTCTCTGATGAGTTGGGGTGCCCATCTGGGGGAGCTCAGAGCCCACGGCCTCTGGTCCCCTCAGGAGTCTCGTTGCCACAGCAACCTGCTGGAGCTTCGAGAGATCCGACTAGCCCTCACCGCATTTGCTCCGTTTGTTCAGGGTCAAGTGGTCCAGATCCAGATGGACAACACCACGACCATGTACTACCTGAACCAACAGGGCAGGACATACTCCTTGCCCCTGTGCAAGGAAGCTCTCCACACTTGGTCTCTCATGATCAGCCTGGAGCTGGATCTCCTAGCCATCCATGTGGCAGGAGCCTCCAACAGTCTGGCCGATGCCCTCAGCTGGATAGGTGCTGCTTCTCACGAGTGGTCTCTCCTGCCAGAGGAAGTACAAGATCTCTTCTCCCATTGGGACTACCCTCATGTGGACCTGTTCACCTCCAGGGAGAATGAGAAGCTGAGGCTGTTTCATGCCCACCCCCCTCAGCAGGGCTCGCTGCAGGGGGATGCCTTCTTGATGCCGTGGACTCCAGGCCTCTTCTACACCTTCCCTCCATTTCCCTTGATCCACAAGGTGCTTCTTAAGGCAAAGAGGGACAAGGCGCAGGTGATTCTGGTAGCCCCAGACTGGCCCCACCAGTACTGGTACCCAGATCTCCTCGGCCTCAGCTCCAGGCTCCCGAGGTGGCTTCCAGCTCACCCGGACCTGCTCTGTCAACAAGGGGAAGGTTCTCCACCCAGACCTTCAATCCCTGCACCTGTCGGCTCGGTTCCTGAACAGCTAGAGTTCCAGGCCTTGGGTCTTTCCAATGCGGTCCTCAACATAGTTGAGGCGTCCTGTAAGGAGTCAACCAGAAAATGCTATGCCTTCAAATGGAAGAGATTCTCCATTTGGTGTCAGGACAAAAGGGTTGGACCCTTCTTCCTGTTCCTTGGCTAGCATTCTGGACTACCTGTGGTCCCTTTCTCAGCTAGGGCTTCGGTCAACGACCCTTAAGGTGCACCTGGCAGCCATCTCTGCCTTCCGGGCACAGGCCGGCAAGCAGTCAGTGGTGTAGGAGAAGGTGGTCAGGAGCTTTTTCAAAGGCCTTGATCACATATCCCCTCTGGTGCGAGAACCTCCACCTCCGTGGGATCTACTGCTGGTATTGGCTAAGCTCATGGGCAAGCCATTCGAACCGATGCACAGGTGTGGCATCTCTCACCTGTCGTGGAAGACCGCCTTCTTGGTGGCTATTATATCAGCCAGAAGGATGAGAAAGCTCCAGGTGCTTTCCATCAAGTCTCCTTATCTGGTCTTCCATAGGGACATGGTTGTCCTGCGCCCCCACCCGAAATTCCTTCCGGAGGTGGTGTCGGAGTTTCACCTTAACCAGGTGTTGACTCTGCCGGTGTTCTACCCCAATCACACCTCGGAGGCCGAATATAGCCTCATACTTTGGACCTAGAAGAGCACTCTTTTATTATAAGGAGCGAACGGCTATAGTTCAGGGAAAGGTTCGCCAGCTGTTTGTCACCTACACTGAAGCCACACTTGGCAGACCTGCAGCCTAGCGGACGATAGGCAGGTGGGTCACCTCCTGCATAGATCTCTGCTATAGGTTGGCGGGCATGGAGCCTCCCAAAGGGATAACAGCTCATTCTACCCGTCATACCGCTGCATCGGTGGCTGCTTCTAGGGACGTCCCTATCTGCAGGGCTGCTACCTGGAAGTCAGCACACACCTTCATTTCCCATTACCACATTGATCTAGAGTCACACCGGGATGCTGGTTTTGGGTCCTCGGTTCTCCAGTCCTTATTCCCTAAGTAGGGGGTGTGCGCCTTGCCTCCCTCCTCCAGGAGAACTGCTAGGAGTCTGCCAATAAGTGTGGATTGAACAACATATCCACATCCCTAGGAAATACAGGTTACTCACCTGTAACAGGAGTGGTATATGTTGTTCATCCACACAACCATTCCCTGACTTCCCAGCTTCGACGCGAACCTGGCTTCCAGCGGCTAGAGCTGATGTCATGGGGTGGAGCTGAGAGTTTTACCACCCGGGTGGGTGGGAGGAGCCATCTTGAAGACCTTCCGGCAAGATTTAAAGCAGCAAGGAACCTGCCAGTAAGTGTGGATGAACAACATATACCACTCCTAGAACTCCTGTTACAGGTGAGTAACCTGTATTTTTTGGCTAAGGTCGTCAAGAGGGTAGCTGCTGCGATGCAGCTGACTGAGAAGCTTGAATCTAATGTTATCTTTCAACCACTGCAGAATGATTTTCAACATGCCACAGCATGAATATGGCCCTAAGTATTGGCTGCAGTGACCTCCGTCTAGTGAGGGATTTGAGGTAAGGTGTCTGTCATGTTCTTCAGTCTGTAATCTTCCTTTGACATGGTGGACCACTGGGTGGTAGTTAGCAGAGAAAGAAGGTTAGGAAGGAGAGGGTGCAGTCCAATCCAGACAAATCCCAGCAGCCTTCTTGAGTTTGAATGCTGAGAAGGCTTTTGACAGGGTGTCCTGGGATTTCCTTTGGGGAGCCCTGTCGGCCTTCAGTTCTCCAAAGCAGTTCATACTGTGGTTACAGAATTCCTACGCTACACCTAAACCGTATGTGAGAATAAATGAGGCACTGTCATCACCCATTGTCTCACAATGGGGAACCCGTAAGGGCTGCTTATTATCTCCGCATTCATTCGCACTATTCATGGAACCATTAGCCCAAGCAATACGTATGGAAGATAAGGTGAAGGGGATCCTGCTAGGTCATCATGAATATAAAATCATTCTGTACACCGATGATATATTACTTACCTTTTTTGAACCCGAAAGTTCTATACCAGATGTTTGGCAAATCTTAAATAACCATGGGCAACTGGTGGGATTTAAATTAAATCTTCACAAGGTTGAAGTCTTGTTTAATTATTTCTCTCCTACTGTGACACTGGAAAGGTCATTACCTCTAAAATGGCACAGCACAAAGCTGAAATATCTAGGTATACATTTCCTAAAAGATTTGGAGTTAAACTATGGGCTGTTAAGAAGTACAATACAAAATTATCTTAATAAATGGGGACATCTACCACTTTTATTTTTTGCCCATGTTGAAACCATTTATATGAATATTCTCCCCGACTATTATACCTATTTCAAATCCTCCCTTTAAACCCAGCAAATTTCTTCTTATGTTTATGGATTAAAATTAGATCTAAATTCATATGGGCCACAAAACGTCTGAGACTTTGTCTCTCAGTGTCACAGCTCTCATGAGTGCTAGGGGGGTTAACGTACCTCATCTTTTAAACTATGCCAGAGCTGCACATTTGCGAATTATTCTGATCTGGTTATCCTTCCATAATGATCCACCTCGGAAAAGTATTGCATTTCATCTAAATGTATGACATTGGCCGGATCCTCTTCTCTAGTACTTTAAGGACTCCCCCCCTCGCCCCACATGCATTTTACTGTCCTCACCCGGAATAGCCTTAGGGTGTGGCATTTTTTTAAGAAACGCCCAGCATTTAGCCAACAGCTCTATATTTGTAGAGTCTTGGAGGCAGAGGAAGAATTTCTTCCATCACAGATTGACCTGGCATTCCATAGTTGGAGACAGCTGGGGCTGACACATAGTGTTGCTCAGGTAGTATCCTATAAATCAGGATACCAAAAGATACCTCCAATTTGGCCAGATAATTGCTGTGGTAGGATAGTAGTCCTATCTGACCATGGATCCTACCAACTACGATACCTGGATCCTAACCAGGATCCATCACTATCCGGCCCTGGGTCTTATCTGCGCTACGATCCATGGATCCTAACTAGGATCCAGCACTATCTGACCCTGGAACCTGCATCTGTCTTTGGCAGGATATCTTGTAGGATCCAAGTCAGGATACCAGCACTATCTGACAGATAGTGGTAGGATCCACAAAGGCACTATCTGAGCAACATTACTCACACGCACACATACATACACACACACACACACACACACATATATATATATATATATTCTTGGACTCCTATGGGATTGTTTCCTTCAACAAATTACAAATAGAATTTGGCCTTACAATAAGAGAGCACTTTCGCTGTCTTCAGGTCCAAACATATTTACTTCATAATCAAAAACCCTACACCAAACTCCTAGAGCAACCTCTTTTATTAATGACAGTGATAATAGATGCCCATAAGGGTGCTCTGGGGGGCATTTAATTGGAACTTGCTGATACTTTGTATATACTGTATTATTGTATCTCACTTTATTTGTATTATTACTATTTTCTTGTGTGTTGCATCCTATGTATATTGTCCCTTGTTCCTTGTTAACAAACCCAGGTCCACCTCAAAAATGAGCTTGCTCAACTGTGATCACCTGGTTAAATAAAGACTTTGATTGATTGATTTAAATATTTTCAAATGTCACCCACCCCAGGTCCTCATTTTTTGTCTAAGGGTCACAATGGTTTGTTGGGGGTGGGGGGCACAAAGACCCGAACACTCCCTAGCCTTTTCATAGAAAAGATGGAAAACAGGGTGGCCTACCTGCTGGCGTCTTCTATTGTTTAAGGAGGCCTTCCTTACCAAGTAGCTTCTCTCTGAACAGGTGGTGTGGACTTGCAGATGGCACCTTCTGAAGGGTGGCATCTCCACTGGTTTCTCGAATGGGGGTATGTCATTTTCTCCAAAACAGAACAGATACTGTGAGCAGTTGGGTTCAATTCATTATTCCTTAATTCATTAACTAAATGATCAGTTGCCACAACCATCATCACAGGAACAGTAAAACGTATTCTTGGATGTTGGAAAAAACAATTTCGTCAAAGAAATGACCTTTAATTAACTAGGAGGAACCCCATGTGGCTGAGAGATGAGTAGCTGTGTACACCAGCTCTTTTCAGGTTCTCTAAATCAGCACAGCAACTACGATTGTCATACAGGCCTAGAACTTAGGCCAGTCTGGCTCCACTTGTATTTCTTTTCCCTTGGGCAGTGATCTCACTTAATAAGAAACAGCTCTTCCTTCATGAACAAACCCTTTTTTCACACTTCAGCTTCCTAGTGAGGGCGTTGTGACAGGGAACTCCTGCAACTCTTAAGGACTGACCTTTTCTTAAATCTGTTGCAGCAGTTCTTCTATTTCTTAGCCTAGTCTATCCTTTACAATTTCTAGTCCATAAGGTTGGCCACCTGTGGGCACCCCCTTCCTTTTATTGACTATGCTATAGTGTCCTCTTTTAATTTTCCTTTTTCTCTCTCAGGTCCTTGTACAGGGAGGTTATTGTTGTGACCTCCGAGCTGATATAAAACAACAGGCTGTATTCCTCGTTGTTGGATTTAGTGTACAGTAGCACTTTGTCATAAAATACTTTAATGTATATAAAACCTGTAAATGTTGAAAATACCATGGTGCTAGGTGTTTTTGATAAAGGTAAAAAGTTACTAGGGGACTGTATGATAAAAATTAAGTTAGTCGTGCCATTTAAAATGCATGTAAATTGCTGTAAACTGAACAGGCCTGAAATTTCATGGTGATTTGCATATATCCCATGATGCGTTACATTATGGAAGTATGTGTGATGTTGTGTTTCTTTGAAACTTGGCTTATTGCCAGTGTCCGTTGGGGTAACCCTTGCTTCAGTGCTTCTGCACTGAGGTTCTTTGTCTTTAGCTTATTTTATTTTTGTTCTTTTATTTGGGCCCCCACCACCCAAGCAAACAAGGCCCGCATAGGGGAGGCTGAATCTCAACTGCTAAGTTTGATCAGAGATCAGTGAGTTAGTAGGTGCTGGCTTAGTGTAGAGGAAAGACTTGCATAGTCTGTTACTACAAACTGATGTACTGAAGAAGGGACATGTGATTTGCTGAAGGTTATCTCTTGCATTTTGAATAAACATCACACAGCGATTGTGCGTTGTACTTGAAGTTTGGTGTCTGGTCCATCTGTTATCCTACAACCCCTCCACAGGTGTGCCTTACTCCTCCCATGCCATCCAGGCCAGAAACATGGCCTCGGGGCGATTGCAGCCTAAGCCTCCCGCGGCTGCTCCCAGTTTGTACCCATATTGTTTCCCTGAGCCAAACAGTGCCCATAAATCCATTTGCTCTCCGATCCTACTCTGGGCTGCCCAAGCATGGTGGCAGCTCCATTACTCCCCAGGTTCCTGTTCCCCAGGAGTCACGGCCCTTAAATGGGTCTGACCGACCTGCCCCAGACTTGGGAACAGCAGGTCCTAGGGCCTGCCCCAGACATGGGCACAGCAGGCCCTATAGCTAATCCCAGGCTGCACTCCCCCTTTCCCTAGCTGCACTTCCTGGCAGCATGCCACTTGGTTATGGCCCACCGGAACTGCCTCCTCCAGTGACCCTGTTGTAGCCCTGCCACCGCTACAGCAGCCCCACTGCCAGGCTGACCCTTACAGGAAAAACGGGGCACCGGGACCCCTGCACTACAGAGGGAATCCGGCGCCTTTCCACTTTATACTTTCTTGCCTACCCCTTCACATACAGGTGATGAAGATTCTCCCGGACCCACACAGCCGTAGAGCTCCTACCAACCCTTCTTCGGAGACCAAACACCCCTCCTTTCACCAACGCTACCCTTGCTGACTCCTGGGCTATGGGGGACACCCCCTCAGAGCACTGTCCCTACTCACAGCCGCCAACTCATCTCTCCTCCCACCCCGAGGTACCAGGGCTTAAATACTGGCCATAACACTGACCCCTGGTGGCAGTAAGGTGAAAAGACCCAAGAGCACTTGCTAGACAGTGGGGCACCACAGAGAGGGCAGAGCCAAGCCAGAAGCTAGTAAGCCCACCCTGCAAGAGGGGGCTTACACAGAGATATTCAGCACTTCCTGGGAGACTTGACTCGGACAATATCTTAGGTAGCTGGAATAAGGAACTTAATAAGACAGTTGAGGATGACTGATGGATTAAATGTGCTCTTCCAGTCATAAAAGTCACCACTTCAGCTTTATGGAGGAATTCGACTGGAAGTCTAGGTACAAATTTTTTTGTACTCTAGTGGTATTAGTAAAATATTTGCCTGAATGCCATGAAAACTGCTGGAGAAATTGTGGTGCTAACCTGGCTGACAATGGACATATGTTTTGGTCTTGTCCAGCTCTGGCCACATTCTGGGAACAGATTCTGGCCCAAATGGAAGAGTTGTCATGTGGTCCTCTTCATCTCACCTCAGAGTTAGCCCTTTTATTGGTTCCATGAAGGGAAATGTGACTTACAACTAGATCTCCTATTCTGATTTATCTTTCCGCTGCCAGAAAGGCCATAATTCAGCACTGGATGAATCCAGAACTTCCAACAGTGGATGCTGGGTGTCAGATAATGAACAAAATTTGCAATATGGGAAAACTAACAGCCCACATTTTTGAGAAATTAGAGCAGTTGAACAGTACATGGCAGCATTGGGTGTTGTATGTCTCGTAAATTGACTCAGCCTTTATTCCCTGAAGATTATCAATGAAATAAAACATCCCCCCCCCCCCAACGGATGTAGTGTGGCGGGATTGATGCAAACCGATCAGACCCATAATTTGTAATTACATGATTGGGTACTCTGCTGCGGAGAGAGAGATGGACAGCTCTTTAAGAGGGTCATTAGACATTATATAAGTTTAAAAGGTTTTCTGAACTTTATAGCCTGTCAAGTAGGTAATTGGGTTATAGCCAAATGTATAGAGTACTATTTTCTTCTCACCCTGATGTCGTCTACTACAGTTATTTTTTTATATGTTTTTACAATATGTAATTGTTCTTATTATGCCTCAAAAGGACAAAGTTAGAAAAAAAAGAAAGGTTAGGAAAGATAGACCCACTTACTGAAACTTATACCAACATGTACTGTACTTAATAGTGAACACATTTATGCACTAAGTAATCTCATAAAAACTGCCATCTACTAAGCCAACATTGCGAGGACCAAGCTTCTTCCTCAGGGCAAGCTGTTTTACTGTAAAAATTCAATTGAAAAAAACTGTATAGTCAATGAAAAAGTATACATTTCAATCTTCAATAACAGACAACTAGCTATCTATTGCACCAAATTGCAGCCAAGGTATACCTATTTAGAATTATGTTAAATTTTGACTGATAAATAATTACATGTAATCCTTTTACCACATTTAAATATAACAACTAGCATAGCACTATGCAGAGATCTACAGGCAGAGGCACAACTAACTCATAAAAATAAAAATTAAATTGTAATAATGTGTTCTGAACCAAATTTCATAATACACACAAGTACTTTGGTGTACTTGATTCACTGTTCTGTGTTCACATCCTCTATTTGTGAAACTAAAAAGTACAGTTGAAATTACATAAATATCTAAACTGATATACAGCACAAAGTATCCCATCAATTGTGCGCGGGAATGACAGTGAAGGGAATCTGGCTGGAAGCAATTAGGGTGGACATGATCTAGACAGTCAGTACTATGGCAAAGTCAGTGATTGTGGCCAGAGGGGAACATGGGACCTAACTCCCGAATGTGTGCAAGGGTCGAGGTATTTATCTGAGAGGGGTGCGGGGTGGGGTGAAGCCCCCCCCCCTGCAATGGTGCTAACATGCAGTGTGACTTGCCAGGTGTGCGACGGAATTCCCTGTCGCGCACCTTCTGTTGCCCATTTTTCCGTGCCCTAGTAGTCCTCAGTGAAATTGTTTTTGCCCTGTTGTGGGTGGCTCACAGCACAAAATATGCTTCTTGTTTAAAAGTAATAGAAATGCAATATATCACACCATGTCAAATACCTTAAATATAGTCCCATATGACAGCACCTACAAATCTAGTTGTATAATCATTCATAAATTGATATTGCCCTAAAAATATAATAATATAATCTGTATCAGTATTATACAGAGTAGGACCTGTTCAGTCCTCCGCAAACAGGTAGCAGACGATAGCAGTTTTAAAAAGTGTACAGATATCTTTAAATCTTCCCTTTACTTTTCTTCAAATTCTAAATGCCTTGCAACAAAACTTTCGTGTTTAGCTTCAAAAAACATATATAACTCGCTGTTAATAATGTCCTAACAGACTAACTGCTAATCTTAAAACACATCCAGAAGTTAAACTGTTGTCTCACCAACGCTCTGAATGGCAGCATCTCAAGTTTTGTGTGCAGGTTCATAGGCAATGAGAATGCCTTATAGTTCACCTTTTTGTATGCTCTGCAAAGCCACACAGAGGTGTAGTTAGTTCCACTCATGATCCTGTTTCAGGTGTGATGATGTAATCATAATAGGTCCATGGGTCAAAGTTTGTGTTGACAGGAACAAGTTAATATAAAACACAAAACTACTCAAATGATAAAAAATCCCCCAACTGGGAAACATACCTGTCATACCAATCTTCTAATTTATAAACTACTAGCGACTCACTAGTAAACACTGCCACGTTGCTAGGCAACTGCTGAGAAAATGTATACCAAAACTGGCTGCCGGGTGGAAAACGCTTGCCCGCAAAAATGAATGTATCTCCTATTTTCTATAAATATATATATAGGTATTATAGGGGCGCGGTCGCGCCCCTATAGTTAAGGTTGAGTAGGCACATAAATGTCAAACTCAAAAATGTGCACTTTAATAACTTTTTAAACGTTCAACAGATTTGCATGAAAATTGGCATGCACTGTCAGCCATGGTAGTTCTCTGCATGTGGCAAGTTACTTGCCGGTTGAATGTATGTTTTCCGAGTTACAAATAGGTGAAAAAAGCATTTTGTCTCTTATTGACTTTGCTGGGATTTTTCTTTGATCTTGCTTATAGCCCAGACGGTTTGGAATCTTGGTCTGAAATTTTCAGGGCAGAAAGGGACTAGCCCTTTTGCTAGCCTTGTGAAAAAAGAATGAGTTGTTTTTAAGTTATTGCGTTTTAAAATTTTGAAAAAAATCATTTCTGAGCATGCTCAGTAAGCACTAAAATATAGCTGTTTGAAACGAAAAAGGAATCCTGTTTTGTATGGGAAAATATCTCAACTTGTACCTTTTGTACTGCTCTTAGTTACTACATGTGTTTTCTGTTGTGTACATACTGTACAAAATTATGCCTTACATGACTTGTAAGCTGTTTTAATCTGTATGATGTTGTCCTATGTATTTAAATCTGTAATTCCTGTACTCTCCCGGGTCATACCTGAAAATAGGCAATTGTCTTGTCTAGTGTACTTACCTGGTCAACAAAAGCTAAATAAATAAAAAAATGTATTTTTCGTATGACCGCCATCTTGTTTTCAGTTTTGCCTGAGAAATTCACATTTGGAAACTCCCAAAAATGATATTCTAGGGATAAACAAACACATGTTGCTTGCTTATTGGGACCTCCATGGGTGCATTCTGCACTTTACTGCTCGAGAAATGCCCTTAAAATGTGTTTTATTTAACATTGAAATAATTTTTTCGTATCAGTGTCATAGGAAAAAAGATCTTGTTTCGTATGACAACACAGAAAAAAAAATATTTTCTCGTATGTGAAATCGATGTAATTCAATGGGATTTTTAACTTTTGGTGCATAACTTTGCTATTTTTGCATGTTTTGACACCAAATTTTCAACATAGCCTTTTTCAGAACCCCACCTCAGGGACAGTCAACTCCCACCCGAAAAGTGATTTCGTGGTCACTTGACAAATTCACTTTCTGGATTTGCATAATGACAGTCATATTGTTTATGAGGTAGGGTCATACAAAGGCTAGGTTGAAAATCTGGGGTCAAAAATATGTAAAAATGGGAACGTTATGACCATTCATTGCAATTCCGCTACACTCTTTCGTAACTTTAAAAATGTTAAAAGACTTTGACCCCAAATTTTCAACATACACTTCTTATTACCCCACCTCATATATGTCACAGCTGTCATTTTTAATTCCTGGCCAAAATGTGTTTTCGCAGCTGTGGTGCGGAATGGCATTATAGTTGCGTGGAATTACGTTTTGGTGGAGATTTGTAAATGTTATGTACCAGGTACATGAGGTAGCATAATAAGATGGCTATGCTGGCAATTTGGTCAATGTTGTTGTATAAAATGGAGTTCAGGGCCCTTCCACAGCGACATACATATACACATCTATGGAGGGATGGGAGTGCAGGGTCCAAAGGGCACTAGGCTTCCACAGGCAAATAATGCTACAATTACACTATTTCAAAAAGTAAAGAAATTCTTTGTAAAAAAAAAAAAAAACTACGTTAATGCATCGGTTGATATCAAACCATAAAAAGGAGGGAAATACGATGTTAGGGTTTCCAACCCTAACACCCCACCCCCACCCTGCGCACACCAACAGGCATCAGGGGTGTACCTTGGGGTCATCATCCATAACACTCACCCCATTCTCCTATATTATACCCAACTCAGCTTATTTACTTATGGAATGGGGTGAGCGAATCTGCATATTGAATTAAAAGTTTTATTAACTAAATCCAGATCCTTAGCTGTAAGTTTAGAAAACGGGAAAGAATTATAATACAATGTAGACAATAACACACTTTTGGATACTGATTCCTTTGCTTGGTTAGTAAGACGATCCTTAATCCTATACAGAACACCAAGTGTCTGTTTTACTAATATGAGGTGAAAAAGTAAGATTAGGCTCTAAGAATACTCCAAAATACTTCATTTCTGTGACTCGTTGCAGCAGGACCTCACAGTCTACATAACATCTTTTTGTGTTCTGTTCAACTCTCATCGGTTATAGTTAATTACTACTAGAGTTTATTTTTGTGCCAGTCCATACCTGGTCTTGGTGTAACACCCAGACAGGTACAGTGCAGACTGGAACTATTAATAGCTCTCATTATACAAGACCTCTATGCACGCATCTGCAGCTGATCCCCAGATCATATGTCATTCTCAAGAGCCACAGGAGGTTGTGGGTGTGCCACTAGGGCCACTTGCTTTCAAAATTCCGGCAGGAGGGATGGCAGGATCAACCAGATAAATTTAAATAGCTAAACTTAGTGTAAGCAAAAAAAAAAAAAAATAGTTTGCGAAAATGCTAATCGGGCCCTGCCTCACACTGAGATGGGGCCCGATTGTAGGTGGTCATTTCCCTTTAATGGTAGAGATCCATAGCACTCATTAGCGTATTGAGAGTGTAACCCCTAGATGGCGCTATCCCAGGGGCTACTACCCCTGCCTGATTTGCCACTAACAGGTTGAGGGGCCTGGATCCAATGGCGGGTGCCTCCACCCAGAGGTCAGGGTTTGCAATAGTTAAACTAACTTGGTCACAGCCCTCTGGGACACTGCAACCCCCCTTTCTTCCCACTAGTGGCCCACACAATATATCAGAATTACCTTCACAGTATACACTTACCCCAGGACTGGTTCCGCACTGGGACCTCCTGTGAAATGAGATACAGTGCAACAATCACAGTACAATACTTTAACATAGACAAATACCTCAGGCAGTATAACTTTGCTGAAACAAGCAGCTCTGATTTATTTAGTGGGATATAACAAGGACAGGGGGAAATCAGGTTAATTAGCTTATCACTCTAATAATCTACCTATGGCTCTGTGCACAGGCCTATCCCTATCAGTTACTGTCCCTGGGTACCCAAGCCCTAGTGGCTAGTCCAAACCGTGGCAGCTGGTAGGGGCCCTTTCACACAGAGAAAAGGAGAATTAAACAGTCAGCAGTACAGTAATTCCATTTGGATTTAATGTGGCAATTCAACAGGAGCGACCCTGAATTAGTACTCACGACCTCCAAATAAGATAGGGTCCTTCAATGTCAGCAGGGCTCACTTGAGGTACACAAACCTCTTCACACATCCATATAAAGACACTATACCAGGCAGGCTGCATCTGTATCCCGATCGCAATTACTGCACAATACCGGGAGAACATACAGCAGATTCAGTTCCTGACAGACCAGTGCAATTTTCAGCAATTCTTCCAGTCTTCTACAAGTGAGCCTGGTTCTACTCTTCAGAGATCCTTTGATTCTTTTCACAGGACAGATTCAGTCCTAACAAGCTGCAGACCGGAACTCTGGGCCTTACACACGTTTTTGACTAAAACTGCACACTGAAAAGCACAGGGCTCCTTCCTTCTTCACTGCCAAAGCTCAACTGAAACTCCAACCGACAAAACCGGGCACTTCCTTTGAGTTCCTCCCAGTTCTTGACTGGATTGGCTGTCACTCACAATAGACTGCTGCTGTTGGTCCAAAAGGCACTGAAGTCTAAACTACATCTCCCAGAGTCACTGCCCATACAATCCTCTTGTGGCTGGCTCAGATTATGAGTCAAGTTCTGATTCGTCCAAGGCACCATTTTAGAGCTAGCACCCCACACTGATTGGTCCAGTTCAGCAGTTCAAAACTAGAATGGGAACTAGCAGACACAGTTCTGACTGCAAAGAAAGCAAGTTAGACAAACTGTAATTTCATTATTACTCTAAATAATTTCTGGCAAACAGTTACATCTTTCAGATAGGGTTCCCTTTGCACTCCTAGTGACTGCAAAATGAAGTGAATTGGCAGCAGCTTGAGTGGTACTCAATCAAAGAAACACACAGTCCCCCATACAAACTAATTATGTCTGCAAGCAGACAACTCTTAAGAGACAGTACCAGAGGTTCTAAAAACACTCACTGATAAATGGCTTAAATGCCAAACACCATTCAGGCTTGGAGCATTCAAGCAAGCTCCTGGAAGTCTTTTGGGAACCCCCATTTGCAGGGGGGTTACAAGAGCAAAGGGACTCTGCTGGTGCTTGTAAGATGGTCGCGAGCATCACTTTATATTGGAAGTTACAGTGCTCTATCATTCTGTAGTCTTAGTGGATTTCCAGGCTCTGAGCCTGTTATCTAGGCCAGTGTTGCAATTGCTTGTGTACTGGGAGAGTCACCAGATTCTTCCCTGGAGGACTTTCATGGAAGTCTCTGTGGAGCGGATCTTGAGCACAGATGCCAGGCGGGGGTGGGGGGGGGGTGTCTGGAGCAGGCAGTCTGGAACCTTCAGGAAGAGCATTTCCAAAATTAACATTTTGTAAATGACAGCAGTTTGTCTAGCATTGCTGTATTTATTTATTTATAGGATGAAGTGCAATCTGGCAATGTCATCTCCATGGTATACAGTAACAGTCTAGGATGCACAAGAAACATAAGCAAGCTCATGGAAATAAACAGGAGACTTCCCTGGGCAGAAGACAATCTGCTGTGTTTGATAGCTTTTCTAGTAAGTGATTCAGTTTTGGATGTTCTAGCTAAGTCACAAGAGAGTCCACCCAAGTAGTTGATCTCTAAACCCGGAGGTGTTCAGTCTGGTGTGTAGAAGGTTGGGTGTCCTCACACTGACCAAACTGCGTTGAAAGGAAACACTCATGTTCCAAGGTTTGGCAGCTGGATTTGGTGCCCTTGGGCCAAGCTGTAGATGCCCTATCCCAGCAGTGGGTCTGTGACAGTGTATTTTTTCCTGCTGCTTCCCTGTGGCCCAGGGTACTGCAACATTTTAGAGATCAAAAGAAAGTTTTTCCGTCTATAATTATGGAGTAGCCAAGGAAGATGTGGTCCACAGTGCTGATAATTCAGACAACCTCTATTCAGGCTTGCCAGTTTTCTGCATTCAAACCCAGAGGCAGTGCGTTTATCAGCCTGGCTACTTAGAGGAGGCTTTTGAAATGGGGGTTCCCTGAATGAATTGTAGCCACCCTGCTGGTTTCTGGGAAGGTTTCCACCCCAGCAGCCTCTGACAGTGTGGAACATCTTTTTGTGTGGGACAGAATCAAGGGCTTCAGTCCCACCAAGGCTAAGGTGTGCAGATCGTAGATGTTTTTCTGGTAGAAGCAGACAAACGTCTAGTGCTGAGCATCCTACAGGGCAAGTGTCTGCTCTCAGTGCGGTGTTAGGGCCATCTGTAGGGTCTCCTTGAGGACCAGCTTGGATGCCATTTGTTTATCAGAGCAGCAGCGGTAGGATACAGCCATCCTTCGAGTCTCTGTCTTCCATTGAACCTGAACCGAGTACTATATACCCAGTGTAGGGTTCCAGTTGAACCTTTCTTTCGTCAGGTTTGTTGGTTATGCCCATTACAGCTGAATTTTCTGACTGTGATTTGCTTGGCTAGGAGAATTTTTGAACTCCAGGTTTTGTAGCGTAGGGAAACGTATCTTATAACAAGGTAGTGCATACCTGAAGAGACTGGAGAATTTAGAAAATGTAACGTTTGTTGTTTCACTTTGCTAGTTTTGTTTTTCAGTGCAGCGAAAGGGCTGAAGATGTGTAAAGTCACCTCTGCCTGGTGGACAATGCCCTGCTGTACAAGATGTATGTGGTAGGAAGGAAAGGTCCATTCTGAGTAGACCACCTTCTGCCGGCACTCTTGCTGCTCCCTGGGACGAGGAGGCCAAAGGTCATGGTGCAGAACTCTTCAAAAGAGATGATGTAGCCTTCCATGGTTTCCAAGTTCTACAGAATTGGTGTCTGGAGCTCTACTGTAGTGGCCTTTAGATACAGATGTTCTATAAGTGGTACCTGTTAGATGAATTCAGTAGCTACCTGCAAGGGTGATATATGGGACAATACCCCCCATTTTGGTTGGCCACTGTTTTTTAGAACCATATGTATTAATTACCTTCCCCACAGACAATGTAGAGCGATGCAGGAAGGAGTGATTCATGCATATATAACATTGTTTTCTTTTAGCTGCCATTGTCAATGGGATCTTTCCCCTAGAGATTTCAGGTCCTCCAGAGAATATTGTCCTACATGACACACACACATGTAGGTGTGCATTGTTCTTCTGATTAAAAGATAGCTACAGTGTGCTACATCTGGGCATCTCGGAGTGTAAATTTATGACTTGAGCAGTGAGAGAGCATATTATGAATTTGAGACCCGTGAGTTTATGATTGTTTGGGGAACTGGCATGAGTGAATTTTTCCCATCAGTTCCTGTGGGCAAATTAAATATAAGGTATCACTCCTGCAGTGTACTTGCACTGTGGGTAACTAGAAGGTATCAGCATGGCAGTGTGTGCGCACTGTGAGTAAATACAAGGATTTAGTCCTTCACTGTACTTGCACTGTGGTTAAAGGCAAGGATTCACTCCCACACTGTACCTTCATTGTGGGTGAACACAGTGCATCAGTCCTGCACTGTACTTTCACTGTGGGTAAATACAAGGCATCAATCCCATGCTATACTGTCACTGTAAGTGAATACAAGGTATCAGTCATGCACTGAACTTTTAGTATGGGTAAATAAAAGCCATCAGTCCTGCACTGTCATTGTGGCTGAATGCAAGGTACCAGTCCTGACCTTTAATTTCACTCTGTGTGAATACAGGGTATCAGTCCCACTCTGTACTTTCACTGTGGGTGAATACCAAGATATCAGTCCTGTCCTTTAATTTCACTCTGTGTAAATACAGGCTAGCAGTCCCACACTGTACTTTCACTGTGGGTGAATACCAAGGTATCAGTCCTGTCCTTTAATTTCACTTTCTGTAAATACAGGCTAGCAGTCCCACGCTGTACTTTCACTGTGGCTGAATACCAAGGTATCAGTCCTGTCCTTTAATTTCACTCTGTGTAAATACAGGCTAGCAGTCCCACGCTGTACTTTCACTGTGGCTGAATACCAAGGTATCAGTCCTGTCCTTTAATTTCACTTTCTGTTAATACAGGCTAGCAGTCCCACGCTGTACTTTCACTGTGGCTGAATACCAAGGTATCAGTCCTGTCCTTTAATTTCACTCTGTGTAAATACAGGCTAGCAGTCCCACGCTGTACTTTCACTGTGGCTGAATACCAAGGTATCAGTCCTGTCCTTTAATTTCACTCTGTGTAAATACAGGCTAGCAGTCCCACGCTGTACTTTCACTGTGGCTGAATACCAAGGTATCAGTCCTGTCCTTTAATTTCACTTTCTGTAAATACAGGCTAGCAGTCCCACGCTGTACTTTCACTGTGGCTGAATACCAAGGTATCAGTCCTGTCCTTTAATTTCACTCTGTGTAAATACAGGCTAGCAGTCCCACGCTGTACTTTCACTGTGGCTGAATACAAGGCATCAGTCCTGACCTTTAATTTCACTCTCTGTAAATACAGGCTAGCAGTCCTACACCGTACTTTCACTATGGGTGAATAAGTAAGCATTAAGCCACGACGATGGTGGCATCTAATGCTGGATTAATGCATGGTTGGGAGGGTTGTGGCCGGAGGCCAAGGGCGAACAACAGCCCAACCATGCATTAATCGCATTAGATGCCACCGTCGGACGGTCAGAGTGGCTTAATGCACTTGTAACATGGGCCGACCGAGCACAGAGTTGCGAGGACAGTATTTCCTATTGTAAGAACAACATTACACAGGGAGTTGGTGTGTTTAGCAAAGATTTTTACTGCACTTCCAAACTGTGTAACACTACAGCATTAATATGCTGATGCGGTGAAAACATTGAGTAGCTTTACTTAAACAAAACAGTGCGGCTCACGTGGCAGTCCAAAT
Source organism: Neoceratodus forsteri (assembly GCA_016271365.2). Taxonomy (NCBI): domain Eukaryota; kingdom Metazoa; phylum Chordata; order Ceratodontiformes; family Ceratodontidae; genus Neoceratodus; species Neoceratodus forsteri. The sequence continues at coordinate 1,797,446,189 of CM057455.1, read as the reverse complement.
AATGTAGCAGTCTACGTGGGTATTTCTGTCATACCGGCTGTTAGAGGTCTGCGGTGGACGGCTGCCTTGCTGCGGTGTGCGGCTCGCTCAGAAATTACCATGTTGGCTAGGTCACTTCCCCTTGCTTCCGTCAGACTCGTCCGATGTCGGCCAGTGCGTCTGCTGCTGTGTGTGGTGCTGACTGTGCTATCTATTGCTCCTGTGCATGGCTGCTTCTTCTCCCCTTCCCATTTCCGTCTCTGTCTAGCTAGTCTCCCTGTCCCACACTTGCCTCTCTGACACTCGATACCCACCTCTACCCAGTGCTACTAACCTAGCTGTCTGGCTGCTGCTGGTACTTCAGTTTTGAACACGGCGGGTATGCTGGATTAATACCCGCTCCGACTTTGCCCTCGTGATGCGCTTCACCCAATCGTGGCTCCCGATTTTGGCATTCCGATTATTGCCATGTTACAAAAGGCATCAGTCCTGTACATTAATTTCACTCCGTGTAAATGCAGGGTATCAGTCCCACACTGTACTTGCACTGTGAGTGAACAAAAGGCATCAGTCCTGTACTTTAATTTCACTCTGTGTAAATGCAGGGTATCAGTCCCACACTGTACTTGCACTGTGGGTGAACAAAAGGCATCAGTCCTGTACTTTAATTTCACTCTATCTAAATACAGAATATCTGTCCCACACTGTACTTGCACTGTAACCAATTTACTGTATCATTCTTGCACTGTGCTTGAATAGTCCTTACCCTTAGAAGAAACTGTATAGAATTAACACATTACCAAAATACAGTGTCATATTTTTAATCAGCATCAGCCTGCTATTTTCCAACACCATAGAACAAAATATCAGCAAGCTTTCAGGACAAGCTGTTAGTGCAGTGAGACAGGTACCTTGTGCATGATATTGTGTCCTGTCAGACATACAGTATGTGGTCAATATATTGCACCCTCAGAGCTGTGTGGCTGGGAGTTGCAATCTGTGTTGGGATGAAGTTTGGGGTTCTGGGGTGAAGTTTGTGGTTGCACATTTTTCTAGGAGCTGTTACATTTGTTAGTAATTAATTCTTAAAGTTTATAGTATATTGGGGGGCCTGCACAGCCCTTGGTGCTGCATACGATTGTCTTATCCAGCAAGTTATTTCATGATCAAGCCAGGTCCCAACCCATTGGCTGCATGTAGCTTTCAAACATTATGACTAGTAATTATGTAATATACCGTGTAATAATGGTAATCCTTTTTTTTTTTTTTATCCCTCCTGATCGCCCCGACATTCCAATCTTTCGGGCTTGCTCATGCCACCCACCCCAACACACTGAGTCTGCCCCTAGAGTGCACCTGGTAGCTCCTACCTTCCTTTCACCTTCCGTGGTGCTCCTGCACCCTGCGGGGTCTGCCCATGGTTCCTGGACTGGGTGGCTAGAACGGCCATCATATAGGACCGCCGAGGGTGGTTTCCATTTTCTGTGCTTCCCATCCATCCCCTGAGTATGCTGGCTCGGGCAAGAACATGCTTATGCACGCCTACCAAGTGCCTAACAGCGTCCTCCCCCTTCCCGACTCCCCATGTAGGAGCCACCAATGCCCTGGGAGTTGGTGCTTCCACCGGCCCTTGTGGATGTCAGGTGCATTAAGCATCCCCGATAACCTACCCCAAAGGTGGAGAGCATCCGTTGGGACGTTCAACCCTCCTTCCCCCTGCCGGCCCCCGACAACCCGAGTCCGTGCTCGAACCCGGGTCACAGGCATGATGCGAGGTGTGGCGTCCAGCGCCTCAACCCTCAGCGCCACCCAGCCGGCTGGTAATCTTTTTTTGTTTCTGCCTTAGCCATGGTTTCCCCAATGATGTAACAATAAGACAGTCACGTATTCTGCTGTAATTGCTTGTATGTGCCGGAACTGTATTGCTTTCTTACTAAAAGTTTCTGTGCTGTGAACTGCAAAATTAATAAATTAAAACTTAAAAAAAAAAGCATACCAGCAAGCTCTGTGCTATATAATGGTGTCTGAAGGGAATGAAAAGATGTTAAGCTCTTTATGATTTAATCAGATGTGTTGTTCAGTTATAAATGTTTGGCTTTGGCAAGGGGATGCTACGTAATAATTCATAAGAATACAGTCAGTATCTCAATACTGGTGATTTTGTTCAACCAAGTTATGTTGTATTTTTAAACTGAAAAAAAAAACACAATTTGCTTTGCTAAACATGGTAGAATTACTTGCACATGTAGTAGGCTGCCAGGGAAACAGACACACTTGTGTTATGGTGGATTCTGTTAGTGTTACACCTGATGTAAAAATAAATTTCTTGTTTGTGCCGCATTATAGCAAACTCACTATAGGTTAAGCCACTTAACACCAGTGGAGTAAAGAAGTTAAACTAAAGCCTGTTTGATTTATGTTATAGTACATCAGCCGTTCCTGCATGTAATATTTCCTGAATTTCTTTTTTTTTTTTGTAGTGAAGAAGAATCTTTGAAATTCTCAATTTCTTGCTCATGCCTATGCTGCCTTGCTTTGAAATTTAGATTAGGTTCTTTGTAGACTGTTTTCTTTCAAGTACCCCCTCCCGTCTTTTGAAATCTCTTGACCATATTCGCAACTGTTATTTTCTTCAGTGAAGCATAAATGATGGTTCCAGTTCTGTGTCAGGTACGTGGAATAGCATGTCCTGAGGGTTTGAAAGAAAAGTGATGTTTGTAACATTGTGCTGTGGCTAACAAGGTCAAAATTTGTCAGGCACATCTGTACTTTCTGCAATATTAATGATCATTGACCAGAGAATTCATCAATAGGTCATAGGTTATCTTGTGGTAACATACACTTTAAGAACTACCATGATTAAGAATGCATGTTAAGTCATAGTTAGCCTGCAGAAAGATGCACATGGGTAGGAACTTTACAGCAGCAGAAGGGGAATGCTGAAACAGTACTTTCAAGCTGAATGCCCTTTATTTTCATTCCTTCAGGTCTTTACAGTGTGATTTGTGTCAGACTTCAGAACATCCCAAGTGTCAGGCACTAGCTGTGCAAATGGAAATTTTCTCGGCACAAATATTATGCTGTAGGAATAAGCATAAATAGTGTATGCCCCATTGTCTGGTCACATGCCTGTTGTAACCAGTATTTACAGATTCTGGGATTCTTTCTGAAAACTCACCAGTGTGCCTCTGCTTGACCACTGTATGAACAGAAGGGATCTCTGCTAGTAGCATTTAGTTCATATATGATTAAAAAGAGGTCAACGAGTTTGGGAACAAATGTGAAATAATATGCACTGTGTGGCATCAATGTTTTAGAGGTCCAAAGGAAATACACTGGGCCCATAAGCCCCACTGTCCTGCCTGAATGTTTAAATGAACCCCAAGAAGCACAAAGCAATGAACAATGTTAGTTTCAGACACCATGAAGTCTTGCTATATTATAACAATAGCAGTCAGCCACTGCAGCTGAACTGCCCCGGAGAGGAAGGAGTTAACTCCAGAAGATCTGGAGTTCTACAGCGCGAGGGCGCTGTGCCCAAAGCTCTATCTGGCAGTTTCAAATGAAACTGTCAGATTCTTTACTCCGCTTCACTGAACAGTCGCTCCGGAGCAGCTCCTTCAGCTCGGTTCATTCTCGGTTCAAGCGAGTATTTTTCGTTCATTTGAACGGCAAAAGTTATTATTTTACCGCATTTCGGTTTTAAAGCTCTATCTGGTAACGTAAGTACTAAAATTTAAGTCTGTGTGGAAAATTAATTATCGGTTCGGTTTTGAACCCGATCGGTTAATTTTCTGCATTTTAAAAGTGTATAGTAGGTTTTAGAGTGCGGTTCCGGTTCTTACTCCGGTTCTAAAAAAGCGGAATTATAACGGTTTTCAAATACCGGTGACAGGACGGAACCGATAAGGGTGTCTTACCTAGCACTGCCATCAAAAGGGCAAGTTTTGGTTAGGCTGGCATTATGTCTGAGAAACCCAAAAAACCGGGCCCACTGGGTTTCAACACTGTGATGTCTGTGGGGACGCCTTTGCCAAGGCTGACCCACACACCACTTGTGTTTGTTGTCTGAGGCTGACCACCTCCTGTCAGACTGCCAGGTGTAAAATTTCCTGCAGCCACCCTGGAGAAGAGATTGGGCGGCTCAGGAGCGAGGCAAAAAGTCCACTGACCGGATGGCTAGCCGGTCCAGTACCCACTGGACCAGAGGGAGTGCCCTCTGACCAGGGCGAGACTTCCTCAGGCAAAGGAAGGCTGGTTCAGAGGAACCAGTCCCAAGTAAAAAGACAAGGAAATCAGTAGGTCTGAGTCCAAAATTGTGTCTCCAACTGCTGTAGAGATAGCTAAAGCCATTCAGATTGTCCAGTCACTGTCTCAGGGATCTGTAGAACCACCAACAGCTGGTAAAAGGTTGGTTTTGTTCAGTCCCAGTGGTTCAGGATTTTGAAGTTGAGGATTTTTATGAACCACAGGAGGAGGAGGAATTTGATCAATATATGTGTGGCTGGGGGTCTGGACATGCCCATTGAACCGGACATCTCTCCAGACAGACCTTTAGAATCTCCTCCTATTCTGTCTGAGTCCCTTCTTTCTTTATTTTTACAAAAGGTTGCAGAAACCCTCCAGCTTCCTTTAGAGGAGGCTGTGGATGAGCAAGAGGAGCCTGATTATGTGGAAATGATGGATATTCCAGAGTCTAGGAGGTTGTCTATTCCTTTGCATAAGTCATTTAGGAAGCAAACAACAAGATTTTAAAATCCTCATTCTGTCCCTCCTGTAGATAAAAAAATGGACAGAAGGTATACTTTGTCAGCTCGGATACAGACTTCCTTACTGAGCAGTGTAGTCATGTAGGTGTGGTACAAGCTGCAGCCTGTGACAAGGCTAATATTCCTCTGGCCTCATCCTCCTGATAAGGTTCCAGGAAGATTGATGCCATGGCGAAGAAAACAGTATATGGCAGCTACTTTGGGACTCAGGCAGGCAAATTATATGGCTTATGTAGCTAGATATCAGAAATCTAGGTGGGACACAGTATTGCAGTTAGCCAAGCAGGCCCATGGCCAGCTGGCTAGTGAGTTGGAACAGGTGGCTGCTGATGGCATTGAAGCCTCTAAAGTTCAATTTCATACTGCTGTTGATGTTAATGATGTTTCTTCTAGGGTCATGGCCACTTCTGTAGCTTCCGTGGGTTGGCATGGCTCAGATGCACTAATCTGTCCCAAGATACCCAGTCAAAGGCTATGGATTTTCCTGTAGTGGAAATTCTCTTTTGAGAACAAACAGAAAACTATATAAAAGATGGATGAATACAGAACTACCTACAAAAGTGCCCAGGCTAAGGAGAAGCATGCCATGCCACAAAGGCATGCTTCCAGAGGTGAGGGCAGGCCCTTTTCCAGGCCTTTTACCAATTTCAAGCCTCCTCTGCTGTCTGCAGAGGGTTTCTTCAGAGGCAGGGGTAGAGCGTGGCACAAGTGACCGTCCCCTCCCTCAGCCTAAGGCTGCTGCTAAGCAGGCATCCTGATGGAGTGTCCAGGGCCGATTCTTCTGTGCCGGTGGGGCAGGTTGGCCTATTTCAGCCGAACTGGCTGTCCCAACTCTGGACAGATGGGTTCTGGAGGTAATAGGCCAGGGTCTGGTTCTCAGCTTCAAACACTTTCCAAAGATGAGAGCCAGGCATTTTCCACCTGCAAATCCTTCAGAAGCCCTTGCTTTGGAAGCAGAGGTTTCTGCTCTGCTGGACTGCAAAGCAGTGGAAAGGGTTCCTCCTTGCCATCAGGGCAAGGGGCTTTATTCAAGATACTTTCTTACCCCAAAAAAGACAGGAGAATGGCGGCCCATTCTAGATTTAAGATACTTGAACAAGCATCTGTTGAAACCAAAGTTCAAAATGTTGACTCTGGCAATGATATTGCCTTCCCTAAGGCCAGGGGACTGGCTAGCTTCCCTGGACCTCAAGGATGCCTATTTCATGTTCTGATCAGGCCTTCTCACGAAGTACCTCAGGTTCGAGACTGCCCTCAGGCCACTACCAGTTCAGGGCAATGCCCTTCGGCCTTACCTCTGCGCCAAGGGTATTCACAAAATGTCTCGCTGTAGTAGTGGCTCACTTAAGAAGGCAAGGGGTTGCTGTGTTTCCCTACCTGGACGACTGGCTCATTGTGGGTCAGTCTCCAGGTCAGGTGAAATCCCACTTGCAAGTCACCCAGCAGCTTCTCACTTCCTGGGATTCCTGCTAAACTTCAAAGTCAGTTCTGGAACCAGTTCAGGTCCTAACTTTCATAGGCGCAGAATTGACCACAAGGTTAGCCAGGGCTTTCTTCCTCGGAAAGGGTGGACAGACTCATCGCCTGGCATCCTCCTCCTTACCTGCGGGTCTCCGACCAGCAAGGCATTTTCTGCAACTCCTCGGCACATGGCTGCTCTCCACAGCTGTCGTGCAGGGAGCAAGATTCCAGATGAGGACATTCAATTCCATTTGAGGGCCTATTGGTCTCAAAGGAAGGACCCTACCAAGTTGGTCCCAGTTACTCAAACTCTGATCCTAGCCCTCCACTGGTGGCAGGTCCAGAGCAATTTAAGACAGGGGTTCCTTCATTCCCATTTCTCCTCCCTCCCTCACCACGGATGCCTCCCTGTTAGGGTGGGGGGCTCACCTGGGCGACCTTGCCACTCAGGGGGTATGGTCTCCTCAGGAGTCTCTGCTCCACATCAATCTTTTGGAACTCAGAGCTGTCTTTTTAGCTCTTCGGGTGTTTTCAGATTCTGTCCAGAACAAAGTGGTTCAAGTCAGGACAGACAATACCACCACAATGTGGTACATCAACAAGCAAGGGGGCACTCGGTCTTCAGCCTTGTGCACCGAAGCAATGAAGTTGTGGTCTCTGGCTTACTCCCTGAACACCTCCCTGATAGCGGTTCATCTCCCAGGGAAGGACAATGTCCTGGCGGACGCCCTCAGCAGAATTTCTCAGGGCCATCACGAATGGGCTCTGAATCCACAAGTGCTGGGGTCTGTCTTTGCCAGATGGGGCACTCCTCAGATAGATCTTTCGCAGCCCCAGACAACCACCAACTTCCTCTTTTCTGTTGCATGCCTCCAGTTCTGGGCTCAGTCCTCTGGAGCCTTTCTGTTGGACTGGAAAGGGAAGTTCCTGTATGCCTTTCCCCTTCCTCTCCTTTTCAGGGTACTAGTAAAAATCAGATCTCAACCTTGCAGAGTGATTCTGATTGCCCCAGATTGGGCCAGACAGCCCTGGTACCCTCTGCTCCTGTCCTTGGCAGTCCACCCTGCCCTGAGCCTGCCCAGAGTCCACGACTTACTGGCCTGTGCACAGGGGAGAGTGTGGTATCCGGACCTCAAATCCCTCCACCTCAAGGCTTGGCTCTTGAGGAGCTAGAATTTGCTGACTTACACCTTTCTCAAGGTGTCATGGATATTTTAAAGGCTTCAAGGAAGCCTTCCACTAGAGCCACTTATAATTCTAAGTGGAAGAGGTTTTCCATCTGGTGCTCTGAGGGCAGATTATCCCAGAATCTGCTGATCTTCCCATTCTACTGGACTATTTGGTCCATCTGAATTCCCTAGGCCTTAGACCAGCTACCCTGAAGGTTCATCTGGCAGCTGTCTCTGCTTTTGTGTCAGCAGGAAGCCTGCCCTTTCTTCTCACCGGTGTTCTCCAAGTTTTAAAGGGTTACTTCATACTAACCCTCTCTGGGAACCAGCTCCCGCCTGGGACCTGAATATTTGCATTGCTCAGTTAATGCAACCCCCTTGAGCTCTGTCTTCTGCAGAGCTCAAGTATTTAACTGAAAACTGCTTTCCTAGTAGCTATCACCTCTGCCAGATGCATAAGTGAGCTACAGGCCCTGTCAGTGGAAGAAGATTTTATCTCTTTCCACAGAGATAAGGTAGTCCTTAGGACTAATAGAAAGTTTTGCCTAAGGTGGTTTCTGATTTCCACCTGAATCAATCTATCTCTCTCCAGTATTTTCACTGGCGTTCTTCCTCAGGTGAGAGAGAGACTGCACAGCTTGGATGTCAAAAGAGCCTTGAGCTACTATTTAGAGCGCACCAGAGGTCATAGTCTCGAATCCTCCAACTCTTTCTTACCTATGGCGAGGTTGGCAAAGGGAAACCCGCCACTAAGAGAACAATTGCAAGGTGGATTGTTTCTTGTATCCAATTCTGTTATCAGAAACTGGGTGATACCCCCTCAGGATTGAGGGCCCCTCCACCAGAGGTACAGCTCGTCTCTAGCTGCTGAGAGACATCCCATTCTGGAAATTTGTCAAGCTGCTACCTGGAAGACAGTTCACACCTTTACCACATTATTCCTGGATGTCCAGTCCAGGAGAGATGCTCGGTTTGGCAACAGCTGTGCTTCAGAGCCTATTTCTAAGTAGGTTCTGACCCTTCTCCATGGAGGTACTGCTGTGTAATCTGCTATTGTTATAATATAGCAAGACTTCATGGTGTTTGAAGAAAAATTACTCACCTTAGTAATTGCTTTTCTTCTCATGGAGTCTTGTATATTTCACCCCTCCTCCTACCCCTCTCAGAACTTCTACTTGGGTAGGGGTGGCAAATTAGTGCAAGCACTGTGTCATACCATTGTAGTTTTTCCTTACCTCTTTTCCTTTGGGTTAGGGATCTAGATTGTTTCATTTAGGTTATTTATATTGCCCCTTCCTGGACTTGAGTCTTTGGGGAAGGGGGTTCATATGTGCTTGTCAAGGGTGGTAAACGAACCATAATACCATCAATTTTTGTTATTATGGCTCTGAGTGTTTCTTTGTTCTTTATATTGTTGTTGTTACTACTAGTAGGTAGCCATGGGCTAGTGTAGTTTTTTCCCCACAGACTTTCCGTCCTTTGATGTTAGCTTCGTAAAGATCTGACAGTTTCATTTGAAACTGCCAGATAGAGCTTTGGGCACAGCACCCTCGAGCTGTAGAACTCCAGATCTTCTGGAGTTAGCTCCTTCCTCTCCGGGGCAGTTCAGCTGCAGTGGCTGACTGCTATTGTTATAATATAGCAAGACTCCATGAGAAGAAAAGCAATTACTAAGGTGAGTAATTTTTTCTTCTCTTGCATCCATATTCACCAGTCTGGGAAAATGTATAACTCTGTGTTGCCGCACCAGTGTCCTAGTTAAAACTCCCAAGATTTTGATTCCGTAGCGTAAATGTCTCTTATAAAGAGAGCCATTTTGCTGTGTATCGAGGTCTGCACCCAACCATACCATCACTTGTGGTTCTGCAACTCGAGAGGGTTCAATCGTTCACAGACCTCTCATGAAGATAGAAATTATATTACACGACCGCCCATGCCATATCCAGTTTATACAGCAAGTAATAACTGTTTTTACTGGGCTTTTCAGCGAGGGATGGACGCTAAAACTGCCTGTTTTGTTATTTTGTTTAAAATGCTTGGTTTACTTAATCATGTTGTGCCCCTTCACTCAAACATGAGCCACTCTGTGTCTGTGGATCATAACTTAGCTACCGTGTTGCTGGGGTGGTAGCTAGGCAGCACTTAAAATTCTGTTTAGCCATGTATCATGGGAAAATGTTTCTCATTGGTCGATTATTCTTTTGGGTGTATGCATACCCTGGCTCGCCTTGCGATCTGCCACGTAGCACTGTAAATTGAATTTACCATCTAGTCAGGATTTATTTAAAGTATTTCACAACTGTTAAAGTAATTGCCGTTGTTCATGTAGCATGCGGGAGCTGTGGCAAGAGAGTGAAAGTGATTTAGTTATTTTTTACACTATCGACTGCAGCCACAGAAGGGGTTTAACACGACTCCGTTGCAGAGGGTCACGCTTCTGTTAATAATGGCACAAATTTCAAACTTCTCCTCTTGCCGAATATGGTGATCCTGGGTGAAAGTAGTTCTGGTTCTCTAGGGCACTGGAATAAGCCATTATGATGAGCTGGACTGTGGATCTAGCACCTGTGATGAACCCGATTCATAAGATAACATGATGTCTTATGAATCGGGTTCACCACTGGCCTGGATATCATTTTGATGTACAGTGTTTATTGACAACACTTGTATAAGAATACCTAACATTCCAGGGTGGAAACTAATCCACATAAATTGAGTAGCAGTATGCTGTGTGGTACACTGCTAATCAGCTCTGAAAATGCAGAGCAGTTGTCAAAAAAATGAAGAGCACAACTAAAAATGCAGAAAATATATACTTTTTAAGTATCTTTTGTGCTGAGAACATCTGTAAAAAAAAAAAAAAAAAAAAACAGCAGTCACCTGTAATGAAATTTTAAACACAGTATTTACCCGAATTAGCGTATAATCTTCTGTTATATACCAGCTGTTTTCAACTGTGCATTCATGGATATTAGGGTTGAAATTTCACTCAACTTGTCGTTTTCTAGTTGTGTTTTGGGCTCGTGCATTTTAAAGTTTATTACTGTTGTTCAGAATACAACTGAAGTGCTTTTGTCAAGTGATGTTGCCTTTTTCACCATCCAAGAATAAACTCAGGTTGCCCCTGTAAAAAAGCTTTCAGCTTAGTGTGCTATACCTGGTTAAACAACTAAATAAAAAATCTTCCAATTTCTAACTTCATTTGTTGTCTACATAGTATATCTTTTGCAAGTCAGACACCTTTATAACGTTCTTGCCCCATCTCTTTTTTTATTTTAGAGTGCCAGGAATTACAGTTGCTACAGACATCATCTGTGGGTTTCCAGGAGAGACGGATGAGGATTTTCAAGAAACCATGAAACTCGTTAAAGAGTACAGATTTCCAAGCCTCTTCATTAATCAGTTTTACCCTCGGCCAGGGACACCGGCTGCCAAGATGGAACAAGTTCCAGCCCATTTGGTAAGACAACTTTTCCTAGCCTATTGAACTTGACATGCCGCTCATTTCTAATAATTGTCTAATAATTTTTTCAGGCTTCTTTAAAAGAGAACAAACGTGATCTACAAAGTAATATGAGTCTCAGTGGTAGCATTTCAAGTGCAATAGTGAGCTTGCTTGCTCATTTACTGCTAAAGGCAGCATCGTGTTTTACAGTGATATACTGCTGTAACACTGCAAAAAATATTAGTTTTGATGACAGCAATATACCCCGCTCATTTTTTTTTTTTTTTTAAACCTCCACCTACTTTCCTTTATTAATGGGTTTTTGTTCCTATTTCATGGCACTGACTGGAATCCTGTGGTGTGAGCGTTAGGTCAGTGTTTCCCACTGTATTCGTTTTCTCTTTCTTCAGCAGGAATTACTCTGTGAGAAGTGGATTCCTTGACTTTCCTGGTATCCTGAATGTTCCATATTGTTTCGATTCCCATTGTGTAAGGCGGTTCTGAAGTTAGAACATTAGTCCCACACAGGGACTGGACACATACTATAAATGCTGGTACTCAAGTGCAGTACTAGGGTATTCTGTACTGCACAGGATGTACCGCCCTTTTGATGAAAATGATAAACTGAGGTCCCTCTGCTTATCTCTGATGCTATCCTGGTGGGTGTTGAGGTGGAAGTAAAATAACCCAAGGCACTTTTCGCAAGAGTAGGTATTTTTTTTCCTTCGTGTCCTGGTCAACATTCCTCTACTCATAAAACCTGTTTATGTAATTTTCCAAGAGTGCTAATAGCGTGTGAGTGCTAATAAGCAAAATCGCTGCCACAACACGTTTACAGTCACATCACTACTAGTCCATTACTGCTTGTACAATTCTTTTGGACACGGTGTATTTGATAAGCGAAATATAAATGCTGATTCTTCTACTTAGTAGTTGACTGAACCAGTTAGTGCAGACTCTGAGGTAGTGGGGTTTAGTGGTTAGAGCCCAGCTACGTCAGCTGGTAGATACTGGGATCTCCGGCTTAAATCCACAAGAGCTGCTTACTCACTGTACAGCCCTGAGCAAGTCACTTGAGCTGCCTGTGCTTCAGTCTGCTGTCTCAAAGAGATATTTCCTTCAGCTGTTGTCCTGTCTGTAACCTCCCCTTCTTCAGTAAAGCCCTTGAAAACTGTGGCTCGTATGTTGGAGCATGCACACTCACGCACTAACGTTATTGCATGTCTGTGTTTCCTGGGGGAACCAACGAGAAAAGCCCTCAGGAGCAGAAGCAGTGTGAAGGTCCCTCCTTCCTTCTGAATGACACATCGGCGCAAGTGTCTGCTGGGATTTATGGTAGACCTTGGTCTCTCCCTTCTAGGAGCCCATCATAGGGGGTAAACTGTGGGCTTCCCAGTCAGGGCAGCTGGAGGAGGACGACCAGGTTGGGGGATCAAAGGGGACTGATATGGGGTATGTCCCTGTCTTAGCCTGGGTGAACCAACTGAAGTAAACAAAAAAAAAAAAGAAGAAAGAATAAGCTGTTACTTGAAAGATCGGTTTTTCTGAGTAGGACACACAGTCCTACAGTAACAACTAAAAAAAAAAACCCTGCAGATACAGAAAAGTACGTGAATGAGCAGATGAAAATATCAAAACTCCTAAGCTAAGCAACAAGAGGTTTGATGTATCATATATATAATGGAAAATAGGAACACGTGTGGATTAAATATGGACAGATATGTAACTCTCTTCTTCTTGCAGGTCTCATCTATAGATTGCCACTCTCCCACCTACCTTTTTGACAGAGCTTTTCTCTAATCTCCCCGAGCTTTAATCATAGCAGGCACGTCAGGCTTACTGTGTGACCTTGAGCAAATCAGTTGACCTTCCTGTAAATGTTAGCTTTAGACATCAAAAAAATAATTGCCCATTTGACTAAACCCCATATTTTTGTTTGTCATTTAATTTTATGTATTTACTTATATGTAATCATTGACCAGGAAAGGCACACTAAGCTGTGTCAGCTGGTTTCCAGGTGCCCTGGGGAGTGGGTTGCATGGACCGATTTGTACTGATGTAGGAATGTTGGCCAAGACACTGGGGAAACCCCCCCCTACTCTTTATCGATAAGTGCCATGGAATCTTTTACTTCCATCTGGATAGTGACGGAGATGGGCAGAAGAGACCTTGGTTTAACTTCTTATTCAAAGAATGGCACATCAGTTGTGCAGCCCCCCATCGCCCAGCACTACAGTGTCAGTAATGGTTACTACCCCAAGTGCCTGTTGTGAGTTTAGAACCCACGACCTTCTGATCTTCCAGCCCCAGAGGTATGCATCCTACCTACTGAGCCACTAGCACTGCTAATTTAACCGTATTATCATTTGTTTTTTAATTGATGCCTGCTATCTTGGCATAAAAACACTAGCCAACTGTGGCTAATTAAAAAACATTTTATAGCCAAATTGCTGAAAAAATGCCAAAGGCTCAGTGGCTAATACGTCAAGCCAACACTGATTGCTGTTCTTCAGTTCTCTCTTGGCTTTACAACTGGGGTAACAGCAGGGTCTCACAGAAAAGAAGATGCATCTCCGTCTGGCTGTCCTTGGTAAATGAACTGCAAGCAATGCATTTCTGGAAGTAAAATAAAGTGCCTCATTCACAGCTGTAGAACAGTTTGAAATATCATTCTCTGCTTAATTAAAGAAAGGTTTATGCCAACCTGAAATCACCGAGGAAAAAACATGAACAGCCAGAACAAAAGCTAGGGTTGCACAGATGACTGAGTAAGGTAGGCAACAGATAGATCAAATACATACAAAGAGCAGGCCGTTTTACAGAGGAACTTCTAGTTTAGGGTATGGAGCAGGCTTTGAAGAAGGATATACTAGGTAAACCTTAAATATCATTTTTAGCCTATTAGTTTATTTAGTAAAGCCATCAAACTTTATTGAACATCTATAATATACCCAAGATATCTAATAGGAATACAATATTTCGTGACAGAAGCAAGTATCCCTGAAGGCTTACACCAGAGTCTGACCAAATAGTGATATAAGCCACAGTGGGGGGAATTCATATCAGAGCATTGAAGTGTGCCAGAGAATGCCAGAGCAGCTGCCTTCTGTTACTTAAATCTCTCGACATGAGGGGGAAATCAGCCATAAATCAACGGAAGCACTTGAGAGTTTCAAGTTCCAAGAGACTGTGTAGGTATATCGTGAGAAGATGGAAGTTACTTCTGTGCTCTTACAGACTCTGGATGTGTCTGGGCCTGAGCTGGAGTCGGCCCATATTCAAAGATGGGTGGACATATTTAAGGATGAACCCTATTGTCAGGATATATTTTGTTTGGTTCCATTTATTCTTCTTATCCCAGTCTTACAGAATTTGAAGTCTTCTTTACATAAAAACACTGCTGCAGGAGCCGGCTCGGTGCTACAGCCTTAAAGCCAACACCTGCCACACCAGCGACCCAGCTTTAGGCACGAATTCGGGTCACATGTGGACCAGCTGGGGGAGAGAGGAGTGGGCATCCCATGGACTGCTCTCCTCTCTCAGACAGGGAGGATCCGATGCACTGCTGCTTTCCTGTCACCTCACAAAAAGTCTGCTGGTAGTACAGCAGGCGTGTCTAGGCAGCAGAGGGCCTGTTTTCTGACGCTGATATGCTCGTGTATGCCTCCACACCCATGAGTGGTGTGTCATTGCATACTCTGCAACCCTAAGGGATAAACATTTGTTGAAACCCTTGACTGTGCGTTAGTAGTAGTAAAAAGTTTTATTTTTATACAGGAAGAGAAACATGTCATTTGGATATAATCAGTCCAGTTTGCAAGACAGTCCTAAGTGTAGAAGTAACTTCCTGTGCATTATGACGCTCTGGTCCATTGCAAGGCCCACTCAGCCAGTCAGACTCCTCCTCCTCCACCTCCTCCAGGGCTCTCTGGATTGTACTTCAGAGGGGCCTGACTAACCCCCGATGGCCCTGCCACAGGGGTAATCCACGGGGACTTTGCTAGTGGAGAAGTACATATTGAAGAAGGTGGGTGATGGGGCTGGGTAGACTGGAGCAGAAGTGGAACGGTCAAACATGGAGGATAAAAACATTGATTCAAATTTAAAAAAAAACAAACTGTTGTAGACTTGACAGGTTCTTTTTTTTATGAAAGCAGATATCTAAATCAGTTATAACTTACTTACCAAGGGTAACCCATTTGAGAATCATCATCTTGTGTTTTCACTGAGGTCCAGCTCCTACTTTGAATTAATCGCTCAGAGGGACTGAAGCCCAGGGATGTCAAATGACATGCTTAGGGTCACACAGCGAGTCCGTGGAAGTGAGGGATTTAAATCCGAGTCTCAAGGTTGATAGTTCTGTATTCTAACCAGTAGATTACCCTACCTAAAATCTAGGGTTGACCAGATCAATTTATCAACACAGAAACATAGAACATGATGACAGAAAAAGGCCCACTGGCCTATCCAGTCTGCCCAGCACCACCTAATACACCTGCAATGGCCCTGATAATCATATTCCTTCCTCAACCTCTCCCCCTTTACACCTCCTCCTGCCCATATCAGGCCCTTGTACCTGTCCTACCCATGGTTGAATCTACTCACTGCTGTGGCACAGACCACCTCCTCCCCCAAACCATTCTACTTTTCCACCACTCATTTTGTGCAAAAGTACTTGCAAACATCCCTCCTGAACCTTCCCCCAGCCAGCTTTAGTGATTAATCTTGATTATACAATGGAAAGAAAGAATGCTGGGCTATGATTGATCAGTCTGGGACTGGACCCGTGATGTTATCCAAGCATAACATCATGGATCTAGTCCCAGCACACATATGACCGAATGATGAAAGAAAAATCACTGCCCACTGGATGCTGCCACCAGCCACTTTCATACACCAGCACGAAAAGCCGTCTTTCCGATCACTTTCACAGCACTCCCCTGCAGTGCTACCAATGCCTGCTCCCTGAATACTAACTATGGTCACTGACTTTTTCTTTTGTAAAGTGAAAAAAATATTGTTAGTAAAACTGAAAGCCAACAGATCGGCTTCAAAATCCACTTTGTCTGTCTCTTCACATACTCCACCCTCGAAACCGAGAACGTGTACACACTGCACTCACCGATTACTGGATTCAGGCATTTTTTTGTAGAGATCTTCTCCCAGTGCAAACTCCACTGTACTGGGAGAACCAAATACAACCATGTAAACAGATTGGGGGGGGGGGGTGGATGGACGACCGCAAACCCAAGTTGCCTCACAGAACATTTCCCACTGTATGCATGAAAAGAGGTGCATCTTACCTGATTTTCCCAATCCACTAAGTTCTCCGATAGAACCTGTGCTGGGAAGAGCCACAGCTGTGGTTGGTGGTCTCCAACACCTGCTGTATGGAGAGCGACACTGAGGAGGAGGGAATTAGTGAGCAAGTCACATTCTAAGCAGCATCACCATAAAGAGCGAGAGATGAGAGAAACTGAGAGCGATAAAAAGAAAAAAATTAAAAGGTAAAAAAAATGCTGTTCTCAGTACAGGAAACAAATGTCACAAAACAACAACAGACAGACAGAAACAGTGCTGTGGAGAGTCGGGACTGCAGAGTCACAGATACAAAACTGCAGCTCCACCTACTGGTCAAAACATGAAATAAGCACTGTTTTATTAAACAGTAGACCTACTCCTTTAAAAAAACAAAAAAAAAATTACTTTCAAATGTATTTCTTTTTCTCTTTTTCTTCTTTTTGAGTCACGAGCCATTGTATAGTAGGAATAAGGCATTCCAAGGTGTGTGTTGTGCTGGGATAATGTCACTTCTCAGGTATTGGATGCACTCAGCATGCGACCTTATGCACAACCACCTGAGACATGATGATGATACCCCAGCCCGACACACATCCTGTCATGCATTATTCCTTTATTGCAGCACACTTCAGGGATGCTCGTGGTTGGCCGCCCATTGGCCAAACATCATTTTAAACTTTAAAAAACATTATTATAAATTAAAATAAAGTTAATAGTACCAGAAACAGCTCTTCCTTCTCCCATTTGCCGCTGACATCATGTCAGTGCATGACCAGTATAAATTTGCACTATTCAGTTGCTTGAGAGACGGAAACAGAAATGGATTCAATTTAAAACAAAAAAACACGTCAGAAAGTCTCCCCATCAAGCACCATCTGTCAGAACGTGGAAGCCAATAGCAGAGATGGGCAGAGGGTAGACTGCAAACACACAGCACAAGAAGAAAGCTTTGGGGACTCAGCAGGCAAGATTAGTCTGGCAACAGGTCCACCTTGTGGTGGAAGAAATATGCCAGACTTTTTAATTTTTAAACCTACATCTGCACCCATAAAAAAATCAAATGTAAAATGGATGTGTTTTTTCTTTTTTTTTTTTTTTAAATTAGCAACAAGCCATTGTATAATAGCAATAAGGCACTCCAGGGTGTGTGTTATACAAGCAATAACAGACGACGTGTGGTTTATCGCCTGATAAGAGCACATCCAGGGGTGTACTAAGGCATGAGGCGCTTGCACTGAGTGCCTTATGCCACTGGGTGTGCTCTTATTAGGCAATAAACCACACCTCAGAGTGTGTTATGGCACTTATAAAATGGGCATCAAAGCAATTATTTAATGGGTAAAAGAAAAAGAAGAGGAAGTAGTAAAAAATATAACAAAAGGAGGTTTCAGTACCTGAAACGGTAAAAAAATTGTCTACTAAGTGTGTTTCTGTTTGTGAGTCTCCCACTCCCGCACCATAGGTAGAATGAGAAATAAATAGTTGCTGAATGACATATTTATTTTTTTAAATGTCCAGAGAGAAGTCGGCAGTGATATCTGGTTAGATTGTGTTAATTTCCGGTAGCCCTTCCAGCTCGCCCCGCTCTGGTCAAGATTTCATTTATTTTTGCGAATGTGATGGTGTCTTGGGTTGCGTTTTGTGCTGCTTTGCTTTGCTGTTTATTTATTTATTTTTTATTTAGAGAATAAATACTTTACTTTGTGGCCGCAGGATGGAGGCCAGCATTACAGAGTTACTTCTGGTTTCTCCAGAGAACTGTGGAGATTGCGGTCGGTACTATGATGATCCGAGTTCTCGGATGTCATTTTGTACTGCCACTGGATTTTGAATTTGTTGTGCAGTACAAAATGTGGAGCCAGGACATTTAAGGCACATTGTCGGACATCGGAGGTTGTGGTGCTGTTTATCGAGAAGGTGTACCATTGCAGAGCTGAGAGTGAGAGCATTGGTTGTTAGGGAGAGATGAGACGGGCAGAGAAAAAAAATATTCCAGGTACTTTGTTAAATATTTTTTAATTTTTTTTTTTTTTGTATACTAAAGGTTGCTTGGCGGGGGGCGGGGACGGGAGACTGGGAGCTCAATGACAAAGACGTCATGTTGTAAGCTGTGCCAGTCTGTGTTTCTGTTTTTGACTGGCACAGCTCAGTGATTCCGTGATGTTGTGGGGCTCAGGAGTGGAGGGTAGTGCCAGTTGGCAACTATATAATCTGATAAGGACACGGCTCAAATGATGTAGTAGACAATCAGAATGCTTGATTTCTTTAGCCCATTTTATAATGTGTAATAATGTCACACCTGGGGTGGTGGAAGCACTCAGCTTCTTCTCGTGCTTCAACCCACCCCAGGAATGACGTTATTACACAATAACACACACCCTGGAGTGCCTTATTGCTTAATTAAGCAATGGTAGTCTATTTCAGAATTTTATTTTTACATAGCATTTTCTGGATTATAAAAGAACTGAAATGACAAAGTCTAGGAATGTATGATATGTTTATATTGTGTCCATCAGAAACCTTTTGTATGTTTCCAAGAAAAGAGAATACTTCCTGAAAACATGTAATTATCATTTTTAAGAAGTTGATTCATGTACCATTCTGTATCAGCTCTATTTTTAATGTTCTGTGTGTCATTTTGGGGGGTAGGGGGACAGACTAATGGATCACTGGGCCATCTGAAGAATCGTGAGAGTCGAGATGCTAGGGGTTAGAGCTGGAGTAGCAGAGAAACGCTGGGATACCAAGCAACTGTATGCTTTTGCCTGGAATAAAAACTGCTTTGCTTTAAGACTACAGCGTATTGGGATCCGTGTGAGTGCCACTAGTGACTGACTGGTTTTAGTTATTTCTAATTTTAGCGGCCTCCTTATGGATCCAAGCTGCATGGACTCTACTGGAGTACCTCTAGGGAAGCCAGGACCAATTCCCCCTTGTGGAAAATCTGACTTCCATACCCTGGCTGGACAGGTCTGCGTTTCTCCCCAAGTGCCTGTTCCTCCACATCAGGAGCCAGATTCTCAACTGGAACCTCATCAAGAGCCTCACTTAGCAGAATTAAAATCCTGTTGAGTGGAGGAAACCATGGCAGAGACTGATTTTGTTTGATAAAAACAAAATAAGGCCATCAGCATAAAGAATTGTTTCACAAATTGAGCATTGAGAAGGTAATTTGTTGACAAATGAAAAACAAGGGGCCCAAAATGGACCCCTGCGGAACCCCACAACTAATAAGAGACTTCTGAGATTCTGTTGAGTCAATATAGACCACATGAGACCTCTCAGATGCATAATCCGTGACCCAGGCCACTGAGGATTCTGAAGAACCCAGCTGTTGCAGCTTAACACATGCCAAGTCATGCTCAGTAAGATCAAATGCCCTGGTCTGAGACCCACAAACACCGCTCCAGTCATTAGTCCACTTCCAAACCCTCGCTGGACGTTGTCTGTGAATCTGACCAAGGTCATCTCTTATACACTTCCGTGTATAACGGAGTTTGATTATGCACCTTTTGCAAAAATGTTAAAATCACTCTCATGCTAGTGCTACTGGCTCCTTGCACTGTCAACTTGATCATGCTAGCCTCACTGAAACCGCTAAGTGGAACTCTAACTTGCATGCGGCTAAAGAAAGACACATTTCTCACAGAAATGAAGAATAACCAGCGGTCTACTAACATCTGTCTATCCACCTAAAAAATGACACATTCATCACCATTTCAGCAATCTAGTGACCTAGAAAGACAAAAATTCATAGAGCAGCAAGAAAACAGAAACGCTCTAAGAAAACCCGAGGCCAACATTAGGCAATTGAACAAGTACCAGTCTGACAAAAAAAAAAAAAATCAAAGGAACCAGTTATAAAAAATAAATAATGGGGAAGTGTGTGTCAGCTCGGATTTTATTCACACCCTCAGTGTGCAATACCCTGATAAACCCCGTGGGGTTTATGAGATATCGCATACCTCGAGTATGCATAAAAGTCTCGTTACACACACTTTCCCATTTTATTTAATGCACACTCCTAGGGCCAAGTGTCCTTATGCCCTTGGGAAGTGCATTAAAATATTTTATAAAATAGGTTGGGAGCCTTCTGTGTTCTGATTGGCTAAGAGGTGCTTTTGGCTGTGTCCTTATTAGGGCATAATGTGCCAAATGGTACTTCTTGAGCCAACCAGGATGCAGCGCAGGCAAAGATCCATGTCTGCCACAAAGTTTTTTCCTTTTTTTTTTTAAACTGAATATACTTTATTATAAATTAAAGGTGAAACCGTACATCAGGTACTTGACAGCACAAAGTGACATAGCAGGGTGAGAACAATAAATTATCCCACAATATCCGATAGTAACAATGAGACTTAGAACAGACATTTAGTATTGGGGATAAATAGTACAACCAAAGCAAGAAAAAAAATGATGTACATCTGAATTTAGATTCATTTAAAAGGAACAAATCAGGAAAGCTAATCGCTAAGTTATCTACCATAATAAAAAAAACAATAAAAAAATAAACAGGGGCCTTCATTTTTTTTTTAAACTCTGTTTCTGCACTAGTGCACTGAGGCATCTCTCAGTGGTGCCTACACGATGTCCCTGCTGCTTTCCACCGTGATCCTCTCCTCAGCCATTCCTCCCATCAGAGAGACTCCCCAGCCCACTGGATCACCCCCCTTGGAGAGGGCCCACCGCTACACCTTTGGCAGTGTCTTTCTGAAATTAGAAGGTCCATTTCTCTTAGGGAGCGGCCATGGATCGCCAAGGTAGAGATCTGGTATTGGGGATGTGAGGGATGCCACCGAGGCCCACGTCGCCTCCTCAGTACGCCGGGGATTTTCTGGCTTAGTCCTTCCCCAGACGAGGGACATGCAGTGCCACCCTGCCTGTTACGTGAGTGCTTCCGCTCATGCCCAGAAGGCAGCCGCCCTATGTCCTCCCCTTGCTTTGGTTCTGATGGCAGTAGTACACCCAGTCTCCACCGGGTGTCGCTAACTGTGTGGAACACGTCACCCCTCCCTCCCAGGAGAGGAGAGCAGTTCTCCAGATGCTCAATCCTCTCCTCTCCTCTCCTCCCGACCCCCGGCAACCTGGGCTCGTTCCCGAATCCGGGTCGCTGGTGTGGCGCGAGGTGTGGCATCCAGCACCTCAACCGTCATCACCACTGGGCCGGCCATATTTCTACGCTATTTGGAGAAGGACATCTAACTTTGCCCATCGCTTCTTATAGCTAGAGATATTATGTCTTAAACAACCACTGATGCCTCAAAGAAAATTAAAAAAAACTAAATAACTAGGTACAATTCTGCTTGCATTCCATATATATTCTATATATTTCTCCTCCCCATTATTTATTATTGAGGGAAATTTGCATGAATACATGATCTTTAGCCCTTAGATTTCATCTGCCTCTATAGCTTACTCCGTACTTCATGTTATAATTCTCTGTTGTGACATCACAATCTGCTGCCATGGGAGTAACTGTGATGTCACAAGCAGTCCATTATGACCTCAAGTAGGGAGAAAACAACAGGAATAGATGAACTCTTCTGGAGCAAACATCCTGTTTTCATGCAAATGACCTCAGTAATAAATAATGGGGAGGAGAAATACAGAAATAATTTGAAATACTGTACATGCTTGACTGTGTCTAAATATTAAGTTTGGTTAAAGTTCTCCTGAAGATGTCAGCTGCTCTTTAAGCTAGCTAAGGATTTTTCCATCTTGGAATAGTCAGACGTTCTGCATACCATTCCTTGTAGGATGAAGGCTGACCCATCCATCCATCCATCCATCATCTTAAACAACTAGCTTTGTGACTGGAGCAATGAGGGCTATATGGTACTTCTGTGGACCAATCAGTTGATCATTACCAATTCCCAAAAGACACAGTTCAGGTATAAAGCTATCTTGAAGTCCCAAAAGGGGATCCAAATGAGACTTGATGCACATCTAGAATCTCTGAATGGTGGAGCAGTCCCATAAAAGATGTTTAAGAGTGTACTCTTGGCTATTACATTTCCCACAAAGTTTTTTTCCATTCTGGCTGAAGCTGTTAATGCTGGTAACAGGGCAACCCACCCACCATCCCCTGCCCACCCACATGAACGCATGCTGCAGTCCTGGCTATTTCCTACAGCTGTGTTGTTGGCCATCATGAAAAGTTACATCGAGTGGCATGTTTGTTGAAAACAGAGCAATCACTGCAGCTGAGTTTGGGAAAGTGCTTGAAGGAAAAAGCACTTACTATAGCAGTCTTCAAGGGACCCACTCGCTGTAACAGAAACTGGGTGGACAGTCTGTAACTCCTGAGAAACATAGAGAAAGTAAGAAATGTGATAGGAAAAAGCAAAATAATCATATTGTAGAGGAGTTTTGTGTCCGTGGGGGGGAAGGGCAGGGGGGCAGACACACTTGCTCCCGTTGAACATGGCAGTGAAACTGAAAGGCAGCATCAGAAAACCTGAGCACCAAAGAAAGGCAAAGTAAGAAATACTGCAAAGAAATATTAATAAAAAAAAAAAAAAAAAAATAGAAAGCATATTGTGGAGGGTTTTGAGTGTGTCTGTGTGTTGGGGTGTGTGAAAAGATAGACAGCAACTCCTTTAGTGACTTTTGATGAAACATCTCCATTCCAAGACAAGGACTACTTTTGGTTGTTTTTTTCTTACAATATGACAATATTTTTGAGTCTTTTTGTACACTTTTTATGTATTTTTTAATTAACTTGTTTACTGGGGGGGGGGGAACAGACCCATTTTATAAGTGGAATAAGACACTCCGAGGTGTGGTTTATGGCCTGGTAAGAGCACTTACCAGGTGATGAAGGCACTCTGCCCAAGCACCTCATGCATCATTACGCACCTAGGGCGTGTTCTTATCAGGCCATAAACCACACCTCGTCGTGTCTTATTTTTATTACATAATGCACACCCTAGAGTGGCTTATCACACTTATGAAATTTGCTCATTTATACTACAATTGTAATAAAAAGTAAAAAAAAATGCTGTGTATTGTTTGTTTATTTTAAAATGTATAATTGTACTGGTTTTAAATGTAAAAAAAAAAAAATGCTAATTTTCATTAAATAGTGCCACTGTTGGTATTTTTAGCCAGCAGGTGGCACTGTTCACACAGTGAGTAGTGAGTGACTTCCTGAACACCATGCGGTGCAAGACCTTCTGCTTCTGCCTTGATCTTTTTTCTTTTGACCTCAGGAACTCCCTAGATCAGTTTCTGGTTCCCTGCTTAGTCTACCCCCATGGTGGCTTGGTTTACTGGCTCCAGAGCTGCACTGCAAGTTTCACTGCCAGCCCTACAAACTGAATAGCTGGGGCTGGGGAGCACAGGAGCAGCTGTTTTCGGTTGCGGCAGGGACCACATTACGAGTTGTTCTCCCAACCCCTGTAAACTGTACAAATGGGGTTGTGGAGCACAGGAGCAGCCACTGTTACTCACAGCAGGAGTCGCATGTACAGTCGTTCCCTCCCCAACCAGAAGGAGCACCAGGAAGTTGCTCTCCCGGACCCAGAAACTCTACAGATGGGGCCAGGGATCTGAGGCGCAATGTTTTAACTCGTGGCCAAAGCCGCATGAAGAATCAGACTGTCGTGCTTCTCCCTGCCCCATAGATTTCCATATCATGGAATGAAGTCCTGTGGCTCTCTCCATCCTGCCCCACTCAGTACAGGTAGCAGGACAGAAGAGGTCAGGAAGAGCACATTTTCAGAAAAAATGTAAGTTTGAGTTTATTTTCTGAAGTTAAGAGGAGTTGATGTTTTCTTTCTGTGCATCCTGAAGTGGGCTGTAGGTGGTGAGGTTGCGGTGAAACAGCTAGTGTAGTCAGTGTTTTTTTTGTCAAGAGGCCACACAGTTTGCTTTAAGCAGTTGAGAGGTAAATTGCTTTATTTAAGTTGTGCGACATGTTTTGCCTGTGCTCTAAATCTGGCAGTGCAGTTTGTTTAAAAAAAAACTGTGAGCAGTTAACGTTAAAAAATATTTAAATAACATTGTAGTAAAGTGTATGATTTTCAAGATGGTGGCTACTGGATTTTACTTTCCCTTTGGAGTGCAGTGATACGTTTATGTAAGTAGGTTTTTTGGGGAGGAAAGCAAGATTCAGCAGCTGACTGTGCATTTAGAGATTTAATGTACAGTCAGATGATGTCTCTTGGCTAATGACATTTCTAGATTTTTTTCTTGCCATTTCATAAGCAGAGATAAAACAGTCATGATATGGACTGTTGTGTCATTGTGTGAAGACTGTAGCCCTTTCTGTTTTTCAGGATTTGGTTATATACTTTCATATACTACTTTATATGTAAGTAATTATTTATTTATTTATTTTTATTTTACTTTCTTTATCCTGGCGGGTCCACTTGTTGGCGAAAAGCCCTGGTCACAGCCCGTGGGACTTCCACTGCCATCTACTACCGCTTGTCCCCAGTCACCTCTGGCTTACCCCTGGAGGGCGGGGTGCGGCATCGGTCCCCTCTTCTGCGCCGCGGAACAAGTATCTAGTCGGGGATGTGGCGATGGCAGCTAATCGAAGCCCCAGGGAGGGCTTCACTTAGACAATGGACCCGCCCACCTACTCCTTTTTTTCCTGTTTTTTTTTTTTGAGGCGGGGACGTGCAGTGACGCCAGCGTCCACCCTGCCTCCCTGTTGATGAGTGCCGGTAGTGAGAGTGACTCCCACCCTCCCCCCAGAGAAGGAGAACTGTCCATGGGATGTTCTGTCCTTCTTCCCCCAGCCGGCCCTCCGACGACCCGGGTCCATTCCCGAACCTGGGTTGCCGGCGCCGCATGTGGAAATCCAACTGCTGCGCCGGTGGGCCGATTATGTAAGAAATTAAACAGGACAGGGTGTGGGTAGTAGTGTGAGCCCCACAGGCCCAGCTACGCAGTAAGGCATAGGGCCACAGGCTGAGTGCCTTCAGCCCCCGGAAGTGTGGTGATCACATTACTACCCACAACCTGCAGTGCCTTATTGCACTTATAAAATGGGTAACTATGCAAATAAAAAATATAAAAAAATACAATTATTTTAAAATCTAGGTTAAATAGTCCCTCTGTCAGTGAGTGCCACTTGCTGAGACTGACCAGTCTGTCAGGGCAGTCCAGGTTTTGTCTCACCTGTACTGTTTCTCTCCCCCGACCTGTGTGGAGGAATATTTACTTTAAAAAAAAAAAAAAAAAAGCAGTTTTTTTTTTAAATGGTAGCTTTTGCACTGATCCAGTGCAGTGGTGGGCTGAGTCACTGATTGCCACACGACCTGGCACACTGGCGGCCCGGGTTGAGAACAGACCAAGGTCAGTCAGGGGCCGTCCAGTGCAAGGAGGACTGAACTCTCCTCCTTTTAGGAGGGGGAGCAGCACATGCTGCCATTTGGTACAGCAGCAGCTGCCTCTCAGAGGGTTAGGCACAGGCGGTGAGTGCATGCAGCTTCTTCACACTGCACATCCATACTTTGACACATGTGCCAACCTCAAGGAATGGGGCAGAAATAAGTCAGGAAAACCCCACTGGCTAGGATGACATCTGGCAACTCACTGCAGGCTTCACACAACCTACCGGGTACTGAACTGAACCAGGTAAGCTGTGGACACAGTGTGTGATGGGTGACTGGGAGCTGAAGGGGGCTGGCGGTGACAATGGGGCAGAAATAAAGAATGAAAAAAAGTTGGTTTTCCTGTGCTGATATATAAGCACTTAGACACAATAGGGCATGCACTGTGCTGATCGAACCACATGCCTAGGGGCACAGTGAGGCATGACACTCCAGGTGGAGTGCCTTTAGCCCCTGGAAGTACAGTTAGATCAATATAATGCACACTTCAGAAGTGTCTTATTACACTTATAAAATGAGTAAATCGAGAACATTTAAAAATACCAAATATGCCAACTTTTTAAATTACAAACCAGTATTTTCTGATGTGAAAAGTAACTAGTGAAGTGTAGTCTCTTCCCAGTTATCAGGTTACCTATATGGTTGTAACGGTGTGTGTCAAGCATCTGTCTATCTATACATTTAATAGACAGAATGTTTATCATGGAAAGCATGAATTCAAGTATCTGCAGAATTCTACTACCTGAATGCTCACCTCTCCCCACATAAACACGCAACAGAAGGCCTCAGTAAAGCTAGGGGGGCCAGTTTTCAAAAGTTGACACAGGGCTCGTGTCAACCCCTGCATCAAACCCTTTTTTGGTGCAGTTGCATCAAACACCACTGCTACAGCTGTGCCCCATTTTAGTAGGTCGGGTGCAGTTATGACACTTTACCCAATTTACGGCAGCTCAGTAAAAAGGGTATCTGGGATTGCTGCAACCTAGACCAGAAAATGTTGGTCTAACTTGTGGCAGTTGGCGCACAGGATAGAAAATCCTGATTGCCGGCTGGGGGTATGCCAGAAGCCTCCTATGTTCAGCGCACCTGGGGCTTGCGGTATTCGGGGCTGTATGAAACTCTGGCCCAGGGATTCAATTTTATCTGTGGCAGGGGAAGCAGCAAAGATTTCCCTGGTAGTCTGAGAAGGATGGTGAAAAAAGAAGCTCTTGGAAAACTGAGAGTAGTTCTTTTTTTTTAATTGTGTGTATGTGTCAGGAGGAGAATATAGTACAAAGACAAGAACAATAAATTAATTTGTTTTTGTTTTTTTTTTAATTTGAGGATGTTTTTATTTATTTATTTTTTGTGTTTTTCAGCATCTTCTTGCCCTTCAGGCCAATCTCTCCTTTGGGCCGTGCAGTGTTGACCCCCTATGCCCACCAGGTCATCCCCAACGCCATCCATTCCATCCTCATTTCAGTCTGCATCCTTGATGGACCCAGGGCAACCCTTCTGGGGGGCTCTCCTCCCCTTGGGGGCACAGAGGAGGGGAGATTATTCATGCTACCTTGACCAAGGAGCAGGGCTAGGAGGATTGAAGGGATGCTACAGCGAGATGGCTGTGTGGTTTAGGATAACAAGGTGGCTGTCATGCAGCAGCCAGGCAGGTAATTTGTGCTGTTGTGGTCCGTCCCCACCTCCCACATTCGTGTGGCTGCAGTGGCATCCTGGGAGCAGAGACTTTCATTGGCGTGTGTGGTGCTCCACACCGCATAGAACATCTCCGCTAGCCACCTCGAGGAACCACTAGTAGAGCGGTCCAAAACTGCCCCCCCCCCGAGGAAAGCATTTGTAGGATGCTCTGACCCCCCTTCTTGCTGGCCTCCAGTCCTGACGTCTGGGCTTGGGTGTGAAATCCAGGTCACCAGTTTGCCTAGTGATCCCCCATCGCTCTGCACCATGGAGCCGGTTTGGGGAGTTTTTATTTTTAAGGCAGAATAACTGTCTTAGTGAGTAAAGGAGGCAATCATATTTGTAATGGACATCAGGATTTTTTTTAAATGTTCATTAAACCAATCTAAAACATATGTGCCAGCCAATCAGGATGCAGGATTTTCCCTGCTCATTTTATAAATAAGCAGTAACTAAAGTAAATGATGTGGTCCATACCACTTGTCCACTTAACCAATATTGCTTCTTTATTTAATTCACCACACATATATATATGCTGTAGTAGGGTGACATTTTGTGACATACCTGCTTGTCTGGCCCTTAACAGCTGTGTTCCATCTTGTTGCTTGTGTTCAAATTTGTATCTCTATATTATTCATCACATCTTATGTGGTCTTCCACCTTGCATGGCCAAAGGCCGCTTTCGCTTTACACCATACAGCTGCTTGGTTAAATCCCTAATACATGAGAGGAAAAACACGCAGTCCTCCGGCCGGCTCCTGCAGTGCAACACTGCAGCTAAATGTGGTGCAAAGGGACGGCATCCTGCAGCCATGTAGTGTGGAGTACCATGTAAGATATGAGTGAATAACAGAGAGAGAGATGAATTTGAATGCATGTAACAAGTTGGAATACGGTTATTTAAGGGCCTGACAAAGTGGCATTTGTGCTATGAAATGTCACCCTACATCATCATATGTGTGTGGTGAATTAACTAAAGAAACAATATTGATTAAGTGGACCAGTGATGTGAAGCACATCATTTATTTTATTGCATATTTGAAGTTGACTGGGGTGTCCCCATGACTTCAAAACTCACTTGATCTTCTGAAAGAAGTGAGAGCAGCCTGTACCTGTTAGGAAGGAATAAGTAAGCAGTAAGACATGACCGGGGCATTGGTTGTCTGGTTTTACATTACAACCAGTGTTGTTGTAAGGCATGAGGTGCAGGGCCAGTGTGTCTATTCCCCAAAAATGTGGTAGAACCACTATAACCCACACCCCAAAATATCTTATTGCATTATCCCGCAGTTTATTTTCTGTTTCTCTTTTCTTACCAGCATTTAAAGTACTTCCACTCTTTGACTCACTATAACATTGACAATAGGAGTTCAGAGGTATCTGTTCTTGGGCAGCTAGAACAAATTGTCTATCATTATGAGATTCATCTTTTAGAGAAGAAAAATTGTAAGGAGGTGGGGAGTATTTTTTTTTTTTTTTCATCAGTAGAAATTGTCCTGTTCCCCTCCCTTATGTGTGCAGGTGGCTACTTAGTCCTATCCCTGCTGACCCCCTATCATCCTGAGCTACCTGCTGAGGGAAGTCCCCATGGTTTGCCTCCTGTAGTGGGGCTGGAGGGAAGAAGCCCTGGCCTGTAATCTACATTCTCGATGGGTGCTACGGCAGTTGTGTGGGCGGAGGTTAAGCAGGCAGGGCTTCATGAAGCCTGCCTCACATCAAGGTTTTTACACCCCAATTTTGGTCCCATCCTCCTCCCTGGCATCTGGCACTGCCCTTTCTCAGCCTTACCCACTCTGGTTCCTTATGGTCTCAAGGCCAACTGCAGAGATCACCAGAGCCGGACACCCTCACTCACTGCGCTGGGAGCACTGCCATAGTGCAGCGCCTCCCCAGCCCCTGGGCGGTCTGGCCAGCTTCCCGAGCTAACTTCTGAACTTGGGTCACCTGCACGGGAGTACGCTGCACTACCCACTGGGCCATCAGGCAGCTCTGGGAGTAGGTTTTTCCTTTACATAAATAAATATAAAAGTCTAACCCTGGCTCCCACGGATATTCACTGTAGTTGGGGGTAGCATTGCCATTGCTAGATTTCACCCCTTTCTTGAAACTGAAGGTGTGGATTGAAGAAAGACTATTGATGTATTTATTTAGTTTTTGTTGACTGGGTAAGTGTACTAGATTAATGTTTACCTTTTCATGTGCATGGCTAAGTTAGAGTGCAGTCTGCATAGTGACATGGTCCTTAGCACATCTCGGTATCACTGGTACTTTTTAAAATGTGTGTTTAATAAAATAAATACAGGCAAAATGTTGCATAAAAGAAATGGCAGTACTCCATATAGTTAATCACAGTACATTAATACAGGCACACTCTCCTGGTAAAATAAATAAATAAATAATGTTTCATTCCTTAGTGGTATGACA
Source organism: Neoceratodus forsteri (assembly GCA_016271365.2). Classification (NCBI taxonomy): domain Eukaryota; kingdom Metazoa; phylum Chordata; order Ceratodontiformes; family Ceratodontidae; genus Neoceratodus; species Neoceratodus forsteri. The sequence continues at coordinate 1,797,416,623 of CM057455.1, read as the reverse complement.
TGGGGGGGGGAAGGTAACAAATGCTTATACACAATATAGCATCATTGTTGGAGCTCTTAATACAGCCAGTTCATCAAAATATGTCCCCACATTAACTTTCCCCAATGACTGTTACCAGCATATGTGGTTCTAGATTTGCTTGTCTGAAAGGTCAGCCCCTAAACTGGCCCTTGAACCGAGCTCCCTCTGGAGAGCTGTCTCCTGAATTGCTGACTGATACCAAAGGCACATAACCAAAGTGCCAAGAACTGTTTTGCAGCACAAGAAACAGAGCATTAGAGAACTGTGGTGGAATGTGGATTACCTCACAACTCCCCATTTGAACTAAGGGTACATATCAGCTTTTTTATCCCTGGCTATAAACTGGTGCTTTAGGATAAGAACATAGTGAAAAGCATTTTCAAGTGAAAAGGCTGCCCTCTCCTCGACTTTGGGGCTTCCCTGAGTTTCAGGGGAAGAAGCAGACTTGCCATTTTAGCATGGCTCATGTCTCCAACTTGCCCATTTAGAGCATCCCCTGCCTCTTATTGGCCATCTTGATCGTGTTATACCAAGCCCCACTGTCATACCCTCAATGTTCAAAAAACTGTACAGGCACACATTGTTTTCAACCATGCAGCCACAGTGGAAAAAAAAGTCTGATCCCCAATTTAAGGTGTAGCAAATAGAAACATAGACCCCTTCATATGTTCATGTTTTATTAAAAATAGTCTCGGGCAGGTGGATGCAGGTATGCAGAAGAACACCCCTGCCACCTTGGTTAGCAATTCCAGTTTGGTGCTTACCAGTGTCTGAGGGAAAGAAAGGTTCCGTGCTTACAGACTTGCTGCTTTAAAACAAGCCTCCACCACCTCAGTTAACTTCATCCACTATCAATCCTCTTCCTCTCCCACCCAATTTTTGAGTTGGGTAAGCTCAAAAGCACTCCGGTCACCTTTGGGTCCATATAAGAGTAAATTTTGTTTATGAATGTAAATGGAAGGTAGGCTGAAATTAAGGAGCACAGCGGCGATACTATGCCCATTCCTAATGTCATGCTGGGCATCAGGGAGACAGTTTCAGCCCATGTAGGAAGGAGATAGTTTGCGTAGAAACAAGTTGCTCAAGGATCTTGCTTAGGACAGAGAGAATGGCAATGGGACGGTAGTTTAAGATGATTTTAGGGTCTCCTTCCTTAAAGACAGGGACGATCCTAGCAATCTTCCGGATGTCAGGAACAGTGCCAGAGCAGAGGGATAGACTGAAGATTCTGGCCAGTGGAGAAGCAAGACTAGATGCAGCCAGTTTAAGTAGCCTGGGCTCTAGGCCATCATCACCAGTGCTACTACCGGAAGAGATGGAGCTTAGCAGTGTGTGGACTTCCAAGGTAGCCACAGAATGGAAATGGAATGAGGGAGATGAGTAAGTTGGATCAGAAGTGGAGCTGGGGGCTTGGGTAGGGGTAGTGGGGATAGGAACTTGGGGAATAGTCTCGTGATTTGTATAGCTGGATAAATAGGCAAAATTTAGCATTTGCGATGGTAACAGGGTTTTTACAGTGGGATCCCTTCAGCACCATATTATTTGTGGGCTGAGTCAGTATAGGCCCCATGAAGCTTTTAATGTGAGCCCAGAAGTTTTTGAGTTACCTGCAGCAGTGAGTAATAGATTCTTGCAGTAGGAGCTTTTAGCAAGGCATATGGACCTCTTACAGATGTTTCTCTTTGCTCTGTATTCATGCAGGTCAGTCCAGTGTCCAGAGGTCCTAAATTTATACCAGCTATTGTCCCTAGACTTTAACTGAGCAAGAATGTCTTTGTGTAGCCACCTAGTCAGGGTCCAACGGATTCTGCATGAAACTTTAGGGGTGTGTAGGTCCCGGAGAGTACAGAAAATAGATATGAAGTAATCTAGTGCATCATTGACTTTTGCTGAGGTGAGAAGCACTGTCCAGTCAACCTTGGATAGGTTATCAAGGAAGGCAATAGTGTCTAGTTTGGAAAAATCCCTAAATGAGAGTATCTTGGGCTAGAGGGGGCACAAACCAGCCAAATACAGTAAACGGGAGTAATCCGCAGTAACATCCGAGAGGACTCCTGCTCCAGAGATTCTATCAGTCCTATTTTTCAGGATCCAGTCTATTAAGGTATGAGAGCCAGAAGTCACAGAAATTCTACTCGAGTCAGTAACAAGTTGGTGAAGATTGTTTTTGAATTAGAGTGTCATAGGTCTTGCTGAATTTACCACCCCAGTCTAGTCTGATGTTACTAAGGAGGATGACTTCATTTTGGCCGGCAAATGTGGTAGATTGAGATAGGAGCTCAGTGAGGTCAGTGGAACCGCCTTTAGGAGGGTTATAGGCACAGATGATGTGTAATTTTTTTAGTACCTCCTAAGAGGAGGGTGGGTGCAGCACCTCACAGTGAGAGATGTGTGGAGTAGGGAGAACAGAGCGATCAAGATGTGATTTAAAGTATATTGCTACACCACCACCACCCCTTTTGGAGGAGGTTCGATCACGTCGCAGTAGATTGTAGTTCCGTAGGGAGCAGGCTGAGTCAGGAGTGGAGGGTTTTAACCTCATTTCAGAGACACATTATATGTCAGGGTTATACAATGATGTCCAAGCTTCATGTTCAGTGAGGTTGCAAAGCAGGCCGCACATGTTAAGGTGAACAATTCTCAGGCCTTTGGCTCCAGTCTTTTGAGGGTCAGAGTGGGTGAGGTATGAAGGGGGTCCAAGATTCAGTTCAATATCTCTGGCCAGGGTAAAGAGGTAAAGGTAAAAGGTACCATAGTTTGCGAGGGCGAAAGGGCAGGGTAAGAGGAGAGAAGTGGCACTGTTTAGTGACGATCCTGGCAATCGGATACATTCGGTCAGGGGACAGAAGTGATGTAAGATTAGGACAGATGGCTTGAGAGATGAGGTGGTTTGAGTAGCGGAAGTCATCAAGATGAAATCAGTCTAGTGCCTGAGGAGGATAACAGGGGATATGCACTTGGTCAAAGACGAGCCGAACTGAGAGCAGGGCAACAGAAGATAAGGGATGAGGGTGGAAACATAATGACAAGAAGAGAAGACACTGCACAGAAAAAGGGAGTAAGTGGGTTGAGCAAGAAAATTCTATCAAATCCGTACCAGAGTCCAGAAAAATAAACAAGGCAAGGAAAAGGTGCAGAAAATCGGCAGATGGCCACCCTAAGAAAGCCTAACTCTAGACTAGTAGTATGATATGAAGTCAGTAGGGGGAGCTTTAAGTACAGTATTGTGAAGGAGATAAGTGGAATAGGCAGCTACTGTATAAGACAGAGCGGGCAGAATAGTCCAAGGAGAGGGAAAAATAAGTGAGTGAAAGTGAGCTGATCGGTTCACACCATCAGAGACTGCCTATAAAGCAAGCATCAGCTTTGAGTGGGAGGATGGGTGGGAACAAAGCTATGGTGCCGTGCGACTGACCAGAGAATGTAAGTAATACCTGCAGAGGTAATGGAAGCATCCGGTGGGAAGGTGGGGGGGCGGAGTTCCTAACTGCCCTCAGCAACCAATGTGTGTCCCAGGCAGCGCAGCAAGTGAGCTCTGGTAGCTGGGGGGAAAAAAATAAGTAAGGGTTTCTTAAGTGGGGAGTCAGAGGTAACAGGAGAGCAGGTCAGATAATCTGAGTGGGGGGGATGGGCGCCACAGAGACTAACTGTGGCTCTAAATAAGTTAAAACACGGCCAGAAATTATGCTCTGTAGACCCCAAGTGCCTGCTAGAATAAATATCTGTTAAAAGGATTAGAGACAAGACGCTGGAGCACGATAAAACTAACATTTAATTTAATTTCATTTTATTTATTTATGACTTTGATGACCGGGTAGGTGCACTGATCCAAGGGACTGTTTTCAGGCACGTCCTGGGCCACAGGGGTGGCACAGAAAAAAATGGTATACATACATACCTTTATATATACATGATAATTGTTTACACACAAGTGTAATCATAACAATACAAGAAAAGTACTGATAGAAGTAATAAGAGAGCAGACTATACAATACAAATACAGAAATCAAAATCACTTTCAAAAGGCAGTCAATTAAGGATGCTGTGAGCGGATACCCTCAACCTGGAGAGCAATCCATACACTGCACATAGGATAATATTGAGGTCAAAGCTAAATTCATAGACAGTCATTAAGGAGGCTGTGAGCAGATACCCCCAGTCTGGAACTTGAACTGTCCTGTTAGCCAGGCAACCATTGAGCACAGAAAAAAATGGCAGAGGGTAAAGGTAGGAGTGTGGCAGAAAAGGAGCGGTACAGTTGCCAGGGGGCGGGGGGCGCAACTTGGGCAAGCAGTTACAGCAATATTCCCCAAGGTGCCAGGTTCTGAACCTGGATTTGAAAGAGAGTCACATGTTGGGTGACTCTCCAACTGCTGCGAGTCAGTGGCTATGGAAGGCCTCTCTGCTGAAGACACCAATTTTTCTATATTCTTTGGCTATCCCGTAGGCCCGAAATGTTCAAAAGCTGCTCCAGCACCCTAATATGTACCAAATGGAAGTTTTCTAATGTAGCAGTCCAAATTTGATGTATTTTTAAATGAAACTTAAAGATTTCATGTCTTGAAGCTTTGTGAAAAGCGTGCTCTTTGCTGGGGAGCTGTCTCTGTCCCTGTCCCCTTACTGTTGGTACTTTGATTAACTACTGGTAGTATCTGTACTGAACATAGTATACCATTTATGAAGTACGCTTCATGTACTGCATCCCAAAGTGCTTTACAAGCAATTTACACAGGCTAGCATAACTGAGATGCAGCATCTCATTTTCAGTGTGGTCCTTCTGCTGCACAAGACAGCTTGATGCCCCTCAGTATCGTTGGTACTTTGACTTTATATTGTAGGCAAGGAGAAATTGGTTAACCAGGAAAGGCACACTAAGCCGGAGTTTGTTTTCCAGGTGCGACCTGGTAGCACAAGGCAGTTAAGTGACTTGCCCTGGGTCACACAGTATGCAAGTGGGGGCTGATGGGATTTGAACCGAGGTCTCCAGGTTTGCAGCTAAGTACCCTTAACCACTACACTATACATCCTCCTATAAAACAGCTGCTGGGTTCAGAATGAAAATTTTAAAAGCTGGCAAGGATTTCCTGGCTGTGCTGCATCCTGATTCTCAGGACTCGGTATTTTTGCCGTTGGCTGTGGTCTCACATCGCACAGTTGTTGACCAATCGTCTGCAGTATTTTCCCTACCTAATGTATTAAACTTTGTTGTGTAACACTTAATTTTCTTTGAATACTTTAGCTTTTCTTTCAGCTTGATTCCACTATTGCTGAGTTCTGTTAACACCGGAAAATTAGCTTACAAAGAAGTTTAACAGGAAAATGTTGTCTTGGTTATACCCAGATCTTATTTTTTTTTTGTGCTGTTCTGCCCTTTGCAATATACTGCTACTGGGGGATTCAAACATGTGAAGAAGCCGAAACCCTGCAGAAAAGTGCTGATGATATTGTCTTTGGCGCTACAACAAACCTAAGCGGGAATCATCATTTCCTTTCATTTGTAATAAGAAATACAGTGCAGTCAATCAAGCTAAGTAGGGATAGTTTATGCTAATCCTCCTCATTTTACATTCAGTTTGCCCCCGGACAGAGCTAATGGCTCTCCCTGCAGTATCGTGTGTGCACAGGCATTTCATTTCCCATTTCTTACCCAGCTCCTTGTAATTAGGTAGCGGCCCCAGTGGAAAGAATAGGGCATCAGCAGCATAACAGTGCCCTTTTTCATAGCCATCTTTACTTGCCCTGTGGCTTGACTTGAGACCAGGTACACACAGGCCTAGAGAGAGAGAGAGAGAGACGTGCTTAACTTAGAGTTTTGCTGATGTGCAACAGCATAACACTACCACATTTGTGATGACATGGAAATTGTGGAAGAATGATCTCTGTTAAAAGTGGATAATGGTTTTTGTTCATGTCAGAACTGTGATAGGCTGATACACACTGCTGCCTCAAGTCCAGGAATTAAAATCCTGAACCCATCAGTCTCTTGGGGGTTGACGTTCAAGTGCTTTGTAGGGCACGTTTTGGGTGACACCAGGTGGGCTGTGCTGGCAGTCTCATTGTCTGTGATCAAGGAGAGGGAAGGTGGTAAGCAGAATCTGCAGTGCTGGCTTTTTTACGAGCTGGGACTCTGACTGCTGACTAGGCAGTTTGGAGAAGTCAGTCACCTTAAGGGGTATCTGCAGCTGCCTCAGTCCCAGGTTTGTAAAGTTTCCAAGCAAGTGTATAATGAGTGTGCATGTTGAGGATGGAGTGGGGAAGAAAAGTAAATTGTGGAGAAATGTAGGCATACAAGAAAAGTAAGACATGCAGTTAATCATATTGAAGCAGGGTCCCTTTCTGCCACTGCCCTGCTTTTAGTGAGTGTGAAAATTGTTTGGGTTGGTCCAAACTTTTGCTTCTCTACAGAGCCTAGCTGTCAGTATTGGCAATAAAACAACACTAACAACCATAAGAAACAATAAAATTGCAAAAGAGAGCTTGGAAGGCCATGAACTTTCAGCACTCCTTCCACCACGGTGTTACCTTGCTACGATTCATTGTAGGAACAATCACTGCAGCCTCTGGTATTACATCCAAAACCTGTCTCCATTTCTCACTTCACCAGAATCAGCAGGTGCAAGGTGGAATGAGAAATAGGGGGTATTCATTGTGCTCTACGCTCGGGAAATGAGGCAGAGTGCACAAGAACAAAAACCACAATTGAGCGCTTAAATGAGGACAGTATTTTTGTACCTTTATTTTCGGTATTGCTTTTCACAGCTGGCAGTGGCAGTCTTTCTTCCGTTGGCTTGCATGTCACTCGGCTAGACCACCGAAAGAGTGATGGCCTGCAGACTGTTTGGAATTATCAACCAGAAAGCTGTAGGACTTTCAGTGAACTGTGCTGGCAGCTTGACAGTGCAGCCAGCTTGCACAGGGGCATATCCTTGGCACTGCCTGAGCACCTGCAAAGCCCGAGACGAGAGCATTATTCAGCTTGAGCATTTTGCAATTAAAAGCATGCAGTGAATCAAGGGCACACTGAGGTCTTGCATTAATAACAACCCTAGGTAGCAGGCACATTAGTAGAGTACAGCTTGAACTACCTGTGGGAATTGAAAGTATTAATTGGGGATGAGTGGTTTGGCTCTTTGCATATATGGTGACTTATTACTGGTACCCTACCTCAGGGAGAGTGCAAAGAAGTAGTTTACTGGTACCTTGATAGATTTTGGGAAGGCTTAAACACTGGATCATTTGAGGGACAGGTTTTTCATGTAAAGCAGTTTTTCATGCATTTAATGATCGAGAGCTTATGTAATATTTTGCTTTTAAAGAGAAGGTCTTCTTATCTAATTGTTAATGAAATCTGCTTCCCTAGACCTTGATTTAAAAATGCCCCATGGTGTTTAATTTTTTTTTTTTTTTCTTTTCTTCAAAGCTTGTTTCTCGCTTGAATTTATTTGTAAATGCCCTGTTACCAGCCAGTCTGCTGCTGACAGAACCAGCCTATTGGACTGCTGTTTCCAGGATGTAGATGTAGCGGTAATCTTTCAGTGCTAAGTTTAGATATATGGCACCAGTATCTACAGTTTCCCTGCTTCTCTCAACACCTTTTTTTGCATAGAAGTAGCAAAGCTGAGGGTGCTGGTGTGTGAGTTTGCAGATGCCGCGCACACTTGTAGGACTCCATGTGGCCCCAGTGTCACAGCTCCTGACCTGAGAGCCTTATTACAAGTGATCAGATGTGGTGGCAGATGGGTTAGTAACAGAACACTGTAGAATTGTATTTAAGAACCAGCATGCTTTTGGGGGGAGGGGATCAAACAGTTCAAAGAATAAATTGGGAGTCTGAGAAGCAAATTCTGCTAACAAGTATGTTGAGGAGCCCTTAGTGAGAAATATAGAGTATGATATACGCTTTGTGTACAGAGACTCTTCCAGCTGCAAAAAATGAAGGACTATGTTGAGTTACTGTTTATTTTTTTGAAGGTATGTTCACAAGATAGCCTGTTAAACCCAGAGGCTTGTTTACAATAAGGTTCTGCCCAACATGGCCAGCTGTTATAACGGACAGTGAGACATGATTACAGATTGCAGTACAAACTACACAAAATTACATTTATACACAATTATGTTGACAGATGAGAACAATAGTCTGGAATGAGACATAGTAACATAGTAGTGTAAGATCAGAAGGGACACTAGGTCCATCAGGTCTGACCCCCTGTGTCATAAGCAGGGACCAACAAGTATGCTACGCAGACACGTACTAACCTGTAAGGATTGCCCACCCACCATACTACCTTGGGTATCTGGCGTGTCACTCCCTTGTTAAGCAGACATTTGTACAGGTTTACCTTGAAGACTTGTACTGTTTTACTGTCCACTGTTTCCACGGGTAGGCTCTTTCATTATTTCACCACCCTCTGGGAGAAGAACAGCCTCTTAGCATTACCCCTTCATTTACCACCTTTGAGATTCAAGACGTGTCAGTGCATCGCACTGGAACTTACCACATCAAACCTTTCCATCTCTCCAACCCTGTCGATACCCTTACGAATACAGACGACTAGATCGGGTCCCCTTCGGCCTTCCTTGCTCCAGGGTGATCGTGTTAAGGGCCCTCAGTCTCTCATAGATTCTATCCTCCATATCCCAGACCGTTGTGGTGGTCCTGCGGTGCACCCTCTTGACTGTCTTAGCATCCTTTTGTATTGGCAAACCCAGAACTGCACACTGTTCTCCAAACAGAACATTTAATTTCAGAGGTAAACTTAAATAATTAAAACTTGTAAAATGATCCTAATTAAGAGCAATGACAGCTGTTAAAATGGAGCATTGCACAGCTCCTTACCATACGGACAGCAGCTGAATCTCCCGCTGCGGCAGCGAGTGGCTGACGTCAACTTTGTGGGATTCTGGGATGTGTTTGGAGCAGTGCTTTATCTAAAATGTCAGAGGTACGGGACAACAGGATCAACCAGACATTTGCACAATTTTAAACTTTAAAAGTAAGAAACATTTTTTTAATTCCTGCCAATCTGGGGCAGCCTCACACTTAGGTGTGTGGCTGTCGTTATAACTGTTTCTCATTAAGGAACACATTTTTTATCAAGCATTAAAATAGGTAGAACATTTCCTGGGTTTTGATTGGCTAAGAGGTACCATTTGCCGTGTCCTTATCAGGACAGATTCTGGCAGCTGGTGCTACTTTGGCCAACTACGACACAGCACACCAAGAGATCAATGCCTGCCAGAAAGCTGTTTAAAACAAACACATCTAGCAGTCAGGTTGGCAGTATGAACACCTTCTTTCCCCATGCCATATCATACATTTCCATGCACATTTCAATACCATCTACACAGGAAAAAACATATTTGGTTTACCAGATGTAAGTTTCTTGAAGTACTAACCTTGCTTTCACATTTTCTACATTTGTTTATTAAGCACGTCTCTGATCCTTGTACTGTGGTATTAGAGGCGCTCAGGCCACCCACATGCCGATCCACCAGCCTGCCCAAGTCCTTTCCTGGACATATTACTGTTCAGTACCAAAACCAGAAAACGTATGTTAGAGCGAGCAGCCCAGTGTAACCACAGTGATTAGGAAGCCACTCGCTCATACTTCAGTGCCGCAATGCTGCAATGTGAAAGGCACAAACCGCAAAGCAGAAAACCACTCAGGACGGTGGCTCATAAAGGACACACTCACTTCCTATCAAGCCAGCTGCTTGCTTGTCACACAGGGTGTTCTGAAAGACATCATCAGCTTACAAAACTAATAATAAACCAAATAATCTCTCTGTATCTGTGGTGTTTGGGGTGGGCACCTGGAGGAATATTGCAAGACGCATTCACTGCAGTGAAACTGACCACTCAATTGCTTCCTGCCAAGAAACCCTGCAAAAATAGAGAATAAAAAATAAATAAAACTGTGTGTGTGTGTAGGGGGGAGACAGACATCACCTCCATGAAACATTAAAATAAGTTTAAAAATGCCCTATTTTCTTCAACCCTGAAGAAAACTGAAACTAATTACATTTTGTTTTTCAAAGTACACTAACTTGTTCAGGTTCTACCCCTTTTATAAGCAGACTTCAAGGTGTGGCCTATTGGCTGATAAGAGCACTTCCCAGGTGCTAAAAACACTCAGCGTAAGCGCTTTGTGCCTTATTAGGCTCTCAGGGCATGATCTTATCAGTCAACAAACCACACCTCGCTGTGTCTTATTCCTTACTTAAAATATTACTCCGATTAGGGGTAAAATATACTCATTTGGCACATGATTTTGGAAAAAAAATATTTGACTAGGCATTTCCTCTGCATCCTGAACCCCAAAATGTGAGTCTTGCAACGCTGATCTGGTTGTTTTTTTCAGTTGTTACATCATGATGTGCATGTTACTAGGAATGATGGTACTGACTGGCTTCAGCGATCAGCCTGTGTGTATGTATGACCATGAGTCATAAGTGGGACACACTGAACATAAACGATCCGAGAGCGGAGGGGTTATTGTTGACTGTCTAGCATGGAGCAGGCAGTGGCTATTAGGGTACCTGCCTTAGCACCACAAACCGTTTGAAATTGAGTCTGAAGATGGGTGCCGTGCTGAAGGGGACAACGCAAAAGTTATAAATGGTTCTGGGTTCAAAGTTTGAATAATGAATATTATAGCTAGAATTAACAGAAAAATCACATCCAATCTACGAACTACATAAAATAAATTGATTATGGGCCTAAAATTGGACAGAATCATATATTAATACAGTATTTATTTGTTTAGTTAGTTTTTGTTGACTGGGAAAAGAGGGCTAGATGATACTGCCAATTACCAGCCTTGGCTTGGAGGGGAGACGTGTGCAAACCAACTGAAATTGCACAACATTAAGCTCTTGTTGGTATTTTAGTGAATGGGGAACTTGGCCAGGACACCGGGGAAATTCCCCATCTCTTCTCCTAGAAGATCCATGGGATCTTTAATATTTACCTGGACAGCCACCTGAAAAGGCAGGGAGGACCTCGGTTTAACATCTCATCTGAAGGACGGCACTCCCCAACAGAACAGCATCCTCTTGGTACTGCATTCTGGTGCCAGTGTTCATTTTATGGTATGAGCCCAGTCCCTATGTAGGACTAGAACCCATGACCTTCCGGGCTAGAGGTGGATGTGCTACCAACTGAGCCATGCTGACACTAGCGCTTTCCAGATAGTTTTCACCAGTGTGGTCTTTTTAATTACATGGATCTTGTAAAATAAAAAACCAACACATTACTGTATGTCAAGCACATATTTCATTTCCACCGTGTCCATCTTTATCTTGTGTACTCCGCTGGACTTGCACTTACTGCTGCCTGGTTGTTGTAATATGCACTGTGAAATGAGAAAGAATGTAGTCCAATTATATAACCAAAACAGAAAAAAATAAATAACAGCTCAGGAAAGCAGCTGATTATGCAAAGATCGTTGGACCATGCACGTTCCGCTGTGTATAATTAAGTACAAATTTAGGAAGTTTAAGTACCCTAAAGGATGGGAGGGAGCAACATAGCACAAGAAAACCGAACAGGAAACCAATCCTCTCCCCTGCTACTTACGTAGGCTAGTGTCGTGCTTTAATTGTCTGTTATAGGGAATGGTGATCTTTCAATACAGAATCCACCCAACGGTTTGTTTTTGTTTTATATGCCCTTGACTTTTTGGGGGGGAGGAGGATGGGGAGTTCACTGGAAAACATGACACAGAAAAAGTGGATACTGTGAGCCCTTGTTTATCCAGTGAATTGGCAACACGCATGGAATGTGTGCAGAGTGACAGCCAGGTATGGTAAAATGTAAAAAGGAAGTTACAGTGAGTGGTTTTAAAAAAATGCTGTCCTGTGTGTTATATATACCGTTCAAGGTATTAAAGCATGCAGACTGTTTAGTGACATGGTAGTGGCAAAATATATCTATGCCAATACAGAGAAACCAAGTGATTTGGGGGGGGGGGGCACAGAGAAGGAGAGAGAGAGAGCAGTGCAGCAAAAAGCAATGTAAATGAATAAAAATAAAAGCACTGCAGCAGTAAGTTCATTTTTGACACAGTAATACATGAAACAGATATGCTAGGTCACAAAGTCTAGAAAAGCCCTGAAATTATTTTTTGAGATTAGTGCTTGTTGGTGTGATAGGAAAGAAGGGTAGAAGCCAGGTGGTTATATCACCATTAGAAGTATTGCTAGCAGTGAGATCAGAATTAGCTGCAGAAACTCTCTGGATTTTATAACTCTACCTTTAAGGACCTTCCAGTGCAAAAGCATAGGCTCGTAATAGAGTGGTTATTAGCTATAGTCAGGAACCTCGGCAGTCTAACAAGGCCAGCATAATCTTCTGGCTTCTCTAGTAAAGAAACGTGAGTGTGATTCAAGGTCAAAAACAGTCATTCATTGGGTTGATCAGATTTCAAAATTGGTGTTTTGTTTTTATTTATTTATTTAGCAAATAGGATTGCAAACATGCTGAGCCAAGGCTCATTTCTAGGTGTGCCCCAGGAGAGGAAGAGAAGAAAGGCAAAGCAGTCAGCCATAAATAGTACAACTAACAAAATATAAAGACCCCCCCCTCAAAAAAAGTGAAATATGTACAGTAAAAAGGTAGTGCAGACAAAATATTAATTTATTATCTATTAATACTGAAGTTAATAAACAGGCAAGATATACCACAAAGGTCCAGAGTGGGCCCAGGTTACAGCTAGTCTGGATTACTGTCTGCAAGGCTAGACAAAGGTGGGGAAAGTGAGGTAGATCGGGGCAGTGGGAGGGGGAAGAGTGTAAAAAAGAGTGGTAGCCAGGCCAGTGACACTGGCTGGTAGTGGTCTGCACTGCCACGGCGAAGAAACCTGGCATCGAATCCTGGCTGCCATGCTCTGGGTCACGGAGTCATTGGCATCCTGGTGAGGCAGCTGTTCCAGCAGAACTGAAAAGCACACCTACCGCCAATAAATCAGTGTTGGCCGCCAATTATATAGTATTAGCTTGTTTATTAGAGAGTGCAAAATCTATTATGCAAATTCAGTGATATGCCAGCAGGACCCCACAAACTCTGAGCGACTTTGCCTACAGTGTCCCTGATGACACTGTAGGTGAAACCAGTCGGAGCTTGTAGGGTCCTGATGGCATCTTACTGAATTAACATGATAAGAGGTTTTTGCACACTCTCTAAATAAAACAAGCTATTGCTTTATATGAATTAGTGTTAAGCACTGTTTGTTTGGCGGTGGGTGGTGCTTGAGTTTTTGTCTGACTGTATGGTTTCTCAGTAGCACACCCTGCCGTGGGGTGGTCATGGTTGTCCTTTAGCTTGCACAAGCCCCAGAGATAGGGTTCCTGACTGCTTGCTCTCTAGCAACTCCTGCGGATAGTAAACCTTAATGTTCTAGGTGGCAGCGTGACATTGGCTGCTCCCCGCAGGCCAGCATGAGTGATGCAGTAGGTGTTTGTCATCATGTCGAGGTGGGGGGTGGCAGTGTAATAAAGAAAATAATGCCTGTCTCATCTACTAGTGATGGCTCGGCCCCATACCACATCTATAGTCCTGGACCACATCGTGCCTGCCCCTGGCATCGACACATGTTCCTGGTCATTGACCTTCCAGCTTGGGCCCACCAGAAGGGGCAGGCTCTGGAGACCATCATCAGCCAGGGGTGTGGCTAGGAAGGTTGTATGAAAGACCGGTAAACCAATGGGCAACAGCGGGACAGGAGCAGCCTGAACAAGTCAGCTGGCTAGCTGAGGAGTAGTCCGTGAGTAAAGAAAGTATAAGTAACAAAAAAAGGGGGGAGTGGTGAGAAAGAGCAGAGAAAGGATTAAAGAAAAGTATGGAAAGAGAAGGAGGCTAGCTGCAGGAGCAGGAGGGAAAGAAATGAGCACGAAGAAGAGGTTTCAGGGAGTGGCTTGTGGAGGAAAGATATTTTGGATGTGGAAGACTATTCAGGAGGTTCAGGAGATGGGTAGAGGAAGTGGATTGACTTTTAGAAGTTTTGCGGCATGGGGTGAAACAGGAATGAGGAGCATGGTGTGAAACAGGCATGAAGAGCAGAGTCAGATTTCCAGTTTGCCTGCAGATGGAGTAGCAGCGGGTTAAATCGTGTTCCAAGCCAGCCATTAAAAAAGAGCTTCACATTTCAGTGTTTTCGTCTTACTGAGTTTAATAAAGCAAGAAGCTGACTGATGGGAGGATTGAAACACAAAAAGTAATAGCAACAAGCTTCACAATCTGAGCCTACTCACAACTCTGAAGGTTCTAGTAGCTTTTCCTCCCTGAACCCCAACATGCCATCCTCTCCTCAGGTGGGCACTTAGCCTGAGTAACCCTGATCCCACCAACACTCAAATCCTGCAGGGGCTTAAATCATTTCGGGCTGAGGTGAAGGATCAAATGCAAACTTTTCACACACTGAGATGACGGCTATACAAAAAGAACAGTAACAGGTCCTAACAGAGGTCACCGATAAAGCTGATCAATTCACTTATTATTTTTTTGTATACTTCATTTATATCTCCTACCTCTGGTGGACTCTTTCCAGTGGGGATACTCATCTGGAGCTCTGCTGCCCGCCTGAAGCCCCCGACACATGCATTCTCCGGTTCTCACCATACTCCCATCCCCCTCTGGCCGCACAACCCCCTGGCTCTGAGCCCCCCCATGGTGGGACCACCAACTCCTCTGGCTCTCTATCTATAGTTAAGTGGAGTGACTGGAGAGGAGGAGGGCAACCAGATGTGTGGTGCAGTGAGGCTCGGCACTGGACATGGGGTCCTGCCACAGATCCGCACCTTTGCCTACCACCATGGCAGGGGAATTTTTGGCACTTTCTTCCCCTTGGGACGTGACATGCTGTGCATCCTGCATGGCATTCATGCCTCTGGTACCCCTTTCTGCAGTCTGACGTCTAGCCCTGGTCTCCACCAGTATCTGCTACTGTGCTGGGCGCCCCCAGAAACCCACCCTGGGAGAGGCGAGGAGAGCAGTCCTCCAGATGCTCGATCCTCTCCCTTCCCCGCTGACCCCCCGACAGTCTAGGTCCATTCCCGCACCCGGGTCGCCAGCATGCACGAGGTATGGCATCCAGCATTTCAACCCTCAGCGCCACTGGGCCAGCCAATTCACTGATTTTACTCTGGTCTTATACCATAAGCTGCTCAGGCTAGAAGACAAAAATTGTGATCTCAAGGGGAGGCTTAGGAGAAAGAACTTGTGCATTTTCAGGCATCCCGAGGGTAAGGAAGGTCACAATATCAGGGCTTGTATTGACATTTCACTACATGAGGTGCTGGACTTGCCCTGTGATATGGTATTGAATATTGAGAGGCTCCACAGGGCTTTGGGGTCACAACCAGGACCAAATCAGTGTCCTTGCTCTATTGTTATGCAGTTCCTTAACAACAAAACAAAGGAAGCTGTTCTTTCTGTATTGTCGAAAAAGGGTACTGTAATGTGGGGTCCCTCCTGGCTATTCTTTGACCAGGACTATGCTCAGCAAATTCAGGCAAGGCAGATGGCCTCTGCACCTTACTTGAGGGCTCTCAAACAGGCATAAAATTCCAAACTCCATTGCCCGTGAAGTTTAGAGCACTCTTTCCTGATGGGGTGGCAGTTTGCCATTCTGCCACAGAGGACAAAGTTGATTTTGTGAGACGGGGTATCAAAGTGGCATGGCCACACCATCAGAGGCCAGCCAGATGGACAGTGCAGCAGCACCCAGTGGGCCCCATGTGAGGACAGCAGGATCAATTAGAAGAACTGAAGCACATTATGGAAGAAGCAAAACCTAGTCAATCTAGGTACTTGCAAGCAAAAGGATATCCTTCAGAAACAAAAGAGATAGACTGCAACATGTGGGCATAGTCAAAAGAAATCTTCGTGAGACACGGACAATGTATACAAATAGACCACAAGTGCAGCAGGGTAGTCTGGGCTTCCGGGGGGGCTTGGATGTCTCACTGTCCTCTGCCTCTGCTATTAGAGATCCTGGCTATTGTAGAGGAGAGGAGCCCCCACTAGGATACACGGGTCATGGCAAATTAATTTGGGTGCAGTGTTGACTTCCTCCTGTGGCATTAGATCACTAAAGCCCATAATAGCATTTAGGTGCCGGGGGTACAGGAGCCTTAGTCCATCAGAGTGTCCTGCACCATGCACAAGGTAACAGGCTTTTCAGTTTATCTAATGTACTCATACATTCTCATTGTGTTTAGACAGGGGGGCTTCTGTTGCGGAGTCCCCTTTTCATGGGGGGCTGGCTTCCTTGGTCACAGCCACTGTTAACATTCAGTTTATAGATCAGGGGCTACTGTTGCACACAGACACGTCATTAGAGACCCCTAGGGTTCCCCATTTCTTTGCCTACCCCTGAGCTGGGGTGAGGCCTCATCACAGTGTCTGAGACCTCTGTGGAGGTGTTCTGGGGGTGGAGTGTCTCACTGCCCAGTATGCGCTTGGCTTTTGCTGTCGGGTGGAGGAGGGACTTGGACCTGCTTTGGCTCTTTTGGGGACTCAGCTAATCCAAACTGGGGCACTGAATATAATTACTGGACATATAACATCTGAATGTGTATATTTTCCTTAATCTTCACAGGCTGGGACTCATTTTCTTTTCAGCTAAGCTGTTCCATTGAAGCCTTACAAGAGTTATACAGGTGTAATTACTGTGTACAAAATGGAACCATCGGATTCCTCAGGGGTTCTGTTGCTGAGTGTTGCCATTTTTAGATGTCAGAGTTATTTCCCTCCACACTATCCATCTCTGTAATGGAGCACATCGCTTCCCATTACTACCCTTTGAGTTTCCTTGCTATCCAGCAAGGACTGCTACTGCACCTGTGACACAGCTGGGATTTTCCATTTCCCAGCTTTGAAAGCCTGGTGCGGTTACCAGCTGTCCCTCATAATGCTCTACATTCCGTGTACTAGGAGATGGTATAGGTACCTCTCCCCACCTAGGAGATCAGATTGTGTGTTTTCCCTGTCCCAGTAAGGTGTTTCATGCTTTAATTTATCAGTCTCCTTCTCTGTCTTGTATATAGTTTTCAAATATTTCTCGGCCCAGGTGGCAGTGTTCTATCTGTTATTCAGCAGCACTACTGGCAGCTAGCATGTGGAGACCCTGTGGGTGGCAGTTGCCCCCTAATGAAACGTGACCCAGGAAGCCTCCCACACCATTTTTTGCCTGATAATCTGACAGGTCTGGTTTCTGTTTTCTGTATTCTGCGCTATACTGGCAGTGCCTACTAAAATGTTGTCCTTTAATGTGAATGGGGTCCACGATCTAATTAAGCATTCACGACTGTTGCAGATGTTTTTAAGTGGTAAAGTCTGTGGGTGTTCCTGTTACAGGAGACTCATTTATCCATGCCCAAACATTTAAAATTTCTGAAGTTTTGCTGCAACATAGTGGAGGCTTCTTTCCACAAGAGCAGCCAGTGGAGGAGCACGACTGTCCTAGTATCAAGAGGGGTCCCTTTTATACAGTTGGACAAGCAGATAGGCACAGAGGGATGGTTTGTAATTTTAGTAAGCTGATTATTCTGTACAGTGGTAACCTTGGCCAGTGTCTGCTCTCCACCTTGTGCAAACAAAAAGTGGTACGTACGTTTGTCGACAAGCTGATGTCTGTCCTCCGGGGACAGTTATACTGGGAGGTGATGTAAATCTGGTTGTGAACCCTTCTTTAGGTATGTCCACTGGGAACCTCTCGTTAAATACTACTACCCAGAAATGCTTTAAAACCATGGTTGCATAACTGGGATTCATTGAGGTGTGGAGACATTTTTCTCCATGAGTACAGAGTACACCCATTTTTCTCCCTGGCACCAGACATCAGCTCATCTCGTCTACATCTATACAACTGTTGAGCACGTGGAAAAAGTACAAAATGTAACCCATGGTCCTCATCTATTAGCCGATCACTCCCCTATTATAATGAAGGTGCACCTAGGTAACCCACATAAGGTGGCCTCTTAAAGTTTTAAATACCTCCTTCCTGAGGGAGGAACCTGGGTTACCGATCATTTGGTCACCACTGGGGGATAACAACTGGGATGTCAGTCCCCCTCTTCTCTGGGACACCATGAAAATGGTACTGAGAGACTCCCTTGTAGCATAGATGACACAGAGAAAGAAAGAATGGGAGGAAAAATGGCAAGCTCTGCAGGAAAAGCTAAAAACCCTGCAAATGTTGTACACCAAAGAGGATAGTGTAATCCCCAAGACCATATAAATACAAATAAAATTGAGCCACAACACCTAATGGACCAACAGATTGAACCACAATTGTGTTATCTTAGGCAGTATTATTATGAGGGAGGCTTTCGAGGAGCCCGGCACTTGGCCAGACAGCTGCAGGCCTGTAAAAAGCAGGTCTGTATTCTTCAGCTTTGAGACCCGACAACGGGTAATGTGGTCTAGGGCCATGATGGCCTCTGTTAAAGTATGGCATCCTACTACACAAAATTGGTTCTAGTGCCTAGATCACTTGTACAAGCTGGTGATGCTGACCCAGCTGACGTGGGATGCCATCCACTGATGGCTGACTACCAAACACCTAGAGGAAGGAATGCCATTTGTTCGCCCGAAGCCAACCATCATGCTCAGAAAGGACCATCTCTGGTGGAATGGGGAGCACACCTGGGAGACTGCATGGCCCATGGGTTCTGATCTCCCCGCGAGTCCCTGCTCCACATTAGCCTGCTGGAACTCCATGCAGTGCGACTTGCTTTGACGGAATTTGCTCCTCTAGTCAGGGGTCAGGTCATGCAGGTCCAGACAGACAACACCACAACCACGTTTTACCTGAATAGGCAGGACAGAAAACTCCTTTCCCTTGTGTCGGAAGACCCTCCGCACTTGGACACTCATGTGGAGCCTGTGTACAGATCTTCTGGTTATCATGCCCCACCTCGCCTCAAAACCATAGACCTATTTCTCTCCTGCCTGTTCTTGCCAAACTCCAGGAGTCCCTCATCTGCTCAAGGCTCCTTGAACATCTCTCTACTACCAACTATCTCGCTCCATTCCATTCTGGCTTCAGGAAACAGCATTCCACAGTTTCCTCCCTGTTCTGTGTCACAGACCATATCCAGTCAGCCACGGACAAAGACCACATCACTGCTGCTATCTTCATGGACTTGGTGAAGGCCTTTGATTCTGTCTTTCAACAACTGTTGATCCAAAAGCTTCTCTCCTCTGGTCTGGCCCTGTCCGCCGTTAACTGGTTCATATCTTATTTACAAAACAGGCAACAATCTGTTCAAGTAGAAAATGTCCTCTCCCCTCTCCTTCCTATCCAAACCGGCATTCTCCAAGGTTCCATACTCTGCCCTGCCCTTTTCTCGCTTTTTATAAATGATTTCCTGTCCATCTGTTCTCCCTCAAACATCCACATGTACGTGGATGATACCGTGATTTACCTTTCTGGTCCAAATGCCACCAATGTAGCAACCCCCATGCAGCATGACTTCAACAAAGTACAGAATTGGTTCAGACAAAAATCAACTCAAATTAAACTCCAGAAACACAGTCTTCATGTTCTTTGGATCCAAGCAAAGACTGTCTAAATCCCAGATCACCCCTACTTTTACCACACTGGACGGCTCTCAATTAGACATAGTCAAGGCTTTCAAATATCTTGAGGTTTGGCTTGACAGCAACCTTGATTTCTATTTCACTGCCCATATTGACTCCATCTGCTCCAAACCCTTGACCTAAACTAGGAGCCCTCTACTGGCACAAGGATTGCCTCCACTTGTCCACCTGACGTGATTTAGTCACCAAATTCATCTTACCTGTTATAGACTATGCAGACATTGTTTATTGCTCTGCATCTGCTATTTAATTCATTTTGTCATTTTGCCACCCTCCCACATCACTGCACTCTCTACTCCTCTGTCTCCCTAACACCTCTACCTGCCAGTCACCATATTCATAGCCTCACTTTTATCTCCAAATTCTTGTTTGGGTCCCTTCCCCTTACCTCTTCTCCTGCCTCTCACCAGTTAGCTCCTCTGCATACTCCCACTGATCCATGGATGCAGATACGATCTTACTTCGAGAGGAAGCTCTTGCAGCAGGTAACACATATAGGACTGACGTCACCTGGTGGCTGTTCTCGGCAATTTTTTTTTCCAGCAGTACTGACGTGGGAACACCCCTGCCGATGTTGGCTCTACCCCCCGATGTCACCCTACATAAAGGGGGAGTTACCCACATGCTCCAGTTCCTTCCCGCCGCACGGCTTGGATTAGTTCACTTCAGCTACTGCATGTCAGTACCAAACGCTCGTCAGTTTTCCTCCACCGTCTTTCTGGATTTGTTGCTCGATTTTTTTCAGACAATCTTCAACCTGTGTCCTGTTCTTCAAAAGGGCACATCAACAAGTGCTCTTGTGAGTGACAGATCCCCTCTAAGGACGGCCACTCCACGTGCCTCTACTTGCTGGGGTCCAAGCACGACACTGGCTCCTGTCCCCACAGCCAGGCTTTTAATAGTCGGACACGTATTAGGTGACAAAAGTCCCTTTCCGCCTTCCTTGCGTAGTCCAGATTGGCCACCATGGAGAGATCTTCCTCGGTGAGAATCATTCCAGTCACCCGCTCGCAAGAAGCACCAGCAAGATAAGCATCGGGCCAAGGCACGAGAGAGGTCCCGATCCAGGCCCAGGTCCCTGGGCTCGAGGTCCACTTCTTTGGGGGAACCCCGCCTTATGACCCTCAAGCCATCGGCTGCTGCCTCCGGGTCTTCAACACCTAAGCCCTCAGGGACCACCCTTACACCCTTGAAGGTGCACCTGCCCGCCGAGAAGGCTTCCTTAAGTGGCTACTGGTAAGTCCTCCTCCTGCTCGGCCTCTGTCTCAATGGCTGACCTCTGGGAGTCGAGCAAGGCCTCCAGGCACTCCAGCAGCAGAGCGTCATCTCTGCCGCCAAAAACCAAACACTCCGACCATCATCAGCCCCCGGCGTCTGATCAGCGTTCGTTGGAAAAATTCGATAAACATGATAAACTCAAGTACTCTGACCATCCCAAGGCTAAAGCCCCGGAGGGATGCCTGTCAGAGTCCGGGGACAAGCGGGTGCCAGACCGATGCCCTGTCATCATTCCACCAGCCTCCACCCCTCCACCAACAAAGGTTGTTCCACCGCCAGTGACGGTGGTCCCGACGCTGGCCCGTTGTCAGTTCTGGGACCTCTTCTCCACAACAGACGCCGGTCCATCAGACGTCAGAGCCCGACGACGAGGTGACCGACGCCGGTGACCCCAGACACTGGCACTGGTGTCTCTGAGTCGACGCTGGCACAACCTGACAACAGCACTGGCACCGGCTCTGGGGTGCCTGCTCCCCCTACACCAGAGTTCCCTAAATTAGGCCTCTCGCAGGTAAAGGAGCTTTTCTCCCAGTGTTGGGACACCATTAAATGGGATCTCCCAGTGGGTGTGCCTCCTCCCATGCCTCCTGCTCTGGACCCCCGAGGGGAGCCCGAACCAGACTCGGTTCCCGATCCTGAGTCCTCCGACCATGAGGCAGGGGAGGAGCCTACTGTACCCAGGAAGCACAGGGACAAGAGGCGCAGGAGGACCAGCTCCAGAAGCTGCTCCCTCTCTCCCTCTCCCGATAAGAGGAACAAGAGGAGAAGGTGTTGTTCTCCCTCCTCTTCCTCCTCCTCCTCCTCCGAGTCCTACGTCGACTCTAACTTCTCGATACCGGACTTGGACATCGACCCCAACCCTGAACTTGGGGACCTGGGGATACACCCTTAATCCCCTCCTGATGACCCCAGCTTTATGGAGGTAACATTCAGGAGAACATGGGCTGGGATACAGAGGCCCTTGACCTTGAGCGCCTGCGGTTGGCTAAATACCTCCGACAAACAGACCCTAAGCCGGTGGTCATCCCTCCCATGGTTGACACCTTTGAGGACGTCACTTACTCCACCTAGAGGCATCTTCATTCCTCCTCTGCCATGCCCCAAAAGGTTAATCAGTTGTACCGGGCACCTAAGGACCACCCCTTTTTGTCTGAACCACCCGCTGCAGACTCTGTGGTGATTTCGGGGGCTCACGACCATTTGCAGAGGCCCGAGCACCTCAGCTCCCAGCCGCCTGACAGGGAGTTGAAGCAGCTGGATTCTATGGGATGCAAGGTGTACTCTACTGCCACTTGCAGTATCAGGAGCCTTAACTTCCTGACACACATGGTCCAGTACCAGAACACCCTTTGGGAACAGGGTCTGGACATTGTGCAAAGCCTGCCTGACTGCCCTCAACAGGCCGAGCTTGCCAAATTGTTAGTCTGGCTCAGACATGGGGACCCACGTTTTGCACTCAGCCTACGACTCTGCGAACACCTCTTTGCGGGTGGCAGCTACTGGCATCTGCCTCCGATGCCATGCCTGGCTTCGGGTTTCTGGGTTCGATCCAGATGTGCAATCGAACATTCTGGATGCTCCCTTTAAGGGCTCCGTACTCTTCGGAGAAGACATGGAGAAGATCATCACTTGGTTACAGGACTCCAGCAAGGCTATCCGAATTGTGCAGTCCATGTACTGCCTGAAACGGGGACGATCACGGAAGTCTTGTTTTCATGGCCGTGGGTGACAACAGCCTCAGCAGCCCCGCTATCAACACCAGCAACAGCGGGGCAGCTTTGGTTGCAGAGGTGGAGCCAGGGGTATCTCAGCTGCTACCTCCCGACAGGCCAAGTCAACAGTTGCCGCCCTTCCTCCCCCTCCCACAGCCTGACTATACAGATGACCCACCTCCCCTAGATGCCTCGTCAGGGGAGCCGGTAGGAGGTCGCTTTTCTTGTTATGCAAAATCATGGAGTCAAGTGACCTCTGACCAGTGGGTCCGTGAACTTGTGGAGTTTGGGCACTCTATAGAGTTCGACGACATCCCTCTAGACAGACCACCACCCCCATCCCATTACCCGAGGGAACACTGGGTTCTAATCCAGAGGGAAACCCTATCTCTCTTGGACAAGAATGCCATCGAGCCGGTGCCTCCAGCCGGAGTAGAGACAGGTATTACTCCCACTTCTTCCTGGTTCCGAAGAAGTCCGGGGATGTCAGAACCCATTTTGGACCTCGGTGAACTAAACAGATGGGTCACTTACCAAAAGTTTTGGATCGTCTCCCTTCTCACTGTCCTGCCACTGATTTTGGCAGGAGACTGGCTGGCATCCATCGATATGCAGGACGTGTATCTGCATATCTCCGTTGTCAAGTCTCATCAAAGATTCCTGAGGTTCAGGTTCATGGGAAGGTGCTGTCAGTGCAAGGTCCTTCCCTTTGATCTCTCATCAGCCCCTAGGGTATTTACCAAGTGCCTGGTGGTGGTCGCCATGACGCTTCAGAGGATGGGCTATTTCTGTTCCCTTACCTGGATGACTGGCTCCTCCTGGCTCCCTTCAGGCCCTGCCTGTTGAAAACCATCAGAGACACCCTTTCACTGTTTCAGCAGCTGGGAATCACTGTCAACAGGGACAAGTCTCAGCTTCTCCTATCCCAGAAGCTCCAGTTCATCGGGGGCCCTTCTGGATACCACTCTCATTAGGGTTTTCCTCCCCTCCAATAGAGTGGGCTGCATCCAAGTCTAGGCATCTCAGGTCTCTTCAGCCTTAAGGGTCACGGAAAGACTCCTTCTCAGGCTGCTGGGACACATGGCAGCCACCATTGTTTCGGTCCCTCTAGCACGACTGCACATGTGGACCAGCCAGTGGTCATTAAGAGTCCAGTGGGATCAGACACAGGACGATTTAGACATCCTGATAAGGATCACAGAGCCAATCCGACGGGAGTTACTCTGGTAGATGTCATCACAAAACCTGGGGCTTCCCTTTCATGTGGGAGCTCCGTCCCAGACTCTGACCACGGACCTTTCGTCCTTGGGATGGGGTGCTCATTTGGTGACTCATCGTACCCAGGGTTCCTGGTCCCCAATAGAGGAAGAGCTACACATCGATATCCTAGAATTGAGGGCGGTTCTGTATGCTCTTCAGGCCCTAGCCTTGGTCCTGATGCTGGGCCACCTGTTGGTTCAGACAGACAACACTTCCGTGATGTTCTGCATCAACAAGCAGGGTGGCGCGCACTCGTATCCCCTTTGTTGAGAGGCTATGAGAGTGTGGGACTAGGCACTGGGGCATCAACTCACTTTGATGGCAGTGCACGTTCCCGGGTCACAACATACTGGCCAACGCTTTCAGCCGAACCAGGTTGTAGGCTCACGAATGGGAGCTACTTCAAGAAGTTGCAGATTAGCTCTTCTGCAGATGGGGGACTCCAGAGCTAGACCTCTTCGCGTCTCCATCCAACGTAAAACTGCCCATTTTCTGCTTGCTAAGGCCAGAGCCTGGAGTTTTCTGGCAAGACGCATTGTCCCTCTCCTGGAAGGGGAGATTCCTTTATGCTTTTCCTCCCTTCCCTCTGCTGCAGAAGGTGCTTCTCAAAGCACAGTCAGAGCAGTCCACCCTCATTTTGATAGCCCCATTGTAGCCTCGTCAGATTTGGTTTCCATTGCTTCAGCGTTTAGCGACAGAGCCTCCACTTCCTCTTCCAACCTTGTCTCAGCTCCTGTCTCAGGACAATGGGTCCCTGATCCATCTGAATCTGTGCTCCCTTCACCTGCATGCCTGGCTCCTCAGGACCTAGCTAGAACTAGATTTGGAGTTTCAGACAAGGTAGCACAAGCTTTTGTTGAGGCGCGTAAGCCTGCCACCAGGGCCACTTATGCTATGAAGTGGAAGCGTTTCTGCATCTGGGCCGCAGCCAAGAAGGTGGACCCTACGGTCTGTCCAGTTAATTCAGTGTTGGAATACCTACTTTCCCTTTCCGAGTCAGGTCTCAGCTGCTCCTCCATCAAAGAACACCTGGCCGCCATCTCTGCCTATCACATGTCAGTCCAGGGTAAGACCGTGGCTCAGATGGAGGTTTCTAAGCCTTTCCTTCATAGTATTCTACATATCAGACCCCCGATCAGTGATCCTGTCCCTACTTGGGATCTGCTTTTTGTTCTGGAAAAGCTAACTCTTCCCCAACCCTTTGAACCAGCAGTGGAGGCTGAGCTTCGTTTTCTGTCCTGGAAAACCCTGCTTTTGGTAGCTGTTACTTCAGTAAGGCATATTTCAGAGCTTCATGCTCTTATGTGTAAAGAACCCTATCTGATTTTTCACAAGGATAGGGTTGATCTTCGCACTAATCCGAAGTTTCTACCGAAAGTAGTCTCGGAGCTCACTCTTAATCAGGCTGTTTAGCTCCCAGTGTAGTTCCCAGAGTATTCTAATAAAGGGGAAGCATTGCTTCATTCTTTGGATGTTCACAGGGCACTCCGTTACTACCTGGCCAGAACCAAGAGGGACAAGAAATCCGATCTGCTCTTCATTTCCTTGGCGCAAAGGTCCTTAGGTTACTCAGTTACCAAGCAGACGCTTTTGCGCTGCCTAATCAACTGCATTTCCTTTTGCTATGAAAAACATAACAAGTCTGCTCATTGGCCAATAAAGGCACACTCTACCAGGGCAGTAGCCACCTCCTTTGCAGCTTTAAAAAGGGTCTCAGCAGCTGACATTTGTGCTGCTGCCACTTGGCACTCTGTTCACACTTTCGTCAGGCATTACAGCCTGGACGTCGTTTCCAGACACAGAGCAGGGTTTGGCCTTGTGGTCTTGCAGGGCCTGGTCTCGTGAGGGATCCCTCCTGCTCCTTTTTGCCTGTCCTTCCTTCTCTCCCTCCCGAGGGTTGTCTTTAGTTTATACTGCTTGGGAATCAGTCCTATATGTATTACCTGCTGCAAGAGCTTCCTCTCGAAGTAAGATAGTACAGTTATGTAAGAACTTACCTAACAGTAGATCTTAGAGAGAAGCTCTTGCAGCAGGTATGTTTCCCCCTCCCCGGATCAGACCTCAACTATGACGGCCATTTCCTCCCTGTTATGGGGAGAACATATACACTCCTATTTACATCGCCTCATGCGGTTCCGCTTACCCTTTGGAAGACGTGCAAGAATTGGAGCACGTGGGGAACTCCCCCTTTATGTAGGGTGATGTCGGGAGAGGAGCTGACATTGGCGGGAGCATTCCCACGTCGGTACTGCTGGAAAAAAGAATTGCCGAGAACAGCCACCAGGTGGCATCAATCCCTATATGTGTTACCTGCTGCAAGAGCTTCTCTCGAAGATCTACTGTTACGGTAAGGTCTTATGTAACTGTACTTTCTCCCTTCCCCACCCACGCACTTGCTCAGGCAAGGCTGTCTTTTCTTACTGTCTCCCTTACCACTGGAATCAACTCCCCTGGGACACTCGCCACTCCCCTGCATTCTTTGCCCTTAAATCCAAGTTCCGAGCTGACCCCGCTACTACATGCTCATGTCTTCTCCCTCATCCCAGACCATACATACACTATCCCCAACTTAGCATCTCCTCACAAAGTCCCTACCTCTCCTCACCACTAACCAGATTAGATAATTACAAGCAATGTTTAATACCAGGCTGCAAGTTATGTTGTACACTATGTAACTTGTAATGTGTTTCACACATTATCTAACCTCACTGCTGTAACTGCGTATATATTTTCACTTGTTTTATTCCTCTTACTTTGTGTGTACAGTTTTGTTTTTATTGCACTGTTTATTGAATACTGTAATCCACTGTATTGTCCCCTACCCCCGGGTCGCACCTGGAAACGAGCTGCAGCTCAGTGTGCTTTTTCCGGTTACCAACTTTTAAATAAATAAATGTCGCGGGAGCTCAAAATCAGCTGGCAGACTCTCGCAGGTAAGTAGGAGAGACATCAATCGAGTGATCCCTGAATCAGGAGGGAATGAACCACCTGTTGTCCCTGTGGGGCACACCTTTGGTGGACCTGTTTGCCTCCTGGAAGAATGCCAGACTGAGACTGTTGTGTCCACACTATGGACACTGCGCTACAAGTGAGTGGGAGGGTGCAGATCAAAAAGACAGCAGAGCAAAGCACAAAACCGACTGCACTCTTTACTGATTAACAAAATACACATGTAAAAGATATTCAAAGCATGCCAGTGCAAAATGATATATTTGAGCCCAGGTGAGGCAAGCCCTCGGCACTTCGCGACTGTGTGTGACGCTTCGTCGGGAGGAGGAGTCAGTGACAGACACATTTCAAAGTGAACATTAAAAGAGACAGTGCTGTTTTGTGGCACTCAATACTCCGAGTAATATGAGCTCTCAAATGAAAACTGTTCAATTGATTTTTTTATATTTTAATTATTTGAAAAAAAAAAAGTTTAAAACTGAGCAGCCTAAAAAAAGTGCCCAGGAATACTAATTCATTTATTTAAGCAGCTCCAAAACCAAGAGTAAGGTAAAACAGACCATTATAAATATGCCTATTAAATGCACAAACTCATAGTAGAGCCTGGTATTAAACATTGCTTATAATTATGTTGTACATTATGTAACTTGTAATGTGTTTTTCGCACATTATCTAACCTCCCTGCTGTTACTGCGTATATATTTTCAATTATTTTATTCCTCTTATTTTATATGTACAGTTTTGTTTTTATTGCACTGTTTATTGAATGCTGTAATCCACTGTATTGTCCCTTACCCCTGGGTCACACCTGGAAACGAGCTCCGGCTCAGTGTGCCTTTCCTGGTTACCAACTTTTAAATAAATAAATAAATGTCACGGGAGCTCAAAATCTGCTGGCAGACTCTCCCAGCCAGGTAGGAGAGACATCAATCGAGTGATCCCTGAATCAGGAGGGAGGGAACCACCTGGTCTCACTGTGGGCACACCTTTGGTGGATCTGTTTGCCCCTGGGAGAGTGCCAAACTGAGGCTGTTGTGTGCCTGCCCCCCCACAGCCCAAGACACTGTTGGGGGAGGCCTTTGCAAGGCCCTGGACTCCGAACCTGGTGTACAGCTTCCCTCCATTCCCCTTGATCCACAAGGTGGTGGTCAAGTCCCGGAAGGACAAGGCACAGATAATCCTGATAGCTCCAGACAGGCCCAGACAGTTCTGGTACCCAGATCTTCTCGGCCTCAGCAGCAGAGCTCCATGGCAGCTGCCTATTTGCCCGGATGGGCTGACTAGATAACAGGGGGCAGTCCTGCACCTGGACCTGGCATCTCTGCACCTCATGGCCTGGTACCTTAGCAGCTAGAGTTCCAGATCTTGGGTCTGTTGGAAGAGGTGCTCCACGTTGTGGAGGCCTCCTGTAAAAAGTTGACTCACTGATGCTATGCATTTAAAGGAAGAGGTTCTTAATTTGGTGATAGGGTATGGAACTTGAGCCCCTGCCTGCCCTGTGCCAAGCATCTTAGAATACCTCTTGTTCCTTTCTCAGCTGGGACTGCAAGTGACTACCCTTAAGGTGCACCTGGCAGCCATTTCTGCTTACCCGTTGGTGGGTCAAGAGAAGGTGGTCGGGTGCTTTTTCAAGGACCTGGACCACCTGCCCCTGCGATGCGTGAGCCTCCACCACTATAAGACTTATTGCTGGTGTGGGCTCTGCTCATGGGCAAGCCAATCAAGCCCATGTGCAGGTGTGAAATTTCGCACCTGTCATGGAAGACGGCTTTTTTGTTGGCCATTACATCAGCCAGAAGCAATGAGGACCTCCAGTCGCTGTTGTTAGAGTCTCTCTACTTGGTCTTCCATAGGGACAAAGTTGTCCTTAGCCGCAACCTGAAGTTCCTCCCCGAAGATTGTATTGGACTTTCAGCTTAACCAGGTGATTAACTTACCAGTATATTTTACCAGCCCTTTTTCGGAGGCCGACCACCAGCGCCACACTCTGGACTTGCGGAGTGTGCTGTCCTGTTACGTGGAGCCCATGGCTGGAGTTTGGGGAGAGGCTTGCCAGCTGTCTGTAGCATACGCTGACACTGAGGCTGGCAGACTGACAGCAAAATGAATGATTGGCAGGTGGATTACATCCTGCATTGGCCTCTGCTATAGGTTGGCTGGTAGGGAGCCTCCTGTAGGGTTTAGGGTTCATTCCATCAGACATACCGCTGCTTTGGTGCCTGCTTACAGGGATGTTCCCATCCAAGAAATCTGTAGGGCTGCATCCTGGAAGTCAGAACACACCTTCTTATCCCACTACAGCATCGACTGTGAGTCTTGTTGGGATGCTGCTTTTGGGACCTCAGTTCTCCAATCTCTTTTCACCAAGTAGGTGTGTGCGCCCTCCCCCTGACAAAGAGTTCACAAGGACTCGAAGCACTGAGGTGTGTTACTCTGCATTAGCCTTACACAATAAATCCACTGAGCAACTATTTTCACTGTCTCCTTGTAGTATTTGCGCACCTGTTTTTCTAATTTGTGCTGCTTTTGTTTTCTTGGGTACAGCATGCTAGCTTGAGCGCCACAGGTCTTCCTTGCTGGTGTGTGTGCCTTGCCTCCTCTTCCCAGAGAACTGCTTGGAGTCTGCCAGATTGTGGATAGTGAACTATATCCACGCCCCTAGAAAAAAATGGTTACTCACTTGTAACTGTAGATCTTCCACGGAACAGTCTCTTGCAGTAAGTCATTACTTCTGAGAGTATCCAGCAGAGAGTGCTGTCATACGGCAGCTTCTTCTAGCAGTTGTCACCAGGGACCACCCACCCATCACATCCTGCTCCCTATTTAAGTGTGGATGGTCCCTGGTATCCTCAGTTCATTTTCCCACCGTCTTCAGCCCACGCAGCAGCTAGTTCAACTTCTGTGCAGCACTCATTGACCAGAAATTGGATTCCAGAAAAATATCTAAAGATTCTTCATCAAAACAAGCAGGCTGATACAGAGGTCTACCAGATCGAGACAGGGACCCTGGTTATTATCACCCAGGTTCAAGACCTGCATATACTGCACATCCTATTCCCTCCATCATCCCCAGCCCCCAACCCTCACCCTTCCCAGGAACAACAGGACATCTCTAACATTGTGCAGCAGGTCTTAAACAACATGCGTTGTGTCCCCCCCCCCCCGACCCAGGCAGGGGGGATAGTCCCTTTTCGTCTCACAAACGTCATCTGAAGACGACTCTGATATTGAACCTGCCTATTCTCCTCCTCCTAACATGGAGGATTAAGGAGTTGAAAACACATTTATGGAGAATGGCCTTCTTGGAAAGTTAATGTGTACTGTAAAATGTTTTAAATTTTATTGTAATTTATTATGTTTTCATGATATTTTTTATAATGTTTATGGTCTTTGATGCTTTGTATTGAATGTTGAAGTTTTAATTAATTTGTTCAGCGCCTTGATATAGTGAAAGGCGCTATATAAATAAAATTATTATTATTATTATTACTCAGATGAATGGGAGCTACATGGAGAACTCCCTGATGATATGAATGAGGAGTACCCAGGCCCCTGATTTTCTGGGATAGGGTTCCTCTTTTTCAGCCATCTCCTCTGTGGACAAATATTTGCCTCTTCCACTGGCTGCCTGTCCTCCAGATGGCCCCATCTTTAGCGATATGATGCTTCAAATACAAAAAGTGATGGGATTTTCCACTACGGAACATGACAAACACCATAAGGACATGGCAGACTATTTAGAATTGCCAGAGGAGCCGGCTTTAGTGGTTCCACCACTGATACCTACATATCAAAATGCCTTATTGGCTTCTTGGCAGCAACCTTCCAACATTATGGTGGTTCCTTGTAAAGCTAACCGACTATACCAGTTGCCTTTAGACCACCCATTCCTCTCCACTGTGCCAGAGGCTGATTCTGTGGTCATTACTGCCACTCATGATCGGACTGAAAAACCTAAACACTTGAGCTCCTTACCTCCTGATAAAGAGTCCCGAAAACTAGACTACCTGGGGAAGAAGGTTTTTTCCTCAGGTACTATGAATATTTATATCTTAAACTATATGGGACACATGATAAAGTATCAGCGTACCCTGGGGACTTCTGTCATAGAAACTGTCAATAAACTTCCTCCCTCTCAGGAGAGAGACCAGTTATTGGCTATGGTCACTACCGCTAACTCCATCTCCCGCCACCTTCTCAGGTCGGGTTATGATGCTGTAGATACCTCTGCCCGACTTTCAGCTACTGGTGTGGCTCTGCATTGCCATGCTTGGCTTCGTGTGTCCGGGTTCACACCTGATGTACAACATGAGATAACCAGTGCACCCTTTAATGGGTCCAAATTATTTGGGCCAGGTACACAGACTCTCTTAGATGACTTACAAGCATCTGGTAGGACCCTTCGTATGGTTCAAGGGTTGTACCATACCCCTCAATACACCTACCGTACCCGGTACCTGTCCTAACTCTAAAAGAGGAGGAAAATACAAAAATTCTAACAGAGGTGGCTTTAGGGGGTCATAACCAACCTTCCAGAGGTACTCCCTCTGCCACCTGTGGCTCCTGTGCCCATCCCTCAGGAGGGGCCGGTCAGCCCGCTGCTCAGTGACCTCACCAGCCTCTCCCCCTGCCTCTTTAACCAGGCCTCGGAGGCGGTCGGGTGTCGTTTTGCTCTCCATCTAGAGGCTTGGCAGACGATCACTTCAGACAAATGGGTACTGCAAATAATCCAAATGGGACATACTCTAGAGTTTATCTCTGTCCCTCCTCCCTCCCCTCTCTGGGCAATTCAATACCCTCTGCAGCACGTTCCTATTCTCCAAGAGGAACTGTTAGCACTTCTGGTCAAACAAACCATTATACCAGTACCAGCTGCAGAACAACAGAAAGGGTATTATTCCCATTTCTTCTTTGTACCCAAAAGAACCGGACATCTCAGACCCATTTTAGATCTGAGACGTCTGAATCTATATATTCAGTACAGGCATTTCCGCATGGTCACTCTGCTAGCTATTATGCCTCTCCTAAAACAAGGAGATTGGATATGTGCCTTGGATATGAAGGATGCTTATCTACATGTTCCTGTTCACCCTGCCCATCACAAATTTCTGCGCTTCCACCTCCTGGGCTCTCCCGGTCAGCCTCTTTTTGGCCCCGAGGGTCTTTACCAAATGCCTAGTGGTGGTAGCTGCAGCCCTAAGGAGAAAAGGGCACTGTGTCTTCCCATATCTAGACAATTGGCTGATAAAAGCAGACTCCAAAGAAGCTCTGCTATCCTCTCTGACTGCCACCTTCACCCTGTTTCACGACCTAGGGGTCATGATCAGTTGGCCAAAGTCCAATCCAGAGTTAAGCCAGATTCTGCAATACATCAGAGCTGTTCCGGACACCGTTCAGGCGAAGACTTTCCTTCCGCCCTCCCATCAGGACACACTAATATCTCTGGCCCTACAGATACGATCTCAACCAGTAGTAACAGCCAGACAAATGCTAAAATTACTGGGCTACATGTCCACCGCTATTCCCATGGCGGCATTCGCTCATCTCTACATGAGACCTGTCCAGTGGACTCTACAGAATCAGTGGTCTTAGAAAACTGGACAGTTCGACGACCAGATTCGGGTCACTCCCTTCCTAGTGTCAGCCTTCACCTAGTGGACAATCAAAACCAATTTGTGTCAGGGAATGCCCTTCTGCCCCCCATGCAGACGTTAACCACAGATGCGTCCCTGGATGGTTGGGCCGCCCACTTGGGTCCGTATCAGACCCAGGGTCGATGGTCCACTCTATCTCGTATCAGTCTCTTGGAGATGAAAGCAATCCATCTTGCCCTTCAGGCATTCCTACCCTACCTCAAGCCAGGACCGTTGCTGATTTAATCAGACAACACTGCAGTGGTGTCATACCTAAACAGGCAAGGGGGCACACACTCACGCACGCTCTGCAGGGAGGCCATTGCAGTCCGGCAGACAGCAGTCAAACAAAAACTAAAACTGACAGCCATCCATCTTCCAGGATGGTGCAATCAGTTAGCAGACAGACTGAGTCGTCAGTCGTCTGCCCACGAATGGACACTTCACAAGGACGTCCTACGTGACATCTTCGCGATCTGGGGGACTCCACAGCTGGATCTGTTCTCCTCCCCAGTCAATCAGACTCCCCAGTTACTTCTCCATTATCCTGAACAACAGGGGAAAGGCTATCGATGCCCTGTCCCAGCCTTGGACAGGACTTTACTTATATGCTTTCCCTCCCATCCCGCTCCTTCTCAGGACTATGTTGAAACTTCAACTGGAGCCGGACACCATGATACTAATAGCACCTCTGTGGCCCCAGCAACTGTGGTATCCCTTCCTCCTTCAATTGTCGGTGAGGAATCCCATTCCATTGCCATCCAGACCGGACCTCCTGACCCAGTATCAGGAGTCCCTCCTACATCCCAGCCTCAAGATGCTACGTCTTCATGCCTGGCTCCTGAGGTCACATTCATAAATAAACTACAGGTGTCCTCCTCTGTTGCCAATATTCTCCCAGCTTCTACGAAGCCGACAACCAGAGAAACATATAACTCCAAATGGAAGCGGTTTTCCATATGGTCTGCCTTACATAACGTGGACCCTTATTTGTGCCCACTTACGACTGTGCTAGACTACCTTGCTTCATTATCTGAGTCAGGCCTTAGTTATTCTTCCGTCAAAGTTCATTTAGCAGCCATCTTGGCCTTTCATGAACCTCTGGATGGTAGATTACTCTATCAGCATCATTTATCCAAAATGTTTTTGAGAGGCATGCTTCATCTCAAGCCTCCAATTCGACAACCCACTCCTCCGTGGGATCTAAACTTCATAATAGAAAAACTGTCTCTCGAACCTTTCAAGCCTGCAGCCTCTTGCAATCTTCATTTCCTTTCATGGAAAACATTATTTCTGGTGGCTATTACTTCCGCTCGATGCATTTCCGAGATTCATGCCCTTATGTGTAGGGAACCTTACTTGATTTTCCATAAGGAACGGGTGGTGCTCCACACTAACCCATCCTTTCTACCAAAAGTAGTGTCCGAACAGACTTTAAATCAATCCATGGAACTTCCAGTATTTTTTTCTGGAGTACTCCAACCAGGGTGAGCCTCTATTACATCCAGTGGATGTTCACCATATCTTAAGATATTACACTAATCGTACCAATGACATCAGAAAGACGTCTCAATTTGTCACCTTTGACTCTGGCAGAGAGGGACTTCCCATTGCTAAACAAACTCTATCCTCATGGTTGGCAAACTGTATAACATTTTGCTACAAAAAGTACAACAATGCTGTTCCTGGTCCAGTCCAAGCCCATTCCACAAGAGCTATGGCCACTACTGCGGCTGTTTCAAGGGTGCCTCCATTTCAGAAATCTGTAATACTGCCACTTGGTCCACGATCCACACTTTCACTCACCATTACAATCTGGATGTGGCCTCGAGACGTAGGATGGCTTTCGGTTGTGCAGTCCTACAAGATTTCTTATCATAATTGTCCACCCTTCTGGACATAACTGCTGGGGTAATCTCCCAGAAGTAATGACTTACTGCAAGAGACCATTCCGTGGAAGATTGTGCAGTTATGTAAAGTCTTACCGTAACAGTAGCTCTTTGAGGTGTGTCTCTTGCAGTAAGTATAATCCTGCTCTCCGACCCCCTCCTTCTCTGACAGAAGCAATTTCATGCTCCACAGAGGTAGGAGTGGGCTCCTTGGTCCCTCGGTTTCACCTCAGTCCTCGCTTTTGCGAGCTGAATCTGTCGGGTTGAACCGAGGATACCAGGGACCACCCACACTTATATAGGAAGCAGGATGTAATGTCATGTGTGGGTGGTCCCTGGTGAAAACTGCTGGAAGAAGCTGCCATGCGACAGCGCCCTCTGCTGGATACTCCCAGAAGTAATGACTTAATGCAAGAGACATTCCTCGAAGATCTGCTGTTACGGTAAGACTTTATGTAACTGGAATTTCAAGGAGTGGTATATAGTTCACATCCACACAACCCACCCTGCCTCCCCTGGCAAGTGGCACATGGATCCCTGCTTCCAGCGTGCAAGATCTGACACCACGGGGTGGAGTTGGGGGTTATACTGCTTTGGATGGTAGGAGCAACTTAACTTAAAGATGTCTGACAAACCAGCAGTTAAGGTGGAACTGCCAGAGTATGGACGTGAACTATATACCACTCCTGGAACTATGGCTACATATGGGTAACCTATTTATCTTGCAGTTGCTGAAGGAGAATGTACAGCAGCCCAGCTGTGGCTTGAGTGTAACTGGCTTTCCCAACAACAATCGTACTGAAAGGAAATAGAATTTCTTGTTAATGATCTATACAATTTAGATAAATTACAGTTTGTCCATCCTATCAGTGCTATACCACTCAGTCACCTCTCCAGGTTTACAACCATCACAATCCAACTTTGGAGAACTGCATGTTGGACGTATATTCCTCTGATACTCATTGTCTGGTTGAGGGCCTTGGCATATAATACCTCATTCCCCCCTTACCCCCTTACATTATAGATGCCACACTCCACTCCTGGAGTAAGCTGGGCCTACATTATCTCCATCAGTGTTATGATTCCCAGGGCTTTAAATCTCTCGTTTCACCACAGCAGGCATATCATCTACCAAACAGAATGCATATCTATTACCTACAAGTTGAGTCCCACCTTTTGGGATTGGAAAGGGATTTTGAACTTTGCCCCCAGGTCCCAACTTATTACTTAACATTTTGATTTCACACCAAAAAGGGGAAGTCTGACAACACTCAGTCGGAGTCATATATAGTGGACTGCAGGAGTTAGCCCAGGACAAGTCAGTTTCTGTTCTGAACAAATGGAACACTGAGCTACAGACCAGCCATACCTTGGAAATTTAGCAAAAATATGCTGTCTCAAACTATTGAGTCACAGCTTCCACATGCTGGAGAGATTATGTTTGGAACAGTAGAATGCAGTATTTTATAACCCCAATTATTGAGATGAAATACATGGGACCATTAAATGGCAGATGTTGCTACTGGCCCGGTGGCTCTGAGGGTTGAGGTGCTAGACACCACACCTCGCACCACGCCGGTGACCCATGTTCGGAAGCGAGCCTAGGTGGCCTGGGGTTGACAGGGGAGGGAAGAGATCGAGTGTCCAGTGGACTGCTCTCTCTTCCTGGGGAGGGCTCAGGGGAGCGTCTGCTCATTAAGTGACCTCTGGCGGGGGCTGGGGGTCACCAAACGTAGCGACGCGGCCTATGCTTGGATGATGGGGCTACGGCACTATGTTGCCTTGCTGGCCATGCTCTGCAGGGTACAGAAAACTCAAGAAAAAAAAATTCCCCTGCATGTTTGCGGAGATGATGGGGGTTCTAGGGACACAGCCCACATCCCAGTGGTGGCCCTGCAATCGGAGGACTCCACGGCTGACCCGCCACCCAGGTAAGACCTCTCTAATTACAGAAAGGCCATCACGGGAGTACGTGCCCACCCCGGGGGGTGATCCGGGGGTCTAGCTCTGCCTGGGTGGTCGTGGGAGTCTCTCCGGTCCATAGCAGGGTACAGTCAGGGAGTAGAGGCTGTTGTCAAGAGTACACCCCAGAAGGATGCCTGGGTGTGGTGGAGATAAAAAATAGTAAAAAAAAAAAAAAAAAAATGGCAGATGTTGGCATTTATGGAGGGAATTGAAGCCACATACAGCCATATATATTGGCAGTGCCCACAATTACAGGAGTTTTGGCAGGCAGTTGCAGGGGCTTTGAGGTCTATATTTGCAGAAACAGACATCTGATCCCCTTCTCTGGTCCTGATAGGATCCCACCTGCAGAGATAAGGGACATGACATTGAACTAATGTTAATCCTATTAACAAGGGCAAAAAAAAAAGAGCAGTTTTGAGATTGTGGCTCATTAGAAAACTACCCAAATCGGACAACTGGATTAAGACTGTAAATGTCATTTGTTACATGGAAAGGTTAACCTGTAAAATTAGAGGCCAGGAGCAAAAGTGTGACGAATTCTAGTGTTGCAGGGTACTTTACCAGTTTGCAGTTAACCCAGAGTTTTTCCGATGAAAAGTTTATGGCCATGGGTTTTGAACTGTCTGTAGAGGGCCAACTGTAGGTAACCTGACAACCAAATGATACAGATTGATGGAAGTTCGATATTACTAGGAAATCTAGATACGTCCTGGAACAGTTTGACTTGATACTTGTTTCTGTATACTGTTTTGTACCACTGGGAAGAGCTGGGGCATAGCTACATATTTACTAGTATTCTAAGGATTGCATGGGGACTGTATGCAGGAATTGTGGGCTTCATGGAATGGCTATTTTAGGATGGTCACCTGCTGCTCCCTGTATGGACTTCACCATTGAAATTGAGATACGGACTCTGATGTCTGCTGCTATCTGTTCCTTTTGTGTTTTCTTTGTCTGCTGTTTGTGTGTATAAGAAACTTTCTAATTAAAATCGTATTTAAAAAAAAAGAATAAAGAGTGGAGGGAGTAGGCGGATGCAGTGAAGGTAGTAAAAGTGCAGAAAGGTAGGAAGGAAAGGGGGGGCATCAACAGCAGGAAGGAGGCGCAGTGGAGTAGGCAACAAGACCCAAGTAACAGGATGGCAAGGTTAAGGTAGATGGGACAGTGTTGTGTAAGAGTTAAGACCATTGAGGGTAAAGCAACAAAACTGTGGGAAAGGGGGTCCAGTCTGGCAAGGGTGGTTTTGGAGGCAGAGCAGCCTCATTCCACATTCATGTAGTCAAACAGCAGCAAGATCTTCTTCAGAATGATCTTGTGGTAGACTAGTTGTGGGAGGCAGGTTTGGTTGCAATGCAGTTAGCTAACCTTAGGGCACAGTTTGTATGCATAGCATCTACAGTATACGGGTGGAAAAATCAAGGTTTCAATCCAGTCACACACCAAGGTACTTGAAGTGAGGTACATCTTTAGAGAGGGGCAGTATCGTGGGTCTTGAAGTATGGTTAAGTTAAAGGCCTGGCTATCTTCTGCTTAGTCGCAAAGAGTATGGAAACAGTATTTTTGTAGCATTAAGAGAACAGATTTTGGTGGAACCACAGCGGAACATTATCAAAGTCCTGCTGTAGCAACAATTCCAGCTTGTACCGAGGCTCCTGCTGTACAGAGTAGTGTCGTCTGCATACATATACATATAGATGTGTAAAGAGATGCAGACAGAGGGGAGGTCATTGTGAAAATTGCACATAAGCATAAGACCCAAAATAGAGCTTTGATGACTCTAGATCTGATTGAGAAAGGAGGAGAAGATAAGTTGTTGCCAGCCTGTACTGACTGGTGCTGGTCAGAAAGGTAGGAGCGGAACTACCCACCTGCAGGATCAGACAGTTCAGCCTCTCCAAGCTTATCCCAAAGGATGAGGTATGGCACAGTATAAAAGACTTTGGCCAAACTGCTGAAAATGGAGGCAATGATCTGGCCCTGGTCCTTGCCTGACAATGGAATTAATCACCCGGCGGAGGCAGTGGTGTCGGATTTGCTGAAGCTGGTAGGGAGAGAGCAAAAGGGAGGAGTTAAGGATGAAAGAAGGCTAGAAAAGGACATGCTTCATCTGCACCTTGGCCAGTGCAGGGGGGAGGAAACTGGGATTGTATTTACCAGGGGTAGAGAGGTTCTCCGTCTGTGGAGAATGGGGACTTTTGCCTGCTTCCCTACCCGGTAGACATTCCCAGTTTGAAACGAGATTGAGATGGGTAGCAGTAGGAGAATTTCTGTTATGGGCAGAAAGAGATGAAGTATGGGGTACAATCCATACCATCAGGGCTTTGACCTCTAGAAGCGCTAAGGGAGAGCAGAGTGGTTAGGGCAGTATCCTAGTAGATGCAGGAGAAGAAAGTAAGGGGGTAGGTGGTATGGAGATAGTGACCAGGGGAGAGGGTGTGGGAGGAGGAGAAGGGAGCGAGCAAAGGAGGTAAAGAATTTGTTGTAGGCTGCAGCAACCTCAGGAAGGTGAGAGATGAGGGAGTCACCCAACTTGAGGACTGAGGTAGATGACTGGGTTGGGGGGGGGCCAAAAAGGGAGTGAATAAATTTCCAGAACTCAGTGTAACTAAGGTTGTTCTGAAGGTTAGCAGAGAAATCATTTGCTTGTTTTTTTTCTCCTTTTAAAACAACAGATTATTATACCAGAATAAATTAGTTTTTGCTTTTATGGTTTTTTGTTTTGTTTTTTAGAAGTGCTAGCTGTGCAGAAAGGTAAAAAATGTGGGTATAATCTGAGGCTTCAGTCTAGCTTTAACATTTCAGAAGCACTGAAATGTACACGTTTCTTCTTTTGTGCTTTACAAAATAAAATACACCATTTACAATTGAATCCTTGCCTTGCTGTTTTTTATTGTATTGAGTAGTGCTCTCCCTAGTATGGACTCTGTTCATAGCACCCAGTATATGGTTTTGCAGATGTGGTGAGCAGGTCACTAATCTTTGTCGGACAAAAAGTCAGTGTTGCCAAGAGGAGCAGTGGGGGAACAATAACCCCATGTGATGTTCGCTGCAATGTCATGGCTGATTGTTCTTGCTTTGTATAATCAGTCTGAAGTTTGCCCTTTGCTCTCCAGACTGATGACCTGACACATCTGCTTTGAAGAAGCTCATAATGTAAGGGGCAAATGAACAGGAATGGAACCATAAACCTTTGGAAGTGATGTTTTTTTTTTTCTACTATAGAATAATGAGCTGGGATAGCAAGGGGGTATGTTAAAGGCATTGCAGTGATTGACTGTCACGTTTTCTTAGTGAGAAATTATGGAGTTCTTTTCTGTACTGTTTAATACAGACTTGAATTAGGGTTTAAAAAAATAGCGTTTCCTGGAGTCCTTGGCAAAGAAAGAATATGTGCTATATAGTTTTTGTAAATTTACTAGAGAAATGCATGAAAATCTTGTGTAAGGATATCCACATTAATTCTTTTTATTCTGAATTTATTCCAGTTTTTTTAAATGTATTTAGTCATGCATTGAAACAAAAAAAAGAGGTCATTTCAAATGTCAATCATTTTTTCTTCCTTTCATACAACAGAACTTGCTACTTTTTGAGATGAAATGTTGTCAGAAAAGTGGTTAAGAAAAAGAAGACGTTTTTATTGTGCTAAAAGCCTTACTGCAGAAGATATGATAATGCGCTAATTTTTTTTTTCCAACTTACACTGACAGATGCATCCTAAAAGCTTAACATTTAATGTCGAAAGAACGAGACGCTTGTTAAGGTTGATTTAAAATGTTATAGTGTCATTCTCTCACTTGCTCTGATTGCAAGGGTTAGTGTAGGGGCATTCTGTTGCCCATGGCCCTTTATCATGTGTCTCCACCATTTTCAGAGGAGAGGCTTTCACTGTCATTTATGATGTTCCTGTCAGTTTTCCTTGCAGTTGTTGACTAATGGGGAACATCATTTTATAATAATGCAGTAAAGCCGCATACATTTGATCTGATCTGGAGATAATAGGAATGAAGAGATTACAGAAGTGAGTACGACGTTCCACAAAAATGAGTGGTACAGAGCAGCACATCAAGACATTGTAATTGGTATCAGTTTTAGATTCCCAAGTTTCAGTGGTACCCATCAGAGCTTGCTATTTTTTTATAGCAAACTATCCATGTCGGTGGCTCAGTAGGTAGCACTCTTGCCTCTGGGGCCGGAAGATCAGGTCATGGGTTCTAATCCCACACCAGATATTTGGGATAATACCTATAACGGACACTCTAGTGCAGGTCGAGGGGGTACTGCACTGTTGAGGTGCTGTCCTTCAGATGAGATGTTAAACCGAGGTCCCTTCTGCTCATCTCTGGTCACTGCCCAGGTGGAAGGTAAAGATCCCATGGCCCAGATCGAAGAAGAGTTGGGGATTTTCCCCAGTGTCATGGCCAACATTCTGTCTGTCAATAAAACATGTCCATGTAATAACCCACTCCCCAGTATGCATCTGGAAACAAGCTATTAAAGCTTAATGTTCCCTTCCTGGTCAGACAATTACAAACAAATAAATTAAAATCCCAGTGAGAATTAATTCTGCAAAACTTTTAACAGCGTTTTCCATGATGATGTCCTTCCGTTTACTTCACAGATGCATGCCCATAATGCCTTGCACTGGGATTTAGGCTTTAGAGCAAGGGGATGGTTTGGAGAAACACCCACGAACCAAAAAACGTTACCCACTCTCCAAGACCTTTGATTGAGATCTGAGGCCTTAATTCCAAGTAGGGCTTTGTAGTTGTGCATGAATATGTGATTTATTGTAGGTAAGCTTCCACTTCTATTATGAATCAGATGGTTCCAGGTTCAAATCCCGCCAGTGGCACTATGTATGACCCTGAGCAAGTCATCTGACCTCTTTGAACTGCAGTCCTCCCAGTTGTGCAGTTGGGTAGAGGCAGGACCCTGCTGAAAATGATATTGTATCTCACTTGAGTGATCCTGGATCAATAAACTGTAAACGTAAAAAAAAGCACTATTATCCAGAGAGACCAGTGATCACCCAGTTGACCTAGTGCTTTAGCCGGCAGAGCACTTTGATGGATTTCAAGGAGCATGGTTTGGGTTCTCACTAAGGCCACATATTTCTTTATCTCAGAATTTTAATAGTGCCATTGCTCATTGTTACTGGCAGCTTTCGGACACTGGACCAGACCTATGGTGGTCCATGCTTTGAACTGGTGCTACTGCTGCCAGCACCCCATTGGAATATTGGAACTTTGAGCTGCTCACACCATTGGCACGCAGTTTGCATATGTCTGCCTGCTCACTGAGATGGTACTGTATATATGATGCCGTCTTGTCCAGCCGCCTCAGTACTTTGTTTTACCAGCTGTCAAGTTACGTCTGACTCCATGGGAACTTCTCCTCTGTTATTGAAAGTCTTTGGATCATGACTTTTTTCAGAACTCAGTTCACCATAGAGATTCATTCTCATCATTCAACGCTGTTCAGTATTCCTTTCGTGAATTGTTTGTTATAAAAACAAAATGGTGTTGTCAGTCATATTCATTGGTTTCCCATTTGTCTCCATTCTGGTCTTGTGGGTGTGACGGAAAAATCCCAGTCCCCCACTACCACCAATATGACAGCAACCAGCACACCTGGGTGCCCCATTCTGTGGATGAGGGAGCAACTGAAGGGGGTTGGGTGGTCACCAGGATGGATGCCATGACAGAATAAAAGGTAGATGGCAGAGGGAGAAAAAGCAAGATGAAAAAAATTCAAGGGAAGAGAGGGAGACCAGAAGACTACAGTACATGCCCCCCAGATAAAAGGAGGTCTCTTCGGTTCAGGTGAGAGATCCTTCCCATTCCCCAAGGCTTCTGGTAAGCACTCTGTCTTTTCCAGGGTGACATCAACAGGGGGTTCTGAAAGCTCCTTGTCAAGGGTCTCATGACCCCAAGAGAAGCACTCTTAAAGGAGATAAGCTAGAGTCATAGCATCTTCAGGTCTTGTTAACAGCTGAGATTAACTCAGAAAGACAAGCAACTCGTTGTGTGTCACTCTTCAGCCTCCTCCTTTAGGAGGTGTGGTTTTTCGCTTAGGAAGAGTCACCTAACCTACA
Source organism: Neoceratodus forsteri (assembly GCA_016271365.2). Classification (NCBI taxonomy): domain Eukaryota; kingdom Metazoa; phylum Chordata; order Ceratodontiformes; family Ceratodontidae; genus Neoceratodus; species Neoceratodus forsteri. Next base: position 1,797,374,216 of record CM057455.1, on the reverse strand, counting down.
GGTACTTACAGTCATTACATCTTGCAGGACATCAGTGAGCCTTCTGTAACAAGTGTTATTGCCCTCTCTGTACAATCCAGCCCTGGGAGGAAGGTGTTTGGGTTCTGACATCATAGTGGAGCCTCACTGCGGGCTGGGAACCTGCTTCCTCATGGGGTGTGCCTACACTGTGACTTGTGAGGCCAATAGTTGAAAGGCTTAATACCTAAGGAGGTGGAGGGAGTTAATAAAGATGGGGGGAAACTATGCTTTCATCAGGATGTGTTCCAGGACCTCCCCCTTGATGGCAGCAGGTGGCACCCATGCTGGGACTGTTCTAAACCCAGTGATGGTGGGCTGACAAGTGTAATCTAGAGGAGGTTTCTGAAGGTCAACGGTGTCTTAACAGGAGGCAGGGATATAGGTGACCCTAAAGGAGTGAAATGGTGAGGGTGATGATGGGAGCAAAAAAGAGAGTAATGCTTGTTACTGTAGTAATTCCTGGATCTACTATTGATCTTTATTTTATGGTATCCTTACCTTTCCTTATGGTCCTCGACCCCACACTCCTTTTTGCCCCACACATCCCTGCTGCTTAGTGGACTCACCCTTGGCTACCTACTGTGGTCACCTACTGCACTTCCCAGGTCATCTAGCATCCAGGTACTGGAGTATCCCTTCTCTGGATAGGACTCCCCATCTGCTCCCACCAAAGGTGGGGTGAGGAAGTACTTTTCTAACAGGAACATTGTCTGGAGTAACCTCATCTGAGTGCCAGGGGGTATCGAGTGACTTGGGGGGGGGGGGCCTGAGGGCTGTCATCCAGTGAGTAGAGGCAGCGATGTTTCTGCTGTTCTGGGTTCCTCCAACCCCTCCCCCCCAAAGCATGCAGCAGATCAGCATCTTAGGGGCTGTGGTCATCCACGCTAGTCAAGTCACCAACTAACCAGCAGGATCTGCTGTCTGAGTGCAGCACTGCTTCCCCTCCCTGGGAGGATAGAATCCATGTGGATACTCTTTTGCCCTCCCTGTTGGCCTTTGGTCCTATTGCACAGGGCTTTGGGTGGACCCAGGTCACCTGTGGGCCAAGTCAGCACCCCACTGCTCGGCGTGATGGAGCCAGCTGGCGTTCTTTTTTTCTTACAGCATTTTCTCCTCCTGTGTTGTCAGCCCAGTCCCCAGGCCTCAGTGACATACCCCCATGGTGGAGCTCCCAGCCCCATACGCCACTAGCCCCACTGATCACTCTGGTAGGAATCTGTGGCTCAAGGTCCAAGACCTTTTCCGGTCATCATCCTGTGTTTACCTCAGGTTTTTCCTCCCTCCCTTCTCCCTGCAGTGCCTACTATAGCCGACTGTCAGTCTTATAGGCATGCAGACGTCCCATCTGGTGGAGCAAGCTCCCTGGCCTTCCATGGGGGTTGTTGCAGTGACTGAAGCTGATACCAGGCTCCCCACCCAAACTGGTGGGACTGCCACATGACTGCACCTCCCAGCCTCCTCTGGGCTGCCCAGCCAGTTCCAGAGTTCACTCCTGAATCTGGGTCACCTGCACAGTGGTGCAATGCAGCATGCGGCTGCTGAGCCATTTGTTGGCGGTGTCCTTACTGTCAGTGGTGTGTTGTTGTTTGCCAGCCTTATTTAATTTATGGTATGTAATTTTATAAATTAGTTTTTGTTGTATGTTTTATCTTGGAGTTGTCTTTCTCATAGCATGGGGATGGATCTACGGTGCCGGTTTGACAAAAATGTTGTCGACTGGCGTTACAGTGATGGCTTTATGTCGACTGCAAATTGCGGTCAGCATAAAGCCATCAGGTAAACTGTCGGAGTTGATTCAGGGAGGGGGTGCAAGACCCGGAGAAGCAGTGCTGGGGTCCCGTGGGTACATTACAGCGGCAACATTGAATTGGCGCTGTAATGTACTTCGCTTTCGAAATGTCGCTGTTCGATCGGCATACCCATGGGGATCCATTGAAATGAACTGTCTTGCATTATATTACAGTACTGCCCAATCAAAGAAACAATCACAGTAACTATTCAACTGACTGCGCATTATTACAGTTACAGTATGAGCAACTCACAGGTTTCCTTCCTAATATGTGTATTTCATGACATACTCTGAGTTAGTGTATCTGGTTTTAAGAATATGATGTGCTAATTTGCTTCACATACTGGCAGCAAATGTCACATTTGGTTACTGCATAGTAGGGTTTAAAGTAACAACTGCATTAATCAAATGTGTAGTTTGCTGTCAGGACAATGCAATAAGGTAATGCATCACAGTCTGTTAATATTGCACATCCTTCTGCTTGTAAGCGTGATATTAGCTTGTTGCATTATATACTGTATTTCAGTGTGATAAGCAAATGCATTGACCACTAATATGATCCACTATATTAGTATATCGCATTTTTGGTCTTCACAACTCATTGTATAGACACAGAAAATACTATACACATGACCACATTACGTAAACATTGCAGTTTGATGCACGACAGTAATGCTACATTTCCTACTACTCACAAAAGCAATGCAGGGTGCCCAGTTAATAAATATTATAGCATATTTAATACCATATATATTTTATAATCTCATTGTAGTGTTCTTGTTTTTGCAATGTGATAGCCAACAAGAATTTTTCATGTCAAAAGTGACTGTGCCCTTTTCCCTTGGGTGATCCAGTGAGAAATGTCTTCCTGCGAAATTCACGTGTGCCCTCTGCCCATCCCCCCACTGAACTGTCCCACGTTATGTACCTACACATAGCATCCCATAGTATATTCATGTCAGGTATGCCCAGGACTGTTCTTCCTGTTCTCCACTCTTGTCAGACAGTATTTGTGAGCTGCTTTCTTCCAAGTACAGTTTTTGCTAGCTTCCTACAATTCCATTTATAAAGGTAAAATGCCATAAAATTTGAACCCTATCCCAGAATTTATTTTTTAAATACATGGGGCTTTCTTAGGAAATTCAGAACGAGACTGTAGTAATGTAAATAAGTGTATAGCTTGAGCCACCAAAAGAAGACACAGATTTTAAAGAACAGAATATGGTCACATAGGTTCCCAACAGCAACTTCTGAGACACAGGTTTCAGAACCACCATTGCTGCTTCTAAGCCTAGGAGCACAGCTTTAAAAATGGACCACTTCAGCTAAAATGCTGAAATTATCTTTGGGCACCTGTGCATACAAAAACATGTTTATGTGATATTATCACATCAAGAAACTAGATAAAAAAAAAAAGGTCAGGGAACTGAGCATACATAAGAGAATTGCCATTTACTGCATTAAAGGATACGGGGGGATAGCTTTTGTAAGATGCTTTTATGTGGAAGACAGTCCAGAACTGAGTGGGTTATTTATACGTTACACTTGTAGTCAGATCTATTTCCCAGTAAATATGTAGATCTATTCAGATACATCACTGAAAGTCCCTCTAAAATGAATGGCGATGTCCTGTGATATCCTGATATACTGGGACTTAGCTCGGGCTACCACCGTACATAGACTTGTAATTGAGTATTGAATCATGCAGTGGTTAAGTGATTAAGAAGGCTGTGTTATCAAGCATCTGTTTCCATTGCAGAGCTGTGTTGATTATTGCTGGTTATGCATAGATTTCCTTGCAACTGCAGAACTACGAAGGTGCTCACTGGCGGAGTCAGGGTGCTGCTGATAATATGATTAGTCTCTGTGTTGCTGCGGTGCCAGATTTGGATTTCCCCTAATTTTATTGCACAATGGAATCTGAGTCAGAAGCTGTGTGACTGGTTTGTTGGGCTACACATTTCAGAGACGTAAATAATGGTTACTTTAGCAGTAGCAGATTAAACACAGTTGTAAGAATGTAACTTCCCCCCCAGTTCCAGGGCTTAGCTTTGGCTCCCACCCCAGGAGCATGCAGCTGCCTGCATTCAGAGAGCCCCAGTTTCATTGCAGAAGCCCAAAGTGTGGTGCTCCCTGTCCCCATGGACTGCAGCTGGGGGGACGGGACAGCTTAGAATAGGCACATTGATTTGCTTCACACCTATTGATGCCGTTCCTTTTTGTGGCTAGATACGCAAGTGCACATGTCGCTCCTCTGCTATACCAAGACTGGCGAGGGAAATGGAAACAGCTAGAGGCTGCATTAGGGGATGGAGTATTTAAAACAAAACAAAACAAAAGAGACAGCAACAAGAACTTGGCTCTCTGGGAGCAGAGCTAGTTGCCAGGCAGATAACTGGGTTTGTGAGGAGCTCTGCAGAGAAGTTCTGGGAAAAATACAACTTTTTGCAAAAAAAAAAAAAAGGAAAAAGTAATTAAACTTGGTTTGCATGACAGAACTAACTTTTCTGCATTTTTGGATCTTGCTTTGGGTGAAATTGATTGAGGAATATAGAAGTCATGTGTAACCCCCCTACAAATGGTAAAAAAAAGTCTTCCTTAAGCTTGCCTAAGTGCTCACTGCCAGGCTGGTGTTCTGCATTTTGGTCATTTAAATGTTATTGCTAGGAAGTGCCTGTATAGCCTCTGTGTACTGTCTCTTTAAGAACTGCCTATTTTGTAATTATAATTATAAAAAGGGTCTGAGAAATGGAGCTTTCTGATTGGCTGCAAACATTCTAACAGCCTTATGTTAATCTTTTATTAACATATATGTAGAGCTTAACCATATGCTGAACAAGGTTTAACACTGTTTAAAAACATGTTTTATTATAGTAGCAATAAGGCACTCCCAGGGATTATGTTAATGATCAGTTAGTCACCCTCTAGGGGCATGTGGCACTCAGCTACACCTCGTGCCACAGTACACCAGTAGAAGGTGATTAACAGACCATTAACATAACCCTTGGTCGTGCCTTATTGTAATTAATCTGGGAGAGGGGGCTGAGTGTTTCTATGCTCGGGTCCCACCCGGGCTGCTAGATAATCGCTCCGTTTCTGCCATTGCTACTTGTGCAGATGGGGCTCTGTTAGAAGATGTACTTGTTTGCTGAATATCTGTTAGAGTGGTAAAGATATTGTAGTTTGTCTAACCTGCCTTCTTTGCAGCATGGACAGTTTCTGTTTATCTCCACTGTCTTGGTCCGGGACTGCCAGATTGAACCAACCAGTGTCTTTGGGGACTCTAAAATGGAGCCTGTCCCCAGGGACTTTGTGGGAGTAAAATTCTGTAGGAATTGTAGTTTTGGGCTTTTGGCGCCTAAATGAACCTGGGGGGGCCCTTGTTGTGACCGACAGACAGATCAGCCAACCGAACCTTTTGGATCCTGGGGAAAGTCCCCGGCTGCTTGCAGCTAGGGTCACATCTGAGTTGGGAAGTGAAGAAGTAACAGCTCAAGATAGTTGAGCAGGAGACCTGCGTGGTTTCGCGTGGGAGAACTGTGGAAAGGCTTGAGTTTGGCCTGCCTGTTTGCTTGCTGCCCCTGAGAGGGAGAATATAGTTTATTTCAGAGTGAATCTGAGTTGTGAGAATGAATTAAGCCACTGAATTGTGACCAGGCTCCAACCTGAAGAAGACCAAAGATTTGCTGAATGCAATCGGCCTGTCAGGGTTTCCAGCCACCTCTGAACTCCTGGATTGTGCAGAAACTCTGTAATTGCGACCAGGGAGCAATCTGCCTGGTATAGTGGAATTTCTTACATGTAAATGTGCTGTGTGCTGTTAGTGGGTCGTGATTTGGTTTCCCACTGTGTGCTGAACTGTGTTCTGCTTGCTGGAGGTGGTACTATGAACAGATAGCTGGGTTTAAATTAGATGTCACCAAAACGACGGTATTAACAACCAGATTCTCCCCTTCTATGTCCTTGAAAAATAGATTTAGACTGAGATGGAATAGGACGCAAATAAAATACCTAGGTATAATCATACCACAAGATTTAAATAACATCATATTGACGAACTATGAAACTGTTATACAAACAATTAAACAAGACTTAAGAAAATGGGATACGCTTAGATTATCTTTTTTCCAGAGAATAGAAATAATTAAAATGAATATACTGTATATTACCCTGGCTACTGTATTTATTTCAAAATCCCGGTGTGGCCCTCCTGTTTTCTATTTTAATTCATGGAATAAAATGATTTCCACCTTTATTCTTCAAATCCTTGTTCCTGAGGGCCATCTCCGAGGTCTGTCATTGTTTCAAGTCAAGGTCTTAACATCACGATTTGTTACTGCTTTAAATTCTGGACATAAACCTCAACCATTGCCTGAGGCATCATTTGAGTCCTCCCTTCTGGCATTGTCCAAATCAAGGTCCCAACATCACAATCTGTCTTTGCTTCAAATATTGGACTTAAACCCCAACCATTGCCTGTGGCATCTGTCATGTTCTCCCTTCAAACAGTCCTTCCTCCCTAGGCCATCATGTCCAACCCTCTCCTATCTCATCTGACCTTCCCTCCCCACTCCCTATAACCCCTCCCCTTCCCACCCCACTTGACAGGCCATGCCTACAGTACTTATCAAAGGACTCTTAAATCTCAATCTTCTTCGCACTTTGACACTAGAGGAACTGCTACTCCTCCTCACTGTGACTCTCCAATGATGTTTACTGTATAAACTTTAGCTCATTACCTTACATCCATATATCTGTATCCATGCAATTGTATTTAAATGGCACTACCTCCTGTTGAACCTTTTGCTATGTTCTGGTGCAAGTATCTTGTCACAATGGTTATATGTTGTTATGTTGTTATTATTACTATGTAATTGTTATGTATGTTAACTCAACCTGTGATGTCTTAACCCTGTTGGCAATTGTTTTGCCCCAGGTCTATCTTGTAAATGAGCTTATCTCAGTGATGTTCCACCTGTCAAAATAAAGATTTTGATTGATTGATTTGGGGAGGGGAGAGACCCAGGATACGAATGTCTGTCCTACAATTGTCTTTAGAGGCGGGAGGGATCAGACTACCCAACTTGGAATGGTACGCCAGAGCGGCATTCCTGAAAACAGCAATCCTATGGTTCACCTCCTCCTATAGAGCCCCATGGAAAAACATAGAAACCCACTTATATGTTTATTTATTTATTTATTTATTGAATTTTGATGACCGGGTAGGCCCACTGGGCCCGTAGAGGTCCCTTTTTCAGGGGCGACCCGGGTGCAACAACAACATACAGGTAACATTTCAGTACAGGCTGGAGAGTGGAATAGTATTTTAAAAATAGAAGTACATATCTTTGCAGACACAAAAGCATGGAAAGCATGAAGGTAACAAATAGTGAGCACATTAAGCATTCTGCATCCTAAATAGTAGATTAGATACCAGGTCCGCAGGAAATAGTTCTACATGATATCACTCCCATACTTTTTGCAACCAGACAAAAGTCGATATCTTTAAGGAACTTTACTGGCTTTACAAAGGAAGTAATGAGGGTTTGGAACAAAATAAAGTATCATGCAGTGTTCTCGGATATTTTTTTTTAACATGAGGCTTATAGCGGTAGATGAAGACTTTGCTCCAGCGGAATTAGATCCCACATTTAAGAAATGGTGCCATCTGGGACTTCACTATATATCTATATATATATATATATATATATATATGTGTGTGTATATATATATATATAGATGTTAACTAAAACGGGAATTGCCTCATTTGAAAAAATCCAGACAACAGTGGGACCCCCTCAGGGAGACTTCTTTCGATTTCTTCAATTGTGGACATACATACAAAACCAGAGCTCTAAAAGACAATGCATGCCAAACCCCAGACCACTACTGTTGGTAATTTTAATAGAGAGTTCCCAAGGGGGAGTAGTGGGACATTTAATTGGACAACTTTATAAACTGTTAAGGGAGGGATTGGGAGATTCCACCCAAACAGTTTTGAATGTCTGAAATACAGATCTGGAATGGCCGGTCACCCCAGAGGAATTGTTACATAATGCCAAATCGGCTATTAAAATAACACACTCCACATTATGGCATGAGTACTCATGGAATTGCCGTAACAGGTACTTTAGATCCCCAGCGACGTTAATTAAATACTTGCCCCGGAATATGGAAGAAGCTGGAGGAGCTGTGGCTGCTCCAGGGCAGACTTGGGCCGTATATTCTGGTTTTGTCCCCCTTTGACACCGTATTGGTGTCTTTTGCAGGTGGAACTGAAAGAGTGCTTGGGTGAGCCCCTTGAACTAACAGCAGAAATGGTCCTCCTGTTTATTTTTCCAGGCTACACCCCAAAATGGTACAAAACATTGCTGCCCATCTACTTACTCACAGCCAAAAACGTTATGACAAGAAAATGGATGACCACTAAAATACTAAGTATTTCAAAGGGTGCGAGGTAGTATGGGAAATATATCGGATGGAAGGATTGACAGTGGGTATACATGATGGGGTACCAGCCTTCACCAGAACACGGCAACCATAGATTTGGTACATGGCCCGGGTTGACCTGGATTTTGTCCCGTAGGCACTCTCAAAGTTTTTCTGTCCAGGAGAGGTGCTGCTCTTGCGGGGGAGGGGGGGAGAAGACTACAAAGGGTATCTGCTGAAACAGACTATGTTATCAAGAATATAATAATGAAGCAATAGAGGAAGATGAAAGTACCCAAAATATTATGAGCAAGATGATTTGAATATATAATAGAAACTGTGTGTCATGAGAAAAGAGATTTGTTTCTTGTTATAACCACATTTTAAAAACAAGGGGATGTGGTTGAAAAGTTACTTGAATGTACAAGAGAAAACATGTGTAAACAGGAATTGTGTGTCATCTAATAATCTTAATAAACATTATATTTAAAAAAAAAAAATGAAATAGCCTATAGAAAACTGAGAGTTTTTATGCTACCAACTTATTGCATTGCAAAAAGACAAAGAATTGCATAGCTGTAGCACCATTTGATGCGCGTAGAAACTAGGAACTATTTCTGTCAGCTTCTCAGTATCATGAAAATACATCTAAGTTTCCAGTCAGTTCAAGTAGCCTGGCCAGGGACAGGGAAAACAAAGAAGGAGGAGGGAGCTCAGTTAACAGAGCAGGAGGAGGCCAGGATGAGGCAATCTGCAAAACAACACTTAGCCAACATGACTTTCGTACACACTGTATCACAAAGTCTGGCACAGGAGTTCCATGGTGGTAATATGGGGAGTGTAGAATTGAACAATTTTCTGGTGCCCAGCCTGGCCCAACAGGGAATGCAATAAAATCTGCCCAACTACCTGACGGGTCCAGTGCCAATCCAACCCATCAGGGAATAAAAGAAATCTGACCCGTTCCCCAACAGCTGGACAAATCCAGTGCCATACCTGACCTATCAGGGAATAAAAATAAAATCTGGCACCATGTTGACTACCTGACTGTTCCGATATCCACCCAGCCCATCGTTGAGTAAAATATGTCCTCTCTCCCAGAGTACCTGATAGGGCAGGTATGCAACTATGGCTGTCAGAGAATAAAATAATCTGTCCCCCTCCTGCCAACAGCCTAATGAATCCAGTACCCAACTAGCTGATGGCTTCAGTGCTCAACTCATCAGGGAATAAAACAAACCTCCCTCCCTCCCCCAACAACCTGACAGATCCAGTGCCCAACCTCATCCACCAGAATACAAAAAAATAAATCTGGCCCTTTCCCACTTCCAGCTACCTGACTGGTTCGATTCCTGACCCAGACCATCAGGGAATAAAAAAAAAAAAAAGTCCCCCCCCCACACACACAACAGCCAGACATATCTGGTGCCCAACTCGGTCCATCAGGAAATTAAAAAAAAATGTCCCTCTCCCCCAACAGTCTGTCCAGTACGGAGCCGAACCTGGCCTTTCGGGGAATAAAAAAATGTTGTCCCCCTCCCTTCAGCTACCTGATGGGTCCCATACCCAGCTGGGCCCATGTATTAAACCAAACGGTGATAAGGAGGAGTAGTAGCAAAGTGGTGTGCAAAAGATGGAATAGGCAGGGTAGTAATTCACTGCTGACCTCATGGCCATCCACTCTGGTCACAGTGAGGGGCTCAGACACTGCACAGGAGGCTTGGGGCTGCTGCCGCACTACTGCTCCTCCCTCTGCCATACATGCTCCAACCAGCCTGCTACGTAGCAGAATGGTCCAGTGCCCAATATGGCCCATGTATTATGCCAAACGGTGATTAGGAGGAGCAGCAAATCAGTGAGCGGAAAATGGAATAAGCGGGGTAGTAAATCACTGCTGTCCCCATGCTCATCCACTTAGGTCATATTGAAAGGCTCAAACACTAGTGTACGGAAGGCTTTTGGCTGCTGTCGCACTGCTGCTCCTACCACTCCCATACATGCTTCAGCCCAGCCTGCTGCGCAGATTGATCTGTTGCCCAACCCTTCCTATCAGGGAATACAAAAAAATGTGACCCCCCCACCCAGCTACCTAATGGGTCCAGTGTCCAACATAGTCTGTTAGAGAATAAAAAATAATCTGTCCCTCCTCCTCCTCCTCCACCACCCTGCCACTTTATGAGTCCATGGCCAAACCTAGGCAGTCAGGGAATAAAAAACAACCAAAAATCTGTCCCCGTCCCGTCAACAACGTGATGAATCTCAAACCCAGCCCAGCCTACTAGGAAATAAAAATTTGATCTACCTCCCCCAAACTACCCAACAGGTCTGATGCCCAACCTGGCCCATTAAGGAATTAAAAAAAAATCTGACCCTTCCCCCCCCAACTAACTGACAGGTCTGGTGTCCAACCCAGACCATCACAGAATAAAAAGTAAACATGGTAATATGGAGGGGGGCTATAAGTGAGTTTGTTGCTAGTGGGATGACACCAATTGCCTGGTGATCGGTGGACTTGAACTACTGTGTACAGTGTAGGGAACATTACTGAAAAGCAGTGTCACTGTGTCATAGTCCTCCCTATAGTCACTGCATGCAAAAGATCTGTAAAACTGACATTTATTTATTTGGTAATTCGGAATTACAATCCTTTGAGTCAGAGACTTCTTTACAAAGGCTCCACGTCAAGTACAAAGAAAATGACAGTACATATAACATACAACCGAAATACAGGTGTTTAGGACAGGTACAGTTCAATATACATAGTGAGCATACTATGTTACAGTATATACAACACCATGGTCAAGAATCATAGCATTAGAGGCATTGCTAGGTACTATCTTAGGTTCAGAAAAGGGGGGAGGAGAAACAGGGCATAGGGCTGGCCATGGAAGAGCCATGGTCAGGGATTGTATGGTGGCTTGGGGGGGGGGGCTAGGGGATGGTTAGGGGGCAAACACAGATAGGGTGGCACAGAGGTTGGGAGGAAGTCAGAGGCTGGACAGAATCCATTGTTGGAAAGGTCTGGGTAAGAAGAGAGAGCAGGGGGAAGGAGGAGGGCTAGGTGTCCATATTACGGCCAGAAGGACTAAGGCCGGAGGATAGGACAAAAATGTATTGCCGTGGGTAGAGGGAGTTAGGGACAAGTACAAGAGCATGAGGCTTGAAGGTGGGAGTGCAGTAGGAATTTAAAGTGGCCAAGCTTGGGTTCCTCAACAATGTGTGGTGGACTTCCGGTGACGTCAGCAGCACGAATGGCAGCTTAGATCAGAGAGCCTCCTAGCCCAGACATACAATCGATTAGCATCTATAGTAACCAGGAATGCAATCGCCAGCAAAAACGACCAGATCGAAAGCGGGAGGGACCAGAAATGCACAGACCCCGGTCCAGAAATTGCAGCTCTTACTACAAGGAGAAAAGTTAGTAAAAACTTCGGGGCCTACTGAAGATGCAGACCTCATGCTAATGGAGCCAGACGTGGAGGGAGAAAATTCCCAGTTAATTAATACAATCATGCAGACCGCAAAAACGGTACAGAAGATAGATCACTCAATAACAAAGCTGAGAGCTGATATTGGCAAAATAGAGCACAGAACAGATAAGGTGGAATTGGGACTCACTTCAGTTGTGGAGCAGTCTGATCGCCACGATCGTCTATTGCTGTTCCTGATGGTGAGAGAGCGGGAGCTGAGGAGTAAATTAGATGATATAGAAGGCAGAACAAGAAGGCAAAACCTTCGAATTTACAGTATTCCGGAGGGTGCTGAAGATGGGGCCACGGATACTATCACTTTTATCCAGACGACACTAAGAGATCTCTTAAAATTACCTGGAGACTTCAATCTATCAATGGACCGGGCACACCGCTCACTTATCCAGCGCCCCGTGAGTCCTAGTGCTCGCCCGAGATCCTTTGTAATCCGGATGACCAATTATATATCGAAGGAGGAAATTCTTAGGAGGGCATGGAGAGAGAAAAAAATCATGCTGGGTGCACACCGAATAACGATTGATAATAATTATACTGCAGGAGTGCAGGAGGCGCGGCGCGCCATGTGGCCGTTCGTAAAGCAACTCAGAGCCAGGAACCTAAAGGCACAAATGCTGTTCCCAGCGCGATTAAGAGTGGAGACTAAGCAGGGCTCCAAGCTATTTGAAGATCTTTTGGTAGCAAAAAACCTTTTAGAGGATATTGGCATACCTGTCCCAAGTTTGGAGAAGGAAAAGATGGAGAGGGAGCTGAGGCGCTTGGCCTGTTCAGTGGCTTGCAAGGGGCGGACACGCACACAACAACCGGAGACATCCAATCTTCGAGCAGACATTGCAGCGCTGCTGAGACCATACACTCCTGCCGTGAAGCTGATGGAGCTGGCACCGCAAGAAGTCTCTGCTACAGAACTACAGGAGCAAGCGACGACCTCCACGATAGACAGGGCTTCCGGAGACTGAAAGGGGAAAAAAAAACCCAGCTATATAGAGGATGGTAACAACATAATTTCAACTGCTTGCCTGGTCGAGTCAGATGGTAAAAAAAGGACATAGCAGAGGAAATAAACAGTGCTGGATACTTGAATGATTTAAGAAATACAATCTGGGGGGGGCTTAGGTTACAAGGGAGGGGATGGGGGAGGAATGAAAGAGGTGGTGGGGGGATCGGGGAGGATATCTTGGGACTTCTCATGTAGTTCTGAAAAGACAAGCTGGTGAGAATGCGGATGGAAGTGGAAAGACTTAAGGACATTAATAGCATGAAGCAGAAGGTTGCTACAATTCACCAGCACTAGACAAGATTGTAATATATAAAAAAAAAAAAAAAAGGGGGGAGATAGGGAAGGGCGTTTGGATAAGGGAAACAATACATGTCTGTCCTTGGACACTCTTGGCCTCACAGGCACTCAGCTGGCAGACCAAGCTGTATGGTGGTCTCCTCCTGTGCCTTCCCACTGTTATTCAGGTGGGGAGGAGGGGAGGAAGACAATTAAAGAATAGTGCCGCATAACTAATAGAACCGGGAGGAGGAAGACACCCCCGGTATATATTTAAGATGGGGGCTGGGGGGGAGGAGATGAGTTAGAAAGCTGGGGAATGAAAAGCTCATCTACTGCCTTTTGGCTCTTTTGACGTCAGTGATACCTTGGAGCACGGGGCCGGTACCCAGATACGATGCTCTGTCAAGGTTTAGCCCACAGCAACATAAAGGGCAAGGTGTCCCAAATGGGGTACAAACCAGTCCTTCTGTAGAAAGATGGACTGACCTAGGAAGTTGCAAGTTGTTGGAAGCAATTATTCCATCCCCTCTCCGATACTTACAGAATAAAAGAGAAATATACAGTGGATGGAGGGAAGAGAGGGGGAGAATTTATTCTTTCTTGGAAACGTTTGTATTTCAATCTTTGAAAGTTATAAAAAGTTTGGTTACAAAGTTATGGATAAGTAATGTTAAAGGTTTAGTCCCCTCACTTGAGAGGGACAAAAATACAAATGTTGTTTATAATGTTCAAGCTGGTCAGTGGTTGAGAACCAGCAGGTTGAGGATCTTTATGAAATATTTTCACTGGCACAAAGCAGGATATAGAAGGGTACAGACGCACATCGGGGACACTACAGAGAGACAGGGACTAATCTTGGAACAGATAGAAAGGACAAAAGCTGGAAAGATGAAAATTATTTTAAGTAAAGTTAAAGTGGATCGTGGGACAGGGGAAGGTCCAAAAAAACCCAAAACATGGCTAAGGTGAAATCTAAAATAATCTCTTACAATATTAATGGTATAAATCACCCTATCAAAAGAAAACAGCTTCACAAGTTCCTTAAAAAGCAGAACTGTGAGATACATTTCTTACAGGAGACTCACCTCTCCCCTAAAGAAGCCATAAAGTTAAAAACCAGAGAGTTCCCAATTGTTTATCACGCATCCCTGGAGGGTGGTAAAAAGAGAGGGGTTGCGATATTATTATCGGCATCTCTCCCCTTCGAAGAAGAAGAAGAAGTAATAGTAGATGCAGGGGCTCGATATATACTCGTGGTGGGGCGAATTCAGGATATACAAGTAACCCTATTAAATGTCTATGCTCCCCCGGGTTCACCTGTGGCCTTCTTTGCAGAAATGTTTAAGTTACTGGCGGACAAGGCAAGAGGAATGGTGGTGGTGGGGGGTGACTGGGATGTGGTTATGGACAGGTCCTTGGACACCACTTCCTGCATCCCATCCCCTAATGGGAGGATTGCCAGATCCCTGAAAAGGCTTATGGGGGATACGGGATTGCTGGATATTTGGAGAGAAAAATATCCACTAGCTCGTGATTACACATACTACTCCCCAAGATATAAAATTTTCTCGAGACTAGACATGTTTTTCACCTATGGAAAAGATATGTCGATGTTTGATTCCATGTGGGTGGGGATGGAGAGCCTGTCTGATCACAAACCCATTTTTGTGGAAATTGACCTACAACTACCTAGAAAGCCTACACAATGGAGACTGAATACCAGTTTACTTAGAGAGGAGAAAGTAAAGGAAGAGATCAGAGAGGCAATAAAGCAAGCCATCCAATGGAACGAGAGCTCAGACACCACACCCCAAATCCTATGGGATACTGTAAAAACGATGCTTAGAGGGAGATTGATTTCTATAGCCACTTACAAAAAGAGCAGTTAAATTTGGAACTTAAAATGTTAGAAGACCAACAAAAGTTAAAATACTGTAGAGACAGAGAAAATCAAATAAAGGAACTCAAGGCACGACTTCAACTGATGTTGCGGGTTGAGATGGAGAAGGCGCTGATGTATACGAAGCAGGCTTATTATGAGGGAGGTCCGAGGGCTACCCGCCTTTTAGCATACCGGCTGAAACAACAATCAGCCCGGGTGCTGGTTTTAGGCCTGAGGCACCCTAATACGGGGAAGATATCCCGTAAGTGGGAACAAATAGCAGATGCATTAGTCACTTACTACAAACAACTGTATCGTCCACAGCCAGACTCGTACACGGATGCGGCCTGGGAGTTTTGGGAAGCCTTAAAGCTCCCCAGACTTACAGAAGCCCAGAGGCAGAAAATGGATTCTCAGATTACCCTCAAAGAGATAATGAACATAATTGGAGACCTTAAGGTTGGAAAATGTCCGGGTCCTGATGGGTTTGGTGGAGAACTATATAAAACATTTCGGGAGGAATTAGCACCTATATTACAAACGGTTTATAATCAGATCTGCCGGGAGGCAGTCCTCCATCATGGAATTATACTACCATAACTGTGATCCCAAAGAGGGTAAGGACTTGCAGGACTGTGGCTCATACAGACCAATTTCACTTCTTAGATTATAAAATTTTTACGGCTGTAGTGGCCAGGAGACTACAATCCTTCCTCCGACTGTAATTCATCCAGACCAGACAGGCTTTATAGAGGGTAGACAGGCCCCTGAGGGTGTTAGAAGGACCATAAACATAATAGACATCATTAATAAACAACGTATCCCTGCTTGTCTTATGAGTCTTGACGCAGAAAAAGCATTTGATAAAGTAAACTGTAACTTCCTGTTTATGGTATTAAAAAGATTCAGTTTCCCACTACTATTCCTGGACGCAATCCAGGCTCTGTATGCCTCACCGCAGGCATATGTCAGGGTAAATGGTGGCATCTCATCGAGGTTCGATCTTGGGAGGGGTACCAGACAGGGTTGTCCACTGTCCCCGCTTCTTTTGATATATACATAGAGCCCTTGGCTCAGGTAATAAGAGAAGCTAAGGAGGTGAAGGGAGTAAAGGTGGGCGAGGAAGAACATAGAATCTCCTTATATGCAGATGACGTCCTTTTATACATAACCAGCCCAGATGTGACCATTCCCAAGATCTGGTCTATAATTGAGAAGTTTAGTCAATTTTCGGGATATACCCTAAACAAAAACAAAACTGAGGTTTTGAAATTTTACTACAGCCCCTCACCAGAGGTCATGCAGCTTCTTGATGTGAGTTGGAACAAAGGGAAAATAAAGTATTTAGGCACCCAGATCTCAAAAAACTTAAATATGTTATTCACGTATAATTATGAGCCCACAGTGACACAGATAAGACAAGATATTAAGAGATGGGAGGCCTTGAACCTACCCTTATACTCAAGGATACACTCAGTTTCAATGAACACTCTCTAAATACTTGTATTTATTTCAGTGTCTTCCAATAAAAATCAGTTTCAAATCTGGCAGAAGATGATCTCAAGGTTTATTTGGAACAACAGGAGACCTAGGATCAAGAGTACAATACTACAAATGAATAAAAAACAGGGTGGCAGGAATCTCCCTAATTTGGAGGACTATTTTCTGGCCACTCAGTTAAGGTGGGCCCTTTTGTGGTCAGCCAAATCATATAAGGCCCAATGGAAGGGGATAGAGGAGGAGCTAACAGATGGGGCGCCTCTGGGAGCGCGAGCTCTGACACCCGGAGCTTGGGCTGCAGACGGGGGCACACTCCTTTGGGCAGTCAGAAACACTTTGGGCTCTCTGAGACGTTTATGGACTAAGCATGGCCTGGATGGGGAGGCTTGGCCACTGAGATGGTTCGCTTGGGACCCGCAGTTCCCCCCACCCAGACATGATCTTACCTTTAAAAGATGGGGGAGACTGGGTCTGTACTCCCTGGACCAGTTTATGGAGGGAGCGATTGTTCTGGAGTTTGCCCAGGTTAAGGTTAAATTTTCCCTAAGGCAAATAGACTATTTTAGGTACTTGCAGATAAGATCCCATATACTCAAACTGCAAACTCTTTACAGACAAATAACACCCTCGGGGGATCTTCTGAAAACGATGACTGAAATAATGAACTTAGTAAAAGAGAGGAGACAGGTGTCTGCTATATATGGAGCCTTGAGGGACAGAGGAGGAAATAGAACCTCTCAAATTAAAAGCAGATGGGAGGGGGAAATGGGAGAGAACATAGGGGAGGATGAGTGGACCTTTGCTCTCGGGCAGATTTTTAGACCACGTCCTCCCCATTGTGGAAAGAGTTTGAGTGGAAAATAAGAATGAGATTCTTCCTCTCACCTGCTGTTCAATGTAAATGGGACAAGGATCATACAGGGGAGTGCTGGAGAGAATGTGGGACACCTAAGGCAGATTATCTACATGTCCTCTGGTCATGTCCGAACCTCAAGAATTTCTAGGCTGAAATTACTCAAATAATAAAGCAAATTTTTTTCTTTGGAATCTATCTTGAGCCCTAGACACTTGATATTGGGAATAAAACCAAATGAAATTAGGGGTACGTATAAGATTTATCTGTGGAATGCTCTTCTTACAGCAGCCCATAAGGCACTGACTAGAAGATGGCTCTCTCGATCCTCACCAATGTTAACTGATTGGGTCTCTATTATAAATGAAATAAAAGACACAGAGGAGATCACCTTCAGAATAAACCTGAGAACACAGAGTTTCTTGAGAAGATGGACCCCATGGAGTCTGCTGCCGAGGACCATGGCAACAGAAAGGGGAGGAGGGGGGCCTGGCAGAGGACAATGGAGATAGGAGGGCCTTACTAGGGTATGCCTGAAAGACATAATCTAACTAGTATTGTATGGTAAAATCAAGAGATGAATATTGTGAAACAAGATCTAATTGATGAAATATGTCTCTGTACATTGAGATTCCTGCTGTTGTCCCCTGTACCTGATAATGTGAAAGAGATGGGAATGATTCCTAATCTAATGTATACTTGTGCCGAAATAAGCAATAAACATGAATTTAAAAAAAAAAACAATGTGTGGTGGGAGTGAGTTAAGCCAAGCTGGGGCACGATAGGGAAAGGAGCATTCTCCCAGGGAGGTTTTTTTGCCTTGGCACCTGATAAGATGATTTAAGGGAGCTCCTGGTGTGCCTTGCATGTGGGATTGGTTGCAGGAGTGAGGAGAGGCAAGGGGCCATGAGCCCTGCGGAGATTTGTTTGGCTAATAGGCAGGTGTGGTATTGTAGTCTGTCATCAAAGTCCAGCCAGTTTGTTTAGCTATAGAGGGAGCAGGTGTGGGTGGTACTGGGGCAGCCCAGAGAGAGATGGCAGGCTTTGTTGAGCAACATTTTGACCCTTTTTAGGGCAGTGTAGTCAGCCACCCCATAGATGACAATGCCATAGTCAACCACCGATAGTACCAAGGAGGAGATGGCAAGTTGGAGAGCATCAGGGGGAAGGCATTGCCGGTGACGGTAGAGGAGCCTGATACAGGAGTTTAGATTGGAGCAGAGCTGATGTATATGACCATGGAAAGTAAGGGCAGGGTCGAGAGTTATGCCAAGGTATTTGAACGAGTGGACCTGTTCAAGGGGTAGAGCAGTGGATGTTCTGATTTTCAGTGGGTTGTGCTTAAGTTTGTTCTGGTGGTGGGCAAAGAGCATAGTCTTTGATTTTTTGGGGTTAAACATGAGTTTGTGTTTGGTGAACCAGGACTCAGCCTCCGTGAAGGAGGTTTGGAGGGAGAGTTCAAGTTGGGATGGATTTGGGTGAGATGCATAGAGAACGGCGTCATCAGCATACAGCAGGATCTTACCGGTGCAGGCTTTGGGGAGAGAATTTAAGAGGAGGCTGAAAAGAAGGGCACCTAATATGGAGCCTTGTGGCACTCCAGAGCATACAGGGAGTGGGCTCGAGGTGGTGGAGTTGATTTTCACCTTTTGGGACCGGTTGGACTGGTAGTCAGTGAACCAGTTTAGGAGGCCCTGGGTGAGGCCGACTTGAGACAGGGTGGAGAGGAGAAGAGGGTGATTAATGGTGTCAAAGGCTTTAGATAGGTCCAGGAAGACTGCACCAGCCAGCATGCCCTTATCCAGAGCAGAGTGTATGAAACTAGTGAAATCGAGAAGGGCTGTAGTAGTACTATGCCCTTCTCTGAAACCATGTTGTTCAGGAGTCAGGAGATTGTATTTGGACAGGTACTCTGTGAGTTGATCTGCCACTATGCATTCGAGGGCCATGGAGAGTGGGGGGAGGATAGATATAGGACGGTAGTTACTAGGGGAGAGACGGTCACCAAATTTCTGGATGGGGTTTATGAGAGCTGTCTCCCACAGGGAGGGGAACTTTCCTAGGCAGAGAGAGAGAGGTTGAGCAGTGCGATTAGTGGGGAGAGGACCTCTTCAATGGTCAAATGCATAATTCTAAGGCCAATCATGTCCGTACTGAAACAGGTCTTCTTAAGGGCTTTGAGAAGGTAAGGTTTAGCGTCCCAAGGGGTGCGGGTCCAGAAGTAGAAGGGAGGAGCCGTTGGGATGGGTGGGGCAGGGGGGGGTTTTGACTGAAGAAGTTTGGTGGGAGAGTAGTGCTGAGGTCTGAGAAGGTGGAGTTTAGTGCTTCTGCCACTAAATGCGGGTTGTTTGAAACGGAGCCATTTAAGTTGAGTTTGGGTTGGGGGGGATTTGACTTTCCACCTAATGATTTCAGATTGCCCCAGAATTTGCACCCATTTCCCCACGAGGCGGTTAGGGCAGCTTTGAAGTGGTCAGCTTTGACTTTTTTAATGGCTCATGTACAGCTGTTTCGAGCAACACAGTAATGCTGTCTGTCTAGTGAGTTTCCAGAGTCTAGGGCTTTTTTCCATAATTCATCCCGTCGCCTCATGAGATCGAGCAGGTGAGAAGTGATCCATGTGGTGTCATATGCTCTTACTATCTTTTTTTTTTTGAGGCACAAATTTGTTGCAAGCTCTGTTGAACATGTCAGTGAAGTAGCTAAGGGCTGCGTCTAAGTTACGTCTGCAGTATATAGGGGACCAGTCAAGGTGTGTTAGATGGGTTCTAAGATTCCTTAGACAGCTGGGCATGAGATGTCTAGAGAAAATCATTTTGGGCGGTGGTTTAGGTGCATGACAGGACCACCTGAAGAGGATGGGAGAGTGGTCACTGAGGGCGTTTGAGAGGACTAGGTCATGTAAGGTGGCTGTACCGGTGTTGTGGTTTATTTGCATTGGGGTGGAGACTAGTTGGGTGATGTCAAGGGCAATTAGTGCATCCTTGAGGTGGGAGGTGGTGGGGGAGAGCCAGTTTAGATTAAGGTCGCAGAGTGTGATTAGCTCAGTTTTTGGGGGGAGGGTGGTGAGATGGTCAAGGAGGGATTGGGAAGTGGGTTTCTGTCTGCGGGATGGGATGTACGCTGCAGTGATAATCAAACGGGCTCTAGAGGGAACAGGTGTGATGCTAATGGATAGGGCTTGTGCACCACTAGCCAGTTGGGGAAGGGGGTGGGCATGGGCCTGTAGGTGGTCCCGATGGTGGATTATGCAGCCCCCTCCACGTTTCCCTACTCTGTCTAGGTGGTGGGTGTAGCCGGGTAGGGATATATGAGCGTCTGGTGTAGATTTTGATAACCATGTTTCAACGAGGGCGAGGATGTCAGGTTGGTGGTGGGTGATCCAGACTTGGAGGTCATTGAGTTTCTTGGTAAGACTACAGATATTGATTGATGCGATGCGCAAGCTAGGGGATTTTGCTTGTGCTTTGGCAAGGGAGATGAGGGGGCCAGGGTTGGCGTTTATGTTTCCAGGGAGGAGTAGGAGGAGGGAAAGTGTTCTGAGCACTAGCAGTTTGATGGCTTTTTTTTTGGGAAGATCTATTAGGTCTTGGTGCAGTGCATTGAGGTAGGAAGGACCATCATAAAACTATAGTTATAACAGACTGGTGAGACAGAAGGCCCACTACGAAAATAAATGAAGATAACATAAAAAAGGCAAGACCAGTTCTGTTGGCACCAGCCAAATCTTTTTTTTTCTGTGCATTCATTCATTGAAGATTTTTATTTATAAAGAAAAATGCTCATAAATGACTACATGTAGTGGGAGCACAAGGTCCCTATTAGCAAAATTGCACTTTGAAAGAATTGTTTGGTTCCCTTTGTATTTCAGTCTTTTATCCGGTTGATTCTGCCGTCCCCACCCTCCTGCCATCCTGCTGTAAATACATTCCCACGTACTGCTACAGCTGATGAGAGAGGGACTCTGCCACGGGGAACATCAAAGGCCTGCACTGCCTGGCATTTGTCATGGGCTGGCACAGTAGTACTGCTCTTCTTTCCCGAGCTGTATAAGGATACCATTGGGGAAGAGCAGGGTAACTCTGGTGTGGGTCTGTATGCCTGAACTTCGTAGTGGTCACCTACGGCAGCTACACCATAAATTTATGGAAAAGCAGTGGCAGGACCATCTTGGCAAAAGCATATCAGAGCAGGAACCAAGGGAAAAGTCATAATAGGGAGCATCAGGGGGGAGTTGGGGTAAGGGAAGAAAACCAACACAGATAAAAAAAAAATATATATATATATGCAAAAAAAAAATACAGTGACAGCAGAATAAGACCAAAGGTCCTTCTAGTCTGCCCTAAACTAATAAAAAGTCCACCAATCATACCATAGTTAAGCTCCTGTCCTCTCTTACTCTCAGCCATTTCCCCCAAAGCATTTATGTAGAAACATTTACAAAAAACATGGTTTCTGCTGTGGTGTATTAAAAATGAAGTTAACAAATATAAAAAATGTTTTGGTAAATCTGATGTAGAATCCCTCATTTTCAGCTATTGTTCCATTTGATTGATCTGGGAAGGGCTTCCTACCCCAAAATAGGCTCTTGTGGGATAGCAACTAACCTATTATCTATAAGGCAGTGTTGGAGACACAGTGTGTCTCTGTCATAATTAATTTCCTATCTGGTGTAGTCAGGGGCATATTGATAACTTAAAAGAATGACTTAGTATTTTAAATATTTGTTTATAATGTGCTCTTAAGTTTGTTTTATTTTGTGTACCAATTGTATTTGAATTAGGTGAAGTGTTTGGTTATATCATTCAGTGGCACCGGTTGTTGCATAAATGTGAATTTGAATTTAAGTTGAATTGCTGAACTAAAGCTAGAATGTACCTGACCCACACAGGCTTATTATCAAGGATACTGCCATGTTATCTAGCCTAAAATATGACTGCTCCCTTAATGGAAGGCACATAAAGCAGAGGTATCAGGTTGATGCCAGATAGTATCCTCCCATTAGTAGTGCCAACCAACAACCATTAGAGGTGTATTTCCAGAGTTGTTTTATCCCATTACTGGTTAAATAATGCATTTCAGATTCATCGTTAATACTAAACTGATGTAGAGATTCTGAATTGTAAAGTGCAACATCTCAGTGCTGTTACAGTACTGTTATGAGCTGGAGCATTTGACTTTTATCAACTGCAGTAGCTACAGGTTACCACTTTACTACGTCTGCATGTTTTCTAATCCATTCATTTTTTCGTTTCAGAAAAAGCAAAGAACAAAGGAATTGTCACAGCTGTTTCATTCGCACAACCCATACGATCACAAGGTAAGAAACAACATGGAAATGCTCTTGAGGCAATGGAAGTGTGGATTACAAAAAAAAATACTTCTTATATAAAATACATTAATATAGAGAGGAAGTAGCTGAGTGTTTCCTGTGAGCATGTACCTCTTTTGGAGTCAGAAACTGCTCTTTCACCAGATAAATGTCATGTTAAAAGTCACCATTTACTATTGGAAGGCAGTCTGGTCAAGTGGTTAGAGCTCAGTGCTGTGAACCTGGAGTCCCAGGTCTGAATCCCACAACCACCCAACTACTCACCATGTGACCCTGAGCAATTTGCTTAATCTCCCGTAATCCTGCTCTGCTCCATCTCCATGCTGTCGGAAACTCTCTGTGCGCCTAACTGGTAGCCACATTGTCGTCTCCTCTTCTGAACTGTAAAGTAGCGTTGGTATAGTATGCATAAAAGACACTATAAAAAAATCCTTCCCTTTCATAACAGAGAGTGAAGGTTTTCTAACAATGTGTCACACATGAGTTCCAAAAATAATGAGGGCATTGGGCATTTAGTGCTCTCGGAGGTAACATACAGGAAAAAAATGGAGTTTGCAGGAAGAGCAGTGACTAGGATCTGTAAAATGGTGCTCGGAGAAGAGAAATATCCAAATTATTTAATATCTATGCCACTTTCCAAACCACACACCGACTCTGAAGCCACAAGCCCATTGCAGGGCATCATGGGTATGCAGATACATTTACATGCATTTGCATACCTGTGATGCTTGCACAGGGAGTTTGGAGTATGTGTGGTGTTTGGAGAAGTGCACAAGAACTAAAAAATAGTAAAGAGTGGTTATAACAGAAAGAAAGGTCATGAGGTCTTCCCAAGAGTGCCAAGTGCTGGGCTGCCACCGGCGAGGTCATCTGTGTGTTCCTTCCAGTGTGAGACTGGCAGGGTGCTTTGCATTTGGGAAGGGGCATTCATACTCCTGTGTCGGCTGTGGAACAGCGTTTGTGTCAGCTATGAATGCAGCTACAGTACTCACATAACTTGTTTTTATATAGTCTTTTTATGGTTTGCAAGCATAACAACAACTTAGTCAATTGTTAACCTCAAAAGTTAGCCCGTAAGCTATTACCAATACATACCAATTAACAGTGTATTATTTAACACATTGGGCAGCTCTGTGTCAGTCGTTGAAGTTGTACCTGGAGAGCATCTCAACATTTCGGTGTACAGTCTGTCTGCAGGTAATATTTCACCCAGGGAAGTTTCCATTCTCCAGTGCTACTAATACGGGTTGCCACATCCGCTTGAAGGCCTCCATGTTCCCATTAGCAGTGAGCTGGGCTTTCTCCAAGGGAAGGCACTGTCTCATGTTGTCGACTCATTGCTGGATAGTGGGAGAACTCATGGCTGTCCACTTCTGTGCCATTGTTTTCTTGGCATCAACCATTGCTAATGACCACAGAAAAGCCAAAGCTCCACTCCTTGGGTAATTTGGGTCAGCACCCAACAGGAGCTCTAAAGGAGACTTAGATGGGCTATATCCCATTATGCCACTCATTATACTATGCATGCCATGCTAGAAGGGGGCAACTCTGGGGCAGGTCAGTACCAGGTGGAGAAAATCCGCTCCTTCCCCCAAACACTTAGGGCAACTGCTGGAGCTTTTGAAATTCATGGCATGTAGCCTACTTGGAGTTAAGTATCTTCTGTACATAAAATTTAGATGTAATTGTTGAAGTTTATTACTTCGGGAGCAGGATACCAGTTGGTTAGCCACCAACTTCCAGGTTGAAGGTTCAATCTTGGTGGATAGATCCCTCTCCCACTTAGCTATCACGTGGATACTGTCCTCAGCACCTGTGCCCTGTGAGATCATGTAAAAGACTGTCATTGGTTTTTGACAAGGTTATGGCGTGTTGAGCTCCTTCTCGAATGGAGAGGGCCTTGCCCATCCAAGGGTCTGATCTAGGGTAAGTCCCAGTCTCTATTTCACTGTAAGGTATACAAAAAAGGCCCCTGGTTCTGTGTGCCACTCTTGCCTTAGTGCAGCAAATTCCCTGATACTCCCCGCCTCGTACATTTGATTAATCTGGTGCAGCCACAGATGTCTCCAGCATGGCAGCCGCTGATGCGTCTGCACAGTATGGACCCCCCTGTCTCTCACTGCAGCAATAAGATCCATGTGGGGGGGGGGATAGTGATGGTGGCACCCCACAATGTCTGTAGGAAACCAACGAGGCCTTGAGAGTAGCTGCTGAAAAGGGATTTACTACCGCCAAGGTTGAGTGAGCCCTAAGAGAGACAGAAAGGAGCAGGGCATGAAAACTGCCTGTCGTCAGCTCCTCCTCTTCCATTGCCATCCAAGCTGGGATGGGCTCAAGTCGCCTCCTGACACAAAGGCTAGCTGGGCCACCCAGTAGTTTGCTGGAAATTTGGCAGCCCAATCCTTCCCTCACCACGGGTTGCTGAAGAAAGCTTCGTTTAATGCGTGCCGACCTTCCCCTCCACAAGAACTTATGCATAATAGAGTTTAATTGTTTGAAATGAGAGGCAGGGACATGCACATGATACAGATGAAAACATCTAGTCAAAACCATCATCTTCACCATATTCATCCTGCCATTCAGTGAAATTGGTAAGGACTTCCACATATCACAGTCCTCGGCCAATCGATGAATTAGGGGTTTATAGTTCAGGGCGTACAAGGTCCTCACCTTGGCCAAGATATAGATACCCAGATATTTTAGATGCTCCACCAAACCAATCCTCCAAGATTGAGATTAACTGGGCCCTGTTCGGCATTCAACTGGGAGTATTTCACTTTTCGTCAGTTCACTTTGTGACGGACAAGGCTCCATATTCCCTGAGCAGCATGTATACCTTGGTAAGTCCTGTGCTGGGTTGCTGAGGTACAACAGCAGGTCATCTGCATAGAGGGTGACTTTATGTTCCTCTCCTCCCCAGGAATCCCCGGATACCCCATGTCTCCTTATTGCAGCCACCAGTGTTTTCAAGGAAAGAACATGCAGCAGTCGAGACAAGGGACATCCCTGGCGTGTACCATGCCCCAGTGTGAGGGATGGTGTCAGTTCTCCATTGATCACTATTTGGGCGTGGATTGGTGTACATTGCCCTAGATCCAGCCAAGGAGCCCTGTCCCACCCCATGCATCCCAAGGTCTCAAACATGTACCCCCACTCCACACGGTCAAATGCTTTCTCAGCACTGATGGCAAGAATGGCCACCCCATATTTCGCAGCAAGTTTACCCCAGGGATGGAGAACATTTAGGGTTTTCCCTATGTTATGCTTTCCCTGATGCCCCTTTACAAACCCCGCATGATCCGGGTGAATCAGGGAGAGGAACAGTAGCTTCAGACAGCTAGCTATCACATTTGCTAGTATCTTATAGTCTACTGTGAGCAGAGAAATAGGGCGATATGAAGCACACTGATGCGGATCCTTTCCCTGCTTGGGGAGGACTGTTATTGTGGCTGACCGTGTGGAGGGGGGCAGAATGCCTTTGTCCAGGCCCTCTGTGAGCATGTCATATAATGGTTCAATCAGGTCTGGGGCAAGCACTTTGAAAAAGTCAATAGGTAGACCGTCGGGACCCAGGGCCTTCCCATCCTTGAGCTTTTTGATGGCCGTTAGCAGCTCATCTCTAGTGAGGGGGTTTTCCAGTTCTTGAGATTCCTCAAGCGACAGGGAGGGGATGGGTGCCCCCTCAAAGAAGGAGACATATTGTTGCCGGGGAGGAGAGACCTTGGATATGTACAGGGAATTGTAAAAGGTACTGAATTCTGCTCTGATTTGAGATGTTACCCCTGTTACCCACTCCTAGCGGGTCTGGAATTGACTTATCGTTCTTTTCCCTTCCTTCTTGCATAACTGCCAAGCCAGGTATTCCCCCTGCTCCCCATCCCATCAGAGTATGCACCAGCCTGGGCCAGAAGTATTGGCCTTTCAGCTGTGGTGCCACTGAGCAGGTTAAATTCTACTTAAGTTTTTGAATTACTCTGTACAAGCGGAGCCTGGCCTGTTCATGTGGGCCTCCTCACTAGCTGCAATTTTCACCTGAAGCTGTTCTATTTCTTTTTCAGATGTCTTTCTTTTGTGGGCAGAGTATGCAGTAACCTGCCCCTGATGTAAGCCTTCAGGCTTCCCATCTTGTCCCATGGGATGTTTCCCCCTCCCATTCAACAACAGGGACTCCTTTATAACATGGGTCATTAATTTAACAAAATCTTTGTCCTTTAGTAATAGAAGGTCAAGGCGCCATGGTCGATATGCTGGAGTGTTCCCAATTGCTGCCATGGAAGGGTTAGATACACATGGTCGGAAATCAGAATCGAGAAGTATTTAGTAGGGCCAGCTTGCTGTATCAAGGAGGAGCTAACCAGCACTCCATCCAGCCCGGCATATGACTGATGGGAGAGTGAAAAAAAGCTGTACTCCCGGTACGTAGGGCGCTGTTGCCGCCACACGTCCACCAGCCGGTATGTATCCTCCATCTCCCCCAGAGCCCTGACATTCCTAGAGACTGGGACAGGGTTTGGGTTAGATCCATCAGTGATAACATCTCTTACATAATTATAGCACCCCCCTCCCAATCCACGGGCGTGGCAGGGTGGCCATATCAACTGCCAATGTATTTAGCTTTTTTATTCGTTGTTTTTTCCTGCCCCTTTCTCTCCATCGTGGTGGTTCCCTTCCGAGTATCCTAGGGTGTTGATCTCCTAGTCCCTTCCGGGTACCTCCTGTATGAAGCCACAGGACCTAACATCCATCATGCCTCGGCCTACGCCCCCGGGCGAGGAGGAGGGGTCTCCACTTCTCCCTCCAGTCCATTGTAGTGTGCATCAGGAGGTCCTTGGTGGTCTTAGTCGGGAGCCCGGTTGTAGGATCTGGAGCAGCCAGATCTCATCTACGACTGCTGCAATGGGGTATTTTTCCTGTGTTCTAGTGCCATTCCTCAGAGCGTCGGCATGCTAGGGGAGCCAAGGAACAGTCCACGTCGCAACGTGCAGATACTCCTGCTCCCCTACCGACGCCCTTCCTCTCGCCTCTTGCCTGTCTCTCTGCACCTCCACCCGTGGTCACCCAGGTGGTGGTAGAGTGGTGGGACCTGCAACCTACCCTCCTTGAGAAGGAGAGCAGCCTGTGGGCGCTCAATCCTCCTCCCCCCCACCGGCCGGCCCTCCAGCAGCCCGAGTCTGTTCCCTAACCTGGGTCACTGGCGCCGTGAGTGGTAGCCCTACCTCTGCGCCGGCGGTCCGGCTGTCAACCGCCAGTTTTTGAAAAAAACTGTATCTTCCACATTAGGACATATATGGAGCCCACAGATAAAGTACCCAGAGGGTGTCATTCACTAATACATAATGACCCCGCCCCCCATGTCCTGCAGCACCTGGTGCACCTCTACCTGGGTGTCTCTGGGAAACCATATAGACACACCCCAGGCCTTCATAGAAAAACAGGACGTAATCCATCTCTCCCCCCCCCCCCAATACTATCACCAGATTTTACAGCCTCAGTGTGAGACATTTGGGTCTCCTGCATCAACAGAACCTGGATCTTAGACCGCTTTATCTCTGCTCCTACTCACTCACATTTGACCACAGACTTGAGACCATTTACATTCCACGTTGCAATGTTAAGATCACTAACCATTTTCCCTCTGGGATTTACCCACTTTGTCAAAATTCCTGCCCCTTAATCGCTGAGGTGCCGCTTCCTCCTGCTTTCTCATTACAACATTGTCTGACTGTGTAAAGCTTGTATTTTTAACTTTTACCCCACAACAAGTGCCCCCGCCCTCCATAACAGAAACATAACCCTAATGTCAATCTAACCCAAGTTGAAGACATATAACCCCACGACTTGCCCCCCACCCCTTTGGCTAGGCTTCCAACTGTCCAGCCAGATACCCCTGTAAACTAATGGTGGTTGGTGGTAGTACAGGTGATGTCTACTGCGCAAGATCTTTAATGGGCATATTTTAACAAAATGATTTAAACAGTGCTGCCTGATCTATAGACCAGGCAACCACCGTGGATACCCATGCTATCTGTGCCATAAAACACTAGCAATGAGATTAGGGTGCCAGAAGGAATACACTAAGAGATGTCTGGGAGGAGACTCTCAAGGAGCCCAGGGAAGAGTAGCAGGGAGGGCTGCCAAACTGAAGTCTTCCCCCCTCTTCTGTTGCCTGCCCAAGCAGCCGCCAGATAGCCTTGGATGGGGGCCTTTTCATGACCAAGCCACCCCTCACCCACGGTCCCTCAGTTGAATACTTGTACATAGATAGGATAGTACCCCCCCACACACACATACCCACTTATTCAACATAAACATGTTAAGGTACATTTTATTACATAAACAAAATTCGAACTGCTGTGATTGCAATAGTTCTGTATAGGGAGGAGCCCTAAGTGTGATGCGACAGCGTTGATGGTAGTTAAAGTGTTCAGCCACATGTAGTGCTTAACCCCTGCCTGTTGAAACCCATGTCCCCAGACATGGACAGACCTGCTGGTAGGAGGGTGCTCTTGGATAATCCAGCACCAGGCACAGTGGACCAGGAGAACAAGGATTGATGGAAGGTGGGGGTCAGAGGGCAACCTCCGCCTCTCCACATGACCCATCAGCACACAGCATGTAAAGTGATTATTCAATGTGCAGTGTTAGCAGTTACCCCACCCCCAATTCATAATGACGCCAGCTGCCAGGAAGGCAAATGAACCCAGTGTCAACAGACATAAACAAGGCACTCATCTAACTTTGATGCATCCTTTTTCCCTAACACCCCAAACAAATCGACCTACCAACTCACACATGCCCAAGGTTCCAGTGATATTAAAAAAATACAATATGTATGTTCCCCATTAAAGATAACTCATCTCTGCACTTCTGTTGAATCCTTAGCCTATTCTAGAGTGTACAGTATGTTCCATTTCCATTTCCATTGTCAAGGTTGCTGTGAACAAGAATTATAAAAAGGGTCTGATAAATAAAGCTTTCTGATTGGTTGTAAACATTCTATCAACCCTCTGTTAATCTTTGATTAACATACATGTGCAGCCTAATCATATGCTGAACAAGGTTTAACACTATTTAAAAAACAATTTAATTATAATAGCAATAAGGCACTCCCAGGGGTTATGTTAATGGTCAGTTAATCACCCTCTGGGGCATGTAGCACTCGGCTATGCCTCGTGACACATTACACCCCTAGAAGGTGATTAACAGACCATTAACATAACCCCTGGTCATGCCTTATTGCTTAATACTAGAATGTCAAGACTGCCTTATGGGATTGAGTAATGTACTGAATCTGGGGTTATTACTGTAAGTGTCCCATAACATGAAAGTGTTGTCATTGGTTTCAAAAAATGGCAGGTTCTCAAAACAACTTGGCTGCACTGATGTAAACAATTGTAAGAGCTGGTTGCCAGTTTTGCCTACCAATTGGCACTGTGCATGTACAGAAATCTGCTGCTTTCTCTCTCTCTTCTCTCTCTCTCTCTCTCTCTCTCTCTCTCTGTCTACTCCCTTTTCTCCATAAATAAAGTCTGACAAAGGAAAAGCAACTGGAAATGTTGAAACTCACTAAAGGTTGTTGTGTGACACAAACTGCACCCTAAACCTTTGAGTTCTTGTGCTGGATGGGGATTAAGAACCACAGCCTGCAGCATGCTGATATTGTGTGGTTCTCATCATGTTTGGTACATCAAAAGGCAGTTTGTGGTTCTCACTATACCAGGTACACACACAGTTTTTCTCTCACTATGTGCAAGACAGAGGCAGGAAACTACAGACCTGTCAGTTTGACCTTAGTGGTAGGGAAAATGATGGAATCACTTCTGAAGGAAAGAATTGTTGAGTACCTAGAGGCTACTGGGGCACAGGACCCAAGGCAGCATGGGTTCACAGCAGGAAGGTCATGTCAGATGAATCTAATTGATTCCATTGACTGGGTGACCAAAGTAGTAAACCAGGGAGTGGTGGACATGGCCTACCTAGGCATTTGATATAGTCCCACACAAAAGATTAGTAAACAGATTAGCCAGCCTGGGAGTGGTTCCCAGGGTGGTAGCCTGGGTAAAACATTGGCTGGACAACAGGACACAGAAGGTAATAGTAAACTGAGTCCATTCTGAAGAAAGGGGGATTACTAGTGGGGTACCGGGGTTCAGTACTGGGTCCGGTCCTTTTTAATGTCTTTATAAGTGACATTGCAGAGGACTGGAAGGAAAGTATGCCTCTTTGCAGATGACACAAAGATCTGCAACAGGGTTGATACACAAGGGGGGGTGGAAAGGATGAGAGGGACTTGGCAAGGATGGAGGAATGGTCAGAAGTATGGCAGCTTGGATTCAATGCAAAGAAGTGCAAAGTAATGCACCTGGGAAGCAGAAACCCAGGGGAAGAGTACACAGTGGGTTGGGGGGGTAGTGACAACAACAAAAATGGAAAGGGACCTGGGGGTAATCATATCAGATGACCTAAAGGTTAGCAAGCAATGTGAGACGGCAGTAGGAATGGCTGGGGAGATACTGGGATGTATAGGGAGAGGCATCACCAGTAGAAAACAGGAAGTTTTTATCCCTCTGTTCAGACAGTTGGTGAGACCCCATCTGGAGTACTGCATCCAGTTCTGGAGACCCCATCTCCGCAAGGACATAGAAAGGATGGAGACAGTCCATAGGAGGGCAACTAAAATGGTGCAGGGTCTGCAACAGAAGCATTATGAGGAGAGACTAAAGGAGCTTAATAGGTATACCCTTGAGGAAAGGGGGGGGGAGGACATGATAGAAAGTTTTAAGTACCTCAGGAGATCAACAAAGTCCAAGAGGGTAGCATCTTTCAGAAAAAGAGATGTGTAAGAACAAAGGGACACAATTTGAAGATAGAGGGGGTACGGCTCAGGGGTAATGTGAGAAAGTATTTTTTCACAAAGAGGGTGGTGCACGCATGGAACAGCCTTCCTGAGGAAGTTGTGGGTTCAAAACAATGGGGAATTCTAGAATGCATGGGACAGACATAAGGCTATTCTTGTGTGGGGTAGGAAGAAATAGGCTGTTGGTTAACTAGGATCTTATCAGCAGCTTATCCAGTAGGTAGGGAAATGGGCAGACTAGGTGGGCCAAGTGGTCATTATCTGCCATCATAAACTATGTTTCTATACGGGCATACACACTGCAGTTCATAGTTCTCACTACAACGGATACACACATTGGCAGTTTGTAATTCTCACTATGCCAGGTACACACACGGACAGTTTGTGGTTCTCACCATGTTTGTACATAAAGAGGCAGTTTGTAGATCTTCTTCAGTGATATCTTCCTCCAGTGAGCACCACCTATGGAACATAAATGCCATCAGCATCAGACCTGTCAAGAAACTTTTGCCTAGCGGGCCACCCATGATTGCATGCATCATCAGCACCTGTATAACTTTAGTGGCCCCAAACCTCCCAGTTCTTTCCTTTTCCACTGCAGATATCACGTCAGACTGAAGAACTCCCTCCTTGGACTTTGTTGCTGTATGCTTCGCTGGCCTTCATCTCCAGGTTTTTGGTGATGTGGGTATGTTTTTCTGCTATCTGTAAGAGCCTTGTTTCATGTGCTGCCGATGCTGCCTGTTGCATTATCGTCACTGGATGTTGGCTGTTGATGGTCTCTCCTTTCATGGATTCCTGCTAGTCTCCTGCTGCTGTCTGAGTTCCTGCCGCCAGCTTGTTGAACCACCCTTTCTGTTATGGGTCTCTGGTGGTGGTTTGCAATGCTTCATTGAGATGATGAATGCTGGGCATATATGTGGCCTTTACAGGCGTTCTTTCCATCTTTGGATGTCAAGGTTGGTTTCTGGCTTGATAGCACAGCGCTTCATTACCACAGGACTGATGGCTCCCTTCAGCCACAGCGCCTGGCTTTGTCTCGTTTGGCTGGGGTCTCTGTTTTTTCAGCATTCCCCTTTGTGCTGGTAATTGCCTGGCTCTGCCTCATCAACATTCCTGCTCCATGTCTAGTCCCCTGCCATGTGCATGGCTGTGTTCACATTTCTATTATAGACACTGCCTTCAAATTGGCTTTATGCTCGGTCCAGACATCCTCTGGGGCTCCTTGATGTTTCCTGGCTTCCTGCCTGCCCCTCTAGATTTCTGAGGCCTGTCACTTTCTTTGGCCCATCAGCACTTGTCCTTGTTCAGTTGAATGTCTCCCTTATGGGTTTGGGTTCATCATCGTTTCTTTGGTGCTCTCCCTTTCTGCTGGTCATTGGCTTGGTTTTGCCACATCTTCATCGTACCTGCTATGTGAGCAGTCTCCTGCTTTGTGCATTGCTGTTTTTCATGTTTTTCTGTCATCGGCTTTGTCTTTGACCTGACTTTGTGGTCAGTCTGGCTGTCCTCTGGGATGCCTTAGTCAGTTCCTAGTCTTGCTCCTGGCCCCCATTTCTGCGAGGCCATTGGTTCCTTCCAGCTTCATCTCCTGGACTTGTTCCATTGATGTGTTCAGTGCTTGAGTTGGTGTTTGCTACACATCTCCATTTTCGACTGGCCACCACAGGGTTTTGCCTCATTGGTGTGCCTGCTGCGTGCTCAGTCACCAGCTTTGTGCAGGGCTGTTTGCATGTTGTCGTGTTTGGCTTTGCATTCAGTTAGGCTTTCTGATGTTGGTTGGGGCATTCCTATTGCAATGACTTGGTCAGTTCCAGGCTTACCCTGCAGGGCTCAGGGCTTCTGTGGCTGCACCACCTAGCTTTGCCTCGTCAACAGCTTGTTTGCTGTTTAAGATAGGGTCCCTGTTTATTGGTGTCCCTCTTCTTGCTATTGTCAGCGTGGCTCAGCTGGTAGCACATCTCCGTCTCAGCCAGAAGGTTATAGGTTCTGTTCCCACACCGGGATTGGATTCATGCCTAAACACTGGCACCTGAGTGCAGTACTGGGGGGGGGGGTGCTTGTACTGTCGGCATGTGCCATCCTTTGAATGAGACGGTAAACAGAGGTCCCTTCTACCCATCTCTGGTGCTGTCCTGGTAGGTGCCCAGGTGGAAGTATAAGAACCCAAGGCACTTTTCACAAGAGCAGTGGACTTTCCCTGATGTCCTGGGCAGTGTTCCCCCTCCCATAAAATCGGTTCACACAATTATCCAAGGTTGTTTGTGGGTGTTGTGTGAAATGGCTGCCACTATATGTTCAGCCACTTCACCACCTTTCTAGCATTGCTTGTAAAGTGTTTTAGGATATGATGTGTATGAAACAGTGCTATATAAGTGCTGATTCTCCTTCTTTTTCTTGTGCATTACCTTGGGTTGCCTTGTCGATGTCCCCTCTGCTTCTTATATGGCTGCTTCCCTTGGTGCCATTGTTGGCTTTCCCATTAGCTGTGGTTTTGCCATTACACATGTCTTTTGGGCCATTGCCCTTGGTCTCTGGCTGGGCTACCCATGATCTTGGGGCCTCTGGCTCTTGGGCCCAGTCATGTGGCTTTGCTTTGCTGACTGTTTCATGTTTGGTTGCCACCTGGCTTTGCCTCAGTGATCTTTTTTGTCATCAGGTTTCCTGTCAATGTTATGATTTGTTCATGGGGCTTGGCCTTGTTGACTCCCCTTGTTTATGCTCAGTCCCATGTCTATACGCTGGACATGGTGTGGCCACCATTGACCCATAATTGACTGAGACGCCTGGGTTTATTGCTACCTATGCCCCCTTTGCTCTGTTGGGGTCCTCCTATTGTGGCTCCCTTCTTCTTGGCATATGTGACATTGGCTTGTGGGTTGGGTGGCTCGTATGCCTTCCTGCTAGGCTTCCTCCTTTGTCCAGGGTACTGCTTGGAAATCTTTCCACAGGTGTGGCTCACTGGAGAAAGATACCCCCAAAAATGATAGGACAGTTACTTTCCAGTAACAGTAGATCTTTGATGGAATCTTCTCTAGTGAGCCACAGTGCACCCTGCCACCTTCCCCTTGGTTTGGTGGAGTCTAGTGTGGGTTTTGGGTGTCATTGTTTCACCTTGTTTACCCTGTATTGGGTTTTCTTGGCTGTTCATCGTTGCTCCCTTTTGTGGCTTCGACATGCTTGTCTTTACCATCCGTCGGTCTGGCACAACATTGTTTCTTTTTCTTCAGTTGACAGGCAGAATTGAGGAGATTTGGGGCCACTCACATTATATAGGCACTGTCGATGCACATCATTGCAGATGGCCTGCTAGGCAAATGTTTTCTGATAGGTTAAGTGCCGATGGCGTGTATGTTCCACAAGTGTGGCTGACTGGAGGAGAGTCCCTTGAAGATCTACTGTTACTGGTAATCAGCTGTCCTTTCTCACTATACTGGGTACACACACTGGCAGTTAGTTGCTCTCTCTGTACTAGTCACATAAACATTTTGTGGTTCTCACCATGTTTGGTAAACAAATAGGCAGCTTGTAGTTCTCACTATACTGGGTATACACACATACTGGCAGTTTGCTGTTCTCACTTTACTGCATACACATACAAGCAGTTTGTAGTTCTCGCTATACTGGGTATAGACACAGAGTTTGTTGTTCTCACTTTACTATATACACATACAAGCAGTTTGTAGTTCTCACTATACTGCATACTCATATAAGCAAGTTGTGGTTCTCACTATGCCAGTTACACAGAGAAGCTGTCTGTGGTTCTTGCCATGCTGGGTAACACATAGTCACTTTGTGGTTCTCACCATGCTGTGTCAGGAATACACAGAAATTTATCGTTCTCATTCTTCTGGGTCCACAAAGAGGAAATTTGTGGTTCTTGCCACATCTGGAATAAAAAGAAGCAGTGTATGGTTTGTGCCATGTTAGTAGACATGTAGGCAATTTGTGGCTCTTATACTAGGTACACACAGAGGCAGTTTGTGCCTCTTATATTAGGTACACACAGGCAGTTTGTGGCTCTTATACTAGGTATATACACACACAGGCAGTTTGTGGCTCTTATACTAGGTACACACACAGGCAGTTTGTGGCTCTTATACTAGGTATATACACACACACAGGCAGTTTGTGGCTCTTATACTAGGTATACACAGAGGCAGCTGATGCCTCTTATACTAGGTACACACAGAGGTAGTTTGTGGCTCTTATACTAGGTACACACACAGGCAGTTTGTGGCTCTTATACTAGGTACACACAGGCAGTTTGTGGCTCTTATACTAGGCATATACACACACAGGCAGTTTGTGGCTCTTATACTAGGTATATATACACACAGGCAGTTTATGGCTGTTATACTAGGTACACACAGAGGCAGTTTATGGCTCTTATACTAGGTACACACACAGGCAGTTTGTGGCTCTTATACTAGGTAGAACACACAGGCAGTTCGTGGTTCTCACCATGCTGGATGTACAGACAGGCAGTATGTGGTTCTCACCATTTCAGATATACACCACTAGTTCATGGTTCTCACCATGTTGAATACACACACACACACACAGAGGCAATTTATGGTTCTCATCATGCCGGCTATGCAGTGATACTCTCCAATTTTCTGCATGCCTGGTATTGTATTAGGGGAACCTTTGCACAGCACCGCTATGACTCCTGAGGAGCAGGAAAACTGAGAGGAGGAGCAGCATGCATGAGAGCAACTGAGCTGACCCAGCAGCTGGAGCCATAGTCAGCGTTGTCAGAATGCTGCTGTGAGGGTGCTCACGGCACTGTGACAGATCAGATACTACCAGTAGGTTTTGCTGTGTGTACTTGGACACCAGTAGTAGATACAGGCTACGAAGGGCTTGAGAACATAATTGAGAGGCAGGGATGAGAAGGCAATTACTTGCAGAATAGTAGACAGTTTGTCTTCCATTAACAGTAGTTATAAATAACTGGTCATGAACCATTGTAAATGCAGTTTGTATTTTAATTGTAAAAAGACTGGACATAGGAAGCACAAGATGTGATGTTGCACGAGACAAGCTTCGCCCTTTGATAAATTTGTACAACCCAAATACAATTGCAGATTTCCTTGTGCTAGCAGTCTTAATGGCACAGAGCCATTTGTAACTCTATTAACTTCCTGATAATATCCTTTGTGGCATTCCATCAAAGTATCCTCGAATGATCTTGGCTCCTAATGTAAGGCTTGTATGCTTTTTAGCAAATTAGCAAGTGCTTATAATCGAGACACACTGAATTAAATAAAAAGCTTCAGCTGCATTTCATATTCATCTTCATCACTGTTAGTGTCTGTAGTAAATCAAAAGTTTGTAAAATGAGCACTGTGGAGTTCTTTGACTTGTAACACAGCACAATCCAGCAGAAGGCCCTGATACATTAGATGCTGGCAAATAATGATGTAACTCTGTTCTTTTTGCCCATGTTCTTCAGACAAGAAATACAGCAAACCTGCATGGAAACAATAAAAGTTATGCACCGAGCTGTCTGCAAAAACAAGCCTGTTTGCTGCTTGCATTTCAGTATCCCCTCTCTTAGTATTACAGGGTGCAACAACTGCTGCAGTTTGCCCTGCTGTCTCCATGACTTTTTTCACACATGGTTGCGCCTCTGTTATCTGAAGTCTTCCACTTGGACCATTGACCCCGTCTTTTTTTTTTTTTGTAATCACTGTTGAAAACTCCAAATTCTACATTAGGTACAACTTTCAGTCTAAAGAACAATTGATGGTAATAGACATTATTGCACACATTATTTAGTATTGATATTGCCCTTCAACTTGGTAGCGGGATATCCATTCGCTTGATTTTTGGAAGCAGATGCGATCACCCCGTAGGTATATGGGGTCAAACACATGCCCTTGCTATTCTGTGAATGGGGGGGGGGGAAGATGTATGTAAGCGTGTATGAGCTTTTGGAGTTATGCTAGAATAAAATTACTTTACTGGGTCTTGTAAGGTAAAGCATTCGATGGGGGTCAAATCATCATTAGTAATCCCGAGTAACTGGCACTTGTTAGATGGGAGGTGTTATTACTTGAGTAACCCTTCCTCCATCACGCCTTACTATCTTAACACTGTCAGAGTTGAAAAATGCATTTCTGAAATATTGGGCTGTGCAACCGAGAATGTTTTGGTGGCTCTGCTTCAACTATTTAAATGCAAAGCGAGCGTTCCAGCTCAGCCAACCTCGGAAGAGAAAAAGACTTAAGGGAGTAGCCACTTCCAATCAGGGCAGGTATCAGAAGGAACAGATTGGAAATATAAGCCAACTCACCCAGTTAGGTATAAAACAATTTATTTGAGGTGCCCATGTCACAGAACAACCAGTGTGTATGTCAGCTGACAGCTAACTTACACCTGCTTACATTTTGGAGCTTAACTCCTTCTTCAAGGTAACACTGGAGGTTTGTACTCATTTTTTTTTAAACATGAACAGTTTTAAGTACTTGTTGATGTTTTTGGACAGGCACGTGACACTGTTTATCAATTTTCTTATCGTAAGAAAAGGAAAAAGCACCCACTGCATGGACGAAACACAAGGACGCCTTCAGGGCTGATTTTCAAGTCCTTTATGAAAAGTGCAGTCGTGGCAACAGCAACATGAATGGCACAGGCGAATAAAGCGGTGGCTAACTGCAGGTGCAACTGACATTTCACTTGCCTAACTGCTGAGTTTCCTCAGAGTAATCTAAAGGACAATGTTAAAGTACTCTATATAGACAGTGAACAGGTGAGCACCTATCACTGCATTTAACCAAGCAGTGGCCTCCAAACTCATAGAAAGGTGAATGTGTTTCCTTTTAAAGAAAGAGTCTCACTACGTAGTTAAAACGTTTGTTACAAAAGTGTATTCTTACAAGTTAATCAGTACAATTCAAATTTTAAAACTTGGGAAAGTAATTTCTTAGGAAGTGTAAAATACTTCTCTAAAAAAAAAACAAATCAATCAGCACCTTATAATTATACAAATGTATATTTCTTGTATTTAATAATCATTTTGGCTAGTGCACGAAGAAAATCAGTCTTTAACCCAGGCACTTCTAACTTTCAGTAACCATTATCCAGTGTTTGAACGGGGAATGTAATCGAAGCCAGTGCTGTGGTACAAATAGTGTAACAGACAAACAACTGCGCTGCTTAAAATTTTAACCCACCAATTTCTAACCTAAGTTTGTAGATAATTGGGGTTTGGGGGGTTTTATTGATGCCAGTGCATATATTCAGGCTACTAATAATGCTGAATCATGTAGTCTCTCAGCATCTGTAGTTTTTTGCATCTATAGTTTTTCAAGAACGCTGCAAGATCAATGCTATCATTTAAGCCCTGATGTTTTCTCGCCCCCAATTCAAAGATCTTGATGTATATTTTGTGGATTCTGTTTAATATGTTTTACTATGGCATAGGACTCGTCCCCCCTCTGTATGGCTCTTATACGAGTCTCAAGTCCCCTTACAGGAATTGAGATGGTTTCTATTGGAGTGGTGGTGGTGGTGGGGGTGGAATCTAAAGAAACTTATTGGTCAGAGAGAAAGCTGTTCGATCTTTGAATTGGGGGAGAGAAAACATCAGGGCTTAAATGATAGCATTGATCTTGCAGCTTTCTTGAAAACATATAGATGTTAGAAACTACAGATGCTGAGAGACTACATGATTAAGCATTATTAGTAGCCTGAATATATGCACTGGCATCAACAAACCCCAATTATCTACAAACTTGGGTTAGAAATTGGCTTAAAACTTTAAGCAGTGCAATTAGATGTTTGCCTTTTACACTATTTGTACCACAGCACTGGCTTCGATTACATTCTCCGTTCGAACATTGGATAATGGTTACTAAAAGTTAGAAGTGCCTGAGTTAAAGTCTGATTTTCTTCATGCACTAGCCCAAATAGTTATTAAATACAAGAAATATGCATTTGTATAATTATAAGGTACTGATGATTGATTTGTTTTTTTAGAGAAGTATTTTTTGCTTCCTAAGAAATGACTTTCACAGGTTTTAAAATTTGAATTGTATTGATTAACTTGTAACAATACACTTTGTAACAAATGTTTTAACTATGTAGTGGGACTGTGTCTTTAAAAGGCAACACATTCACCTTTGTATGAGTTTGGAGTCCACTGACTGGTTAGATGCACTGATAGGTGCTCATCTGTTCACTATATATATAGAGTACTTTAACATTGTCCTTCAGATTACTCTGAGGAAACTTAGCAGTTAGGTACGTGAAATGTCAGTTGCACCTGCAGTTAGCCACCACTTTGTTCGCTTGTGCCATTCATATTGCTGTTGCTGCGACTGCACTTTTCATAAAGGACTTGAAAATCAGCCCTGACGGTGTCCTTGTGTTTTGTCCATGCAGTGGGTGCTTTTTTAAATTGCTTTCTAAACTGATTCACTTCCCATTTAACATTTAAATACTGAGGTATTTAGCTACTGAAGGAATGTTATTCCAGAGAAAAACTTAGTGTCATTTATATGATAAATACTAATGCATGATATTTACAGTACTGAACAAATTTATAAAACAATTTGTAATCATATGTATATTTTTTATAAAGCTGGCACTGTACAGAATAAACATATGACAAAAAATATTTTCTTGTAAAAAAACTATTATAGTCACAGACTTTAGAAAACAATTACCTGGCTATTTATGCAGAGGTGTGGGAGTGAGATGCAACTGATTTAATAATTTTAAACAGTAATTATTGATGTGAGTATATAAAAGAGAATTGATAAATAGCCTCACCTGTCTGTCCAAAACCATTGACAAGTACTTAAAACTATTTGTTTAAAAAAAAAAAAAAAATAGTACAAGCCACCAGTGTGTTACCTTGAAGGAGGTGTTCATCTCTGAAACATATGCAAGTGTATTAGCTGTCAGCTGACATACACACTGGTTGTTCTGTGACATGAGCACCTCAAATAAATTGTTTTAAACTTAACCGGGTGAGTTGGCTTATATTTCCAACCTGTTCTCTCTTTTAACTATTTAAATAAAATACTTTGACTCCTTTGCCTGTGGAGGATGTGGTTTATGAGCTGCTGATGCACACCACTGCACACTCGCAAATGGATTCTGCACATTGCTGAATCCACAGTCCCTAGTCGCACCAGTATGTGCTTACAGAGTGCGCTGGAGCTGGGGCCATCCGGGGTGGAGTGTAGCTGGGGGTGTGTGGCAGAGTGGATTCCCCGCTTTGCACGGAGAAGGGGATTGTGGGACACTGTAGTCCTTGCTGTGTACACTTTTGGGGGCTTACAAGTTTGAAAAAGAAAAAGTAAGAACAAAGGCAACACTTGCCAGCTTCCTGTAGCTATCTAGAAGGGCTGCACCTTTGTGTGTTGGTGGCCGTCTGAGACTAAAAGTACCGTAAAGACTTACAGCAGGGATCCCGGTGTAGTCTGTGTGCCTCCCCCCGCGATGTCCGTAGCACATATTCCACACTGTGGATGGCTGCACAGGTTGGGCATGCCCCCTTTGCAGCCCTGACTATCCACGGTTGATTTAGTTCGATTTGCCCTGTGCAGGGGAGTAGTTTCAGTTGAGCATCTGTGGTTGTCACTGAATGTAGGGAGGGGGGGCCTCTGCACGATCAGGGCCTCCCTGCAGCTCTATTCGGGTGCCTTTGTGGATTGTATCCTTCGTTTTTATCTGCTCTAATGCTGGAGAAAAACACTGCATGTATGTATATGTGTGTATTTTATTAACAATTTATGTACTCCACGTAGATCAGGTTGCTTTCATTGGATCCTTCTTTTATCCATTTTCACAGCTGGGTGGACTGAAGCGCTGAGAGATTGTGACTTGCTTAAGGTCACAGAGTAAGAGGTTGTGGTAGGATTTGAACCTGGGCCCCCTGGTTTCCAGGCTTGTGCTCTAACCACTAGACTACACTACCTCTGTAACATTTAGATGAGTCTTTACCAAGAAGCTCTAAGTGTATATCCCAGAGCTTCTATTAACTGCATGGTTAGGATCCCTGGACATCTGACATTAGGTGGAGACTCTTGATCAGAAGGGCAGGGGGTCCCATGATGCACCAGTCTATTCAGCCCACCATTTTCAGTTTAAATTATCTACCAAAGGCAGTGTATTCCCTGGTGTCAGGACCTTTTGCAATACACAAGGCAGATGTATCTTGCTCAGGTGATTCTTTTGTGTGTTGGAAAGGAAGTTATGGATTGAGGCTTGTGCTACAGACACAAAAAGCTGGTTAGCAATAAGATTTTTCCTTTTTTTATTTTACTGTGTCAGCTGTAGATCTTAAGAATACTTAGGCTATGTCTAAGGAAGTGTTGTCATGTTTGATTTGCGCCTCAAAATTTGCGTATGTGAGTTTGTTTTTATTCACTAATTTTTTATTTTGTTCAATGTTCTATTTGTTATGCAAGGGTCTTATTGTGTCACAAATGCAGGAGCTGCAGCTGCCATGGACACATTTGGCATTTACTTTATTTATAAAATGGTCTAGGAAACTCCTCCTGTACCATTGGTGTAAACACACGATATGACAATGCATTATTCCCCACTGACCGCACGCCTGCACCTTTTTCATGTTTTTTTTTCTATATTTATTAATTTTGCATGTTTTATGAGTGTGATAGCACACTTCAGTGTGTGCAGTTGTTGTCTAATATATGCACATCCCGGGTGGTTGAAAGCATTGCAAGCAGAAATCCAACCTCTGCGCCGGCATTAAAAGTGCTTTTGTCGCTGTGTTCTTTGGCACCACCTCTTCTGTTTTTTTCTGAGAGAGGTGGATTCCTCCAGGCCCATGACCATTAGGCCCATCAGCCCTTCCTGGTCTTCCAGCAAGACCTTCC
Source organism: Neoceratodus forsteri (assembly GCA_016271365.2). Classification (NCBI taxonomy): domain Eukaryota; kingdom Metazoa; phylum Chordata; order Ceratodontiformes; family Ceratodontidae; genus Neoceratodus; species Neoceratodus forsteri. The sequence continues at coordinate 1,797,331,927 of CM057455.1, read as the reverse complement.
GGGTACTTCGTCAACCAGCCCAGCATTCCTGCAGAGAACTGCGTAAGAGGGCCATGGAACCAGTCTCCTGAGAATAAAGGAACAGGGGGTTCTTTTCTTGCTACTTCCTAATCCCCAAATCCACAAGGGATTTAAGTCTCATTCTGGCTGTAATTGACTGGAACTTTTATATCCAGTACAAGAAGTTCAGGATGGTCACCCTGCAAGGCCTGCTATCTCTTCTGCTCAAAGGGGATGCACTGTGTTCCCTGGACATGTAGGATGTTTTCCTGCATATCAAGGTTGGCTCTCCCAGCCGGCCCGGTGGCGCTGAGGGTTGAGACGCTGGACGCCACACCTCGCTTCACGCCAGCGACCCGTGTTCGAGAGTGAGCTCGGAGTGCTGGGGGACGGCAGGGGTGGGAAAGGATTGAGCGCCCACAGGGCTGCTCTCCTTCCCAGGGGGAGGTCGGGGATCGCTCAGCACTTCAGCAGCTCCTGGTGGAGACCGGGAGTGCTGTAGCTCACTGAGCAGCACATGGCTGGCGTGCCTGACACAGGCAGGGGTTGCCGTGCATCGGGACTTGCACACACATGGGAGGGAGGGGAGAAGAGCTCATTAGAACAGGGAAAACTCCAGTCTGCTGAGTAGGCGACAGTACCTGGCCCCCATGCTCACAGCCGGGTCCTCTGTCACATCAGAGCTGACTGTTGAGAGCGCCCAAAGAGGAGGGGCGGCCCCACCCTGGACGGGTTAAGCTGGGGGTACCGATCATGACTAGAGGAGTGGGAGAGGGGAGGCACAGGTAGGAGGACTTCAAGCAGGGCAGAAGTAGGCAGGATGCCTGAGAAAGGCTCCATAGACCATGACCAGAATGAAAAAGAGTCCACAAAAAAAAAAAAAAAAAAGGTTGGCTCTCCCTATGGGAAGTACCTTAGGTTTCTGTTTCTAGAGGGGAGCTTTCCCAGTTCGGGGTATTGCTCTTTGGCTTGTCATCTGCGCCATGGGTATTTACCAGATGCTTGACAGCTGTGGCAGCAGCTCTTAGGAGAGAGGGACTGAATGTTTTCCCATACCAGAATGTCTGCTTACTCAATGCTCAGTCCAAGGAGCAACTGTCCCACACCTGAGCACACTCCAGACAGCTGTTCAATTCCTTAGGGATCATGGTCAGTCTGTCCAAGTCAGGCCCCCTTGTCGGCATCTGCAGTACATAGGGGCAGTACTGGACAGTGCTTGGAGCTTAGCCTTCCTGCCCCAGAACAGGGCAGGGCACCTCATGGCACAGGCCCAGCCACTTTACAACAGCAGGTATGTCACAATCAGGACGTTTCTGAGGCAATTGGACCTGATGGCAGTGACCCTTGTCATGGTTCCGGTAGCTAGGCTGCACATGAGGACCCCTTAATGGACATTGAGTGTCTAGTGGATCAGCACTCTGATGATCTAGAACAGCAGGTTCTAGCAACTTCCACTGTCCAAAAGGTGCTCCAGTGGTGGATGGAATCCAACAATTTACTGACAGTTGTTCCTGTCCTCTTTTCCTCCCTCAGCGGATTCTCACTTCAGATGCTTCTGGGCTGGGCTGAGGCCACATCTGGGTTCACATCAGACACAAGGAACATGGCCCAGAGTGGAGTTTGCCCTCCACATAAACATTCTAGAGAGGAAGGCCATTTGGTATGCTTCCCAAGCCTTCCAGACCCATCAGTCCCCGGGCCATCTGCCAGTGCAGACAGACAACATTAGTGTAATCCACCACATCAGCAAATGAGGGGAGACCCATTCATGCTCTGTGTGTCGGGAATTGATGAAGGTCTGGTACTGGGCTCTAGAATATTGTCTAGAACTATTGGTTGTCCATGTGCCAGGCATCCAAAATGGCTCAACGGATGGTCTAATCCAGTAACAGTCTTGGATGAATGAGTGGGAGCTGCTGACCTTGGTTGTAGAAGACCTGTTCAGCAGGTGAGGTCGTCCAGAGTCTGATCTTTTTGCATCCCCACCCAACGCAGGACCTGGAGTGTTCTGGCTAGTCGAGTTGTCCCTCGCTTGGAAAGGAGGTTCCGCTGATCCAGAGGGTGCTGATCAAGCTTCAAATGAAATGAGCCACTATGATATTTGTTGCTTCCTTCTGGCCTCATCAGATCTGGTTTCCCATTATTGCAGCAGTTGGCGGTGGAACCTCCATTGCCCTTTCCCTGTGTAATGGCTTGCTTTCCCAGGGGCAGGGCACCCCGGTCCATTCGGATCTCAGATCTCTACACCTCCATGCCTGGCTCCTGAGGACATAGCCATGGCTGGTTTTGGGGTATCCTGAAAGTTGGCTGATGTCCTGGTGGCTGCTAGGAAGCCTTCTACCAGGGCCACTTATTCCATGAAGTGGAAGCGCTTTGCTCTGTGGATGGCTTTTCATCATTTGGATCATTTCACTCGAAATCCAGTGGATCAGATTCTGGAGTACTTGCTGCCCCTCAGATTCTGGCCTTCAATACCCCCTCCATTAATGTGTACCTGGCTGCTATTTCAGTCTTCCATGTGTCCACTGATGGCCGCACAGTGGCACAACTGGAGGTGTCCCATACATTTTTGAGAGGCATTCTTCATCTGAAGCTTCTCATCTGCAATCCAGTCCCGCCTTGGGAATTAAATTTCATTTTAGAGAAACTCAGCTTGGCTCTTTCTGAGCCGGCCGCAACATGCTGGCTATGCTTTCTGTCGTGGAAAGCATTATTTTTAGTTGCCATTACTTCTGCTCGTAGGATTTTGGAGCTTCAGGCTCGGATGTGTGAGTCTCCTTATTTGGTTTTCCACACAGACAGGGTAGGATGTCTTTGTGTTCCAGCTCTTAAGTTTTTACCAAAGGTGGTGTCTGAATTTACTCTGACTCATGCCATCCACCTGCCTGTGTATTACCCAGACCATGCCAATCCAGAGGAAGCATTGCTCCATGTTTTATCTGTATGTCGAATACATGGATATTATGTTCTTCACATGAAGGACTGCAGGAAGTCCTTACAGTTAGTTGTTTGTTTCATCTCTGGGAAAGAGGGTTTACCAGCTTCTAAATGGTGCCTGTCCAAATGGTTAGCCAACTGTATCATCTTCTGTTGTAGGAAGTACAGTACAGAGCTCCCTGAATGTGTCTGTAGTCACTCTCCCAGAGGTATACCCACTTCTGTTGCCTGTTTCAGGAATGTGTCAGCCACTGATATCTGTGCCACTGCCCCTTGGAGTACTTTCCACACTTTCATTAAACACTATAGTGTGGACATTGCCTCTAGGAGAAGGACAGGCTTTGACCTGGCCGTGCTTCAAGGTCTCCTGTCATAGGTCTATACCCTCTGACCACCTTGACTGGTTCTCTGTCGGAACTGCTTGGGACTCATTCCATAGGTGTAGCCTGATGCAAGAGATACCCTTGATGAAGATAGTACAGTTGCGTAAGAACTTGCCATAACAGTAGATCTTCGAGAGAATCTCTTGCATGCTGCCCCCCGGTTCCCCTTGGCCTTAGCACTTCTCTGTCTTCCTCTCCAGGAAGGTGTACCTTCTGTTTCACCTTTCTTCATGGCGGGAAACGCTGGTTCTCACTCGGGTCCTCAGCAGGAGATCTCTGTATGTGATGTCCGGCGGGAGAAGTGAGGAGGGTGCGGGGCCGCCCATGTTTATATGGGAGGAGCAATGTTGCCTGATGTTGTCGTGGGTAACTCTTTGTAGACTGCTAGCTAGAAAAGTTTCTGTGTGTTCCTAGTGCCTGGTGGCTGTAGTTCCATAGGTGTGGCCTGATGCAAGAGATCCTCTCAAAGAGCTACTGTTACGGTGAGTTCTTATCTAACTGTACTTTATCACTTGCTTAGTCTAGACCTTAAAGAAGATATGACATTATAACTAAGTGGCATCTGTTTATAATATTCATATTTTCAGAAATTGTTATATCCATAAATGATCCATACTTTCTGTATACCTGAATCAAAAGTGATGTGAAAAACTGTATTTTGCACTGTTTGTTTTCATGGGAAGCATTCTGTTACAGTTCCCTTCATGAAACTAGTACACTCTATGTCACAGTTTGTGTACAAACCTCTTAGCTCTGTTCTGATAGATCTGCAGCTCCTGATCAGAATCACACGCTCCATGAAGAGAGCTGCGCAGAATGTTGTACCCAGAAAGAAAACAATAAAAAAAACAGTTCTTCATCTCAGTGTTTATTCAGGAATAGTTCAGTATGGATCAGTTGGAGGTCTGACCTTCAATTCTGTAAATTAGAAACTACTTACTGCGGGGAGTTAGAATTTCCTGTCTCTTTTAAAGGAGAACTGCGCTGAACCTGTAAGTCATTTTTCCCCAAGTGTTTTTTTTTTATATATTGCATCCCATTCCATTATTTTTCAGTGTTCACTGGCTTTTTAGTTAACTCATTGGGTGGTTTTGATTCATACACCAGTGATGAGTGCCATTTTAGAACTTTATGATGTCGTTTATGTTCCACTTGGACCACAGAGTTCTAAAGTGGAACAAATTCATTATGAAAACAATGCAAGTTCTTTAACAAGGACATAAAGTACACCATACAGTTCTAAAATGGTACTGCCTACCTCAGAGTAAAGCACAAACACCGACATGTACAAATAGGCAAGTATAGATGGAACAAATACAGAATGTGAGCCAGTAATAGAAACACAGCTTCTTCAGAAAAAACAGACTTAAACATTCAAGGCAGTTCTCCTTTAAGGCAGCCAGCCATTTGATGCTTATTGAACCCCTTTTTATTATTATATTGTATTGATTTTGACAAATGCATAGACAACGAATTGCACAGAACTGTTAATACACAGTAGTATGTACAAAGACATTACAGTAGGTGAGTATACAAGCATTCTAAATTGTTACTCCATAGGAGGACATAGCATTATTCGACACAGTTATAATAATTCTTAAGAAAATTTAGCTGGATATTGCTGAATGACTGGAATCTGAGCCAGAAAAATTATAAAAGTACGGTTGGATAATAAAATTATCTGATTAGCTATTTAAGTCCCTTTTGCTGTACGTATTACTAAAAATTCAGATCAGAACATAGTAACTACTGTATTTAACATCAAATATACTCATTCTGTTTATGAATTAGCTGCATTTTCATTGAGCATCTAAATTTCCTATTATAATATAGCAAGCAACTGATTCATGAAGCGTTTTGCTTCAGTTCAAGAAATATCCACAGCCACGAGTTCAAATCAAAGTAAAAAAAAAAAAAAAAAAAACTCGCACTCTCATACCAGGCACGTATTGGAAGGCTACCCTTCAGTGGGTAAGGTGCCGATTTTATTTTAAATCAGTGCCGCAAACACTGGTGATTCATGCTGACATGAGTAAAGTGTACCAACGTTTCACACAGCCACGCTATATCAAGAGATGGGGGAGCCCCCGCTGTAAATGGATTAATACAGATTTTCTTAAAGGTACAGGAGCCAGGGGCCAAGAGTACAAAGACCAATGATTTAAAAACATATAAAATCAACATGTCACTTTGTACACAGCCTTACGAAATAGAGTTCAGTTCACAGCATATCATAAGCTGAGAGTAACAGGAGGCCTCACTGATCTGAAAACAAGACTGTTACAGTTAGCATGGGTATTTGACATGCAAAAAAATGTGCTTAGAGTAACTTTACAAAACTGGAGCCAACTCTGTTTTATCATTTAATCCTTGACTCTCAGTTGTTTTAAGTTTAGAAATCTAAAAACCTTCACCCTTTTTTTGTCTTATTTATTTATGCTCCCCTCGAACCATCGGCCGGCCACTCCATCAGGCCACCTAGGCCTACTACCACCATGTCCTTTTGCCATCCGCCACCCCCATAAATGCCTTGATCTTGGTAACCCGATGTATTACTTTGTCGGGAGAGCCCCTCTCCCATGGGGGACAACCGAGAAAGGAGGCCAACCATTAAGGCATTCTACATAGCTCAGGCATGGCAGGGGTCAGCACGGACACCTCTGGACTTTGTGCTCTGGACGCCATGATCTGGTCGGCTGAGTGGCAAATTTTCAGTTTTTCTCCCAACCCACCCACCACCCTCGAAGTGGACCAGGCGCAGCAGCATCCTGTGGTAGGGGCATTCAGCATGTTGAGGCCACATGCCACCAAGAATGCCAACCACTAGCCACCACCAGGAGGCAACAGAAAGTGGTCTGCCCCCCCCCCCAAAGAGGGAAGCATCCAAAGGACACTCTAAACCTTCCCTTTGTAATAAAGCTGTCAGTTTGTCACTCCATCTTGGTTCTACCATGACCTTTAAAATGCCAATGAATGACCATTTGTGTGAGCTAGGACCAGGTGATCGATGCTTGCGGGCCACTGTGGCATACTCCATGTTGCCATTCTGTATTGACCTCACATGATAACCTACTCTCTCCTTTAGTTTTCTCTTCATTTAAGATTAGATTGCCTGACAGTCTTCTCATTTCAAGACTGTAAAGTCTGAGCTCATTTATCCTGTCATTAAACTGTTTATCCCTTTGGCCATCTGTAAGCTTTTGTGCTCTTCTTTTCACCACTTCACTTTGAGAATGTCAGCTCTATTATATGATGACCAAAACTGCCCACAGTATTCACCAGAGCCCTATACAATGGCAGAATTACCTGACTATCTCTTCTCACAAAGTTTTTCATAATGCACCCAAGAATTCGGTTACGCTTCCTGGTTAATTGGTTGCAGTGCAATGCTGATTTAATATCCATAGAGACAACGATTCCAGGTTTCTTGCTTTATATACTGCCCGTAGTTGTTCTTCATCTAATTTACAACTTGATTTCATGTTATTGTTGTCAAAATAAATTATAGCACACCTACTTACATCCAGCCAATCAGATCATCCAGTTCCTTTTGTAGATTAGGTGCCTCATCTGTAGAGTCCAAAACATGTCCTAACTTTGCATCAGCTGCGTACTTTACTAACCATTCTCCCCCATCCAATAGTCATTGTTGTTACAGAAATATTGAACAGAGTCAAAGATATTCACTCCCGGGTCCCTCTGCCACTGTGTTTTAACACAGAGGGGCAGTCACCTGTTTTTTTATTCAGCATTTCATATACCTATACAGATCCTTGCTTTGGTGGTGTTCCTTTTGTCAAAAGTCTTTATTTCTGCTGGAAATGGTGCCCTGTGCGTCAGTTCCCTAAACTCCATCTTTACAGGTGGCTTCAAGCCTGTAGATGCTTATAATATTGGGAAGAGGGTATCCCTAGAGCTCATGAATTTCATTGGATGGGCACATACAGTACCATCAGATTTAGTCTAATCCTCCATATTCCCCCATCTTGCCAGTTCTGGAAGCTCTTATCCTCCAGTCATGGAACAAAAGCTGGGTACACATAAAGGAGTAAATAGAGTATTTGCCTCTCCTGCTTTTAGTAATTTTTTAAATATCCTACCAGGCCTCCAGTGTATAGTGGACCATTGGGTTTTGCATATTGAAGCTATGAAGGCTGTTTGTTCGTCTGTGCCTAGACAGGTCACTGCAAGGATAGTGAGTGAGTCTCCTCCTCCAGTTTCAGCCATTGGGTAAGGTGCTCCTCTTTTATTCAGTCTTGGATAACTCTAGTCTGGGCTGGTAAATAGTAACACTTTCTATCAGGGGATGCCCTGTACCGTTATTCAGCCAAAGTTAGTTAGTTCTAGATCATTTTTGCTGCCAAATAAAATTATTGCAGGTCACTTCACCTTTTGCACAGTATATAAGCTTTCACAAATGTAAATTTTTTTATATACTGTAATTTCTCACCTTCTTAAACTCTTGGGAAGATTTTATTCAGTTCCATAAATTAAAGGGGCACTGTCAGCGTTGCCCCTCTGTTTTTTTCTACATCTCATCAGTGTGCCTCTTGGTACCCTCCTATCAAATGATTACTCTAGAATACCCCGCTATTTCTGAAAATTCAGATTTTTTTACCTGTTTTGCTGTTTTTTACGTCAGATGTTTAGGGTTTGGGTCGATCTTAAATTGCGCGCCAACCGGAAGCATATAGAGCTCAGGAATGCGCATCTGCCATGAGCACTGTTCCGAACTGCATTTTGTTCACAAGCACGGTTTAAAAACATGCTCTGCTAGTCTGTTACATTAATCCAAATTGTTCTTGGGGTCACCAGAAAGAAATTGGGCACTGAAAGTTCTGCAGATAATATTTGAAACTCGGGGCCGAAATCCCATGCATGCGCAAGAGCAACACACTTTTGCACATGCGCGGGATCTTTGCTAAGGCTTCTCTTGCGCATGCGCGGGATTTCAGCCCTGAGTTTCAAATATTATTTGCAGAACTTCCAGTGCTTGGTTTCTTTTCATTGACCCCAAGAACAGTTTGGATTAATGTAACGGACCGGCAGAGCATGTTTTTAAATCGTGCTTGTGAAAAAAATGTAGTTCGGAACAGCACTTGTGGCAGATGCGTGTTCCTGAGCTCTGTATGCTTCCGGTTGGCACGCGATTTGAGCTCAACCTATACCCTAAACATCTGATGTAAAAAACAGCTGAACAGGTAAAAAGTCTGAATTTTCAAATGTAGAGGGGCATTCTAGAGTAATCATTTGATAGGAGGATGCAAAGAGGCACACTGATGAGATGTAGAAAAAAAACGGAGGGGCAAAGCTGACGGTGCCCCTTTAAAGGGTCATTGTTATCTGATTTATGTCAGCCAGGCACTTCAGTTTTAATTGGTGTAAGAAATTCGTGCCTCAGCTAACCATTAGTCACCTTCACCCTTGTGGTCCACTGCTTTCATATATTATCCACCATTGTAATAGCAGGTTAGTTACCAGGCATGCTAAGGGGACTGCTGTAGGTAGGGATACTGGTTGGTCATAACGCTATCAGTTTTGTCTTTTTCTGTAAAACATTCAGTGAGTGAATGTTAGTGTTTCCATAAAGTTGCATAATAAGAGCTCTGTGAGCAGGAGCAACATGTGATTAACATTATTTCCATACTAATGGATGTTGGAATTCTCTTGCCTCTGTGGTATTTGTAAAACTCTTCAGACAGATGGCTAGCCTGTGCTCTCCAGTGCAAGACTAGGTGCAAACCAAAGGGGTATGCTGCCCCTGAAATTATGACCACACAAAACAAAACCGTAGGTATGCACTGTCCAAGTTCTGTTGCAGTAATGGACACAAATGTCACGAAGTAAGGTTGCCAGATTACCAGAGTATTTTATTGCGGTAAGGCAAAGCTCTAAAGAGCAAAGCGCTGGGGCACCTCTGTGGTCTTGCAATTGTCTTGACAAGTTTGTCTTTCCGCAATAAAATACTTAATGAGTTTGGCAACTCTACTTTGTGATATTTGTGTTCATTATTGGGACGGCACTTGGAGAGTGCAGACCTACTGTGTTGTTTTGTGTATCTGTAAAACTTGGCTTGCTCATTTCATTTAAAGTTTTATTTGATTTCAATATTATCACACACAGGCCCTTGAAAAGAACAATCGGAATGAGCTCCATCTTTCATGTAATTTTCATTCAACTTGAACACGATAATCCATAAAGTCTGTAAATTACAAAATAAAGTGACGTACATATTTTGTCATGATAATGTGTGTTGATCCTTTTGGGGATGTTTACAGTATATGGTTCACTTATCCACACCTTGGCAGTTGCATTGGAATGCAGTGATTGGCCGGAACATCTTTAAACTAAGCTCCTCCCAGCACCTGGGTGGATGTATCCCCGACTCCACCCCATGACGTCAGATCTTTCTTTTTGCTGGAAGAACAGGTCATCTCCTTCGCGTTCTGCTTAGGATTTTCTCTGCAACACTGGCAAACCCTTGTTTTTGAAGTTTTCAGAGCTGTTAGGATCTGTTTTGCGATTCTTTCTACTCCATTTTCGGACCATGGCTGGAATGCAAAAAACCTGGATTTAAATTCTGCATTCGGTGTCACCAGAAGATGTTGGTCACTGATCCACACAACACGTATGTGTATTACCTCGGCAGGCAACATGACATGGCCGGGTGCAGATTTGCCTTTCCATGCTTCCCGAGTCCCTCAAGGACAAGAAACTCCGGCTTGTGTTGGGTCCGCCTTCAGAACTGGATCCAAAGGATCATCCAAAGGGCTGCAAAAAGACCTTAGCAGTGGCTGGGTCTGCTGCACAGCTTGCAGTCATCAAGGGGGAAGTGGCAGCTACCGTATCAGGCACCTCCTCGATCTCGGTGCTGTTCCCATTTGGGGCCAGCATCAGAGAGACCTTCACAGACCAGTTCCATGATATGAGCAGGTCCTCCAGATCATGGGGGAGAGCCCTGCCCACTGTGGCTCTAGGTCCAAGACCAAAACCAAGAAATTTTCTCACCACTGTCACCGGGCATGGGACAGGGAGAAATCATGGTCCTCTCGGTCCCTTGATTCACCCAACCACTCAGCAGCTGTCGAGCGCCCCTTATCCGAGGGGCTGGTCAGGCAGGTCAAAGTCTCTTCAGTGCTGCTCAGATAACTTTGATTTCAGTCGACCAAGCCATCTAAATTTTTTTTGATCTGCATTGTCGAACAAGGCTGATGACTCGACCTTGCAGACCCTATTGCCCCTGGTCCTCACTCACAATCAGGTGGATCGATCCATGACCCCGGTCGACCCTGCCAAGGACCAGCCTCCAACCAGGTGGGTGGGTTCAGGTCTTCGACATTCTTGTTATTTAATGTGGATAGGTGTGTTATCCAAAACCAACCTCAGGAACACCCTTCTCGCCGTTGACTGGATGATCAGCAGTTGAGGTTGAGGTCTTTGCAAACTGGATCCCACTCGACTGTGAGGTGCTGCCACTGACACTCCTCATCATTCTCATCTCTGGGTGAGGAGAGTCACTGACAGACGATGCACCGGTGCTACGAGGAGTTCTTCTGGCAGCAGTGGGCCATTACGGAGCAGGGTAGGACTCTACCCCAAGGTCCTTTGCTCCCCTAGCGGCCACCTGTGTTTGCTCTGCTGGTCCAGGTTCCACAGATGCTTACTACACCTGCCTCTCTGACAGTCACAGCAGAGTTGCCATCCTGACAGCCTCCAGTCGGCGCTCAGACCAAGGAGGCTGGCCATTCAGCTCCCAGCTTGCTGGGCTGGTTGTCTGTGAGAATGATTCCTGGGAGGTCCGTGGTGAACAACAGCCGAGGACCGTCTTATGAGGAGTCATCGGATGACTCAGACCAAGGGTCCATGGCCTCCTCTGGGGCTTTCTCTCCGACTGTGGCTTGGTCGAGGAGCATTCCAGCGACCTTGGATCGGTGTCCTTCAGTGGGCTTCTCAGGCTTATCACAGAGTCTATGTTAATCCTATTGGTGCCAGTCCAGAAGAGGGCCAAGTACCCACTTACAGACATTCTGGACCAGGATGAATGCCAGTGGTTGCCTTCCTGGTGGCTGAGGCCATCTTGAGACCAGCCCTAGAGCTCTGGCAGCATCCAGCATCCTGCCTGGCACCCTCGTTCCATATGGTCTACAAATACGTGGTCCCTGTGGGTACCTTTTCTGGGTTCTCTGATCACCATTCGGCTGAAGGTCTGGTCACGGACATAGTGTTCTCTAAGTCCAGACACTGGGTGAACGTGGACAAGCCTTCAGACAAGGAGTCCTGTAAAACTGACCATGCCACTAAAAAGGTGTACACTGTGGCTACATTGGGTCTCTGTCAGGCTAACTATGCCATTATGATGACTAATTATGGCCATTCCCTGTTGGGCATCTTTGAAGCAGTCCACCCCCACCTCCAGCCCAAGCAGCAGGCAGCGGTGGCCCTCATCAGAGACCACGGTCAATCACTGGTTAACCACCAGCTCCAGACAGCCTTGGACATGGGTGACTCTTGCACCCATGCAGTGGCAGCAGCTGTCTCCATGCATCGTAGAGCTTGGCTGCATTTGTCCACTTTCACAGCAGACACCCAACAGAGTTTGGCTAATGTTCCTTTTCTGGGCACCAACCTCTTTGGCCACAGGGTGGAAGGACATCGCGCTAGGATTAATAAGTCCAGTGCCACCCTTGATTCTGTGACCTTGTCCCAGAAGGACCAGAAAAAGAAGCTGAAGAAACAGGCTTTCCAGTTCAGGTCCTTTCGGTCACAGACTCCCAAGGCAGCTCCAGCAGGGGCAGTTTCAGAACTGGTGCCACAAGCAGAAGTCCAGGGGCCAAGGCCCTAAAAGGGGGGGAGGGGTAGTGGTGTCCCTCCAGCAGCAGCTGCTGGTGCCCCCTGCAAAAGCTTCCCAGTGACGGGTTGGGGGTTTAATTCCTACACCTGTCCTGTCCCCAACTGCTGTCCCTGTCAGAGGCCGACTACATCACTTCTTGCTACATTGGTCCGCTATCACAACGGACGAGTGGGTGTTGGATGTAGTGGACAGAGGACTGTCTCTAGATTTCAGAGCTCTCCTGCACTGCAGCCTTTGTGTGCCTTGAGAATGCCGGGTGTCTCAGGACATACTGTCCGCCCTCAGGGAGGACACTGCTCAGCTCCTTGCAAAAGGAACCATAACCTGTGTCTTGGATGCCCTGGCCACTCAGGGTTACATGTCCAGGTACTTCCTGGTCCTGAAATAGATGGGGAACTGGTGCCCCATACTGGATCTTCATGATCTCAATCAGTATGTGCAGAAGCACAAGTTCCAAATTGTCACTCTTGAGACAGATTATACCATTCCTGGATCAGAACATGTGGTTTTGTTCTCTGGTTCTCCAGGATGCTTTCTTTCACATTCCCGTCTGTAGGTCCTACAGTCAGTACCTCTGTTTCTGAGTAGAAGGGGTCCTGTACCAGTTCCAGGTCATGCCATTCGGCCTCTCCACAGCTCAATGGGTCTTCATCAAATGCATCACCTAGGAGGTCAGAGTGTATCCCTACCTAGATGACAGGCTGATAGCAGGTGCATTCAGAGAGGAAGTGCGAGATCCACAGACCTGGCCCTCTAGACATGCCGAGACTTGGGCCTGTTGGTCAACTTGGACAGGTCTGAACTGGTATTGAAGCAGGTGATCAAGTACAGTGGGGAAGAACTAGACTTCTTGTGGGCCAAGGCTCACATCCTGGTGGACTAAGCACAGGATCTTACCTCCTTTGCTTGATCATTTTTTGGTTGGGCTGTCGCGCCCTGTCTGGGATTTCCTACGGCTGCTGGGTACATGGCATCGTGCATCAGTGTGGTCCACTGGCAGCTACGCCACCTTCAGTGGGAGCTGGGCCATCAGGGGTCTCAGCATCTAGGGCACTTGGACCAGCTAGGCACAGTGACCCAGCTGATGTTGGACGCCATCCAGTGGTGGCAGGTCCCGGAACATCTGGAGGAAGGAATCCCGTTTGTCTGTCCAGAGCCAGCCATCATGCTGACAACGGATGCGTCTCTAGTATGGTGTGGAGCACACCTGGGAGACCATATGGCCTATGGGTTTTGGTTGCCCAGGGAGTCCCTTCATCACATAAACTTGCTGGAGCTCCATGCAATCTGCTTGGCTGTTATGGAATTTGCTCCCCTAGTCAGGGATCAGGTTGCTCAGGTCCAGACAGACTACACCACAACCATGTTGTAGCTTTAGAGAAAGATGGGTGCACACCCCCTTCCTTTGTGTCAGGAGGCACTTCACACCTGGACCGTAGTGCACAGCCTGTGTGCCAGTCTCCTGGCAATCCATGTCATGGGGGAGAACAGTAGCTGGCAGATGCTCTCAGCCAGGTAGGAGATACATCGCACGAGTGGTCTCTAAATCAGGAGGTGGTGAAGTACCTGCTCTTCCTGTGGGGTTTACCCTCAGTGGATCTGTTTGCCTCCTGAGAGAATGCCAAATTGATGCTGTTTTGTACCTGCTCCCCGTAGTCTGGGACACTGATAGGGGATGCCTTCACAAGACTCTCAATCCTGGGCCTTGTGTTTGCCTTTTCTCCCTTCCCCTTGATCCACAGAGTACTGGTCAAGGTTAGGAAGGAAAAGGTGTAGATGATCCCGATTGCTTCAGACTGGCCAAGGCAGTTCAGCTCTAGCAGCCGGCCTCCATGGCGGCTTCCTCTCCACCCAGACTTGCTGACCAGACTTTGGGGAAACAGTTCTGCACCTGGACCTTCAGTCCCTGTACCTCATAGCCTGATTCCTGAGTGGCTAGAGTTCCAGGCCTTGGGTCTTTCTGAGGATTTCCTCCATATCATGGAGGCATCCGGAAAGGAGTCGACTCATAGGTGCTGTGCCTTTAAATGGAAGAGATTTTCTTTTGGTGCCAGGGCAAGAAGCTTGATCTCCTTGCCTGCCCAGTGGCTGGTATCCTGGACTACCTCTGGTTCCTTTCCCAGCTGGGACTGGGAGTGACGACCATTAAGGTGCACCTGGCAGCCATGTCTGCTTACTGGGTGCAGGCCAGTATGCTGATGGTGACCCAGGATAAGGTGGATGGGTGCTTTTTCAAGGGCTTTGACCACTTGTCCCCTCCTGTGCATGATCCACCTTCACCTTGGGACTTACTGCTGGTCCTGGCTGTGCTCATGAGCAGGCTGTTTGAACCAGTGCACAGGTGTGAGCTGTCACACCTGTCATGGAAGGCAGCCTTCCTGGTGGCAGTTACATCTGCCAGAAGGATTGGGGAGCTTCAGGCACTCTTGGAGGACTCTTCCCTATTTGATCTTCCACTCGTCCTTCAACCCCGAAGTTCCTTCCAAAGGTGGTATTGGAGTTCCACCTTAACCAGGTGATTAACTCACCTGTGTACTTCACCAACCCTTCTTCGGAGGCCAGCAGCAGGATCCATACCCTGTACTTGCGGAAAACACTCTCATATTTTATAGACCGTATGGCTGGAATTCAGGGACTGGCTCGCCAGCTATTTGTCACCTGTGCTGAAGCCACACCTGGCAGGCTGGCAGCGAAGTAGAGGATTGCAAGGTGACTCTCATCTTGCATCGACCTCTGTTATAGGTTGACTGGTCGGGAGCCTCCCATTGGGATTAGGGCTTTTTCCACCAGACATACCGCTGCCTTGGTGGCTACTTCCAGGGATGCACCCTTACAGGAGATCTGTAGGGCTGGTACCTGGAGGTCTGTACACACCTTTATTTCCCACTACCACATCAACCTCGAGTTATGCCCGGATGCATGTTTTGGGACCTCAGTTCTCTAATCTCTGTTCGCTAAGTGGGGGTATGCGCCTTGCCCCCTCCTCCTGAAGAACTGTTAGGAGTCTGCCAGAGTGTGTAAAGTGAACCAAATCCACTCCCTTAGAAGAATAGATTACTCACCGTAACCACAGTTCTAGGAGTGGTGTATGGTTCACATCCACACAACCCACCAGGCCTCCCTGGCAAGCGGCCCCTAATACTGCTGCCAGCATGCGAGATCTGATGTCACGGGGAGGAGTCTGGAGATATATATCCACCTGGGTGGTGGAGGAGTTAAGCTTAAAGATGTTTCGGACAATCATCGCATTCCAGTGGAACTGCCAGAGTGTGGAAATGCCACTCCTAGAACTACAGTTACAGGTGAGTAACCCGTTCTTCTGTCTGGTTCTTTGGAGTATTCCATTCTTTAAACAAATCACAACTGGAACCACTAAAATTAGTAACGTTGCCAAAGCTGACTACTCAAAAATTAAACAATATTTAGTTGAATGGAATTGGAAAGTTGTGCTTACAAATCTAAATATAACTAGTATGTGGTTAAATATAAACAATAAAATACAGTACAGCATTATGAAATGGGTACCGGAACGTACTAAATATAATATTAAAAACCATAGAGTACCTTTGTGGTGGAACAATAACATTAAAAAAACCATAAGAAATAAACGTGTTTAATAAATACAAAAAGAAACAGACATTAATTGGAAAAAATTCCAAACAAAGGCTAGTAAAACTAAAGCACTTATTAGGAAAGCAAAACAAGGTCTTGAATTTAAATTAGCTAACACTACAAAAGATAATAAAAAAACAATTTTACAATTATATAGGATCACTTAAAGGGAAAACCACTGGCGTAGGCCCTTTAGTGATCAACTCAGAACCAATTACCAATGAACAACTTATAGCTGAAGAATTAAATAATTACTTAAGTGTCTTTAAACAAAATCAACTAGCCAGTTTCAATTTAAATCATGATATAGCCAAATATATCCAATTTTCAGAAACTGAAGTTTGAGCTACTGTTGACAATACTAAGTCTAATTCATCAGCTAGCCCTGATAACATACCATCTTGCTTTATTAAGAATTTATCTAAAGAACTGTCAGGTATACTTACCCTTTTATTCAATACTTGTATGTTAGAGGGAATTGTAGTACCAGATTGGAAACAAGCCACAATTATTCCTATACATAAGGGTGGCTCAAAGCAGAATATCAACAATTACATAGGGAAACTGATGGAAAGATTAGTTAAAAACCTGATTTCAAATCACTTGCAAAGTCAGGGTTTCAGTGATATCTCACAACATGGTTTTACTACTGGAAGATCATGTCAGACTAATTTGATTGTCTTTTTCGAACCAGTAAGTGAAGCACTGGACAGAGGCTTACCGGTGGATGTTATTTACTTGGATTTCGAGAAAGCGTTTGACACTGTATCGCATAAAATATTAATAGATTACCTATTTACTGTAGGATTAAATCAAAACATCATAAAATGGATTCATTCTTGGCTCTCTAATAGAATACAAAGGGTTAGTGTCAGAGGTCATTTTTCAGAAAGGGGTACTGTTACTAGTGGAGTCCCGCAGGGCTCTGTCTTGGGGCCTATACTTTTTAACATAAATGCAACCATGCAAACAAATAATGGCATTTGGATTCATAAGTATGCTGATGACAGCAAACTAGGCTGTGTTTTCAATGACTCCGAATCTATTCAGTCTCTTCAAAATAATCTTAATCTTTTATCCCAATGGGCAGTTGATAATAAAATGAACTTTAATACTACTAAATGCAAAGTGATGCATTTTGGTAAACGGATGGCTAGCTATTC
The DNA here is from genome assembly GCA_016271365.2 of Neoceratodus forsteri. Classification (NCBI taxonomy): domain Eukaryota; kingdom Metazoa; phylum Chordata; order Ceratodontiformes; family Ceratodontidae; genus Neoceratodus; species Neoceratodus forsteri. The sequence continues at coordinate 1,797,314,981 of CM057455.1, read as the reverse complement.
TCTAAATGGTTTACAGTTAGAAAAGGTTTCACATGAACGTGACCTTGGAATCATCATTACCAATAATTTGAAATTTAACACTCACATTAATAATGTTACAAAAAAGTGTCATGGTATCATTAACTGTATTCTAAAACATATCAAAAGTAGAGAAGCTGGGGTTATAATTCCACTTTATACTAGTCTGGTTAGATCACATGTTGACTTTTGTGCCCCTTTTTGTGCTCCGACCACAGTCGGTAGTAAATCAGCTTTTGAAAAGATCCAGAGGAAAATAACTAGGAAAATTGAAAACCAAGAAAGTAAGACATATAGTGACAAACTCATTAATTTAAACTTGTACGCACTTGAACATAGGGCTCTAAGGGGAGATTAGTGTTTGGTATTTAAAGCTTTTCAGGATCCTGCCTTATTTGAAACCATCTGTTTGGTAAATCAGGTATCAGTTATTAACACTAGGTCACATTCTGCTAAACTTTACTCAGTGACCAATAAAACTACTAAGCGTAACAACTTCTTTACTCAGAGAATACCTCCCATCTGGAACTCGCTCCCACCAAAAGTCATAGCTAGTAAGACTATGGAACAATTTAAGTATAGACTGGATGAATACATGGGATATAAAAAATTTCATTTCCGCCAGTAACAAAATGGCGGCGAGTTTCTTGTTGGGCTTGCCCTCAAACTCGTAAGCACCTATGACCCTATGGTGTAATAAAAGAGCTGACTGCTTTCTTCCATATGTTGTGCACCGTGTGCAGTTTTATGGCAGAGATACTCTAGAATTTTGAGTGTTATTAATAAGTAACTTTTTTATTTTTCATTGGTGAAGACATTTTTCTGGAAACCAGGCTCTTTGTATACATGAGCAGTCATTATTCTTTGCTTTCAAAACCACAGTGGTTTCCATAATAATAGCCTGAATGCCACAACCTAAGGATTATGCCATCAAGTGTGGAAAAATATCAAGTGCAGATAATGTCCAAAGGACAACTTATGCAGTGTCCTTATTAATGCAGAATGAGGGAGAGAGGACTGCAGAACATATAAGAAAAATACTGTACGCTGAACTGTATCTCAGTGAATTTCCAAAATATACCTGGGTGCATCAGTACTGTAACTCTAAAATACATCTTTAAGGTGTGTGAAACTGGTGCCTGTGTTCTTACCTCTACATAGAATGACAGAAATGCACTCCACATTCTTGGCTTTCCTGCCAGAAAAAGGTGTTTCTGTAGAAGGCTACTGTAGTTTGGCTCCCACTTACATTGAACCCCTTTATAAATAGATCTACAAGTTTGGTTCAAGGACATAGACTGAAGGGGGGGGGTGCTTCTAAGCAATTGCAGTGCTCTTCCTCCTGCACGAGATGATTCTGTTCAGGGAAGAGTGTATCACTTGCTGGTGCCCAGGGAACTAGCTTGTTCATGGAGTTTTATTTTATTTATTTTTTCTCACCCTTGTGGCTTACCCAACAGCCACTGTTCTCCTCATGGACTCAGTGGTTATCCATCACTTTCCCAGGACCAGGATAGTGGTGGGTGGCCTGCTGCATCAGTCATGCGTGGGCCTGCAGGGACTGCTGGTGCAGTGGCAGAGCAGGACTTTTTCCTCCATCTCCTGATTTTTCTAGCAGTGACACACATGAATAAATCCTATGGCATGCACATGTGACTGGCGTCTGGCTGCTGCCCCTCCCCCATCTGTGTGCTTACGCTCTGCTGCCACCAGGTGGCAGTCAGACAGTGAGATGCAGCATCCCTCCTCCCCCCAGAGAGAAGAGCTGCCTCATCATGCTCAGTCCTCCCTCTTCTGTCCATCCTCCAAGTGACCCATGTCCATTCCCGAACCCAAGTCGCTGGCATAGCAGGTGGTAGTCCTACCACTGTGCTTCCAGTCCAGCTCTTTTAAAAAATGGTTAATATAGTATTGCTCGACTTTGTTGTGATACTTGTATCACAAGAACACCTTTATAGAGAAGATCCAGTATATATGATGGTCTGACAGCACCCAGTATGCAGGGTCCTCCAGGACATATTGTGTGCTGGGAAGAGTTGCAGGTTATTACTGGTTATCAGAACTGAGCTAACAGGGTGTAGTTATCATCAACACAATGAGTAATAATATAGAATCTCTGAAAGGAACAAGTGGATCCACTAAGCCTTGGGTCCCCACATGCTTCCACCACAGACATTTTTTTTACTCTCCTCAATGCCAGGATCCTAATGAGAATAAAACATTAACATGCCAGGATGGCAGAGAGGATAGACTAGATTGCACACTGTCATTTTCTGTCTCTTAAACCCTATGTTCTTGTGTAGCCTGTATCACTGCAGGAGTGGCACGAATTGTGTGCATGAGCATTAACTTGGCCATCAGGAGAAGTTGACTGCTCTGTGGCTGTTAATATTCAACAAACAGTGGCACTGCAATTCATATAAAAAAAGATGCCAAATGTACTGTTACCCATAGCCAAGAAAAGTACAGCCATCACAACACAATACTTGCTTGCTGTATGTAGTCCTGAGAAGTCCTTTGTATGCCCCGCCATCCCCTCCTTCCATCTGCAGCTGGAAATGAACCATCCAAGCTCTGCTCGATGATGTGGTAAAATATGTAAGCAATAACCCACAACAGGGTGTGGGGTTCTATGGATTTAATCCATGCTCCGAGTGCATTGTGAGGCATGAGGCTGCAGGCTGAGTGCCCTCATAGCACTTGGGGTGTGGATTAAATCCCTATAAAGCCATACCCTGCAGTGGGTTTTTGTACTTATAAAATGGGTTATGTTTAAAAAAACAAATCCACAAAGGTGTTTTTTTTTTTTTTGCTGTTTTAATAGGTAAAATCTGAATGTATCCTGCCAGCTTATAAAGTAGTCCCCGGAACTCATGCAAATGTTATTTATTTTATGAACATACAATTGCCAGAAATAGAGTCCTGAAATAATTTCTGACATTTATATTTTCATACAATAAATAACATATGCATGACTGAGTTTGCTGTGAAGTTCCATCACATTGAGCTTCTCTCTCTCTCCGTCTCCCCCCAGTGTGGTGCGCTGTTGCTTTATGTGAGTGTGTCTCTCTCTTGCTGCTGCATCTAGGCTCACGTGGTTACAAAGAGTGTGCTCCATTTACACCTTGCTTATTTGGGATGTGCTAGGACAAAGGAGGGGACTGTGTATCGTCCGAAGGGGAGTCAGGAAATCTGGATGCCGGACAGCCAGCTGTGAGCTACTTCAGGTCGCTGTCTCCCAATGCCGAGTGCCACTCTGCCCAGGGATATTGCTTCCGGGAGTCTCACATCAACTGTCGATTAAATAGGAGTTTTAATCTACGAGTGGTGATGCTGTTCCACCAACTTTGTTTCCTGCTTTCTCCAACCCACGTTATAAATTTCAATAAACACTGTGGTAACTCTCGAGTGTGGTTATAGTAGTAGGTGTTGCCCTTGAATATGCAATAAAACTTTTGTAGTGGACAAGTCCTTCATCTTGACATGTTATCTTATGTTTTCATAAACTATTTTCTCACTGTCACATCCTGGGACCATATTGTATGATTATCAGGACAAAAGCTAGACAGAAATGCTTGGCTGGCTACCTTTTTTTTAAATGGAATTATTCTTTGAAATCACAGCTGAAATGTTCAACGTACTGCAAACAGATGGCTCACCAATTTTTCACACTGAATTTTATTATTCCTTCAGATCTGACTTGAATGTTGTTGAAATTTCTGACTCTGGGTTGTTTTAGAGATGGTGTATGCAAACGCATATATTATTCCTACAGTTGCATAATAAATGAGAGCCACGTTGAAGCCACACTTTTCATAGAATTTGCATACCTTTTCCATATAGAAAATATTGTGGGATCAGGGAGGGCATAAATCCCTTATAATGGTAACTTTTGTTAAAGTAATATAAGTAATATGCATATTAATTCCAGTCCTTTTTTTTTGTGTGTGTTATTTGTTTATCTCCCCTGTGTCCTCATCTGCCACTCCTTCGGGCCAGTTGCCAAGGACACTGACCCCCGTGGCTCTGACACCGATCCCTGACCCCAGATCACAGCCACGTCAGGGTAACCCAACATAACCCTTCATCGGGTGGGTCCTCCTCTTCTGAGGAGGAAGAGCCTGGCAGCCAATGGCGTTGGCCCTGGGTGCCACTGAGGTTGGGTCGACGTCTCAGAGTTCCGAGGAGGCACTGATCCGGGCGGCCATCATACGGCAGTTTGGAGGCACCGTTTTCTGTGTTTTCCTCCTCCGATTCCTCTGTGCACCGCATCTGTATTGACCCCTGGTCTCCACCGGGGGCAACTACGGAGTGATGCCTCTCCCTGACCCACCCCAGAAGAGGAGAACAGTCCGCTGGATGCTTGATCCTTCTCCTTTCCCTACCGACCTTCCTGTGCCTGAGTCTGTTCCCAAACCCAGGTCACTGGTGTGGTTCGAGGTGAGGTGCCAGCGCCTCAACCCTCTGCGCTACCGGGCCGGCATTTAATTCCATTCTTAATAAAATTCTGGGTACCTAGGCCGGCCGGTTGCCACCGCTTCTGCACATGATGCCAGTGACCTGGGTTCGGGAATGAGGCCTAATTTCTGGTGGGCCAGCCAGTGAAGGAAGTTGAGCATACCAGGGGGCACTCACCTTCTCAGGGGGGGACAGGCAGCCTCTCCTACTATGCGAGTGCCACCTGGCTGATGCAAGGTGGAAGCACAGGCGGAGGGAAAGAGAGGGTGAAGGGAGATGATACTCAGCTTGATGGGCCCCCCCTTGATCAAGAGCCGTCCCCTTGATGGGCCTTGAGTGTAGTGCTCCTGTCAATGAGCCCAGCATTTCTGTAAAAGGGCTCCCAGCAGAAGGGGAGATAGAGCCGCAGTGAACTGGGTGAGGTAACAGTGGCACTCCTGGGTCCTGATTTGTCAACTCTCCAGCCACCTCCAGCATCCAAATTGCTGAAGGGGAGACTGGCTGACTCCCTTTACGTCACCTCTGAAGGGGAAATCCGTGTTGATGGAGAACTGGGTTAGTGGCAGTAAAGGCATGGATGAGGCTGGGAAGCCAGGACAGCACCACTGGGGGCAGCTGTGGGGGAAGGAGAATTCTGGGTACCTGAATGAGTATAGTTGAAGTGTCAGTCACACCTTTTAAATTTCTTACGATCACTTTATGGAGTGTAATGTGATGAGTGCAAGAAAACATTTACAGATTAAGATGTTTACAGATTTAAAAGTATCTTTTGTGTTGGCAAGTTTGGGAGGTGGATGAAGTGACCAGTTTTATATTGGTGGTTACATGTCACTTCTTCTTGCTGTAGTAATTTCTGAATGCATTAGGCTTACATGGTTCATTGTGTGGATGTGGTTTTATATACTGTAGTTCCAACTGTGGTGATAGTTCCCTTTGATTTGCAACATCCACTTGTGATTCACATTTTTCTCAGTATGTCCTGTATCTAAGGTATGTAAAAAGTCAATTTAAAAAATAAACCTTTTATGCACGATGACAAACGTGCAGCACAACAGTGACAGCAAGAGCTAATCTGAAAAAAGCAATAACATTTATAAAAATTACCTCACACTGGCAGAGTCATAGATCCTTTTCCTGATAGAATGCCATTGATTTTTCCCTGACATAGCTGATTGGCATTTGAAAATCCACTTTTACCAAAACAATTTATAAAATGGAATGACCTGCATAGTTCGTTCATTCTCTCTCTCTCTCCCATCGGCCTTTCCTAAATGTTTTTTTAAGGGATGATTACTTGACTTGCTGTTTGCTAGTGGGCCACCAAAATGGCCTTTCATTGAGCTTCTGGTTTTATCACCTGCTGCATCACAGAGGCACCACCCTATCTGATCCACCTGGGCACTGCGTAAACAACACCCCTGTGAGAGCAAAAGCCCCCATGTAAGCTATGGGTGTTGGCTGGCACCTGCTCTCTGTGCTATTCATACTAAAGGTAACCACACAGGCTGTGGTTACCTGCTACTCCTCCATGTGACTCTGACTGACACCTATCTGCCTTGGGTGCTGGCCTTCTTCTGTCTCTTTCCTGGTGGCTGGAAGAAGCATTGTAGAAATAGAACAGTCCTTTGGGCAAGCCTGCCTCCTCCAAGTTTTCACTTCTTTCTCCATCTGTGTTCTGGAATGGAGCACCATACTCCTAACGAAATCAGAAAAGAGAAGTGCACTCTCAAGGCCTGTTACTTGGATTACTTGGAAGAATTAGACAAAGTAGGCCAAAGGCCCATTTAATTGTCTCCCACTCCTAGTGGGGTAATTTTAATGTCCATTGAGTAACAAATATTTATCAAGACCATTTTTAAAGGCCTTGAAGGATGTTGCATTAACCAATACACTAGGTAGTGAATTTCATAGTCTCGCAGGTCTGACTGTGTAGAAATGATGTCTCTTTATGGTATTAACTCGGGGAACTAACAATTGCCTATTGTGTGATCTTAGCTGAGTTGACCTATGATTTAGTTGTAGACCACACAGGCCCATCAGTTTTTGATTTTTCATGATGCTGAATAATAGTAATAAATCCCCTCTTTTCCCCCTAGTTTCTAGGCTAAATAGTTCAAGTGAGTGGAGTCTATCCTCATAACTCAAGGTAGATAGGCCAGAGATTGATTTTGTGACTCTTCTTTGGGTTCTTTCCAGAAGGTTTACATCCCGCCTTAGGTATGGGCTCCATAGTGGTGAGCCAAAGTCCAGGTGTGGAATAATATATGTCTTGTACAACTTCAGTATGCAATGTCTATTTCTACTAATAAATGATCTTTTTTTTTTTTTTTTTTTAAATCTCTGTTTTATCACCCCTCGTCTCTGCAGGCTCTGCATCATCGGGAGCACCCATGAAGTCTGCCCCCGCTTCAGCCACCTTACCCAAATCCTCCGGTCTACCCCCATGGAGCCGCGGTTCTTCCCCTCGGGTGGGAATGAGGTGGGGCTGGCTTATACCCCGAACAATTCTGGTGTCATTGGGAACCACAGGATCAGGCAGGTGGGAGCAATTAGAGGTCTGCTTTGGTGCTCCGTCTTCCCGGAGCCTGCAGAGTGATTTTCCTTTGTTCTTGTTGGAGGACTGTCATGTACCCAGATGCCATGGCATCACCACCAACGTTGCCACTCCCCATCCCCTAGACGTCAGCTCTGCGCTTGCTGTGTCTCTGACTTCTGCCAGAGGCTAGTCAAGTGCCAAACATGGACCCCCCTCCCTCCCGGAAGAGAAAAGCTGTCCTCCGGATGCTCAATCCTCTCCCTCCCCTGCCAACCCTCGATGGCCCAGGCTCATTCCCAAACGCAGGTCACCAGCATGGCGCAAGGTATGGCATCCAGCACCTCAACCCTCAGCAGGCTGGTTAAATTATCTTTTTATTGAATACACCAGCCTATTTGCTGTTTTTGTTATATGCTGGCAGTGATCAATTGATAAGTCATTAAATCCCTCTCCTTGGTTGATTATTTCAGGATTTCCCCTCCTAGATGTTAAGTGAGATTGGGATTGCAATAGCCAAAGTGTAATACTGTACATCTGGATGAATTAAATTTCATTTTATTTTTTATAGCCCACTCATCAATTTGTTCCACATCTCGGCATAAGGAAAGATATTTTTCGTGAGTGTCCACTTCGCCTCCTATTTTAGTGCCATCTGCAAATTTTGCTATAACACTCCTGATGCCTGCACCCGTATCACTAATGTACAACCCAAACAGCACCGGCCCCAGTACATATCCCTGTAGGACACCTTTACTCACACATCCCTCCTCAGAATGGTATCCATTCACCCTCGCAGTCTGTGATCTTTGTTTTAGTCAGTTTTGAATCTATTTTAAAATGAACATATTAAATCACTGTTCGGTTAGTTAATTAACTAACGGGTCATGTGGTACAGTATCAAATGCTTTACCTATGTCAGCCTATCAGACTCCGGGAGCACTGGCAGCAGCTTGTCTCACTATATAGAGCCAACTTCCAGCCTCATAGCAGCACTCTGAAAACTGAGCAACCTGTGCAGAGTGAGCCCAGATTCCACTTCTCTTCATAGAGTTCTTGGGCCTGTTCCGGAGTGGCTCAGAGTTTGCGGGGAAAGCTTGCGTTTACTTCTGGGAGCCAGTCTGCATGTATACTCCTGCAAATGGGAGCTACATATTGATTCAGACTGCTAGGCAGCACAGTCTGAAACGTCTGACCTTTATCCTAGAAGAGTCATTAGATCAAAGGGCTTCTGGTAGCATGGGGGCTGCTATGTTGGTTTACATATTGCAGTCCTCAGTTTCTCTGTAGCTCCTCCTGCTTTCTCAAGTGCCTGGAGTGGCTTTATAATTGATGTCCAGACCCCGTTGCCTGACCTGGGTCAGAACAGGGTCCAGGTGATGCAGTCAGACTTGCTGCCTCTCTGTGGTCCTGACCCACTCCATTATGCTCACCAGCCATGAAATAAACAAAGGCAGTCTAGTCTGACAAACTGCTTCTGCTGCTTCCCCCCTTCTGTTGTTGCAGGTGAAGAAAACAGTTCAGTCTAAGTGGTGGGGCCCCAAGGAACCCATGAAGGTAGGCCCCTAATGTTTTTGGGGTGTGGGCGACAGTACATTCTAGGGAATGCTGTACTGTTCCAACAAAAACTAATAAAACAATCCATTTTACACATGATCTCCTGAACCGCATTAGAGGATATGGCTATTTGTGGGAGTGCATTTACATCTTGGGTAGGATTTTCAACGAAGTCATTTACCATCGAAATCTTTCCAGAGTCCCAGTCTTTGTGTACAGTGGAACTACTGCACAAAAAACATAGAATAACAGCAATCAACATTGTTTCTGTGGTTATCTATTAAACAGGACAGAAAGGCAAACATCTGAAGTAGCTCAACATATACAGGATAAATGGGAGAGAAGTGAACATACCCCCAAGGGAAGAAATGGGACATGGTTTGGCAAATGGTTCATAAAACAAACCGGGTCTGACAGTTGGAGGGAATACAAATGGAAGGTGGTGGCGTGGTACTTCCTCACCCCAAATAGGACAAAAAATGTAGGTAGTAGCCCCACTGTTAAATGTTGGAGGAACTGTGGGCAGAAGGATAATCTGTACCATATTTTCTGGGGATACCTTAGAATTCAGTGATTTTGGAGGTAGTGAGTTGACTTCTTACACAAACACTGCACTTAAAAGACCCTTTTGGGTTTGAGCTGGGAGTGCTGGGAATCCCACTGAAGGGAGCTTGGAGAGGGAATAAGAGGTATCTATTTCAGATTCTTAACAGTAGCAGCATCAAAAACTATTACATAACTCTGGCTTATGGGCTGCTGCCCGGATGTACCTGTAAAAAGTTGAAAGTTATGGAAAATATAACGGCACAACTCCACCTAAAGCAGGAGAAAATTCTAGTCAAGATGGTTCCCCTTCACATACATAGTGGAGGAGATAGAGGGCATACCAGTGTTGGACCAGCTAGAGAATGGGATACCAGTTGGCGGCTGGGGTTGGGGGACAGGACGGACACATAATGGCATAGTTAATGTTGCTAAACCTGTTTTATTGATGTATTTTTTGGTGAGGACATAGGCAAAATTGTTTACTACTACACAAAAAAAATTGTTTTCTCTATGAAATACTGTACAGCTACAGCTAGATCAGTTTTTGGAACTGAGGGGAGTGAATGCCTCAATGGAGGTATTTCCTGTAGTGGATGGAAACTGCATGGCCAATGGGAGTAACCTTTTCTTTAGACTTCAGTCACTTATGACTACACTGCTGGAGGGGGGGATCACCCAGTGACCCACCATTAAGATCTTGGGGAAACTTCTGAGTGGGCTACATAAATGGTATGCTATTGGGCCCTGAGAAAAGAGGCTGAGAAGTGCGTGCGATGGCCCACTAGAACCAGTCATTGTCTAGGCCTGGGAATGGTGATGAAGAGGAGATGAAGCAGACCCAGGAAAGCCTTCACTCAGTGGTCCTTCCTTTCTTCTCGTTTGCTGGTAGACATGTAGGCCACTCTCCTTGATGGAGTTGACTAATATGGTTGCCCCTATTTGGTTCACACTAGATCTCTGGGACTGATATGTGTTTTATGTTTTCTATGTGATAATTGAGGAAATTATATATCCTTGTATTTCTTGCATGTAACATGTATGACATTTAAGGCTGTGCACCTGATGAACTTGGAATTGTCGTAACAAAAACATTAAATAATAAAAAAGGCAAATATCCCACCATCAAATAATATGAGCTGAGACAAATTATGATCATATGTCACTGGAGAACATATGCCAACAGTTGTTGTTTTACAGAACAGGTTCTTTTCCTGCAAATGTTCCATTTTCAGCATACTCCTTCCTTGTGCTTGAAAGGTTGTGGTAGGAACTACAAGTATCTGGAGTGTGGGGGGCTGACAGGAGGACACACAGGGTATGGAGATGACCTGATATATGTATGAATATATATATATATATATATATATATATATGTATATATATATATATATATATTGTGTGTGTGTGTATGTATATGTATCTATCTATCTATATATATATATACCTAACTATATCTATATCCTTGTTTGTGGTCCCAAGGTCCAACAGACATGTAAAGAGGAGGAGGACCCCAGGAAATAAATGTCTGGAAACCAAATAAAGACACTGTGGCTAAATGAATTGGCCAGACAGAACAAAGTCTATTTATCACTGCTTGTCGCAGTGGAGCTGCCAGCTGTTTTTTGTTTTCATTTCTACAGTGCGTTAGTTATGTATGCAGATACTTTTTTTGTATCTCAAAAATGAATAAAGAGAATGACAACCATTGAGTGCTAAATTGATCTAGCTCAGGATAGATGCATGTCTCAATAAGCCTGCAGTACATTCATGTAACCCAGGCTCCCCAGATGTCCCATATCTGTTGTATCAGTGTTAATTACAGGAGAGTCCTAGGAGCTGTTCCCAGCCATAAATGCATAAAAAGCCTGGGATTTTACACCTGAAGGCTGCAGACTGTTGTACTGCGGTAGAACTGATATCACAGTTGGAGGCATATCATTCATACTGTGTGACACATGCAGATTCTGTCCCTATCCGGATGAGGAAACCTTTCAGAAGTGCCATAAAGCACAGTAGGTAATACTATTCTCACATGTCATGCTTTTCTTTTTTTGAGGGGGAGCTCTTTAATATCCATAATATATTTTGTTTGTGTTGGTATAGATCTTTAGCAGTGGTGATCCGACAGCATGGCCAGACAAAATTTATTTCAGGAATTATTAATTGTTTCTAGTTTTCCAGAAAATAAATCAGTTTTATATCACAGTTTTATTTTTTTTTTTTGGGGGGGCTGCCTGCGGAGGGGGTGGAGGCATTCTGCTCAGTGAAACCCCAGAACAGGATCAGCACTAATCAGAATGCTACAACAGTGTTGTCAGAGCTGTACTACATGCAGTCTAGAGCACTTTGAAATACATTAGCACAGATGCATTGAAGAGTTCTTCAGTAAGCTGTGAGGTAGCAGAGTAAGTATAATTGAAAGCACTGGGCTTCTAGAGTAGAGGTATCATAATTGATCATTCCAATAAAGATGCTTAAATACTAGATAAATTCCAAAAGTACTGAGAAAAGATAATTTTACCCACAAGAGACAGGGCTATCCTAGGTCTAGTACTAACTAACAGGGAAAGGATCACAGATCTCCAGGCAGAAGGTCACCTGGGGGCCGGTGACCATCACATGGTATGGTTCAGTTTGGCCACTAGAACTAAATCATCCAAATACAAGGCAAAAATATGGGACTTCAGAGGAGCTGACTTTGATAAGATGGCCAACAGAGTTAAGCTAGCCCTGGCAAAAAGAAATACAGGTGAGGGGGTACAGGCAAAGTGGGCAAGTATTAAGGATGTAATACTTGAAGCAACATACCATTGTGTTAGAGAGAAAAGGAAGTGCAAAAGAAGAAGGAAACCACTTTGGTTCTCAAAAACAGTAACAGAAAAGGTCAGAGCCAAAAGGCTGGCCTTCAGGAAATATAAGGGAAGGCAGCAGGATGAACATAGGGAGGCATACCAAACTTCCCTAAGGGAAGCAGGTAAGGCAGTAAGTCAGGCAAAGGCCCAAACTGAGGAAACACTAGCACAAACAGTGAAAGGAGGCGACAAGACTTTCTATAGATAGATTAGTGAAAGGAGAAAGTCTAGAGGGGGTATTGCTAAGATCAAAGGGGATAAGGGGGCATGTGAGGAGGAGGACCATGTAAAAGCATCTATCCAAAATAGATATTTCTGCTCAGTATTTATGGAAGAGAAGGTAGGGCAGGGCCCACAGCTCAACACCATGAACACAGATGGGAGGGAGGTGTTCACTAGTCCCTTCACAAAAGAAAGGGTCCTACAAGGGCTCGATAAGGTTAGGGTGGACAAGGCAATGGGACCTGATGGCATATTATTTATTTGAGTTTTGGTAACCGGGTAAGACCACTGAGACAATTACAGTCCCTTTTTCAGGGTCAACCCAGGGTACAACGAAGCAAATACAGGTTGTACAGAGATTCAGTGAAGTATAGCAGTAAACAATGACAGTAGCAACAGTAGTATAAGGCTAGACATTGTAACAACAGTAGTATAAGGCTGGACATTGTAACAGTGGCTACATACCTACAGGTTCTATATACATCAAGAGTAGGCTTTACAAAGGTAGTTTGTAATTTCTGCCACACTAGGGAATTGAGAGCCGGTAAGGTTGACAGGCTAGGGTGGGGAGGAGAGGTAGAGGTTAGCGAGATATGCAAGGCAGGGGGCTTCATTGGAAGCAAGAGGAGGAGGAGGCTACAAGGAAGGCAAGCAGGTTGGACTTGAAGAGAGGAAGAGATGGACTGGTTAGGATGTGAGGAGGGAGGGAGTTCCAGTCAGAAACAGGAGCAAAAGAGAAGGGCATACATCACAGGGTACTAAAGGAGCTAAGGGTGGAACTAGCAGAGCCATTATCAGAACTGTTTAGTGAGTCTCTGAGCACAGGAGAGGTCCCAGAAGACTGGAGAAGAGCTCATGTGATCCCGCTCCACAAGAGTGGTAGCAGGGAGGAGCCAGTCTTACCCCAGTAGTGGGCAAGATTATGGAGGTACTCCTTAAGGAAAGGATAGTGCAACACCTGGAATCCATAGGAGCCACAGGGTCCAAGACAGCATGGGTTTACAATAAGAAAGGTCCTGTCAAACTAATCTCATTGATTTTTTTGACTGGGTAACCAGAGTGGTGGACCAAGGGGGAGCAGTTGATGTCGCCTACCTTGACTTCAGCAAAGCTTTCGATTCTGTTCCACATAGAAGATTGATTAATAAGCTGGGTAGGCTCAGGGTGGGTCAGAAGTTGGTCAAATGGGTGGCAAATTGGTTGACAGGCAGAAAATAGAGAGTGGTGGTAAATGGTATACAGTCAGAAGAGATGCAAGTCACAAGTGGGGGTACCTCAGGTATCAGTCCTGGGGCCAGTCTTCTTCAATATCTTCATCCGTGTCATTGCAGATGGACTGGAGGGTAAGGTTTGTCTATTTGCAGATGACACCAAGATCTGCAACAGAGTAGATGATCCAGATGGGTTGGGCAGAACGAGAAGAGATCTGGATAAACTAGCAAAATGGTCGGAAGAGTGGCAACTGGAGTTTAACGCAAAGAAGTGCAAGATCATGTACATAGGGAAGAGAAACCCTGAAGCCACCTATAGGCTGGTAGGGGAGCTGCTGGCAGTCACAAGGGAAGAAAGAGACTTGGGCGTCATCATCACTGATGACCCAAATCATCCAAGCAGACCACTAAAGCATAGTAGGTAAGGCTAGAGGAAGTTGGGGTGTATTAGTAGGGGTATCACAAGTCGGAAGAGGGAGGTAATAATCCCTCTTTACAAGACACTGGTTAGGCCCCATCTGAGTACTGCATGCAGTACTGGAGGCCACACCTTCCAAGGACATTAACCAAATTGAGGCAGTCCAAAGAAGGGCAACCAAAATGGTGCAGGGACTGCATCAGAAAACATATGAGGACAGATTAACGGAGCTCAATATGTATACCTTAGAGCAAAGGAGGGAGAGAGGTGTTATGATTGAAACATTCAAACACCTTAAGGGCATTAACAAGGTGAAAGAGTCTAACATGTTTCAATATAAGAAAAATAGCAGGACAAGATTAACGCATTATCTGCAACCTATCCTGTAGGTAGGGAAATGGGCAGACTAGATGGGCCAAGCGGTCCTTATCTGCCATCAAAGTCTATGTTTCTATGTTTCTAAGAGGACATAGCATGAGATTAGAGGGAAGCCGATTAAGGGGTAATGTGAGGAAGTTCTTTTTCACAGAAAAGGTGGTGGATGCATGGAATGGCCTACCTCAGGAAGTGGTGGATATGAATACAGTGCAGGGCTTCAAACAGGCATGGGATAGGCATAAGGGAGCAATACAGATGAGTATGAATTGATAGACCATAGACAGAGCAAAAGCCGATGGCACATTCATATGCAGAAAAAGAAATGGGCAGACTGGATGGACCTTGCGATCCTTATCTGCCATCAACTTCTATGTTTCTATGAAAAATGAGATGCTGAACAGGAGTCTTGCCTACCTTAGCTCCTGCAGAGGCTTACACTGTCTACGGGCTTTATAATTCAGTTTTAATAGTGCAAACATTCTGTGGGTGTCCAGATTTCCATGGTGAATATCCTGATGGTAACTTAAGTAGCAGGTACTGCTTTTGTTCATTTTTTCATGATCAAAACAGTGTTCCGCTGCATGTTGTGTATAAGACTGCTAAAGCACTTCCACTGTTTTGGGGGGCCAAAAAAAAAGAACAAAGAAGTAAGATGGTTGGGTTGAAGGATACAGTTATATCATATCATTGAACTTACAAATATGTTGCCAGCGCATTGGTGCAGTAGCAAGAGTTGCTGCAGCGGCCCTGATTTGGGAACAAGTCCTACATGCTGGAGGGTTGGGGTGAAGGGGCATGAGCATCACAGAGGACGCTTGTCTCCTCTGCAGTAGGAGGGCACCTGATCCCACTATGCTAGTGCCACAGGTGGTGTGGCAAGGGGACAGCTGTGAGAGGGCAGAGACTTCAGGGCCCCCGTACTACTGAACTTTTTGCATGCAGGTTATGGCACTGGTTGTGGGTGGCATCTTGGCGGGGAGAAATAAAACAGGACGTGCCCAGCAGACAGGATGCAGCATGCCCAGTGCACTCTGGGGATCTGCCTCCTTGACCATCCAGCATGAAGGCCCACTGCAATGGATCTGGTCTCCTGAATGGGTTGATGCCCCTGATGGCCTCCATTGTGGACAGGGAGCCTCTGGGGTTCAGCTAGGGGCACTGGGACTGTGAGGTTGCTCAGGGGGAATAGTAAAATGGGAATCATCTGGGGTACAGGAGGAAAACGATGATTAAACAAAAAAACAACACATGTGTGTATACACACAGTCACACATTTTTTTTTTTCACTTGTAAGGTTTGGGAGGAAAGATGTTTTCTAGATTAGGATACTTCCACCGGTGGTATGCAACATACACTCCAGCTCTGGTAACATCATAAAATTGTACAAGGTGGAAGAACTATGTAGGCATTTATTGAGTTTTGTACAAGGTGTAACAGCCACAGATGCAATGATAAAGAAACCAGTGGTCAGGTTACAGCATTGACTACACTGAGTGCTGCCATATGTAACTCATTTCTAGTTTGTGTTTTTGTTTATGTGGTGGTGGGGGGGTGAGATAATACAGGATTTCAAAGGATAAGTCAGATGTGTTTTATTAAATGTTCAAAGATTACAAAGGCCCGGAACACTGACGGATACATGTTAAAGAGGGACTCGCGTCAAAAGTGCTACATTGCAGAATTAGAATGAGCATACCCCCAATAAATCTCATACCAACAAGCATTTGTCAACACTGAATGTTGTCTTGCTGGCATTGGCATTGGTAGTGTAGGAGTTAGAGAGATGCATAATAGGAATGGCAGTGAAGTATTGAACTGATGCCAACCCCACCCTCATCCTGCAGAGACTGACAGGCATTGGGGTGTGCCTTTGGGTCGCTGGCCATAACGCTTACGCTATTTCATCTCACCCTACTCTGCTGACACCGACAAGTGTCACAGTGTGCCTTGGGGCCTTATGCTTACCCTATTCCATAAGGAAATACGCTGAGATGGGTACAGTATAGGAGAATGGGGTGAACTTTGGAGCCAAAGAGTCCAAGGCATGCTTCGATGCCTGTCACTAGCTGCAGGGTGGGAGTGGAATGGCATGAGCATTATAGCCCACAATCCCTAGTCACACCCCTGATGCCTGTCAGTCTCTACAGGGTGGGGCGTTACGGTTGGAAACCCTAACGCCCCCAGCGTTTGTTGATATTTTCACTCCAAATTTTCAACATGGGCTTTTTGTGACCCCACCTCATGAACAGTGGCACTATCAGTTCATTAGCCGGAAGGTAATTTTGCACAGCGACTGTGATATTTGACGCCACAAGTGCGAAAACAAATTTCGGGCAGGATGTGAAAAATGATAACTGTACTGTTCATGAGGAGGTGTAAAAAAATGGCACTGTTGAAAATCTGGAAGTGAAATATAAATGGTAGTCACAAGCAACCATTAGAAACTGCGCAATGCATTACCGCATCCATACGCAATTACTTTGGGATTTTTGTAACCAGATTTTCAACATAGGCATTTTAGGACCTCCGCTCATGAACAGTGGCACTGTGATTTTGTTAATCTGTCCTGAAAGTTGTTTTTCCACAGCAACCATTGTGCGCCAAATGTGCGAAAACACATTTCGGGTAGGATGTGAAAAATGACAGCTGTACTGTTCATGAGGAGGTGTGAAAATATTGAAAATTGTCGAAGTTATGAGTGTGCATGGAAACTGCGCAATGCACGCTCATAACACATTCATTGTTTAGAATTTTTTCACCAGATTTGCAACATAGGCTTTTTGGGACCCCACCTCATGAACATTGGCACTGTCGTTTCGTTAGTCGGTTCTGAAAGTTGATTCCACGTAGTGTCTGCAAAATCACCTTTTGGGACCAGATAACGAGATGACACTGCATGTGTTCATGAGGTGGGGTCCCAAGAACCCTATGTTGAAAATTTGGAGCCAAAATTCAAAAACAGTGGCTGATATATCCACCTAAGTTGAACCCCCACACCCCCCAAACTGTTGCCATTGTACAGCTTACCGACATTTCTTCATTTTGCAGTTTGGCTTTGAAGAGTCCAGGCGTGTTCGCTCCACCAGAGATCTGGCTAGACCTCCGGAGGTAAGTATGGAGTTGGGGTGTGTGGGGAGGTGGGATGCATGAGAGGTGGGTGCAGGTTGGGGAGGATGCTGCAGACAGCGAGGGAATGTTTTCTTTTTCAGGTAAAACAAAAAACAGAGCTGGACATGCGGTGTGCCACACAATGGAGGTGTGGGGGAATATGCTCCCAGTGTGTCACACAATGTTGGGGTGGGGGGACATGCCGACACAGGGATTGCACTCCCAATGTTGGCTTTGTTTGGGGATTGTGTGCCGCCACCATGTTTATTGAAATGTTTCACTAGGAAAGGCATATACAGGAGGCGTGTCATCTCTGCCGCTGCATGACTAGCTTGTCTGTGATTGCAGCGGCACATTTCTTTTAAGTTGGTGGCACTTTACATAATTCTTGTGTCAGCGCTAGCATGCTGGCTAATTGGGGAAGGAGGGATGCACCTACTAAAGCGTGCCCTGCATTCGCCAACACTGACACACCTCTCACTGTGCTACTACTACCACAAAATGTTGCTTGCATGTGCACAAGACAACATAAAATTCGTTTTCTACATTACTTCATTTTAAAGTTATGACCTATTTTGTAACCCTGATTTCACTTCCTATTCAGAAAAGCCAGTTTAGTGAAGAGCTACATATGATGCCATCTCCTGAACTCACACTCTAACCCTCTCTGTCAGCAACCTTATAGGACCTGCTTCTCCAAAGTTTAAGAAACTGTAGCTATAGCACTGTAGTAAGGTATAGTAATCCTTTTAAAAAAATGACATAGGGTTGGCTACAATGTGTGCATTTTCAGAATGTTCAGATGCACGGCACTATGCTTTAGAACATCTCAGAAGGTGGTTTTGGAATGCAGCACTGAATGAACCAAGGCATAAAATGTCAAGGTGGTGTACAATTTTAAAATGTTTGGGAGGGGGGGAGATATGCAATCTCAGAATGTGACAGGGATATGCCATCTCAAAATGTGGTGGGACAATCAGTCTCAGAATGCAACAGGGACACGTGAATTTGGTAGGGACTGGCAATTTCGAAATATAGTGGGAATGCATGCTGTCTGAATGTGACAAGACACACCATTCATTCCGAAATTGCTTGTCCCTACCACATTACAGAATTGTACGTACGCACTATATTTCAAAATTGTGCATCACATCCTCACCACATTCCAATATTATGCATCCCAGCCACATTATAAAATTATGCATCTCTGCTGCATTCTGAAATTGTGCATCCCTTCCCCATTCCCAAATCGCACATCCCTGCCACATTCTGAAATGGTGCATCCCCACCAAATTCCAAAATTGCACACTGCCGCTAAGTTGGGATTCAATGCCACTTTCCAAAAGTGTCACTGCCACATTCCCAATTTGTGCATCACACCACATTCCGAAATTTTGCATCACCACCGCATTCCAAAATTGAGCATCTCTGCCACATTCTGAAATTGAGCGTCACCACCACATTCCGAAAATTCGCATCACAGTCACATTCTGAACCTGTGCATCACTGCCACATTCCAAAACTGTGCTTCACTGCCGCATTCCAGAATTGTATGTCACACCACATTCCAAAATTGTGCGTCACTGCTGCATTCTCAACCTATGCGTCACCTCTGCATTCTGAACTTGTGCATCAGCACTGCATTCCAAACTTTACATCACCGCTGCATTCCAGACCTGTACATCACCACTACATTCCGAACCTGTGTATCACCGCCACATTCTGAAATTGTGCATCACTGCTGCATTCCGAAATTGTGCATCACCACCGCATTCCAAAATTGAGCATCACTGCCACATTCTGAAATTGTGCGTCCCAGCTACTTTCTGAGACTTTCATTGCTACATTCCACAATTGCAACCTGGTGACATTTTGAAATACCAAACCTGCAGTATTTTAAAAATTGCACACAACTTTGTCATTCTAAAGCCATGTTTGCCACTGCATTTCATCTCCCCCCTCATCCCATTCTGAAGTACTGTACCTTGCATCTATACATTATGGAAGTGCATGTACTGATGACCCCCACCCCCCGTGTCAGTTTTCCTTTTTCAGATGTTTACTACACCTGCAGTTTTAAGTAAGATAGGAGAAATAAGTCATATAAGGTAGACTGCAGTGAGGACTAGGTTGTGAGTTCAGGAGATGACATCATCAGCAGCTCTTCACCGAAACTGGCTTTTTTGAAGAGGCAGTGAATTAAGGGTTACAAAATGACTTGTAACTTTTAAACAAAGTAACTTACAGATCTTATGTTGGTATGAGGCTGATTGAGGATATGCTGATCCAAATTCTGAATTTATTGATGCCAAAAATGTTGGCCTCAATCCCTCTTAAATGACCATCTAAGATATATAAACTTCCATTGAACACTATATAAGATAATAAGGTACAGACACTAGACAGCAACAAATGAAACCAAACCTTTGATTATTTGATGTGTGAAATGTTCCCATTCTCCATGTTGATTGATGGCAATCCCATGTTTTCAGCTAGTTGTGAACGTTCAGATGATATCCCAAGAACCCCGTTCTCAAAAAAAAAAAAAGGTGGACTTTATTCAGGGATCGGTGTGGTCTACATTTCTGTAGCTAATCTCTAGTATCTGTTAAAGACATTAGGAATAGTTTTCTACAGAAATACTTACTGACCGTCAGTAGTTATTCAGCTTCAGTTACTTACCATGTTCATCTAGTTCAGGTGAACGTCGGTAGGCTATAAACCCTACAATTGAGTTTGTTATGCTGGATGTCGAGTTCTCACTAATGATTTTTTTTCCTTTCGTTAAATAACTGAAGCAGTCCATGCACTGTTCCATGTTACGCGCAGCAGTGCTGCTTTTCTACTGTATTGGCAAACCAGATGTTTTGTGTGTGAGCATCCTGCCAGACACTAGGAGCCAGGATGACATGACAGTCGGATATCTTGGTGGGCACTGTGATTTTCATGCAACATGACACATCCCCGTGCCACACAGATGAGCTCAGACTGTAGAGCCATATAATGTACCCTGTGGAGATCCAGATGTCAGAGTTTAGCAAATGGCTAGACCTTATGGGGTTTGTTTAAACATTTACAGGCTACCCCATGAAACCTGAAACCTTTTACATTCTAACTCCTCTCCAGCCCTTGTGTTAATTCAGGGCTAAGCTCTAGAGCACTAAAATGTGTTTCATGTAGACCCCCTCCCCCCCAGGAGCTGATCATATGTAAATAAGACTAAACAGTAACATGCTTCAATTTGGTTCTTGGCATGAACTGGTCTCTTTAAACTTTTTTGTTGTGGTATAGGAGTGTCAGTGGTAGCACCCTTCACTCTGGACCACAAGATCATGGGTTCCAGCACCACTCTGGAGACACAGGGGCTCATATCTACTACTAGCACTGCAGTGCAGCACCAGTGGGATGCTGCCTTTTTGGGTGTGCTGTCCTTTGTATGAGATATTAAACTGAGGTTTCTTCTGCCCATTTCTGCTACAGTATGTTTGTCAAAGTGGAAGTAGAATATCCTTTGGCACGTTCTGTAAGTGCAGGGGAGTACTACTGTTGTTCAGTGGTTTTTCTATCCAGAAAGATGTCCTAATGAAAATACCCATGCCTGTTTGTGGATTTCAAGCACTTATGTTAATGACTGCAAGTGTCTTCATAGTATCTCTTTAGTACCATTATCTGTCCTGTTGCTTAGTAAGGCACCTTGAAGAAAGGGGTAACACATTACAGATGTGCAGTTATAAGGGAGTAATGCATGCCTCTGGTGGTGGTTAGGCATGAGGCTTAGCCGAGTGACCCAAAAAGAGAAGTGCATTATTCTGTAATGATGACACACCCTGGAGTGTATTATCCAGCTTTATAACATGGGTTGTCAGGAACGTGAAAACCAATTGGTGTAGAGCCCCTGTGTAGCCGTGCATTACATACCCTTTTTAATGCATGGTTCTGCGGAGTGAGTTAGGGATGCACTGCTGGGTCTTGCTAGCTGTAGTGAACCTGAAAACAAAGCGGCAGCCATGTAAAGTTTCCAGCGAGTGAGGCAGACTGCAGCGGACATAATATTTGCAATGTAAACTATGACAGCTAGACACAATGTACATTAATTGGCATAAGCACAGATAGCTCAGTATCCCATGCAAGATGTCCTGATCCCCCCCAACCCCTTAACGATCTAGTGGCAGAAGAGATGCACACTGCCAGTGAGAGAGAGAGAGAGAGAGAGGGACTGTGGTACAGGTAGACATAGACACAGCAGAACCGAGCTGCAGTCAAAGTAATGAAACACTGCATTTAGCACACACTGCACACTGGCACCAAAGGAGCATGTCATCAACCCACCAGCTTCCAGTACACCCAGAGAGCCTGACAACGGACAGCAGGCAGAGACAGAGTCACACTGTGTATTTAGAGAGGGAGGGAGCGAGTCGGAGATAGTGAATTTGTGTTCCAAGCAACAGAAGACTTGGTTGTCAAGTGTTGTGCCCCGATTGCTTTTGTTACATCATCATTTCACGATGAGGTGGCGAGAAAGACAGAGACACCAACTGGTGACCAGTGAGAGCAATTCTGAGCGGTGGTTGTTTCTGTCAATTGTTGTCTCCCCTTCAGTCTGCACTCTTCAGACTGGGCAAGAGCAAGAACGAGAGCTGGAAGTGCAGCGCCCTGCACAGAGACACAGAGAGAGAGAGAGACAGACCTTGTAAGTGAGCTGCATATTGTAACAGTTCAGTCATGTCTTAATGCACCCCCAGCTTCCACTAATACTTGCAAGTACACAGTGACAATCTTGTTCTTTTGCACCCCTCTACCTGTGTGTCATATTATCAGTTCCAGTTGTTCCTCAGTAGTGTTTGAGTTTCATCTGGGAGATGCATATGGATGTTTGTGTTGGGGGCTAAGGTAAAGGTGGTAGGCAAGGTAGCAGACAGTGTGATGCACAAGAAATGTCTTAAATCATCTCAGTACTGTATATGTGACATTTATATGTGCATAACAGCAATGCAGTATGCATTGTTTGTTAGGGACTATTTTACAAGTTGGCAGGATACAGTACCTTTCTTGCTTCTCAAACAGGGTAAAAAAAACCCTTTCTGTGGGGTTTTCCCTTGTTTTGCACATAACCCATGTTACAAGTGCAATAACCCACTCCAGGGTATGGGGTTATTGGGGATTAATCAACACCCCGAGTGCTGTGAGGATACTCGGCCTGCTTCCTATTACCTCACAACGCACCTGGGGTGTTGATTAATCCTGTTAGTTAACCCCATACCCTGGAGAGTGGGTTATTGCTTACTTATAAAATGGGCTTTATTAAAAAGAAAAAAATGTAGTTCAGCTGAGGTGTGCGGTACTCAGAAAAGAATCAACAGTCCTGTGATATGTTTTGACCAATGAGGTTAAAGGATTTTAATGGCTTGTTTTATACATTGTGTTCAGGAATGGTGCTTTATCAAACCAGACTGTATTCTGTTGCCTTACAGCCCATCATTTTAAAACATCTGTACCTATGCAGTGTGGTTGCTTGTGCAAATTGTAAAATTATTCTGGACTGAAACTACCTGCCCAGAATTTCTAGGGATATCATCTGAATTCATAGTAGAGGTGGATTCTGACAGTGCCCCTTGAAAGTATGGGCAGTCATTTTTCTGCCATGAACGGGGTTTTAACATTTGCAAGGCTGATCAAACAGTATGTGTAGATGTTTTGAGAGTCAGTCCCTTAGTATTTAGATAAGTATATGCTAAATAATATGAGGTGTTCTTTAATAGGAGCCCAGCCAGAAGGTGTTGTACTGACAGGCAGGCTTCCTGGGGCTTCTGATGGCAACAGAATGCTACAGATACAGAAACTCCCAACAGTTTGACAGAATATTGGAATTTCTTGGCCCATTGCTGTGGATATTGGCCACACTGTATGCTGTAAGGTAAAGAGACCCTGTGCAAAAGAGAGAAAAAGAGCCTTCAGTGTGGGCTAGTGGCAGTTCTTCCAAAATGTAAGAAAACTTAATAAAAATTATTTTTTCAACCTTAAATCCAGTTAAGCTTGGACATACAGTACAAAAACTATATCGAAAAATAGAAACACAGATTTTATCAGCAGAAAAGGACCATTAGGGCTGTCCAGTTTGCCCCTTGTCCCTACCTATTCCATCAACACCGACCCTAATTGGTCATAGGTGACACTCCCTTCCCGTTCCTCTACCTGATATGCCCCTGTGCCTATCCCACACATGCTTGAAACTTCTCACAGTCTTTGCCCCTCACTGCTTCCTCTGGCAGGCTGTTCCAGTCATCCACCGGCCTTTCCGTGAAGAAGTATTTCTGCACCTCTGTCTTAAATGTCTCCGTCTTTACTTCATTGCATGTCCCCTTGTTCTAGTGCCTTCCATCCTCTGAAATAGACCCTTCACTTGCAGCTTGTTTACTCCTGTGAGGTACTTGTAGGTTTCAGTCATGTTCCTTCTCACTGTCCTCTCTTCCAGGGAGTACATGTTGAGTTCCGACAGCTTTTCCTCGCATGGCTTCTCGTTCAACCCCTTCACCATTATGGTTGCCCTCCTTTCTACCGTGTCCACTCTTTCAATGTCCTTGTGGAGATATATACTTAAGAACTGGACACAGTACTCCAGGAGGGGCCTCATCAGTAAATGACACCACTTCCCTCCTTCTGCTAGAAATCCGTCTCCCAATGTACCCCAGCATCCTGCTTGCCTTTCCCACTACTTTATCACATTATCCAGCTGTCCTGATGTCATCAGATATGGTGATCTCTAGGTCTCTTTCATGCTTGGTGACTGTAAGTTCCACTCCCCCCATCTTATACACAGCCCCTGGGTTCTGCAACCCTAAGTGCATAATGTTACACCTTTTGACATTGAAACCCAGCTGCCACCCCCTAGACCATTCCTTTAGTTTTCTCAGATCCCTTTGCATTCTCATCACCCCTTCCTGAGTGTCAGCCCTGCAGCAGATTTTTATATCATCTGCAAAGAGACGCACCTTACCCTCAAGCTCCTACACAATGTCACTTATGAAGATATTGAAGAGGACCGGTCCCAGCACCGAACCCTGTGGTACACCACTTGTCACTTTTCTATCTCCTGAGTGGCTACCCTTTGCTGCCACCCTTTGCCTTGTATCCCTTAATCAGTTTGATACCCAGCTTGCCACTTTCTCCCCCAACCCCAGGCTGCTTACTTTCTTATCTAGCCTCCTGTGTGGCACAGTGTCGAAAACCTTACTGAAGTACAGATTGGCCACGTCCACTGCTCTACCTTGATCCACTACCCTGGTAACTCAGTCAAAGAAATCTGTGAGATTAGTTTGACATGACCTCCCTCCTGTGAAACCATGCTGCCCAGTGGTCCTGCAGCCCTTTTGCCTCCAGGTGCTCCATGAGCCTCTCCTTCAGTAGTGTCTCCATTAACTTCCCCACCACTGATGTGAGACTGATTGGTCTGTAGTTGCTAGCATCCTCCCTACTGCTGCTTTTGTGCAGAGGGGCCATGTCCACCCTCCTCCAGTCCTCTGGAACTTCCCCTAGCTTCACTGAGGTGCTAGAAACCACTGCCAGAAGGGCAGCCAGCACTGTGCTTGGTTTCTCTAGGACCCTTGGCTTAATCCCATCTGGCTCCATTGCCTTACTCTTCTTTAAAGGGAAACACTGGAAAAGGGGCAGCTTTACCCAGGCACTACAAACATTCCTGATTAGTGCTTTCAGACAGTAACATTTTTTTTAATTCCTCTAATTACTTTTTTAGTGATTTTAAACAGTGGCCTTCAGCTTTCACTTTCTATTGCTGGCAGCCACCATTTCATGAGCAGCAGAGAGCTTCCTGAGCTCACCTTATGCTAATATGACCTGCCAATCAATAGCAGAGGTCAGACAGGCATATTATCATACAGTGAGCTCAGGAGGCTCACTGCTGCTCATGAAATGGCTGCTGCTAGCAACAGAAAGTGGAAGTTGTTGGTAGTGGTTCTAAATAATTTAAAAAAGTTGTTACTGTCTGAAAGCACTAATTGAGAGTTTCTGAAGTGCCTGAGGAAAGCTATGTCTTTTCCACTGTTTTCCTTTAAGGCTTCCAGTCCCTTTTGGATCCTCTCCATCAAGAATGGACTTGTGTCCACCCCCCTCCTTGTTGCTTACTGCAGTGTGCTGTTCTGTCACCCCATCCTCTACCGTGAAGACAGAGCAGAAGTATTTGTTCAGTATTTCTGCTTTTTCTTTATCTTCCTGTGGTGGAGTTAGGCTACACCCTCGACTGTGACTGATTGACCACTTTTCTATCTCCTTATTTCCTAGCTACCAGAACTTCTGTTGCGCAATAGTTAATGCTTTTCTCTTTGGTTTTCTTCTTTCGCCCCACTGTAGGTTGGCCACCTAGCGTAGCTCTTTACTATCCCTACTGAACTTCCTACTAGTTCTCTCTTTTCATTCTTTTTCCATTTCCATCCATCCAGTCCCTGGAATGATGCCAAACACCCGGGGAGGTGTTATATAAAGTACATAAGTGCATTTTGTGTACAAAAAGCATGAAGGCTATTTTAGATAGCAGGAATGAATACTGCTAATAAAGCCTTTTTACAGAAAGATTATTAGAAACCATATAAAACAATAATGATTTCATGATTACTACATTGATAAGAAATCCTTAAGGTATTTTCATAAATTCACACTATAAACATGTTACTGTATAAGGTTCAGTGTATGAGAATGTGGTATACTTTATAAAAGTGCTTAGTCACTGTGGATCTGAGATATAGAGAGTCAGTATCTGTGGAGAAATACACTGTGCCTTTAACTAAACCAGGAAATCCCCTGAAACACCCCTCCCCGGTTTTGAAACAACATGTTCAGACATGAAACAGCATGTCTAGACATGTAAATAGAAAAGGGCTCAGTCAGGTGACCCCACCAAAAGATACAAAAACCTGTTCGCGGAGTTCACTTCAGTTCTGTCTAGTAGAGTTCAGTCTTGAGAGTGAAGGAGAGAGGTGCTACTGTAGACAAGCTGTTGAATGCAGATGAGAAGGGTCTTAGGAACGCTAAGATCCAGGACTGTACTATGTGAGAAACTACTGATGTTAAGTGGTGATTTTCTTAGCAATTCTTTTTTGTTTTTATTTTTCGAACTTTTGAAAAATAAATATCACACCACGGTGTGTTTTAAACCTGTAAATTTGCCTCAGCTGATGTTTATTCCCACCGCTGTGACAAACTTGGTGTGAGAAGTGGGATAGTACTGGTTGTCCAGAGGAACATGGGGGAGACCAGTACCCAGATACCAGCCCTAGTATCCAGACAAAGAGGGCAAAGAGGAGGATGGCAGATCTCCAGAAATCACTGGATGCCAAAGGTCTGAAGGAGGAGGAAGGTCTGCCTGGCGTGCATACCATAGGGCAGCTGTTGAGGACTAGACAGGACCTTCTACCTGGCCTGGAGTTTGGAGGGATGAAGAAGACGGAGATGACGATGGGTGAGGAATTGGATAGGAGGAGGAACCACTGTATGAGGACCCACCACCTGAAGACATCAGTGACTTGCTGAAATGGTTGGCAGTTAAGCAACTGGATATGGAGAGACAAAGAGAGCAGGAATGGAGACGCCAGGACCAGAGGTGGGTGGACACCTTGCGAGCTCTCCCACTGACTGGACAAGGACCACGGGGGGCAGGACCACCAGGTAATAATCCAGCAGACATTAAATTGACTAAAATGGCAGCAACCGATGATGTAGAATCATATTTAACTACGTTTGAGAGGGTTGCCCGAGCCTGTGGGTGGGATCAGAGACAGTGGGTAGTACACCTTGCTCCATACCATACTGGGTGAGCACAGTTAGTGTACAGCAATATGGACTGCAGGCATGCTGAAAGTTATGACCTGGTAAAAAAGGAAATTCTGAAAAGATATGGTATAAATGCAGAGACTTACAGGCAGAGGTTTCGTTACCTTAAACACTATCAGGACGATTCCCCTAGGGAAACCTTTACCAGGCTAAGGGAACTATTTTTAAAATGGCTACAGCCTGAGGGGAAATCTGTCATAGACATTATTAAGACTTTAGTAGTTGAACTATATCTCCAAATAGTGCCCATTGAAGTACAAATATGGGTGAGGGGAACATCTCCCAGAGACAGCAGAGTTAGCCATCACTTTGGCAGAAGACTTTTTATCTGCACGGCAGCCCGAGAAAAGGTTATAGAACTGACCCCATTGCCCCCCCCCCAAAACAGCGAAAGCCCCTGTTGTTAATTGAGCCACCCAATAAATATACTTGTAGAACAGAGGGAAGACCGAATCAAGGAGCCAGACCTTATAATCTGGACCTTCTCTGCTGGAATTGTCAGGGTAAAGGACACCATGCTAGGTTTTGTACCCTCCCTAGAGCTGATGCCACCAATTTGTCCTTGTTGAATGATGGTTACTTTTGAGAGACATTTCTATTAACAATCAAACTGTGTTGAGCCTGACTGATTCTGGCGGTAAGAATACTTTGATTCATCCAGAACTGGTGACTGATATACAACCAGGAGGGCCAGACATGAGAATTGTATGTGTCCATGGTGACATGCACCATTACACAACTGCTGCAATAGTGGTGGATGTTGGACAGAACCAGGTGGTCACAGCAGGACTGGTGCCCAACCTGCCGGTGCCTGTGATTATAGGTCATGATTTCCCAAACTTTCCAACATTGATAACTGCACAAGGGATAGTCACAGCCACGACTACCAGGGCCCAATACCAGAAAGAGCGGACTTTGGGAGATACCTTTCCTTTTGGAGGGGATGTTATTGAGGACCCTGGTAAGGATAGGAAACCCCTGAACCAGAAGAAGAAACAGCAACACAATGGGACCAGACTGTAAATGGACTTCCTGAAATAAAAATCCAGGCTATGTTTAATAGCATTGATATAGCTGTTGAACAGAAATGTGATGTTTCTTTAAAACCTTTTTTTCGCAAGTTGGTCAGGAAATGTCAAAAGGGGCCCCTTATGATTATATTGAAAAATTATATATTGTACAGGTTATGTGCCACTCCAGACACTTGAGAAAGTGTTGAACAGTTATTGGTGCCTGAGAAGTATAGAGAGCCAATAATGTTTTTAGGGCATGATCTCCCATGGGCTGGCCATGCAGGGCGGGATCGCACCCTGTAGTGTATTCTACAGAGATTTTATTGGCCAGAGCTATATGATCAAATGGCCAAGTATTGCCAAACTTGTAAAGAGTGTCAACAAGTGGCCCAAATAGGCAAAAAGGACATGGTGCCCCTTATGCCCCTGCACTTGGTTACCAACCCTTTCGAAAGAATAGGTATAGACATTGTGGGACCCCTGTTAAAAAGTTCTACAGGGAACCAGTTCATCTTGGTGATATGTGACTACGCCACAAAATACCCGGAGGCCATACCAATGCGCACAGTCACTACACCAAGGATAGCCAAGGAGTTGGTTAAGGTGTTTAGTTGCCTGGGCATCCCAAAAGAGATACTTACAGACAGGGGCACAAACTTCAGTGCAGCCTTGTTAAAAGAGCTTTACAAGTTACTAGGGATAGTGGCTGTTTGAACCTCTCCTTATCATCCCCAGTCAGATGGACTAACGGAGCGGTTCAATCAAACACTGAAGCGAATGCTTCGTAAGTTTGTGCACAAGGAATGGAGGAACCGGGATACCTTTTTGCCATTGCTTTTGTTTGCCTATAGGGAAGTGCTCCAGGCTTCGACGGGTTATTCCCCATTCTCGGTGTTATGGGTGCAATCCCAGAGGCCCATTAGATATAGTTAAAGAATTTTGGGAAGAAGGGACTGATGTGCAACATTTAAACATTGTTGAATATATGGCACAATTGTGAAAGAGGTTGATCACTTATACCACCAAGGCCCATCAAAGCTGTGCAGAGGCACAAAAGATCCAGAAGGGCACTATGACCTGAAGGTGGGAGCAAGACATTTAACCCAGGGGAGAAGGTGTTATTGTTGTTGCCCTCCTCAGAACAGAAATTGTTAATGAAGTGGCAAGGGCCATATACTGTAGTACATCAGGCAGGCCCCGTCACGTACGAGATTGAGACCCCAGAGCATACCTCTCAGCTGTACCACATTATGAGGAGCGTTCCTCATTTTACTTCACAAAAGCTCACTGTTCCACATTGTGAGGACTTGTTCCACATTCAAAGTCAACATTTTAAAGCAAAAATGCATAGTAAATGATACAAAAATTATATTATTCAAATAATAACAGACTTTCTGAACATAAATGCAACATTTTAACAGTGTTTTGAGCTTCTTGGGTAAAGATTTGATTAAGTGTTCCACATTTTGCCCATTTGTTCCACATTTTGACAGGCAATGTTCCACATTTGGGGGACAAAAGGTTGAGAGGCATGCCCCAGAGAAGCGTATGGGTAGAAAGATTTACCATCCCAACTTGCTGAAAAAGTGACATTATCCCTCCCCTTGTCTTCCTCTTTTTCCCCACATACCTAGAAGGTCTTGTCCCCTTTTTTGACCTCCTTAGATATCCTCTCCTCTGTTAGTGCTTTAGCTGTCCTCATCCTCCTTCCTGCATCACTTTGCTTTGCCAGGTATACCTCTGTGTCTTCATCCTTCTGGGTCTGCTTGTACTTTCTAAATGCTGTTTTCTTCTCTTTCACTGCCTTTGCCACCTCCTTAGAGAGCTGTAATGGCCTCTTCCACCTCTTTCCCTTGCTCACTTCTTTTAAACTGCTTGACATTGTCTGGATTGTGTGGGCTGTGAACATCTTAATTTTCCTCCACTGAGTTTCCACTCCCCCCCCCCCAAGGCATTCACTGGAGCAGTTACCCATTTCTTTAAAATCTGTGTAACCCCCCTGCAAATGGGGGTTCCCAAAAGACTTCCAGGAGCTTGCGTGAATGCTCCAAGCCTGAATGGTGTTTGGCATTTAAGCCATTTATCAGTGAGTGTTTTAGAACCTCTGGTACTGTCTCTTTAAGAGCTGTCTGCTTGCAGACATAATTAGTTTGTATGGGGGACTGTGTGTTTCTTTGATTGAGTACCACTCAAGCTGCTGCCAATTCACTTCATTTTTGCAGTCACTAGGAGTGCAAAGGAACCTATCTGAAAGATGTAACTGTTTGCCAGAAATTATTTAGAGTAATAATGAAATTACAGTTTGTCTAACCTGCTTTCTTTGCAGTCAGAACTGTGTCTGCTAGTTCCCCATTCTAGTTTTGAACTGCTGAACTGGACCAATCAGTGTGGGGTAAGCTAGCTCTAAAATGGTGCCTTGACCAGAATCAGAACTTGGACTCATAATCTGAGCCAGCCACAAGAGGATTGTATGGGCAGTGACTCTGGGAGATGTAGTTTAGACTTCAGTGCCTTTTGGACCAACAGCAGCAGTCTTGTGAGTGACAGCCAATCCAGTCAAGAACTGGGAGGAACTCAAAGGAAGTGCCGGTTTTGTCGGTTGGAGGTTCAGTTGAGCTTTGGCAGTGAAGAAGGAAGGAGCCCTGTGCTTTTTCAGTGTGCAGTTTTAGTCAAAACGTGTGTAAGGCCCAGAGTTCGGTCTGCAGCTTGTGTAACAGCTTGTTAGGACTGAATCTGTCCTGTGAAAAGAATCAAAGGATCTCTGAAGAGTAGAAACCAGGCTCACCCTGTAGAAGACTGGAGGAATTGCTGAAAATTGCACTTCGGTCTGTCAGGAACTGAATCTGCTGTGTGTTCTCCGGGTATTGTGCAGTAATTGCGATCGAATACAGATGCAGCCTGCCTGGTATAGTGCTTTCTTTTATATGGATGTGTGAAGAGGTTTGTGTACCTCAAGTGAGCCCTGCTGACATTGAAGGACCCTATCTTATTTGGAGGTCGTGAGTACTAATTCAGGGTCGCTCCCTGTTGAATTGCCACATTAAATCCAAGTGGAATTACTGTACTGCTGACTGTTTAATTCTCCTTTTCTCTGTGTGAAAGGGCCCCTACCAGCTGCCACGGTTTGGACTAGCCACTAGGGCTTGGGTACCCAGGGACAGTAACTGATAGGGATAGGCCTGTGCACAGAGCCATAGGTAGATTATTAGAGTGATAAGCTAATTAACCTGATTTCCCCCTGTCCTTGTTATATCCCCCTAAATAAATCAGAGCTGCTTGTTTCAGCAAAGTTATACTCCCTGGAGGTATTTGTCTATGTTAAAGTACTGTACTGTGATTGTTGCACTGTATCTCATTTCTAAGGAGGTCCCAGTGCGGAACCAGACCTGGGGTAAGTGTATACTGTGAAGGTAATTCTGATATATTGTGTGGGCCACTAGTGGAAGAAAGGGGTTGCAGTGTCCCAGAGGGCTGTGACCAAGTTAGTTTAACTATTGCAACCCCTGACCTCTGGGTGGAGGCACCCCATTGGATCCAGGCCCCTCAACCTGTTAGTGGCAAATCAGGCAGGGGTAGTAGCCCCTGGGATAGCGCCATCTAGGGGTTACATCTTGGAGGCTCACCGCTGGGATTGTGTGTCCTCTAGTGGCCATATTCTGAACCACTGTTAAGAAAAATGGGTACCCCGACAGAAGTGGCTGTGCACCCGGCTGGTGGAGTGGTGTACTGGGGAGGAGATCGACCCCAAAATGCTATGCTTATCCTGGACATCCCCTGGGTATCAATACGGACACTGTGCAGGGAGTACTTCCAAGGTGGAAGGTTTACAAAACCCTGTGGTGGTGGGTCGGCATGCTAATCTGCTCACCCACACTTTCCTGGCCCTAGTAGAGTTTAAGGATCCCATAGATAGCTCCAAAGTGCCACAGACCATTACCCCAGAGGAGCCCTCACTGCTTGGAGAGTGATAACTAAGGACAGTAAAGACCGGGGGAATCAGCCCCACCACTATCTGAAACTTTTGAGGAGAAATTTGCTGAATGGTTGCTGGGAGAGGGAAAACTGTGGAGGACTTGAAGAAACTATTCTTGCCACCTGGGGTGTTCCTCCCCCAACACCCTCTCCTGCTCCAGTGCCCGTAATGGTGGCTGAACCAATGCAGACTCCTATTTCTGCACCTGCCATTAGTCACGACTCTTACCGAAGGTTGAGGATCTTCTCTGGCACCCTCCCCACCCCCAAGGGAGGATGACTGGGAAACCTGGATAGACTATGTTGCCCCCAAGTGCTAGAATGGCAATGCTCGGGCGGCGAAAGAGGGTTAGTGAGAGCCTCCGAGGTCCTGCCCTGGCTACCATCCGTGCTAAACGGGCCAGTAACCCTGAAGCGACTGCACAGGCCTATCTTGAGGCCTTGGAGAATGTGTATGGGAGCCCAGATTCTGATGAGGACCTATGGTGGAGAGTAAGAAATGCACAACAGTACCAAGGGAGTTGTTGTCTGTGTATGTCTCGGCTGGAAAAATTGTTGCAAGAATGCCTCCAGAAGGGTAGTTTGCCAGCGATTGAACTGGACCGAACCAGACTGGACAGAATCTTAAGTCTGCCCCTTCTCAGAACTGCTGTTGCTTCAGTTCGCCTGGCAAATCGACTGGAATCCCCACCCTCCTATGATGAGTTAATGAGAGAATTGAGGAGTTGAGAAAAGGCGACCTCGGGAGGTACCTGCACCAACAGCTGTGCTACTGACCCAGTGACTGAGGGTGACCCATCAAGTGAAGTTCAGGGCAGAGGTTGACAGTCAATGAGTGCTCTGACAAGGAAAAAGATATGCCACAATGGGGCGAACTGTTGAGAGATCCGGAATTCAAAAACAGTCCCTTATGAAGGCCACGCCTGCAAGTATGGGCCTGACCTATATCCGACTGCATCTGCTATGGGGTTGGGGTACCCACCCATGTATCTCCTGCTGATAACAGCTCCAAACTCAATTCCTTGACCATGGAAGTGGAGAAACTGACGAGATGTCTCCAAATGCTTATCACGCCATGCAGACAGAGATGGCACCCAGGTTTCCAGTTAGTAATACCCCGCCCTTGGCTCCCAGTGTGGCGCCTCGGCCAGCTCAAACTCCAGAAAGTATGTTTTGCTATAATTGTGGGAAAGATGGGCACATGAAAAGGGAATGCCAGTCCCCAAAAGACACTGACAAAGTTGCATATAGGCTACAAGGAGAGCTAGGAGAAGAATCAGTGGTTAAGAGGTGCACGACATGATCCCAGTGAGGGCACCAAAATGCTAATTCACGTCCTTTTGTGGCAAGGTCAGTTGCCCAGGCCCCACTACCGCCTCTCCAGACTGGTCCAGAATAGTGGGTCCCTCCATGGAGACCACTGTAAAGGTGAATGGAGTGTCTACAAGAGCTGTATAGACAGTGGCTCCCAAGTGACAATTATGTTCCAGGATTGGTATCAGAAGCATTTGTCAGACGTACCCTTACAACCATTAGAAGGACTGCATGTATGGGGGTTAAGTGAGAAGGCCTACCCCTATTCCGGGTATATCCGAATTTGGCTGTCTTTCCCCACCTCCGTGGCTGGAGTGGCTGAACAAGTAGAGACCCTAGCCTTAGTGTGTTCCCCACTGGACTGTATGATGGTGTCCCTTTGTTGATTGGAACAAATGCTCATATGTTCGGAAGGCTGGCACAGTTGTGTTATGAAAACAGGGGTCAAGAGACTAGTAGAGCTTTAAGAGTTCCGACTTTAATTAAGAAGGCCTATGAGGCACAGAGAGATGCTGAAAAATAGAACCAGAGGAACCGGTCGAATTGTATGGAAGAAGGATCCTGAGTCTCTGATCCTGGTGCCAAATGCCCAGTGTACCTTACAGGGAGAGGTCCGTATCAGAAAGGATGTTAAGAATAAAATATTAATGTTGGATGCACCAGGCGATGGAAAATTGCCAGAGGGACTGCTGGTCAAGCCTAGTATTTTGCCTGCTAGAGCCCATGCTTATGCCAGAAGGGTAATGGTCCAAGTTCATAATGTGTCTGAAAGAGACATTCGAGTAAACAGAGGTTGCATCCTGGCTAATGTGCATTGTGCAGACACTGCAGTGCTACCCAGCAGCAAGAGTTCAAGGAAGAATGACAGAGTAACGCCTGACTTGTTTGATTTCGGCGACTCCCCGCTGCCAGCTGAATGGAAAGTGAGGATCAGTGAGAAGCTTGCCCAGAGAGACCAGGTGTTTTCTTTAAAGGAATGGGATGTAGGATGCGTGCAAGGAGCTGAGCACAATATCCGGCTGCATGACGAAAGACCATTTCGTGAGAGGTCTCGACGCCTGGCACCTGCTGACATAGATGATGTGAGACGGCATCTGCAAGAGATGTTAGCTGCTGGTGTAATACAAGAATCCAGAAGCCCTTATGCTTCCCCCATTGTGGTAGTGAGGAAAAAGAATGGAACAGTAAGGATGTGTGTGGTTTATCGCACCTTAAACCGGCGGACTATCCCTGATCAGTACACAATGCCCCGCATTCAGGATGCTTTGGACTGCCTAAACCGGAGCAAGTGGTTCTCTGTGCTGGATCTCCGCAGTGGGTACTACCAGATCCCGATGGCCCCAGAGGACCAGTGAAGAAGGCGCCTTTATCTGTCCGCTTGCTATGAATTCATGAGGATGCCTCAAGGGATTTCAGGTGCCCCAGCCACTTTTCAACGATTGATGGAGTGTGCAGTGGGGACATGAACTTACTAAGTGCCTGGTATACCTAGATGATGTTATTGTGTTTGGCAGCTCACTGGAGGAACATGAGAGCAGATTATTTAAGGTATTGGACCGACTGGAGGACTTTGGCCTTAAACTGTCCATTGATAAGTGTCAATTCTTTCAAACATCAGTAAAGTATGTGGGACACATAGTATCCACCGAGGGAATAGAGACCGACCCAAGTAAAGTTGAGGCCTTGACCACGTGGCCACAGTCCAAAAATCTAAAAGAACTGCAAAGATTCCTGGGATTCTGTGGTTATTATCGGCTTCATCAAGGACTATTCAGAGTGATCCGCCTTTACTTAACCTTACTCAAGGGTATCCCCAACCCACAAAAAATACCAAAAGTCAGCGTCCCTCAAGACTGAAAGAGTGTATTTTCATCCAGTGAAGTATTTGGGGCCCGCTGGACCTCTGATTATGAGACTGCTTTTCATGAGATCATATATCAACCTACCCATGCTCCAGTGCTGGCCTATGCCGATCCAAGAAAACCTTACGCCTGCACACTGATGCTAGCTTGCAAGGGTTGGGGCTGTGTTGTACCAAGAGCACGAATGGCCTGAGACCAGTGGCCTTGCCAGTAGAAGCCTGACCCCATCCGAAAGAACTATCCTGTACATAAGTTAGAGTTCCTAGCTTTGAAGTGGGCTATTGTTGACCAATTCCATGAGTACTTGTATGGGGCTAAAATACTAGTAAAACTGACAATAATCCTTTGACCTATGTGCAGACCTCAGCTAAGTTGGATGCCACTGGCCATAGGTGGCTTTCTGCATTATCTACATATGACTATGCTCGAATACCGAAGCAGGTCTGAACCACATAGATGCTGATGCTCTCTCCCGGAGGCCTGTTCCCCAGAATGATTGGGTCCGATTGGCAGAACCTGACATTCGGGCACTCTGCGGAAGTTTGACAGGGAGGAACAAATGTCCACGGACGCAGTGGACTGCATGGTGGATTGCTTGGGACCCTCTGAGAATTGCATACCTGCTGCTTATTGCCACTTTTCTGCAATAGAACATTGGTGCACTGCCTCAGCTGGACAATGACAGTATTCGGCGGGCTCAATCCACGATCCATGATCAAAGCAGCTTTGAAACCCTCTATGCAGGAAAGATGTGTCCAAATTCGCTCCACTGATTTGAGAACTGCACTGTTATACAAAGAAGGTCCTAAGTTGAAACTGATCAATAAACTGTTATACAGAGAAACAGTAGACAGAGGGGGACAAGTAGACAAACAACAGCTAGTGCTGCCCACTGCCTTTCGAGACTCAGTACTGAGGTCCTTGCACAACCACATGGGGCACCTTGGTATAGACAGAACACTTGACTTGGTGAGATCCAGATTCTATTGGCCTAAGATGGGGGCTGATGTGGAGCAACACATTCGATCTTGTAGTCGCTGCTTACAGAGGAAAGCTTTGCCCCAGAGGGCTGCCCCCCTTGTTAACATCACCACCAGTGCACCCATGGAGCTGGTCTGTATTGATTTTCTGAGTTTGGAGTCAGATCAAAGAAATATCAGTAATGTGCTGGTGGTCACTGACCATTCCCGAGATATGCCCAAGCTTTCCCCACCAAAGACCAGAAAGCATCCACTGTGGCCAAAGTACTTGTAGAAAACTTTTTGTTCACTATGGGGCTCCACAAAGAATCCATTCTGATCAAGGGAGAGACTTTGAGAGTCGTCCTGATCAAAGAGATGCTTTCTCTGTGGGGAGCGCGAAAGTCCAGAACCACTCCTTACCACTCCCAGGGGACCCACAGCCTGAACGTTTCAACCGCGACTTTGCTAGATATGCTAGGCACCCTGCACCCAAAGGACAAGCCTAGATGGAGCCAACAAATT
Organism: Neoceratodus forsteri; assembly: GCA_016271365.2. Classification (NCBI taxonomy): domain Eukaryota; kingdom Metazoa; phylum Chordata; order Ceratodontiformes; family Ceratodontidae; genus Neoceratodus; species Neoceratodus forsteri. The sequence goes on along the minus strand of CM057455.1, from coordinate 1,797,278,195 downwards.
AGCACCCTGGTACATGCTTATAACTGCACCAAAAGTGATGCCACTGGATTCTCCCCTACCGCCTGATGTTTGGAAGAGAAGCTCGACTACCACCAGTAGATGTGTGTTTGGGGTCTCTCCTGATGGGGTTCAAGCTGACAACTATTTACAGTATGTGCAAAGTTAAAGGCCCAGCTAACTCATGCGTACCAACTGGCTCAAACCATGGCTGCCAAAAGAAATCTGGCCAACAAAGAAAGGTATGATAAAAGGTGAAAACACAGGAACTCCAGGAGGAGATCGGGTATTGCTAAGAAATCTGGGACTGCATGGCAAGCACAAGATTGCTGACAGATAGCACCATCTCCCTCACATTGTAGTGGGCAAACTAGATGATCTGCCAGTGTACAAAGTAAGGCCTGAGAATAATTCAAAAGATGTAAAAACAATGCATAGAAATCATTTACTGCCCATTGGACAAATCTTAATTGAGTCTGAGCCCCTAGAAGATGCCCCCTCTGGACCAGTGACTAGAGCTGCTGCTAAGAAAAGATCAAGAAAGTCTGCACCTACAGAAGCAAAGTTAAAGTGTTCCCCTCCACAAGTCCCAGTTGAGCATGACTGTCAGTCCATATCGGAAGAAAGTGAGAGTGACTTTGAATACTATCCTTCTTACGAACTGAGTCAATTGTTTCGGGGCAATCCCTAGTCAATACTGGAGACAAAGCTGGGCCTTCTGGACTGTCTAAGCCCCAGCTTCATCCCTGGAGCCAATGCTCCCAGAAAGTGAAGTGCAAAGCATCAGATCAGATGAAATGGAATCATTGTGCATGGTTGAACTGTTTGAGCTTTCAGGGAGGAAAATGATAGATTGGGGCAGACTGGTGATACACCAGAACAAGAAGAGTATTTTGAGTGCCCTGACAGTCCACTGCCAGTGTCCGAAAAGCTCTCATGCGAGCCAAATGTTGTGGACTCAGAAACTGTAACTCCTGGAGCTGAAAGTGCCCCAAGTTCTAGCCTCTACCCCCATGGAGACTCCCCTGACAAGTGAGGACAATGCTGAAAATGAGGCTCAGAGTGCAGAGACTATAACAGTTCCCCCTAGAAAGACTGGTCGAGCTGTAAAGCCTGTGGTGCACCTCAGTTATGATTCACTTGGGAGGCCTGTGGACTTGCCTCTCAATGTTGTCCATAAAGAGTGTATGTGTCCCGAGCTCATTGCCCAAACTGAGCATCAGTGCTAACTCAAGTTACTTGTGTTGCCCTCTAAGTATGGTGCCCTTGCCCCATCCAGCCCCAAAGGTAACTGATAGGAAGGGCCCCTCTCTTCAGGTTTCATGTACAAGAAGTAATAACTTGAGTTATGGTACAATGTGTATGTAATACTGTGTAAAGTGACGTACTGCAATGTTTCAAAATGTGTTCTTGGTAAAATGATATATTGACTGATGATTACATATGAGCCTAATGCAAATGTATATGGTTGCAGTTGAAACTTATGGGGTACTTAGCTAGCGGACGTCAAGCTTTCCCAAACCAGGAAGGTGTAACCCCCTGCAAATGGGGTTCCAAAGACTTCCAGGAGCTTGCATGAATGCTCCAAGCCTGAATGGTGTTTGGCATTTAAGCCATTTATCAGTGAGTGTTTTAGAACCTCTGGTACTGTCTCTTTAAGAGCTGTCTGCTTGCAGACATAATTAGTTTGTATGGGGGACTGTGTGTTTCTTTGATTGAGTACCACTCAAGCTGCTGCCAATTCACTTCATTTTTGCAGTCACTAGGAGTGCAAGGAACCTATCTGAAAGATGTAACTGTTTGCCAAAATTATTTAGAGTAATAATGAAATTACAGTTTGTCTAACCTGCTTTCTTTGCAGTCAGAACTGTGTCTGCTAGTTCCCCATTCTAGTTTTGAACTGCTGAACTGGACCAATCAGTGTGGGGTAAGCTAGCTCTAAAATGGTGCCTTGGACGAATCAGAACTTGGACTCATAATCTGAGCCAGCCACAAGAGGATTGTATGGGCAGTGACTCTGGGAGATGTAGTTTAGACTTCAGTGCCTTTTGGACCAACAGCAGCAGTCTATTGTGAGTGACAGCCAATCCAGTCAAGAACTGGGAGGAACTCAAAGGAAGTGCCAGTTTTGTCGGTTGGAGGTTCAGTTGAGCTTTGGCAGTGAAGAAGGAAGGAGCCCTGTGCTTTTTCAGTGTGCAGTTTTAGTCAAAAAGCGTGTAAGGCCCAGAGTTCGGTCTGCAGCTTGTGTAACAGCTTGTTAGGACTGAATCCGTTCTGTGTGAAAAGAATCAAAGGATCTCTGAAGAGTAGAAACCAGGCTCACCCTGTAGAAGACTGGAGGAATTGCTGAAAATTGCACTCGGTCTGTCAGGAACTGAATCTGCTGTGTGTTCTCCGGTATTGTGCAGTAATTGCGATCGAATACAGATGCAGCCTGCCTGGTATAGTGCTTTCTTTTATATGGATGTGTGAAGAGGTTTGTGTACCTCAAGTGAGCCCTGCTGACATTGAAGGACCCTATCTTATTTGGAGGTCGTGAGTACTAATTCAGGGTCGCTCCCTGTTGAATTGCCACATTAAATCCAAGTGGAATTACTGTACTGCTGACTGTTTAATTCTCCTTTCTCGGTGAAAGGGCCCCTACCAGCTGCCACGGTTTGGACTAGCCATCAGGGCTTGGGTACCCAGGACAGTAACTGATAGGGATAGGCCTGTGCACAGAGCCATAGGGTAGATTATTAGAGTGATAAGCTAATTAACCTGATTTCCCCTGTCCTTGTTATATCCCCTAAATAAATCAGAGCTGCTTGTTTCAGCAAAGTTATACTGCCTGAGGTATTTGTCTATGTTAAAGTACTGTACTGTGATTGTTGCACTGTATCTCATTTCACAGGAGGTCCCAGTGCCGGAACCAGACCTGGGGGTAAGTGTATACTGTGAAGGTAATTCTGATATATTGTGTGGGCCACTAGTGGGAAGAAAGGGGGGTTGCAGTGTCCCAGAGGGCTGTGACCAAGTTAGTTTAACTATTGCAACCCCTGACCTCTGGGTGGTGGCACCCGCCATTGGATCCAGGCCCCTCAACCTGTTAGTGGCAAATCAGGCAGGGGTAGTAGCCCCTGGGATAGCGCCATCTAGGGGTTACATCTGCCTTCGTGAAGTCCAGGACCCTAATCATAGTGCCCCCTGTCCTATCTGTATGTGGTAGAGCCTACAGAATAGAAGGCTGGGGGGGGCATGATCATGGTGTTCTGAATACTAAAAGGGATAGAGATGGGGGAGCATATAAAGATGCTTCAGCTAGTGAATTCAAGCAGAACTGCAGGACATGCACTCAAGCTACCGGGGGGGGGGGGGCAGGACAATGGGAAATGGAGAAAATGTTTACTTCCCTCACAGGGTAGTCAGCATATGGAGTAGCTGGCCCAGTGAGGTAGTAGTAGCAAATACTGCTCAAACTTTTAAGACAGGACTATCCATATTCCTGAGGGAGAATAACATTGAGGGTTACAGTGCTTATCATGCATGGGGTAACATTCCGATAGAAAACTGGGTGTGTATCTGTACTTAAGCTGGAGTAATGTCACTTCTGTGCTACAGGACGAGATGAGAAGGTGGACCCTGAAGTGTTATTTAAATGCTGGTGCTTCTTCTCCTCCTTCTTTGCCAACACAGTACTGTTACTATGTATGTTACCATATACATACAAACTATATTAATAACAGGTATATAATAACTGGTCAGCAATTTCTCTCAATGTACTGACCAGGTTGATATTTTCCATAACAACCGGCTGGTTGTTATGACATTCATGAGCCATGCCAGTCAAACTGTGCTGCTGCCTCATTGGCCAACATTCTGTATATGGGCGGGGCCAAACAGTCTCACAAACTGCTGGAGAAAATTGCTGGCCTGTTATTATAAATAAAAGATGGGAGGGAGTTTCATTACATTTAATGCCTGCTGTGGATGCATGTTGAACCGGCTTCTTCTTGGGGTTTATGTAGCATCCCACAACTTGGGTGTGCATTAAATTCTCATATCAAACTCTTCCCCATCCATTATTCTCTATTTATTACATTCAGAAGCAACATGCCAGAGAAGCAGACTGGAAAAAACAGCAAAGTGTCGCATCCATAAATCTCTAGTTTGTTGTTGTCTGTCTTATCTGAAACAGATGTAACAGCCTGTATAGACGTCAACTTTTGTTTTGGTGACGTTGCATCAGTCTACAGCATTCATAAGGATTTACATACCCATGATGCTTTGTGCTGGGGTTGATGCTTGTGGCTAGAAGAGAAGTACAGAAAACAATCTATATTAATAGCAGTTGCAGCTGGTCAGTTTGTAAACCATCTAGCTAAATTGTGTACTGCCTTCCACGTGTAAAACAGCGAGTAGAAACAGGCTTGTTTACCACTGTTGGCACCAGGAACCTTGAAAGTGAAGTAATTATGGATTCTGTTCATATAATCTGCACAAGAAAGCCTGATTGCTAATCTTGGAACATTAATGCTTCATAGTACAACTATGAGCTGTTACCCTGCTATTATTAACCAAGAGACCAAAATATATCCGCCTTCTGAGTTGAAAATTGCATCAGTTTTGTGAATTTGTAAGATTATATGAAAGAGGATAGCTGCTTTTATTTTCTTTTTGTATATTATATGAAGTATAGAATATGTTCCAAAACCAAACTTTTTAGTTTCTCAGATTCAAATTAATATAATACATATATATATGTTTGAGATGTGTTAAGACTTCAGATCATTTGACTGGTTAGTGAGACTACCCGTTACATTATTTGTAATTTTGCTATACTAGGAATCACAATCCTGTTATTGCCCATCATCACATGTTGTCAGATGAGCTGAATAATGTTAATGAGAATATTAGGGTTGGCTGTCTGCCCGACATACACGGTTAAATGTAGACATGTCCTACGTTTTAGCTGCCCCTCTGACAAACTGCAGATTTTTGATTGGTGAAATTTGTGAATTGATAGATCAAGGGTACTATCAAAAGCAGTTATGCCCCTAGTAGCCCCCTTCGAGACTGTGGTGGTGGTGGTGGTTATCTTGGGGGAGCCCTTATAAATAAAAACCAGAAAGAACGTGAAATCATTAACAATGATACCCAATGAAAGTCAGCAGTACAGCATCCATCAGTGCAGTTACTAGTTTTAAACGTTCATCACAGCACAGGATTCAACAGTGCAGACTGACATTATAAAAACCTGTGTTAGTAAAGAAAGAGTTCTCTGGATTAATGGTGTCTACCAGCATATTTATATAGTATGTGCCATAAATACAGAATATCATTTTTTTCTTCCTGCTTGACAGACCATAATAAGAGAGCTACTGAAATCAAACTTAAAAGTTGTATTATTGCAGTTCAAATAATTAGTGACACTTAGTCTGGCTAGCACACAATTAGAAGAAGTCTGAAATCTTAGCATATGTGACAGAAAGACTTGGGGATCCAAACATTAAAAACAGAATCTTCAACGCTTGAGGTAACACCCCCCCCCCCAAAATGACTCCCCCCCACCTCCAGCATAAGTCACTGTTTAACATTTTCCATTTAACTATAGGTGGCCAAATAGAAACATAGAAACATAGAATTTGACGGCAGATAAGGACCGCTTGGCCCACCCAGTCTGCCCATTTCCCTACCTACTGGATAAGCTGCAGATCCTAGTTAACCAGCAGCCTACTTCTTTCTACCCCCACCCCCCAGAATTGCCTTATGACTATCCCATGCATGCTTGAATTCCACCACTAATTTTGACTCCACAACTCTCCTCCGAAGGCCATTCCATGCATCCACAACCTCTCTGTGAAAAATACTTCTTTAAATTACCTCTGAGCCGCCTCTATCTTCAAATTGTGCCCTCTTGTTCTTGCACACCTCTTTTGAAAGATGCTACCCTCTTGGACTTTATTGATTCCCTTGAGGTACTTAAAAGTTTCTATCATGTCCCCCCTCTCCCTCCTTTCCTCGAGGCTATACATATTAAGCTCCTTAAGTCTCTCTTCATATGTCCTCCGGTGCAGACCCTGCACCAATTTAGTTGCAATAGGCTTTTATAAGTATGCTGTGTTGGATAAGGCATCACCGGGCATTTAGAGTGGCACATTTCACTTTTCTGCAGTTGCTAAGCCATCTTTACCTACTGAGCTTCCAATGTAATTCTGGTTCCCAACAGAAATGTTGTCAGCAAAGATATGTTAGAATGGTCTCTAATAAAGGCTTACAAACAGGAGACAAAATTGAATGAGCTGTAGGGTAAAAAAAAGTCATCTTGTCAGTGTGTTTCGGGCAAGGGATTTTTGGGACCTGAGATATTTTGAAGAGTTAAATTGCTATGGGTATGGCAAACAGAGTCTGTGGAAGGAAGATTATGCTGTATTTATCTTTCAGAGCTCTGAGGCAGAGAAATTGACCTTGGGAAAATAGATCTTTAACTTGTCTAATACCTTTGGACCAAGTCTCGCTCCATAGGGGTTTATCTTTATGGCTGTAGACAGGGCTATTCCTGCAACATTGTTAACTTCTATAACAGTGGATTAAGTCCAAACAAGACATTGTGGAATTAATGGACTAGAATAGCATTTGGTTTTACGTAGCACCTTTCATACACACTGAATCCCAGAGCAATTTACAGAGTGTTTTACAAAGCAGTGAGTTGGAGATGGCAGTGCAGGGTACTATATGCAGTGTACATGCGTCAGCCATTAAGTGTGCTAAAACACGCGGCCGCGCACACACACACACACACACACACACACACGCACTGCATTACAGCTTGTGTTACTAAGAAGAAACATTGACCAGTACACTGGAAATAACTCCTTTGCTTTTAGGGCACCTGGAACTAAATACCAAAAAAAGTGCATGATCTGGGCTGTGAAATAATAAAAGCTGCTGTAGTACTCACAAGCAAATGCAGTGAAGTTCAGACTTTATTCTCCCAAGTGCTTCTCTGTGCATATACAAGATCAGGCTACATAGCAAAATAAAACTTTCGTGATGGTTCACATAACACTGACACTTTCTCAAGGGACAGAGTTCCAGTTCATCTCATTTGCCCCATAATTTAATGCTTAGACTGCAGCACCACACTAAGTGGGTATACCGTGGATGACAGCCTGTTAGCGCTGCCACTGCTGTATTCAGAGACATTTAAAACAAAAAAAAATTTATTTTTGATTCAGATAAACTTTTCATCAGATTGTGAGGAGGCTCAAAACACCACGCCAGTCTCACTCTGATATAAAGATTACATCATGACCCAACAAAGAGCAGCCTGGGGAGGGGGGGGACAGAGAGAGAAATAAACAAGAAAAGGAAGAAAAAGCAAAGCAGCATAACGCTTTTCCTCAAGTTGAGATTTAATCATAGAATCCTAGAAATTAGGCAGCAGAAAAGTGCCTCTCTGGCCCGAGTCTGCCCCACCCCCTACTCGTCACCTTTGTCAAGGGACAACCCCCTCCACTCTCTGGTCAACCCCTTATGCCCGTCCCATGCCCTCTTGAATCCTTCCACAGTTTCGCCCCCCAACACCTCTTCAGGTAATTTGTTCCAGGACTCCACCACCCTCTCCGTGAAGTAACACCCCCTCACATTACCCTTAAATCTTCCTACTTCTAATCTTAGACTGTGACCTCTAGTTTTAGCACTTTCCTTCTTTGTGGAATAAGCTTCCCTCCCTCACCTTGTTAATCGCCTTCATGTACTTAAATGTTTCTGTCATGTCCCCCCACTCCCTTCTAGTCTCCAGTGGGTACAGATCCAGTTCACTCCATGTCACCTCATAGGGCTTCCTATTCATACTGTGCACCACCTTGGTTGCCCTTCTCTGAACCATTTCAATCCCGTCTATGTCCTTGCATAGGTCAGGTCTCCAGAACTGGACCCCATACTCCAGGTGAGGCTTCACTATGGTTTTATAGAGAGGCATCAGCACCTCCTGCTTGTTATGCCCACCGCCTTGCTGCATTGGTTACCTACCTTTAGGTTGTTAGAAATTGTAATCCCCAAATCCCTCTCCTGCTCAGTTGGCCTAATTCCCCTTCCCCTCAGTGTGTAAACGGCTTGCGTGTTTTCCCCCCATGTGCATAACTGTACACTTTTTGGCATTGAATTCCATTTGCCATGTTTCTGACCACCTTTCCAGAATCTTCAGGTCCTCCCTCATGGCCTCCAGCCACCCGGGGTGTCCACCCTATTGCAGATTTTTGTGTCATCTGCAAATAGGCCCACTGTCCCCTCCAGTCCCTCCGCTATATCACTGATATAGATATTAACAAGCATTTGTCAGTGCCGAATGTTGTCTCACTGGCATTGGTAGTGCAGGAGTTAGAGATGCATAATAGGAATGGCAGTGAAGTATTGAACTGACGCCAACCCCACCCCCAACCTGCAGAGACTGACAGGCGTTGGGGCGTGCCTTTGGGTCATCAGCTATAACGCTCATGCTATTTTACCTCACCCTACCCTGTAGACACTGAGAAGTGTTGTGGTGTGCTTTGGGGTCTTTGGGTCTTATGCTTACCCCATTCCATAAGAAAATATGCTGAGATGGGTGCAGTATTTTATTTATTTATTTATTTCAGGGATCAGAAATACCTTTGAGTCAGACTCCTTTACAGAGGTTCCACGTCATGTATAATAGTTACAGAGATACAAAAAACAGTTAGAGCAGAATAAAGCAATATAGGAAATGTTACAGACTTCTTCACAAGGTTTCATGTCATATACAATAGAACAGAATACACAATGCAGGTAGTGCATACAAACAATACAGTAAATGTTACAGGGTAAGGAAGCTAATTATTTACAGGACTAGTTGGCTAACTATCCGAGCTAGTGCGGTAAGTGGCAGTTAGCAGATATCGGGAAGTTAACACCCTGAGAAGGTGGCGGGAAATGTAGGGAAGAGGCCAGCCAGAGGCCATTGTCAAAGTAGTAAAGGGCAGGGCACTGGTTCATTTACAGTCACAGATACTTATGGCTCAAGATGTGCACTAGGAGCGATTTGAATTGACCAATTCTTTGATCAAGACACAAGGCGTTGGGTAGGGAATTTATCCAAAAGGGTGCCCTGTAGCAAAAAGATCTTTGGAATTGTGTTGTACGACAGGAGGGGATGGAGAGACGTAGGGTATCGGAGCTACGGGTGTGCTGAGCTTTTTGGTCCAGGTTGATTAAAGGGGTAAGAGCTGCAGGGGAGAGGCCAAGGGAGATTTTTTTTGCTAGGACACAAGTGTGGAATTTGATTCTATTGTCTAGATCAAGCCAGTTGGTATCCTGATATAATGCACAGGTGTGGGTAAGTCTGTCACACCCTAGTAAAAGACGGCAGGCCCTGTTTAGGACAAGTCTAAGACTATCAAGGGCTGAGGAGCTTGCCCCTCCAAAGGTCAGAAGGCCATAGTCAAGCAGGGAGAGTACCGAGGAGGAGATAGCGAGCTTAAGGGCCTCGTGGGTTAGGCAATGTTTAAAGCGGTGCAAAAGCCCTAATCTAATATTTAGAGCCTTAGATAAATGACGAATATGCTCGTGATAGGTAAGGCCAGTATCCAAAGTTATGCCCAGGTATTTGAAGGAATGGACAAATTCCAAGGGGGTCTGAGACACTGATAGTATTTGTCGGAAACGCCCTATCCTGAATTTAACTGGTGCGTTAAAAGCATGCATTTGTTTTTTTTTATAATTACATAATAAGGCGTTGGGAGGTGAACCAGTTTTCGCGCAGGAAAGAGGACTGAGGAAAGGTGGAGTTGAGAGGGATCTGGCTGGAGGTGAAGATGACAGCATCATCCGCATAAAGTAATAGATTGAGTGCAGGTTGCCGGGAGGGAGTTATGAAGAGGGTTGAATAGGAGGGGACCTCAAGATAGACCCTTGAGGGACCCCTGTGAGGACAGAAGATTTGGAGGATAGAGTATTGCCAATTTTAACTTGAAGAGTTCGGTTGAAAGATAGTCGGCAAACCAACCTACTGCATCCTTTGAGAGACCTAGGTTGAGTAAGGAGGTTTGGAGTAGTGTATGGTGGATTTGCATCAAGACCTTGGTGAGGTCAATGAAGATAGCACCGATGATGTGGGCTTTATCCAGTGCTGTGTGGATGTGTGATGTTAGTTGAAGCAAGGCAGTAGTGCTGTGACCTTTGCGGAACCCATGTTGTTGTTTGCAGAGACGGTCATATTTGTTGAGATGGTCAGTGAGTTGATCCGAAACTATTCGCTCTAAGGCCTTGGAGGGGGGGGGGGGAAGTATGGAGATTGGGCGGTAGTTGTTAGGAGCTGTACGATCACCACCTTTATATATGGGTGTGATAGTGGCCGATTTCCAAATGGCGGGGAATTTACCTAGTGAGAGGGAGAGGTTTAGAATGTGGGTGAGAAGAGCTAGTACTTCCTTAAGGGAGAGCCTGAGGATTCTGAGATCAAGGGAGTCAGCATTGGAGGAGGCGCGACTAAGGGCAGCGGTAAGGTATGGTTCGGCAGATTTGGGCTGAGATGCATAAAGTAGAAGGGGGGTAAGTGGGTGCGGGGATGCGCTAGGGGCTGGTGGGTCATGGAAGTTTGGGGGGAAGACATGGTTGAGGTTAGAGAAAGTATCACTGAAAACAGCAGCGATGGCAGAGGGGTCGGAGGTCAGAGCCCCATTTGACATGACCTGGGAGGGGACCAGATTGGGGACCTTACCGCAAATTTCCTTGATGTTGTTCCAGAACTTACGGCCATAGCCCCAGGATGAAGTTAAGGCTGTTTTATAGTATTCAGCTTTTGCCCTGCGAATGCCCCAGGTGCACTTGTTACGAGCCGTTCTGTCTATCGTGGGGGAGGCCAGACTCTAAGGAGAGATGCCATAGTGAGTCTCTAGTTCTCATTAGAGACTTGAGTCTTTCAGTGAGTCAGGGTACGTGATTGCCTTTGACCATTCTTTTAGTGAAGGGTGCATAGAGGTCACATATATTATTAAAGGTCCGGGAAAATAGATCCAAGGCACTGTCTGTGTTTACAGAGGTCGAGATGAAAGACCAGTCCACGGCCCTGAGGTGCACTTTTAATTGCGTCAGTTTACCAGGACCCAGTTTACGTTGCGTAATTATTTGGGGCGGGGATTTTGCAGGACCATGAGCAGAGCACCGGGGAGTGATCGCTGAGGGCATCTGGGAGGATGGACACATTGGTGATCTTGGTCGGGCGATTATAGGGGAATGGGGTCAACATTAGGGCCGAACACTCCAAGGCACACCTCAATGCCTGTCAGTGGCTGCAGGGTGGGGGTGGAATGGCATGAGCATTACAGCCAGTGATCCCAAGATACACCCCTGACGCCTGTCAATCTCTACAGGGTGGGATGTTACAGTTGGAAACCCTAACACCACAGACGTTTGTTTGTATTTTCACTTCAAATTTTCAACATGAGCTTTTTTTGACCCCAGCTCATGAAGAGTGGCACTATCAGTTTGTTAGCCGAAAGGTGGTTTTGCACAGCGACGATGCCATTTGGCACCAAGGGCATGAAAACACATTTTGGGCAGGATGTGAAAAATGACAACTGTATTGTTCATGAGGAGGTGTAAAAACCAACCCTGTATCCAGAGACAAGTTAAATAGCCTCATCAGTGGTGTTGCCAACTCCTCCCTTAGTTCCTGGAGTACCCTTGGGTGCAAGTTGTCCAGCCCCATTGCCTTCTCCACCTTTAACCTCCCTGGTTCCTCTCTTACCCTGTCCTCACTGAACATGCTTGGATTCACCCTTTTGTCCTCCCCTTCCTTCCCCCTTAGCTCAGGTCCCCTGCCCTCTCCCTCCACTGTAAAGACCGAGCAGAAGTAGCTATTAAGCAATTCTGCCTTCTCCAAGTCCCCCTCCACTTGTACCCCCCTCCCCCCACTCCTACTATCCCCTGCCTCTCCTTCCTCTTCTCTCCCACATACCTAAAAAAAAGTTCTAGGGACATGGATATGTTGTTCATCCACACTGTCTGACAGGTTCCTTGCCGCTTTAAATCTTGCCGGAAGGTCTTCAAGCTGGCTCCTCCCACCCACCCGGTGGTAAACCTCGGCTCGCCCCATGATGCCAGATCTTCCTTACCACTTGGAAGCTCAGGTTCCCTCCTTAACGCTCTGCGTATAGACTGGATCCTAATTCTTCGGTTCGCCCGAAATAATTCTAAAGTTTTCAAGACTTCGGTCTAATTACTCCCTTGCGGCTGTGATGGACAAATCGACTCCCGGATTTCGGCAGTGCCCATGCGGGCAGAAAATGTCCAGGACGGACCCGCACTCACGCGGCATCTACTGCCTCGGCCCAGATCACAACTCGCAGGCCTGCGAGTTATGTCGATCGTATTCGGCCAACATCCTAGAAGACCGCGCTGCCCGGTTACAGCTTGGGCGCCCCGAGAAGCGCTACCCACCAGTGAAGTCCAAGGAGGCCTGTTGGGCGGTGTCCGCAGCGGCTGGCTCGGCTGAGCAACTCGAGCAGATGATCGCCCTCGAGGAGGAGGTGGCCCAGGCCGCATCCTCATCTTCCTCGGTCGCGGCATTTATCCCGCTCTCTCTGGGATCCTCCTACACAGCTTCTTTTAAGGAGCTTTGCCAATCCCTTTCCAGGGGTCAGTGGAGGTATTTTTAAATGTCCAAAACATCTTTGCAGAGTCTCTCTTATATGAAGATACTTGAACAGTGGGAAGATTTAGTTTTTTGCAAAAGTTCTGATAAGAAGGAAATTCTTCCTCATCATACAGATCTCTTAGTAATATAACCTGTCCTGTAACCAGCAAGATGGAATGTGAGAGAAAGGCAGATTAGGATTAAAAAATATTTGTGAAATTTGAGTGATTTTGTGTTTAGAGCCCAGTAATCATTTGGTTTTCTGCCATGCATCAACAGTAGTTTTGGTGCATGATAAACTGTAATTGTGGGGACCATTTATATTGAAGTCCAAGTTCAGGACAGAGATCATCTGTTTGCATGGAAGAAGTGGGGCTTCTGTGGAGGACCATGGCAAGATTAAGTCCAAGCCTCTAAAACAGAATGAAATCGGTTCTATCTGAGCCACTGGATAATACCAGAAGATTTAGGGAGGCCTAAGCCTCATTTTTCCTGGGGGACATGCAGCTTTTCCAGTCTTATTCTGGGCCTCTTCCCAACCCATAAAAATGTCCTTAATTGCTTCTCAAAATCTGAGAATACCCTTTTCTCTACCTTAAAACAAAAACAATAAATGGGGGCAGTATTCATTATAATTATATTAACCCTCCGCATCAAAGTCAGATGAAGATCAGACCATCTCATCATATTGGAGTAGATCTTTTCCAACAGGAGAGTATAATTTAACTCAGATAATTTTCCCTGCCCTTTATGAATACGTACACCTAAATATCTGAATCTCTACTTGAAAATCCGTACTCCTGGCAGAGTATTATCTTTTTCTGAGGTCGGATTAAAAGAAATGGGTTCGCTTTTTTGTAAATGAATTTTATAGCCTGATAGCTTGCTGTAAGTATCAGTAGTTTCTAAAACTTTTCCTACTGATCTTTGGGCATTATTGAAGTACAGAAAAATGTTGTCTACATAAAACAAGATGACACATTTTACCCCATTTAGCTCAATTCACTCAATCTCTTGCTTGTCTCTTAGGGATTTAAAAAGACACATAGCATAGCATGGAGTAGTTAGCATAAGCACACTAAATACAGCACTGTGCCCTATGTAAATGAGGGAAGCCTTTTGCATGCATACAGGGCACAATAGTATACTGAAAGTGTCATCAAGGCACAGGTCAGGAAGCATGGGAAAACCAGGAGCAGTTATACAAGTCACAAGTAGCATTTTATTGTTCTCAATAACAATAGAATAAAAGTGTAAAAGATTTGTGCCGAATGCTTTTTTTAACATAGGCAGTTCAAACAGAACAAAGTCCTTCCTCTGAGGGTATCTCTAATTCTAAATTTCAGTCTGTCTGTCTAACAAAATATTGCTCTCTTTTTACCAGCTGGGAGGGGTGCAGCTAGGTTCCACTGAGGAGGAGAAGGATCTATGGGTAGTTGTAATGGGGAAGATGAACAATACAGAGCAGTGTAGGAGGGCGGCAGCAAAAGCCAACAGGACGCCGGGTTGTATCACGAGAGGGATCTCCAGGAGCAGGGAGGTGATCTTGCCTCTACAGGACACTGGTCAGGCCACACCTGGAGTACTGTGTTCAATTCTGGCACCCACATCTGAAGAAGGATGTAAAATTACTGGAAGGGGTACAACTCAGGGCAACAAGGATGATCCAGGAATTGGAGGACAGACCATACGAGGAGAGGCTGAGAGAGTTGAATATGTACTCCTTGGAGGAGAGAAGGGACTGGGTGGATATGATTGAGACCTTTAAGTATGTAAAGGGGGATAAATAAGGCAGGCACTGAAGGGATACTCCGGCTGAGGAGGGGGAGGGACACGAGAGGTCATGGTCTTAGATTGGAGGGGGGATGAGTTAGGATGGAAATGAGGAGACACTTTTTCATGGAGAGGGTCGTGGCAGAATGGAATACTCTACCGGAGGAGGTGGTAGTCTGTAAGACAGTGGGTAGTTTCAAAAGGGGATGGGACAAGGTGGGGGGGTAATTGAGAAGGGGAGGGGCGGGGTAGCTGCAAGGTGAGGGTGCTAGCTGCACACTTGAGCAGACTTGATAGACCAGGTGGCCTATTTCTGCAGGCAAATTCGTATATTCGTATAATAAGTCTTTGCCTGGCAATTAACCTCTGCAATGTCATCTCATTAAGAGGCATCTTGTTTCTCACAAAATATATCAGAACTTTGTCAATTTCCTTGCAGGTGCAACAAAGTAGAACATGGTGTCCCAGAAGTAATCTCCTGTTGACAACCCTGCAAAAGAGTTTAGCATCTCAAGGCTAACCCCCTGAGTTCCAAACAGCTTTTTGTATTCATTTCAATGGTATAACTATATACAGTTTCAAACAAAGGGATCCCAGTATCACATGCTGCAGATTTATATATATTTCTATAACCACAAATATGCATGGGGGAAGAAAAGATAGAAGCAGCAAGAGAAGGCAGAGAGATAATGGGAGGCAGAGAATCGTGAGACCGTCAGAGTGATCAGTTCCTAGGTCTCACAAAAAAATGTGATTGTGCAACAAGACACACAAGGACAGAAAAGGAAAGGATAGTACATATCCTTGCATTTAACCCTGTCTGTTTAACAAATGGGACAGAGCCTTATTCAGCACAGTCACAGAAAGGATTTTGGAAGCACCACTGTAAAAGGCTTATGTGGCAGTACTGTTTAGCAGTTCCAGAACCCTGCTCTTAACGTTTGCAGTGGTCACCCCCCACAGCACTGGTGCCGTGCTCAAAGAAAAGAAAATGTTCCCATTCTCACACCTGATCCTTATTTAATCAGTATCCCTGGTACTAGTGGTACCTCCTCCTTCACCTGATCTACAAATAACCAGTGTCCCTGTTGCTAGTGGTACCTCTTCCTTACTTAGTCCTTGTATAACCAATATCTCTTGTTCTAGGGACATGGATATGTTGTTCATCCACACTGTCTGGCAGGTATCCTTGCCACTTTAAATCTTGCCGGAAGGTCTTCAAGCTGGCTCCTCCCACCCACCCGGGTGGTAAAACTCTCGGCTCCGCCCCATGACGCCAGATCTTCCTTACCGCTTGGAAGCTCAGGTTCCCTCCTTAATGCTCTGCGTATAAGACTGGTTCCTAATTCTTCGGTTTTGCCAATTTAAAAGTTTTTGCACTTCTAGACTTCGGTCTTCTATCCCTCGTGACTGCGATGGACAAATCAACTCCCGGTTTTCGGAGATGCCCTTGCGGGCAGAAGATGTCTCGGACGGATCCGCACTCCACATGTGTCTATGTCTGCTGGACCTTCTTCTCGGTCCAAAAAGAAAGACAAGGGTAAGTCCCTCCGTCGACGCTCTTGGGAGCGGGAAAGGTCCCTCTCCCCGAGTTGTCGGCCATCGACTTCGGTCGATCGTTTGGCTTCGGCCACTGGTCTCACGGTGTCCCCGTCAGGTCAGTTGACTGAGACTCCTGTCGACGCAGTCGAGATTTTTCTCGACCCGTTGGATGGGTTGTCGCCAGGCGAAGCCGAGAATCCTCTCTCCCCAGTTCCCCCGGTGGGAGTTGAGGATCCCGTGGGCCTGCCAGTGCCTCCGGTTCCGGAGCCCTCGGGTGAACCCTCCGAGCCGAGGGGAGAGCCGGTTCTCCCAGTCCCCTCCCCGCACCGCCCTCGGAAAAACCAAGGTTCTCGGTCTCAGTCTCGGACTTCTTCGCTGTCCAGCCGATCCCGCCGTCATAGGCGGTCTCGGTCTCGGCACCGCGGTAAGCGGCGCCGCCGCTCATCCTCGTCCTCCTCCTCGGACGAGGGGAGGCTTCGATGTAAGTTACGTCGACGGTACGAGGACCTCATGTGGCAACAGCTCCTTCTGACCGGGAACAAGCAGACACCGTCGCCTTCCCCGGCTATTAAGTGGCTGTCACCGGAGCGGCCGAAACAACCCCTCGACTTAGCCGAGGAGCCTGTTCCCAGGCCGGTTGTTCAGCCAAAACCAGCTGCTCCACCGATTCCGGTGGAACCTCCATCTCCACAGCCGTTATTTGGGGCTCCGACCAAGAATTCTTGGTCGGCTCAGGGACTGCCCCATAGGCTGTCTGTCACCCTCACTCCCGATCGACCTTGGCAGGTGGAGGGTGGCTCAGGCCCGAGGCAGCTCTTTGCGGACTCTTCAGAGTCTGATGGCGATTCCTCCCTTTTCTCCAGGCGAGTAGACTTGGAGTCCTCTGGAGGTCAGTCGATGGACGATAGCCCTTCGTCCTATCTGGATTGCTTCGCTCATCTCGGAGTCCACCGGATGAAGCTTGAACCTGTGTCTCAAGGGCCAGGTATCCCCTCACGGAGATACTGGACCGAGGGGATTCCCCTACGGAGGCCTTTCCGGTGGCCGAGGCCATAGTGGGCCTGGCCTTGGAGCTCTGGCAGCGCCCTGCTTCCTGTCCTGTGCCCTCGGCCAGGATGGCCAGGAAGTATGCGGTCCCTACCGGTTCCTTGTCCGGTTTTTCGGAACACCCCTCAGCTGAGGAGCTAGTTACCGACAGCGTTTTCCGTCATGCCGGGAACGCTAGGGACGTGGACAAACCTCCCGACAAGGAGTCCAAGAAATTGGACTATGCCGGGCGCAAAGTGTACGCTGCGTCCTCCCTCGGCCTTCGTCAGGCCAGTTCGGCCGTACTTATGGCACATTTCTCTCATGCCCTGTTGGGCTCCCTGGACGAGGTAGTTCCTCATCTTCCGGCGGACCTGCAGACCACGGTTAGGCAGGTGCGGGACCAGGGTAGGGCAGTGGCCAAACAGCAGCTTCAGACTGCTCTGGACATTGGGGACTCATGTGCCAGGTCAGTAGCGGCCGCAGTGGCTATGCGCCGTCGGGCATGGTTGAGGATATCCACCTTCACTTCGGATACCCAGCACAAGTTGGCGGACGTCCCCTTCCTGGGGACTGACCTCTTCGACCCTGGGGTGAAGGTCACCTGCAGAGGATCGAGAAGTCCAATGCTACCTGGACTCGGTCTCATCCGCACAGAAGGACAAAGGCTGCAGACCACAGCCTAAGCCTTTTCGTCCCTCTGCGCCCGAGGCACATCCGGCCCAGCAACGTCAGGGCCAGCAGGCACGAGCTTGGCATCCCAAACCCAAGCCCTCGGCTTCCTCCTCCAGGAAGCAGGGAGGTAAAGGCCCTGGAGGTCCCTCGGCCGGTCCTTCCTCCAAGCCTGCCCAGTGACGGGTTGAGGGGTGTCGCCCCAACCCCATCGCCTCACCCCAGGTGCCCCCATGGGGGGTGGCTTCGCCACTTTCTTTCCGCCTGGTCCGTTATCACCACAGACCGGTGGGTGTTGGAGGTGGTGGGAAAGGGCCTGCCTCTGGAGTTCGAGCAGGCCCCACCCTTCAGAGCCGTCGCACCTCGGGGGGCCTCGGGGTCCGAAGCCTCGCTGTCGGCTCGCCGAGCCGACATCGCTCTCCTCCTCGAGAAGGAGGTGATCAGAGAGGTGGTTGACCCTCCCTCAGAGCCGGGGTTCGTGTCCAGGTATTTCCTGGTTCCGGAACGGACGGGGGGCTGGCGCCCCATTCTCGACCTACACGACCTAAACAAGTTTCTAAGGTCTAGAACCTTCAGGATGGTCACTCTGGCTCAGATAATACCATCCTTGGAACACGGTGTGTGGTTCTGCTCTCTGGACCTGCAGGACGCGTTCTTTCATGTCCCTATCCGTCCGTCACATCAGAGGTTCCTTCGCTTTCGAGCAGAGAGCCCTTTTCGAGTTCCAAGCCATGCCCTTCGGCTTTTCTCCAGCTCCCAGGGTCTTCACCAAATGCATGGCAGTGGTGACAGCATTCCTGCGGCGCCGAGGGGTCCGGGTTTACCCTTACCTGGACGATTGGCTGATAGCAGCCCCCTCCAGACAGGAGGTGGAGTGGTCCAGAGATCTGGCCCTCCAGGTTTGCTCTCAGGTGGGCCTCCTCATCAACGAGGCCAAGTCAGAACTCGAGCCAAAGCAGGTGATTCTTTTCATCGGGGCAGAGCTCGACTCTCTTCGAGCCAGAGCACGGCTCCCGGCGGACAGGGCCGAGGTTCTTTCCTCCTTTGCCCAATCATTTCTGGTTGGGCAATCGCGCCCTGCCCGGGACTTCCTGCGCTTCCTGGGTCTCATGGCGGCCTGTACCAGCGTGGTCTGTTGGGCCCGCTGGAACATGCGCCCAGTGGTCCCAATGCTGCGATCCATTGGACCAGCTAGTGACGGTGACCCAGAGGGATGTGGAACGCTCTCCAGTGGTGGACCATTCCAGTTCATCTGCAGGAGGGCCTCCCGTTTGTCCGCCCCCGAGCCGACGGTCTCTCTGTCGACCAATGCCTCTCTGATGGGTTGGGGTGCCCATCTGGGAGAACACTGAGCGCACGGCCTCTGGTCCCTGCGGGAGTCCCGATGCCACATCAACCTGCTGGAGCTCCGAGCGGTCCGCCTAGCTCTCACCGCCTTTGCTCCGTTTCTTCGGGGTCAAGTGGTCCGGGTCCAGACGGACAATACCACGACCATGTACTATCTAAACCGCCAGGGCGGGACGCGCTCCATGCTTCTATGCAAGGAAGCTTTCCGCATCTGGTCACTCGTGCGCAGCCTGGAGGCAGATCTCCTAGCCCTTCATGTGGCAGGAGCCTCCAACACCCTGGCCGATGCCCTAAGCCGGATAGGGGCTGCGTCCCACGAGTGGTCTCTCCTGCCGGAGGTAGTACAAGATCTATTCTCCCATTGGGGCACACCTCAGGTGGACCTGTTTGCCTCCAGGGAGAATGCGAAGCTGAGACTGTTCCATGCCCGCCCCCCTCAGTAGGGATCGCTGCAGGGGGATGCCTTCTCGAGGCCGTGGACCCCGGGTCTCTTCTACACCTTTCCCCCATTCCCCTTGATGCACAAGGTGCTTCTTAAAGCAAGGAGGGACAAGGCGCAGGTGATTCTGATAGCCCCAGACTGGCCCCGCCGGTATTGGTACCCAGATCTCCTCAGCCTCAGCTCCAGGCTCCCGAGGCAGCTTCCAGCTCGCCCGGACCTGCTCTCAGTCAATCAGGGGAAGGTGTTCCATCCGGACCTTCAGTCCCTGCACCTGACGGCCTGGTTCCTGAGCAGCTAGAGTTCCAGGCCTTGGGTCTTTCCGACGAGGTCCTCAATGTAGTTGAGGCGTCCCGTAAGGAGTCGACCAGAAAATGCTACGCCTTCAAATGGAAGAGATTTTCCATTTGGTGCCAGGGCAAGGGCCTTGACCCTTCCTCCTGTTCCTTGGCGAGCATATTGGACTACCTTTGGTCCCTTTCTCAGCAAGGGCTTAGGTCGACGACCCTTAAGGTGCACCTGGCAGCCATCTCTGCTTACCGGGCGCGGGCCGGGAAGCAGTCGGCGCAGGAGAAGGTGGTCTGGCGCTTTTTCAAAGGCCTTGATCACATTTCCCCTCCAGTGCGAGAACCTCCACCTCCGTGGGATCTACTGCTGGTACTGGCAAAGCTCATGGGCAAGCCATTCGAACCAATGCACGGGTGTGAACTCTCTCACCTGTCGTGGAAGACCGCCTTTTGTGGCTATCACGTCAGCCAGAAGGATGGGAGAGCTCCAGGCGCTCTGCATCGAGTCTCCTTACCTGGTCTTCCACAGGGACAAGGTTGTCCTGCGCCCCCACCCGAAATTCCTTCCGAAGGTGGTGTCGGAGTTTCACCTTAACCAGGTGTTGACTCTGCGGTGTTCTACCCAATCACACCTCGGAGGCCGAATATAGGCTCCATACTCTAGACCCTAGAAGGGCGCTCGCTTACTATAAGGAGCGCACTGCTGAAATTCGGGGAGAGGTTCGCCAGCTGTTTGTCACCTACGCTGAAGCCGCACCTGGCAGACCTGCAGCCAAGCGGACGATAAGCAGGTGGGTCACCTCCTGCATAGATCTCTGCCATAAGTTGGCGGGCATGGAGCCTCCCAGAGGGATAAGAGCTCATTCTACCCGCCATACTGCTGCATTGGTGGCTGCTTCCAGGGACATCCCTATCCAGGAAATCTGCAGGGCTGCTACCTGGAAGTCAGCACACACCTTCATCACCCATTACCACATCGACCTTGAGTCATGCCGGGATGCTGGTTTTGGGGCCTCGGTTCTCAGTCTCTATTCCTAAGTAGGGGTGTGCGCTTGCCTCCCTCCCGGAGAACTGCTAGGAGTCTGCCAGACAGTGTGGATGAACAACATATCCATGTCCCTAGAAATACAGGTTACTCACCTGTAACAGGAGTTCTAGGAATGGTATATGTTGTTCATCCACACGACCCACCCGACCCTCCCGGCTTCGGCGCACAACCTGAGCTTCCAGCGGGCCAGATCTGGCGTCATGGGGCGGAGCCGAGAGTTTTACCACCCGGGTGGGTGGGAGGAGCCAGCTTGAAGACCTTCCGGCAAGATTTAAAGCGGCAAGGATACCTGCCAGACAGTGTGGATGAACAACATATACCATTCCTAGAACTCCTGTTACAGGTGAGTAACCTGTATTTCTAGGTGTACCATCATCCCTCAGATGGTCCTCATATAACCAACGTCATTGGTGCTAGTAGTACCCACCTCTCTAACCAATTCCCTGTCGTTCAACAGTCCCTTCCTGGTAGTGTAATGGACACCTCTCTCCTGTGGCATCCTCTGTTGTTCACCCTCCCTGGCCTCAAGATGGTGGCGGTACTGCCCACTCATCTTTGCTGCCAGAGTCCATCTTACTCAGGCAAGTCAGTCACTTGTATTATAGAAATAACTTTATTGATATTGTACTTGAGTGAATAACTGGCACCCAGGAGCAAAGGTGCTAACCTGTTGGGGATGCAGTAGCCCCTTTTTATCTGGATGTCTTTTGCCAGCAGGGGGCTGTGGTACACTGTGTTTTTGTACTTTGTGTCCATACCTGCTATTGTACATGCAGCACTCACTGGACTGAGTAAGGGAGACAATTGGAGGAAAAAATTCAGGTGATGGATGACAGGCGACACGCTGCAGGCTCCACACCACCTCTCAAGGCACCCATCCACCCATGGTGGTTCAAGAGGTGAGGGTAGGTCTTCTGGTGGTTGGGTGATGGGACTGGGGATAGTCACCAGAAGGGGGCAGCCAAGGGTAGAAAGGTGGGTAAAGACATTATTTGGGGGGGATGAGTCCTAAACATATTTCTTCTACTACCATAAAAGGAAAAGATTTGTATACGAGGGGCTACCATTGCACCAGTCACTGTAACACTTAACAGTAAGAAGCATCTCTTATTAAAATTGAAGTGATTAACAAGAAGAGTAAACGTGATGACTGATACTGAATTCCACAAGTGGTGGGTTGCACTGGCACTTGTTTGAATATAATGCCCACCAGCATAAAGGTCATTATCATATCTTTTGCTGCTGTGCAACAAAGTGACAACAGTACTGAGCCAGTTGTATTCTGAGCTCCATCACCCCCCCCCAAAACTAGTTTATTTAGGATGTCCATTGTATCTACTATATGGGATGGTAAGGTGGTAACTAGGTACTTAAAAAAAATGGATGTATATTGAAAAGTATTCTGTCAATTATCCAGTGCTGAGATGGTTGGATGGCCCAGTGAGTTTGTGAGACACATTAAAACCTCCCCTTTCTGACTGACCACAGAAAATGTACCTTGGTTAGCTAACCCAGTCCAGCAATGGGTGTTTATTTTCTGTCATTTAAATGTTATTTACTGCATAGTTTTCCAAAATACAGTCATGTTAATAAAATTATTCCTAACATTTATCTGGACCATACTAAAAATAAACAGAAAACTTTATTTAAAAGGCAATAACTAGTATTAAAACTAATCACAGCATTTTGTCTAGTAACAACAAGCATATCAACTAAGTCATACATTAAGAACGTTTACATAAACATAATTTGAACATACCAATTAATACCTATTAGTCAAAACGTATAAAATGGGCAGAGAAATTCCTTCATTCTGACTGGTCATTACCTGTACATTGAGTCAATTCAATGCACAGGTAAAAACAAGTTCTGAAAACCACAACTCCAGCAGTAAAACAAGAAATCGATGTTCTGTTACAACACTCGGGTTTTAAAAGCTGCCATTCCTTTTAATGTTAGTGAGTAAAACATTACTAAGCGGAAAAAGCCACATTGTCCATTTTTATAACAAACAGCAGCCGTATACATATATGAGTAGAATTAAAAAAAAAAAAAAAACCTTTTTGAGTTACATTTCAGTTACTAATGTGTCCCATTGTCTGAGCAGATCCTGCTGCCACTCTCTCAGCATTCCTCCTCCCTCTATGTCCAGCAGCAATTGTGCTCCTGCCCAGACAGTTGTTGAAGTGGAATTGGCTTCTGTTATTACTTTTTTAAATTTTAATACTCACAGGCGGACTTGTGGTAGACAAGGTTGGGGAGAGAATACTTATACTCGCTCAAGTGCTGTCTCATGTGAAGGGGAAGGGTCACTTGGTCTTGTACGTCTGCTCGCAGTGGTTATACTTGCTTAGAGAAAAAAAAGCAGTTTCACACTAAACAGCTACTCAGTCTCCCATCACACAGTCACAAAACAATAATGCTGTCTCCTCCACTCCAATACACATGGCGGGGCACTCATTGCTGCAACAATCTGAAAGGACAGTATAAGAGAAAAGGTAGAATAACAAAAAAAAGATGTCATATTCTAGGCGGTGGAAGGACTATTTTATGTCAAATTCTGATTTCTGATAAACTTTATATATATATCAAATAGACACTCACTCTCTCTCTCTCTCTCTATATATATATATATATATATATATATAGTAGCTTTTTCTTACATTAAAAAGTAAAACAAAAGGTAGTCCATTTTATAAGCACAATAAGACACTCCGACGGTGTGCATTGAATAGATCTGACTGCACCTCCAGTGGCTGAAGAGCGCTTGGCTTATGACCCTCATGCCTCAGTACACTGCCAGGCATGCAGTCCTATCTGTTCACTGCACACCACATCTTTTCTTATTGCTTACAGATAAAAATCTATCCCTCAGCGCTTACTTTACTTCTCTTACTCCCTCCTCCCCCACCCCAATGTTATTTTCCTAGTCTCTCGGATATATTGTTCCTGATGCTGAGGAATGGAATTTGTTAAATGCGATGCAGTTGAAGAAAAAGTAAACAAAGAAAGGCAGAATAAAAAAAAGAATAAGAAAGTCAAGTATGAAAAAAGAAAAGTTGGCTTCTGTTATCTTCCATTTGATAAGATTTCTCTAATCATGCTACCCTATTCTCTGGACAAAAGCTACAGAGATTTCGTATTATTCTTAGAAAGCATCAGTTTATCCCTGAAACCATGGGCAAATTTTTCTATTTTCATTGCCTCCAAAATGCTGTTTTTCCATTTAGTTAAGTTGAAGTAGTATCTTCTATCTAGACTTTAAGTATGCAAATGTTAGTCACCGTTGAAATTATTGCTGCTGTTTTTTCTTTCCAGTGAGTGATATCAAAGAAATCTCCAGTAACACAGGTCCTGAAATTGAATGAATCAGGCACTGTATACTTTGCACTGGGATACAGAAACTTTCTCCTGTTCTCAGAATTTGGAAATCTCACTACACTTACAAAGCATATGCAAAAGGTTAGCATTTTGTGACCCACATTTGGGACATTTACATGTGTGCCTTTCTCGTGGAGAAATAGATTTTGGGTTTTTTACCCATCTCTGAAATTAAAGGATCACCTAACTTCTACCCTTCTGCTGTCGGTCCTTCACCCTTTCATGCCATTTTTTCCTCTGATTATAATATCCTGTCCTCATTGTATAAATGTGATATCTTCTCACTAAAGACTCATATAAATCTCTATCAGTATCTTCTAATGAATATTCCAAGTTAATTCCTGAAAGCTTTTAAAATCATGTTTTTAAGTCTTTTATATTTATGAGCCCTCTGTTAGACTTTTTTTACTTTTATTTATAAATTTTGTCAGTGAAACATTTAACAGTCACAATAACGCATGAAAACATAGCATATACATGCAGTCTAGCAGCCCTCTTTCAGACTTACTGGTCAATTCAGCTATATTTCCATTAGTTAGTATGTTTGGATTCCTCCAGATTGACTGTATGATAGATTTGCCCAATTTTAAATTTAATTAAGAAGTCATGTGTCTTAATTATTTTCTAGAGTCCTGTAAAATGGCACCGCCAATCTGTCCCTGGGCTTTGCAAATAATTATATACCGAGATCCAGTCCAGTTGAATGGGTCATTTCTGCTTCTAATTGCATGCGTTGTGGTTTGTATTTGTCAATATTTATGTCTATGTACCATTTTGCTTTCAAACCTCCTTTTTCCTTTGGTCTGGTAAGTTTATGATGAGACTGTCTAGGTTTTTTATTTGCCCCAATAAGCTTTTTTAGCGTCCCGTGCATTGTTAAAAAAGCACTGCTTTGGAATATTTTTCTGTAACGTTCCAAATACATAAAAAACTCCTGCCAAAATGTTCATTTTCACTATTTCTGTTTTGTGCTACTACTTCAATGAGAGGTTGTTCCATCTCTCAATTTCTTGACTTTGTTTTGCCTTCTTCCATGTGTACAGATCTTGCTTTTATTAAATTTGTCACTAATTTTATCCCTAATTGCTTTATGGCTAGTGGTGCTCGGATAGTGCTTTTATAGATCCAACTACCTTCCGCCAGATAGTGCTGCTATCCGATCTTGGATCCAACCAAAGTCGGATTCGGATCCATAGTCAGATAGTTGTGAATCTGAGGTTGAATCCAATGGATAGTTAGTGGTCAGATACCTGGCTTAGATCCACAGAAACCTCGGATACTTACTGTGGATCCTAGAAGGTCGGATCCTTGGTCGGTTGTCTATGCCATCTGAAGCTATCTGATATCTGACCAAAATTATGGTATCCGATTTGATAGGATAATATCTGTGCAACACTATCTGTGGATTTATATTCCCAAATAACACCCAATGCAAGTATCCCTTGTCTACAGCACTTACATTTTAGGGTATAAATTGAAATTTTTCTTTATTGGCCTTATACCTCCAAATTTTCCCAGATTTATTCATTACTCAAAAGATTGCTGGTTTGTTTGTTGTGGAGGTCTTAATAGCAAGCAGAATCTCATCTGCATGCAAGGATGCCAAATGCAATTTGCCTTTAAAATCTGTGTATTCTCTGTCTGGTTCATCAGTTTTCTAACCAATGGGTTTGTTGCCAAATTGAATAAGAGTGGAGAAGAGAGGGCATCCTTGCTTGGTGCCTCTTTCTAGCTTGAAGTACTCAGAGATTATTCCATTAATTGATACTGCTGCACATGGATTCTGGCATAACAATTTTACAATCTCATAAATGTTTTTCATCCAGGAAGCAATACCACTCTGTTGTTTCAAAAATGTGTTTCTGCAATGCAGGGTCCAAAGTTTTTTCAGCATCCAGTGACAATTATGCCATTGAAGCTGCAGTTTTTCTGGATATATTCATAAGCTGTAAGGTTTTATGAGTATTAACTAAAGCCATGCTTGTTTTCATAAACCTGGGACCAATAATAATTTCTAATACTTTTTGTAGTCTGTTGGCTAGAATTTAGGACATCATTTTATTATCTGTGTTTATAAATGTGATTGAACAATAGTTTTTGCATAGTTGGTGATCTTTCCCTGCATTGACTATAAGGGAATTAATACCCTGTTGAGAGGTCATTGGGAGAGATCCCTTACCCAGCAACTTATTTAGATCTAAGGGGCAGGATTTTCAAAAGGTGGTGCAGGACGTACGTCCAGTCCTGTGCCACGGGACTTTGATTTCGGCTGTGCACTGATCCCCTTTGCTGCAACTGCACCCGATTTTCCATTAGTGGGTGCAGTTGCAACAGTTATCATGCTTTCCGGCAGCATGCGCCACATATTTGGTGCAAACACAGGTACACTGACCCCCAGGAGTGGCACATGCTAGACCACGAATTTGTGATTAAGGAGCAGTGCCAGGCACATGGGATGTAAAATTCCGACTGATATCCGGTGAATGCCACAAGCCCCGTGCTCCATATGTTCGGTGCACAGGGGGCGTGCGGCATTATTGTGGCTTTTGAAAATCTGGCCTCGATGTCTAGAAGTGTTTTGTAAACACTGGCAGAAAAAACATTGAGTCCTAGAGCTTTGTTTGTATTGAATTGATAGAGTGCTAATCTGTATTATAACATGGGTCTAAAAATCAAAGAAATTTAGCTGGCCTGGTGGCGCGGAGGGTTGATACGCTGGATGCCACACCTTGCATCACGCTGACTACTCGGGTTCAAGAGCAAGCTCGGGCCGTCGGGTGGTCCAACCAGGGGGAGGGCGGCAGGAGGATTGAGCGGGCTGCTAGGCAAGCTCTCCTTCCCTGGATAGGAGAGGTGAGTCTTCCTGGCCGTTGGCTGCCACCAGGTGGAGGCTTGGTGGTAGCACCAGGCAAATGGGGGACTGGCAAATGCCGGGTGGGTGAAGCAGGGTTGTTGCCGGTTCCGGCGCGCGTGCACGCCTCCATGCGCTCGCGTGGCTGTATTCACCAGGACCCCGAGGACTAAGGGAGAGGTAAACCAAAAAAAAAACCCACCATGTATCCCCATCATCAAGTAGGCGGGAGGTGGTGACAGGGGGTCAAAAAGCTAAATAAAAAACAAATCAAAGAAATTTAATTGGGTAAAACCAGTCTGGTGATTGTGCATTATTACAGCTTATAAAATGGGTCTGAACAATGCTACATCCTGATTGGCTGAGAGGTGCCTCTGGCCGTGTCCTTATCAAGACATATTGTGCCAACGGCACCTCTTCAGCCAGTCAGGATGCAGCACCTCTGGAAATCCATACATGTCAGAAGAGATTAACAAAATAAGAAGCTGCTGTCCTGGCGATCTATGGTCACTGCCAGCCAGCCCCCGGCATGGTCTCTCTCCTAATTCAGTGAAACTCCACCCCAGTGTCTTTAAAAAAAATCTAACCTTACCACTTTTGGTCAGAAGTTAGTAGTACGTGGCGGAAAGCTGACCGAGATGAAACGGACATCCCGCGAGCTGCGACAATGCAGCTTTAAAATCACAAACGCAGCTCAAAGTACGGTGCCACTGTCTGCACTAACATGCTGCCGCTTTCCCTTCTGCTCGGTCACACTGCACACGGACACAACCCTGAAGGAGGAGCTCCTACTTAACCACTACCTAGTACCGGAACACAATTCTCACACAACAGATACTCCTCATTTCCACTGTCTGAGTGAGCATGAGGCCCTTACCTGTGCTTTCGTCACCATCTTGAGCTGCTGAGTGTTTCTCCTGGCAGCGGGACGTGGGGGGGATTGCAAGAGGAGCATCAAGATCTACTATGTGACTTAAAACAAGAAGTTAACATGCTAAAATGAATGTTAACATGATCTAGTGTTGCAATTCTCTTTTCTTTTTTTAGAAAACTGATTCTAATGAATCCAATTAGGAACTATTTTATCTTATTTTTAAGATTGTTGTCAAATAAATATCTTCAACTTTAAAACCAGACAACTCTGTTTCTACCTTATTTACAAAAGTGCAGTGCCCATTTTATAAGTGGAATAAGACACTCCGAGGTGTGGTTTATAGCTTGATAAGAGCACTTCCCAGGTGCTAAAGTCACTCGGCGCAAGCGCCTCGTGCCTCATTACGCACCTGGGGCGTGCTCTTATCAAGCCATAAACCACACCTCGTCATGTCTTATTCCTTACATAATGCACAGTCATTGTGGTCCGAAACATGACCAGATTTTTTAGTAGTCACATCATGTAATGAGCAAATCATTCCCCCTAAAAGTCGAAACTGACCTTCCATCACAAACATGGCTGCTTCCTGGAAAATTTCTACTAGGTTCTCAAAAAAGTAATTAAAAACTAAACGTTGTTTATTAGATGTGTTATTAAATGTAAATTAAATTAAATATTGTTTGCCTGATCATCATCCTCTCCTTACACACATAAACAATTTAGAAACATTAAGTATTGTTCATAGTGTTTATTACAAGTGTTTCTTTGCTGACAGTGAGAAATTCTTGCCCTACCTTATGTGCTTGTCTGGGAAGCCTGCTGCTTACTCTGTCAGAGATAACATTGATGCTCTGGTTGAATCCCTGTTTTCCATTATAATCATTCCATATTGTGAATGTGTGGGGAAAGACAGAGAAAAAGAAACAGGATAGAGAAAGGAGGCAATAATACTATATAAACAAAGAGGAAGAAAAGAGGGAAAACACAGATGCACATACACAGCGGAAGACCCAAACTGCTTGAATACATTCCTGAAGTTCATCAAAGCACATAAATTTGCATTAAATATTGGTGTTTTCAGAGGAAATCTACGCCCCCCCCCCCAAAAAAAAAGAACAACTTAGCAGGTTCAAACGTTTTCAGCACATTTCCATTAAAATACTGTATCTGAATTAATTTGAAATGCAAATAAAGTAACATGCTTTTTTTCTTATAAAATGTATGCCACACATGGTTTTCATTGACTTTTATGATTCCCCGTTACCAGAATAAGGACAGTTTTGTCATTAAAGTTAAAATGGAACATATTTCATGAAAGGTCCTAGTTTTATCTTTTTTAAAATAATTTCTTCTGGTTTTTATTCATTTTAAGTCAGATATTTTAAATGTTATTTTACAAGTGCATTAAGACACTCCAGGATGTGCCATTATACTGATATAGTCATACTTCTCAGGTGCATTTAACGGCACTCGACTGTGCCTCATACCTAACAGTGTACTAGCGGCATGCATTTATAATGCATACTGTTTTTCATATCATATTGCTTACATATTCAATGGTGCTGTTAGCCCTTCTACTAATTGTTGATATTTGGTATTCTGTAACTCAGAACATAAACTTTCAGTTGTAACTATACACCTATTTGTGTCTTCTGCCTGTATTTTTTTATAATATTCTTTTTTTGTAAACATATTTTACTGAGTAGCTTCTGAGAGGACATAGAGTTGAGTTCATCTTGGCATCATGTAAGCATTAATGCATGACACAGGAGGGCTCTACTAGGGAATTAATGCACGGTTGGTGCCTCCAACCACCAACCAGGCATTCATTTCCTAGTAGAGTCCAACTGTGGTGTGCATTAATGCACTTGTAACATGACAAGCGCTGTAAAAGTGACTTTTGTTTCAAAACCATTGATAAACATACACTGATGCAGGTTTCCGATACATTATTTTTTAATTGTTCAAATGTGTTTTTTCCCTGTTCACCATTTATTAATGTTGTGCCTGCTGATTCACACATCTGTTAAACAGTTGAAGCATAAGATGTGCTGATGCAGTTTAATATAACATTCAGCACTAAAGCTAGCCGAAAACCATTGCATTCCATAACATTTCACTCCTGAACAGCTGTTTTGGTTGTCTTGTGCCCGCTGAGTGATGGAAACGCTCATTTGCATACTACGAGACAGTATTTTCTAATACAACATTATGGGATCCCTTGTTGTATTTCTACTGCTAACACAGTGGATTAAGCCATAACGGTCTGCATTTACATTATTATCTCAGGATACGATATCTGAATTGGCATTGTATGCATGTACAACAGAAGGTAAACATTTACAAGCTAAAATATATCTTCTCCTGTTGGGCTCTGACACTACTACATTTCCACTGTGGAAACAGCACAGTGTTTCTTTTGAGCTCTGCCACAGCTCTGACTCTTTTGGGGAATGTTTTGGGTTAATTGCTTGTGGGTGAGGTACTTGATGCAGGTGATCTTAAGATTGCTTTCTGCTGGTTTATGGCAAGCTTCAGCAACTGGACACTCCGATAATATTTCAGACCACTTCATTTTGTGTGATTTCTTTGGCCTGCCCAAGTTTGGAGTGACTGCACAAGTTGCGGGCGGGTGTGTGGGAAATAAACGTGCTCATGTTTCATGGTTCTGTGCTGGAGATTTTAATGTGGTTAGAGACAGTACTGCACTATGAAGCGGGCATTTCCAGGGAATTAATGCCCGCTCCATTCTGTCACCTGTGCTGTTTTAACCACTGTGATCACTCCATTTTAGGCTTGTATTTCTTGCCATGTTACAAATGAGATTTGACCTGATTACAAGGTGGACTACTATACATACAAATTATACATTAGAATAATTAGTGGGGGGGGGGATGTCAAGAACATAGAGTTTATACTTCATGAGGTAGGTACCACTGACCATCTCTTTCTTCCTGTACTAGTTTGGGTCATTTCTGACAGTAGAAGACATAAATGTTTTTTTTAGCAAGCTGAGCCAATGAATTATTTAGTAAATAGATATAGACCTGTTGGTGTCACCTGTGTTCTTATGCCAAAGGGATTAAACAGTAGCAGTGCTATTTTCTAATGCATCTAGTAAAGACTGCCAAGTTTCCTGAAACAAGTTTGCTTGAGCATTCACTGTCACCTGGTACTGTTCCAGTTTCACACACACAGCCTGATTATTTAACCATTGTGCTATAGTAGGTGGAGTTTTGCTGACCCAATGTTGAGCAGATTTGGCGTTAACTAAGGCTGTATCCCAAAGCCTGTGAGATCATTATTTTTTAATAATGTTCTCTGGTAGATTCTAGAGATTTCCATCTGCTTTGTTAATGGGGCTTTTAGTTCTGATTCTTGCATTGCTGTGATATAGTGTCTTTCCATATTCTGTTTTATTCTCATGGCAAGAAATGCTTGTGACCTCTGTCTCAAGAGTCTACATAGTTTGAATTTGACGTTCCTAATTATAAAATCTGCATCAATTTTAATTCATCATATTCTTTTTTTCTGTCTTGACCAATTGCTCCATGCTTTTTACTGATATTTTGGGCAATTTCATTTTATGACTTTATAGTTTCTTCCAGTTTTGTTTCAAAGAGGGCATTTTTTTCTTTCTTAAATTTAGCTCTCATGCCTAGAGGGTGGTTATATAATACTGAGAAAGAACACTCACTAAGGCTGGCATAGGCAAGAATAAACTTAAATCTGTATTTACTTTCATGTATTTAAAACATGGTTTTGGTAGATGCAAAACATTTAACTAATCACAATAACTTTCAACTGCTGTTTCTTGAACCGAGGTACAACTTGCACTTAACTTGACTTAAAACCTTTTTAGTTACAGTTTCTTTAAAGGGACAGTAAACATTGCAGGGATTGCTCAAACTGTGAAAGCCCATGAAAAGTTCTTTTGAACAAGGTATTTGGCTTCCTTATATGTGTCACAAGTCCCGATATATGAATGTTTAAATCATCTGTAAATCAAAACAAAGCAGCAACAATTTCATGCGGTCCAACAGCATACAGCTTGCCCCTCACTGACATCACTTCCTGTTTTTAAGACTACATGAAATGGCTGTTACTAAGATTTATTTATTTATTTTAATTCTCATGTTTAGTCCTCCTCTCCGCCCCTCAACTCCTGTCTCCTCGGGAGACACCAAGGAGTCATCCCTCTGCAGTCCGCCCTGCACGGACAATCCTCCTTTGCCCATGTAGCCTCGGTTTACCCCCCGGGTGGGGACGAGATGGGCTCCTAACACCCCGAGCAGTCAGTAGCGTTGGTCAGGAGGGTGCCGGGCGGGTGGCCACAGATTGAGGGCAAGTTCCGGTGCTCCGTCTCCACCGGGGCTGAAGGGTGTTTTTCCTTGTTTCTTGGGGAGCGGCTGGTGTCCTGACGTCAAGGCATGTTGCCAATGTCTGCCACTGCCCTGCTCCTTCTCTGCA
This sequence comes from Neoceratodus forsteri, assembly GCA_016271365.2. NCBI lineage: Eukaryota > Metazoa > Chordata > Ceratodontiformes > Ceratodontidae > Neoceratodus > Neoceratodus forsteri. The sequence goes on along the minus strand of CM057455.1, from coordinate 1,797,245,854 downwards.
TCGTCAGTGCTTGCTGCATCTCTAGCCTCTGGCAGAGGGCAACTGAGCACCAACTCGGGACCCCTGTCCCTCCTGGGAGAGGAGAGCTGTCCTTCGGACGCTCATTCCTCTCCCTCCTGTGCTGACCCCCAGCAACCCAGGCTTACTTCCGAACCCGGGTTGCCGGCGTGGCGTTGTGGTGTGGCATCCAGCACCTCAACCCTCAGCGCCACCGGGCCGGCCTGCTGTTACTAAGATTTGATTTACACATTACTTAGCTATTCATAGCTCAAGACTCCTGTCCCCTACAGGTAAACCCAGTACCTCATTTGAAAGAACTTTTCATGGGCTTTCACAATTTGAGTGACCCTGCAATGTTTACTGTCCCTTTAGGCAATGGATTCACTTCCTGTTACTTTAGTGAAATACTATATAAAACATGTTCACAGAGAGCCTCATATCAGTACCTGCTTACATAGTGATTGATTCATAAAACATTTTTATTTAGGTGCCCCCCCCCAAAAAAAAAAGTCTCAATAGTGGGATGTTCCTCAGGCAACTCCTGCAGGGGGCGTTCTTCAGGCAACTCATCAGTGAACCCACCCATGATGAGGCAACACTGGAACTCGTGCTCCCTAACAGGGACTGTGTTGCAGACGTCAAGGTCGGAGGCCAGCTGGGGAACAGTGATCATGTACAGTGTGGTTCAGTATAAGGACAGGTGCGGAATTGAACCACACAAGGATAAGGGTCCTGGGCTTCAGAAGGGCAGATTTTAAAAAGATGTGTAAATGCCTCAGGGGTGATCTGATGGGGGGGGGGTGACCTAGATGGGGTGGAGGAGCAGTGGGCAAAGCTAAAAAAGGGACATGGGGAGGCAACAAACTTCTGCATTAAGCAAGTGAGCAAAAGTAAGAGGAAAAAGAGACTGCTGCTGTTCTCAAAAAAGGTAAAGTATAGAAAGGTAGCATTCAGAAGGTATAAAGAGACACAGAGGGAGAGGGATAGGGAGGTGTATCAGGTGAAACAGAGGGAAGCAAGGAGAGCACAAAGGAGTGCGGAGATGCAAACTAAAGAGAGGATAGCCCAGGTGGTGACAAAGGGGGACAAGACATTTTTTAGGTATGTAAGTGAAAAGAGGAAGACCAGGGGTGGGATTGTAAGGTTAAAAATGGAAGGGGGGGGGGTCTGTGAAGAGGGGGACCAAGGAAAGGCCAACATCCTGAACAAATACTTTCGTTCAGTGTTCACAGAGGAAGGAGAAGGGGAGGGGCCACAATAAAGTAACAGGCGCATTGGAGGGAGGGAAGTAAACACTAGTCCATTTTTAGAGGAGAGTATCTTGAAGGGGACTCGGTAATCTGAAAGTGGACAAAACAATGGCACCAGATGGGGTGCATCCAAGGGTATTGAGGGAGCTGAGGGAGGTACTGACTGCACCTCTGATAGTCCTGTTTAACAGCTTATTGAAACAGCAGTGGTTCTGAAGAACTGGAGTAGTCCCACTTCACAAATGTGGTGGCAGGAAGAGGCTGGCAATTATAGGCCAGTTAGCCTGACAGTGGTGGGAAAGGTAATGGATGGGAAAGTTACTAGATCACTGCTGAATGAAAGGACTGTGGAATATCTAGAATCCAGTGGGTTACAAGACCCGGCAGGCGTTAGATTCATGGGTGGGGTCATGTCAAAAGAATCTGATAGTTTTCTTTGACTGGGTGACCAAGAAATTAGATCAGGATAAAGTGGTGGACATGGCCTACCTAAAGTTAAGTAAAGCTTTCAACACATTTCCACATAGGGGGCTAGTAATCAAGCTGGGTAGCTTAGGAGTGGGTTCAAAGGTGGTAAACTGGGTAAGAAATTGGTTAGGGGCTAGGTGGCAGAGGTAAACAGAGTTCACTCCATGGAAGGAAGGTGACCAGTGGGGTGCCTCAGAGATCAGTACTGGTACCAGTCCTCTTTAATGTCTTTATAAGTGACATTGCAGAGGAGCTAGAAGGGAAGATTTGCCAGTTTGCAGATGAAATCCAAAATCTGCAATAGGGTGGACACTCCAAGGAGGGTTGCAAAGGATAAACAGAGACCTGAGAAACCCAGGAGTGTTTAGGGTAGTAGGAGCTGGGTTTCAGGTGCTAAAAAGTGCAAAGTGATGCACATTGGGCACAGAAACCCGGGGGCAGAGTAGAAAATGGTAGGAGTGGTACTGATGACCACCAAGCAGGAAAGAAACTTGGAGTAATCATATCGGATGACCTAAAGGTGGCCAAGCAGTATGACCAGGCAGTTGTGAGGGCTAGTGGGATACTGGAGTGCATAAGGAGGATATAACTCCCACAAAGAGGGAGGTGGTATTGCCTCTGTATAGATTGCTAGAAAGATCGCACCTTGAGCACTGTGTCCAGTTGTAGAGACTACTTCTCCGGAAGACGCGGACAAGAGGAGGGCAGCTAAAATGGTGCAGGGTCTGTGTCAGAAGCCCTACAAGGAGAGATTTTAGGATGTAAATGTGCATACTCTGGAAGAGAGGAGGAAGCGGGAGGATATGATAAGAGACCTTTAAATACCTCATGGGGGTAAATAAGATACAAGAGGGAAGTATTTTTCAGAACAAAATATGCTCAAGGACAAGGAGGCATGATAAGAAGCTGGAGGGGGTACATTCAGGAGAGATATGAGGAAGTACTTCTTTCACAGAAGGAGTGGTGGATTCCTGGAACAGTCTTCTAGCACAGGTGATGGGGGTGAAAACAGTGGTGAGGTTCAAGAATGCATGGAATAGGCATAAGGGAATCTTAGGAAAAAGGGAAGGAGGGGGTGGATGATTGGGCCAGAGATCAAGCAGGATCTGCAGTGATACTGCAGGAAGGGAAAAATGGGCAGACTGGGTGGGCCAGGTGCGCCTTATGTGCCAGCAAGTTCTGTTTCTCTGTATTTTAATAGTCCAGTAAGAAGACTTCTGTTTTATAGTCCCTGGTATCAGGTACCTTAGCTTTAAGCACCTATTGAGGTTCAGCTGATTTTAAGTTCCACTTCCTGTTTACCTGGCCGGGAGTAGGAGATGTGAGACCCTTTGGTTACAGATCTTCCTGGGTGACTGTCAGGTGCTGAACTTTCATGGATCCTCTTCATCAGGTGTGTAATCTTTAGTGTAAATTCACCTTTCTGTAATCGCTGCCTAATTAACAAACTCTGTAGCTAGTCCTGTCTATTGTGACTGTTGCCTATGCCTAAACCATCACTTTACCGCTTGGATTCTGTCCTGTTCCCCACCTCTACTGGAGGCTATCCCTATCCACTTTATTGTTCCTGTCCGCTCCCATTCTGTCTCCTTCTGGTCTCCCACTGGATGACTCTCCTCAGAGGATGAAAACAGCTCCTCTCCTTCTGTGTCAGCTGTCTCAGTGATAAGCCACATTGGAATCCTCACTCAGAAGGCTCAGAGGGGAACATTGGAGAACACACCCTTGTCAAAAGAAACAAAATGACTCCCTTACATTTTTTACTTTGGGCTTATTTTGGCTTACATAGGTTCCCCTTATATTTACCCTAAGTCTTAAAAACTGAGCATAAAGCTCTCACTTAACAATGTCTCTGTTCGTGAATTTGCTAAGGAAATTAATGATGCACAAGAGAGAATACCCCAACTGTACCTGTTACTGTACGTAGCACTTCACATTTTTACAGATAAAACTTAGAGGTTAATTTGAACGGCTGGGAGTTGACTATAATAGAAGCATCTGTGCTTGGTATATTGTGTATTTTGGAGATGATAAAAAGGTGGAGCATGTTGGAAATTCCACTTTCAAAAAAGCTCTTCCTTTTTCAGTTAAAATTCCAGTTCATAATGTTTTTTATCAGGTCATCTATCTCTGCCTTAAAACAGAGGTGGGGTTGATGTCAAACATCTGTCCCAGTCCCAGTGTTCCAACGGTCTGTAAATCGCTGCTCCATGGGCAGTGTTATCCATCATGGCAATGTTCCTACCTTTATCTGCCAGTTTCATCTCTAAAAGATTAGTTAGTCTCAGCTCCCATAATGTCTATTCTGTTGTTCACTAGCTTTGGAAAGATTATGAAAATCCATTTCCCAGTCTGCTTCAAAATCTTGTTTCACTAACCTTTGATAAAGTGGTCAAGATGGAACTGGTACAGAAAGATGACTGGTTTAAAGTGGGTCTCTTGTTAATATATTGAGAGGTACAGTTTGACACATTGCTTAACTGTGAAGATCCCATACAAGTTTGTATAGAGTCGAGTTGTTGTCGCCCAGAAATGAAGGGTTAATAGAGAGCTCTGAAAGGGACTCCAGTGAGGTTCCTTGGTTTCAGATTTCAGTGTCCCCTGATGAGCTTATTTGGTGACTGTCATTCTGTCACTTCTATTGCTCTAATCAAAGTAGTCATTTGTTAGAGGTGAAGCTACTGCATGTATGTTGTGCATAACATTTATAGGGAAGCAGTGTGGTTTATTGGTTACAGCAGTGGCTTGAAATCTGGAAATCAAATGTTCAGATCTCAGCAGAGACTACAGTAGTTGTCACGGTGTGATCTTGAGCAACTCACTTAACCTCTCAGTGCTCCAGTCCACCCAGCTGTGGAAATGGGTAAAAACAGGACCACACTGAAAATCTCAGCTGAGCTATCCGGGTAAATAATGTATACAAATAAAAAGGGAACACTCTCATATAAATTCCCATATATAGTGAACTGCCTCAGATATGAAATTTAGCGTGAAAATGTTTCTTTACTGGTAATGTTTCCTACTTGATCCCGCTGTTGCCCCTCCCTGACATTCTGTAGCAAGCACTGCCACAGTACATGCCACCCTACTGACGTCAGCTGTGGGAGATTCAATTGATTCTACTATGTGAATGAGCTTTAGTTTGCGGGTCCCATTGTCATGTTTTCACGTTGTGCTCGTGACCTGTACCTAGCCTAAGGAGTAAAGGGGGACCAGTGACCAGCGAATTAGTACTTTAAAAAGTGACTCTCACAGTGAAGTCAATTGAATTTCCAGCGACTGCAGATCACAGCTGTGGTAAGATTATAGAATGTACTGGAGTGGGCATGATTTATGAAATGTCAAGGCGTTTGGGCAATGACAAGACCAACTAGATTTGTTAACAAGTACGTTCAAAAACAGTAATTAAAAATGTGTTTTTCACCTTAAATGTCCTAATCTGGGGCAGCCCTGTATACTTACTGTAGGAGTGTGGATTTATACAGTACACAAGTGTTCCCCTTTTAAGAGTAGGTGTTTACTAAGAAATAAAACATTTAAAAATATCACATTTACAACAGTTGCATTAAACGTAATGTATTCAAGGTTTCCTGCTTAACCATTAATAATTTTTTATTTTTATTTTCATCAACTAGTACTTATTTTACCATATCTTAAAAACAGAGGATCTTTAACCTCATAAGAGTTGTGTTTTAGCTTGACCCGCACAGCATTGTACAGTACCACTACGTACCAGCAACCCAGGTTTGCTGAATCCAGCCTGGGTAGCTTGGATGGCCAGCTGGGGGAGGAGGCTGAGCATCCAAGGGACTGCTCACCTTCTCCAGGGAGGGAGGTGGGCTGAGGATCGGCGCTTGACTGGCCCCAGGCGGAGGCCTGGGGTACAGCAAGTACCCAGCCATGTAGAGGCATGACGGACGTCATCGGTTACGTCTTGATGTCAGGGAACATATCACGTCCACAGAACAAGGAAAAGTCAGCTCCCTGAGTGCTGGGAAGATGGAGCGCTTGGTGCAGACCCCACTGTTCTTTCCTGCCTGTCCTGTCAGGACACGACAAAACCAGAAAGTTCGAGGTGTACGGGCCCCACCTCCTGCCTGCCTGGGGAGAAGAACCATGGCTCCTTGGGGGTACCTGCAGGCTCCAGGTAGGTGAAGAAGCAGGTGCAGACACCATAGTGACTCCCGACGGTGCGGGGAACGGGGGGGGAGGGGGAGATAAAATGCAAGTTAAAAGAAAGTTGTGTCTTTGGACATCTTGGATAAACAGACACAGATATACTATTGTAAGCCCCTCTCCCCGATGTCTAGAGGTACGCTGGTGGTAAAAGTCCTGGCAAGGGGGCACTATAATGCATAAAGAGACCACATACCTGGTCAGCCTGGCTTACCAGACCTGATGAAACTGGGGTGCCCCATTCTTCAGGGTGCAAAGCTGGTAGACTGGAGAGAAGAGATGCTGGTTTTCACCTGCCTAGCCTTGCCATCTTTCCCTCGGAAGCCATTGTAGACAGACTTCACCAGGCAACCCTCTTGCCGTCACCCTCAATTGTCCTCCAGATCTTCGGTCTAGAGACAAAGCAGCCACTTGTTCCCTGACCCCTCCGTGCACACCCAGGAACAAAGCTTAGTAGCTGGGCTGTGTGCTGTTATTAGCAGCAAACAGTTCATCCAAAATGAACGAGGCAAAATACTGGAACTGCAGAAACAAAGGGATCCCATTTAATGAACAGTTAAGTCAAACAGGAACATTCACTCCATGGAGCAGTAAAACACACACAGGTTGCTCTGGACTGAGAGGTCACATCGGAAGCTCAAATGGTGCTCAGGACCGTGAAGGTTACAAAAGAAGCTAAATTCCACGCAGCTACCTTACAGGCCAGGCAGCCACAGTCCAAACACAGGCAGCATAATTCATGGCCAAATCAGACCTTTAACAGCAAACAGCAACAGCTCTTCCTCAAACACAGAAACTAAACAGTCTCCAGCTGGGGCCATGTGGAACCAGGGGGCTGTCCCCGGACCCCTCAGAATCCATTGGCACCTCTGTTTACAGTCTCTCCATTATTGGTGAAATAGTAAACAGTCTCTGGGACCCATGGATCCCCTCACCTCTTAGGTGCCATCCTCTTTATCCCTCTGTCCCTCTCTGATGACCAGTCCTCTTAGGGGTTCCGCTCAGCAGCGGTCCTCTGGGCTAGTGGCCTCATAGCCCACCCCATGGTGCAGCACCTGGCAGAAACTCAACTTTTCCTAGGCAAGGGCAGCTGCTCCCACAGCTGCTGTCCAGCAGAGCCCTGACAAGGGTCTCAACACAGAACGGCCGCCACCATGTCACTGCTTCCATATTCATTAGACTTGCCAAAAGAAAAAACACGACACAGCCTAAATGGCCAAGTGGGCAATCACCCCTGCTCAACGTCTCTGTCTCTCTTCTTCCAAATCCCTCTTTTCCAGCACTGCACTGCCTTTTATACCTCTCCCCTACTGGGCACCAGAATCCAAAGGTCAAATGTGGACCACGATCCTGGGTGCCAAGACCACTCGTGCGCCCCACTGCCCTGTGGGACTTCGTGATCCCAACATAACTATTTATAGTTCTTCCCTAAAACAACACCAGCCGACTACTGAAACTACCCCAATACACTGGAGCAATTGTCTTTAAATTTTTCCTAACTGGTGGTCACAGATGCGCAGAGCGTGAGGCAGCATAAACTGTTTACAATATTTATTACAATGTTTTGACCCCTGGTCACCAGCCCAAAAAAAAACCCCTGCATAAGCTCCTAGAGGCACAAAACAATTACCTGGCTTTTCAGCGTGCCATACAGACTGAGCACCAGGAACTCTTGCGTCTGGTGCCACAAGAAGCAAGCGAGGAAGTTCGAATCCCACCTGGGACTCTTGACCAGCATCACAGAATGCACAGAGTCGCAGCTCCCGAAGGTAAGCCTATATTGTGGGGCTTACACTATTAAACTGAAGGCAAGTGAAATGTAAAAAAACTGGATTCTCTAGTAAATTGTAATAGTTGAATAAATTACTTTATGAAAATACACAATGACGTGGGCTTCTGCTCTTATAGGGATAATTTTTAGTCTGTGTTGGGACAGTTTGGGCCCATATTGGAAAGGAATGGAAATTAATTTAGTTTTGTATGGTGCTTGTCATACGAATTGTAGCCCAAAGTGTTTTACAATCTGATAGAGGAAGGAGAGATAATGTTGCTGTCACATCAGGTGCACAGCGAGATACAAACAGTACATACTCTAGATAGATTAGTGAAAAATTAAAGATGTTGAGCACAAGAAGGTTAAATGGGGTTTGTTTTCTCCCTGTTATACAGAATTAAAATCTGCATTTATTTTTTTAAACTTTTGTTCATCTTGAGCTGCCAGGGAACTCTGTCAGGCATAACCCGTACCTACTGCTGCTTTACCACCCTGCCTGAAGCTTGGACTGCTCTGGAAAATTGGGGACAGATACCCCTCCTCAGCTCAGCTCGGCAAACCCCGCTCTGGCGCCATCCACGCTCACCCTGGCACTCTGTCTATAATCCAGTGCGCCGGACCTGAAGCTGGGTGAGGGACCGGAGAGCCAGAGAGCCAACCTGATGTTGGATGTGTGGCACAGGGCTTTAGGAGCTGCCATCGCCTGTCCCTGGAGCCGGGCTTTTTCTTCTTGTGGTTTTCCCCGGAGTGTGGACGCGAATGATGTCTGCTCACTTTTGCGTGCTGATGCTCTGCCCAGAACTGCACTGGCCCATGGTGGGTCACCAGGTCTCCACCAGGTGCCACTAAGGGAGTGATGAGCACCCACAACCCAACCCCGAGAGAGGAGAGCAGTCTCCGGACACTGATCCCTGTCCCTCCCTACCAACCCCTGGCAGCCCGAGTCCGCTCCTGAACCTGGGTCGCCGGCGTGGCAGGTATGGTGTCCAGTGCCTCAACCCTCAGCGCTACCAGGCTGGCCTCTATGTTTAGTTTTTTAAAATAAATTTTTACTTTTTGCAATGTTTTTAGGTTGGACACTGGTAGCCAGATAGTTTGTCCAACATGAAGCTGTCCAGTGTTGTCGACCATGGGGATTGTTTGAAGGGAAGAAGCATGCTAATTATTATGAATAAAAATGAGACAGAAAGGATGTGTGAATTTTTGTTCTTATGTAGCTAGTCAGTGGTTTGTAAAAGTGGAATCAGTTTTCATTTCCTAAGTTGCTGTAGGGAGGGGGAATGATGACATTGGGTTGGGCAGCCTCTAGAATGTTTTTGCTGGGACAGTCTTTTCAGAATGCATATTAGTGCTGTTATAGTGATCCTCCCTTGTACTCCAGACCCGCCCTCCCCAACACTCACTGCTGTACCAAAGCCATCCCACCTGCCATGTATCTGGCAGGTCCAGTGCCCAGGCAAGACCACCAACCTACTACCCCAGCCCCCCTTTTTTTTTTCCATGTACATTTTTTCCTCTGAGGAGCCAGGCAGGTGGCTCTGGTCCCTCCCTCCTCAGAGGGACTCGGGTCTCAGGCCCCACCTTTTCCTACCTGACTATCCCTAATGGGTTGCCATCCCGTGACAGAGCAGGTGAGGTGCCGATTCCCCCACCCTGGAATACAAATCCAGATTCTGGGTGTCAGGACGGGTGTTGGCAGGAACATCATGGAGCCTGAAAGCTCCATCTTCCTGTTTTTTTTTTCTCTCCACCCTCTTCCCACCCACACATATGTCGGCTTGAGCTTCCCCACCTGTATCCCCCTCCAGCCATCGCTAGAGGGTGATTAGCGGGCAGGACAGCTATCCTCCCTCCATTAAAGAGAGGAGAGCAGTCCTCCGGATGCTCAATCCTCTCTCTCCCTTGCTGACCCCTTGTGGCCTGGGCCTTCCTCGAACCCGGCTTGCTGCTGTGGTGAGGTGTATGCCTAGCACCTCAACCCTCAGCGCCACCCGCCGCTCAGTTCCCCTTTTAAATGTCAGATTCCCTGTTGCAGATGTATCTAAACTTCCCTATCTGTAGCCACCTCCCTCCTTGTAGCCCTGATTCTTGCCTCTAAATGGTAAATCCCACTCCTGCTGCCACATCCCATCCTCTAATCCCCCTCTCCTAATGCCCCACCTGCCTCACTTGTCCCTATCACTGCTGCATCCCACCCCAAACCACCTGATTCCCAACTGCCAGTTTCACATTTCTCCCTTTTTGTCTTTCCTGCTGCTGCATCTCACCCCGATCATCTTCTAGTAGAACCACGCCCCACATCTTATGTCCATTCCTAGTCTCCCTTGCTGCTGGCCCAGGTGCCAAGTGGGTCCCCAGCTGAAGCCAACAGCACAGTGTTATGGCGAGGAAGACTGTAAAACAGTAGCTGGAAACTGAGCTTTCAGAATTGCTGACTTGCATTCTGAAGGTTTATGATAACAGTTAAAAAGGTATACCTCATGATTCCCCCAGGATTAGATTAATTGGTGGTAACCTAACCGATGGTCATGTCAGAATGGGGAAAGGAGGACAGCCCAGTGGCACTGAGGGTTGAGGTGCTGGACGCCACACCTTGCGCCACATCGGCTACCTGGGTTCGGGAATGAGCCTGGGCCGCTGGGGCAGTAGGGAGAGGGAGGATTGAGTGTCCGTAGGGACTGCTCTCCTCTCTTGGGGGGTGATCCAGGGTTAAGCCCAGCATTGCAACGGCCCCGGTGGCGACCGGAGGCACTGCAGTGCTCAGGGCTTAATAGTGGGTTGCCGAGCATGCGACAGACATCCCTGGCATCATTGCATGCTTGGGCTCTGCTGGGGAGAGGGAGGAGGATGTAAATCACAAGAAAAAACCCTCTCACCATTGGTAGGCGATGGGTGGGCCAGAGTCGGGACCCCACATCAACGCCGGACATCCAACGTCCAGAACCGGTCCCTTCCAAAAAGGGTTGCAGCCCACAACACTACAGATAGAGCACCTGAGGAGTAAGGTAGTCCCTCCCCAGGGACTCAGAGCTGAGGGGGGCGGGCTAGCAACCTGAGGAGGGGGTCCTTCGCAGTGGAGAAGGAGGGATGGAGGTTCAGGCAGACAGGAGACAGTCTCGGAATGCGTGCCCACACCGGATAGAGTCCAATGGAGCAGAGATGAGAAAAATAATTGAAAAAAAAGAATGGGGAAAGGAAGTGCGGCAGTATTCCCAAATCATATTTGCTTTCCCCCATTCTCTTTCTGTAGTTCTCTTGTTTTGCTTTCTGTCTTCCTGGTCTTTAAAACCAGTTCTTACTACAACCCCCTCCCCACTGCACCATTATAGGTGGTCCATCTAAACAGTGACATCATCAGGTGTAATAAGACGTGGCTCCTGATGTATGTTCTGCTACTTGCATAAGTAGCTATGTCAATGAAACCGAGCACATTTAGAGACTTATCCATTTCCATCGATGCAGCAGCCCATGCAGGTATCAATGTCGTTGGCAGGAACAACTGACTGGTAGCAGCTGATGATGTTACTGCTTGGAGAATCTGTATGGGGTAATAAAGGGTTACAAACTGTGTCAATGCGGCTTCACATCCCTCTCATTGGAGGCACTCAGCAGGGTGCGTGACTTTTCCAGGGACTGACCACACTGCCTTTGCAATGCACTCCAGGCTCCACTGACAGGTGTGGGAAACAGGCTTAGGGCATGAACCCAGGTCCCTTGCATGGTAGTGCATACTTCACAGTAAAGGTCCACACTCCAGTGGCCACAGAAAATCACTAGAGTCACAAATTGTAATAAAAACTGCAAAATGTATTGAAAAATACACACATTAGTGAGACCAAGACCTGGTACTGTAGTTGGGTCTCAGTTACACTAATTTGTGTTTATTTTTCCAATAAAATTACACTTTTTTTTACTTACTATTTTCTGCCCCTTCTTGCTCCAGGAACCTTTCTTCTGAGTTTCCTAGGGTCGTGGTGCGCTCGTAGTTCCTCCCTGGGTACCTCTTGTTCCGGTACCAGCTGCCTACCCCTCATCCTGCCACGGTTTACCCCCCCCGGGCAGGGAGGAGAGGGCCACCCCTACCCCCTGTCACACCTCGAGACTGTGTCGGGAGGTCAGCTGGCACCATCTCCAGAGCCCAGTTATGGATTTTCTCGGGACGACCGGAACCCGTCTACAGGAACCTGGGGCAGGGTATTTCCGTTTTTCTGGTCCCAGCCCTTGAGGCATCCATACGTTAGGAAAGCCTAGGGGCCAAGCACGTCATGACGCGCTTTGTGCTCCGGCTTCCGACGGGTGCCTCCCCACCCTTGTCTGCAAGCAACCTCACTGCACCTCCACCTGTGGTCACCCAGGTGGCGGTATAGCAGTGAGACTTGCATCCCACCCCACCCGGAGGAGGAGAGCAGCCTTTCGGCACTCAATCCTCCTCCCCTGACTGGCCCTCCAGCTGCCTGAGTCTGCTCCCGACCCGGTCGCTGGCGCGTAGCGTAACTCCCACTGCTGTGTTGGCGGGCCGCCCCAATGGGGCCTTGCACTTTTGATCACAGTTTCTGGACTTTAGCGATTTTCTGTGGCCATCAGAGTGTGTACCTTTTCAGTGTTGGGTCGTTTGAATTTTGGGTAGCGCCTCCTTGTCTGCACCCTGCCTTGCACCAGCACATGGCCTCTACACTGGCTTTTGCCTTGTCATACTTCACTCTACTCTCAGCACCATTGCTTAGGCCAGGTGAGCCAGTTTATTTTTAAATCCACTTGAAATTTGCAAGTCTTTCAGTCATTTCTTATGGGTGAAGTTTTCTTTGTAATTGCAGTTAACTGATTTGAGTAACAGATGGGCTTTGTGTAAGACAGTTTCAGCATTATGTGTGAGGAGCCATTTTATTGACCCATATAGACTCCAGAAAGTCTATACTGAAGGAACGCAATGACAGTTCATGTGCCAGACAGTGTTAATATATTGTGATCCCATTCTTTATTGAACTGAATGGGAAATGGATGACATGGCAAATATTGTCATCACAAAAGACTTTATCAGAAGCTCCTTACCAAGGATTACACACATTTATGGGTATAATCTATTGGGCCTTTTATCACAACGAAACATGAGTCATGTCTCCTAGGCCTTCAGGGACACTGCAGTGATGTTCATGGGTTCCTCAGTGCATTGTGGGTTAAGGTTTATGAACAGAGTTCCTACTGTGAGCACAACATTGTGATAGCACTCAGTGGTCTTTTCATCCTGATTGAGGAGTCTGGTTCTGCACCATCTGGCTCCTGACAGGCTGCATTAATCATATGCGGAACTAAGAAGGTGTAGGCATCACTGTTTAATATGCAATTGTATACAGTGTTGCTCCTGCTACTGTCATACAGCAGTGATGCAAAAAGGGACATCTTAGTTAAGCCCTCTTTACTATTTTTGCCCTGGTATTCTCTTTCCTTCGGATGCTATACCTGTACATTTGTATTCACTGCATTCTCTGTTGCACTGCTTAAATTGCCCTTCTTTTCCATCACCTAAATTTAAGCATAGAAGATCTAGCATCACAAAATATCATGTCCTTATAAGTCCTGGTCACACTATGTCTGGTACTCTGTCCTCTTATCAGTTGAAGTAAATATTAGAATTGTACTACACCTGCTACGCCTCATGTTCTGTATAGATATACTGCAGGTAAGTAAGGTGCCAGACTACATCCTGGCCCTGGTAGACCAGTCCTGTCCAGGAGGGGATTAGATTTGTGGCAGCACTTGCATATATACCGTAGTTCACTGCATGAACACCAGGGCAGGTTCAGGCTGTTTCTCTCATGCTGGTCCACTGACTTGGAACAAGCTGCCTATTGGTTTGCACCCTGCCCTTATCCACGTCTCCCCACTAAGCTTGGTCCCATTTGCGGATGGCGCAGTCTGCAGTCCTTGCAGCGCAGGCTGTGCTATACCTTAGCAAACCCGAGACCTGTGGCGTGTGATTATACACTTCACTGATCGTATTGCTTGTTATGATGGGGTTCATCTATCCATGTGAGTCGATAGGGAACATCTGGGCAGACTAGGTGGACTAAGCATTCTTTTCTGTTGTAAAATTCCATGTATGTGGACGTAACTATAACAGTAGTAACTCAATGTTTCTGTCCATATAGGGATAAGCGTAGTGTTAACAATGTTGAGAGCATGTTGAAAATCTGTGTTTGTACTTAAACTAGAATACATAAACTGTACTTTTTCCAAGTTTTAACCAGATCCTGTTGCTACTGGAAACCATTGTAAATGGGTCCCTGACTAAATGGTGTGTTCATTTCCTATGAATATAATTTTAAATATTAATATTATTATTTAAAACCACCTGATGGTTGCAGGGTTTGTTTACTGTGCTGTCAGCGTTGGTTTTTGCCCTGAGTCTGGGGACATTATAAATACAGCTACAGAGGCAGGGCTGGGGGTCTGTTTTGAGATCCTGCTGTGTCAGAGAGGGTGGACAGCCCCTGCTGCTACTCAGCTGCCCCCTGGTAGCTTGGGCGGGGAGGGGACTTGTTGTATTTGCAGGAATAGCTGACCTAGCTAAAGAGGGGAAACTGGAAATCCTGCTACAGTGTGCTGCAGTACGTTGACATGCAGTGCATGTCATGGTGGCATCGCACATCCAGTCCTGTGTCGGTGAATGTCGGTCAGGTTGTGGTGGATGCGCCTGGTCCAGGCTCACTTCTAACTGCCCCTCAGTTATATTGTTTCAGGTAGTATCTCACTTAGTGGGGTTGAACATTGGGTGAAAAACATAGGAGGAAAATGAGAATAGTGCATGATTTTCCTAGTGTTGTGCACCTCTAGGTTGCCTGCCCTTCACTGTCTCTGTTTGGGAAAGTTCTGGACAGCTTAGGTCTCAGTCACTTGGCCCCACTTGAAAGGGCAAGTCTGGGACATATAAGGGATAGACAGTGGGTTGCTGGGGAGGGGAAGTGGTGACTGCTGCAAGCTGTGAAGGACTTTGCGCTTGTTTGGGATGAAGAGGCTGGCCCACCAAGTGAGTGGGAAAATTGTGATATACAGTATAGGAGATACCTTATGTACTGCAGTGGGATAATGTGTTTATTTCACTTGTGACTACAAGAGCCATCTGTCATGAGTGGTGAAGTTACAACTGAATTAAGAATGTCTTTTCTTTAAACATACAGTATGTTTGTCCAACTGCATCCCATTAGGCATGTCATTTATACAACACCTTTTAAAGGAATAACTTTTGAATTACTTCTTGATATGAAAATGGTACAGTTTCTAAGCACAGTACTTTTGTGATGTCATCAGCATTTCTTTATTTGCAATTTCTGTGGTTTTTGACCCGTTTTCTCCCGTTTTCCAGGGCCCCCAGCACACGAGTGTCATGCATGCATGGAGGCACACGCATGCCCCATGAAACCGGCTCAGCCCCTGTGCCCTCCCCATGGCTATCGCCAGAGCTCCCTCAGGTCGCACACCATCTGTCCTCCACTGGGTGGTGGCCCAGTTGATGAGACCCCAGTCCTCCCAGAAGAGAGAGGCTGCCCTCAGCGGTGGCTCAGTCTGGCTCCTCACCCCCTCCCATGATCCCGAGGACCCTGGGCTTGTTCCCGAACCCAGATTGCCAGGCCAGCGCAGCATGAGTGGTATCCATGCCCCAGCGCCACCGGGCCGGCTGTCATCAGCATTTCTAAGCACAAAACATTTGTAAAGTCATCAGCATTGGAAAGCTGCCTTCTGTTGGTGATAATGGATACATTTCTTCGAGTAAGCTTGTCGTTAACTAAAAAAAAAAAAGATTTCTTTTTCAAAGTGTATTACCCCAGGTAGGGTTCAGCTACATTGTATCAGGTTAGGTGTGATTCTAACCAGTTTTTAAACCTTAAAGAACTTGTTATGAAGTAAAATATGGTCGGGGTAGTGTAATTCCTCACACTTGGATGCCTAAAATGTTTTCTTAGCCGTGGTTAAATTCCAGCACGTATGGGCAGATTAGAAAAAAAAGCCCCAGCCAACAGGTTTTGTAACTTACTTTGACCTCACCGTCTACCATATCCTTCCGAACAACACCACCACCTACTGGTCAAGACAAAAAAAAAGAAGTAATTGTTTTTAAATGTATAGACATACACAAGACAAACACAATGAAAACAGTTATAAAACTTTTTTTTTCACTGCGTAATACATTAAAATGCATCCATTGCATAACAGCAGTAATGATTTCCAGGGTTTAATATGTCATGGGATATTGTCACTTCTTTAGTGCGTGAGACATTTGCCCTTCATTCTCATGCCTTACAGTGCACCCAAGGCATGACGATATCCCATGACATACCACACCCTGTCATGTATTTGTGCCTTATTATGTATGTTCATACTGCTTCTGAGATCACTGACCCAGTTGTACGAGTGGTGTCCTGCACATTATTAAGGTATGAGGAGTGGTTCTGATTGCCTAAGAATGTAAGTGAGACCACTCTTACAACCATAAGTTCAAGTTCAAGTTTATTGCAGGAAAACTCCATTGAGCAGCTCAGTCACAAAGGAGGTCCTGTGACATAAACACTTAAAGTACAAACACAGATAGGTAATAACAGTATATACATGGAAATTTACCGCGTTACATGATGCAGGCTGGATATACATACAAGGGTACCACACAGGGTGACCGCAGGTGGTAAACATTGATATGAGACAGGGAAGCGACTTATAGGTCGAATACTGATAAATGAAACATGATGACTGGTGTGATTTGATTTAATCAAATATACAGTATTTTGGCAGCTAGAACAAACAACAGTCTACAACTGATATGAGAGGGAGGAGAGATTTGATAGAGTAGCAGTGGAGCGTAAGCAAAGATAAAGCCAGGAGTAGAAGGGGAAGGGGAAGGGAAAGCAGTTAATATGACAAATAAGAGTGGTCTCAGTGGCAGCATAAATATATTATTGATTAAGATCGACCAATAATATATAAAAATGTTTTAAATAACCTTACCCAAATGATGCCCACTTCCATGGCAGCTGCGTGTGAGACACCTCACAGATTCTGAGTGTCGTACACCCAGAGGAAAGGAGTGCTCCAATTAGTTGGGGCACTCCCGTGATCTAGTATACACATACCACATCAGTTTAAAGGGTATCTTTAAAAATAAGTCCTTTATCTGATGATGATGCACAAGTCTTTGTGATGTCAAATAATTGTAAAACTGCTTTTCTGGGATACATCTTACACACTGGAGCTGAGAAGGAAAGGGGACATGGTGGAAACCTTCAAATACATGAAGGACTAAATAAGGTTCAAAGGGACAGCATCTTCAGACTGAGTGAAAAAAAAAAAAAACACCAGAGGTCATGCACTCAAGCTGGAGGGGGCAGATTTCGGGGGGATGTAAGGGGGATGTATTTCTCACCAAGGGGTGTAGGCAATGTAATTGGTTACCAGAATGGGTAGTTGGGATGGATACGGTGGAGAAATTCAAAAGGGCATGGGACAACTACATGGAACTAGGCAAGGGAGGTGTGAGGGGACAGTAGAGTGGGAGGTAAATGGCGGGAGGGAGGTGGGCTATCTCTTACAGGCAGACTCGATGGTCCAAATGGTCCCTTTCTACCAACAGGATTCTGTGATTTTATGATCTTATTACTTTGCTCCAGGCATTTGTGCTGTTATAAATCACAATAATTATTTACTTTGGACTTCATGACTGCCATTAAAAAAATCCTCATACCCAGTGTGTTGTTTAAGTTGCTTCACATTGTCAAATTAGAAAGGAATGTTTTTTTTCTTAGACAGAACAGCCACTACTATCGTCTGACCATTTCCAAAAATAATCTTATACGATATTTTTATAATGCTTGAAACTACATTTTGAAAGCTATAACATTTAAGCAATTAATACAATTCTCATTCGATGCTACAGGCATATACATGTCAATATAATGTGGTAAAAATGACAGGACTTTAAAAACTGCAATGAACCATTTTTTTTTTATATTAATATGAAACATTTTGTTTTTTTATACTGCTATATTGTCACTGTGGTGATATCAATGATAAAATTACTTGACTGACTTTAAGAGTTCATTAAAAAAAGTCTGTGTCACTAATGGTTCCAAAGTCATCACATTTTAAAAGAAAACGTATTTTGAAAGGCCTACCTCTAGAACCCTTGGGGGCTAAAAACTTTTTTTAATGAAAGCTTGGAGTCCAACCATTAGGAAATGGTGTCAATATTATATCATTATTATGTAACAGTAGTGATTATGTGATGGGTAAAAATGGGTGGTTTTCTCTAACTGTGTTGATATACATATTTACATCACAACAGACCCTTTTTTTTGTAAAAATGAATGTTATTGATATACTTTTCCATAACAGTGGATATTTCATGACCATTTTAAAAAATTTAGAAAAAAAATTTGTTTGCACTTTTTCTGAATTTTGGTATTAATCCACATGATTTAATTGATGTCTACATAAGTGTAATACCCACAAACATTCATCTTATACCTTAAATTGTATGGCTAATATTTCACTCTCCTCATCAGCAGTACCTATTCTTCCTTGCCTTTCCAGCCTTTGGTTGCAAAATCATCGGAAGACAATAAAAACATACCTCTCAATGTTCCACATTACAAGGGCAGTCCACCACGGCCACTCTGAAGCCCCCTGTCCCACATAGAGAGGGTGCCATCCCACATTCCTTGCTAAAATTATAAAACAAACATAGTAGTCTTCTACTTGATGAATATCAACACTTTATGAATATGAAAGCATCAATTCCCACAGTGTTTGGTGCTTCTGTCTCTTCAACATTTGAAGGTATAGCCCAGTTTTTGGTGATGAAAGGTTGAGAGTGAAGCATAAAAGGCCAGAAATTTTGTTGTAGACTTCACTTCTTTTGCTGTTACTTGCTTACTCTTTACCAGTAACCTGACAGGAGCTAACTTCAAAAATGCCCTGACCATTGCGAAATTTTTTGTTACAAGATGTTTCGTGGGGATAAAAATAAGTATTTACTAATATACGCAACTGCCTGATTGCTGAAGTTAGGTAAGTAAATTACTTTTGTTCCTGTAAATCATGCATCGCACTAAAAGGATGATGGGTTAAAAAAGGGTGGCACCCCCACTCTTTGGTAGCTTTCTTTTATGTCTTACTGTGGGAATTTGCATGCTCCCTGTGGCCTATCTCACTGACTGAAGGGTCGTCCTCTGTCCCAAATACTAGCC
This sequence comes from Neoceratodus forsteri, assembly GCA_016271365.2. Lineage (NCBI taxonomy): Eukaryota > Metazoa > Chordata > Ceratodontiformes > Ceratodontidae > Neoceratodus > Neoceratodus forsteri. The sequence goes on along the minus strand of CM057455.1, from coordinate 1,797,226,955 downwards.
AGCACTCAACTTTCAACCACCGCTTCCTCCATGGCTTGCCCCTCCAGTTGTGCCTCCCTTTCTTCTCTTGCAAGCCCTCGCCAGAATCCAGAGGATTGGTAGGAGGAGAAGATGGGCAGAAGGCAGAACCATAGGAGCTGGGCTCCCTAATTTGTGAGGTGCAGCACAGGCATCATCTGCCAGTCACCCCAGACACTTTGCAAAGGCTTGCAAGATATTTGAAGAATGGTAAAAGGACAGCCTTACAGCATCAGCGAAAACAGGAGATTAACTAATAGAAGTTTCTTGAGCAGTATAAAGCAATGTGCCAACTTACAGTGGAACACGCAGTGAGAAGTTCGGGGTGTGACAGTTAACTTGGCTCAGCAGTCACACATGGCATGCATACCGTACTGCAGCCGTTTGAGGAAGCCACCGAAGATCAGCTTGACAGTTGCATTCTGGTCGATTTTCACAGGTATATCTTCTGGCGCATAACTTAGAAAGGTCAGAACACATTTCAACAACAAGGTTCTTTCACTGCTGTTTACTGTGTAGAAGAGTTACCTCTACCTCTGGATACAGACTCAAGAATTGTGAAAATGATAGTATTGAGACTTGCCGTCCTAGCTACAATGTTGGCGCCATGTTTCAGTCACAAGCTACCGTAGTGCCCTTCCTTTAACATGGTATAGACCTTAACAAACACAGAAATATACTAATTTTCAGCTGAAATGGAAATGCAGAATAAAACTGACCAGACATTCTCTACAAGAAGTGTCTGGAAGCATGAGATCCCACAGTCCTTCAGCAGCAGAAGTAATGCTTCTGTTAGTTTAAACTTGACAGGATTCAAGAATAAATACTGTTTGATATTAATTTTAGTTGTATGATGCTTAATTTTGGTATTAAGTTGGAGGCATAACATCAAATGCCAGCCAAGAGAACCCCCTATTTTTTATCAACAAGGAAGTTGTGCTGTGTTTTTTTTTTTTTTAAAGTGAGGGAGTGGGGGTTCCCAAACAGTTCCACTCACTTAACAGTAAATGCAAAAAACATGACTCTGCTGGTCAAATGGCACAGCGACTGCACACCATCCTAGGAGACTGGGGCTTGGATGTGTCCCAGGAGTCCCACACTGTGGCCAAATGTGGGCTGGGCGATTGGCTTCTAGGAAGGGGTGATGGTGGCAGTTGTGTTGTGCCTCCTGCTGGCTTAGGACCACAAGCATTGGTATCCGCTATGAAGGCAGCCACCCACTCTGCCCTTCTTGCCAGAGGAAGGATGCAGCCATGGTAACTCCAGTTGTCAGGATGGGGGACATGGAAAAAGGGGCAAACATGAGAAGGCAAAATAAAACAGGACACCTGTGAGCTTTTCTTGCTTGTTCATTTGAAATCGTATACACCCTGGTTGTAGCTTTTATACAAACTCAGTGCTGTCATTGAAAAAATCTAAAAGAAACCAATATCAAGATTCATCCCTTTTTTGCACCTCCCATGATGATAGAGGATGGTGAGTTGGACTTGTCTTACTCAGCTCCTAGATCATGGGGTTAAACAATTGACTGTTCCACTGTGTGTGCTGTGCTTAGAGGGGAAATGATGGTGCCTCACCTGCTCTTGCTTTTCTTTTCCATAGAAGTAGGAAAAACAGAAACGTACCCCAGGGCTCTCAGTAGGATTTTCAGTTTTAGGGTGCAGGGCACCCTGCAGGAAAACCTGGAGATCATGAGAAATAGACAGAGAGTCATGGAGTGTACGCTCTCTAGTACAGTGTGCTGAATTCGAAAACTGTGTACCACAATTTAGCACTTTTACCAGAATTGCACAGGTGACAATTTGTAGAAAAATTTTACTACAATTTGATATTTTTTACCAACGTTGCAGGAAGAAGCTCATCTAGGAAACACCCTCGACCTAAACTGCCAGCTGTGAGTAAAAGATACCAGGTTTTTTTTTTCCTTAAGCTTTTTTGCCCACGGACACCACCTGCTCCTCATTTCAGGTTCCCCCCAGCCCTATCTACCACTCCCCGCTTTCATATCTGATGGGGATCCACATGGAATGAGGCCTGAGGACCGATAGAGACTGTCATTTGTGACAGCTGATGCATAGGTTTTGTGCTATTTTCTCCCTCTTCTCTCCTGCCACCCATGACCTCGGGCACTATCTTTGTCGACCTTGCGGCAGACCACGACTGGGCCGACGCTACTTCCCCTCACAATGGAGCTAGCTCCTAGCTCTGCCACAAGGGCAGTTGTCTCCTGCCAGAGCCCAGCCATCTCCCTCCCCAGCTGGCCTATGCTGCACTCAGAAGCACTCCCCAGCCTGGCCGTCTGATCCTAGGCTCGCTACTGAATCCAGGTCGCCAGCATGGAAGCAGGCGCCTTCCACTGAGCCATCGAAAGCAGCTCTGGTACCTATGCTTTTGAAAGCTCTGTAACCTCCTGTTCTTACCTACCTCTGTCTCTCTTCCTCAGTGCCTAGCACCCGTGAACGTCTCTCTAACCTCCTTCAAGTCTCACTTCTCCTGTGCACACCTAATGGCTGCAACTACCACACTTCATAGCTTGTAAAGCACTTTGGGATACAGTGAATGTGAAAGACACTATATAAAACCAAATTGCTTCCTTCCATCCTTTTTCTGTCAGAATTTTTCCAGTGTTTGCAGTGAAATCTATAGTGGATCCAGACAGCAAATACAAATCTAGGTCTGTTTGACAAATCCAGATCCACGGTCAGATTTGGTCATCTCTGTTTTAAGTTCAGGATATTAACATAGCTGGGAAAGTTGTTTAAGAAGTGTACTACTCTAGTTATGAGTTATTTCTTTAGAGCATAGAGTATGCACCAAGGTTGCATAGCCTGAGGCACAGATATGTTAAGAGAAAGATATCTATTCTTGTTCATTTTTATTAAATTTCCCAGAGTCTGCTGCTGCTAATTTGTAAGACTTGTTTAGCATACAAACCACAAAAAAAGTAATTTATTTTATTTTGAGAATAGTCTTGAACATGTATTATATTTACTTATTAAATGATTTTCTTGTTCAACTGCAGTTTTTTCTTAACTTACTGTGGTTAACAGAAATAAGCCTTTTCTACACTGATAGGAAACTGCTTTTGTATGAAAATTGTTTCTCACAGGTCGGTGGGGGTGGGAGGCAGGACTAAAGATGCTTTAAAAAATATAAATTTCTTTAAAAAGAAAGGGTTCATCTCCCAAAAGAAACAAATACCTGCCTTCCTGTATGTTTGCACACCTGTTACCTTTTACCTACGTTTCTGCACGACCCTTCCCAGGAGGTCTGGTAATTATTTTTCAGTCCCCAGTTTTTAAGGGGACTGTACAATAAACCTGATTGGGAGTGAGCATGCATAATGAAAGCATGGAGTGTGAAATCATGAATCCCAATTACATGGTGCCGGTCTTTATGCAGGGAGTGACTGCAGGCCGTAACTAAAAACTCACCAGTAGCAGCAGTATGAAATGCAACACTTTATATAACCTTGGTGGAACTTCTCCGTGTAACCTCATACTTTCATAACACAGCAGACACAGATTTCAGCTGTTGGGATGTATTTGGTTTATGTGTACAGTAAGGCAAATAACAGTTCACATCTCTGGGAATCCCCGGCACATACAGGGTGACTGTTGAGGAAAACATTTAGCAAAAGTCTTCCTAAGATTTCCACTTACCATGCACTTGTTATAAGGATTAACAGAGTGCCTTTGAGCAATGATACTCCCTTCATAGGGATTCTTAAAGAAAATCTTCTCTATTGAGTCATTGGGAAATTCCTTTGTGGCCCTACTCAGAACTGAGCAGATCTGTTGTAATGCTGTTAACATTCTCATCATCATCGTGCCCATCTAGCAGGTACACGCAGTGGATTCACATGGATAATTAAGTGCTTAGACTTGTGGATCCATATTTAAAACTGTCCTTTAATTGACCAAAACTTGGGTCCCAGCCATATATAGTGATAGGACTGAATGCTCAGCTAACCACCAGCACAAAGGCAGTGGCATCCCAGAATTTTAGCAGTCCGTTTTGGAGAAACAATATAACATGGTTGACATTAATGTCAGATAGAAATTGGAATGGCATATTTATCCTGAACTGTCCGACAGAACACTTGAAAGCATAGATAGTGCAGCATTTTCTGGAGATGCTTAGGTATGTTTTTTTTTTGTTTGTTTAAATGTTTACATGATGGCTGGGGCTGTCTCTCTCCGGGTTATCATGGAAGACTTGTTGCACTGGAAAATGTTTACCACAACCAGTTATATCAAAAACATGGTTTACACGTTTTGGAGAGCTATATGGGGGAACTGTTCTGAGAGCCTGCTCCTGCAAAGCAGGTTACTTTATAGGCAGGAGGAAGTTTTCCCCCCAATTCGGTATTTATCCTGGCCTTACCTGGCAGAGTGCTACACCTGCCAGCTACCTTGGGCTGCTTCTGCCTCTGCTAATATGGTCTGGTCCATTCATCTCTGCAACCATCCTTACCCAGACCTCCACTGCTACCCATGTGTGCCCTGAGCCTACCTTCCTGGCGAGGCCTGGGCTAGTGGGGCGATTGCCTGAGAACAGTCATGCACACGGTGTTGGTAAAACAGAGGAGCCAAGAGGAGGCCATGCACAGTGTGAGGGACAGGCCATCAGTGGCTAGGGCAAACTTTTTTCCCTGCCCTCCTCCCCGTGATGTAGCACATCGCTGTTACTCTCACACCTGGCCCCTAATGTTTTACAGCAGGACAGCAGCAGAACACTTTCTGACTTCGTTCTCAATAGAAACTGGCCTGTTACATCACCTAGCATTAAAAGTGTAGTTGTTTAAGCTGTAACTTCAGTGAAAAAGAAATTAGCCTAAAGGAATTTGTGCTCCTCTGAGTCTGGAAAGTAGTCCAGAATGTGAGAGCTTTTTACCTTGGCTTATGTAATACAATTGTGTAGTGCAAAAAAAAACTGTAATTACACTGTGCTTTTTAATGGACTATTCCTGCTCCAAACCAAGAAAAGAACATAAAAGTTTTGTAGTCAAACTAACCTATACAAGATGAAACCCATAAATTACATTTTTCTCAGCTGCGTATTTAAAACTAGATTCCACTGATTAAAGTGCAGAGATTAAATGTCTCTGCATATTCTGGAAGCTTGTGTGCTTTTGAATATGTTTAAACTTGCTCAAGTGTTTAAAATTAGTCCGCTGTTTTGTTAGGGCTTTAGCAGTAGGTGGTCATTTTCCTGAACCCACTGCAGAGCATTGAGTATGTAATATTTACAGTTGTGCTGTATGATGTCTGTGCAGCTGGGTAGCACTGCTGACTGAATAGTATGATTCACAGCCTTTTGTGCCCATTCAATCACATTTTCCTTTTGGAATGAATGAGCACAATTTAACCTGGTTCATGGCATGCAGATTTCATTTCCAGTACAAATATTTGTTCTTAATATCAAAGATCAAATGGTGTGTGCATGATTTCAAGTTAAGCTGTACACACACTTCAAAGCTTCCATTCAAAGATTTTAGTTTCTTATTGCTTTTGTTGCCATTTTTTTCAGTCAGTCATTTTATAGCTATTACAGTGTGAATTCCTGAATCCATACATAATGTGCCATTTTAAACCACAATGTGATTATTAACTATAAAAGAGAAGGAAAAAGGAGAGGTTTTCTGTACCTCTTTCCAGTCCATTTCTAACCAAAGCTCTCTTTGCCCCACATGGTGGGGATATTGCCCTACTCTGAGATTTTAAACCAGCTATTCCTCTGTGATGCTTTGTGTACAGCAGACCTTGTGCGTGTGTGTCAGTGCACTAATTCCTACAGATTTGTGAGCCTGTCTCTGTGTTTTTAATGGTGGGCCATGCATTTTGTGACTTCATTCTTCGCATTTAGTGGGTCACTGCTTTTAGGTCTGAGGATGTGCAGAGCAGGAGAAGAGTAGGTTGGTCTTCACCAGCACTGTTGAAAGAACGGGCAGCCCTGTTTCGGTTTCCTGTGGTGCCTTTAATTCAGGGTGTACTTTACAGTGCATGACAAATATATTTGTATGATTGGCAGCTCTGTAGGCCTATCAAAGCCTGTAATTTAAGTCATAACTGATTATCATCTGATGCCTTGATAACTCATTGAGAATCTGGAATTAAACCTATACTTTTTGTATTTTGAAAATAAATGTCAAATGTCTTTTTGTTTTATGTATTTTAAGACCGTCTTTTTCTTCAAACTTGTTCCTTTAGTCAGCTTTTTCATTTAATATCTGGACCAGTTTTCAGCACAAAAATTGTCCTTTGAAACATGAAAAAAGAACAGTTTGAAGCAACTTTGTGTGCAGTGTCAGCGGCTCAGCAGGTTGCACATTCAGCTCTGAGGCTGGAAGAGCGGAAGGTTGTGGGTTCTAACCCCACACCAAGAACGTAGGCTAAATCCCAGTACTAACACTGTAGTGCAGCATGAGGGGGTGCTGCACTCCGGAGATGCCGTCTTTCAGATGGGACATTAAACAGAGGCCCAGTCTGCCCATTCTGGTGGTTGTTCAGGTGGACGTTAAAGATCCTGTGGCACTTCTTGAAAAGAGTCGGGGAATTTCTGGCCAAATTTCCCCCATTCACAAGAAACACAACAAACAAAAAAAAATACTGCAAACAGCTGAAGCTGACTGAACCCATCAATTTGCATCTGTATCTCTTCCCCCCCCGCCCTTGGGGCGAGGCTGAAAATAGGCAGACGTGCGTAGCCCTCCTTACCCGGTCAACAAGAGCTAAACTTTTACTCTGTAAAAATGCTGCTGAAAGTAGGCTTTTAGAGGGGAATGCAGCACATGGAGAACTTTCACTGTAAGATTGTCATTTAGACTGACCTTTAGTGCAAATCTCTGCTCCGAGCAGCTTGCATTCCTAAAATGCAACACCAAGTAACTCTTCATTTAAAAATCCTCACATTATAAACAAACTCTGGTCAGAGCCAACATGGCTGCGTCAGAGCGGTGAGCCCGAGTCAGAGTACTCAGAGATCTCGACGTGGCTGACACCGCATCCTGCTACTTGCACATGATAATTGTGCATACATGAGAAAGAGCCTGCCATGCCCAAGATGGGTGCCATGCCAACAGTGCACATGCGCAATTACCGCCAGTACTCGTGCATGTGCAGCGAGCTCACAGCTGCTGTCTTGGGCCGTGGAACTGGTGAGCATCCCAAAAAATAGTGCGGCCACCGAGAGGCAGGACTAGAGTGGCCACGGAGGGAAGGGACGGTGGAGAAACAACACTACAGCACTGACCCACAGCACTGTGAAAGGCCACAGTGCCTGAAATCAGTCACGTGCCTCCAAAGTCCCTTTTCTCCTATCCTAGTAAAACATCTGCAGGGTTCCGCCCATGCAGCTGTAAAAATGATATAAAATTTAATTTAAAGATCCCCTGGCAACATACAGAAGACACAGCAATATAGTATTTAAACACATTTCAGCTTGTATTTTAGATATGTTCTACAATTCCCTCCCCAGATTGCTTTATTACAAAGGACATTTGCATAAAATAGATCTTTGCCCCTTCGACTTCATCTTTCCCCTTTGCTTCTCTGTGCCTAATGTCGTACTGCCATGTTTATGACTTCACATTCTGTTGCTGTGGAAACTGCAGTAGGATGATATTGCAAGCAGAGGGCTAGGATTTCTTGTGTATACAAGCAACATGAGAAGATAAAGTCCAGGGACAACATCCTGTTTTATGCCAATGTTCTTAACTGTAGTGATAAAAAAAGGAGCAACTGAAAGAAAAAATATCAAATGTAAGGTAATGTGTCTGAGTATTATGTTGTTCCAAGTTTTCCTTGTAGCATCGGTGAACTGCAATGCAAAGGAACTTTAAGAAACGCAAGTTGCCAGCTAAAACTGATTTTAAACAAGCATTTGTCAGTGCCGAATGTTGTCTTGCTGGCATTGGCATTGGTAGTGCAGGAGTTAGAGAGAAGCATAATAGGAATGGCAGTGAAGTATTGAACTGACACCAACCCCACCCCCACCCTGCAGAGACTGACAGGCATTGGGGTGTGCCTTTGGGTCGTCGGCCATAACGCTCATGCCATTTCACCTCACTCTACCCTGCAGACACCGACAAGTGTCACGGTGTGCCTTGGGGTCTTCAGGCCTTACACTCATCCCATTCCATAAGGAAATATGCTAAGATAGGTGCAGTATAGGAGAATGGGGTCCACTTTGGAGCCGAAGAGTTCAAGGCACACCTTGATGACTGTAACTGGCTGCAGGGTGGGAGGGGTGGAATGGGGTGAGCATTACAGACGACAATCCCAAGTCCACACCCCTGACAGCTGTCAGTCTGTACAGGGTGGGGTGTTACGGTTAGAAATCCTAACACCTCAGGCGTTTGTTGGTATTTTCACTCAAAATTTTCAACGTGGGCTTTTTGTGACCCCACCTCATGAACAGTGGTACTATCAGTTCATTAGCCAAAAGGTGATATTGCACAGTGACTGTGCCATTTGGTGCCACAGGTGCGAAAACACATTTCGGGTAGGATGTGAAAAATGACAGCTGTATTGTTCAAGAGAAGGTGTAAAAAAAATGGCAGTGTTGAAAATCTGGAGTGAAAATATGAAAAATTGGTGAAGTCATGAGCGTGTGTAGAAACTGCGCAACACATCCCCATAGCACAGTTATTTGGGGGATTTTATTAACCAGATTTTCAACATAGGCATTTTGGGACCTTCACTCATGAACAGTGGCACTGTGATTTTGTTAATCTGTCCTGAAAGTTGATTTCCCACAGCGACCATGCCATCGTGTTCCAGATGTGTGAAAGCACATTTTGGGCAGGATGTGAAAAATGACAGCTGTACTGTTCATAAGGATGTGTGAAAAAAATGGCCATGTTGAAAATCTGGAGTGAAAATATAAAAAATTGTTAAAGTTATGAGCGTGCGTGGAAACTGCGCAACACACGCTTGTAGCACAGTCACATTTTGGAATGTTTTCACCAAGTTTGCAGCATAGGTTTTTTGGGACCACACCTCATGAACAGTGGCACTGTCATTTTGTTAATTGTTCCTGAAAAATGATCCCGTGCAGTGACCGCGAAATCACCTTTTGGGACTGACTAATGAGATGACAGTGCATGCGTTCATGAGGTGGGTTCCCAAGAACCCCATGTTGAAAATTTGGAGCCAAAATTCAAAAAAATGGCTGAGATATCCACCGATGTTGAAACCACCACCACCCCCATTGATGCCATTATACCACTTACCGGCATTTCTTCATTTTGCAGTTCAGCTTTGAAGAGACCAGATGTGTTCCCATTCCACTGAAGATTACAGCACTGGCCCTCCAGAGGTAAGTATGGAGTGAGGGGAGGTGGGATGCAGAGAGGGTGGGTGCGGGTTGGCGTGCACACTACGGGACTGTTTTCTTTTTTCAGGTAAAAAAAAACCTGACATGCATAGTGCTTGTTGGGCACACTGGGTGGGCTCCCAGTGTGCCACAATTTGGGGGTGGGGGACATGCCAACAATGGGGAACATGCCGACATGGTCGGCTTTGTGAGTGGCTGCACACTGGGTGGCTCCCAGTGTGATACACAATGTGTGGGGGATGGGGACATGCTGACACAGGGATTGCACTCCTGATGTTGGCTTTGTTTGGGGATTGTGTGGTGGCAGCTCCTGCCACCGCCATGTTTATTGACATGTTTTACCAGGAAAGGCACGTACGGGAGGCGTGTCATCTCTGCCACTGCATGACGAGCTTGTCTCTCATTGCAGCAGCAGCACATTTCTTTCAAGCTGGTGGCACTTTTCATAATTCTTGCATCAGCTCTAGCATACTGGCTAATTGGGGAATGAGGGACACACCTACCAAAGCATGCCCTGCATTCGCCAACATCGACACACCTCTCACTGTGCTGTTACTACTGTAAGATGTTGCTTGCGCCTATACAAGCCAACATAAAAAGGAACATTCCTGTTAAATTTGCTTTTTTGTCTGCTTCCTACTTACCGACAAAAAAAGTGGTTTGGAACAACTTTGTGTGCAGTGGCTCAGCAGGTTGCACATTCAGCTCTGAGGCTGGAAGATTGGAAGGTTGTGGGTTCTAGCTCCACACCAGGAACTTAGGCTAAATCCCAGTACTGACACTGTAGTGCAGCATTGAGCATTTTGGGGCTGCATCTGAGACGCTGTCTTCAGATGGGACAATAAATGGAGGCCCCGTCTGCCTGTTCAGGTGGATGTTAAAGATCCCGTGGTACTTCTTGAAAAGAGTAGAGGAATTTTGGGCCATATTTCCCCATTTGTAAGAAAAACAACCCACAAACAGCTGAACCTGCATGAACACATCAGTCAGCATCTGTATCCCCCGCCCAAAAAAAAAAAAAGACAAGGCTGAATTGCTCTAGCCCTCCTTTCCAGGTCAATAAGAACTAAATCTTTACTTGACATGCATGTGCTGAAAGTAGGCTTTCAGAGGGAAATGCAGCACATGGAGAACTTTCACTGTGAGATTGCCATTTACTGTAAACTGACCTTTAGTGCGAATCTCTGCTCCGAGCAGCTTTCATTCCTAAAATGCCACTCCAAGTAACTCTTCATTTAAAAATCCTCACATTATAAACAATGATATAGAATTTAATTTAAAGAGTCCCTAACCACATGCAAAAGACACAACGATATAGTATTTAAATACATTTCAGCTTGTACTTTGGACATTTTCTACAATTCTGTCCCCTGATTTCTTGATTACAAAGGACATTTGCATAAAATAGATCAGTGCCCCTTAGATTTCGCTTTCACGCTTTGCTTTGCTACACCTGGAAGAAGATTGAAAAGCGGCAAAGCAGATCACAAGGTTTGCACTGCGCTTGCCCATTGCTCACAACTCTAAGGATGCTATATTCAGTGAGATAGCACACCGGCTGTATGACTGGATATAGGGTGTTCCATGTGATAACAGCGAATCAGTAATGGAGAGTTCGGTAAGAGCGACTTCAAATAGCTGAAAAGCAAAACTGTGATTAGCACAGTAGCACCTGGAACAAACAACGACCGGCACTCACTGTCTCTGGGGGGATATGTAATTACTGTGGACTGCACCCCCCCCCACACACCCCATTTATTTAATAACTCTGGGGGTTGATAATGGGTGAGAGGAGAAACTCCAGAGGGGGGCTACCTCACAGGGGACAGAAGTCGACAGAGGGAGATTGTAGGGGGTAACCTGTGGGTGGGAGGGTGCGGAATTGGGAATACAGGACCCACACTTACAATATTAAACTCCCACAACACAAACAAAAAAAAAAAAATCCCACAGCCAATCCTGAACCCGGGGTTGCCACACATAGCTGCAAACACAGGCAGTGCTCCTACCCTGTAAGCCATGCTGCTAGCTCAGATTTGGCCTTACAAATTACTGCCTGCATACTTCTGTACCTAACTGCCTACATTGCCTATGCCTTGTAAAACATCGCTGACATTTACTATCGCCGTTTAATCCAGGTTGTTCAATTTAAAGTCGCTGTTTATGACTCGCTCATATTGACTCGCTTAAATTGACTCATTCTTTTCACGAGATACCAATATAGGGGTATGTCAGTGCAGCTCTAAGTTGATTAGCGCTGCCCGACATGGATTTGGGAAGTGCAGGGAACAGCGCCCCTGGACCCCATAGCTCGGGGAGCCCCCAGAGCGACATTCAGCCGGCACCGTGCAAATAAGCTTATTGGGCATGCAAGGTACTAAGGGGCCATATGCATGCCCATTATAGGCCTATTCACATGGGGAGTGGTGACAAGTTTGTTCCCCTCTTGTGGCCTGCCCCACCCACTTTAGTTGCCTGTCCACAAGGAAAGTGCTGTTGTCCTGATGTCCAGGTTTCCCCCGTCCCCCGATCCCCATCCTCAGCAAAAGTAAAAATGTCCCTGGTGCCTAATGGTCCCCCCACTCTCCGATCTCTGGCCCCAGTAAAACTAAAATAGTCCCTGGTTCCTAGTGGTTCCCCGTCCTATGATTGCCAGCCCCAGTAGAATAATATAATTTCCTGGTGTCCAGTGATCCCTCAGCCCTCCAATCACTGACTCCATGTTATATGACATATTCCCTGGTGTCTAGTGACATCCCCACCTGCTGATCCCTCGCCCCCGACCAACGGAAGCTTTTTACGCCCAGGGGTCCCTCTACACTGTGGGTGGCACTGACCAACCCACCCCTTCCACCCCTTACCTTAATCGCCAGCACTGCCAGAGCCCATATGGCAGCTGGCACCACCTCCTCTCACCACCTTGACTGGCCACCATATGCAGTGACGGGAGCGTGCATCCTCTGTACTGTAAAGGGAGTGTGTATGCCAGGGAAAGTTTAGGCTGGTATGGGAACAGGGATCGTGGCTGGGAAGTGCCACTAGGTGCCACAGAATATGCGCTATAATATGGGTATGGCGATTGAGGGGGGAGGAACCACTGGACATCAGGGAATTATTTTATTCTACTGAGGCCGGTGAGTGGAGGGCAGGAAGACCGCTAAGCACCAGTTTTAGTGGGGACAAGGATCGAAGGGTGGGGGGACCACTAAGCACCAGGAACATTTTACCTTACCAGGGTGGGCGATCAGAGGGCAGGGAGACCACTACATACCAGGGCATAATTTTATTTTAATGGGGCCAGAAAAAGGTGAGGGGACCCTGGGCACCAGGAACTAGTTTTATATGAATGGGGATGGGGCTTGGAGGATGGGAGGGAAACACTGGGCACTAGGGCAGACTGTGAGTCTAATGGGGCAAGGTTCAGAGGGTCGGGGGTACCACTAGCCACTGGGGAGCAGGTGTACTCCACTAGCCACCACCGTGGTTATTGGCTGCAGTGGTTCTGCTGGCACTAGGGTTGCCTGGAGTAAAGTCAGGGCTTCTTCTGGGTGGTAGTGCATAGCGCAAGGTGGCCTGCAGTATTCCCTTTAGGCAGCTCTATCCCGCTGCATATTGCACTGTGCCAGGATTCATGTCCCCCTTGCCCACGCTTACATTTATTTTTTGAATGTTTACTATCCTTTTAGCGTGCACTGCAGCCCCTTTAAATATTACGCTGAACCACAAACCCTGGTCAAACAGCGGCTTAACTTTGCCTACCAGGCAGAGTTTTGAATATCTATCCCCAAAGTCATACTCCCATGTTTATGACTTCACATTCTGTTGCTGTGGAAACTACAGTAGGATGATATTACAAGCAGAGGGCTAGGATTTGATGTGTATACAAGCAGCATGAGAAGATAAAGTCCAGGGACAACATCCTGTTTTATGCCAATGTTCTTACTGTAGTGATAAAAAGGAGCAACTGAGAGAACATGTATCAAATATAAATTGATAATGTCTGAGAATTATATTGTTCCAAGTTTTCCTTGTAGCATTAGTGGATTGCAGTTCAAAGAAACTTTAAGAACAGCAAGTTGCCAACTAAAAGCAGATTTAAAAACAAAAAAAATGCCCGTTAAATTTTCTTTTCTGTCTGCTACCTACTGTACTTACAGTAAACACACACAGACCCCTGTACGTATGTACATACATGCATTCTTGTATTTATACAAAACCAGTAGTGATTAATTTTCCCTGCTAAATTTATCACGTTATCTAACCTCCAATAAACATTTATCAAGAGGTTAGTTATGTCACAGTCACTTTCCTTGACTGTTGCACGGAACAAAACTAATCAGAGAGCAGCTCTCACAGTGTTGATGACATCATAGTAGGCCTGTGCAGTATTGAAGCCAACAGTTCAACTCAGAAAAACAGTAATATTTTCATACAGACATCTGCTTTAAAAATGTATAGCTGTTACAGTGATGTTGTATAAATCAAATATACAATGGCTTGACTCAAAATACACAATTTAGCCCCACTTGTGAGGGGACAAGACTGTCATAACTCGAGTGGTGAAGTCACTAGTGAGTCTTGCCCCGTCATTCTTGGAGGTGCATTGTATATTTTGAGTCAGGCCACTGTCACAAAATGGTAATTACACAGACCTTGGCCAGCAGGCAGTCTAGCCCAGTAGAATGAAAATGTTGTCAGTGTACGTTTGTGGTCAGACGAAGCAGCTGGGAAGGAGGAGTAGTAGTGCTTACATAGAACAGGAGTGTTTTTTTTCGTCATAGTTATGGTGGTGATCCGAGAGCTTCAGAATAAACCAAATCAGATGTTTCTGGAGTTAATGAGAAGTCAGATTGTCAGAATCATGAAACTGGCAGGTATGTTATGGCTGCACACACAGTACCAGCCACATAGGACGTTGGCAACTGGCAAGTTAACTCATCAGGATTGGAAACTTCAAGTTCAAGTTTATTGCAGGAAAACTCCATTGAGCAAGCTCATTCACAAGGAGGTCCTGTGACATGTACACTTACAACGAACATACATACACAAATAATTGATAAACAATATATACATAAATGCAAGTGGTCATATAATACAAGCAAGATATTGCATACAAGGACACCACATCGGATGACTATAGGTGGTAAGCAAACAAGTAGAACACGGAATGACCATTTGTAGATAGTATACTGACAATTGAAAACATGGTAACTGGTATTTGCAATACATACATTTTAGCAAATTGATCAGCAACAGAAAGTATAGGGTAAGAGAGGTATTCATGGCTTGGTAGGGTGAACGGAGTAGTATATACGTAGACAGAACCAGGAGTAGGAAGGGGAAGGAAAGCAGAAGCGGGATTGCTGCAGCAAAGGTAGCAGATATAAGTCAGGAGCGGTGAGGTGAAATAGTGTCTTGATATAAATGATAGTGCGACAATAAGTAGTTAACATGCACAAGGCAATTAGGGTCTTACACAAAATCGCATAGCACACACAGGATAAGAAGGCTTAATGACAGTTGCAGATATCTTTTATTTTAGCTGCACTAGCACTTTGTAGAAGTTAATTGAAACTGTGCTAGTTAGTTTCAACACAGTTTGTAATTGGTTCCAAAGAGAGGGAAGGGGCAAGTAATAGCATAGCGTTACCAAAGGAGGTCCGTGCAGACTGGTATTAATGAAGTTAGTGTATAGCACCTTATAGTAGTACACTACACTAGGACTGCTGGCGGAAGAAAAACTGTGCAGTTATGTCAAAAGTCAAGAGACAGGCATGCTGAATGTATGGTGATTGCTCCTACACATTCTGAGCTAACTGGAAAATAAGATGCCGTAATGATACCCCACAAAAGAACTGTCCTCAAATATAAGTTTTTTAGTTATTTACTACATTTTCCTTTGGTCATCCCTGAAATTCAGTATCCAAAAATAGCCCATTTTCACAAGTGACCCGTTATACAGAATAAATGCTGTGTACAAAAAATATAGACAGAGAATCTTAAATATGTGATGGTTTGAAAACCATTAGAAACAATCACACTGTAGATTATAAATGAAGCGTTGATGGAGCCTGGAGCTGACGGACAGCATATGGTTTCTCTTAGTGATTTGAGAGTGTAAGAGGTTGTAGAGGCCCAATAACCTAGTAAGACAAAGCTCCTTGCCAGCAGTGGTTCTCCTAAAGGGAGTTGGAATGTAAATTTAGACTGGGAGTGAGTCCCGACATATTGGAGAAGCGTTGAAAAAAGTTATACAAGGTGGGACTTTCTGAGGACCACCGTGTGGAGGAACTCAACCGACCTGTGGGCCTAGTGATCCCCTTGGATAGACATGAAACAGATTTGTACAGTTAGAAACATAGAACGTGTTGGAAGCAGGGGACCTGTGGTCCATCGAGTCTGCCCAAGCATCGTATGCTGGGAACTAATATACACCGGTGTACTGTTCCCCGAGATGCCCACTCTAGCATTGAGCTCTGGCCCTGTCTCACATATGTTTAAAACTAGATACTGTCTTAGCTGCCACCACTATTCCGGATGCCTGGTTGAGCGGTCAGGGGAACAGTCGGCCTCCGGGGGTGGGCTGTGGTTTGCAGTCTATTCCAAGGTTCCATCACCCTCTCAGAGAAGTAATACTTTCTGATGTCCCTCCTGAACCTTCCACATTTCAATTTACACTCATGTCCCCTTGTTGTAGAATTGGCATTCCTGTTAAAAAGTGCAGAGTTTGGTACTTTAATGCCTCAAAGGAAACATAGAAACATAGAAGTTGACGGCAGATAAGGACCGCAAGGCCCATCCAGTCTGCCCATTTCTTTTTCTATCTTATAAATGTGCCATCGGCCTTTGCTATGTCAGTGACCTATCTATTCATAGTCATTTGTATTGCTCCCTTATGCCTATCCCATGCCTGTTTGAAGCCCTGCACTGTATTCATAGCCACTACTTCTTGTGGTAAGCCATTCCATGCATCTACCACCCTTTCTGTGAAAAAGAATTTCCTCACATTCCCCTTAATCGGCCTCCCTCTAATCTCATGCTGTGTCCTCTTGTCCTGCTATTTTCTTATATTTAAACATGTTAGACTCTTTCACCTTGTTTATGCCCTTAAGGTGTTTAAATGTCTCAATCATATCACCTCTCTCCTCCTTTGCTCAAGGTATACATATTGAGCTCCGTTAATCTGTCCTCATATGTCTTCTGATGCAGTCCCTGCACCATTTTGGTTGCCTTCTCTGGACTGCCTCAATTTGGTTAATGTCCTTGTGAAGGTGTGGCCTCCAATACTGCACGCAGTACTCCAGATGGGGCCTAACCAATGTCTTGTACAGAGGATTATTACCTCCCTCTTACGACTTGTGATACCCCTACTAATACACCCTAACACCCCCTAGCCTTACCTACTGCTTTAGAGGTCTGCTTGGATGATTTCAGGTCATCAGTGATGATGATGCCCAAGTCTCTTTCTTCCTTTGTGACTGCTAGCAACTCCCTCCCAGCCTATAAGTGGCTTCAGGGTTTCTCTTCCCTATGTGCATGATTTTGCACTTCTTTGCATAAATCCAGTTGCCACTCTTCTGACCATTCTGCCAGTTTATCCAGATCTCTTCTCATTCTGCCCACCCCATCTGGATCATCTACTCTGTTGCAGATCTTGGTGTCATCTGCAAACAGACAAGCCTTACCCTCTAGTCCATCTGCTAGGTCACTAATGAAGATGTTGAATAGGACTGGCCCAGGACTGATCCCTGAGGTACCCCACTTGTGACTTGCATCTCTTCTGACTGTATACCATTTACCACCACTCTCTGTTTTCTGCCAGTCAACCAGTTTGCCACCCAGTTGACCAACTTCTGACCCACCCGGAGCCTACCTAGCTTATTTATCAATCTTCTATGTGGAACAGTGTCAAAGCTTTGCTGAAGTCAAGGTAGGCGACATCAACTGCTCCCCTTGGTCCACCACTCTGGTTACCCAGTCAAAGAAATCTATGAGATTAGTTTGACAGGACCTTCCTTTGTAAACCCATGCTGTCTTGGATCCTGTGCCCCTATGGATTCCAGGTGTTGCACTATCCTTTCCTTAAGGAGTGCTTCCATAATCTTGCCCACTACTGAGGTAAGACCTGACTGGTCTGTAGTTCCCGCCTCCTCCTGCTACCACTCTTGTGGAGTGGGATCACATGAGCCCTTCTCCAGTCTTCTGGGACCTCTCCTGTGCTCAGAGACTCACTAAACAATTCTGCTAATGGCTCTGCTAGTTCCTCCTTTAGCTCCTTAAGTACCCTGGGATGTATGCCATCAGGTCCATTGCCTTATCCACCCTGAGCTTAGCAAGCTCTTGTAGGACACCTTTCTTTTGTGAAGGGAGTAGTGCTCACCTCCTCCCCTGTGTCCATGATGCTGAGCTGTGGGCCCTGCCCTACCTTCTCTTCAGTGAATACTGAGCAAAAGTATCTATTTAGGATAGATGCCTTTACAGGGTCCTCCTCTCCACATGCTCCCTTTTCTCCATTAAGCTTAGCAATACCCCTCTGGACTTTCTCCTTTCACTAATGTATCTATAGAAAGTCTTGTCACCTTCTTTTACTGTTTGTGCTAGTGTTTCCTCAGTTTGGGACTTTGCCTGCCTTACTGCCTTACCTGCTTCCCTTAGGGCAGTTTGGTATGCCCCCTATCTTCATCCCGCTGTGTTCTCTTATATTTTCTGAAGGCCAGCCTTTTGGCTCTGACCTTTTCTGCTACTGTATTTGAGAACCAAAGTGGTTTCCTTCTTCTTTTGCACTTCCTTTTCTGTCTAACACAATGGGATGTTGCTTCAAGTATTGTATCCTTAATGCTTGCCCACTTTGCCTGTACCTCCTCACCTGTGTTTCTTTTTGCCAGGGCTAGCTTAACTCTGTTGGCCATCTTATCAAAGTCAGCTCCTCTGAAGTCCCATATTTTTGCCTTGGAATGGGATGATTTAGATGTAGTAGCCAAATTGAACCATACCATGTGATGGTCACTGGCCCCAGGTGACCTTCTACCTGGAGATCTGTGATCCCTTCTTTGTTAGTCAGTACTAGATCTAGGATAGCCCTGTCTCTTGTGGGTTGCTGTACCAGTTGTTTGAGGCCTCCCTGCAGGGAATCCACTATGAGTCTAGTTCTGGCAGATGTTCCTGCTGGTATTGACCAATCTGTATCTGGCATGTTGAAGTCTCCCATTATCAGAACCTCCCCTTTAGCTGTCATGTTTTGTATATCTTCTAACAGTAATGTGTCTATGTCCTCCCTCTGGTCTGGGGGCCTGTAGACAACCCCAGTTCTTATGGCTGTCCCATTTCCTGTTTCCAGGGTGACCCACAGTTCTTCTGGCTCCTTATGTGTATTCTGAATTTCTGTAGCTTTGATATTTTCATTAACATACAGGGCCACTCCTCCTTGAAAGTTTGTCAATTCCCCCCTTTTCCTCCTAGTCTCCAGTGAGTATATGTTCAAAGCCCTAAGCCTCTCTTCATAGGGCATTCCTTGAAGGCCATGTATAATTTTGTTGCCCTTCTCTGGACCACCTCCAATCTGTCAATGTCCTTTCTAAGGTGAGGCCTTCAGAACTGGACACAGTACTCCAGGTGTGGCCTCACCAATGACCAGTAGAACAGCATTATGACTTCCCTGTCCCTACTATCAGTCAACCTCATAATACATCCCAGTACTCTGCTGGCCCTGCTGTAAGCCTTATTGCAGAATTGACAATGATGTGTCTGATAGGACTGGTCAGTTAGAAAACAACAGACACCATTATAATCAGTGCAGACCTTGGAGAGGACCCTGCCAGGAGTTGCAACATGCACAAGAGAACTGTAATCAATAATAGGAAACAGGAGGCTATTAACAAATTATTTCTTTGTTTCTGGTACTAGGAGCCTTTTGGTTCAATGTAGAGGACCACATTTCTAGTGAATTATTTTGATCAATTAGTTGACATGAGTGTCGAAGGATAGAGTCAACAAACCTAGGTAGTTAAACTCAGAGATATGCTACGCCGCAGTGCTGTCCAAATCGTCAATTTGAAAAGAGGAACTAGCTAATTTTTTATGAACCCCTTAAAAACACATGGATTTAGGTTTTTTTTTTGTATTAAAGACAATGCTGTTGCTCAGAAGGTCAAAATCTTGCTGAATAATTCTGTTTAAGGCTGCCAAGTCCCTGCTCATACTAAAGATGAGTGCACCATCAGCATATAGGATAGATCTTAACTGTATCCGTCTTCACCATTGATCACAGGTGGGTACTACACAGAGGCTCTAGGACCCGTGGTAGTTTTTAGCCAAAGCGCTTTTCTCTAGAGGAGGGGCGATATGGGGTGGCATAGCCCCTTAAGGCCAGTGCAGTGCATGGCACTTGTGGGTTGACCAGTAACTGTCTTCATCCCTCCACTACCTCAGTTCTGTTTAATTCCACTATCGAGGCTGCAGCTTGGACTACGTGAGACAGCAAAAAGTCTACACGACACTCCTCAACTACCGTTTTCTGCTAGTCTATCAAATACTCAGTGCCGCACTTGTCGACATCACATTTGGCATCGTTTTATTATTTTCTAGTGGTTGTTAGGCATCAAGTCTCTTTCTTCTTTTCCACCAAGGTAAGGTCCTTAGACCCATCCTCCGGGTCTTCCCCCATTGCTATACGCACCGAGGGAAAGCAGGTCTCCATCGGCTAAGGACTTACTGAGCCCGGACGCCTGGTTGAGCGGTCAGGGGAACAGTCGGCCTCCGGGGGTGGGCTGTGGTTTGCTCAAGCCCTTGTTCCCCCTGGGGGAACCGGACGACCTTGATGTCAAGGCCTGAGCTACAGGTGAGGCATGCATTGGCAGTCCCTTCAAGGACTTTGTGGTGTGTCCTCGGCTTCTGACAACGGTCGGTGTTGCTGGCGAGGTTGGCCCTCCAGTGCCACAGAATTCCCTCCGACACTGCTGTTGGTGCCAGGATGGATAGAGTGCCATGGTTACCTCTCGAGATCACTGTGCTGTCCTCAGATTCTAAGGATGATCAGGCCGATCGGATTGGCAGCCGAGCTCTCTGGAGCAGCAGTCGCTCCCGGATCCGCTTGAGTTCTGTTGAGTTCAGCCTAAGGTGTGACTGTTCCATGACACCACCCTTTCCCCCCATCGATTGCCGGCGCTTGCGCTGTGGAGGACTTCAGTCCACTTCTGGTGATGACAACGTGGTCGGCGCCACACCTTCTGTTGGTGCTGTGGTTGATGATATTCAGGGGGCAGCACTGTCCCTGAGGTCAGTGGCACTCTTGTGGTCAATGCCGAGGTCAGCGTCGATGGCGGCGCCATTTCTAGGGATGGCATCGATGTCAGTACTGCGGCCAGCTCCGGTCGATGCCACATTCGGTGATGATGCCTCTTGAGTGCCGTTTCGGTAGAAGAGGCCAATTTCAGTGTTGGGTCACTCTTTGGTTCTGGCATGGAGTTGGAGGGGGAGTCAGAGGCTGACCCTGGTGCCAGCTTTTCTCTCTTCCCTGCCTTAAGGGTGGTTACCATAGTAGGACCTTGCTCGAGGGGCAGGTCTCTGTCCTCTCCAGAGGGGGGGGGGTCAGAGGTCCAGTTTGTCTTCCATTCTGCTCACGTGATGTTGATCACTCTGAGTCAGAGTGCTGGGCTGGGCACCCCCTCCTCCTCTAGGGGACACAGTTCTGCTATGGGTGGGGACGGGCCACTCTTCTGGGTTGCTTGGCTCCTCTCTTCTCAACAGGGCTCTTCTCCCTGTGGGCTTCACCTGCTGGCTTAGGGAAGGTTGAGCAACAGGTGGGGTCTGGGCATCGCATCTCCCTTGCTTCAGAGGGGTAACCTACTGGTTCCCACAGCCCTGGCAGAAGGGGGGCCCGGTCTCCCAGGACCATTCAGCTCATCCTTCTTCCTCTGCCTCCCCACCCCTTCTCCCGGGTCTTCTGGTCCTTATGGCTTCTCACCTGGGAGCAGTATAGAACCGACAGTGCTTTCCCCATGTTTTACAGCCATGGATGAAATAGTGTTCACATCTCCTCTTCTTACACCATCGTTCTTATACAGAGCCCTTCCACTTTGTCATCTTCCTTCTCAAGAGAAAACTGCTGCTGTTAACAAAGTTAGAACAGCTCAATTCTACCCCAGAGTCTCAGCGCAGTTCTGCTTGTGCAGCTATGGTGTTTCTTGGGAGATGCCCAAAATCCTTAGTGATCTCTCCATTGCCTTGACCCTTTATGGGTGAGTCGGCACAATGTCCTGGCAGTATCGCTTCCGCCTCCCTAGCCCGGGGACCCGTGCTTATATTGTGCCCCTGGGGTCCCAGGAACTTTGCCCACCCCATTGGGCTTGCAGGGGCTGGACACCCTTCTGAGTGTTGGCACCTGACAAAATACCATCCTCCAGCGCAAATTCTGCAGAGTTCAACTGCTGGGGCAGGAGAGTTTCTAATCCCAGGAATTCTTCAACATTCATAACTCTTGCAGTCAGCCTTCAGGTAGAACTGCTCGTAGACTGGAATGTATGTAAATGATAGAGAACCCATCATTGGCTCGTGCCACTATTCCAAATGCTGCCCTTACTAACTTATGCGGTCTATAACGCCTCCGATTTCATTCTCTGCCTATGAAGTCAAGACGCCTCGGGGATCTCTCCTTACAGTCGTTAATTTCACAGCATTTTTCATTGTTATTTCAAGAAAAAAAAGTTACCTTTGTTTATTTTATCTGCTGCCTTTACTTTCTGTTTTTAGAGTTAGCGCTAGTTTATTTAGTTTAAAAAGTATTTTTCTAGGATCGTGGATATGTTGTTCATCCACACTCTTTGGCATGTTCCTTCCACTTTAAATATTGCGGAAGTCTTCAAGCTGGCTCCTCCACCCACCTGGGTGGTATAACCCTGGCTCCGCCCCATGATGCCAGATTTTCATTTCCGCTGGAAGATTCCAGGTTGCCTCCCTCATTACTCACGCATTTGAGCCCTGGGTCTAAACCTTTGGTTATTCAAAATTCGTCTAGTTCGCCTTCCCGTCGCGACTTTGATTCTTGACTATGGAAGACAAGTCTTCCCCAGTTCGTTGATGCCCCTGCGGCAGAAAATGTTGCACACCGATTCCCCACACTGCATCGTTTGTGCCTCTGTGTGGACCAAAACTACTCGAAATGATGTGTCTTGCTTTCCATCCAAACATCCTCGGCGACCGTCTTGCCGCCTGAAGTTGGGGAGACCGGAGAAGCGGAACCTCCGGTGAAATCTAAGGAGGCTCAGTGGGATGATTTCCACGGCTGTGGGATCCGCCCGAGCAATTGGAACGCATGCAAGCATTGAAGAGGAAGCAGCTGGAGCTGCAGAAACTACTCATGGCTTCTTCATTCTGCTCAGCCTGGGCTCCACCTTCTCAGGTTCCTTCGAGAGTTGTGCCAGTCTCTCTGACCAAGGGATAGGGTCCTACGAGGCACGCCTCCTCTCGATCCCATAAGTGGTAGAAGGATCCAGGATCGTCTTTGTCCCGACAGAGATGCTCTTGGGAGGCGGGAGAGTCTTAGTCCCAGGAACATATGGTCTCGACTTCAGTCGAGGTTGCTTCTGACCACTGGCTTCTCGGCTTTGCCATCTGGCCAGCCGACTGAACTGTCAATCGATGATGTAGAAATAGTCATCGACCCGATCGATCCTTTATCACCGACTCTGGTCAGCGATTCCCTCGATCAAACTCAATTCTGACTTTCCCCATCGAGGAGACCAGTCCGCTGGGACTCCCATCGAGTAAGTGCCCTGACCCGGAAATCACGGTCCCACCGGTGTCTCTGGCGACGAATCAGCCTGTCCAATCTCGATCGAGGTCTCTGACCCCTCGGTGAAAGTCGAGGAAGAGCCATAAATGCTCTAAAAAGAGGCGACGCCATCGGCCGTCTTCATCCTCCTCAGATGGGGAGAGACTTCGGCGGAAACTCCGGCGCTACTAGGCCCTCATGTGGCAGCTGCTGATTTTGACCGGGCACAAGCCGACTCTGGCTTCCACCCAAGCTATTACTTGACTTTTGCCTCGTAGGCCGAAGCAGACTCCTTCAGAGACGATTAAGTCAGTTCCCCTGCCCGCGGAGCCAGCAAAACCTCCGGTTTTGGCCTAAAATGGTCTCTCCACCGATCGTGGTGGAACCAACACCCAAGCAGCCTGTGGGAGGGGCTCCTTCCAAAGAAGATAGGCCGGACACCGGGTCTCCCCAGCGTCTGTCGGTCACTGTCACCCAGGACTACCCTCGGCGGGTCGAAGGAGACCTGGGCGGTCGACTGTTATATCCGGATTCCTTGGATTCGGATGTCGCCAGCCTGCATTGTCATCCTGGGGATGACGAATCAGCCAGTGGGGTAGAGATGGAGGAAAGTCCCTCGTCTTTTCAGAGCATTCTCCGCCTCATCTCTGAGTCCACAGGGATGCCCCTGGAGCCAATCGAGAAGAAGGTGGAGTATCCTCTCACGGACATCCTCAAGAGAGGGGATACCCCGACAGAGGCTTTTCTTGTGGCCGAGGCCATTGTTGGCCTGGGCTTAGAACTCTGGCAGCTCCCTGCCTCTTGTCCAGCTCTGTCTGCCCACATGGCCCACAAGAATGCAGCGCCCATGGGGTCCCTTGCAGGGTTCACAGAGCATCCTTCGACTGAGAGCCCGGTGACCACCTCTGTGTTCAGGCATACTGGCAGTTCTGCCAATACTGATCGACCTCCTGAGAAAGAGTCCAAGCTGTTGAACCATTCAGCCAGGAAGGTCTTTGAGGCTTCTTCCTTGGGCCTTCGTCAGGCAAGTTCGGCTGTCATCATGGCACACTTCTCCCACATCCTCCTAGAGTCTCTGTGAAGTCCTCCCACATCTCCCCGAGACATGCAGACCACGGTCAAGCAGGTCCGGGACCAGGAACCAGCTGTTGCCAAACAGCAGCTTCAAGACGGCCCGGACATTGGATTCTTGTGCCCGTTCGATGGCAGCCGCAGTTGCCTCTCGTCTCAGGGCTTGGCTGAGGCTCTCCTCCTTCCCGGTGGATACTCAGCACAGACTAGCTGACGTACCTTTCCTAGGGACCGACCTGTTCAGCCCAGGAGTGGCTGGTCACCTTCAGTGTATTGAGCAGTCCAGTGCCACCTTGCATGCTACTTCTGCCAAGGGCTCTTCGGGCAAGAACCAGCAGAAGAAAAAGAAGAAGCTTTTTCGGCATTCTTCCCCTGCAGCTCAGCAGTCCTCTTTTCAAGGAGGACAGCAGCATCAGCAACAGCAGCAGGCTGAAGCTTGGCACCCCTGGCCCAAGCCCGGGCCCTCCCAGGCCTGTAAAAGAAGTCATGGTTCCAGTCCTGGATCCTCCTCCTCCAAGCCTGCTCAGTGACGGGGCAGGGGCTGCCAACTCCTCTACCATCATGCCAGCTCTGGGTCCTCCCGTGGGGGGACGGCTTCACCACTTCCTTTCTGCCTGGTCCGCTGTCACTTCAGACAGGTGGATTCTCAAAGTGGTCAGTCAGGGACTGCCTCTGGAATTTGAGCAGTACCCTCCAAGCCAAGCCCGTGCCCTCGGGAGAAGAGTTTCACTGAGAATCAGTTGGCTGTCGGGCGACATCGCTCAGTTCCTCCTCAAGGCTGTAGCTCCAGTGGCGGATCCTTCAACAGACCCAGGCTTTGTCTCCAGGTACTTCCTGGTGCCCAAGCAGACGGGGAGCTGGTGCTCCATTCTAGATCTGCACGACTTGAATCAATATCTCAGATCACGCACCTTTCGGATGATCACTCTGTTCCAGATCTTACCATCTTTGGAGGCGAAACATGTGGTTCTGTTCACTGTATCTGCAGGACATGTTCTTTCCGTCTCAATCTGTCCATGCCATCAGCAGTTCCTCCTTCCAGGGTCAAAAGGACCTTGTGTGAGTTCCGAGCCATGCCATTCGGCCTGTCACGCCCCTCGCGCCCTTCACCAAATGCATTGCAGTGGTGGCGGCCCATCTCGGGGGCAGAATTTATCCTTACCTGACGACTGGCTTCTAGCAGGTTCCACCCAACAGGAGGTGGGCGGTCCAGGGACCTGCTTCCAACTCGGCCTCCTGATCAACGAGGCCATGTCGGAACTCATGCCTTCTCAGGTGATGGGCTTCATCGGGCAGAACTCGACTCTTGTCAAGCCAGAGCTTGGCTCCCGGCAGACAGGGCAGAGGTTGTCGCCTCCTTTGCCCAATCATTTCTTGTTGGGCAATTGTGCCCTGCCCGGGACTTTCTGCACCTTCTGGGTTACATGGCGGCATGCACCTCAGTGGTCCGTTGGGCCTGGTTGTACATGTGCCCCCTCCAGTGGGAGCTGGACACCCAGTGGACTCAATGCCATGGTCATTTCGACCATCTGATCACCGTAACCCAGAAGATGTGGGATGCTCTCCTCTGGTGGACCAGTTGCAGGAAGGGATCCTGTTTTTCCGCCCCAAGCCGACGGTCGTCCTTACAACCAATGCCCCTCTCATGGGCTGGGGAGCCCACATGGGGGACAAAAGGGCCTACAGGCTCTGGACCCCCGAGGAGTCCCGATGCCACATCAACCTGTTGGAGCTCAGAGCAGTCAGACTGGTACTGTCAGCTTTCGCTCCTCAGCTCTGGGGTCAAGTGGTTCAAGTCCAGATGGACAATACCACGACCATGTACTATCTCAACAAACAAGGCGGCATGCACTCCGTCTTCTGTGCAGGGAAGTGCTCTGCATCTGGACCCCGTGAGCCATCTGTAGGCAGATCTCCTAGCCATCCATGTGGCAGGAGCCCTCAAACCATCTGGCAGATGCTCTCAGCCACCAAGGCAAGACATCCCACAGTGGTCTCTCCATCCAGGGGTAGCTTATAGCCCATTCTTCCACTGGGAAAACCACTGGTGGACCTGTTTCCTCCAGGGACAATACCAAGCTGAGGCTGTTCCATGCCGCCCCCTCAGCAGGGGCTCACTGCAGGGGATGCTTTCGAGACCGTTGACCCCAGGCCTTCCTCCATTTCCTTTGATCCACAAAGTGCTTCTCAAGGTGAGGAGGGACAAGGCGAAGGTGATCCTGGTAGCCCCAGACTGGCTGCGCCAGTTCTGGTATCCAGATCTCCTCAGCCTCAGCTGCAGGCCCCTGGGGTGGCTTCCAGCATGCCCGGATCTGATATCACTAAATTAGAGGAAGGTATTCCATCCAGACCTTGAATCCCTGCACCTCACAGCCTGGTACCTGAGCGTCTAGAGTTCCATGCTTTGGGTCTTTCCGATGATGTCTTCACTGTGGTGGAGGCATCCAGAAAAGAATCGACCAGGAAATGTTACACCTTCAAATGGAAGCGGTTTCCATTTGGTGTCAGAAACAGAGCCTGGACCCCGTCCTGTCCTGTCCAGTGGCTAACATTCTGGACTACCTTTGGTCTCTCTCAAGGGGTCTGAGATCTTCGACCCTTAGGGTGCACCTGGCAGCCTTCTCTGTACCGGGCCCGGGCTGGTCAGACGACGGCGCAGGAGACAGTGGTTCGGTGCTTATTTAAAGGCCTGGATCACATATCCCCTCTAGTGTGTGAACCTCCACCTCCATGGGATCTTCTGCTGGTACTGGCAAAGCCCATGGGCAAGCCATTCGAACCAATGCACAAGTGTGCCTTATCACACTTGTCGTGGAATACGGCCTTCCTGGTGGCTATCATGTCTGCCAGAAGGACAGGGGAGCTCAGGTGCTTCGGTGGACTCCACTTATCTGGTGTTCCACAGGGACAGGTTGTCCTCACGCCCCACCTGAAATTCCTTCCGAAGGTGGTGTCAGAGTTTCACCTTAACCAGGTGTTAATTCTGCCAGTTTACTACCCCAACTACACCTCGGAGGCCGAGTACAGGCTCCATACTTTGGACCTGAGACGTGCTGTCTCCTATTATAAGGAGAGGATGGCGGAAATTCAGAGTGAGGTTCACCAGCTGTTTGTCACCTACACTGAAGCTGCTTCTGGCAGACGTTCAGCAAAGTGGACAGTTGCAAGATGGATTACATCATGCATTAGTCTATGCTATGAGTTTGTGGGCAAGAAGCTTCCCAGAGGGATAAGATCTCATTCTACCTGTCATACCACTGCATCAGTGGCTGCTTCCAGGGAAATTCCTATCCAGGAAATCTGCTGGGCTGCTACCTGGAAGTCAGCAAACACCTTCATCACCCACTATCACATCGACCTTGAGTCACGCCAGGATGCTGGGTTTGGGGCCTCAGTTCTCCAGTCTCTGTTTCAAAAGTAGGGGGTATACATCTTGCATCCCTCCTCCCGGAGAACTGCTAGGAGTCTGCCAAAGAGTGTGGATTAACAACATATCCTTGCAGTAAGTCATTACTTCTGGGAGTTCCCAGCAGGTGGTGCTGTCACACAGCAGCCTCTTCCAGCAGTCTCCACACCAGGAACCACCCACACGACATCACTTTCTGGGCTGTGCCTGTAAAAGTGGGTGGTTCCTGGCAGTCTCAGTTCATTTTCTCACCGGCTTCAGCTCGTACAGCAGCTGGAACAATCTTCTGCAAACAGTCTTTGACGAGAACTGAACCTATACATATACTTATAGCTTGGGGTGCCTGGGCTTTATACACGGTGCCATATTCCTGTGCTTTGGCCAAGAGCCTTACTTGGTAACCTACAAAGAAAAGATTACACATTTTATGGAAGAAACTTCCTGTTACAGACCCAGGGGGCTCATTCAAAGGTCTCCAGAACCACTGAGTCATCTTCAAAAAGCAAAAGAGAGAAGGAAATACCACAAGTCCTGCCTGATTGCAGTTCAACGGTCACTTCTGCTGAACATGTCTCATCAAGGAGACACTCTTCGTCGATGGGAGACATTCCCCCATCGACTGCAGGCACTTCTACTTCTCTCTCATTGAAGGGACATAAGAGATCAACCTCCACACACAAAGGAGAGCATTCCCTATTGACGGGACATCATTCTTCAGCTCCTCCGTCGATGAAATCTTATTTACCATCAACGGCAGTGATGCCACAACAATCCCAATTGACAAGGCACACTTCCTTGTCAACAGAAGTGCTCAGGAAACTCTTCCCGTCGATGAAGCTATCTCCTAAATCGGCGAACTCTCCTTACTTCGCCGTGAGGAATTGCCTCCCGCGTTGATGGGCGTGCATTTATTTCTCCATCATAAACGTAGAAGTATTCCACCATCGATGGAGCATGCTTTTCTTGCTCTCCATCAGCGGGTTCATTCCACCGTCGACGGGCTTGATTTTCATTGTTAAACAACACATTTAAAGGCATATACTCCATTAATGGAGACTCTAACAAGACGTTGGCCCCTCAAGGCCATGAATTTTATTACAAAGACGTCTCAAAATATACCCATGGGGATGCATCACCACGAAGTGTGTGGTCACATACCAGTGAAAATAGGGGCAAACCAGAGTCTTTTGCCCTGATGTATAATACGCGAACATCATTTCATGATAATCACCCTCCTCAAAGATGTACTGGATCATACTATCAGGAGGCACAAATTGACCCACCACACCCTTCAGTTCCAAGTAAACAGGGCTCAGACCCCAATTACATTGACCTACCCCCTTCACAAGTACCAAATATGGAACTAATTATAAATTAAGTTTTACAATCCCTGTGCTTTGAACAGGCGTCTGATCTCCCAAACCGACCTTACTCCCCAGACTATATCTCCGACTCCACCTAAACAAGCACGTGCACGAGCTGGAGCGCTCCATCACTCCCTCCTCATGAACCTCTGAGACTTATTATTCAGATAATGAATCTTATATTATTACGGAACCCTCCAAAGACACACATTATGAGGGTTCCACTACTAGACAGGGCATAGAGTACCCTTATTCCATACCATCTTCTTGGGACGACGACATGATACGACCTTTCAAGGTTGCTTCTCCACCTGATGACCCCTCATTTACAGATATGATGATGCAAATACAAAAGACCATGGGGTTTTCCACAATGGAACAAGATGAATTAAGTAAAGATATGGCTGAATATCTGGATCTCCGGAAGAACCTATCCGGCAATTCCCTTTATCCCGACATTCAGAAATCGATCACTGAAGCATGGAGCCAGCCTATGTCTGTACATGCTTTACCACGTAGTGCAACTGGCTCTATCAAGCCCCATTAGATTACCAATATTTATCAAACACGCCCACTCAGGATTCAGTGGTTATTACAGCAGCTCATGATCGCACTATTAAACCAAAACATAAACAGTACCCCTGAAAAAGATTCCAGGCGTTTTGATCATATGGGGAAGAAAGTGTTTGCTTAAGCACCTTGAATATTCGAATACTGAATTACATGGGACATATGCTGAAATTTCAGCACACAGTAGGTGCTTCTGCCTTAGATATTATTGACAAATTGCCTGCATCTCCTGAAAAGACAACTAACATCCATGATCAACACTTACTTCCCTCTCCCGACACCTCCTAAGGTCAGGTTCTGATATAGCCGGCACCTCGGTTAGGACTTCAGCCACAGGCATTACCATACACCTCCAGGCATGGCTTTTAGACTTTCCGGCCTTGCACCTGATATACAACAAAAAGTGGCTAATGTCCACTTTTCTGGCGATAAATTATTTGGTCCAGGAGCACAAACCATACTGGACAACCTACAAGCCTCAGGCAGACAACTGCAAACAGTACAGAGCCTATATTATAGACAACGCCCTCATTATAATTACTCGAACAGAACAGGAAATTATTATAACAAAAGAGGTACATCTAATACCTATAAACCTCCAAGGGGCTGCCCACCAGGTAGGACGGGTGCCTCCGCCTCCCAATAATTTCCGGTACTTACCCCAGTCTCCTCACTTAGGCCTCAGAAACATTTTCAGGGGCATTTCTCTATCTTTTATACTAAGGCCTTCACCATGAGGCTTTATACACCTAGCCACTACTAACTAACGATTTCTCCCGCCTTGTGATTTCCCACCTAAAGACATGGCATGTACTGACTGAAATAACTATCGAGGCATCATTGTAATGGGTCGTTCTGACCATCACATCAGGATACCTCCTACCCTTTTAGCCCATTTAGTTGCGGACCTTTAGTCCCAACCTCAAACAGGCTTCTACTCACGTGATGAAGGGATTTCTCCTCACCATTTATTATATTATGATACTGTTGATAGGATTATGACTTTGTGGTATCCTGATAGCCCTATTTCTTTGGCCATACATCTAGGCCACCAGCACAATTGTGATTTAATACTGAAAATGTTTTCGACCTTGTATTTATAAACTATACAAGGCTTATTATGATCATGGTCCTTCCCAATAGGACATAACTGCTTGGGAATCTCCCAGAAGTAATGACTTACTGCAAGAGACCATTCCGTGGAAGATAGTACAGTTACGTAAAACCTTACTGTAACAGTAGATCTTCTAGGAACGTTTCTTGCAGTAACTAGTCTCCCACCCACTGTCCCCCTGCCATCAGTAACAGGGAAAACACAAATAGGGTTGGGATACTCTGGTATCTCGGTTCCCCTCGGTCCTTCGCCATTACGAGCTGAAACCAGCGGGGAATAGTGACTGCCAGGAACCACCCACTTTTATAGGCACAGCCCAGGAAGTGATGTCGTGTGGGTGGTTCCTGGTGTGGAGACTGCTGGAAGAAGCTGCTGTGTGATAGTGCCACCTGTTGGGAACTCCCAAAAGTAATGACTTACTGCAAGAGACATTCCTGGAAGATCTACTATTATGGTAAGATCTTACGCAACTGTACTTTCTAGGAGTGGTATATGTTGTCCATCCACACGGACCCACCCAACCTCCCTGGCTGCAGACGCACAACACCTGGCTTACAGCAGGCTAAGATCTGGCGTCATGGGGTGGAGTCGAGGGTTATACCACCCGCATGGGTGGGAGGAGCCAGCTTGAAGACTTCCAGCAAGATTTAAAGTGGAAGGGGACATACCAAAGAGTGTGGATGAACAACATATACCACTCCTAAAACTACTGTTACAGGTGAGCAGCCTGTTTATTTAGTAGTTCCTCTCGGTTCCTGGTAACTGATGAAGAACCAACATTTTCGTTGGGTTCTAATAGCCTTTTACTATTATTGTTATTAACTTTAGTTAGCTGATCGCTTATTTTGTTTCTCTGTCAGAGTCGGCATTTTCGGTTCTTTTTGGATCGCAATCGCGGTTCCTCACAGGAATTAACTGCGGTTCCAAAACTGAGTTACAACCGAGAAAAAAAACAAGACTTGTATTGCGGTTACTGTAGGTTTGTCATTTAACTAAACTGTCAGAAATACCAAAGAAGAAAACTGGGCCTTCGGCTTCAAAAACTGTACTCTGTGTGGAGGGTTTTTTACCAAGGCAGATAAGCATATGAAGAGTATGGTGTCTGTCTTGGTGAATCCCACTTCACAGCTGATTGTGAAATTTGTAAGTCTTTCCCAGCAAAAACTGTAGGAAAAAGGCTAGAAAGACTTAAGAAGAAGTTGGCTCAGACAACAGATCAGGGAGACAACAGCTCTGACCAGTCTACTCCCTCAAAGAATGCGGGTAAAACCGCTGAACCGAAGCCCACTACCCCTGACGAGGGTGAATCTTCAAAATGTAAGCAAAGTGGTGAACCGGTTGAGACACCGGTACCGGCCAAGAAATTAAATAAAACTAAACACACAGAACCTCCTACTGAAAAGCACAAGAGAACTTCTGGTGGAAAAGGTGAGATGCCTGCACCTGAGGCCATCGCTCAGGCATATAAGGTTATCCAGGCTCTCCAGGGAATTGTACTGGTTCTGGTTCCACAGGCACTGATCAGTCTCCCGGTTCAGTCCTTGGTTCAGCAACCGGTAACTCTAGTTCAGTCTTCTCTCCCTGAGATTCAGAAGTATGAGGAATAAAATGAGGATGAAGGGTAAACCATTGAGCCTGAGGTGTCCCCGGACCAAGAATTCGAATCCCCACCAAGATTGCTAGAGTATTTTTCCTCACATTTTACTTTTGTGAGGAAAATGGTGGATGCACTGAATATCACCAACAATGAAGTGTTAGAAGATGAAGAGGTGGAATACCTCCAACTCATGGGGCTTACCCCAACAAAGAAACTGTTGCTTCCTATAAATAAATTCTTGAAAAAGGATATTTTGAAGATACTGTAAACCCCAAATTCTGTGCCCTCCCTTGACAAAAGGGGCTGACAAGAAATACCAGTTGGTCAGGGAAGGGACTGAATTTTTATTCTCCCATCCCGACCATCAGGGTGTTGTACAGACTGTGGTCTGTGATGGGGCAAGGGTACCTTTGGCATCTCACCCTCCAGACAAGGACTCAAGGAAGATTAACACCATGGCTGAGAAGGGCTACCTGTCAGCTTCTCTGTCTATCAGGCAAGCTAATTATCTGGCCTATGCTGCCCAGTATCAGAAATCTCTGTGACAGTCACTGTTGGCCATGGCTGATAAGGCTCCGTCTGGTCTATCAGCCAATTTGACTGAAACTGCTAGGTTTGGCTTGGAGGCTTATAAATACCAATTTCAGATGTCAGCTGATGCCAGTGATACTGGTGCCAGGTGGATGGCCCTCACAGTGGCCGTCAGGAGATTCACATGGCTCAGAGCCACCAATCTCACACAAGGTACCCAGACAAAGGCCATGGATTTCCCCTGTGAGAATAACTCTCTGTCTGGGGACAAGACAGAAGCCTACATGAAAAAGGTGGCTGAATATAAAACCACCTACAAGAGCAATTCAGCTAAGGAGGTACCCGCACCTTCCAGCAGGCCCTATGGAAGGGGGGCAAGGGTAGGTCTGACTATAGCAGACCTTTCTTTCAAGCTCAGGCTGTTCAGCAGTATCAACAGTAGCTCCAGCAGACAGGGTACTTCAGGGGTAGAGGCAGAAGCAGATCAAGGCATGGTCACAGACCAGTAAGACACAATCTCAGTCTAAGCAGAACCCATAACTTGGTTGCCAAGGCCGCCTCCCATGTTCCATTAGGGGGCAGACTGGCTCACTACTTCCAGGCTTGGAAAAACATTATCACAGACAAGTGGGTCCTGGAGGTAGTGAGTCAGGGTTTGTCCCTCAGTTTCAAATCCTTCCCATCGCTAAGAGCAAGAGTATTCAGACCAGCTTCAAACTCAGAAAGGAAGCTGCTAGAAGAGGAGGTGGCAAATCTACTGTTGTCAAGGGCAATGGAACCAGTTTCTCCACAACAAAGGGGAAAAGGTTTATACTCAAGATACTTCCTCACCACAAAGAAAAACTGGGGTGATGACCTATTCTAGACCTAAGGTTGCTAAACAGACACTTGGCAAAACCAGAATTCAAAATTGTAACCCTAGCTATGATTTTACCAAACCCTCCAGAACTGAGACTGGTTGGCATCCCTGGATTTAAAAGATGATTATTTCCACATCCCCATAAAGGAGTCTCACAGAAAATACCTCAGGTTCAGACTCCCATCAGGTTAGTACCAGTTCTTAGCACTACCATTCAGCCTCACTTTCTGCTCCAAGAGTGTTCACAAAGTGCTTGGCAGTGGTGGTGGCCCACCTAAGAAGGTTATTTATTTATGTAAAATTGGTGACCGGGAAAGGCACACTGAGCTGAGGCTCATTTCCAGGTGTGACCCGGGTACAAAGTAAAGCAAGCATTGGAGTTTAAACATTTTTACAGTAAACGTATGTTACAAACAATTTACAAGAGGATAAATTAGGTACAGGTGAAATTTATACAATATGTACAAAGGTAAGACAGTGTAATAAGGCGGGAGTGCATAAATGTAAAAACAGTCATTATATTTTAAACACTAGTTAGGAGTCACCGTGTTTCCCTATCTGGATGACTGGCTGGTAGTGGAAAACTCACCACAAGTAGAAGACCACCTACAGACCACCCAGGACCTTCTGGAGTCTCTAGGGTTTCTTATAGATCTCAGAAAATCCATCCTACTACCAGTGCAGATGCTGCACTTCATAGGAGCAGAAACAGATACACTGACGGGAAGCGCTTACCTACCTCAGGACAGGAGAGCAACATCCTACAGATTGCTGGCTCATTCAGACTGAACAAACCAAAACCAGCAAGACAGTCCCTATAGTTCCTAGGACATATGGCTGCAGCAGGCACAGTCCTAGGTTCCAAATAACAGACATACAGTTTAACTTGAGAGCACATTGGTGCCAAAGGAGAGACCCAATCTCGAAATTGGTTCCAGTAACAGGGACAGTACTGCAAGCCATTCAGTGGTGGCAGGTAACAGAAAACCTAAGGGAGGGAGTTCCCTTCCAGCAGGAGTCTCCATCAGTGGTTCTCGCAACAGATGCATCACTACTAGGTTGGGGGGCCCATCTGGGGGACCATATAACTCACGGTACCTGGTCAAGTGCAGAGTCACTCCAGCACATGAGCCTGCTGGAGCTGAGAGCAGTGTTTCTAGCACTGCAGGCCTTTGCATTCATGATATGGGGCAAGGCTGTTCAGGTCAGGACTGACAACACCACCACAATGTACTACATAAACAAGCAGGGAGGAACAAGGTCCAACCCTCTGTGCACAGAGGTAGTGAAAGTATGGTGCCTAATCTACTCACTCCAGGCTTCACTGGTGGCCATTCATCTGCCGGGAAGGACAACACCTGGCAGATGCCCCAAGTCAAATCAACCAGGATCAGCGAATGGACTCTCAACAGGCAAGTACTGGAGTGGTGTTCAGAAGGTGGGGCACCCTGGAGATGAGATCTTTGTATCCGAAAACTACGAGCTGCCTGGTTCTGTTGCAGACCACCAGCCAGGGCACAATACCTCTGGATGCCCTGACTCTGGATTGGTCAGGGAAACATCCGTATGCCTTCCCTCACTTTCCCCTGATCCTCAGAGTTCTAATCAAACTCAGATCCCGGTCAGCGTCAATAATCTTGATGGCACCAAACTAGGCCAGGCAGCCTCGGTACTCTCTGCTGCTCTCCATGTCTCTGGCCCCACCAGTACACCTCCCTCGGAGGCACAACTTATTAACCTCCTCCCAGGGGAGGATCCTGTACCCGAACCTCAGATCCCTCAGGCTCAAGGCCTGGCTCTTGAGGACCTAGAATATGCAGGCTTGCATCTCTCCGAAAGTGTCCTAAATGTTCTGAGGGGTACAGGAAACCCTCCGCTAAGAAGACCTATACTTATAAGTGGAAGAAATTTTCTATGTGGTGTTCAGCTAATGATGTAGTACCCTCACAGGTATGGGTACCAGCCTTGCTGGACTACCTTATCTACTTGCATTCTTTGGGTTTGCAGTCCACTATTCTAAAGGTGCATTTGGCTTCTGTTTTAGTATGTATCTCAGCTGGCAGGGTGTATCCATAGATTTCAATCCCATTTTTAAAAGGTTTTTCAAGGAACTGGCTCATCTGCACCCACCCCATAGGGAACCGGGGCCTGCACTGGACCTTAATGTATGCATTGCCAAGCTTGTGGGACCCCCATTTGAGCCAATGGTCTCGGTTCACCTGAAATATGTTACCTGGAAAACTGTGTTCTTGGTGGCCATCACTTTAGCCAGAAGGATTCGTGAGCTTCAGGCCTTGTGCCTTGAGCAGAACTACATTTCATTCCATAGGGTTAAGGTAGTGCTTAGAACCAATATGAAGTTCCTTCCTGAAAGTGGTTTCTGATTTCCACCTGAATCAGTCCATCACTCTACTGGTCTTTTCATCGAGCACTCTAGCTCGGGTGAATGCAGACTTCATAGCCTTGATGTCAAGAGTGCTTTGAGCTACTATATAACTCACACTAAGGACCATAGGCAGGACAGGCAGCAACTGTTTCTGACTTATGGGGATGTGAGTAAAGGAAAACCAGCATCCAAAAGAACCATCTCTTGCTGGATAGTTCAATGCATCCAATCCTGTTACTCAAAAGCTGGAAAAGAGCCCCCAGTAGGACCAAGGGCCCATTCCACAAGGGGCACAGCTGCTACTATAGCAGCTGCCAGGGATGTCCCATTACTGGAAATCTGAAAAGCAGCTACATAGAGAACAGTACACACTTTCACAAAGCATTACTGTCTGGACACCCAGTCCAGCAGTGATGCCAGGTTTAGTACAGCAGTTCTGCAGAGTCTATTCCCAAAATAGGTTCTGTGCCCACCTCCAAAGATACTGCTTCATAGTCTGCAAGAGTTGGGAATATTGAAGAATTCCTGGGGTTAGAGAAAAAAAAAATTACTCACCTTAGTAATCTTGTTTCTTCCAAGATATTCTTCAATATTCATAACTTTCCCACCCTGCCTCCCCTTCCAGGACCAGTGGCCTCTGCATCTCAAGCTGAATAACTGTATGAAAGAGGGCCAAACACTGGCCTAGTCAATTTTTTTTGCGCCCCATTGGGCATTGTTTCCTTTCTTCAGGTTATTCTGACATTTTGAAGGACTTTCCTCTATTGGGAGGTAGTTAACGTTAGTGTTATAGTTATAAGCATGTGTATTGTACTACGCTGTCAATTTGTGTTCTGTTGTGTTGCTGACGTGGAGCCTTTGTAAATGAGTCTCTGACTCAAAGTTATAAATCCAATTTTCAATAAATAAATAGTTGTTATTATTACTATTTTCATTATCAGGGATTATAGGGCCTTAAGTACAAAGTTGTTAGTATAGTTTAAGGATGGGCCTTTCCTTGCAGGCTCTCCATGAAATCTGAGGCATTATAGAATGCAGTAGTTAGTAAGGGCAGCATTTGAATAATGGCAAAAGCCAATGATGGGTTCCATCATTTACATGCATTCCATTGTCTGGGCACTTCTACTCTGAAGGCTGCCTGCAAGAGTTAAGAATATTGAAGAATACCTTGGAAGAAACAAGATTACTAAGGTGAGTATTTTTTTCTTTCGCCTCGACATGTCTCTTGTTGTCCATTGCTGCTCATCAGGCACTCATGGTGGCCGATGAGAGGCACCTGTGAGCCAAGTTGGGGAATATCCTAGCAGCCAGCTGAGGCAACCAGGAAAGCCATACCATTTCTCAAAGAGTCCTGGAGCCAGCGAGACTCCAGGCATGGGCATCTTATGATGCCAAGCGGTAACCTACAGGGTTGGGATCTGTGGTCTGCATTAGGAGGATGGCATGTCTTCGCATCTCTCAGTTATTACCCTTGGCCTGGTGTAGGGTGACTGCCTTGCCATTTAGGGGGCCTGTTTTTTCTCCCGAAGAGCCAGGTGGAAAATATCAGGGGGGAACCCCTCTCTCTCTTTCAGGTCAGGAGCCCAGCCCTGTCTCTGAACAGTAGTGGGTCTGGCTAGACCCGTGATGGGCCCTCTCCCCTTGTGAGTTCCCCACAAGGGGCTGAAGGCTGTCCAGCCTTCAGGGAGGTACTGGTATCACTTTATGGGCTTGGAACATACCTGTCAGTGATGAATAGTGAAGATTGATACAGTTAAGATATGAAAATTATGTACCTACCGTAATTCTTGATCTTACTGTACATCTTCACCATTCATCACTGCTTCCCGACCACTATCCTCTCTTGGGCCTCAGCTTCTGGACAGTGCCTCCTCCCTGCTTGCCTCCCCTCCACCCCCCCCAATTGAGGCAGATTGTGGTCAAAGTCCCACTGGTACCTATGGACTCCAAGCCACGTCTTTGAAGCACCAGGGTCCCACTCTAGGGGGGAGGACAGGCAGGAGCTCTTAACCTCTTTTTCCTTGACTCCTTGGTAGGGGAGATCTTTAGGCCTCCTGTCTGTGAGTTCTTCCTCAGGCTACCCTTGCGGGTCTTGCCTTCGTCTGAACCTCTCTGCTGAGATTAGGGGGCTGGGAATCCTCTCCGTTTTGGTTTTCTCCTTTCTCCAAATTGCAAGAGACCCTGTCCTGAGTCCCTTGTTCACTCAAAGTCCCTTCAGACTTCAATGCTCAGGAACCTTCTTGAGGTCTCCTTTTCCTATTAACTTCACCTCACTGGGGGTGTTAAATATAGACTTTTACCCTCTAACACTGTGTGACTTTCCCCTAGGGTGCCAAGGTGAACTCTGATGGGAAGATGGGTTTTTTCATGTTTTCCAGCTTAGGAGAAGGGGAAGGAGGGGCATCTATCACCAAATGTTCCTTCCGTAGTCAACCTGGGGTTAACTTGACCTGACAAGCATTTCTCCTGTCTGATCCCTTCTTGCAGGTGGGGTTTAGATTTCCTGCTCCTCTTGGAAAAGTCCTGTTCTCTGGACTATCACGTCTTCTCAGGCTCTTTCAAAATAAAAGGAAATTTTCCACCTTAACAAGAGGATGTAGACAGCAGAGTTTTAGTCGTCCTTGGTCCACAGGAACTTCTGGAATGCTGGGGCATGCAGTCTCATCCTCCCACCTCTTCTCCTTCTAATCTTCTTTTTCTCCTTCTTCCTCTCCTCTTCTTCTTTCCTACTTAGCCTACCTAGAGGTTGGGGTCCTCCGTCCAGAACAAACCAGGCTCCAACCTCTTTTTTCTTATCTGGTCGGCTTTTTCCTTTTTCAGTTTTTATACTTTCCTTTTGCTGTCCCGTGGGCTGTCTGGTCTCATCCTCCACTCTTCTTTTTCTCTATGCCTGTTTCCTCTCTGGTGAGCAGAACTGAGGTAGTGAAGGGGGGAAGGTGACGGTGACTGGTCAACCCACAAGTGCTATGCAATGCGTCGCCTTCCCCAATGTCACCCCTCCTCCTAGGAGAAAAGCTTTTAAAGCTGAAAAACTTCCCATGGGGTCTTAGCACCTCCGGCATTGTACCCACCAGTGATGAATGCTGAAGATAAACAGTAAGATCAAGAATTATGGTAGGTACATCATTTTCATTTTTGGTTGATGAACAGGTTTTAGGCAGAGAGTTTAGAAAAAGTAGGGGAGTAAGGATAGATCACTGAGGGACACTACAACAGATCTGAGGAAAGTCTGAGTAACTGTTGTTAACAGCAGTCCTCTGCACCCTTTCACTTAGTTATTTTATCATTTGGTGACATCTGGGTAAAACTGAGAACAGGTTAAAGCCCGGACCAGCAGTTAATGGTTGACATGGTTGAATTCTTTGGTAAGGTCCACAAACACTGAAGGTACATAATTACCCGAGTATCCTTGATTCATCCATTTATTATACGTGGGGCTTCCAAAAGTATTTCATTTTGAAGATAGAGGCAGTTAGAAGTGGGATAAGGGAGACAGAACCCCGACTCTTGAGCGTTGCTTTTGTCCCTAACATCCTGATGATGATGATGACACCAGCATATGGATAGCACTACAGCGGTCTCCATATAGTTCACTGAGGATCCCTTGGGCGTCCACCAAGCACTGGTGCCGCAGAAATGAAAAACAGAGAAAAGGGCTGAACTCCATGATCACTACATTGTTTGAGGAGACTAGACTTGAGTTTTTGGTGGGTGTGCGTTGACTCAAAGTCCCATAATGAGGACTGAAAGTGTAGAAGATACTCCTGATCCAGGGTGAGGTTAGAGTGTAGGTAGGAAAGTCACCTGGTCTGAAGGGTTATGTCTAAGATAGAAGGAATAATAGTAAATACAAAACAAAAGCTACTTAAGGAAATGGGGAAGGTAAATGGAACCAAGTTACTCACTGTTTGTCAAGAAACAAGAAAAAAGGACGGACAAAGGGACATTGTTTCACTAAAGGGTAGGAATGTGGGGAGGCTGCCTAAAGAGGCGCTATAATCAGAAACAGTAGGGGATTCCGTGTGAAATTGGATGAGGACCTGATGGAGTGTTGCTCTTATTCTGTCCCAATAATACTATGTGTTTCAAAATTGTGTGCCAGTCTCATCACTGCTGCAGTTTTAAGTAACCAGACTGTAGGGCACACCATACACTGACATCATTGTAGATGACATTGGGGCTGCTGCACACTGGCAGCAGTGGGAAAAGAGGCTCTGCTGCCTCAGTCCTACCGATATCCTCTGTCTCAAGATGAAATATTTTGAAAGCCTCACAGATTAAAACACCCTAAATCAGGGTCCAGGTATATATATATATTGGGTGACTTTTTATAGGAAAGAAGAGGTAGTTTTTAAGATACCACTAATAATAATTCTTAACCAATCTCCACCAAAATAAGCTGATTCTTGATTTGTAATCAGTTGATGATATTGAAGGAATCCATTAAAAATAGCTTAAAATATGTCTGATTCACTAGCAGAAAGACCAACTTCAGCTAGAACTACTGAAAAAGCCCACCACTCATAATTCATAGGACAATATTGTTTTACATAAAGTGTGTTCTGCTTAGTCCATGATAGAAGGACCAATGCAGCTACAAATATTTTTATGTACATTAGGTAATAAGAGACATTAAACAACGGATGGCGGCTCTGCATATTTTGTCTAAATGTACTGAATTACCAGCTGCCCAAGAGGCTGACACAAG
This sequence comes from Neoceratodus forsteri, assembly GCA_016271365.2. Taxonomy (NCBI): domain Eukaryota; kingdom Metazoa; phylum Chordata; order Ceratodontiformes; family Ceratodontidae; genus Neoceratodus; species Neoceratodus forsteri. The sequence goes on along the minus strand of CM057455.1, from coordinate 1,797,186,224 downwards.
AAACTAAGGAAGCTTGTGTATGATGTGCGGCTGTGTCTACTGCCTTGTTTATAAGAAAATAGACAATATGCATGTACAGTATTTACGTAGTGGGCAAGAACACATGACGTGGTGTGAGTTAATTTAGGGAGATGGGCACTCCGGTGCGTGCTGAGGCATGAGGCCACTGGCTATGTGCTCCTCGGCACACTGAGATACAACGGCCTGGTATTAGACTATATTGACTTAGAAAATGTAGCACTATGTGCCCGTGAGTACGTATAGGAATGGCAGGTGACCTGTTTTATTGATTCAGAGAGCAGTATTTGTGGTGACCATACTGACCCATTTTATATGTGTGCAATACCACCTGGAGGTGTGTGTGTTCATTTAGAGAAATAGGCACGTCTATGACTGGAGGAGTGCATATATCTTCTCCTAATAAAAGTAGCACCCTGGACAGTGTTATTGCACTTTGAGAATGCCTGTTTGGCATAGGAATTTTGCACTGTGCATTTGCGTGTATATATAGGTACATCATGTTACTTGGTTCGTCCAATTAGAGAGCTGTATTTGTGACAGCTAGCTTTACCCATATAATGATTAAAAAAAATATGTATATATATATATGCATTCATTACACAAGTGCGTAGTGCTCTGTATGTTATAAGTTAGTGTTTATGTCAAAACAGATAGCTTATATCTAATTGACCTTAGCCCCTAGGACTGTGAAATTTGCTGTTTACCTTTCCAGTCCTAGGGGCTAATTGTTTTATCAAGTTTGGTGCGAATCGGTGTGGGGGTTCAGAAGTTATTAATTAGTGAAATTAAGTAAACATTCCCAAATTAAGACCTTTTTGTGTACTTGGCTAGCGGAAAATCTACTCTAGTTTAAATTTTTAAGCCACAGACTTGTTAGATCTTGCGTCAGGATAGGGCCTTTTTGGCACCCTCTTGCTGTGTCACTGTTTTACTATTCTGACAAAACAGTGCCACCATTAGGGTACAGCGCAGGCCGCTTATAGTGGACTTGTTGGGTGGAACTTATTTTGAGCACTAAAATTGTTGTTCAGAATATACAGCATGGGTGTGTGGCTACATTACACAAGCAGTTCCATTATTTGTTATGATAGTTGTGTATGCCTTTTTATTTAGCGCAGTCTTACCAAAGCTTATAGTGATTATGGTATGAACTTTAAAATAAAAATAATCTCCCAACTTTGAATTTCTGGTGAATTTTTTTGTTGTTTTTGTATGTGCTATGAGCTGTGTACTTGAAGAGGATGTGCTTGTGCAGGTTAATTCTGGGTGGTAGACTGTGGCAGTGGGCTTGGCGATTGAGCGCTTGCAATAACGACGACTCAATCCTGGTGCATGTTGGCGGGGCTACTGCTGAGGAAGGGTGACCAGATGGGGAGGTGGGCGCATATAGCGACAGGATGTCGCTATATGTATCTCTGAAACGGAGGGGCGTGAGTGGCGGAAGGAAGGGAGGGTTGGCCTGGCATGGTTGGTGTGGGGCTGCTCAAGCTGGCCCGTGGCGTGGTGGGTGGGTGGCAGCCTAAAGCTGCGAGGGTTCAGGTTGGTCGGCGTGCTACATTTTTGTGCACCGCCCAATCTTTTTTGCAGGTTTTGCACACACACACGGGTTAAGAATCCTTTAGTTGGGGTGCTGAGGCAGCCCCACATAATATTTAAAATCTAAGTACCCGGCACTGTTTTCTTCTGGGCCAGGGGTGTACATCACCGAAATTGATTTTCGGCGATGTACACTTGCCCTGCCATCGATCACGATTGTGCTTTCGCCCTAATGACATAAATCCTTCTTGGTGGGGAAGAATCTGGTGGGGTAACCCTTTATTACAGCAGTGTATTTAAAATCACTTTTATTTAACTTTTGTTCTTTATTTATTGTTAATTTTTTCCATTTCTGCTAGATTTGGTAAGAGTCTGATTCAGGGACCACGGCTCTGCTAAACCCAGTTTTTGCAAAGCAATGGGCGGTTGTGTCAGTGCTCCCATCAACCCAAGCGTTTTTCAACATCCCAGCTGCTTTGAGGAGGATGATTCTTTTCACATACTCTGTTGCTGTCAGCTTAGCACCACCATCTAATTCAGCCAGCACTCTTATCTGCATTTCTTTAATGTAATGGCATTTTAGCAAATAAATCACACATTGATTCAAAAACTGAATAATCGAGGTGGTGTTAGAGGGTAGAAAATTAAACAGATGTTTCTCAGGCCAGGAACATCCGAGTGAACACTAAAATTGTCAGCTAGGAGTACGATCTTCCTCGACAGCAGCTTCTGATCCCACAGTCTAAGTCACTCTGTGAAGATTTCACCAGTCATCCGTGAGGATCAGTTGCTTCCATAGATGACTGCCAGGTTTGCAATGCCATGGAAACAGCACAGCTGGGCAGACTTCCCCACTACTAAAAGTTCTTTTTTTTTTTTTTTTTTAATGATCATCATGTTACAGTACCCAAGCACCAAAATCATTTCCTTTGCTTTTTTGCCCCAGTGGCAGCTCTGACTTAAATGTCAGAGTCCCATACCCCACACAATGAAAAAACAACCCGGTCTCATTGGCGTTAAAAATGTCTGACAGCTTGTAGTCAGAGAGCACATCAGGAAGAACTAAGCCACGAACTGGCTCTTCTGCAGTTGGAGCCAGCTGTCAGTCAGGTTAACATGCATTCTATCTTGAGCAGCCATTTTGGGTCGGGTTAAGTAATGGATGGTTCTGACACCATATGGCACTGCCGGTAAGAATGGGTTAAGATCATGTTTGCCCTATGCTTCTGAAAGCTGCTTTGCCATCTGCTGAGCACTGGACCACCCATTAAGGCCCCACTCCCAAACCCCAGAACACCAAACTAGGAGAGCCTCCTCCACCTCTCAATCCTTCCCCACCCTTTTCCATCACCATGCCACTGTGACAGCAGTCTCTCCTTGTTGTGAAGCAAGTCAGAGATGGTTGACTTTAGTAGTCAAAGGTGATGGTGAGATCATGAATGCTCATCTTTGGCAGCATCTCAATCCCTCTTAACAGCTCGATCTTCCTTGAGAGAGGCAGGGCAGCACATCTTGAAGCCATGGTGAGTACAGACAGTGACCGAACCCAGGCTGAACACTGGCTAAAGTGAAGGTAAAGAAACCTGGGTCAGCATTAACAAAAAAATGCAAAGTGCCACACAAAAGTTTGCGTGGCACCTTGTGATTGCCCAGGTTGAAAAACTCGCTATTCACAGATGGATAGCGAATGGCGCTATCCGACTGTGAATAGGACTGGATAGAGGCAGTGGTAACACTGATACCGCTACCTCTAACCCCACCGCCGCAACCCCCACAAGCATAGCGCTGGTGTGCTAAATCGGTATTCACTAAGCCAGCCATGCAAATGAGCTCATTGAGCATGCATGGCACTAATTGGCTATTTGCATGCCCATTATGGGCACATTTGCATGGCCTGCCGCAGGAGGTTAGCACCCCCCCCCCCCAACGACTGTCGTCATCCCAATAGTTACGACACATATGCCTAGTGGTCTAGTGGTTCTCTCCCCATCCCTGATCGCCGATCCCAGTGGGAATTACATGTTTCACAGTGTAGTGGTTCCCTCCCCGATCCCCAAAGAAATAACATTTTCCATAGTGTAGTGGTCCCTCTCACCTCCCTGATCCCTGAAGAAATAACATTTTACCTAGTGTAGTGGTCTGTCCCACCTCCCTGATCCCTGAAGAAATAATATTTTCCATAGTGTAGTGGTTCCTCCCCCGATCACCGATCCCCAAAGAAATGACATTTTCCATATTGTAGTGGTTCCTCCCCCCCTCCCCGATCCCCAAAGAAATAACATTTTTCATGGTGTAGTGGTCCCTCCCCGATCACTGATCCCTGAAGAAATAACATTTTCCGTAGTGTAGTGGTTCCCTTCCCGATCCCCAAAGAAGTAACATTTTTCATGGTGTAGTGGTCCCTCCCCTCACCGTTCTTCTGATCACCATCTCACTGTAGGAAAATCTAATCCGTAGTAGTCTATTGGACCCTCCCCGCCTATCACCTATCCAATATGTATATAGCACTAGAAGGTGGTCAGTCATCTTCCCACCCACACACATTCTGATCCCATGTAGAGGACAAGCATAGTGGACCCCCCACTCTATGGGTGTTTCCCACCACCACTCCTCCCCACCACGATCTCCAGCAGCGACCAGCACAGCCCTCCTCACACCTCCATGGCTGGCCGCCCACTGAACTAGCAATGACAGCGTATAGTATTCACTACAAGCCTCTTGCCTCATAAATCAGGGACAAGGGTTAGCAAAATCAGGGACAAATCTTACAAATTGGTAATATTCACTCAGAAAGCTAATAGAATAAGGGGATTAGTGTGAGATGCATTTTCTAAAGAAGAACAAGTCTGTAACTGTAATGTCTGACATTATTTTGTGCTTATAATCCTCACTGTTCGGTGGAAAAAAAACACATTTTATGATGAACAGAGGAGAATTATGAAGCAGAACCAGGGACATCCATGAAACTCAGGGACAGTTGACAGGTAAGATGGCCTGCTGTAAGAGATACCTCGAAGTAAGATAGTACAGTTACGCAAGAACTTACCATAAGAGTAGATCTTCAGGAGGCTCTCTTGCAGCTTTCCCTCCCTCCTTCCCCCTTTTCCTGTCTGTCTTTTGTTTCCCATAGGGGCGAGCCTTCTGCTTCTAGTTTTTATATGCTTTCGGGTTACCTCAGAATCCTCCTCGGTTTCCCAGGTGGCATCCGCTATTGGTCTCCAGTGGGAGAATGGAGGAGGTATGGGGCCGCCTGCCTTTATAAGATTGGCTGATATCAGCAGCTGATGTCAGAGGTGGGTGGCCCTTTCTGGCAGACTGCTAGCTAGAAAGTTTCCATGTGGTCCCAGTGTCTGGCGGCTATAGTCCTACTGGTGATGACCAGCTGCAGAGATCCTCTCAAAGATCTACTGCTGTAGTAAGTTCTTACGTAACTGTGCTTTGCCACATTCATAATGAAAGGGGCAAATAAACTGTGGTCACAAATGATCTGGAAATAAGTTCAAAGAGAGAATAGGGCAACACAAGCTATGCCAGTGCAGCAGTTATACCAGTTGGTATGGTAACTTGAAGGTTTATTATACCAGATGACATTTTCTAGGTATGTTAGCAATGAAAGGAAGACAAGTGGAGGGATTGTGCAGTTACAGAGGGAGGAGGGTGACTATATAGAGGGGGACCAAGAGAAGACAAACATCTAGACCAATTACCTCTGCTCTGTATTCACAGCAGGAGGGGAAGGGGAGGGACCATGCAGAGACACCAGGAGCTCATTACCTCCAGTAGCTCCATATGAAGTCCAAACTATCCATTGTTTACCTGACACAAAATGGCTGCCCAGGAGATAATGAGTTAATGAGAGAGAAATGGACACTAGTCTGTTTTCTGAGGAGAAAGTCCAGAAAGCACTTGCTGACCTGAAGGTGGACAGAGCTATGGGGCCAGATGGGATACATGCAGGGTGCTGAGGGAGCTCAGGGTGGTACTGGCTGCACCTCTGACAGACCTGTTTAACAAATCATTAGAGACTGGCATGGCCCTTGGGGCTGGAGAAGGGCAGAGGTAGTTCCACTTCACAAAAGTGGTACCTGGTAAGTGTTGGGCAATTTAAGCTGGTCAGCCTGACATTGGTTGTGAGTAGGTTAATGGAAACACTACTAAAAGAAGGGATTGTGGAATATTTTGCATCCAGTGGAACACAGGATCCAAGGCAGCATGTTTCACAGGGGGACGGTCATGCCAAACAAATCTAATAGCTTTCTCTGACTAGGTGACCAAGGAGTTGGATCAGGAAGGCGGAGGACATGGCCTACCTGGATTTCAGCAAGGCTTTGGACACCATTCCATATAGGAGACTCTTAAGCAAGTTGGGAAACTTGGGGGGTGGGTAATAAGATGGCAGCCTTGGTAAAAAATGGTGTGTGGATAGGATGCAGAGGGCAGTGGTAAATGGAGTTTGCTCCGAGGAAAGGAGGGTGACCAGTGGGGGTACCTCAGGAATCGGTGCTGGGACCAGTCATCTTCAATGCCTTTTTAAGTGACATAGCAGAGGAATTGAAGGCAAGGTCTGCCTCTTTGCAGATGACACCATGATTTGCAACAGAGTGGACACCTGTGGGGCAGGGTTTGAAAGGATGGGTAGGCATCTGAAAAGTCTGGAAGAATTGTCAAGGGTATGGCAGATGGGTTTTAATGCGAAAAGGGCAAAATAATGCACTTGGGCCATAGAAACCCGGGAGCAGAGTACGAAATGGGTGGAGTGATACTGACAAAGGCCAGGCAGGAAAGAGACCTAAGGTAATCACATTGGATGACCTAAAGGTGACCATACAGTGTGACAAGGCAGCCATAAAGGCGAGTGGAATGCTGAAGTGCATTGGAAGGGCACCACCAACATTAAGAGGGAGGTGATGCTGCTGCTATGTAGATCTCTGGTAAGACTTCACTATGAGTACTGAGTCCAGTTCGGGAGACCACGTCTCAGGAAGGACATAGACAGAGTGGAGGCAGTTCAGAGGAGGGCTAACAAAGTAGTGTATGGTCTGCATCAAAAGCCCTAAGAGGAGAGGCTTAAGGAGCTAAACATGTACACCCTTGAGGAAAGGAGGGACAGGGGGTATGATAGAGATCATTAAACACATCATGCGAGTTAATGATAGAGACCTTTAAATACATCATAGGGGTTAATAAGGGAGGTGGTATTTTTCAGAGAAAAAGATGCTCTAGAACAAGGGGGCATGCTATGAAGCTGGAGGGAGGTAGACTTATGAGAGATATGACAAAGTACTTCTTCATAGAAATGGTGGTGGCTGCCTGGAACAGCCTGTCAGCAGAGGTAGTGGGAACGAAAACAGTGTTGGGGCTCAAAATGACTGGGACAGGCACAAGGGATTATAGGGGTAAGGAAGGGAGGGAAGAAATTACACTGTAGATCAGCCGTGAAAATGAGCAGTAAATAAAAATGGGCAGACTGAGTGGGTCCAGCAGCTCTTATATGCCATAACATTCTGTTTCTCTGTGTTACCCATGACACATCCTCCTGTAATCAGTCAATCAATCAGTATCTTTATTTATCCAGGCGGGCACCATTGAGCAAGCTCATTTACAAGGTGGACCTGCGATCCTACAGTAATAATACAGAAAGACAAGTTACAATAGTACAAACAGTAAAAATAGCTGCTATTATAGTAAAAATTCACATTCACAGGTAATATACATTGAACATAGAACTACAAGGAGTCGTGGATAATGAACCTGTGCTGGATCTAAACTCAAAAACTGTGCATTTTGTAGTGGGAAATGTTAGGAGAGGGTAGGCATACCAGATAGAAGATATCGCTTATCAATGTAGGAGAGGGGAAGAAGCAAGCGAAGAAGTGAGGGATTGGGAGGGCGGAGGACCGTGATGAAAGGCAACAAAGCGATTTTTGCCCCAAAACGCGTGACATATGGAGGAGAAAAGCTGCCATTGTACTAAGTGCAAGAGGAGGAATATAGTAGCAGGCATAACTGGGAAGGTCCTGGAGGTTGGGGAAGAGGGAGAAGTTGGATGGACGAGAGACCGAATATTTTGGGGGCGAAAGACGATGATTATCCCCAAGTGCGGTAGCATGTGCTAGAATCAGGCTGCAGCTGTTCAGAGCATCAAAGAATAAGATATGGGAGTTCGGCAATAAATCCTGTGGATCTGTTGGTGGGCATGCTAGAGGCAGAGGCACACCTTTCAGCTGGGGGGCTGCCATTTGCAGGCCGCCGTTTGAGGGAAGGAGGTTAGTTAGTGTCTAGTAAAGCAGTTGCAAATTTCCGTAATGCCATCACAGTAAAGCCTTTTGAACAAAGGGCACTTACTGAGGTTTTCAGAAAGTATTATTTGGGTTTATTCCATATTGATGGGAGTGCGCATCCAAGGCAGCTCTCCCAACTCATGTGAGTGCCCTGGGTATATTTAGCAGGAGTTGTGAGCAGCTTCTAAGGAATAATTCCTAGGCACAATCGGAGACAGACAGTCGATGATGTATTGAGGAGTTGCCACTGAGGGCTCTAAGTGTCCAGAGTGCTGCATTAAATTTGCACCTATAGTGGTGAGGTCCAGCCCGTGGCGATATATGTGCGCAGTGATGGGTAGAGAAGGTGAGGTCAGTGATGAGGCGTATAGCTCTGTGGTAGAGCATATCCAATTTTCCAGGATAGGAAGCTGCACAGCTACTGTATATGAAGTCTGCGTAGTCAATTAACGACAGGAACGTGGCTTGGAATAGTCGTTTCTTTGTGTCTGCTGTAAGAAGTCTTCTTATCCTGTAAAAAAGGCCAAGTCTCTGCCTTAATTTTTTCAGCAAGTCTTCCAGGTGGTCAGTGAAGGAGAGTTTACAGTCGATCCAGACACCGAGATATCTGTATTTCGGAAAGTACTCTAAGCACTCTCCCAGCATCGTGGTTATTGGGGGGAGGGAGTCAGTAGCGCTTGTGAAGTTTGCGGTGGAAAATAACATGGCTTTAGTTTTCTTAGCATTTAATAGCAGTTTTTTATTGATTCGTTGGAGCTGCAGGAAGTTGAAATCTTTTTGTAGGTCAGTACAAGCTTCTTTTGGTGTGGGACAACTCAGGTACAGCACTGTGTCATCCGCGAATAAGTGAATACTTGCATCCTTGATTCCCTCATCAATGTTGTTGATATACACTGCGAAGAGGAGGGGACCTAATATGGATTCCTGAGGGACACCTCTTTGTAAGAGTTTTAAGGCAAATAGTTCGTCAACAGCCAACAGCATTTCCTAGTCTTTATGCGTATTTTGACAGAGGCGCATGTAGATTCATGGTGAGGTAATGATTTCCATGTAGTATAGAATATGCAGTTCCACTGTTTTAGCAAGGTAAAACTCTGCCACAGGGGGAGTTTTTAGGTCAAGTAGGTATGCCTTTGGCTCGAATGACCTGGTTGACCTTTGGTGGAGAATGGCCGTAGTTGGCACTTTGCTGGCTGCCCAAACTCCAGCTATTAGGCTATGGTCACTAATATCCTTGTCAAAGGTTCCAAGCGTGGGAGAAGGAATGGGGTTTATTCACAAGCAGGACATCCAGAAGGGTACTTTTGGCTGTATTCTTTTGTTGATCTTGGGTGGGCTCTTCGTTGAGTAGGGTGAAACCAAGGAGTTGCAGAAAGATTTAAGCAGGTGACCAGCTTCCGACAGCCAATCGTAGTTTAGATCCCCGAGGATAATTGTTTCCAGGGGGCTAGTGTCCAAGATAGTTGTAAGATAGGACAAGAGCTGAGTACCGGCAGATGGTGGTCTATAGCATCCTTTGACTTGGAGTGCTAACGATGGGGATAGGTCGATTTTTGTGTCCAGGCACTCAAATCCTGCTACCAGTGAGTTAGAATTAAGTGTTGATGCCACAAATCTATCTTTGATGTAGATGGTGACCCCACCTCCTCTGGATTGCCTATCGCATCTAAAGATCTGGTAGTTAGGTATATTAATCACGCTATTTGGCGTAGGGGGCCGAAGCCAGGATTCTGAGATAACAAGCCTGGATAAGGGTGAATTTTTCAGCAGGCTGCACGTTAATGTGCATAAAACCAATACCTTTAAGAGATAGTGATTCAGAAGGGAGGTAAGTTTATTTATGGGCCCTGGATTAAGCTTGACATTGCCAGAGCAGAGTAAGAGGAGGAGTAGCAATTTTTTCAGGGATTCAAGTGAAAGGCAATGAGCTCGAGGTTTTTCGGCTTGGCATGGAGGAGGAACCGGGGTGCCAAGCTTTGTTTTTTAATTTATGCAAGCCTAAGGACACTGAGGCTAATACTCTGGCTGTGTAACGCCAGTGGGAGTAACTCGAATTAATTAGAGATAAGGAAGGAGGCGTAGACAAACCTGCAATAGTTGCTCTTCGAGGAAGACAGTCCACCTGGATCAGTTGGCAAGGAGCCTTGGCATAACATGTGATGTGTAGAGTCAGATTGGGCGAGCAGTCTTTAGGATGAGGATGTGGTGTAGCCCCAGTCTCAAATTTTTCGGATAATAAGCCAGTAAGGGGGTATGATACACAGTGCAGTCAGGAGGAGGAATTGCTACGAGGCTGCCATAATTGCAGTTGTTGGGTAAATGAGCTAATTTTGATAACAAGGGTAGCTCACCGGCTGCTGGTTGCAGGATTCCCCTGGCGGAACCCTGGCAGTAACAAATTGTTTTAGTAAGAAAGAGAAGGCAGGAGATTCGTCAGGGATGGGAGTGGGCGGTGCTAACGGGTCCGTATAATAGCACACAGGAGGGGGTATGAGTGGGTGGGTGAAAAATTTCAGCTTTGCCGTACCTCTCAAGCAGTGGAGTCTGATGAGGAGGTCTCGGGCGGTGGCTTCGGAAGCGCCGACCGCCCAGTGTCCGCAGTCCACGCGGAGGGCATCTGAGCTGGGATCCCTTGCGGGTTCTCGCCTAGAGAAAGGAGAGAGGAGCTTGAATTAATAGTGGGGCGACACAAAAGCTAGCAGTCTGAGCAAAAACAGCTCAATTAGCAACTGAAAAGCCTGCGATTTCCTTGGTGCCTTGCAGTCTGGAGAGAGTTACAAAGTCACAAAGGGGCTGTAACACTTGGTTGCTGGGAACATTTTTAGACAAACACAGTTTTTTTGGCAAATCAGTCACAGTTCAGTAATTTGTAGTATAATTTTCAAGTAAAACAGTGCCTTAGCAAGACAGGATATGCTAGTCAGCAATAAGCAAACCTAAAGTACCAAAATGGTATGCCTCAGCAAGACAGAATGAGATAAAGCTGCTAGAAGGTTTAGTTGCAAAAAGGGGATGGGAGGAATTGCAGTTGTTGACAGTAAGTAACCAATAAATTGAACATCAGATAAGAGTGGGTGGAGACTGTGTGCATTTAAAGGAGGCCTGGGAGGGGGGTGGGACGAAAAATCAAGGGAAGTTTGCAGAGCTAGCACAGAATCAGTGCACATACAGTTGGAGAAACTGCAGCGGGGGATGGTAAGTTACTTTACACAGGCCGAGCAGAACAGGCTAAATTAAAATATATGTATTAGAAGCTGAGTACAGGGATGCAGGCTTACATTAAGCCACACACCTCGGGTACTCCTGTCTCGGTGAGTGAGACCAGCCAATCAGGGAGCTCTACAGAGGTGTGGAGCCAATGGCGCTACCCTGAGAAGGCGCTGAAATTGAAAACAACAAATTGCAAGTGATGGTCCAGTTCAGAGTTCACACAGCCCAGAGAAATCGTGGCAATTTTTCAAGTGTCGTACCTTATCTATCTCTTTTTGGGGGTAGGTGGATCAGGCTCCTTGCACCGTAATGCTGATTGTATATTGTTATAATTTGTACCTTTGGCACTTGCACTTTTTTATATGAACTACTTACTTATCAGCACTATTTTGTATTATTTGCACATTAGCAAAATGCACTTTTTATGCACAGTCTTTGGTGCCAGTGCCTTTAACTATACATTTTAAATAGGAGCCTGAAGCAGTGCAGGATAGTCTCTTAAGAGCATATGTGTGAACGTTGAGACCACATGCCTGCCGCCTTTTCTACCAGAGTTCTTGTTTGTTTTACGTCGAAATAAAGGAAACTTTTTGCATCTTTACTTAAGCTTCAGAACTTGTTTTTCACACTTGTAAGTGGCACTGCCCTTCTTATATGTGACTTGTGTATTTTTTTCCAATTACCTTTTGCTAGGATGCCATTTACATCACCTTTGTTGTACAGTAAAGTTCTACAATTACTGTTTGGCCTTAAAGGGTTGTTGTCAGCTTTGCCCCTCGTTTTTATGTTAATTTCTGTCAGTGGGTCTGTAAGCACGTACTTGTAAGTAGTTTGCTGTAGAATGCTGCAGCATAAAACAGAAAGTAAGCAGTTTACCTATTTTTTGTAAATTACTCATTATTTCATTAGTGGTGGTCTGAATTTCAATCCTCTTGATACCGGAAGCTGATCCATTCCGAGAACGTGCTGAGAATGCGCGTCTACCGGGAATGCTGTCCTGATGTGAAAATTTTAACATCCTCATGGCAAAGTCATTTAATCCATTACAGCATGTTATTGTGAAACGTTTCTGGAATCTACAAAGAAAAAACGAGACTCGTTCAGCCACAAAATACTTTTAAGTGGGTAGCCAAATCACGCAACTGCACCAGTGGGCGAGGAAAGATCCACCCATGCATGAGAATGTGTTGCTGCGCAAGCCGCTGGATTTGGGCACCCACTTTAAAAAGTATTTTGTGACTGAATGAGTCCTGGGTTTTTCTTTGTAGATACTAGGAACGCTTCACAATGACATGCTGTAATGGATAACATTACTTTTGCCATGAAGATGTTAAAATTTGCACGTTGGGACAGCGCTCCCGGTAGATGCGCGTTCTCAGCGTGGATCAGCTTCTGGTAGCAAGGGGATTTAAATTCAGACCGCCACTAATGAAATAATGAGTAATTTCCCCAAAACAGGTGAACTGCTTATTTTTTGTTTTATGCTGCAGCATTCTACAGTAAACTCTTTTCAAGTATGTGTTTACAGACCCACTGATAGAAATTAACATAAAACGAGGGGCAAAACTGATACTGACCCTTTAACAATACCCGAAAACCTGTTCCCTTCAAGTCCTGTAATACATGATTGTGGTGTCTCAACAGTGTATTTTTGGATTTTGTTATATATGGTTCGATCTGTTCATTCCACTCCCATCTCCATTTACCAGATATGTTTTTCTACATTCATTATTTTGCAATTCCAAGAATTAAAACACATACTCATTAAATAAAGTGACTTATCTGGGTGATACTGCCATGCTTGTTTGATTGTTTATTTACTTATTTTTAGAATGTTGCATAAACAAGAAGCATAGAAATTGTTGGCAGATAAGGACCACTAGGCCCATCCAGTCTGCCCATAAGCCGTATACATTGTATGTGGCCACTGACTCTATGTGATCAATGGCTTTTCATCACTCCTTCCCTCTCAAGCTTCCCTTGTGCCTGTCCCAGGCATACTTAAATCCCTCCACTACCTCCTGTGGTAGACAATTCCAAGCATCTACTACCCTTTCTGTGTAGAAAAACCTCCTCACATTACCTCTTAATCTACCCCCTTCCAATTTAATATTGTGCCCTCTTAGTCTAGTACTTTTTCTACATTGGAAAAGGTCCTCACCTGCACCTTGTTTATGCCCTTGAGGTGCTTGAAAGTTTCAAGCCATGTCCCCCGCTGTCTCCTCTCCTCAAGTGAGCACATATTGAGGTCCCGTAGTCTCTCCTCAAATGTTTTGTGGTGCAAGCCCTGCACTATCTTTGTTGCCTTTCTCTGAATAGTCTCCACTTTATCTATATCCTTGTGCAGGTGTGGCCTCCAGAACTGCACACAGTACTCCAGGTGAAGCCCTACCAATGTTTTATACAATGGCATCACCACCTCCTGCTAGTGATACCCCTGCCTATACTGCATCCCACTGGCCCTTCCTGGCAGCTTTATGCACTGCTTTGCTACCTTAAGATCATCAAAGATGATAACCCTAAGTCCTTTCCTCTTTGGTGACAGCTTCTCCCCCCAACCTGTAGCTCTCCCAGGGTTCCCTCTACCCAGGTGCATTATTTTACACTTCTTTGCATTGAACCTCACTTGCCATGTCTCCGACCATCTTTCAAGCTTCTCCAGTTCCCTCTTCATTTTCTGCACTCCTTCTGAAGTATCCACCCTGTTACAGATCTTGGTGTCATCTGCAAACAGGCAGACCTTTCATTCCAGCCCCTCTGCAATGTCACTAATGAAGACATTGAACAGGAGACTGGTCCTAAGTAATAGCCAAGTTGTGCCGCATGCTGCTCTTCTGGTTTTACTAATTTGTTGAAAGAACAGTGCGTGGTAGAAGTTTACTTTTGTATCTTATATGCTGTAGTACACAAATTAAACATGGAAGGAAAAAGCAGTTAAGTTATTTTATTTAATAATTGTGTCATCTTTGTGTCCTGAGGTGTAAATATTAATAAAGTACAAAACCACTTTCGAGGTTTATGTGTCGAATCTTGGTTTCTAAAGAAAATCTTGGGCCATCGTCATTAAAGGGAATGTCCCCTCAGCTTTTATTTTGTTTACCTGTGTAGTTTGTAGGCATGAACAATGATTGCCTGTATTCGCCTCCTAATTTCATCAGGATTTAAATGTAAATGAAGGTACTTAATTTTGGTATGAAAACCTGCTTGTCTCCATGGCAAAGGACATGACCCGACTCATGTAAGGCATCCTGGAGTTTTATGATGTTTTAGTGCTAAAGCCTGCAGTAGTTATACAATAGTCCCTCACTATAACGAACAAAATTGGGGTATAACGTGATTTCTTTATAGCTTCCTGTTCATTATCTTAAAGGACTCTGAAAAATGCAAGAAAGCTTAGTATGGGCACATCTTTCCCTGTCTGAAAGTTCACTTCCCCCATCAGCCATTTACTGTAGATTGGAAATAGATTAGTCAGATTAATATTTCATTTTATTAGTATTCAGTTTCATTCCACATCTCTACTGTAGTACATCCACTGCTAATGGGGGTGAATGGAGAGATTACGGTGGAGCCAGAGTTACTGAACCAATTGACTGATGCAGCGTGTTTATTTGAGGAAAAATCCAAGTACAGCAAGTGAGCAAACAACTACGAGCCCCAGACTCTTGTTCCCACTAACAACTACTACAAGCTATCACGTCACTGACCGAAGAGAATCCCGCCCCATCTGAAAACTCACGGCTCTCTTCACCTGGTTGCTATTTTCTTTACAACAGTTGTCAAGACTGCAGTTTGATAGCTTGGTCAATATCTTACAACACAGACTTTGGGCAGATGTGCAGTAAAATGTAAATTGTAACAATGATAAATTATAAAAGAGCATTTAGCAAGCACAGCAGCATAAGCCTCTAGTTTGCCGGGCTGTCTTGTCCGGGAGCAAACTGACTTCAGTGATGGTGTAGTGGTGGTGTGTTTCATCTTATCAGGTAGCAGGAGAGGAAAATAGTATTGTACTAAGTTGCACAGTTTATAAATGTGTAGGCATACAACTTGAGAAGGTTTTGTGTGTTTCCTTTTGAGTCTTTACGCCTGCTTTTGTAAAAACCAGCTGATTTGTGGGCTGCGAGCCATATGCTCCATTCAGTATAACTGAGTTTTGTTACAGCAGGGTTTGGTATAGCGACGGAGAACTATACTGTATTAATCAGTGCTGTCGCTGTGCTCTGCACTCCCTATGTTCTTGTCTTATGCTGGCCATGAAACAGTTCGAGACATAGTGCCCTGCTGTTTTCTGTAGTTTAAAGTGCATCTGAGTTAGAAAAAAAAATGCTTTTAGAGAATACAGGGACTTCACAAGACATGTAACAGAACTGAATAGGAGTATAACTTCTGCTGGCTTGTGCAGATGTGCATCATCAGCTCCCATGATGCCTTGCATGAGTGGGTCATGACCTTTGTAGCGTAGAGAACAAGTTTTTACACCAGGGCAGAACAGATTGAAGCAATCTCACTTATATTTAAATTAGTATGAATTAGGGGATGCAAGAGAGAATCATTGTTTGTGCCTCCAGACTACACAGATATATAGGAAATAGGTTGAGAAGGCCTTCCTTTAAGCATGGTTGTTTCCTGTGGTCCCCTTACTTACCTTTCTTCAGGTGCTACCCTTCTGCATCAGGTTTTCCTAGGGAGAGCAACTCCGGAATGTCAGCCATTGTGGTTCTTGCCTGTACGTCCCCTTCCAATGAAAAGTAAAGATGGAGGGTCTAGTATGGGACTATGCAGGGTTGCAGACTTTTTGTTCAAAGTGTATAGTTACTATACACACAGGGAGCATGTTACCCCCCCCCCCCCAGTTTTCCTATTGGGTGGGTTAAGATGGACTGTTTTATAGAAGCTTGGATATCTAGTTCCAGACCATATGATTGATGTTCTCGTGCCGTGACTAATTGTGTGTGTGGTAGGGGGAAGAGAGGGCTGTATCAGGAAAGCATCCTAGTTACAGCAGTCAGCTACTGTACTTTACAAAACATTAAGCAAACAAATAATTTTTTATCCTGCAGAAAATTGTTTTGTTTTGTCAGTTCCATTTGTTATAACAGTGTCATATCTGCTTTACCGGCCAAGATTTTAAGCATTTGTGAAAAACTGAGAGCAACAGCATTATTATTTTAGGAAATAATTTTAGAATTTACTTAAACCTGACATAACGGATTATGGTTTCTCTCTAAGTACAAAACAAAGCAATGACAGTTCAGCAAGTGCCCGTAATGGTACTGCATGTCTCATTACAGTACGGAGTTCCTTGATTGATGAAGAGGTCTTGCTGAGAGTTGCTATTTCAGAGGTTTAGCAACATGTCTCAATATTGTTTTGAGCTATCATATGGCTGCAACCTCATGTCTGACTGCCATGTTACTGTTCTGTTTGTATTTGGTACACCATTCATGGTGTTTGGTGTTTGAACAGATAATTTAATTCCACTGTATTGGAATGTTAGGCCTTATCAACGTGCTCCTGAACTAAGCTTTCTGTTGAAACAGAAAATAAAAAAAATAAAAAATGCACAAGCAAGAAAACATTGTAGATGTTATGAATGGTGTACCATTTCTGCAAGTAAACTAGTGCTTATCCTGCATAATACACTGGGATTTATAACGCTTCTTTATTCTGTCTTGTGTTGTGCCAGCCTGCATGTTTTCTTTCCTGTATGAAACATTGTAACATAGTGTAATGATGCAAAGGAATTGGGATCCATCTTCCCTGCTCTCCTCCTACTGCACGGCAGCGACTATGTTGTCAAAAACACATGGCAGAGTGTGGGTTGGTTGGGAGATAGAGGCAACTCTCTGGTGTGTGCCGAGGAGCACTGTGTGCATATCTCCCAATCAGAACAGCACAGTGCAGTCTGTTGGTGCAAATGACCTGGTATTAAAGGCTTTAGCGTAGAAAAGGCAGCACTCTACATCCATGAGTCCATATATACGGCAGGTGACCTGGTTCATTTAATTAGAGAGCAGTATTTGGAGCACTCTTTTTTCCTGTTTTTATCCATTCTCTAAGCCTTCTCGCTTCTAGCCTGTAGCAACCTCCTAACCCCATTATACCAGTCGTCCTTTAGAGCAGCCCGACATTTACCACTCATGGTGGGGCTTTTGGGCATCTCCATACCTCTCTTGACACTCTGAATTCAGTGCCCTTGGTGGTGGCCGGCTGTGCAGGGTCTGAAAGTACCATGAGCTGTCATTCTCAGGGCCTGGGCTTTGTTCCATTTTCATCTAACACCCCTGAGGGCATCTGCAGTGAGAATTCCGTGAGCACTTTCTTAGGCAATTGCATCATGCCCTGCAGAACCAGCCAGTATCTTCCCATCCCAGCTGCTCCAGCTTTCATTGCCATGCAGGGTCACGGGAGACAGCACAGTGGAGCCAGGCTCTTACCTTCCCAAAGTAGAAGAAGAGTGTCCTCAGCAATGCTCTGTCTTTCTAGCCCCGCTGGCCCAATGCCCCACGCATTCCCAAACTCAGGTTGCTGATGTCACTTCGGCAGCATCTGGACCCACATTTTAAACCCAGTGCAGTATGGACACATCTAAGCTTCACTGGCAGAGAGCTACCCCTGCCCGTACTGCTTAGCCCTCAGTGACATTCTGCCTCATGGATCCATCTAGTCATGGTTTGAAAGCCTCAACAGTGCTAGTTTCCACACCTCACTGTCTAGGATACTTCCTCTATCCACCGCCTCCGTAATGCATTTTAATGTTCACCTTAGTCTGCCTCCACCATTTTAGGGTTTGCCCTCTAGAACGACTTGCACTCACCAGCTCAAACACACATGTGTACTCCACCCTGACTGTTCCCTTCAGTGTTGAAAACTGTGATCACAGTGACACTTTCTATGTCTCTTTTAGTTGTACTGCAGAAATAATTGCAAAATAGCGAACTGACTTACTCACCACAACATTAAGGACATATACACATATAGAAAAATTGTGTTTTTTCCTAAAATTGCATCAAGTAATTAATAGCATTTTTCTTAAGTATATAAATTGCCTTGCATTTAGAAGGATGTTCTTATGAGATCATTCTTCTTAATGCAGGTATCAGTTAAGAGAGCTGATGAGGTAAGGTTGTTCTGCAGCCCAGCAGCTACTCTGAAAGAGGGAGTCTGAGGAATGGAAACAGAAGTCTCAATAAGAACTATATAAAGGGTAACAAAGAGTGGTTTCTAAGATATGGCTTACAATAAACTGATACTTTCACACACACACACACACTGGTTCTCCCTTACACACACAATAGTATCTCTTCCTTGAGTAATGACCGACACTGAGGGAAGGACGAAGAGGGAACATGAAATAGAAGGAGTAGGAAGAAGGGTGGAATGAACAAACAGCTGTGGAAGGCAGGTTTAATTAATGCTTGGTGAATCAGGAACAAAGTGGAGGACCTCCAGGCAGTGGTGGCAGAAACCAACTGTAGTTGATTGCAGGCCCGAAATATGGTCAGTGCAGAACTACAACTGGGACTTCACTACCCTGGAATATTCCTTGTTCAGAAGGGACAGTGGTATGGATGGTGGGGGTGATGCTGTACATTAGGGATAGTATGAAGGTGATGTTAGTCAAGGACCAGGGAGGGCATGGATCATAGAAACAGTGTGGGCGCAGTGGGTTGTTAATAAAGGGAAGAACCTCAGAGTGGGTGTGACCTACAGGCCACTGAACCAGTCTGAGGAGGGAGGCAGGGAGCTAGGGGATCAGACCAGAAAGGCTACCAGTTTAAGGGATGTGGTACTACTGGGAGATCTTAATCTCCAAGATTTGGAATGGGAAGCTTTTAATTAGCCAAGGAGAGCATGGAGCTGGGTCCTCGAAGATTCATTACAAAGGGCTGCTTATATGGTGGGTGAAAGAACCCACAAGGAAAACCATCCTTGATCTGGTTCTGCGAACCATGAAGGGATGGAAAGAAGTTAGGTAAGGGGTTCTTGGGTATGAGTGATCACAACTCTGTTTTTTATTTTTATTATTTCATAAATAGGATTTACAAACCTTTGAGTCAGAGACTCATTTACAAAGGTACCTCGTCCAGGGGAGGGGGACAAACATATTTGTGAGGCAAGACATTGGTTAACAATACAGGTGAAATACAAGGTGTATACAGCAAGGCAATTGCAGTGACAAAACAGGTGTGATACAGCAGAGGGGAGGACAAAAGTAATAATAATACAAAACAATAAAGCAAAACAAGAAATAATAACTATACAAGATGGATTCATACCCTGTGGCACCCGCAGGGTACTGTACATGGCGTGCAGATAACAGAGACCAGTTCTAAGTAAGCTAGGATGTTCGGGGGGGGTGCTCTGGGAAGTACTATTATGGACAAGTACAGCTCCAATTGTCAGTGAGGTATTTGCGTAGTGCTATTTTGAAGGGGCCGATTTTGGGGATGTATGTGATGTGCATGGGAAGGGAGTTATACCAAGCAGGTGCTCTGTGGTGAAAGGACCTTTGGCTGAGTGAGGTCCTAGCTCTAGGCACCTGGAAGGTGGCTTTGGTGGCATTACGGGTGAGTGCCGGGTGGGAGGCCTGTTGCAGGGGTGTAGTGACACCTGGGGGCAAAGCCCAAGTAGAGCCTTTTTTGCCAATATACAGGTGTGGTATTGCAGCCGTTCATCAAAGGTGAGTATGTTAGAGGCAGAGTAGAATGAGCATGTGTGAGGTTCTGCTGTGGGCACCGGTCAGGAGCCTACAGGCTTTGTTGATGAGGTCTGGACTTTAGTGAGGGCAATGGGGTTTGGCAGCTGCATGGTGGGGGAGTCCATAGTCCACAGGACAGAATGGACGCAGTGATAGCAAGTCTTAGGGCGAACCCAGGCAGGCAGGCTTTGTGGCAGTAGAGGAGACCAATCCGGGCATTAATGGCCGATGACAAAGTGTTAAGATGTGTGTGGAAGGTGAATGCCGAGTCGAATGTGATGCCCACGTATTTGTAAGTTGATACCGGTTCAAGGGGGTGGAGTGTGCTGGGTGTGATGTGAAGAGGAGCATTTCTGGAGTTACTTTGGCGGTGTGCAAAAATCATAGATTTCATTTTTTTAAGGTTCAGAAGCAGACGGTGATCGGGGAACCATTTTTCAGCTTGGCTGAAGGTGAGTTGCAGGGAGCTCTGGAATGTGAGTGGGTCAGGGTGTGAGGTGACGAGGACTGCATCATCAGTGTATAGAAGCATTTGCCTGTGCAGGAGCTAGGGAGGGTGTTTAGAAAGAGACTAAATAGGGTAGGGCCCAGGATGGAGCCTTGAGGGACCCCGGAGCGTACTGGTAGGCTTGTCGATAGGATACCATTTAATTTGACCTGTTGGTATCTATTTTGGAGGTAGCTGGAGAAACAGTTCAGGGGGCCCAATGAGAATCCCAGCAGATGAAGGGAGTCTAGCATTAGTGGGTGACACACAGTATCAAAGGCCTTGGATAGGTCGATGAACACTGCCCCGGCGATCTCCCTAGTATCAAGAGCAGAGTGTATTTGATGCTTCCGGTGACGTCACCGACTGGTATGGTGCCTTAATCAGCGAGCTCGCCGACCTCCAACAAGAAAATCCCAGTAAATCGACCCTCCTAGAATGGCTTCACCAGCCAAACAGAAACGGAACAAACCGGGAAAACAGCTGGTTACTCCCATGCAAAGATTGCGGGAGATGATTCATGCAGACATCGAGGAGATGCAGGAGACGGGAGACGGGGCCTCAGGCCCGCTTGAGGCCTCACTTCAGAACGATCCACCACAAGAGCAAGAGGATATTGTCCAAATAATAAAGCAAACTGCTCAAACTGTAACGAAGATAGACAGCACGCTAGCGGACCTGAGATCTGACCTGAACCGAATTGATCATAAAACGGAGCAACTCGAACTTGGATTGACGCAAACGATGGAACAATCAGATAGGCAAGACCGCCTGGTATTGTACCTCTTAGCCAGGGAACGAGAGATCAACCGGAGACTGGATGACCTGGAGGGGAGAAGCAGGAGACAAAACATCCGCATATATGGAATACCTGAGGGCTTGGAAGATAAGGAAACGGACAGTATTACCTTTATCCAAGCTCTTCTACGAAGCTCTTTAAAGTTACCACCGGAATTGGATCTGGAAATAGATCGGGCCCACCGCTCTCTAGTACCCCGACCCAGAAATCCGGAAGCGAGACCTCGTTCGTTTATTGTTAGGATGTCATCTCATGCCAGAAAAGAGGACATTCTGAAACGGGCCTCACAACAAAAGACTGTTAAGTATTTAAATCATACCATAATATACGACAACGACCATACATCTGCAGTCCAGGAGGCGCGAAAAACGCTTTGGCCCATAATTAAACAGCTCCGACTGAAGGGAATTAAGGCTCAGATCCTCCACCCTGCCAGAATTAAGGTGATTACACAGCAAGGTATTCGAATTTACAAAGATCTTCTAGAGGCCTCGACCTACCTTGAGGGACTGGGTATAAATGTTCCGCACCTGGTGAAGGAAAAAATGGAGAAAGATTTAATTGCCTCAGCGTGGGCCATAGCACAGAAGGGCACTACTAAAACGGGCTCTACACAACGCAACTCCAAGACTACGTTGAGAGCTGACATTGCCCAGATGATCAGTAGATACGGGGACTCCTCGTCGGTGGACAAGACTGCTCAGTACTTGCATTCCCCTGACCGTCAACCGGAAGAAGACTCCTGTGCTTGAGAAAAGGAATCTACTAATTAGTGCTGTGCCGATGATGAAAACTTTCGTTGGAGGGACTACCTGCCTCGTAATTCTCTCGGACTTATCTGCCCCCCTGAACAGACATGGACTGTATACCTTCCTGGAGCAACTCTGAACTGTAACCAGGTCTGGAGTAGAAGATTGGAGCTCTCGGGGCATGGGATCCAGGGATTGGGAAGTGAATTGCGGAGGGGGAGGGGGTTTGGGCCACGTTCTACCCGAGGCGGTGGTGATTGTCCCTCCTGCTCTCCCCGCCAGAGAGCTTATTTATTCATCGGCCTCCGCTGCGGGGTCCTCAGGTCTCCATGGGGAGGGGGTGAGCGGATTGCATCCCGTGTTGCTGGATGTCCAGACCTCGAGCTTTAGCAACCTAAGGCTGAAAATACCAATTGCGCAATCTTAAAGAGACAAATGAAGAGGGGATGGGGAGGGAGGAGAAACGGGAAAAAAGGGAGGGGGAAGAGGGAAGGGGCAGTCTGGGTGAAACACCTTGGAAGCAGCTGGGTCATGAAATAGTATTGTGAGTGGCTCGACCTCCCTCCCTGGTGCCTCGCTGGGTGGTCCTTGGGAACACTGCCTGGATAAATGGAGATGGGTGGTTTCCACCATGGGTGGAGCTGTTTGGAGCCTGGGGCGGGTTTCACGGGCACGGGGCCCCCTGTGGACCTCTGGACCCCCGCCCTAGGCCCCTCAGCTAGACCTGAGAGTTCTTGGGGCGGTTTGGCCCCCTGGGGACTGGTTACGCGGGAGTGCTGGGGGAGGGGGGACGGATGTCTGCCTGCTTCTTTGAGGTGGCTGGTCTCTTAGCTGGCCCACTGCATCTGGTCTGATCTTCACCACTGAATAACAATGGCAGACTGCGAATGGTTAAAGATATGAACTGTAAAATAAATCATAAACTCTGAGTCAGTCAAGAATGTTGAAAAAGGGAGGATATGACACCTGTAATGGTTATTGCTTTGCCCTTATGATTTAAATAAGATCTATTGGAGTTTAGGTTTGTAGCTTAACACTTGCAGGACAAAAGGGGGGCCTTGAAAGATTCTCGGATGAAGGCAGTTTCAACAGCGAGTGGGGGGGAGGGGGACATCCCATATATAAATAAAGGAGGAGACCAGAGGGTAAATGGTGAGAGGAGGATTGAACTCTAATTGTCAGAATGCGGAGTGGTGATCTCATAGCTGCCCCCAGAAGGCGCGGATACATTGATAAGAACTAGATGGCCCGTTCCCTGGCTAAGCTGATAGATGAGGGCCCTGGTACAAGAGGGTGTTCTTTCACACTCCGAAATTCTTTGCAAACATAAAGTCACCTGGACCCAGTTAGAGCCGATTTGGGAGACTTGTGACGAGGCCTAATTGAAGAAGGTTTCTCTAGGCCGCAGCAGACCCAGAGCTCCAATATCCCGTGCTCATGCTGACTGGGGTGGTCACTACCCTCAGGAGGTGATACCTGCCTGGGAAGTAGGATGGCATGGAAGGAGGAGGGGGGATGGAGATGGGGAGTGGAGGCCTGTGAGACTCCCGCTTCACAAAATGAGGGCGATTAAATGTTAAATGGGTTTTTTTTTTTTTTCTCTTTGGCCGGTCCCCCCCCCCCGGTCTGTTTGGCAGGGGGAGGGGAAGGTACACTTAGGAACTGGAGGATCGGGCTTTCGACATGACGGTGCTCCAGAAAGGTGACTGGCGAGAGGACGGCCACGATAAAGACCATAGCAGGTGGCAAGAAGGGAATCTCATTGCACTACTGAGCTCCCCAACAGGTCCTGGACGGACGCCAAATCCTCTACTGAGATTTAATGCTCAGAAACACCTTGGAAGTCAAACGCATAGGAAAGAGAGTTGGTGGCTCAGGAATATTATAGCCACAAATCTTGATAGAATTACTCTGCTTGTGGCTAAGTACTGGATTAGGCCGAAGCGAAAAGTTAAATGTTTGTACTACAGTATGTTAAAGTTAAAGTTTTCATGTTTTGAATTTATTGATTTAAAAATAGAGCAAGGTACGTATAAAGTTAGAGAGTCTATTAACAGTATTGCAGTGACATGCACGGCAGTAGGTAAGCCTCAAAGAAATAGAAAAGATGGATAACCAAGGTACAAAAGTAGCCTCCTTCAACTTGAACGGCTGCACAAACCCGATTAAGAGGAAGAAACTTCAAAGATACTTGGGTGCCCTGAGGTGTGGGGTGGCCTTCCTTCAAGAGACGCACCTCACGCCTCAAGAGGCAATGAAGCTGAAGTGTCCAGCTTTCTCTCAGGTGTTTCACTCCTCTTTGTTGAGGGGGAGGAAAAGGGGGGTGGCGATACTCATCGCATCAGGGTTCCCCTTCCAGGTAAGGGATGTGTTTCAAGATCCGGCAGCGAGATACATAATAGTAACAGGGACACTACAGGATCAAGTAGTCACTCTGGTTATGTTTATGTCCCCGGCTCCCGATTCAGTATACTCCCGCTACTGCATCAGGTGGCAGAGAAGCAAAGGGTATAGTGGTTATGGGTGGAGATTGGAACATAATCCTTAACAGAAACTTGGACACCACATCCCAGATTCCCAGACCTGAGATAAGTAAAGCGAAGGCTTTTACGATGCTCGCCCGGCAATTTGGGCTGATGGATGTTTGGAGGGAAAAATACCCACTAACTAGGGAGTTCACATGTTACTCACCGAGATTCCATATATACTCAAGACTAGATATGTTTTTTGCCTTTATGAGAGACCTACCTCTTGTTAACTCGATGTGGGTGGAAACATCGACCCTATCGGACCATTCACCATTGATAATGGAAATAAACCTTGGCCTCAATAGGAAAAAGACTCTTTGGAGATTGAACACATCTCTACTTCAGAATGAAGAAACAGTTGAGGAGCTTAAGCAGTTCCTCAAACAATCGATGGAGGAAAACAGAACACCAGGGATATCTCCACAGGTACTGTGGGATTCCTTGAAAGCGATGGTACGGGGGAAACTAATTCAAATAGCCGCTCGGAAAAAAAAACAGAGGATGCAAAAGCAGTTAGAGTTAAGCTCAGAAATTCAAGAGTTGGAAAGGCAGCAGAAGGTTAAATGGGATCAGGGCAGAGCAGAAAGGAGTAGGGAATGCAGACAACAACTCCAAAAAATACAAAACACAGAAATTGAGAAAGCCTTGTTTTACCTGAAACAAAAATACTATGAAGGAGGTCCGAGAGGTACAAAGCTACTCGTGTTTAGACTTAGACAAAATATAGCTAGAGCAACAATCACCAAAATAAAACTGAAAGACGGCAATAAAGAAATAACCCAGGCCTCTCAAATAATGACAACCTTTAAGGCCTATTATACTAAACTATACTCGACACAAGAGAAAACCTCCCCCTTAGAGAAAAAGAGCTTTCTGGAGTCGGTTCCTCTCCCCGCAGGAGTCTAGAGCACTTATCAGTTCTATAACTCCTGCTGAGTTAAAACATACAATAAAAAATCTGAAAACAGCTAAGTGTCCGGGACCTGATGGATTCAGGGCAGAATTCTACAAAACTTTTGAGGGAGAAATATCCCCTCTTTTGACAGAGGTTTTTGGGGGGGTGTGGTCTGGTGAGGAACCGATCCCTACCTCCTGGCAGTACGCCACAATTTCTGTGGTTCTAAAGGAGGGAAAGGATCTGATATATTGCGACTCGTACCGCCCCATCTCTTTGTTAAACACGGACTATAAAATATTCACAGCAATAATTGCAACTCGCTTGAACAAAATACTACCTAATCTAATACATTTGGACCAAACAGGATTCGTCCTAGGCCGACAAGCCCCAGACAGTACTAGAGCGGTGATAAACTTAATAGATGCTGTCCAGAGATCAAGAACTCCGACATGCCTCTTGAGCTTAGACGCGAAAATAGCCTTTGATAAAGTTTCTTGGAGCTTCTTATTTGCTGTTCTGGAGCATAGAGGCTTCCCTGACACTTTTATTAGGGTAATCCGAGCGATCTACTACAGGCCCCAGGCCTACGTTAGAGTGAATGGAGGAATCTCAGATAGATTTGACTTAGGAAGAGGCACCCGTCAGGGATGCCCGCTTTCACCACTCCGATTCGCTCTTTATATTGAGCCATTGGCTGAGATGGTGAGAAAGACGGAGGAGGTGGCGGGCGTGCAGATGGAGGGACACCAGAAGAAAATTTCACTCTATGCAGGTGATGTCCTTCTCAGTCTTACGCACCGAACCAATCCATAAAAAGTCTGGTCAATACTCCAGGAGTTCGGAGATCATGCGGGTAACACACTAAATAAAAATAAGACGGAAGCTCTTACCTTTAATTTTAATCCTAACCCAGAGATTTCATATCTCTTCCCGATTAACTGGAAAGCCAAGAAAATGAAATACCTGGGAATCTATCTCACAAAACACTTCTCGCAGCTGTTTCAGGCGAATTACTCACCATTAATATCTTCCCTTCAAAAGATTTCGAGCGATGGACCCTGTTAAATTTCCCAATGTACTCTAAAATACAAACATTGAGCATGAATGTACTCCCGAAATTTCTTTACTTATTCCAAAGTATACCCTTTTATATATGAAGGGGACCTTTCAGGTTGGAATAAATGATAACTAGATTCATATGGACTCCAAAAACCTAGGATTAATTTAAAAGATACTCCAGGCACAACGGACTAGGGGAGGGCAGTCCTTCCGGACTTAGAAGACTACTTTCTGGCAGCCCATTAAAAGACGTATGATCTGGCTTAATCCCGGTGCCTGTGCGATGTGGAAACTCGCCGAAAGGGGAGGGAGGAGAGGACTCGAGATCCGTAGACCACGCTCTGTCGGTGCATAAACCAAATAGAGACTCCCCTACACAACTGGCGTCGGTTAGGGATACAATTAGGGTACTACATAGAACTAAGGCAGAAATCGACCTAGAAACTCACTATGGCCTAGAGAAGACTGTCTTCGGATCCAGACTTTACCCAAGGGCAGCTAGATAAAGATTTCAAACCTGGGATGCCAAGGGACTTAGGTTTCTTTCCCAGTACTGTCATGGCGGATCTATATTAGATTTCGCTTCCTTAAAAACAGCTATAACACAAAACTCAGATCACTTTAGTGCCTAAGACTAGAAACTATATAACTAACTTAATGAAAAAGATGTTAATCCAGATAGGGCTAGGCACTTGATAGAAGTCATACAGAAAGGAATGACAGCCACAGCATGAGCGGGATGATATCTCAGCTCTATCAAGCCCTATCCAACTTAAAGACAGATCGTTATTAACTATCAAGAACAAGTGGATAAAGGATACTCCGCAGAAACTTGAAGAGGCGGATTGGGAGACAATTTTCTTCCTCTCCAGCCGCACAACCCAGTCCCCATATTGGCAAGAATTCGCATGGCGGATTAAGGTGAGATATTTTCTCACACCCCAAACCACAGGTAAAAGAAATCCTGAGCTACCGGGTCGCGTGCTGGAGGGGCTGCACACAACTAAGGGTAGAACATAAACATATTTTCTGGACTTGTGAGGTAATACAAAAATTTTGGGTAGAAATTCGAAGAGAAATAACTGAGATTTTCTCGGTACAAAGTAAGTTAGACTGGCCTGAACTAATCCTTGGCCGACCACCGGAAGAAGTTCGAGGTCCAGACGCACAGTATCTGTGGTCCATTCTGACCACAGCGGCACACAAGGCCATCACGAGGAGGTGGCTCTCTCCTTCCCCCCCTACCGTGGAGGAGTGGATAACGATAGTGAACACAATAGCGGATCTGGAGGAACTCACATATAAAATAAATAACAGAACCCCAACATTTATGAGGAGGTGGACTAGGTGGGTGTTAAGATGAGCAGTCAATCAAGAAATGAAAGGTTAATTGCCTAGTACACCAGAATCAGAACAAAACAAGGCAAAAAATACTTGGAAGGGGACTTAAGTCATCACCAGGGTCAGATCTTATAACTTATCTGGACCCGGAGAAGAATGAAATAGAGGTTTGGCTTGAAGATTGAAGGAGACTACTAAGAAAATAATAATTGACTGAACATGGCTTTAGGCCCTTATATATAAGACAATTAACTTATGTTAGTCCTGGGAAGTCATGTACTAAAGGTGTATTGCATCACTAGATTTATTTGTATAAGAGACTCGAACAAATGTACCGAATGCATTGTGCTTACTGTAATGCTAATTAACTTAAATGATCCATTGTACCTGAGTTTTATCAATAAACTTGAATTTAAAAAAAAAAAGAGCAGAGTGTATTTGGTGGGAGAACTCCAAAAGGGCTGTGGAGGTGTTGTGATCAGGGCGGAAACCATGTTGCTCTGGGCATAGTATGTTGTATTTAGATAGGTAATCCATGAGTTGGGTGGATACTGTCTTCTCAGGGCTTTGGGGGGAGGATGGAGATGGGTCTGTAGTTGTTTGGTAATGTTGGGTCTCCAGTTTTATGGATAGGGAGTAATTTCAACGATTTCCATGCACTTGGGGAATTGGCCAAGGCATAGGGATCGGTTGAGGAGATCCGTGAGGGGGGCTAACATGACATCCAGTGTTAGGCGGAGTATCCTGGAGTCAAGGGGGTCTCCGCTCGGGTTGTAGGAGGAGAGGGCTTTTAGGAGGAGAGGTTTGGTGTCATGGGAGGAGATTGTCCTGAAGAGGAATGGGGCTGGGAGGTAGCAGGGTGGTTGGATGTGAGGATGGGATCAGAGAAATGGGCAGGAAGAACCGCACTTAGGTCAGAAAATGTTGTGTTTAGGCAGTCTGCAATACATGGTTGGTCAGTATTAACAGTGCCGTTGATAACCATCTGGGGGGGTGGGTATTACCATTAAGCTCTTTAATGTTATCCCAGAAAGCTCAGGCAGAGCCCCAGGATGAGGTCAAGGCGGTTTGGTAATAGCTGGCCTTTGCTTGTCTAATGGCCCAGGTGCATTGGTTACAAGCAGCTTTATAGGCTTGCCTATCCGCTATCCTGCCAGACTCAACCGCAGTGTGCCATAGGTTATCCTTTTGCTTCAGTTGCTGGATCAAAGAGGGAGAAATCCAGGCCAGATTTGGTGATGGGAGCAAAGATGTCACAAGCCTTACAGAAGGCACTGGTGAGGAAGGCTAGGGCAGTATCTATATCTGTTGCAAGGGTGATTGGGGACCAGTCGAGCTGGGCAAGGTGCCACTTTAGCTTATTAAGGCCCCCGAGGTGGAAATGGCGACGGGAGGTGGTATTGTACACAGGACTGAGTGTGTGGGGGAGGACCAGAAACAGAGAATTGGTGAATGGTCACTAAGGGAGTCTGCTAGGACGTTAACAGACTTGATTTTGTGTGGTCGGTTAGAGAGTACTATGTCTAGGAGGGAGCTGGTCCCCCTAGTTTGGGTAAATCTGGTGGGCCGAGTGACCAGTTGGGATAGATCAAGGGCTGTGAAGTTGTCCTTGATGTGTCCTGAAGTGGGGCTGAGCCAGTTGGTATTGAGGTCTCCTAGAACGAGCTGTTCAGTCTTGTGTGGCAGGGTGG
Organism: Neoceratodus forsteri; assembly: GCA_016271365.2. Taxonomy (NCBI): domain Eukaryota; kingdom Metazoa; phylum Chordata; order Ceratodontiformes; family Ceratodontidae; genus Neoceratodus; species Neoceratodus forsteri. The sequence goes on along the minus strand of CM057455.1, from coordinate 1,797,156,920 downwards.
AGAGATAATCTGTGAGAGAGTGGATAGCTAGACTTTGTGCCCGTGGGGGTATGTAGGTGGTTGTGAGGTAAAGTGGGCCACGACCAGGGTGTGGGGTGATTTTCAGGGTGATGGCTTGTGCACCATGGCCAAGCTCAGGGGTCGGTAGTGCATGACCCAGGATGGAGTCATGTAGATAGATGGCACACCCGCCGCCACGCTTACCCACCCGATCTTCTCTGAAAAGAGTGAAGCCAGGGAGGGAGACAGCTGAGTCTGGAGTAGATTGGGAGAGCCAAGTTTCTACTATCGCAAGAATGTCGGGTGTATGCTGTGCTACCCAGTACTGGAGCGCTGCAGTTTTCCTTGGGAGACTGCAGATATCCATAGAGGTAATGCGGAGGCCATGTCCAGTGGGGGGGGGTGGTGGTGTTGTAGCGAATCCCGGCCTAGGGTTAGGGTGAACATTCTCAGAGAGCATGAGGAGTAGGGCAATAAGATGTAGGGAAAGACTGCAGCGGTTGTAGTAATGTCGCTTGCACAGATGCCAGGATCTCAGTGGGGTAGTGCAGGGAATGGGAAGTGAGTTGAGGGCAGGTATGGCTAGGATAGAGAGGGACCACCTACTACAGTGTGCAGGGGATAGGGGGTGGGTATTGGCGGTGGGTGAGGGGGGGGCAGTGGAGTGGTCCAGCATGCGAGGTATGTTAGTGGGGAATGGTAATAAGATGGTCGAGCTATGAGTAATGGGGTGATGTGCCTGATGAGGCTGGGATTCTGGCAGGTGTCCATTTATAGATGAGCTGTAGAGATGCTCTGCAGTGGGTGGGAATAGTATCATGAGGAGAGAAGCAAATGTCCAGAGTACTATTGGAGCCATGTTTGTGTATGGGAGTGTAGGAAGGGAGATAGAGTTTGTATGCATGATCCCCTTAGTGTTGAGGAAATATAACCTGCAGGTGGAAAAGTGGGCTGATTGGTTCCGCACCACACGTGACTAACAGTATAAGACTGAGAGCCGACCAAGGGTGGTGGTGGGGGCAGTGGAGAGCCGGCGAACAGCGCTGGCGGGGCCAAACAATACGCTGTTCAAAAGCCTGGCACTACTCCTGAGCCTTACTGCGATCCCCTTATGGCGAAATGCGTACCTATGCAGTCCGGGGGATGGGGGGCAATTCCTCATTTCGAGGTCCTGGGGAGGGCAGGCTCTCTAGCCCTCGCGACCCGCAGTGGTGCCGAAATTCCCTCTAGGAACCCCTGGAAGTGAGGAGAGAGGGGAGATTTTAAACAATATCCAGAGGCGTGGTTACGGTAAGTACACAGCAGCAGCGTTTACTGACTGGTCTAACTCAGCTTCATATTCACAATGGGAGTAATTTCAGTCTCGAGTCTAATTTCAGTCTCAATGTTCAAGCAGGAGCCGCAGCAGTTCAAGCCTTGTTCACTAACAGAGATCTTACAGTTTAGCAAGCACTGACTGAGGCTGACCGGCTGCACTGCTTTAGGAAAGGGGCCGAAAACAGGTTACTTAAATTCAGATTTCAGCTGGATTCACAGCGTTCGAGTCTCTCTCAGGTTGCAGGTATTACAGTATAGCAAGCACTGACTGAGGCTGACTGGCTGCACTGCTTTGGGAAAGGGGCAGAAAACAGGTTACTTAAATTCAAAATTCAGCAGGAGTCGCAGCGTCGAGTCTCTTTCAGGTTGCAGGTATTACAGTATAGCAAGCACTGACTGAGGCTGACCGGCTGCACTGCTTTGGGAAAGGGGCCGAAAACAGGTTACTTATATTCAAATTTCAGCGGGATTCACAGCGTTCGAATCTCTCTCAGGTTGCAGGTATTACAGTATAGCAAGCACTGACTGAGGCTGACCGGCTGCACTGCTTTGGGAAAGGGGCAGAAAACAGGTTACTTAAATTCAAAATTCAGCAGGAGTCGCAGCGTCGAGTCTCTTTCAGGTTGCAGGTATTACAGTATAGCAAGCACTGACTGAGGCTGACCGGCTGCACTGCTTTGGGAAAGGGGCCGAAAACAGATTTCCAAGTAAAATTTAAGCGGGGCACACTGGTTCGAGACCTGTTTAGTCACTTAGTCAAGCTACCTGCTTAGCGTTCCTGCACTTGCAATTATAAGCTGATAATACTTATGCTATGTTCTTAAGGTAACTTTGACTAACACACTAATCAGTATAGCCTGGCAGAAAAAAAGCACAATAAAAAAACTATCTACAGTGTTGCGCCGACACTTAAGACGCGTGGGGGATTTCAAAAAAAATGTCCTTTGTTCAAGTCCAGGTTTGGCACCAAACAATGTGCTGTTCAAAAGCCTGGAGCTGCTCCTGAGCCTTCTGGTGAAATGCGTACCTATGCAGTCGGGGGAGGTGGGGGTGATTCCTCACGGTTAGAGGACCCGGGAGGCAGGCTCTCTAGCGACCCGCAGTGGTGCCGAAATTCCCTGTAGGAACCCCTATGCAGTCCGGGGGTGATCCCTGGTTCGAGGTCCTGGGAGGGTAGGCTCTCCAGCCCTCGCGACCCGCAGTGGTGCTGAAATTCCCTCTAGGAACCCATATGCAGTCCAGGGGTGGGGGTGATTCTCTGTTTGAGGTCCTGGGAGGCAGGCTCTCCAGCCCTCGCGACCCGCAGTGGTGCCAAAATTCCCTCTAGGAACCCCTATGCAGTCCGGGGGTGGGGGCGATTCCTCGGTTCGAGGTCCTGGGGAGGGCAGGCTCTCCAGCCCTCGCGACACGCAGTGGTGCCGAAATTCCCTCTAGGAACCCTGTTTGTTTCACCTTAGCCCTAGAAGACAGGAGGACTAAATCTAACACTATGGTTTTAGATTTCAGGAGGACAGATTTTGGGAGAATGGGACTGTCTTCAAGACAAACTTTTTTGGGGGGGGGGATAGAAGGGCAGAGAAAATATGGGAACTCATTAAGAGTAGCCTTCTGGAGGTTACTTTAATGTGTCTGAAGCAAGTAAGAACAAAAGCCACAAGAAGCCTCTCTGGTTCTCCAGGGAAGCAGTCAAGCCAAAGAGGGCTGCATTCATGAGGTACAGTTGGGATTAATCTGAGTGTAACCCCCCCCCCTACAAATGGGGGTTTCCAAAAAGTCTTCCTTGAGCTTGCCTAAATGCTCACTGCCAGGCTGATGTCCTGCATTTTAGCAGTTTAAATGTGATTACCAGAGCTTGTATAGCCTCTGTGTACTGTTTCTTTAAGAGCTGACTAATTGCAGTTTAAGTAATCTGAGAGGGAGCTCTGTTGAAAGATATAACTATTTACTGAAAATCATTTAGAGTGTTAATGATAATGTAGTTTGTCTAACCTGCTTTCTTTGTAGCAAGGACTGTTTTGTTTGTCTCCACTATCTTGGTCTGCAAATTGGACCAAACAGTACTGGTGGGACCTAAAATGTAGCTGGACTACAGGAGCTGTCTGAATTCAAAATCGATAAGAACTGTGGTTTGAGTTTTTGCGCCTTTTTTGCAACTGAAGGGGGAACTCTTGCTTTGACTGACAACCAAATCAGCCAACCAAAGCTTTTGTATCTTGGGGAAGTCACGGGCTGCTTGCAGTTTTCAGTTAGAACTAAGCTGGAAGCTGAGCAAGAAGGAGCTGAAGTGATTCTGAGAGCAATCCTGAGTGGATTCACATGGGAGAGCTATGAAAAGGCAGAGAGTTTGGTCTCCATGTCTGCCTGCTGCTCCTGAGAGGGAGAGAAGAGAATTATTTTGGACTAAATCCAAGTTCGTGTGACTAAAGTAAGCTACTGAAGTGGGCCAGGCTCAACCTGAAGAAGACCGAATATTTTTGCTGAATGCGATCGACCTGTCAAGAGTTCCAGCTACCTCTAAGCTCCTGGTGTGTGCAGAGACTTTGCGATTGTGCCTGGGGAGCGCTTTGCCTGGTACAGTAGAATTCCCATACATGTAAATGTGCTATGAGCTGCTAGTGAGTTGTGAGTTAGTTCCCCACTGTGTGAACTGTGTTCTGCTTGCTGGAAGCTGTATCCAGCCCAAAACGGACTACTTCCGAACTTATCTCCATGCGGTCTGGGCTTTGCCAGACTGGCCCAGCCAGACTACCCACTGCACAGAGAAGCCATCAGAGAGAGACCTGCCTGGGGATCAGCCCCTGCTCCACGCGAACAGGAATGACGCCTCTGCGACTTGTGTGGGCCCTGCTTCTCCTGGCATTCTGGATCAACCACCTGCAGTCTCGATTTTCGTCCAGCCTGTGTCCAGTCTTGGGTATCGTGAGTAAATACCAGAGTAGCTCCCTACAGCAACAGCTTAATCTGAGTGTGTCATCTGATTGTCTTGTTGTTTCGTTTTCTTTACGAACTGAGCCCTCTGGTTCTGGATTACAAACATTGTGTACTGTGCATGTTGTGTTTTCCATCACAGGGCCCCAACCTGCTGCAACCCCGGGCAACTGTCCTGGCTAGCCCAGCTCTTCTCTACCTTGGTACCCAGAGGTGGACTGTGTGGGGGGACTCAAAGCGCATGCATAACTGCTTGATTGATATAACCTTTAAGCTAATTAACCTGATTTTGCCCTCCCTTGTTCAAGTCCCCTGAATAAATCAGATCTAACTTCTTCTGCATGTAATCTGACTGTGGTTCCAGTTTGTGCTCAAAGTACTGTACTGTTGCTATTTGCTATGCTTAACCTTGTTTTACAGGGGGTTCCCAGGGTCGAGCCAGAGGAACCAGCCCTGGTGGTAAGTGCAAACAGTGTGGGTACTTGTGTGGTGTACCAGGGGTATTGTGAAAGTGATTATTGTACAGTGTTCAGGCCACTAGAGGGGAAAGAGGGGGGTTACAGTGTCCCGTAGGGCTGTGCCCAAGTTAGCTTGACCACTACCAACCCTGACCTCCAGGTGGAGGCACCTGTCTCAGAACTCAGGCCCCTTAACCTGCTACTAGCCAAGCAGGCAGGGGTAGTAGCCCTTGGGATAGCACCATCTAGGGGTTACATGAGGATAACAAGAGGGGCATACTTAGTGAAAATGAAAGAGACAGGCAGTCATAAGGAGGGCAAAGGCAAAGACAGAACTGAGGATAGCCGAGGTTGTAAAAAAAAAAAAATACAAGAGAGACTAAAGTCGGTAAATGTCTGTGTAGAGAAGGATGGGCGGAAGACTGACATCCATAATGAGAACCTTTGCTCAATATTCACTGTTGAGGTGGGGGACCACTCCCAGACTATGGAAGGAAATTTAACAGGGGAGGGGGAGGGAAATTAAATGGTGACCAGTTCTAGAGGATAGGGTACTTAAGGGACTAAGAGCACTCTGGGTGGATGAGTCCTTGGGATCAGATGGGTTGCACCCCAGAGTACAGAGGAAATTTGGGCAGGAGCTAGCAGGGCCTCTGACATGCTTATTCAGTGACTCCTGGGGTAGTCTTAGAGGATTAGTGGAGAGCAGATGTGGTTCCCCTGAACGAGAGTGGGAGCAGGGAGGACCCAGGAAACAATAGGCTGGTTAGTTTGGCCTCTGTAGTTGGTAACCTCTGGGAAACTATCTTCAAGGAGTAGCTAGTGGAGTTTTTTTTTTTTGTTTTTTTCAGCAAATGGGCTTCAAGACAGGAAGCAGCTTGACTTCATAAAAGGAAGGTTGTGCTAGACTAACTTCATTGAGTTTTTCAACTGTGTAACGAGGGCAGTGGGCAAGGGCCAGGCAGTTGATGTGCTGTATCTTAATTTCAGTAAGACCTTTGACTCGAGAATCCACTGAAGGCTTATCAAGAAATTGGGGGATCTGGGGGTTGGAGCAAAGCTAATAAGTTGGGTAGAAAACTGTCTAGAAGGGAGGACTGAATGGGTGGTAGTAAATGGGAACACTCACAGATCAGAGAGGTCACTATGGGGGTGCCATAGGGGTCGGTACTCGGACCAGTACCTTTTCATGTGTTCATTTAAGAGAGGCCTAGAAAAGTTTGTAGGGTTGTCCAAGATATGGAAACAGAAGCACACCCACTACTCCTATCTGCAAGGGCCATCACCAAGGCAGGGATAGGGTAGGGGGATTTACCTCTGAGTGTCTGGTAGCATTAGGATGTACTGCTGGTGATGCTGCTGTGGGCCCTGATACACCAGTTCCATTGCTGTGGGTATAGGGGCAGTTGTCTATGTTTCTCCCTGTTTGTCATCGAGGCACAGGTCAGGAAGCATAGGAAGACGAGGAGCAGTTGTAAAATTCACAAGTAGCGTTTTATTATTATTAATAATAGTAAATAAAAAATAAAAATTGTTTAATAGAACTATTTACAAAGGGAAAAAAAAATATCCTTCATCTGAGGGTTTCTTTTCAATTCCAGATCTTAGTTTCTGTATCTCACTCTCTCCAGCAAAAGCATTGCTGCTTTTTTTTTATGTAAGTGTTTGCCTGGGAACTTATTAAGAGACATCCTGTTTCTCACAAAATGTTCTTGCCAGTTTCTTTGCAGAGCAGGCTTGCAAATAGAGCAATGTCCCAAGCTGGCTTCCTGCTGACTGCTCTGCAAAAGAGTTTGCAAACAAGCCTGAGAGGAGCTCAAACTGTATCGCAGGTTAACCCCCTAAATTCCAAATTGCATTTTGCAATCATTGCAACAGTTTAATTATATAAATTTGAAACAAAGAGATTCCTGTATCACTTAGTTTCACACAGAAATTCACATATATTTTATAACCGCAGATATGCAAGGGGGAAGAAAAGACAGAAGCAGCAAGTGAAGGCAGAGAGATAGTGAGAGCAGAGAATCGCGAGACCGTAGTCAGAGTGATCAATTCCTAGGTCTCACGAGAACATTTGGCTGTGCAACCAGACAGACAAGAGACAGAAAAGTAGAGAATAGAACACATCCTTACATTTAACTCTTTCTGCATAACAAATGGACAGGGCCTTATTCAACCCTGGCACACAGTCCTCTAGGACTCATGCTGTCTGCATGCCAGGCTAACATCCTCCCTCTCACATTACCTAATGCTGAGCTACTACCTGGGGCCGCCCAGGTGGCAACACTGCAGTGACAGGAGCCATGGAGGAGGAGAACATTCTCTGGGATGCTCAATCCTTTTCTTCCTCCCAGTCCTATGACCCAAGCTTGTTCCCAAACCTGGGTTGCTGGAGTCGAGTGGTAGACCTACTGCTGGAACGACAGGCCAGTGCCAACAGAAGTTTAATGCCAACAAGTGCGAAGTGAGGTGCATCATCAAGGGAAACCTGAAGATGGTAATTGGTTGGGGGGAAAAAATCAGTTTTATTCCTTCCTCCACCTCCCATGCCCGTCAGAGCTTACCGTACCAACGTACATTCCTGCCCTTTTTTGTGGCAGCATATACAGCGTGGTTACGGACATTGTCATTTGGTACAGTTCCAGCTGGGGCTGCAGATACATATCTGGTCCCACCAAGTTCTTTTGGTCTCCTAACCCCCACTTCCCCTGTAGTTTCCTGCCTTTGCACCCCAACAGGAATATACAGGGCTTCTCAGGCTAAACGCTTCCCTCCTAACACCAAGTTTAAGGGTCTGGGCACCCTGGTCCATAAGTTATTTGCCAGAGCTATGGCTGTTCAGAATATAGCTTCCTACAGTGCACCCATCAGGATGCAGTGACATACTGCAGAGTTACTGCAGGAAATAAGACAATTTCAAAGGCAGTTAATCAGTTTTGTCATGCAGGAAGCTGTGCCACTGTGTTGCATCCTGGAGGGCTCCAATGTATCAGGCCCATATGGCCTGTTTCCAGCTTAACCTTAGCGAGAGGCTAAAGGCCTGTATTTCTGTGTGCCCTAGGACCAGTCTTCAACCTTTATATGGGAACTGTCATCAAAAGGAATAAGATCCACTTATGATGCAACAGAAATAGAGTCTAGGTCACCTGCTACCAGGTTCTGTTTAAGGTGGCATACACAGTTATGACTTTCTAAGTTTAGTCCTCTCACTCGGCAGAAACATCTTAACTGCTTTTTAGGGTGACACCGTTTCCCACCTCGGCATCCTGGCTGCTAGCCAAACCTAAGTGGTTTGAGCAAGGTTCTTTCCATCCCCCTACACTGTTCTGCCATCATCCCTTTGGGCAGCAGAAAACCTTGGTCCCTGGTAAGAGATGCAGCATAATCTAACAACGCCCTTTCTTTGTTTCCCTTCAGTGTTCGAACCAAGAGTGGTTTCACAGCATTCAGATGTCAGCATTTAGGATGGTGACACTGCATGTGCTTGGCCAATGTAAGAGTATGGGGCATAGTGTTTTAAAGACAGATGAGATCAATGAGTCTCCCTTACTGTGGAGTTTTGGGAAGGCAGGTGACCAGTACAGGTTCAAACGGCAGAACGGTTATGTTTCCTCCTCCTCCTCCCATGTACTGTAATGCTTGTACTCGACCAAAGAGTGAAATAAATGGAGAACACTGATTCTTGCAAGTTAGGAAAGTTACCTACCATAACTCTAGAACTATAAGAATATCTTCTCCATAGACACTATTTGCCCACAACACCATCTATATTCTTTCATGCAGTTTTCTTGTTTTACTTTTTTTGTTAGGACCACATGTTTTGGCCGGTTTTATGTTGGCTCGGCGCATGCCTCTTCAACTATCTTAATAGTAATGTAGATTTGGGCGCGGTCACTGTTGGGCAAATGCAGGGCACGCATCAGTAGGTGCATCCCTCATTCCCCAGTCAGCCAGCAGCAGGCGCTGACATCACACATCCCTAATGTGGCCACCAGATCTAAGAAAAGGTCCGCTGCGATGACAGCAAAGCTCTCATGCAGTGGGACCACAACACACCTCCCGATGTGCACGCAACATGGCGGCAGTGACTGACACCGCCTCCTGTCACAATGCCGACGGGGAGGCCAATCTCGCCAGCATAATGACCCTCTCCCATTTTAAAATATATGCCGAGGTGCCCAATCCCCTTGGCATCGTCTTGCCCTCAGCGGTTTCTTTGCCAGCTGGGGGCCCAATCCCATCGGCGCTTATCCCGTCCCCGCTTATTATGCCAACAGGGAGCCCACTCCCCATCTGCATAATGTCTCCCCTGCTTTTGTTGTGTGCCGAGGGGTGCCCAATCCCACTCGGCTCGGTCTCTCTCCCCCCTTCAGTATGTGCCGACAGGGTGCCCAATCCCCTGTTGGCTACAGCATCCACCCCCCCAAAAAAAACACTTAGGTGGCATGCTGGGAGCCCACCCCAGCGTGCCAAATCCCCTGCAAAATAAACCTGTCCCACAATGGTTTTTTTTTTTTTTTTTTTTTAAATCTGTAAAAAAGAAAATGGTCCCTCGCGGCCTCCCTGCCCCCTCCCACAACCCGTGCCCACCCTCTGCGCACCCTGCCTCCCCATACCCTCCCTCACCCCATACTTACCTCTGGAGTCTGGTGCGACGATCTTCGGTGGACCGGGAACACGTCTACACTCTTCAAAGCCGACCGCGAACTGAAGAAATGCCGGTAAGCTGTATAATGGCATAAATAGTTTTTTTTTTCAACTTTGGTGAATATCTCACCCATTTTTGGGAATTTTGGCACCAATTTTTCAACATGGGGTTATTGCGACCCCTTCTCATAAATTCAGGCACTGTCATGGTGTTATTCGGTCCCGAAAGGTGATTTTGTGGTCACTGCGGAATCACCTTTGGGACCGATAACAAAACGACAGTGCCACTGCTCATGGGGGGTGGGGGCTCTCAAAAGCCTATGTTGCAAATTTGGTGGGAAAAGTAAAAAATGGCAGTTTTATGAGCGAGCGTTGCTCAGTTTCCATGCACCTTCAGTAACTCGTGAATTTGTAATATTTTCCTCCAGATTTTCAAAATTGGCATTTTCCACACTGCTTATGAGCAGTACAGCTGTCATTTACATATCCTGGCGAAATGTGTTTTCACACGTCCGGCGCAGAGTAGTGTTGTCGCTGTGCGAAATCAGTTTTTGGGACAGTTTGAGGAAATGACGGTGACGCTGTTTATGAGCAGAAGTCCTAAAATGCCTATGTTGAAAATTTGGTGCAGAAAGTCCATAAAATGACTGTGTTTATTTATTTATTTATTTAAGCGTTTTACTAGGAAGGCATACTGAGCAGAGTACTGCTCGAATACAGATGCGTCCTGGGGTAGGGGAGAACATAGGAAGACAGTTTACACAGTATAGACAAGAAAATACATAGTGGGAGAAATACTAACATTTGGATCTGGTTACATGTCAGTAGTAGCGTGAGAGAGACAAATTGGTAACCACAGTACGTACGGTATGAGAAAACACTTGAAGTCAGGATTGACAAGTGAATACATTGTGGAAGATCACTAACATTTGGTTCAGAAACCACTAAATACAGGATTGAGTGTGGCAGTTGGTAGCACAGTTACATACAGCAAGTGTACAACAAAATTAAGTTTTGAGCCATACGAGAGACAGTATAAGGCGAGTGAACAATAGTTAGATACTGATGAATTACAAATTTGCTAAGTGCTGACAATTCCAGAGAGTTGCCTAGTAGTTGGTAGGCCCCTAGACACAAGCACAGGTAGGGATGAAATGATCTTGGAGCATGGAGTTTAGGTGCAAAAGGGAGGTGAAGCGATGAATGTCAGCTGGGAGGGAGTTCCATAGCGAGGGAATGCGGTAGCTGAACCCTGATTACCCTGTGGAGGTAGTCCAGTATGGGACAGCTAGGGACCTGGAGTCTGAGTTTCTGAGTGTGTATGATTGTGCGCTAGGGTTTGTTAAGATGTCGGAGAGGTAGGTAGGGAGCCACTGAGACCAATGCTTGGCTGTTATTTTTGCGCAGTGAGTTAGTCTGCGATAGTCAAGTGAGGTGAGGTTCATTGCTTGATATAGGGCACAGTGGTGTGTGGAGTAGGGGTTGTTTAGGGCAAAGCGGCAAAAAGAGTGGAAGAGAGGGTCCAGCCTAGTTAATGTGGTCTTTGGGCCGGCACTGTAGACTACGTCCCCATAGTCGAGGACTGGGAGGATCATTTTATTTACATTGTCCTTCCTGGCTGGAAGGGGTATGTTGTCACGATTCCGGTAAAGTGCACCAAGCCTTGGGTGCAGCTTCTTAAGTAAGGAGTCAATATGTGCAGAAAAGTTGAGGTGCTGGTCAAGCCAGACACCGGGGTATCTGAAGGTGGTGCAGGACTCCAGTGGGGACCCTTCCAGGGTGTGAAAAACTAATGGAGAAGGGAGCCTAGAAATTTTCTGCCTCGTCCCAAAGGTTGAGGAGACTGTTTTGCTAGCATTTAGGAGGAGATTATTTGAACGGAGCCAGTGCTGGACTGTGATGAAGTCGTGCTGAAGTCTGGACGCAACTTCAGAGGGCGAGGGGCCGGATGCGTATAGCACCGTGTCATCTGCGTACATATGGATGGCGGAGTGAGTGCAGGCAGAGGGCAGATCATTTAGAAAGACCGAGAATAGGACGGGGCCTAGGACAGATCCTTGAGGCACTCCTGACGTGATTGGGAGGGGATCTGACATGGACGCTCTGATACGGACAGCTTGGAATCCACCAGTGAGGTAGGAGTGGAACCAAGATGTAGCCCAGTCAGATAGGCCAGCCTTAGCAAGTTTTGTCAGGAGAAGAGAGTGAGTCACCATATTGAAAGCCTTTGCCAGGTCGATAAAGATGGCAGCAGTGATGTGGCCAGCATCCATCCCTGAGAGGATGGAGTCAGTAATCCTAAGAACGGGGGTGGTAGTGGAGTGGGATTTCCTAAAGCCAGACTGGTAGGGGGGAAAAGAAGGAAGAGGAGTCCAGATAGGTGGATAGGCGAGAGAACCAGGTGTTCTTGTATCTTGGCAAGGGTCGGTAGGAGGGAGATGGGCCGGTAGTTGTTTGGGTTTGAGGCATCACCACCCTTTGGAAGTGGGATTACGGTGGCATGTTTTCACTCAGTGGGGACTTCTGCTAGGATGAATGATAAGTTAAATAGGGTGGCTAGGGTTGAGCTATGGCAGGGGCCGACAGGTGGAGCATTTTGGAGTCCAACCCCATGGGACATTTTCCCTTTTCAGGGTTAAGGGCAACCAGTGCGTTGTATACCTCAACAGGGGGTGACTTGCAGGAAGGAGAAAGGCTGAGCTGCAGCGCCACAAGATATGGTGTCAGTGGGGGCATGCTGGGCCTGGTGCAGGGTGGCCCTGGGAGTAGCATGGCTGGTAGTGAAGACTGTGTTAAACAAGGCAGCAACTGCTGAGGGGTCAGTGATGGTGTGACCACCAACCTGCAGGGACGGGGTTGGTGGTTGTGATGGTGGGCATAGAAGCGATTTGACCACCTTCCAGAAACGTTGCACAGTTTCCACGCACCCTTGTAACTTCGCAAATTTACAATATTTTCATGCCAGCTTTTCAACACTGGCATTTTTTCACATCTCCCTATGAACAGTACAGCTGTCATTTTTCACATCCTGCTCTAAATGTGTTTTCGCACCTGTGGCACACAGTGGCGTGGTCACTGTGCAAAATCAATGTTTTGGACAAATTAACAAAATCACAGTGCCACTGTTCATGAGGGGAGGTCCCAAAATGCCTATGTTAAACATGTGGTTAAAAAAATCCCAAAAATAATTAGGTTACGGACATGTGTTGCACAGTTTCTATGCATGCTCATAACTTCACCAATTTTCCATATTTTCACTCCAGATTTTCAATATTGCCATTGTTTTACATGTCCTCATGAACAATACAGTTGTCATTTTCCACTTACTGCCCAAAATGTGTTTTTTGTCCCTGTATCGACAAATGGCATAGCCGCTGTGCAAAACCACCTTTCAGCTAACAAACTGATAGTGCCGCTTTTCATGAGGTGGGCTCACAAACAGCCCATGTCGAAAATTTGGAGTGAAAATACCAACACATGCCTACGGTGTTAGGGTTTCCAACTGTAGCACCCCACCCTGTAGAGACAGACAGGCATCAGGGGTGTGACTTGGGATCATCGGCTGTAATGCTCACACCATTCCCCACCCCCACCCTGCAGCCAGTGACAGGCATTGTGGTGTGCCTTGCGCTGTTCGGCCACAAAGTTCTTCCCATTCTCCTACAGTATATTGCACTCACCTCAGTATATTTCCTTATAGAATGGGGTAAGTGTAACACCCAAAGACCCCAAAGCACACCACGACAATTGTCAGTGTCTACAGGGTAGAGCGAGGTACAATGGCATGAGCGTTATAGCTGATGACCCAAAGGCACACCCCAATGCCTGTCGGTCTCTACAGGGTGGGAGTGGGGTTGGCGTCATTTCAATGCCATTCCTATTATGCGTCTCTAACTCCAGCACTATCAATGCCAATGCCAGCGAGACAACATTCGGCATTGACAAATGCTTGTTTTCTCTGATTCATATCAACTCTTTTTTGTAAGTTTAGTTAGGGAGGTTCTTCATTAGTTAGACAATTATGTCTAGCACTGGATGGGAATTACCAAGTCTGCTTCACTGTTATTTTTATTTTCCTACTTGTGCCCGAGTGTGGTACCAGATATAGTTTTCTCTATCACCATCTTCTTTCTCGTGTGTTCCAGGGATAGTCTTTTTTTTATGCGGCTAAATAAGTCGTACTTGGCTTTTGGCAGTATTTCCTTTCTTCGTTCAAGCTCTCCCTGGGGTTTTTGATTTTACATTACTAAATTTTATTAGTTCTCTATGGATATAGAGACATTTCTGCTGCTACTATAGTTTTTCATATAATACATTATTTTGTTTTGTATTACATTGTAATTGTTCCTTCCCCTTTTCTCTCTTGCCTCCACTGGTAAAAAAAAAAAAAAAGAGAAAGAAACTGAGGCAGTTGGATCATTGTGCACTGTATCTCTACAGGTGCATATGCTGTGTCGGTACAGTCAGGCATTGCTGACAGACCAGATGTTTTGCTCTCATGGGGTCCTGGCACCTCCGTACCTAAGGCGAAAAAGTGGTACTGTATGGAGACAGTATTCTTTCGATATTCTTGAAAATCTCACATTTTGGTAACTTTCCTTTCTCTCACCTCACTTTAAAAATGGTAAGTGTATTAGTCTGAAAGTGAGTTAGTAGTGATTTTTTCAACTATTATTCTACTTATGATTCTATCACTTTTCTCCTACCTTTCTCTAAAATATCTTATTCTTTTCCGTTTGTTCATTTTAGGTTCCGTTTTCTTTATCCCCAGTTGGTTTTTCTTTGATTGCTTGCTTTTCTTTCTTTTTTTTTTTTTTAATCTTTTTTTGTTTGGCCTTTGTGCCTTTTTTAGTTGTTTCTGTGCCTGTGCCTGGGTCGCTGCCTTTTTTGCCTTTATTCTGATTTCCCTGCCTGTCCTCTGAGCCCTTTCAGATGATTTTGTAGTTACAATACATAAGTAAAACATAAAGTGATACAGAGCTGAGCAACACTGGGTAAAAGGTGACCACAGGGCAAGGAATTATAGTGCAAAGAGTTTAAGTGGCAACGCAGCACCCACCATATGTCATTACAATAACAACAGTTTCCAGAGTCACATCAAAAAACATAAGCGTTTCCAGAGTCATTGTAGCACTCTGGTTTTCCCAGTCTGAGAGGGGAGAGCATATTCTTCACCCTTGGATGGGGCTTGTTCATGATCGGGGGGGGTGGATTTACAGGTGATGGTGAAGTGAAGGAAGCCTTGTAGTGGTATTTAAATAGTGGATGTGAACTCAGGACCCATAGTGGAGCAGATAGGTTGTTCCCAAATTTTGGGCAGCTGAAAAGAAGGCCTTCTGGCCCATACATGTGGCGACTTGTGGGCATTATAATAGTAGGCTAGAGGAGGTCCCGAGGCCTTGATGGTGGGGCTTTGGCCAGAGTGGGGTGGGGGGAGGGGAGACACCTCATTTTCTCTGATGGATTTATCAACTAGACTGCTTAGAAGATAGCCACAGTGGGCTTGAGAGGGGAGCCATCCTAGGGCCTGGTGGAGGGAACAGTGATGTGTGAAGTAAGGTGCCAGCAAAGCAAACCTGCAAATGATGTCATAGGTTATGTTTAGTCTGGACAGGCTGGTGGATGAGGTCTGCATATAGATGGTAGAGCAGTAGTTAAGGTGCCCTGGGCAATGGTGAGTCTGGCTTCTGGAGGTCATTAAATTCTTGAGCCTGTAATCAACCTAGTCTCTGGTTCATGCACCAGACGGTGAGTCCGATGTGATCAGAGAAAGTCAAGGTGGGGTTGAGGGTGACTCCCAGGTATTTGAGCCATCAAGGGATTGGATGCGAAGAGAGGTAAGTATCACCAGCCCACTTAGCTAGTTAGTATTTATCTGTCCGATGAGCCCTTTCAGTTTGTTTTTATTTTAGTCTTTGGTAACTGGGTAAGGCCCACTAGGCACAAGTGCCTGTTTTCAGGGGCGACCTGGGCGCACTGGGCGGTTAAGTGACTTGCTCAGTGTCGCACAGTATGCAAGTGGAGGTTGTCAGAATCAAACTCAGGTTTGGTCTGCTGGATGTACCAAACTCATTCACACCTTGTTCCTCTAACCTCAAGGCTATACGGCCAGCCCAGTTGATTTCCTTGCCTGTCCTTTGAGCTGTTTAAGGTGATTTTGTTGCCTGTCCTTTTATCTATGTCCACTGATTTATTTTCCTGTCTTTGAGCCCTTTAAGTTGGTTTCTTGGCTGAGCCCTTTCAACTGAAACCTTTCGGGTGATTTTCTAGCATGTCCTCTAAGCTTTCTGCTGATTCTTCGCCTGCCCTTTTTCTCAGCTGTACTCTCCTCTGCCACCACATATTTGTACAGTTGCAGCCTCTGCTAAAGTCACACATTGAAGCGGCCCTTCCTCGACTCGCCCCGTGTAAGTTCTGCCACACTTGAGACTTAAATCTCAGTAGCCACCATCAAGATACATTGAGCATGTGATCCAGTAGTATGCACGCATGCTCCTTGAGCATGTGATCCAGTAGTATGCACGCATGCTCCTTGTTTATTTTACCATCCCACCTCTGTCACTTACTGTGGCTCCAGTCTTTGTACCACCAAGCTTTTCCCCCCACCACCAGTGCTGATCGTAGGCTCAGATTGACACCAGACTTCCTCTGGGTCCTGTAGCCTACCTCATTTGCTTTTTAGCAGCCAGAACCATCGGACCAAAGTCAGATGCACTGTGATCCACTTTTAACATATTAAGAAAACAAGAAACGGGGCATATTTACAGTGTTTTTAATAGTACATGGGCCCCTTATGCACCTTATCTGGATCATTGCTGACATCACTTGCAGCAAACTGCATTCTTCAGGAATATTTGCCAAGATTAATGTGCAGCATTATGAACTTTATTCCAGTCTAATATTCATAACCAGACATGTAAGGAAGAAGTCTAATTTAAACATTTAATTGGTTTGAATGCCACGGAATAATGAAATGGGGAATACCTTGATATAATATTGTCAGTCTGAAGAAAGCAGGACTGAGTAGAGTCTCTGTCAATACCTCAAATTGTCACTGAATATTTAATTAGAAACTTGATTCTACACTTGCTGTCAGTTCACCCTCTTCAGGGTACACGCCAAGTGTCTTTTGGGACAGACCACTGATGTCGACAGATGTGCAGGTTTTTTTTCCTTTTTTTTCTTTAAACATTTGAATTTTATTCAGAATGTACAAATAACATAGTTAATTAAATTGTTCTGTCACTTACTGCCAGACTGTTACAGTCCACTATTGGAGTATTTTTGATTGGTCAAACCGTACTTCAGCTGGGGATTTACATACAGTATACTGTACCTTCTCAGCCCATCAGGGTGCATGGCTTGCTCAGAGTGTGAATGACTTTTACTTTTTCATGTTTTAAAGTACGACTGATCATTTATTCAATGTTTTCCAATGTTTAAATGGGTTATATTTAGGAAGTTTATATAGTAATAATCCCTGCAGTATCATTTCAGTTTAAAGACATTCAGTTTTTGTCTCTGTAGTAATGTTTGTTCAACACTATGGTATTAAAAGGCAGTAAAATTGTCTGTCAATGGCGTTAATAACTATCCTGTGCGATTCTGGACATCTGTTAAATCACAAAACTATGCTGTCAAGTGTAATGACTATTTCACGTTTTTGCTAATTCTTTTTCATTCTTTCTAGTAAATGGGGTTAATTCAGAGGTGACTACAAAGGAAACCAATTAGCAAAATAATGTTTTTCTCCATGGTAGCCTCACCATTGTAACTGATTTGTGCTTAGGTTACTGAGCCACTGTTTTTTCCTAATCATATCTTTAAAATAACACTTATTAAACCATCTGTACCTCTACAATGACTTTCATTTCTGTCGCGGTTGGAGGCACTGGTTCCTAAATGTCTTTTTCACTCAAAAAACAGGACAAATATCCCTTGATGACTAATCATGTTTTTTACTATGGTGCAAAGGCATTCACAGTTTCCTTCATTTTAGTACAGTCATTTAACTTTCTTCTTTAAAGTTCTTTCTTCTAGCCAGGGAAGTGATTCATTGTGCCGGAACCTTCACCTGCAACATGTGACAGTTAGTAGATGCACCTTACTGTGCTGTCAGTCATATTGCATTTCAGACTTGAAGGATGGTTGTGCTAGGCTTTGGGGAAAATACCAATGTCGTGCTAGCTGTCAACTTGATGGTACCATGGTTTACAAGGACCTCTGTAGCTGCTTCTGTACCTCTTCTTGTTAGAAACACTACAGGATGAAGTTAAAGAGTTTTTTGTTGGGAAAGGGGTGTATTTGTGGAGTGCTTTTTTGTATTTCATGACTTTTCTTTAAAATGTGAAAGTAAAGTATAACTCTTTCCTGAGTTGCATCGTCTGGACATACCTCCAAGAGTTTGCAAAATCAGTCTTTGTCCTGGCTAATTTCTGGAGTGCAAAAGGCCTCAGTGTCTCCGATGAGGCTGGGCCCAAGCCTGAGAAGATGAGTACAGTGAGTATCACAGCTTCATCCTTGGTTCTCAATGATTCTTTTAAGTTCTTATAATCATTTTGACCATTTAGTTACATCTTGTTTATCCAGGATAGCCCAGCTGAGATGTAAACTTCTCATTTTCAGAGGGGTCTTGCCTCGTTCCACAGCTGGATGGACTACAGCACTGAGAGGTTATTTTTCCCGTGGTCACACAGTGTGGAACTGGCTACATAGGGTTGGAACCTATGATCCTCTGGCTCCCATGCAGGTGTGCAGTACCTGCTAGACCATACTACCTACCACTAGGCTACATTCTCAAAGTTGAGTTCCTAAACTACCACCTCCACCTTTTCCTCTCCTCATCCTCAATCTGTAACTCATGGAAGCTGGCTCATGGAAACTACCATCCTGTCTCTCTCTACTTCCCACTTTGGCTAAACTGCAGAAATGCCTTCTTCTCTCCCAGCGCTACCCTTTTTTGACTCAACCTCTTTCTTCATTCCTTTCTAGTATGGCTTCAGGAAGTCCGGCTCCACCTCTGCCTCTCTCCCTCTGGCACTCTGATGCTATCCTCTGTGACATGGACCAGGGCCTAGGCACCACTGCCCACTTTTTTCAACTTGGTCAAAGCTTTCAGCACTGTTGCCCACCCCATTCTCCTGGACAAGCTTAAAGCACTTGAACTCACCATCTCCTCAATTGAGTGGATCAGCTTCTACCTTGAGGACAGGCCACAAGCTGTCCATATTGAAGACTTCCTCTCCACTTCACTCCCAGTCTGCTCAGACATTCCCCCCAATGTCTGTCTCTGACCCAATTCTTTTCTCCATTTTTCTGAATGACCTCCCCACTGCCTGCTCCTCTGTGTCCATTCACATGTATACAGATGATAAGGTACTGTTTACATTTAGCTCCTCTGCCGTTGACCCCACATCCAAGCACCATGTGAACGCAATCCACGAGAAGCTCCACTCCAAACTTGGTGCACTTTACAGGACTGAGAGGAGCATCCCACTTTCTGCCCGCAGAGAGATCCTCTTAAAGATGATTCTCCCATTTTTGACTATGTTGACGTTGTTTACAGTGCTGCTACCAAGTCCACCTTAGTGAGATTGGATCCCTTTTTCAGTCCTTCTGTTGATTTGCCGTCGACAAACCCCTAAGCACTCACCACTACTCTTTGTACATCTCCCCCCCCCCCTTGATGCCAAGTACCTTGCCCACTGTGCCTCTTTCATCTCCAAATTTTGCTTTGGCTCCCTCTCTCTTATCTTGCTCCTCTTCTCTCCCACTTCCTCTTACTCCTTCCAAGTCTTACTCTCCCCTTTGAAATCCTCTTCTGGTCAAGCTGCCATCTCTTTCCACTTCTCTGAACTCTAGGGCTCCCCCCCCCATCATATTCGCTCTGCTTCATGCCGACATGCTTTGAAATCTCTACTCCATAATTTCACTACTCAGTGCTGCAGTTGCTCCTGATACTAGCTCTTAACTTGTTTCCTGCCCCCACTCCTCTTATCACTGCATTGTTGCTCATCTTCTGCACTTTATTGTATTACATAATTCTTGTTCAGAAGCATTGCCTGCAGTTGCTCATTTTCCTATACTTATTTCTGTATTATTGCATTGTACTTCCCCCTCCCCCCAGGAGGCATCTGGAAACAAGCTGATACCAGCTCAGTATGTCTTTCTGGTAAAACCATTGCTATAAATAAATAATAAATAAATAACTACGAAGGCTTCTAAAGCCCAAACTGTCAATACTCAAACCTTAGGGCACGCCTAAGCTGAGAAAACATTTGGTCTTCTTTTTCATCAAGGTGTTTCTGTCCTTAGTCATCAGTCAGCCCTCATCAACCCTGGTCTGCCTATCCCCATCATCTACCTTCTGTGGGCCTTATCACCCTCTGACGAGTCCTCCACAGATTACCCCCCCCCCCCCCAATGGCAGGGTAGTTGGGGCTGGTCAGGCTCCTCTGGAGCACAATCCAGATTCTGGAAAGGGAGCCCAGTCAGTGGTGCAGGGCCTGTGGAGGACCAGAGCTCCATCCTGCTCAGTTGGGGGTTTTCCACCTTTGCCTTTCACCACAAGGTTGCCAAGTGTGCAGTGACACACTGCACATGTGGAGGCAAACGCACACATATATCAGTGTCTCGTGGCAAGTTTTCCCAGTTTAAGACTCCTGCTGTGCTGCTTCCCAGCTTCCATGAGGTGGCAGGCAAGTAGAAGAGATACCTTTCTCCCACCCCTGAAAGAGGAGAGCAGTCCATGGGATGCTCTATCTTCTTTCCTCTGGCCAGCCCCAGTGCTGTCCAAGTCCACTCCCAAACCCAGATTGCTGGTGCAGCAGGTGGTAGCGTTACCCTTATGCTACCAGGCAGGCAAACATCTGGTCTTCTTTAGTCTTAAGTGCTCAAAATATGGATCTTGCCCTTCCAATTACAGGCCTTAAAAGTCAAGTATCTCAGATCCGTTCTTTTAAAGGCACAAGAAAGATAAGAGATCCCCAAGAAATTGGGAGGAGGTAAATCCGGGAAGTATGGAGTCCAAGAGATCAAGGAATCCTTCTACCTCAAATTTTCCATTTCATACACTTCTTGGGTTATCTTCTTTTTAGATAATCCCAGGCAAAAGGAGCTGATACAGCCAATGTCCCTGTTCCTGTAAGCTGGGAACAAAAGGGTTTTAACTTTGGGAATGGCCTAGGTATGTATCCTTCAGAGCCCTTGGCTGTCTCCTCTTTCCTGCCGAAGTGGGTCCAAAACCCCATCAACCTTCCTTGTGGTATTACTGAGCTCTGACGATTACAGTTTCCAAGCTTTAAGATATGAGAACAGCTCCATTTCATAAGGGCCCCTGGGTGACAACAGATGGATACACAAGGAGTTACATTTGTAACCCCCTTCCGAAGGGACTTACCTTTTGGCTCCCCTCTGGAGGCACCACTGCCTCCTGACCTGTGCCACTCCTTCACCCTGGTCCCAGTCTGAACTGTAGCTGTAGGACTGGGGGCAGGACTGGATACTTTTGTCATTTCCTCTGACAAGGAAGTGCCCTCTTCACTGCAGCTGGGGAGATGCATGCAGCTTCCTCATTCTCCTGGCACCTGTGGATTGAGGTAGTAGGGCCAGGGAACAAACTTTAGAGTGCAGCTCCTCTTCTTTTGGCACATATATGCCATGGGTACCAGCAACCCTGCTGCACAGGAACATCACTCTCCTGACCCCATTGCGAAAAAGGTCTCCGAACTTGTGGACAAGCTTGGTTGCACAGCCTGTCCACAGTTCAAACAGCTGAGCCGGTCGGATCCTAGCAGCAGCAATCTCCCTGGACAGGAATTCTGCCTTCTTGTGGGAGATTGCAGATTGATAGACAAAGTAATGGTCCATCAATTTAAGGCGGTCGGTATCACTGGCGGATCTGCGCCAACAGCGTTCTAATCTTCGCCCCTGTCTCCGCATCTCTCTCAACGTCCCGTCAAACCAGGGCGCCTTGGGATGAGGGAGAGGGGGCGTACACGAACAGGAGCAATAGTAGCCAGAGCCGAAGTAACCGCCCTATTATAGGCCGTCACCAAGGTCTCTGGACTACTGCTCGCCAACGCGGGGGATGAGAGGTTAAGAACCGCCGCAAGGCCTTGGGGAGAAATATTCCGTAAAGGGCGGTATCTCGCCATCTCCACAGGGGTAGGCCTTCTCAGGGGGGAAATAAAATTGAACCCCACGGTGCAGTGGTCTGACCATACGACTGGTTCCACCCCCAAATCAGTAATATCAATCCCTAGGAGAAAGACTAAGTCCAGGGAATGTCCAGATTCTAATATCTAGATATCTAATGTCACCAGTTTTACACAACTGCTCATTTCTGTACCTTTTGTTCTGTATTATTTAATGTACTTGATGGCAGGGCTTATGCCCCAGTAGGGGGTGACAGCTCTTTCTCCCTGATAGATTTATCAGTGAGGCAGCCTAGGAGGTAATCCTAGTGGGCCTGAGGGGGGAGCCAGCCTAGGGCCTGGGACAGGAAACAGTGATGCGTGGAGTAAGGGGTCATCAGAGCAAACCTGGAGATGCTATTGTAGGTTTTGTTGAGTCTTCTTGACAGGCAGAGCAATGATGTTTATGTGTAGATGGGTGAACAGTAGTTCAGCAGGGGGAGAAAAGTGCCTTGGGCAAGGGCAAGCCTTACTTCGGGGATATAAAATCCTTGAGTTGGAAGCCAGCTCCTAGTCTCTGGTTCACGTGCCGAACCATGAGTCCGACGTGGTCAGAGAATGTCAGGGAGGGGTCGAAGGTGTAGTGTTACCTGCCCACTGAGCTAGTCTGGGTTTTGACACAAATAGCATCTCTTTAAACTTCCTGGCATTTACCAAGAGTCTGTTGGCAAGGAACCATTTTTGTATGGTGCCGAAATTTTCTGTGAGTGCCGATGGTAGTTTGGCCCGGGTCTCTGTAGTATGGTAGAGGATGAGGTCATTACCGTACATTAGAGACCGCATGTGATGCTATCCTTGGGGAGGGAGTTGATGAACAGGGAAACATGATGGGCCCAAGTATGGATCCTTGTGAGACACTGGTTTGCCCGAATGGTAGTCGCCAAACCATGTTGTGGTTCTGCTGGAGCACCCAGTACTGCTCAGGTTAACTAACAGAATGTTATGGTGCACCAGATCGAAGGCCTTTGTCAGATCCACAAAAATGGTGCCAGTTAGTTTGCCTTCATCCATGCCTCTGAGAACGTGGTCAGTGAAGCAAGCAAGTGCAGCAATGGTGCTGTGGCCTTTCCTAAAGCTGTATTGCTGGGGAGAGAGAAAGTTATTATGTTTGGACACATGGTCTGAGATTAGCTGATGAACAACCTATTCAAGGATTTTGCTCAGCTGGGAGAGGATGGAGAGAAGGCAGTAATTATTGATGAGTGTAGGGTCACCGGACTTGAAAATTGGGATGATTCTGGCTTGCATCTAGATGGGGAGGGGGTATGATGGAGGAGGTAAGGGATAAGTTAAATACTGTAGCCAGAGGTTTAGCAGTAATGTGGGCTGCAAGATTTGGAAATCTAGAGCAAAGGCTATAACTGCCAATACTAGCTTGGTTGGGGAGGGTCATGAGGAGCTTACGGATTTCCTGCGGGGAGAAGGAGATGACTTTAAAATTAAAATGGTGGAATGCTAAAGTCGTTGGTGATCTGGCCAGTAGGACAGCGGATGGGGTCCAGTGGGGGTTTTGTCAAAGTAGTCTGACCGGTCCGTGAATTTGGTGTTGAGGGCCCTGGCCTCTTTGGATAGATCAGTTAAGGATTCTGCTCCAGTTTGAAATTTTATGGCATTCTGTTTTGTCCTGGGTGTGATGCAGGAGTTCACTACTGACCAGAAATTTTGGGGTTGCTAAAGCTCTGTGTTTGAAGGTTTCTGAGGTACTCAGCCTTACATGATTTAACCTTTTTCTTGCAGAGGTTATGCAGGCATCTGTATTAATTTCATTGAAAGGGGCAGAGGAGGTTTTATATGCTGTTCATTTGGCATCCCTCTTCATCTTCTTGAGGAGGTCCTTGGAGAGCCAGCTTATGTTTCCATCCTGCATTCTCCAGCTGGTAAGTGAGAAGTGCCTGCCCTGGATGGCAGTTAGGGCTTTAGTGAGGAAACCCATGATTGACTTAACATCAGGCAACATGTGCAGGACTGACCAGTTGACTGCTCTTGTATTGGAGAACAGGTGAGGAGCATCATATTTTGAGAAATCTCTGAAGGTTAAAAACTTGGGGAGAGGGCGGGGGGAGGCGGTTGGAAGACCAGATGCAGAAAGTTGGGGAATGGTTACTGATGGAGTCATATAGGACTCTTGCATGAAGAACACTGTCTTCTCAGTTGGTCAGTATCCAGTCCAAAAGGGAGTGGTTCGAGGATCAGATTTTTTAGCAGATGTGGTGGTAATGAGTTGGGTAAACTTGAGCTGTGTTAACAATTTACATCATTCTGTTTGGGTGCTGTGCAGCCAGTTAAAATCTCCAAGCATAATGATCTCTCTAGAGGGGGAGCAGTGCCCGGTGCAATCCAGCAAATGGGTCAGGTCTGATAAACCACCCTTGGGGGGATTGTAGCAACAACTAATATAAATTTTTTGGGCAGACCCAAGAGGCATTTCAGTAATAATCCATTTGTAAACTGAGCTACCAGGTGTACCAACTATGAAGAGCAAGCCAGTGAGAATTGATCCCCAGATGGAGACTGACAGAGGACGTGCAAGAAAGCTTCAGATTTGCCTGCGCAAGAGAAGTAGTGAGACGTGAGTGATTTCGGCAGTCAGCCACTAGGTTAAGAAACGCTGTTTAAAAGTCTTTGCAGAAAGATTTTTTCTGTTCCAGTCTGGAACAAAACCAAAGTGCCTGCCCTGAGCTTTGTGTGCTGTCAGAGAGCTTAAGCTACCTGAGACCCTGAATGACTTCATACCCCTTAAGGTAGGTAAAGACAAGTTCCTTTGTGGGGGGAAGAGGATATCAAAGGACAGCATCCCTCGCCACCCGGGAGATGTCATTTCTGCTGCACCTGTAGCACTACCTAGATCTGTAGCTCTTAATGGAGATATTCCAAGATAGCCAACAACTGCAGAGCCTACTAGAGGCTGTGAGTACTGGGTCAGTACCCCACCAGTTAATTAATTCCTGGGTATTCCTGAATGACTTTCATTCATAGCCCATTCTAGAACAGGGAAATGAGTGGTGAGAAGTTTAATAAAGGCAGAACTCACACTTCAGCTGGGGTTCGAGCAGTCAGCCTTGGCTTGATCCAGTGGGACTGGTGACCAGGCTCAAAGAGTCCAGATGTATTGGGTGCACCACCTTTGCCCAAGGTTGAGCGTGGGCACAAGGATGCATTGAGGGGTGGACACAGGTTTAGGTCTGTGTTAACCAGTTGCAAGAGGGGCGCTTGCTAGGGCGCGGATGAGTGGGTCTGTGACAGACTACCCAGACTCAGCCTGTATCACTGTTACCAGCTTTCTCAATACTTCAACAGGTGCCACCACTCAGCTTAGACACCCTGTTGGGGAATCTCCAGGTTTGCATCCTTTCAGAGCCACTGCTCACACAGTACAGTGGTCCTTGCTTAAGTTCACATGGCGACCCTTGTCTGTCACAGCTGAGAACACCTTACTTTAGAAATAATATATGGTAACTGTAGCCTTCTCCTCAGTAGTGGAAATAGTTATTGTCAGTTACAAATTGGTTAGCTGTACCTCAAAAGAGTTGGTCATAGAAACATAAAATATATTAAAAAAAATATTAATATTCCAAGATAATTACACAGATTCTACAGGATATTACAGCAAAACTATAGGCACAGTAATTCTATAGAAATGAAAAGAAATGTTTTCATACAGAAGGTTTCACACAGAAAAAAACTCTCCTTACAGGGTAGATTAGCTTACCACTAGGCAGTTTGAATCGGAGCAGACATGAACTTTTAGCTGGCAGTTTGTTGCTAGTCCCGAGCCTGACTGACTCTGTGAGGTCCTGTCGGACTCACAACCATCAAGCTGCCCCCACAATAAATCAACTGCCTGATGTCTGTTAGACAGCCAGCATACTCCTCTATGTCAACGATGCTGTCATCTGTCCCAAAAACTCTAACCATGACAGCCTCACCACCGCTCTCTAAAATATTCAGGTGACTAGAAAGCTTGTTCTCCATTAATAAACTGGTCCTCGGTTACAAATTAGAAAGGCCATGCTCTTCTCTAGTCTCCCACAGAAG
Organism: Neoceratodus forsteri; assembly: GCA_016271365.2. Classification (NCBI taxonomy): domain Eukaryota; kingdom Metazoa; phylum Chordata; order Ceratodontiformes; family Ceratodontidae; genus Neoceratodus; species Neoceratodus forsteri. Next base: position 1,797,131,341 of record CM057455.1, on the reverse strand, counting down.
AGGGAAAGTTCCACCCTTTGTCATTCGAAGTGGCCAGAGACAAAACCTTGAACAGGTCTAGACCTTTAAATACCTTGAAATACCTCTGGTTGATACCTTCTCTTTTGGCCCCATGTTGACAGCCTAGTGGCCATGGTTAACAGAAGACTGGGCACCCTGTACTGTAATGGAACAATCTCACTGGGGATGCTAGACTCCTTACAGTAGCCAGCTCCATTCCGTCACTTATAGATTAATAGCCTCCCTGCCTTCACAGCTGCCTGTGACACAGTGCTAAACATAGTAAAGCTGATCTGTAATATGGTAGGTGCTTTGCACTTGGTGCAGATAACCGCACTCGTAGTTGTACCCGTTACACACTCACTAGCAGGCTACCTTTACCCTGCAGAATAAAGCCCCAGACCTGTTTGCTAGCCAAAAAGGTGCTTTTGGGCCTTACACCCCTGCGTTAACAAACTGAAACATAGAATTTGATGGCAGATAAGGACTGCTTGGCCCACACAGTCTGCCCATTTCCCTACCTACAGAATCACAAGAATCACTGCAGACCCTGCCCAACTCATTACCTCCAAAAGCTCCATATGAAGTCTGAACTATCTCTTGTTTGCCTGACGCAAAATGGACACCCAGGTGGTAATGAGTTATTAGTCTGCAACTTTTTCTCCCTCTCACTTCCTTTCTCCTACGTTTTCCTTGTACCTATCCCATGCATTCTTGAACCTCATCACCGTTTTCAGTCCCCCACCCTCCACCTACTCTGGAAGGCTGTTTCAGGAATCCACCACTTTTTCCTCACATCTCTCTTGAATCTAACCTCCTCCAGCTTCATAGCATGCCCCCTTGTTACTGAGAATTTTTTTTTTCTGAAAAATACTTCCCTCCCGTGCCTTATTTACACCTGCAAGGTTTTTCAAAGTCTCCATCATATTCCCTCTCCCTCCTCTCTCTCAGGATGTACATGTTGAGGTCCATTAGTCTCACCTCATAAAGCTTTTGATGCAGACCCTGCACCATTTAGTTGCCTTCCTCTCTTCCAGGATGTACATGTTGAGGTTCTTTAGTCTTGCATCATAGGGCCTTTGATGCAGACCCTGTACAGTTTAGTTGCTGTCATCTGGAGGTTATTTCTGTACCATCTCTAACCAGTACACCACCAGGAGTATGGCCAGGAATGCTCTTAAGCATCCATTCCAGTGTTTCTCAGTTGGGCAAATGGTCATTTGCTGTCGGGGCACTAAATGGCTAAACAAACTGCCTGATGCTCTGCTGAATCTCCCCATGATTAATCAGTTTAAAGCCATTTCCACACAGTGCCTACCTGAAACGCTACTGTTAGCGTTTCATGCTGCTCCCTGTGCTGCGCTGTGTACCAGCTTTACACACTGATCCCTGCATCACACTCTAGGCCCTTACTGTGTCTTAGTTGTGTTTCCAGCTAGCCAAGAGAGCCCGAGATGGATGAAATTATCATTTTAAACCCAAGTTCAGCTAAAGGAATCTTAAGATACTAGAAAGAACGCTGAACTCGTGAAAATAGTTCATTTTCAGGAACAGGGCTTAAAGGTACTTAAAAAGCACTTGGAATGTGGAGCCGTGATACTGGGCATGCATTGATGCATGTTAATACCCCTTGGACTATGAATATGCATAAGCGCATGCCCAGTATTGCGGCTCTACTTTCGGAGCTCTTTTTAAGTACTTTTTAGCCCCCATTACTGAAAATGAATTAGTTTCCCTGAGTTCAGCATTCTTTCTAGTAACTTAAGACATACTTAGAAGAAATCTGGGTTAACATCCCATGAACGAGCCTCTGGAGGGATATGGTGGTCATGTGCATTCTGGGAAAGCACTAGGGACCGATATGAATGCTCCCAGGTGATTACACCTGCACTGGTTGTGGCGTGGAATGATATGCTGAAATGACAAAACCAGAAAAACAGGGAACATCGTTTCAGCGAATGCTCGCTTTGAATGCGGTACTGGGAGCCTGTACACGACAACAGAGGTAACGTTTCAGTTGCTCTGCACAAACAAATGCGGTGCAGAGCTAGTCGTGTAAAAGGGGCTTGAGAGATCTCTGTGGTCTGCCCTTGCAGTCCATTGCAGTTGTAACTGTTAAACTGTTTTATTCGGTTTCTCTCTGTACATATCCTGTGACTTTTTATCTGTATGGATAATCTCAAAACTGTATGCAGTTGATGATGTCTTAAGTGTTCTGAGGCTGACTCAACTGCATTTCCTCTGGAACTGCTTAAAGTACTTGCAGTGTTTTCTGTGACTATGTGTTTGACGTGGAACCTTTGTAAATAAGCATTTGTGCGCAAATGTATTCTCCAAAGTTTTTAATAACTAACTAGCTAGAACTGCAACAGCCAGGACCAATTTTCATCTGTGTTAAAGTACATTTAACATTCATAGACTGATTTGGCAGCTTCCAATTGAATTTGGGGTACTTGTGCACCAGTAGGGGGAGACAGAAAAGACTGTGTCACCAGAGATTGGTGGGACTGACTTGGGGATATCCTTGAATTGGTGTTTTGCTTTTATTTAACCCGTTCCTTTCCCCAATCCATAGTCTGTCCTGTTCCCCCCCCCCCAAAAAAAATCACCCTTTGTTTTTGAATTGCACTTTGTGTATCTTGACACCATTGTTTTTGTTCATTTTGCATGTGTAGAGTATAAGTTGGAGTTTTGTGCATATTTATTGAGATCTCCTGTCACCGAGGGTGGGGGGGATGCATTAATTTCCTGTAGGGCTGCAGCCTGTCAAAAGGATCCCAGTAGGATGGGGCACCATGCCGATTTCCATTCCGTGCAGACCAACTAAACCCAAGTGTCATTCACTCCTAGACCTTATAGACTTTACTTAGATAGCACTTGAGGAACTTGGAGGTGTATTCTCTCACATTACAGGAGAGGGTGGCTACACATTGTTAAATGGGGCACTTGGGGTAAATCCCAATACTGACACTGTAGTGCATCATGAGGGGGATGCTGAAGTCCTGAGGTGCTGTCTTTCGGATGAGACAATAAACCGAGGTCCTGTATCCCTGTTCTGGCAGTTGTTCAGATGGACGTTAAAGATCCCATGGCACTTCCTGAAAAGAGCAGGGGAATTTCCTCGGTGTCCTAGCCAAATTTCCTCCATTCACAAAAAATACCACCAGCAGCTTAATCTGCTTCAATTTCAGTTGGTTACCATCTGTATCCCTCCCCCCTGAGTCGCCCCCGAAAAAGGGACAACTAGACTCAGTGGGCCTACCCGGTCAACAAAACTGAATAAAATGGCACAAGTCAAATTGTAATTACAATATACAGAATAATGTAAGGTAGTATAATACAGTCACCAGAGGAAATCCTGAAAGACTTAAGTCTTCCAACAAACTACTTCTCGAAGAACTCCACATCTCCATAGACATGGCACAGAAGGCCTTTGCTGCCTCTGCCCCAAAACTGTAAATGAGCCCCTCAAACCACCTAAGTATGGCAACTGATCATTCTGTTTTTCAGATAGAGCTACGAAAGCATCTGTTTGAACAGTATGTGTTCCAGTACTTTCAATGATGCATAAACAGTGCTGCTGAGCCTATTGATGTGAAACGGTCTCCATTTTAAAAATAACTGTCTAAATCCGATATGTCGTCATTGCCAAATTTCTGGTATGTTTGTGAAACACTGCCTTATTATACAATGGCCAAAAAAAATCTTGGGCTCTGATTCGTCAGTCTGGGACTGGACCCGTGATGTTATCCCAGTACAACATCACGGATCTAATCTAACACAAAAAAGACGCATCAAATGTTAAAAAAAAAAAATGACTCCACGTAGCGATTGCACTGCCCACTACCCTCCTCGCTGACAGGAATGATCAGTCTTACTACCTGGTCTGCCCCTACACTGACAACACTGTATTTACTGAACACGAGTTCAAATCTGCTCCTAAGATACCGATAAAAAGGAAACTACATCAGGAACCCTGTAATTTCAAACGCGAGTGAGCCTGCATTTTAAACAGTGACCGCGCGGCTCTACTCATAACACTCACTGAGTCCTCTCTTGCCATAACGCTCGCTGACTCCTCACACTGAGCGAGTGAAGTGAATCACCACATTGAGTGATGAAATGCATTGCCAACGTCTTTTCTTGATGCACAAGAAATGTATTCGAGGAGCCAGCAAGCATTATAGCAAGAGAGGACTCAGCGAGCATTATGAGTAGAGCCGCGTGGTCACTGTTTAAAATGCAGGCTCACTCGCATCTGAAATTACAGAGTTCCTGACGTAGTTTTCTTTTTATCAGGTAACTTAGGAGCAGATTTGAACTCCGTGTTCAGTAAACACAGTGCTGTCAGTGTAGGCAGACCAGGTAGTAAGACTGATCGTCCTGTCACGAGGAGGGTAGTGGGGAACCACAAAGACAAACATTAAATGAATACAGAGAACCATGTAGGGCAGCGCCAATCCTGCACAAGACAGGAACTGTGCAATTTTTTTCAATAAGTATACCTGCCCAAACAAAAAAAATGAAATAAATTTATATTTTAAACAGGTTTTCTTATCTTGTTCTACTTAAAATAAAACAAGCCATTGTATAATAGCAGTAAGGCACTCCAGGGTGTGTGTTGTGCTGGGATAACGTCACTTCTAGGGTGATTAGTCGCACTCGGCCTGCGGCCTCATGCCTAATCACCCCAAGCGTGACGTTATCCCAGCATAACACACACCCTGTCGTGCCTTATTGCTTAATTGTATGGCCCAGAGTGAGCCTGAAAACGGGCTAATTCTCAATCCATTAAACTTACTCAGTTATCAAATAAATACACAAAGAGTATAATAACCGATAAAGGGTTATTACAGTGGTGGATCCTGGTCATTACTGGATGATGGTTCTTTGTAAGATAATGGGTCAGATACAGTACCTAATTATCTACTCTTGGTAAACAAATCTGGACAAAAAATTACCGTTCCTTGAAGTGGAAAATGTTTTTTGTCAAGTGTAAGGGTGATGTGTCTTCCTTCATCCATCGCATTTTTGGATGTTCTGAATTACCTGTTTTGTCTGGTGTCTTAAGGGTCGAAATCATTTTCCTTGTGATCCCACATTACAGTGATCTCAGTTTATGGATTCCTTTCAGGTTCCATCTGTTTGAGTTCTGGTCCTGTTGGTACATTTTTTATGGATATTAACTTTATTATTATAGTTCCCCGTGAAGTAGCTCCTTCTGGGACCTCAGTTTTGGTCTTAAATACATTGCTTAATTCACCCTGTGTGCTCATGGAGTGATGTAAATTTAAATTCCTCTTCAAGTATGAAAGTTCATATGTAATTGTTGCTTGGACTACAGACAGAAGAGTCGGTGTATTGGAAGACCTCTGCATCAGCATTTCTTTTGATGTGTTCACAAGGACAGGATTTTCTGCTGCACGCAGCCTCCTTCTGACAGTTGTGTCAAATTATGTTTGAAATTCTCTTTGAATCTGTCCTTTTCCCTGCCAGTACTTTATAGCTAGGCCTCATTCTAATATGGTGAGAAGCCATGCTTCATTATTTGAATGTGAAGATGACCTGGAACGTTTACCCTTGTAGGGTATTATCATTTCGGGGCATTGCAAGAGTGGTAGCTGGGAAGAGGCAGGGAACTACAGACCAGTCAGTATTACCTCAGTAGTAGGCAAGATTATGGAGGCACTCCTTAAGGAAATGATAGTGCAACACCTGGAATCCATAGGAGCACGGGATCCAAGACCAGCATGAGATTACAAAAGGAAGGTCCTGTCAAACTAATCTCATAGATTTCTTTGACTGGGTAACTAGAGTGGTGGACCAAGGGGGAGCAGTTGATGTTGCCTACCTTGACTTAAGCAAAGCTTTCGATACTGTTCCACATAGAAGATTGATTAATAAGCTGGGTAGACTCGGGGTGGGTCCGAAGTTGGTCAACTGGGTGGCAAACTGGTTGGCTGGCAGAAAACAGAGAGTGGTGGTAAACGGTATACAGTCAGAAGAGATGTAAGTCAGAAGTGGGGTACCTCAGGGATCAGTCCTGGGGCAGTTCTCTTCAATATCTTCATCAGTGACAATGCAGATGGACTGAATGGTACGGTTTGTCTGTTTACAGATGACACCAAGATCTGCAACAGAGTAGATGATCCAGATGGGGTGGGCAGAATGAGAAGAGATCTGGATAAACTAGTAAAATGGTCGGAAGAGTGGCAACTGGAGTTTAACGCAAAGAAGTGCAAGATCATGTACATAGGGAAGAGAAACCCTGAAGCCACCTGTAGGCTGGGAGGGGAGCTGCTGGCAGTCACAAGGGAAGAAAGAGACTTGGGCGTCATCATCACTGATGACCTGAAATCATCCAAGCAGACCACTAAAGCAGTAGGTAAGGCTAGAGGGATGTAGGGGTATCACAAGTCAGAAGAGGGAGGTAATAATCCCTCTTTACAAGACACTGGTTAGGCCCCATCTGGAGTACTGCATGCAGTACTGGAGGCCACACCTTCACAAGGACATTAACCAAATTGAGGCAGTCCAAAGAAGGGCAACCAAAATGGTGCAGGGACTGCATCAGAAAACATATGAGGACAGATTAACGGAGCTGAATATGTATACCCTAGAGTAAAGGAGGGAGAGAGGTGATATGATCAAAACATTCAAACACCTTAAGGGCATTAATGAGGTGAAAGAGTCTAACGTGTTTCAATATAAGAAAAATAGCAGGACAAGAGGACACAGCATGAGATTAGAGGGAGACCGATTAAGAGGTAATGTGAGGAAGTTCTTTTTCTCAGAATGGGTAGTGTATGCATGGAATGGCCTATGTCAGGAAGTGGTGGATATAAATACAGTGCAGGGCTTCAAACAGGCATGGGATAGGCATAAGGGAGCAATACGAATGAGTATGAATAGATAGGCCATTGACAGAGCAAAGGCCGATGGCACATTTATAAGGTAGAAAAAGAAATGGGCAGACTGGATGGGCCTTGTGGTCCTTATCTGCCATCAACTTCTATGTTTCTATGTTTCCTGTAGCTATCAAAGCTTTAAACAACTCCTGTTCTATCGGATATTATCCTAAATAAGAGACTGCTGTTTCTTGGCATCTTCTTCCTTCCTCTTCAACATTGTGAGAATACTACACCAGAGGTATGTCTACTTCACAACCTGATATTCCCTTCTTCAAAGAGTTTCATGGTTGCCACAGGTTCATCCACTTCTCATTATGTTACTGGTCCTTAGGTACCATGCCTTGAAGTATGTATTATTTCACTGTGTCCTGATCCTTATCTCCCATAGTCTGCCAAAGTGTGACGTTGGTGTTGGTGGTTTCAAGTACTGCATAAATGGTGGCCACTCTTTGTGACACTCAGACAGCTGGTTCTGATTAATCTACGATTTTTGTAATATGAAAATGTGTTATTGAGTGTCTCTCATAAGAGATGCTGACAGCCTGTGGAATGACACCCCCTCCCAGGTTTTAGCTAATAGGTGTTACCTGGAAGGCCAAGAGATAATTACAGGCTAGAAGAGGCCTAAAATAAGCATCTCCTGTTTATGTGACTAATTGCAGCTTGCCAACTGCCAAGATAGGTCATGAACTTTTATGATGTTCAGAGGAAACACAGTTAATATTCACATGGCGATAAAAAGCATGTTGCACCTCCGTGAGATCTGGCAGAGAGACGTAACAAGTCCTTTGATGTCCTGGAAAGGGGAAGCTGCTCATAAGATCAAAGAAAGTCATAAGAGAAAATGAGTTGTGCTGAGGTCACAGAATTTAAGACTTTGATAAGACATCCTGTTTTGCATAGATATATTTTTTTATTTTCTGACAGGGAAGGGCTAGGTGACCTCATGCAAAGAGGTTGGCAAAGCCAGTTTTTAAACAGTATTCTGTTTTCCATTTACACACAAATATTTGGACTCTTAAAAAAAAAAAAATCTACAGCACTGTGAAATAAGAATACCTTAGAACAGACAAGTCTAAGTGTATTAGTGGTAGGAATCTGCACTTTTTAAAACCTTATTCTTTTAAGTGATTTGTATGTTTTGTGGTATATGGTTCTGTATTTACATTTTACATTTTTTGATCTATTTTAAAGTAAACCTCTACTTTACAGACTACTTGGTGTGCCTTTGACATTCTTTTTCTTCACAAGTGCAGCATGCATGGTTAAAGTTGACACGGTACAAAGCTTACTAGTTTTACCAAACTGGGAAAAGGTAAGAATTTATTCTTAGGTCTTTAATAGAGTTTTAAGGGTTCATTTTGTACGCCTGGTTAGGTGCCCGTAGGCAAAAGATATCTGGCCCCCCCGAAGAGCAGAATTATCTGAGCCTGTACATTGGGCATGCTAGCAAGAGGTTCACAGTTTGAATCCCTCCAAGACTTGAGACCAGAGTTTGATTCGAACCCATAAAACAGACATGAGGGTTACCCTGTTTCTGTTAACTATTCACAAGACTGCGCTCGGAGGTTGGCACTGTGGGAGCAGAGGCCTGACCTACTGAGTGGGTTTGTGACACTCTTCACCTCACTGCCTGAGGTTAATTTAGCATCACAATACACAACGAATGCCTTGCAGGATGGGTCCCACAGTGCATTTCAAAAGACACCAGTGTGGAAGCCACTGGCTTCATAAAAGACCATGTGAGTCACACCGGTGTATATCAGCTTGATCAGTGCAAATGGAGATATACTGTAGATGCGTTGGGGAGCACTTATTCAGTGAGCAATAGCTGCTGTAGCAACAATCTGTTGTTAGCAGACTGATATTCTGGCCTCAACTGAATAACACTTTCTAATGCACACGTTTTGTTTTCTAGGTATGTGTCTAAGTCTAACCAGCAGGAGTAAATGTCTTGTTTTCAAAGCTTTTCATTTCATCAGATTGCACATAGTCATAAAAACACACACAAATCACCACAGGTCCCCAGTGCTATAAATGGTGAAGACTCAAGTTGTTTCCCTACAGAATAGCCCACTCGATTAGTCCTCAGGTGTTTGGCATCTGTAAATGTAGTCTTCATTAGTGCTCACTGGATAAGGAGACTTACTTAAAATCACAGCTGTACTGCTGTAAGCTTAACACAAAAGCAGCTCTTGTAAAATTAATGGTCACAGGCACATCACTGTCACATGGGACAGGAGGAACTGTAGGAAAAAAGAAGAGCAATAAAAAATGCAAACACAGAGATCCCCAGAGGCCATAAAACTACCAGGCAAATTTAGAAAAAACTCCTTACAGCAAACAAACGGAAGGACACACTAGGGGGGACATTTTCGAAGGAGATGCGCAGGCGCATCTCAAGAAGTGCGCCACAGTGCGATATTCAAAAGTTCGAGATGCGTCACACATCTCCAGCTGCACCTGCTTGAGCGCATAATGTATGTGAATCAAGGGCTTGCTCATCAATATGTGTACATCCCCATAGTCAGCCAAGATGGGCGGCACAGCCGCCTGCGTATCCCAGAGATGTGCCGCACAAAGTTAAGCATGGAAAAACAATGCCTAAGTCCTGGCCACCCACAGGCAGGCTGCTGTACTGCACAGAAGAGCACAGCAGCCTGCCCCCCACCCCGAGCCCAGTCCCATTCAACATAAAACCCTGTCCCTTTTCCATAGTGCAGGGACCCCTCCTCCCTGTCCCAAACCCTGTTTGAAATATAATAATTTCCCCCATCCCTTTTCCATAATGCAGGGACCCCCTCCCCATCCCAAACCCTGTTAGAAATATAATAATTTCCCCAGCCCTTTTCCGTAGTTCAGGGACCCCCCTTCCCGAATAAAAAAAAAATAAATAATTTCCCCATCCCTTTTCCATAGTGTAGTGGCCCCCACCCCATCCCGAGCCCTGATCAGCATTTGACGTATGATAATCATTCAGATTATTTGCATAATGTAGTGGTCCACCACCCCAGCAGGCATGAACCCCTCCCTGCACCCCCCAACCTGACCAGTGCCAGTGACTGGCACAGCCCTCCACGTCGGTCATGGCCAGCTGCCGACTGATCGGTCCTGATCCATACTGTACAAAGTACAAGCTCATTGGGATGGGGAGGGGTCCCTGCACTACAGAAAAGGAATGGGAAATTATAATATTTCAAATGGGGTTCGGGATAGGGAGGGACTCTACCTGGAAAGGATGAAATTGAGACAGGACTGGATGGGGAGGCCGCCTGATCTGCAATTGCGCGCTGCATGCAAATTGTATATAATGAGTATGCAAATGTACCCATTTGGCGCCTTGCATGCTTAATGGCTGCATTTCCATATTCTAGCTGAATATCGGGAATTTGGGACCGGCACCTCTGGGGATGCGCCACACATAACCATTCCCGGTATTCAGGCCATCCCACGGGATGCGCTGTCACATTGTCAGCCACCCTCATTTGCGCCGTCTGCTAGGATTGCTATATTCAGCTGACATGCACAATCCATTGGGATTGCACACCTTGTTTGAATATTGCAGTTTTTTTGCACCAGCCCATTTATTGGGCTGGCGCATCCCCCGAGTTTTGAATATTGGGGCCTAGAACTACACCTACAAATAATCAAAACACACTGCACAATTTACTTCTTGTAGATTTTGACTGTAGTTCCCTGTGAACATATGGGATAATAACTGACGCAACAAAGCAGGGATCAAGTGCATAAAAAATGCAGGAATGCATTCATCAATTTATTTTTAGAAAAAATACACTTATGTACAGAAATGAAAAAAAACTCAAATAGTCATGCATAAAGAAATTCAGACCTCTCCTTCCTTCAGCAGAGTCTGCGGCTTTGCTTCAGCCTCAGTAGTCCAATGAATACCTTTCTCAAATAACTTATGTGAAATCCACACACATCTACGCGCCAACACCAACTGTAGGTCTTACCTTACTCACTTTCAGCACTAGACTGACTCGACTATCTAACATTCCCCTCGTGGTGAGCCCTTTTTATAGCTCCTTATGATTATATCACATAATTGGGGAGTTTCCATTGGCTGTGACATTACATAATTGGGGAGTTTCCATTGGCTGTGACATTACATAATTGGGGAGTTTCCATTGGCTGTGACATTACATAATTGGGGAGTTTCCATTGGCTGTGACATTACATAATTGGGGAGTTTCCATAGGCCATAACCTCACATAATTGGAGAGTTTCCATAGGTCGTGACATCACAGGCTTCAAAACATGCAAATAGGGCCAGTTTCTTTTATTTATTTGCTCCACTAGCCCAGAAATTATTCTGTTTCATATGCAGCCCTCAATCACAGCATCTCTGGGGCTGCTTCTGTACAGGGTACACTTTATTCTAGACACTACGGGGCTTAGTGTCTCACTAGTCAGCTGTCAAGTATTCAAGCGACTTTGATCTTGCCGCTAGGAGGCAGTCGGCTTTTTCTTCGGCGCATGCCTTTGCTCTGAAGCAGTCATTCTTTTACTTGCGCTGAACAAGAAGCATACATTCAGCCACTATATGTGGCTACACCAACACGGAGCAACCCTCTCCCCAAAAAAATGGATTCCTCGGTCGCACTCGGCAACCAGCGCTGTCCCATGCACCAGAGCTGCATAAGTCAAAGGAGCTACACTCAGCAGCAGTGGTTCCAGAGCTTGGCGCCCCTGAATTGGGCATAACATTTCTTAAATCAAGGGGCACCAGACATTAACAATAAAGCATGACGTGCACTATTTCCTAACTCTGCAATTGGGAGCATAACACTGTGTGCTTAAAGAGGGGGTTAAGAGAGTAAGGGACAGCAAAGCGTTTTTGGAGATTGCCAGGTTGGCCACCCTGACAAGAATTTAAAGAAAAGGCAGAAAAAATAAGAGGAAAAGGGGCTTACATATAATTATGACAGGGGTTTATACACACAAGGCGGGGCTCCCTGTTACACCCCTCACCAAGAGGCAACAGTAATACTGTTGTCAGACACCCTCCCTGAACCCTAGCAGGGTTGGAGCTTCCCCCCACCCACTCTCAGAAGCTCCACCTCAGGGACCCATATAAAAAAAATCGGTATCTATAATCAGATATACCTAAACAATCTCTGATACTGCTCTGTTCCCTGAGGCGTAATATCAAGAGTTTAATACAAACCCCTATCTCATATGCAAAACATTTCAGCATTTTCACAGAAAGAAAAACACATCATATCAACACGTTTCATCAAGTTTCATCAGCATGGGCCCCATATCGAGACAATAAATCAACATTCTGATGTTTTGACCCTGCTGTATGCTGAATGGTAAGGCAGTAAAGCTGTAAAGCCAAATACCACCGCATTATCCATCCATTCCTGTCTTTCATCTGTTTGAGCCAGCACAGAGTGTTATGATCAGTGAGAACCTTAAACTCTGCACCCCACAGATAATATTTTAAGGCCTCTATCTCCCATTTTAATGCTAAGCATTCCTTCTCCCTCTCATGAAGTTTGTGGCTGATGTATATGACTGGTTGCTGCTCACCTTTCCTTGTCTGAGAAAGGACTGCACCAATGCCAGTATCAGAGGCATCAGTGTGCACTTCAAATGGGAGAGAAAAATCAGGACTGATCAAGACGGGATGAACATAGGGTCGCTTTGATGTTCTGAAAGGCCTCATTACATTCCTTGGTCCATAGCACCTTATTGGGACATTTGTTTTTGGTCAGATGTGTAAGAGGGGTTGCTATGGTGACAAAATCAGGATGTATCGGCGGTAATAACTAGCCAGTCCCAAAAAAGGAATGTATGGGTTTCTTTGTCAGGGGGATGGGACTGTTAACTACTGCCTCGATTTTGCTGATGTCTGGTTTGACTCTACCTTCCCCAATGATGAACCCTAAGTATTTGGTCTCAGTCCTGGCAATGGCGCATTTGGTAGGATTTATGGTAAGTCCGGAGCCTTGAATGGACCGAATGACTGCACTAAGATGTACTAGGTGCGTCTGCCAGTCAGGGCTGAAGATAACATCATCTAAGTAGGTGGATTTGTACTGTGCATGGGCACACAATACTTGATTCATATAGCGTTGGAAGGTTGCAGGGGCACCATGCAGTCCAAAAGGCATGGTGGTGAACTGGTAAAGGCTTATCAGGGTGCTGAAGGCAGTCAGCTCCTGTGCATGTAAAGAGAGAGGAATTTGCCAGTAGCCTTTTGTTAAGTTATCTACACGGGGCATGGGGTACCCATCAAAGGTGGAGACAGCGTTAATCTTCCTGAAATCAAAGCAAAGCTGGATACCTTCCTCCTTTTTAAGCACTACTACCACTGGTGAGGACCAAGCACTTCTTGATGGTACTATAACCCCTAGGTGTTCCATTTTCCTCACCTCGTCTATGACTTCTTATCTAACTCTCTCAGGCAGCCAATAGGGTTTCTGGTGTATGGGTCTCATTTGTACTACCTTTATGGTGTGCACTACCCCTTTTGCTCTCCCTGGGCTATTAGTAAAGTCTTCCCATGATATCCCAGTAGTTGATCAATCTCCTGTCTCTGGGCTAAATCCAACCCGGGATTGATTTGAACCCCCACCACTTGTGTGCCTTTATCCGATCTCTCATAGGTCACTTCAAACTCAGTGTTCTCTTGCTCAGGGTATATAAAATAACTGGGTATTGGGTCTTGCCTATCAAACCATTTCCTCAACAGGCTGGCATAGTAAATTTTCTTTTGGGACCTTTTTCCTGGCATTTCAGTTTCAAAATTTACCTTCCCAGTTTGCCTATTAACTACAAATAGACCTTACCATTTCATTAATAACTTGTTTTTGGTAGAGGGCAACAATAACAGTACTTTATCTCCTGGATGGTACATTTTACTTTTCAGTCCTTCATCACACCATTTCTTCTGTTCTGCCTGTCTATGGACAACATTTTGGTGTGCTAGCATAACAAATTTCACCAATTTCTTCCTAGGGTTGGTGATATAGTCTACAATATTTGTATGGCAGACATCCTTCCCTTCTTCCCAATGTTCCCGCAACACATCTAAAGGACCTCTGGGGTTTCTTCCGTATAAGAGGGTGAAGGGTGACAACCCTGTAGTGGCTTGGGGCACCTCCCGATACGTGAACAAGAGATAGGGTAGATATTTGCCCCAATTCTGCCCTTCTTCTTGTACTTACTTCTGGAGCATATGTTTTAGAGTCTTATTAAAATGCTACACCAAACCATCAGTCTGGGGGTGGTAGAGAGATATTTTCACTGCAGTTACTCCAATCTGTACAACTCCTTGATGAGCACTGAGGTAAAGTTGGTACCTCTGTCTGTGAGAATGACCTGAGTGATACCCAATTGACTAAAAATTTTAGCCAGTTCCTCGGCAATCCAAGGGGCTGTCACAGTCTGGAGGGATATTGCCTCAGGATACCTGATTGCATAATCACAGATCACCCAAATATACTGGTTACCTTTTGAACTTTTTGTTAGGGGGCCTACCACATCATAGCTATTCTCTCAAATGGTGACATTACTGCAGGTATTGGCTATAGGGGCACGTTATCCCCTCTTCCACCTTTGGCTACCAATTGGCACTCAGGACAAGTGCGACAATACTCAGCAACATTCTCATGTATCCCAGGCCAGAAGAACTGATTAGTCAATCTGCCTAATGTCCTATCTCGTCCTTCATGGCCAGCCATAGGGATATCATGGGCTAGGTACATCAATCTATCCCTATATTTCTGGGGTACCATCATCTGTCTTATACATTCCCCCGTAGTGGGGTTAGTACACATTCGGTGTAAAACATCATTTGTTATGACATACTGTGGCTGCCCTTCTGCAACCTTCGGATCCACCTGTAAGAAAAAGGGATTCAAAGTCTCATCCAACTTTTGCTCTGTTTTTATATTAGTCCCAGTTAAATCAGACCCATCATCAGGTATTCCTTCCTAATGGGTATCCCTCCATTTTCTTTTTTTGGCTCTCTTCTCCTTCCTTGTTTTCCCTGGTACCTCATATACCTCCTCATCAAATGGAAAAATGTTCTGTGACAGTTCTTGTCTAGCCTGGGCCAGAGTGGTTACTACCACAAGCTGGTCACAGGTCTGTTGATTTTTTTATCAACCGGTCAAAGTTAGGGAAATACTGGCCGATAATAATGGGAACTGGCAGTCTAGGTACTAAATCAACAGAGATGAGTTGTTTATCCTGTCCTACCATCATTTCCACTGTGGTGGTAGGGTACTGGTGGACATCTCCATGGATGCAGGTTACTTTTGCCTCCAGCCCTTTACTGAGGTAGTTCTTTTAAAATGTCTGTTCTCACCAAGGTTTGTTTGCTTTCTGAGTCCAGCAGTCTCACTCTTTCACCCTGGCCGATCCTCACTGTAGTAACATACCCCCAATTAACCACTGCCAAGTGGGCAGCTTTGTTTCTTCTGTTGGGGCAATTATGGGCTATGTGTCCCTTTCCCAGAAAGCTGTGACAACTAATGTCTGCAGAATAGGGCCTGGACCTTCGGTCCCCTCACCAGTTATCTCCCCCAACATTTAACTGTCTGGAATAAGTATTTACAAAAGGTCTTACTGGTGCTGTATGTTGGGGTGAAGAGACTTGATATCCTCTGGACTTTGATGGTCTGGCTGCCAGGTAATACGCTGGAGTGATGGTCGTCTCTGCTATGTCGGGTTTGTGCTCCTTCACACATACCTGGGCATCTTGGGGCAATACTTGGAAAAATTGCTCTATAATTATCAATTCCAGGATTTGGTTGAAGGTTTTGACTGTTGGTTCTAACCATTTCAGATAGAAAATTTTTAACCTGCCAAAAGTCTCTCGAGGGGTATCTTGGCCGTCATCTCTTGGGACCTGAATCAATGCCTATAGGTCTCGGTATTGATATCAAACCAATGGATGATTTCCTCCTTGACCCGATTGTAATCAATAGAGTCAGGGGCAGTAAGGTGACTATATACCAGTTGGGCCCGTCTGGATAAGTAAGGGACAAGTCTGATGACCCACTGGTCTTGGGGCCAAGCACATGTCTGAGCTATACGCTCGAACATAGTTAAGTAGGCTTCGCTATCATCAGCCTCTGTCAATTTTGTTAACTTTATGTCACAGGGTACATTTCAGTCAGCTTGCCCAGGGGTCAGGGCATAGATAGCTTGTAAGGCATCCTGCCATCTCTCATCCTGTGTCTTCCTTTCCTGTTCTTGTAGTCTCCTGTCCTCATCTGGCTGTCATTGATCCTCTGCTCACTCTCACACTCCATCTTCAACTGTTTTAGACAGAGCCAGCGTAGCAGGTTGCGGGGGTCTTCTGGTGCACTCTCCTTCATCTGCTTCCCGTCCTCTTCTTCTTCCAGGTGTTCCTTGTCTGTGGCATCCTCCTGCTCTTTCTTTGCAATCTTCGGCAGGGCACCAGGGTTCAACCCGGGTACTGTCTTCAAGCTGAGCTTTTCAGCCATTGCTCGAGTCCACTGGATTTTCGTTGGCTTTGCACTTTTTACCCTGTGCATGTGTTGGGTATTGGACTATACCCTCCTGGCAGCATCTCCCAGGCAGCCTAGATGAGTCAGGTATCCCACTTCTAAAACCAGTGTGCATGTGTGGGTTAATAACTGACACAACAAAGCAGGGATCAAGTGCATAAAAAACGCACAAATGGGTTCATCAATTTATTTTTAGAAAAAATACACTTGTGTACAGAAATGAAAAAAAAAAGTTTAAATAATTAGTCCTGCACAAAGAAATTCAGACCTCTGCTTTCTTCAGCCTCGATAGTCCAATGAATACTTTTCTCAAATAACTTGTGTGAAATCCACCCACACCTATACCTCAACACCAACTGTAGGTCTTACCCTACTCACTGTCAGCACTCGACTGACTCGACTATCTAACATTCCACTTGTGGTGAGCCCTTTTTATAGCTCCTTATGATTACATCACATAAGTGGGGAG
Source organism: Neoceratodus forsteri (assembly GCA_016271365.2). Taxonomy (NCBI): domain Eukaryota; kingdom Metazoa; phylum Chordata; order Ceratodontiformes; family Ceratodontidae; genus Neoceratodus; species Neoceratodus forsteri. Next base: position 1,797,114,452 of record CM057455.1, on the reverse strand, counting down.
TTTCCATAGGCTGTGACATTACATAATTGGGGAGTTTTCACAGGTCGTGACATCACAGGCTTCAAAACATGCAAATAGGGTAAGTTTCTTTTAGTTATTTGCTCCACTAGCCCACAGATTATTCTATTTCATATGCACCCCTCAATCACAACATTTCTGGGGCTGCTTCTATACAGGGTACACTTTATTCTAGACACTAAGGGCGTATAGTTACCAGGGTTTTATTTAACTCCAAAAATTGATTAGCGTTTTGCTCATAAAAGTTAGAAAACATTGTGAAAATGCATAACACTTGCCTCGCTGTGTTTAACAAACATAACACTTCCAGAAAACCTATATAAATACTTTCTGTACCATTAGTATCATCCCAAGAAAAAAAATGCTAATCAATTATTTAAAACCCTGAGTTACCCTTGCTTGTAGTGTCTCACTAGTATTCACGTGACTTTGATCTTGCCGCTAGGGTGGCAGTCGGCTTTTTCTTTGGAGCATGCCTTTGCTCCGAAGCAATCGTTGTTTTACTTGCTCCGAACAAGGAGCGTATATTCAGTTGCTGTATGCAGCTGCACCAACCTAACAACCGGCTCAAAAAAAAAAGTTGTTCGTTCGCACTCAGTGACCATCAGTGCTGTCCCTCGCACCAGAGCTGCATAAGTCAAAGGAACTGCACTCAGCAGCAGCGGTTCCAGAGCCTGGCACTCCAGAAACAAGCACTACACTTCTTCTTAAACCGAGGGGCACCAGACATTAACAATAAAGCGTGACGTGCATATTTCCTATCTCTGAAATTGGGAGCATAACGCTGTGTGCATAAAGAGGGGGTAAAGAGAATAAGGGACAGCAAAGAGTTTTTGGAAATTGCCAGGCTGGTCACCCTGACAAGAATGTAAAGAAAAGGCAGAAAAAAGGAAAGGAAAGAGTAAAAGGAAAAGGGGGGATTGCACGTATTCATATTTGTGATTGGGGTTTAAACACGTAGCAGGGGGCTCCCTGTTACATTCCTTTTAAACCATTGTTTTTCTGGTGGTACTGATAGCACTGATCTATTCTTTATTCCCCTCTTCCTGGCTAGATTTGTACATGAATTTTCCATTGGGCTTCTCCTTTCCAGTCAGTGTGCTCTGACTTGTTGTTAAACTCCATTTTTATTGAGCAGTCATAAAATAAAATAATGCATCTTGTAGGTACATTTGAAAAGTAATCTACACATTCCACTTACAGACTTGCCAAACACACCTTAGATTTCCAAAGTGCTGGTTACATATCACATCCTCGTGCAGCTAGTGATCTGATTGTTGAGAGAGCAGGCACCCCACAGAGTGCTGGATAAAGCCCTCCTATCACAGTTTCTACCATTCATATCTTGCAGGATATTGCAGGACCCCAGAATAATCCAGTGGCAATTGGAATATTCCAGTTTGTCATGCAGGAAAAAAAATAACAGCTTTATTACAGTGTTTCATCTTGGAGGACAGCTCTGTAGGTTTAGGTGTCTGCAGGTGCACGGTGACAGTTTTATAAATATTTCAACATTCTGCAAGGTCTGTATATGCATACACTGTACCATGAAGTAGTGTACTGCTAGTCTATATGACTGCCACCAACCAGTAGAACTGCTGTTACAGGTAAGCAGCCCATTCTCTTTTTCTACTGTATATAACCCATTTGATTCCACCAAGTTCAAGTGACAAGTCTATCAAAGATGCAGCTTCTCGATTGACATCAGACGCAAAGCCGGAGGTAAAAATTACAAAGGGCCTTCATCGTTTTAAGCACTTGAGTACTTAAATGTTAAAATTCTGCTTCATGTTTCAGTAGCTGTTTGCTGTCCTTTGGTTTGTTGAAGCATCATTGAAATTCTCCAGAGCTCTACAGTTGACAGCATGGTGTTCCATTGAGGAAATGCAATGACATTTCCCTCCAAATGTCACATTTCTTCCCATAGTTTAAAAATAGAAGATATTCAAGCCCCTGCCTATAAATGAAACCGTTGAATCAACAAAAGTGGCTATTTTATAGGTGGCTGATTGAAGATAATCACCTTTATTATGGAATGTATTATTTATCTAAATCAACAAAGTAGATATTTTATAGGTGGCTGACTGAATATAATCACCTTTATTGTGGAATGCATTATTTATCTAGAAGTGCCAGTTTATGGTGGTGTCAAAGAATGATTAGGATTTGGTGGGGGTGGGAGATGGGGGCTGGTGAATTTTTAATGCTGAGGATTTCTAACTACATGACTTTTCATTTGGTTTAATGTAAGCATATTTTAGTTATGAGCTGCTGTCATCTGAGCGGTGATCCTGTGAGTGGCAGCAGCGTATCTATAGCAATGATACGCATCTTCACTGTAATGTGACATTTTATGAGCAGTTTGACTGTTTTCATTACTGGGATTTATACCATGATTTGCATCATTTAAATAGCCAGGCACTGCAGTAATGAAATACATAGGGGAAACCGGGACAGGACATAGTGGACAGGAGAATATGGATACTAATAAAAAAAAAAAAACACAGAAGGGAAACAAATTTAGTTTTATATAGAATTTCAAATATAGTGTATCCCAAAGGATTATGCTAACCATTTGGAAATTTGCCATAGTCTACCCACTTCAGCTATCCGGTCTCCTAACGTAGCAGACTTTAAGAAGAACTTAGATGGTCATATGAATCGGCACAGTTTAAACGGTTATGACCATTGAGAAGTGGGGAACAGTTTGTTTGGGCTACAAGCCACTTCTTGTCTAAAACCCTAGTACTAACCCTTGTATAACCGGGAGCAGTTACAGCAGCGATTAGGTATACATAGGGGGTTGAACAAGATTGAGGTTCGGAAATACAGTCCTGATTGGCTAAGAACAGTTTCATGATTTATACTAAGCTTAAGAGGGGGACAAAAGAAGATAACTGCAAGGCTGTGGATTTATACATTTGTTGGAACTTACCACTGCTGTCATGGGGCTCTGGTAAGAAGGTTCACCCAGTGTCCTTGTGTCACTAGTACCAAAGGACTTCACAACAGGACAAGCAGAATCAACTAATTTAAAATCAAGGAGCTTGGTGCGAAGAAGTGGCGACTGGTGCACATGGAGGTAATTAGTACTCATAGACCAAAAGGATGAGGACAGAATTTAGAGACGAACTTTAAAAGGGGTGGGTGACCTGGTCTTGTGGTGCCAGCTGGTAGTGTACAGCACTGCTAGGTAGGAGTCTTAAGACTGACTCAGTCTCGACTTCCATGGCTGAGGTGAAGGGGTTCAGGACCCAATTCAGAAACATCACACACTGGCCCCAAGGGGAGGAAGCAGGATCATCGTACTGCAGCACCTCTTGTGAAAGATCTGATGACATTGATGTTGAGGGGGGCCACACAATGTCATGTGGCCCCCATCCATGGAATAGTGCTTTGAGTGATCATCTCCTTTGATTGGGTGATGGGAAGGCAAAAAGAGGGAAATATATGGCCACCAATGATGTACGATGTTGGAACGCCCCCTAACTTCAGAGCTGCTGAACATCTGTGGGCCCTTCTTTCTCTGCTGCTGGAACTAAAGGTAGTTCCTGGGAGGCGGGTAGCTTGTAGCCTCACTGACTGGGCCCCACCACAGGGCACAAACAAACTGCAGGAGATTGAGGGGCAGAAGAAAGGATCTGGTCTAGTGCACGGGGCCAGGTTAGCATGCAAGAAGGGCAGCTAGAGCATCGAGGACTGATGGAGAAAGGAGGTGTTTCGGGGTTGAAGAAAGGGCTCCATAAAGAATAAATTGTATAAAAATAAAACCTGTTGGGATCGCCTGATGGCCCAGTTGTAGCATGTCATGTTTCCGTGCTGGCAGCCCAGGTTCAGGAATGGATGTGGGGCACTAGAATCAGATGGCCTGGGCTGGGTATTACTGCTGGACAGCTGTCCAAGCCTTGGTGGGTTGTACTGTGTTCTGTCACCACAGCAACCCCTGTAGTGAGGAGTTTGCTCCTCTGCAGCTGTATGCTGTGCGTGCACAAGGCCATATGGCAGCAGTGGAGCACTGATGGCGGCAAGAGTCCGAAACCCTTAGTGGGGCTGGGGGCTGCTTGACAGCCAGTCGTAAATGGGGGCCCTGATCAAGAACTCAAACAAGGTGGGTGAAGTGGTGAGGCAGAGTTAAGTCAGAAGGCTCTTCAAGAAGGCACTGCCATCAACAATACTAAAGAGAGTAACAGGGACAGTGACTTGAGCAAGAAAAATGGACAGGGCAAAGGAGGGAGAGGGAGGCAGTGTAGTGTAGTGATAAAGAGCACTGAGCTGAAAACCTGGAGAACTAGGTTTGAATCCCACACCCACCACTTGCATACTGTGTGGTCATGAGCAAGTCGCTTAACTTCCCTGTGCTGCCAGGATGTACCTATAAACAAGCCTCTACTTAGTGTGCCTTTTCTGGGCCGCCTTCTTCTGGTAGGCGTGTGCAGCACTTTCTCCATCATGGAGAGGCATGCACAAGGTGTGGTTTTTAAACTGCATTCTGAGGGGGTTCAGGAATGGGAACCATTCAGGTTTCAGATGTCCAATAACCCTTGAATTTTTAAGTGAGGTGATGCACAGTGTTTGAATTACTGAAAATAAATACAGTATGTTGCAGCCTTGTTGGTGTATATCACACAAGTAAAATGTTTATTTTTTGGGTTGGTTTATGTGCACATGTGTTTGCCTGCATCATGGCATCTTTCTGTGCTGCTATGTATTCTGAGTCAACTCCAACATTGAAGAGCTGTGACCTTTCAAACAATAGGAAGATTTATGGAATGCTTAGATCCTGCGGGAATTTCTATTCAGATGTTTGTAAACGTGGCACTAATACAGAAGGGAATAGGTATCAGACGACATGTGCAATTATCTGACCAGACTCTAGTGCTCAATTAATGTCATTTATGACTTGCCATCATATTTCCATTGCAGTGAAAAAATGACTGATAAACCTTATGTATCTTCAAAAGCATAATAGTGACAGAGTAGGAAAATCAGGAAGCACATCTTTTGTTCCAGATATCTTGTTCCTTTATCTGTTTTTTTAATCTCCTTCCCCCAAGCGAAACTCTTATGTCACTCCCCCTCTCCCTTAATTGTGTGCTATCCCAAATTTGTCATTGGTAAACATGTGCATACTGTAACTGCCCTACGTTATCATTTAAAGGAGTAGTACACCCAGTATTTGCAAAAATACATGTTGTGCAGAGTGTTTTGATTTGTGTGCAAAGTCCTAGTGTGTCATTCCCTCTGTCTGCTATTAGGAGGTTTTCCTAAATTAGCCTGCTAGCTCTATGGTAGTTTTACAATCCCTGGGGATCTCCATCCAAGACAGTGTCATTGCTTTTCTTGTTCCTACAATGCACCCTATCTCATGTGACAGTGATGTAGCCGAGATCATAGATTTCAGCAGCCAGCACTGCTTTAGAATTAGTTCACAGCAGCAGAGCTGTATAACTTTTCTTATCCAATGTGCACAAATGGCTACATGTACAGTTTAGCAAATACTTGAAAGATAACAGTGAGTTTTTTGTAAGAAAACAGCTGCTATCTAACTCTGATTCAGTAGTTTTTGTTTTCTTTGTGTGTCAGGTCTAGCTAGCAGGAGTGTTTTAATTTTAAAACTTTTAATGTCATCAAACTACACTCAACCATAAAAAGCACAGAAGTCATCACAGATCATCAATGCTATAATTACTCTAGCTGTTTTCTTACAGAAAACCCCACTCCGTTAGCTCTCAAGTATTTGCTAAACTGTAAATGTAGGTACCAGCATTCTATTGGGTAGAAGTGGCAGTTAGTGCTGATTTTGCTCCGTGACATGATTTTCATTTTTCTTTACAAATGTGAAGTATTTTTTAATAAAGAATTTATTTCTTATTAAAGATAGAAGTGTGTATCTGTAAGCTATTTAATTAGATTTGGGAATAAAATACACATGTTTTGTTATATCATTTGAAAAAATGCGCTACACTAAGTTTGTAGTGCAGTGAACCATCGTAAAATGGAATCAAATGTGCAGCCGAAATAGTCACTGTCAGTGTGGCATCCTGTTGCTTTCGTGCCATACCACACACAGGAGTGAAATTAACTTCCGAATATTTTGCAGTTTCTAGGCTGCAGATTCATACCATACACTTCATATATTTGTTCAGTAAAAATGTGTGAAATAGGCCAGCCCGATGGTGCTAAGGGCTGAGGTGTTGGCCATCACTCTTCATGCTGTGCCAGTGAGACCTGCATTCGGGAACAAGCCTGGACGTCTGAGGTTGGTGGGGGGTGCAGGAGCAGGATTTAGCTGTCACCCGACAGCTGTCCTCTCTGTGAGAGGGATTGGCACCGTGCCAGATAGCGAACACTGTCGGGAAGGAGAGGGTTCTGTTGGATGATTGGCAGAAGCCATGTCTACGCACGGCTTCCTACCTGGACCTTGATCCTTCACGCCGGTGCCCTGTTTGGGGGGGGGGCTTAGGGACCACGATGTAGCTCATGCACCAGCAGAAATAGAGGTGTTTTCCCTGGTGTCATGCACTATGATGCCGGGACCCAGCTGAATATAAGGGATGGTGGAGGTACCCCGCGGGCCGAGGCAAGGGAGAAGTACAAAAAAGTATGAAATAACTATTTTAAAGCCATTTTTTTACATAAAATCATAAATTATTAATAAACTGTTCAAAACAACATTGGCAATCTTTATATTAAAGCTTAGAATGTTTTTGATTAAAATCAGGAAAAAATACTGCAAAAACTTGCATGGCAATCTAATAACTCACACATGCACACACTTCTCTTTAATAAAAAAAAAATACATTATTAAAAAATACTTCACATTTGTAAAACAAAAGAAAAATTGAAAATCATGTCACAGAGCAAAATCAGCACTAACTGCCAGTTCTACCTAATAGAATGCCGGTACCCGCATTTACAGTTTAGCAAATACTTAAGAGCTGAGTGGGAATTTCTGTAGGAAAACAGCTAGTCTTTATTAATTATAGCATTGATGATCTGGGAAGATTTCTGTGCTTTTTATGGTTATGTGAAGTTTGATGAACTTATAAGTTTTAAAATCAAAACACTCTGATAGCTAGACCTGACACACATAGAAAACAAAAATATTGAATTACAGCTACTTAGTAGCTGTTCACTTACAGAAAACCTACTCGGTTAACTCTCAAGTATGTGCTAAACTGTACATATAGCCACTTGTACACACTGGATAATAAAAGTTACACATCTCTTCTGTTGTGAAATAATTCTAAAGCAGTGCTGGCAGCCGAATCTACGGTCTCAGCTACATCACTGTCACATGAGACAGGATGCATTGTAGGAACAAGAAAAGCAATAACCTTGCCTCAGATGGAGATCCCCAAGGGTCGTAAAACTACCACAAAGCTAGCAGGCTAATTTAGGAAAAACTCCTGATAGCAGACAGAGGGAAGGACACACTAGGACTTCACATACAAATCAAAACATTTTCCACAGCCTATGTTTTTTGTAAATTCTGGATGTACTACTTCTTTAAGTATTTGTTTATGAATTGATTTAATCTAGTCACCAAATATTAGTAATAAGTACTGCTGTAGCTGTCCACCAGGGATCTTGTTGGAAACTAGGTCTGTAACCTAAATGTGGCTATCCCAGTGCACAGAAAATTCTGAATAAATAGGGGATATGCAATGGGCTGACTCAAAATATGCAATTTATCTTCAAGTGTTAGGGGGCAGGACCATAACTCTCGAGTGGCAGAGCCATAAGTGAGTTATGACAGTCCTGCTCCTTCACAAATGGAGATAAATTGTGTATTTTGAGTAAGGCCACTGTGTATTCGATTTATGCATCAGTTTATAAGTTATACTGTTTAAATCAGCTGTTTGTGTAGAGTTAACTGGTGCATTTTAAATTTGGCAAATACCTTCAGAGCAGGACAAGGCTATTGTGATGTCATCAGCATTGTGAAAGCTGCCCTCTGATTGGTCCTTAGGTTAAGGATAGCCATTGTGACATATCTAACCTCCAGATAAATGTTTGTCCAGAGGTAAGACAGTGAGATAAACACATTTATCAGGGAGAATTTTTCACTGCTGGTGTTGCATAAATAAATGATTTTATTGCCTACAGTAACACCCCATGAGAGAGAGACTTTCCCGATAGCCAATACTGGGTGGAGCCCACTCTTGGGTCCACATCCGATATCCTACAAAATACGAATTTTGCTTCCAATGGCACCCACTCACTCTCTCCCACCTGTATAGTAGAGTCTTGATCTAAAAACATGCAGTATTTGTTAAAAAAAAAAAAAAAAAAAAAAAAGAAAACAAATCTCCTGCTGTCATTGTTATCCACCAGTGCCAAATGCATACTGGAATGATGTTAGTGTATGCTCTGAAACCCCCTGTGCTGGTTTGTAGGGCAACATCAGGGGCAAGCTTACAATTGTTGCTGTAGTTCTTCCTGTACATATTCAGGAAACAGGAAAGTAGGTAAAGTAAAAAAAAAAAAAATATATATATATCTACAACGAGAGGATTACTACTGTATGTCAGTGTAGCTTGTGCAGTAAACTTCTGCCCACTTGAAGTTTTCATTCTATGTTAATCTTTCTTGAACGTTTGATCCTGAAGATTAAATGAAAGAAAGAACGCTTTCAGGAGATGGTGGGTTATTTTACCCATTTGAATAGTGTGGATCCTCCTCCTTGGTTTCACATGCCATGCTGTATTCTCTGAAGTAAACTCTCTTGCCTTATCTCATATCCCAAGCTGAGTCCAGCATCTGCTGAAGCTTAATAACTCAATGCATCAAATTACCCTGCTCAGACTGTTGTTTATTGCAGGCCGTTTTGTCCTGTCATCCCCGTGACAGAATGTCAAAGCTTTTCTTTCCTTTGCCTTCAGCTTCCAGCGTCTGCAGGGATCTGATATGCTACCTCTGCATTACACAGGGGAGAAACGTCAAACGATTGTGATTAAGGCAGCAAGCCAGACAACTGCAGGCACCAGTAACTTTCGCTACTTAGCTCAAACTGCCTCACACCAGAAATGGGCTTTCTTCTCTTATTTTTCTATTGGCTGTTTAAACATTTTGATTTCCCATGTGGGTCACTTTGGTCTTTTCACTGAAATTCATTTCCAGTTTAGTAAATGGATCCAAAGCAACCACAGGAACAAATCTGAGGTGCGTTTGTGCAAATACCAGTCAGTGGAGTTTAAAGCTATCACCAACTGTGGGGAGTGGATAATACCAGCATAGATGTATTTTTCACTTCACTTCACCTTCATACATCTAATAGTCCCACAAATTAATATCTTTTAGCGTTTCATAGAACACGTCTCGTGTCTGATTTGACCCCGGACCTCAAGTGCCGAGGGTTAATATTGCTTAGTATCCTCTTTATGCATAATAGACAGTCAGTAAAATAGATCCCCTTGTCGTTATATTATATCAGGGTGAGGTATTGAGACACTTCAGCGTATGATAGCATATCTACTGGCATAATTAGGCTGACATTTAGTAGATTGACTTCTAAATTTCCTCCTGCTGCCGCACACTGGTTTTGGCTCCCATGAGTCCCTGTGCTTGAGGTTTGGAATGCCAGTTTGAAAGTTGAGAACCAGTAACCTCAGTCGTATAAGAATTATTGCGAGGTACTGAGAGAGAGAGGGAGAGAGAATAAAATTATCAGTTTTTTCATCAAGTTAATTTTCTGCTTCACTCAAACGTCGAGCTTCCTCACAGGCTGAAACTAGCTCAATGAAGTTGATGGCCGCTAGGCCAGTTATATAATTGTAATAACCCCCCTCCTGACAGTAGGGGGCTAGGTTGTTACTAGCAGTGCCCAGAAGAGGGATGTGGTGCCTTGGCAACATGCTCTGCCTTTAGTGGTGAGGGAGGAGCTTAGAGTGCAGTGATATATAGGGGGCTTCCTTGGCCCGGGTAGTGGAATGGGAGAGAGATGCAGCTGTCCTTTAGAAATGTGGTGTAATAAACCTAGTGTCCCGGTACCTGGGGGATCCAGGGACGTCCTGCCACATATGGCTTCACACAGTACTCTAGGACATGGATGTGGGACTGGTTCAGTGCCCTACCCTGTGGTGTGGGTCTGGGGGTGAGCTGCAGGCATCACCAACTTAAATGCTGGTTGCCAGAATTGATAGTTCATTGGCGGAGCGGGCACGCATGGTGCCTCACTATACACTGGATTCAGGACATGGGCCTGGGCAGAACAGTGTCCTGGTGGGGGCATGGGGTCAGAGATTGCCATCTGTTGGGCCTGGCACCTGTCACATTGGGCCTCGGGCACCCAGAGTTGTACTTCTGCCCTTTAGAAGGGTGGGGCCCAGGTGGCTGCTGTCAGAGCATGGGGTAGACCTTAGTGGGACAGTGTAGCAAGACTCTGGTGAGGGCTTGGGAATTCCAGGAAGGGCACCTGCTCAAAGAGTGATTCCTGAGGGTTCTCGGGCCCGTAGAAATTCCTTGAAGATAGGGTGCTTACTGGGTCTCTAGGAGATGACTTGGAGAAAAGAGTTGGCAGCCAGCGAGGCTATGTAGAATGAAGTGTGACATACCATTATAGTCCCAAGGGTATAGGTACGGAGCCTGATTTGGGGAAGGGTGCAAGTTCCCTGTTTGTGTAGTTGGCTGGGCTGACTGTGGCGCCTTACTGACTGAGGTATCGGGGGGTGCAGGGTTCAGTGCCAACTCCAGATGTTGCAGGCCCTGCAAGACAAAGTAAAGGTATTAGGAGTTCCCAGCTGCCAGGGCATAGCCAGAGATTGCCAGTTTGTGGGGGCCTGTAAAAAGATTATTTACTCGGGGCAGCAGAGTGCCATTCTGGCATACCACTTGGCCCTGTTAGAGTTTGTTTCGCTGTGCTCATTCCAGAGCAGAAGTGACAAGACTAGATAGAGAAGACTAGGTATTCCCAGCCAGATAAGTAAGGGACCGGGAGAGCCCATATTTATAGTACGGGTCAAGGCCACAGCTCTGATGGGGACGCTGAGGCAGTCACACAGTTTGTTCCATGAATTACTCTAATGATATAAGTAGAACCTGATGAAATATGGGGTCTGTGTGGCCCAGGATAAAATGCTTGTACCATGATGAATTATTGAATTTGCCCCAATAAAGGAGTGTCGATGAACTGCAAGCCCTGGATTTGAGTGATTTTTTTTTTTGCCAACTAGTTTGAGCCCTGTCTTGGTGAACTCCATAGGAGAAAGTGGCAGCCTTGCTGCAGCGTTTGCATGGGAGCTCCTGGAGAGCCTGAATATCAGATGAGGCCCTGGACATGGAGCTGCCCTGAGCCATGACCACCCCCATCAGGGCACAGAGAACTGGACATGGAGCTGCCCTGAGCCATGACCACCCCCATCAGGGCACAGAGAACTGGACATGGAGCTGCCCTGAGCCATGACCACCCCCATCAGGACACAGAGAACTGGACATGGAGCTGCCCTGAGCCATGACCACCCCCATCAGGGCACAGAGAACTGGACATGGAGCTGCCCTGAGCCATGACCATCCCCATCAGGGCACAGAGAAAGAGCAGTCAGTGAGTCAAGGTGGGGGGGGGGTTGCAAAACAAAATATATGGTGTCTGCAGGAAAAAATGGTGGCATTCTAAACATTGTATAAAAACATGTAATTTTAAAAATTCACTGTACATGCAAATCTGTTTACTAATCCACTTTTATAACGGCCCATTGCCAGTAAAAATGTACAAATAACTTGTCGTAACTGACCGATTTGAAATAAAATGGATTAAAAAACCTAACTTTCACAGAGGTCTGATTTCTGAATAAGAAACTCTAACTAAGCAGGCCAGATTCCTTCTTCTGACATGGAATGTGCTGTGGACTGGCTACCGCTAATTTCGACAGCCCATTTTTCCATTATTATGACCCATCATGGACGTTCACTTAACTACATACACTTTATAACCAGAGTAAAGGAATTTAGTGAGTGTCATACAATTGTGTTTTTCTGAAATACAAACCATCCCAATTTGGACTAATAGAGTATAGTAGAATGTGTTTGGATTTTACAGTGCATAGCAGCTTCCTTCCTCACTGTGCCTCAGTGTTTTGATGCAGAATAATGAAGTAGATCCTGGCAGTGCAGGGAGGGTATACAGATGAAGAGCAGCAGGCATTCAGCTCTCAGCAGCATCCATATACTGGCCTTGATAACTGTATAACTGCACAGCCTATCTTTTTAAGTGAGGGAATACTGACCAGAGCACTTGGTCATATCCCCTCTACTCTTTTTTAAAAAGTGGCATGCATGGTTTCTTTTTTTTTTTCTGTAATGGGTTTTTGTCCACCTATGTCCGCCAGCTCCTGGGGCCTACTCAAGTGATCCTTGATCCCCCTCACCCCATATCCAACACCCTGCTTTCTCCCAGGGCATACCTCCTTCCACAGTGGCTGTCATGGCTTGCTCCCACAACAGGACCTTTGGGTAGCCCCAAACCCCTCAGAACATTTCATACTCCTGTCTTGAAAGCTGCCTGAGTCAGCTGGTGTGGAGCCTGCGGGCAAGGACGAGGACCTTCATGTTGCTCGAGCCGAGGATTTGCCTTCAGTTTTCTGCTACTCCTCCCCCTCGAGGAGGCCTCTGTTATGACGTCAACTGATGCACATACACAGTATTCACATTTGTACATTGACATTGCCTCCCATCCCCAACAGTTGTCCTTGGCTGTGCCTCCCCCTTGGGGTGGTGTGGCTGTGAAGATCGGCACCTTCTCTGCTCAAAGGAAAGGCGGGTCTTCTAGGACACTCAGCTTCCCTTCTTTAGGTGTCCCTTTGATGATCCAAGCTCATTCACGCACTCGGGTCTCTGCTGTTACAAGCTGTAGTGCTACTGTTGCACCGATGGGCCGGCGCAGATGCACAGTTCCTACCAGGACAGTCACTAGGGAGTTGCAGAAAAGACCATGATTTATGTCTCAGCCAACAGCACTGCACCCCTCTCCCCACTGTATTCAGTACTGGATATGAACCCAGGTCCCTGGAGTGGAACTTGAATACCAACTGAGCCCCACAGATGCGCTGTGCATTCTTTTCAAAGAATTGTGGCAGAAGAAGATGGGGGGAGGGCTATTTAGAAAATAAACAGCTAGCAGAAACAGACCATAAAAAAGACCTATGAGGCCATTAATGGTGGAAGCTGAAGCTGTCACAGTAATATACAGCTGCAGTAGGTAAGGCAAATTGAAAGCTGGGCTGCATTAAAATGGCCATGAAAGAGATGCCATTCTGCCCCTTTATGGAGCACTGATCAGGCTGCACTTTGAGTACTGGCTGTAGTTCTGGTAACTGTCATATAATTAGGATATTGCAGTAATCAAGATAGTGGAGCAGAGAGCAACTGAAATGATTTGGGGATGGTGAGGTCAAAGAGTATTATAAATCATTAAGGTGATTTCAGTCAATCAGTGCATATGTCTGTCTTTATGTCTTATCCTATGTACAGTGGGCTGTCATGCAGGGCTGTTATTAGGGGCCCATTTCACTTCAGAGCCGTGGAGTACTAGATTCTTATATAAAGTATAACAAAAAAAAAAGTGACTTAAAACTTAGGCCAGAAGGTCATGGGTTCTAGTCCCACACTGGGATTGGGTTCATACCTAAAACGCTGGCAACCAAGTGCAGTATTAGGGGGATGCCGTACTGTTGGGGTGTGCCATCCTTCAGATGAGACGTTAAACCGAGGTCCCTTCTACCCATCTCTGGTGCTGCCCTGGTGGGTGTCCAGATGGAAGTAACAGAACCCAAGGTACATTTCACAAAGAGTAGGGGACTTTCCTGGCCAACAGTCCCCTTCCCATAAAACTGGTTCATGCAGTTGTCCAAGGCTGTGTGTGGGTGCTGATGTGTGAAATGGCTACCATTATATGTTCAGTCACTTCACTACCACTCTAGCATTGCTTGTGAAGTGCTTTGGGATGCAGTGTGTGTCAAAAGCACTATATAAATGCTGATTCTGCTTCATCTTCTTCTTCTTCTCCTTCTTGGCATACACCCCTACTGGTGATATACTTTGAATGTTGTGTACTGTTTGAATTAAACATAATGCTAAATACATACAACTAAATACTGCTGTATTTTCTGCTCATATTATGCAGTTCCTGAAGTACAATATGGGGCATACAAGGAGTCTTGGTAACAACTGTGAGCATGTCTACAATGGTGGGGGGAGGTGTTTGTTGGCAAAGAGGCACCAAAGGTGACTTCTAGTCAATGCTACCAAAATGAAGGTCATGCTGTTTGGTGCCAAACCAAAACTCTCTGCCCTACTCACTCTGGCTGCCCCTCTCTGTCCTTTCCCCTGATGGTTCCCCACTCAAAACTGTTCCTGCCTTCAAATGCCTGGGGGTTATCCTTGACCCATCCCTTACTTACACCGAACACATAGCCTCACTAATTAAGCGGATAAACCAGAAGATTGGGCTTTGCTATCACCTTATTGTTCACCTCACTCCCGAAGCCTGCCTAACCGTGGCAATCTACTCCCTCTCCTAGACTATGGGTGCCCAGTCTACTCCCTTACCTCAGCTGCCAACCTAAACCAGCTGAACACTACCTACAATCGAATATGCTGCTTTGTCCTCCATGCCCCACTTGCTACCCATCACTGTTCACTCTACCAGTCCCTTAACTGGCTCCCCTCTCAATCTCGACGCTCCTACCTCCTGGCCTGAACAGTTGGGGATGCCATACATAATCTCTCCTACTTACCACTATCTGTTCTGATGCAGCCCAGGACCTTCAGATGCAATCTGTGTCAGTCATCCACCTCCAACTTGAGCAGCCCACATTACCACCAAATGGACCAAAGAGCTTTTTGCAGCTGGTTCTCACTTTGGAATGGCCTCCCTCACCCCTCATGCTCCCTTGAACCCCCTCCAAACCTAAATGCACTGATAAGAGCTCACTTCCTGTCCTCCTCAGCCTGCGCCTGTCCTCTGCCCCAGTTATTTCTCCTACACTACCTCCTCCTCCCATTAGAGCATGCACTGCCCCGAGTATGAACCCCACAAACAGCCTTCTTCCTCTGGCTAGCAGTCATTTACCTACCTGTACCTAATCCCCTCATGGACTCTGTTGTACACCTGAAGTTTGCCATCAGACATTGTTTTTGTTGCATGTGCCCTTTACTGTGTATGTTAAAGAGCAGCTGACACCTTTGGGAAAACATAATATTTAGACACAATTCAGCTTGTATTCTATACGTGTGTGTGTGTATATATATATTACAGATTTCTGCCCTCCATTACTTATTACTGAAGAAATTTCCACAAAAAACAAGTTTTTATCCCTCTGAGTTTATCTGCCTCTGTAGCTTATTCCCTACTTGAAATTATAATGCTCTGTTTTGACATCATAGTCTGCTGTCATAGGAATAACTATGATGTCACAAGCACAGTATTATGACATCAGGTTGGGAAGATACAAAAGGAGCTTATGAACCCTCAAGGAACAACTCTCCTGTTTTCATGCATATGACCCCAGTAATAAATAATGGGGATAAGAAATACAGAGCTAATGAGAAATATAAGCCACCTTGTGTCTAAATATTGTATTTTTCAAAGTTCTTCTTGAGGCGTCAGTGGCTCTTTAAGTTATATTCCAGTGTTTACCTGATTAGATGCGCTTGGCGCTGACTATTGTATTTTCCCCCCTCACCACTGTTATGATCAGCCTACTTGTTGTTATGCCTGTTATGATTCCCGTTTTGATTGTTGATGTTTGTATCGAATGTTGTACTGATAATTGTTCTCGACTTCTGTATTTGCCAGTACCTGGCCCAGGCTGTTCTTGAAAAAGATCTTCAGATCAGTGCACCAACCCAGTTAATGAATTAATAAAATAAAATAAAGGGTTCTGGCTTACAACCTAGCTACACCACTGCTCTGTAAAACTGGAGTGATTTGTAAGTCAGTAGGACCTCTGTGGGGTATCTGTATGGTGTAAGATACTCCTCTCGTGAGGTTAGAGCACCCAGAACCACGCAGCTTTGTTTTGCGGTCCTCTTGCCCAAACCTCATGCTTGGAGTCTCTTATACCATAAGAGATGCCCAGTGGACGCCCTGTAACATAGAAATATAGAATCTGTCAGCAGAAAAGGACCACTTGGCCCACCCCATCTGCCCAGATGTTGACTGCCTCTTTAGTCTCTGCAGACCCTACCTGGTCTATGGCGATCACTCCTCCACCCTGCCTATTTACTAGTATGCCCTTATGCCTATCCCCATGCATACTTGAAGCCAGCCACTGTTTTCAGTCTCATCACCTCTGCTGGTAGACTGCTCTAGTTGTCCACTACTCTAACTAAAGACATATTTCCTCACATCCCTCTTCCCCCTGTCATCTACCTTGCTCACCCCCATGAGATACTTGTAGGTCCCTAGCATATCCCCTGTCGCTGTGCTCTTTTCCAGGGTGTACATGTTGAGATCCCATAGTCTCTCCTCCTGGTGTTTTTGATGTACCCTTGCACCACTTTAGTTTCCTTCTTCTGGGTTGCCTCCACCCTGTCTATGTCCTTTCTGAAATGTGGTCACCAGAACTGGACACACTGCTCCAGATTGGGTCTCGCAGCAACCAATACAGTGGTAAAACCACCTCCTTTCTCCTACTGATGATACCTCTCCCTAGGCACCTCAGCATCCCACTGACTGCCTTATCATACTGCTCCACCACTTTGAGGTCATTAGATATGATAACCCCAAGGCCTCTTTCCTGCTTAGTGACCATCAGTATCCCCCCCCCCAATTGTTTATTCAACTCCAAGGTTTCTGTGCTATAGGTGCATGATTTTAAACTTTTTGGCATTGAACCCCAGCTGCCATGCTCTTGACCACTCCTTGAGTTTTCTAAGGTTCCTACTCACTCTCTCCACCCCTCCCGAGTATCCACCTTAGAACAGATTTTGATGTCATAAGTAAAAAGGCATACTTTCCCTTCCAGTTCTTTTGCAGTGTCACTTATAAAGACAATGAACAGGACTAGTCCCAGTACTGAACCCTGTGGCACCCCATGTCACTTTTTCTTCATTAGAGTGGGTGTCATTTACCACCACCCTGTGTTGCCTGTCCAGTAACCAGTTTTTTACCCACATTACCACTTTGGATCCCACCCCTAGACTACCCAATTGCTTTATCAATCTCCTATGTGGCACAGTGTTGAAGGCCTTGCTGAAGTCCAAGTAGGCCGCATCCACTACCCTTTTTTACTTATTTGCCTACATAAGAAGCCTTACGAGGAAAGATTCAGGGACTTGAATATGTACTTGCTAGAGGAGAGGAGGGAGAATGGAAATGTGATAGAAACATTCAGATACCTACAGGGTATCAGTAAGGTACAGTAGGGTGGCATACTGTGCAAAAACGTGCTCAAGGACATGGCGACATGATATGAAGCTGGAAGGTGTGAACTTGGTGTTGATGTGAGGAACTACTTCTTCACAGAAAGGGTGGTGGATGCCTGGAACAGCCTCCCAACAGAGGTGGTGGGTACCAAAATGATGACAGGTTTCTAACATGCATGGGGTAGACACGGGGGACCTTGGTAACAGGGCAGGGGAGGGGAAAGGCCAGAGATTGTTAGGGTCCATGGTAGCACAGCAGGTAGGGGCTTTAGGGCAGACTAGGTAGGCCAAGAGGTCCTTTTCTGTCGACAACTTCTATGTTTCTATGGTCACCCAGTTGAAGAAATCAATCAGATTAGTCTGGCATGACCCCCCACGAATGCCTGCTGTCTTTGGTCTTGTACCCTGCTAGATTTAAGGTACTCCACAAGTGTTGCCTTTAACAGGGTTTCCATTAATTTCCCCACCACTGTTGTAAGACTTACTGGCCTATAGTTGCAAGTCTCCTCCCTACTGCCACTTGTATGGAGTGAGACTACATCTGCTCTCTTTCTGTCCACTAGAACCACTCCCGTTTCCAGTGAGTTACTGAATAAGAAAAATAAAAAAAATTTTGATGGCAGATAAGAACTGCTTGGCCCACCATAAGGTCGTTACAGGTGCAGCAAGTGCCTCTCAGTTCCTTTAGCACCATTGGGTGTATCCCTTCCAGCCCCATGGCTTTTTCTACTTTCAGAGTTGCATGTCCATTTAGGACTCTTTCCACTGAAAATGGACCCCCCAATTGTTCCTTCTGCTCTTTGGTGGTCCATCTCCTCTCCCTCCACTGTGAAGACTGAGCAGGAAAACCTGTTCAGGGTATCTGTTGTTTCTTGATCCTCCTCTGCACAGTCTCCATCTGCCATCCTCCTTATTCTCACTACCCCAACCCTTACCTTCCCCTTCTTGCTTATGTGCCTGAAGGAGGTCTTGTCCTCTTTTGCTACCCTTTCCTCTGTTTGTGCCTTTGTTCCCATCACTGCCTTATCTGCTTCCCTCTGTTTTACCTGGTACACTTTCCTATCCTCATTCCTCTGCGTTTCTTTGTACTTCTTCAATACCACCCTTTTTTCCTTCACCTTCATGGTCATTTCCCTAGAGTACCATAAAAGTCCTTTTTTTCCTCCTGCTTTTGCTCACTTCCTCTTGCAGAGGCTGGTTGCCTGCACTATGCCTTCCCTTAGTTTTCTTCATTGTTCCTCAACCCTTCCCTGGCAGTGCTCCCCTGCTAGGCAGCTTATGAGGCAGTCTCCCATTTCTTTAAAATACACACTCCTAAAGTCCAGGACCCTCATCTTTGTGTGGTTCACCTCTGCTCCCATCTTTATGCTGACCCACACTGTGCAGTGATCACTGGTCCAAGGGTATTTTATTAGACTGAAACTCGGAATCCCGACATGCATTATCCTGAGTCCAGGAGACTGACAGCGCTGTGTGCCCGACAGCAGGAATCCCGAAAGTACAGCTCGACATAGAAAGTGTTGGGATTGTCAGGGATCAGTGTTTTGGGGTGTTCTGGTGTATTGTATGTGATTGTGATCAGTGTTTGGAGTCTGTCTGTGTGGTGGGGTGGGTAACTTTATTAGTGCTGTCAGGTGTGGGAGTGCTTTACTGTTTGGGGACTGTTTATATGGGCTAACATGTACAGTTTCAGGTGATTTTCCTTATCCCTGAGGTACATTAGCCTCGGAGGATGTATATTTTAATACCGGGGTGGTGTTGGGGGGGGGGGGCGAAGCATCCCGCATTCAGCAGGAGAGCATGTATTTGGGCTGTCTGTGTACCAGGTCTGCAGTTTTGTCATGTATGTGGGGTTCGGGATATGGTTATTGTTGGCATTTAGTCTTTCAGTATTTAGGGCTCGGTCATATGTAGTTCAGGATTGTGAGTGTCGAGAAAATATAGTATATCCAGCATCATCTGCAACACTGAACTTGTCAGTAAGCACCAGCTCCAGTACTTCCCTCTCCCTAGTGGGTTCTCTGAGTAGCTATCTGAGAAACGCCCCCTGCAGTTACTTAGGGATGGCCCTGCTCCTAGTCAAAGCTGCAGCTGGAAGGCTCCAATCCATGTCCGGCAAACTGAAGTCCCAAACTAGCAGCACCTCTCCCTTATTTGCCATCCTGATGGTGGTTTCCCTAGTGACTTATCCAACTCCTCCCTCTGTGCTGTAGATCTGCATGTCACCTTGGTATGGATAGTGGCCCCATCTCGTGTCTCAAGGGTGACACACAGCACCTCCAGTCCTTCCTTAACTTCTAGGTTCCCTTGCACTTCCATAGCCCTGATACCCTCCCTCGTATATAGAACAACCCTATCTCCTCTCCCTATCCCTTCTAGATAGAGAGAGAGTAGTCTGGTATGGCCATATCGCAGTTAGGATTTTCACTGCACTATAACTCATTTATGGCCGCCAGATCCTGGTTCACCTCCACCATGATGGCCTTTAGGTCCAGAATTTTATTTCTCTTTCACTGGCACACAGGGCTCTTCTAACCTTGCTCCCTTCCTGCCTGCACCCCCCACCTTTCCATTGGCACTGCTCCCTGAAACTCCCCATGACCCCCATGTCTTGTGTCTTTTCTGTATCCACTTTGTCTTGTGCCCCTGCCCTGGGGTAGTTTTCTTCCCTCAGGAACTCCCTCCTTGTTGCTTCATCCCATTGGAGAGACAGTTTATGCCTCCCATGGTAATACAGTCTCCTCCCTCAGCTAGTTTAAATGCTCGCCCATGTAATATTTAAACCTCCCACTGAGGACTGTGGTCCCCCTCCTAGAAGGATGCAGGCCATCACCTTTGTAGCAGCCCGTATCCTTCAGAGTTGGCCCCAAGACACTAATGAAGCTGAAACCTTCCTTCCTACACCATGTCTTCAACCAACTGTTGAAGTTCCTGGTGTGGAGTTCTCTATAATCCCCTCAGCCATACACAGGTAGCATCTCTGTAAATGCCACCATGTGTGGTGCCTGCTTAAGGCCCCCTCCCCAGTTCCCTGAACTTACTCTGCAAAACTACTCCATCCCTAACCAGGTCATTCGTCCATAGGTGGGCAATGATATCCAGCTCCCTCTCGTGACCTGCCACCCAAGGAATCCTCGGGATCCACTCACCATCTCTCCGAACTAAAGTACCAGATAAGCACTTTGCCTCCCTTCCTCTCCCCGCTCCCAAGCCTGTCTCCCTCAGGATAAAGTCCCCCACCAGCAGCTGCTTCCTCTTCAGCTGGAGGCCTCTTCCTCCCACCTTGGGGCATCCCCTTTCCAGGACCCACACATTCTCCCTTGCCACCATGTTGGGTGCCTCATCCCAACTACACCATCCCGCCAATGTGGCAAAGGAATTTTGCAGTGGCATAGGCTGAATAGTTTGTACCCTACCTGACACCCGTATCCTCCCGGAGCCCACCAAGGTCCAGCCATCCTTCCTCCACCTAGACAACCTCTGAGGCAGTGGCAGCAGACTTGGTGGCCCCTGAGTGGGGCAAAAGCTCTTCTGCATCCTTGCCAGTTAGTCTCAGAGTCCAGCAACCTCTGCCCTCAACACGAAGAGGTCCGTGCAAGTGGGGCAGCACCTCAGTCTCCCGAATGTGCTCGGAAAGACTGTTGCTTCACACCCGTTACTTACACCACTCCCATGTTCTTTACCTGTATTAGTGCTGAACCTGGCCTGTCCCCTTTTGCCTCTTTCCTGTACTCCTTCCCTTGCCTTTCTCTGCCTTGCCTCGTCTTCCCTTCTTCTGTTTGAAATTGGTTTACCACCTTACCCCAGGTAGGGTTTTACCTACTTTCCCTTCTGTCAGTATTATCATCAGCTGAACCCTTCCTAGCACCCCATTGCCCCTTTACTATACCTTTTTATCTTCTTTCGCTTCCTTTCCTTACCTGAACTGGCTAAATCACCCTGCCCCACATAAGGGTGTCTTCTGCCTTTATTCTGTTAGTTAGCTATTTGCACCTTAGTCCTGTAATTATTACTCTTTGCATCTCACCTGCCATCTGTAGCTAACTACCTTTCTTCTTTTTAGAGTACGTGTATACAAAGCTTGATATATTTTACCTTGTCTTGTGTCTGCCTGGCAGATCCCCCTGCAAACTGCAACTGACCTGTGGACACCATAGATGCCTTAGGTTATCTGTTCCACTCCTGCGCTGGAACACAAGAGTGATGAGACGCTCTGGGATTGGATTCTTTTATGCAGGACTACTTGCTTTTTGCTGCTCCGCTATTGGGATATGTCGGTCACTTGATTGCTCAACTATGACCCCTGTGAGATGGCTTGTGAGCCGCTTTGTGCCTTTGCACCAGTTCTAGCAAAGTAGAATTGTTTTTCCTTCCCTTGACCCCCTCTGCAGTATGCAGCTTTGTGCCTGCCTTTGTGATCCTGACTGCCTTCTTGGCCGCTGTAGTTTTCTCCTGGTACTCATCCCATTCTTCATCCCCCTGCTTTTGTTGTACCTTACAGGGGCCCTCTTTTTAACCCTCACTGCTTCCCTGAGCCTTGCAGACAACCAAATTGGTCTCTTGTTTCTCTTGATAAATGCTCTTGTGCATGTTTTTGTTGTTTCAAGAACTTTTTTAGCCCCCCATCTCTTTCCTCCACTCTTCTGATACTGTCTAGCTCAGCTAACCTGTCCAGCACAATTTCCCTCATATGGTTGGCATTTGCACACCTGAAGTATAGCATGTCAGCCTTAGATGAGGCCTTACAGGGGCCCAGGGCCACCTCTAACCATATAGTATTGTGGTCGCTGAACCCCAGTGTTTCCCTGACCTGTACTCCACCTACTCTTTCTGAGTTGGTGAGCACCACAACTAGAATGGCTAACTGTCTAGTGGGATCCCTGACTTGTAGTACAAACATGCAGTCCTGCAAGACATCAAGCAGAGCCTGGCTTGTGGCACTCCTGGCCATTGGGATGTCCCACTTGATGTCTGGCACGTTGAGATTTCCCACTACTACAGCTTCCCCCTTTGCTACCCCCTCCCTACTTTAGCACCTGGTTCCTTATCTTGCCCTCTCTCTCTCTCTCTTCTTCCTGCCTCAGTGGCCTGTAAACCGCCCCTCTGCAAGTCTTTCTGCCTGATGACTCTGTGAGCTGAATACATAGTGATTCTACCTCCCCGTTCCCTCCAGTGATAGCATCCTCAACTGCCTTTATCCTTTCTCTGATGTAGATGGCAACCCCTCCACCTTAACCCGCCCCTCTGTCACACCTGTATAAGGTGTAGACTGGGATAGCTAAATCCCAGTCGTTCACACTTTCCCAGGTTTCTGTAATGTCCACTAGATCCAGCTCAGTCTGCCACCAAAGCCTGGAGCTCACTAATCTTATTATCCAGACTTCTGGCGTGAAGGCACACCACCCTCCAACATGCACCTGCACCTCAGTTGGTTC
This sequence comes from Neoceratodus forsteri, assembly GCA_016271365.2. Classification (NCBI taxonomy): domain Eukaryota; kingdom Metazoa; phylum Chordata; order Ceratodontiformes; family Ceratodontidae; genus Neoceratodus; species Neoceratodus forsteri. The sequence goes on along the minus strand of CM057455.1, from coordinate 1,797,091,635 downwards.
TCACTTGCCCTCACACTGGCACTCACTCACTCACTGTGCCTACTGTTTTGATGCCTGCTGCAGGGGATTCTGGGATTTGTAGTAGAAGAAGAAGTCTGCTTACAACTAAGCAAAATTAGTCTGAGACAACCTGGTATACTACAGTAAACAGTAAGTAAACCAGAATACTTTTGAACACAAAATGCACATTGAGACCAGCCCCCTCATGAGTGTGGGGGCCCTTTATACTGACTGCTTCCCTTTAAATGCCTTTGCTATATGCCCAAGGTTAAGTTATAGTAGTATGTGATACTAGGCTAAGAAGTCTATGTGCTGCAGCCTCGTACATTGATTCCTATGACAAAGAAAAAAGAACTGCTTTATAATAATTACAGAGATGTAATCTTCCCCAAAAATACATAGAAAAAAAGATTAGAATTTAGGTTCTCAGATGATTCTAAATTCTGTCTGTCTTCTCTTATTTTATTGTGAACAGGTGGTTGCTAGTAGGCAGTATAGTGTAGTGGTTAAGGGCACTGAGCTACAAACTGGGAGATGTGGGTTTGAATCCCATCAGCACCTACTTGTATACTGTGTGACCCTGAGCAAGTCACTTAACTTCTGTGTGCTCTCAGGTCACACCTGGAAGCTAGCTCTGACTTAGTGTGCCATTCCTGGTTAAACAGTTTCCCCTTTCTGTTTCCTCTGGATTAATGTTATAAAATTCCAAACATGATGTATAGGATATTTCTTTGCAGCACAGAAAAAGTTTTTGTTTTTATTTTTAAAATTTAAACAAATACAAAGCAGAAATGAAAACAGAAATTGATTTCCAAAAAGTTAGGCTCTCCAATTAGATGATGACAGTAGAGAGGAATGCAGGCTTCAGCAAGTAGCAGATGATGATCAGCAAAACAAATATCAGAAAATACCAACACAACTCTGAAAACTTCAGATGGAGAGGTACAATTACCAAGTCCTGGAAAGAGCAAAATTAACTCTGCAGGAACACCATCAGTATACAGAGCTACTGCTGGCCTCCAGTCACACTCCACGCAGCAAAATCAGCAATTAGGTAGTTCCAAACAGCGCACAAGGTTTTAGCCTCCAGCTAGTCAGATGTCAGTGAAACTAGACAGCAGCAGACTGGTACTTTTCAGTAACAAAAGTGAAAAAAAATGTTTTAAATATATGATAATCAATAAAAATAATCAGTTTACAAGTTTTCTAGACAAAAATTAAAAAAAAATTGTACTGAATCTAAAATTAGAGGAGTGCAAATTTATAGCAAATAATGTAGCAGCCATATCTTCACAGTCAACATTCTAGACTCCTGTCAGTCCAGTAAGTTCCAGTGCTCTTTGATCAACACAGTTACAAGTCAGGGTAAATAAAAGGGACAATCTAATTGGTCTGTTTTCACACCCTTTCTGGACTACACTCCAAAAGTCCCGTGCCTCTCTCCCTACAGGGCACTCTCCTCTGATTGGCAGGAGAAGATCTGACAAGGCTTGGCAGATTAGTTTTCTGTTTTCGTGAATTGGCTTGCTGTGACCTCTGGCCCCCTTACCTCATATCTGTGGGGCCAGAAAATCCCAAGATGGTGACCCCATGCCTGAGAGAGCAATTCTAGTTTTTTTTTTTTTTTTTTAACATTCTGTCCCGCACAGGAACTTCCAGCTGTCTGGCAGATACCAAGAGGCACTAAACAGCAAATTGTTCGAGTTTTAGGGCTGCCCAACCCTTTGTCAATTGGGGTCAGGCGGTGGAAGAGCATCTGTGAGCACCTTTGTGTACTCTACTCACAATCTGGAGCATACATTTCTTGCTCCCTCTTGGCCACTCGTGGAGAGCAAATTTCTTTTATTAATTTCTTTTTTTATGTTTGGTTCCTTGTCGTGGGCATGTCTACCTGATAACAGTTTTACATCAGTGCTCACAGCCCTGAAGATTGCAAAGTGACGCTCCAAGTGCAGAAAAGAAGAGCGATTGCTAATAGGCTGCATGATTCACTGCAGGTCCATAAGGACTGGGAGTGAAAAAAGGACCCAGGGCAGCTGATGAGTGGCTAAGTTGCTGCTTGGGCTGCACCACTTCCTGTAGGGAGCAAGGTAAGCCCCCTTTTGGGGGGACGGGGTTACAGAAAAGGTGTTTCAGAAGAATCTTTTTTTTTTTTTTTTTACTTTTTCAGCTTGCCTTGTTTAGAAAACTAGAGGGGATGCTACACTTATGGAATTTGGGGTAATGTGAAGAAGCATGTTTCCACCCAGAGAGTGGTAGACTTATGAAACAAGCTTCCACAATGAAGAGGTGCAAGTAGGAAAAGTTGAATCTTTAAAGCAGTTCCTCATAGAGGATAACATTGCTGGATACAGCATTTAATTCATTGTGGAGGGTCATGAAGAGCATACCTCATGGTAGATTTAAAATGCCTGGGAGGAAGTAGAGGATCACTAGGCCTGGTTTCCTACTGGTATCCCCCACTAGCAGTTTTCCACTCCATAGTGCCAAAGTCCACAGACTTCACTGGAAGCACACCAACTTAATAGTGTCCAGCTGTTTCACATAATTGTTATTGCTATATCACTCCGTACTGTGTCCCCTTCCACATGTTACATCTGGAAACAAGTTTGGCTCAATTTATTTATCACAGTCACCACATTTGAAATTAATTAATTACTAATTAAAGGGGAACAGTCAGCAGCAAGAACCCCACACCCAAGTGTGGGTCTGGTCCCAATTTGGACTTTTTGTGCAAAAATATTTGTTTTTACTTACTGTCTACGGCAGTATATTGAATTATATCTGGCTGACCCTGCTGACTCCCACCCTGCTGTTTGCTGTAACCAGGAATCCCAGAATCCCCCTGCAGCTGACCTCAGAACTGGGCTGCATCTGTGGAAGATTCAACAGCCTGAAATACATGTTAAACAGTTTATATAAACTCTTATGTTCTGTTTGCTAGTCTTGCTGTCCTCCCAGGGCTAAGCACAGTCACAGAGGACTGTACTTAGCCCTGGGACAACAGGGGGACCTGCAAACACCTGATCAGAGCTGATAAAAGCTCTAACATGCACTGCAGGCTATTTAATCTCCTGTAGCTGCAGCCTAGATCTGACATCGGCGATGGGGGATCCTAGGATGTCTGGTTACTGCAGATGGCAAGGAGAGAGTCAGCTGATCAAAACAAAAAAAAATTGCACACAAATTCCAAATTGGGACCAGCCCTATACTTGCATGTGAGGCTGTTAGTGGTAGCTGTTCTTCTTTAAGTGCTGCTGCTTAGTGGTGACTGTTCCCCTTTAAGTGCTGCTACTTGGTGGTGACTGTTCCCCCTTTAAGTGCTGCCGCTGCTTGTTGGTGACTGTTCCCCTTTAAGTGCTGCTGCTTGTTGGTGACTGTTCCCCTTTAAGTGCTGCTGCATGGTGGTGACTGTTCCCTGTTAAGTGCTGCCACTGCTTGGTGGTGACTGTTCCCCTTTAAGTGCTGCTGCTGCTGTTTGGTGGTGACTGTTTCCCCTTCAAGTGCTGCTGCTTGGTGGTAACTGTTCCCCTTTAAGTGCTGCCACTGCTTGGTGGTGACTGTTCCTCTTTAAGTGCTATCACTGCTTGGTGGTGACTGTTCCCCTTTAATTGCTGCTGCTGCTTGGTGGTGACTGTTCCCTTTTAAGAGCTGCTGCTTGGTGGTGACATTTTCCCTTTAAGTGCTGCCGCTGCTTGATGGTGACTGTTCCCCTTTAAATGCTGCCACTTCTTAGTGGTGACTGTTCTCCTTTAAGTGCTGCCAATGCTTGGTGGTGACTGTTCCCTTTAAGTGCTGCTGGTTGGTGGTGACTGTTCCCCTTTAAGTGCTGCTGCTGCTTGGGGTGACTGTTCCCATTTAAGTGCTGCCATTGCTTGGTGGTGACTGTACCCCTTTAAGTACCGCTGCTTGGTGGTGACAGTTCCCTTTAAGTAATGCTGCTGCTTGGTGGTGACTGTTCCCTTTTAAGTGCTGCTGCTTGGTAGTGACTGTTCCCCTTTAAGTGCTGCTGCTGCTTGGTGGTGACTGTTCCCCTTTAAGTGCTGCCACTGCTTGGTGGTAAACTGTTCCCCTTTAAGTGCTGCCGCTGCTTGGTGGTGACTTCCCATTTAAGCGCTGCTGGTTGGTGGTGACTGTTCCCCTTTAAGTGCTGCTGCTGCTTAGGGTGACTGTTCCCATTTAAGTGCTGCTGCTGATGCTTGGTGGTGACTGTACCCCTTTAAGTGCTGCTGCTTGGTGGTGACAGTTCCCTTTAAGTAATGCTGCTGCTTGGTGGTGACTGTTCCCTTTTAAGTGCTGCCGCTGCTTGGTGGTGACTGTTCCCCTTTAAGTGCTGCCGCTGATTGGTGGTGACTGTTCCCCTTTAAGTGCTGCTGCTACTTGGTGGTGACCGTTCCTCTTTAAGTGCTGCTGTTTGGTGGTGACTGTTCCCTTTTAAGTGCTACCGCTGCTTGGTGATGACTGTTCCACTTTAAGTGCTGCTGGTAAGTGGTGACTGTTCCCCTTTAAGTACTGACACTGCTTGGTGGTGACTGTTCCCCTTTAAGTGCTGCCACTGCTTGGTGGTGACTGTTCCCCTTTAAGTGCTGCCGCGGCTTGGTGGTGACTGTTCCCCTTTAAGTCCTGCTGCTTAGTGGTGACTGTTCCCCTTTAAGTGCTGCTGGTTGGTGGTGACTGTTCCCTTTTAACTGCTGCTGCTGCTGCTTGCTGGTGACTGTGTAAGCAATAACCCACTCCAGGGTATGGGGTTGTAGGGATGTAATCCACGCCTCAGGTGCATTGTGAGGCATGAGGCCACAGGCTGAGTGCCCTCACAGCACCCAAGGAGTGGATTAAATCCCTTTAACCCCATACCCTGGAGTGGGTTAATGTGCTTATAACATGGGTTATTTGTTATACACAAAGAACACCAAAGAAAGGCTTTTATTCCAGTTCAAATACAAGAAATGTTACTGTATCCTGTCGCCTTGAAAAGTAGTCCCTGGCAAGTAATGCATATGTCACTTATGAATAGACAAATGCAAGAAATACACTATTCACATGATTTCTGATATTTGTTGTCCATAACATATAGTGAGACATGTAAAAATATGCTTTCTTTTCAGTCCCTTCCCCGACACACACGCTCCTTGGAGCACATAGCCAAAGTGTCAGGAGAAATGAGGGGACACTTTGAGCTTGCTGTCATACACAGTAGCATTTCTTGTAAGTTATAGCAACTGCTACTGTTTACAACAACTGGAGCATTGGAAACACAATTGGAGCGCCAGGAATGTCACCACCCTGAGCAGCTCGCCCTCTCTCTCTCTCTCTCTCTCTTTACACACCATGCCGTCAGCTGCTCGCTGTTGCTGTCTCTCTGCACACACAGCGTGGATCTGAATATAATGCATTCCTCTGGGGCTGGTTCATGGACAAACTAAGTGACAGAATGGGGACCAGGGAATGTATTCTTTTTTTTTCCCCCAGTTTCAAAGTTATGCTCCTCTGCTACTTGACTGACACGCTGCTGCAACACTTGCCATGAACTTCTGTCGAGAGAGAACAGCATGCCGCGCTGCTGCAAAATCGATTGGTGTGCTCCCTCCCTCATTAAATATATACTTTTTGTCATCCGCTTCACCAAATTTAAATGTCTGCCATTCATTTTTATGTTGCTTGCACGCATGTGCAAGAAACATAGTGCCATCATCCGAGTTTTTGGAGGTGTGGCAGCCCTCTTCCAATTCAGTCAGTGTGTTTGCAGGCGCGGCCGCAGTTCTCCAATCACTACTGGAGCTGTCTATGACAGCAGTTGAAAATGCAGTGGAGTACAGTTGAAAGGGGGAGCTACGCTTCAGTGAGCAGCGATAAGATATCGCCTACCCATGCAGCTCCCCACACACACACACACACACACACACACACACACACGCATGCTGCGTGCTCGCCCCTCCCACACACTGTATAGCGCGGCCAGGTGCCCAATCCCCGTCGGCTGTGCTCCCCGAAACAGGTTAGCACATGCCGCGCTGGTGCCCACCCAGCATGGCAACATGTCGTATAGCCGGCGGGTGCCCAATCCCCGTCGGCTCCACATCCCCAGTACACGGTGCCACGCTGAGCCCACCCCAGCATGGCAGCAGATGCTGTCGCCGACAGAGGGCAATTCCTATCGGCTCCAGGCCCCAATAGCCCCTTGTGCCAAGCTGGAGCCCACCCCAAGCGTGGCAAATGTATCAGCGTCGTCATCCTGTTTTTTACAAAAAAAAACAGACCTGCAACAGAAAAAGGTCCCCGCTGTCTGGGCCCCACCAGCTGCGCACCTGCCTCCCCACCGCACTACCTCCGGACTCTGGCGCGATGATCTTCGGTGGACCTGGAACACGTCTGCACTCTTCAAAGCCGACCACGAACTGAGGAAATGCCGGTAAGCTGTATAATGTATTAAATAGGGTTTTTTCAACTTTGCTGCATATCTCAGCCATTTTTGGGAATTTTTGCACCAAATTTTCAACATAGGGTTTTTGGGACCCCTTCTCATGAGTGCTGTCACTGTCATGGCGTTAATCGGGCGAAGGGTGATTCGCAGTCACTCGGCGAAATCACCCTTTCGACACTGACTATGAAAGCGACACTGCCAGTTTTCATAAGGTGGGCTCTCAAAAAGCCTATGTTGAGAATTGGTGGAAAACTCAAAAAATAGCTGTTTTACGAGCGTGTGTTGCGCAGTTCCTACGCATGCTCGTAAGTTCGCGAATTTTCAATATTTTCACTCCAGATTTTCAACATTGTCATTTTACCACACCTCCTTATGAGCAGTACAGCTGTCATTTTTCACATCTCGCCCAAAACATGCTTCTGCCCATGTAGCGCACAGTGGCACAGTCGCTGTGTGAAATCACTATATGGGACACATTAAGAAAATCACAGTGACACTGTTCATGAGCAGAGGTCTTAAAATGACTATGTTGAAAATTTGGTGGAAAACTTCCTAAAAATGACTGTTTTACGAGCCTGCGTTGTGCAGTTCCTACGCAGGCTTGTAGGTTTGCGAATTTTCAATATTTTCACTCCAGATTTTCAACATTGTCTTTTACCACACTCCTTATAGGTAGTACAGCTGTCATTTCACATCTCACCCAAGCGTGTTTCTGCACATGTAGCGCAATGGCGCAGTCAGTGTCTTGAAAATCATTGTATGGGACACATTAAGAAAATCCCAGTGACACTGTTCATGAGCAGAGGTCTTAAAATGGCTATGTTGAAAATTTGGTCACAAACTTCCTGTAAATGACTGTTTCACGAGCGTGCGCTGCGCAGTTCCTACGCATGCTCGTAAGTTTGCAAATTTTCAATATTTGCACTCCACTGACTTCCAGATACCTACACAGCACATACAAGCAAGCAACATTTGGCATTGACAAATGCTTGTTCCTGTCTGTATTACACAGCGAGTCCCGACAGCACTTTCCAGGAGTCACTCTGCAAAACTGTGGATTAAATAGGGAATTTGATCCACGGGCATGCAGAGTGACTCCTTTATATTAATATCTTTCAGTTTGGTTGTGTGTTTTTGCCAACCCATGTGGTGACTGTTCCCCTTTAAGTACTGCTGCTGCTTGGGTGGTAGGAGATGAACATGACAGACCCACAATGTTTTTTCATTTAGCATTTGCAATCTTCCTATGTCAAAACTAATCAAACGTGCTGAAAAATCCTGCTCATCTGCCATCTAAACAAAATACATTTGTGTTTTGTCCACAGTCTTGTTTTTTTTTTTGGGTGGGGGCCTTGAGTGAGACAAGCATGTCGAGAAAATACTTTTCAGTGTAAGACATGTGACAAAGGTGCAAAAGCTCCCCATTTTTCATACATAACTATCCTTTTTTCTTCTTCATGCTAGCAGGACCTATAAAACAGCATTTTTGTAATGTTTAGGTACTTTAAGAGTTGGCATGTGAAACCTCCAAGGACTTTTTAATTATCCTCTTTTATAGAGCAGCACTAGCTGCAGCAAAGGGAATACATTTTTCCAACTGTTAATTGTTTAACAAGAAGGAAGGCAAGGCAGTGCTGTAAAAGAAGGACGCGTTCTCTGAATAGAGACGACAAGGTGCAAACCGAAAGCAGGCACAGAATGTTGTTTTTGTTAATTGAATGCACAGACGCAAGTGTTCAATGTCCATCATGCCTGGCACACTGTTTGCAATAAGCCTTACAAATCCAGCTTGTATAGATTAATTTACGATGATGTTTTCTTGAAACGGCATTAATTGTGTACCTTTTTTGGCTGTTAAATGGTTCTCATTTAATAGACTACTTTACGTCCATTTCTCCTCATTGGCCCCTAATCAAAATAGGTATTAAGTGTTTTTATTGGATTGTGAAGGGCTGTGTGATGGTTATTAAGAAAGGCCTGCCTGCACTGCAAGCTCTATGGCCCCTTATAGAGAACAAATAAAAAAACTGCTGCTGGCTCTGAATGAATTGTATTAAACTTCTGCTTAGTGGTAGAAAATAAAAAAAAATCCTATTTCAGGCTCTGAAAAGCATTGAATCTCTCACAGGTAAACATGTTCTAAGGTTCATTCTGAACACTCAGAACAGTATTATTTTTCTATGCATATAATATATTCCCGATATGCCATAACATTTTCCCCAGGTGGCTGCATACTTACGGCGCAGATTCATATCGTAGTGAAGCAAGACCTCGAAAGGGTAACATAAATTCACAGCATAGTAAAGCAAATGTACTACTTATGTAAAATTTAAAATCACCACATTTTTCCTGTTTTGGGTTGCTGATGCAGGTGTTTGTAACAAGGGGTTTGAATTCTGAACCGCACGCTGTCATAGCTTGCTGATAACACTTTCTATTCCCTGAATGCTGAGCAGTACTGTTGTAGTTTAAGTAATAGTATATGTTTAGCACGTGTTCCACATCAGTTCCTAACCTAACTAAAAATTGTTGTATCACAGTGCAAAGGTCATGGAATGCCATCATACCCTTTTGTGGTATATCAGCTTTTTATTTTAGCACCCTGTGCCACCTGCAGTAGTTTAACGCATACCACCACCACTCAAGTTAGTGCCTTCTGCCATCAGCAAAATTCTGTCTTTATCTGAATTTCACACAACCCTACCCAACACCCAGCTGCCAAAAGAACATTAAAAAAAAACTGTTTCAAGATTCAAACAGAAGTGCTAAGACTCAGAATCATTCTGATCACCCGTCGCTGAATCTTTTGTCAATGTGAGGCTGTTTCACACTCGTTTTCATAAATAAATACATTTTACAGGCACTGGGTGTTTTTCTTTTGGGGGCAACTGGGTGCAGGATTAGTTTGTTTTTTGAAATTCAGAGGGTGCTTCGAAGGAAGGAGGAGGGGGCCACTAGAGGGCATGGGTGGAAGCTGGAGGGGGGAAGATTCAGGGGAGAAAGGAGGAGGTGCTACTTCACTGAGAGGGTGGTAGAGCCATGGAATGCACTACCTAGGGGGCTGGTGGAGGCAGAGACAGTGGAGGGGTTCAAGAGGGGGTGGGACAGGTACAGGGGAAGGGTTCAGGAAGCAAAATCCAATGCAGCAAGAATATCCGGAACTGGGAAGGGAGAAGCCAGAGAAGGCGAGGGGGACAGCAAGGTCAGCACCCAGGGTGGGGGCTGACCAAACGAGCAGACACGAAAGACCATTAGGCCTATTCTGCTGGCATTTTGGTATGTTAGTATGTTTCTCCAGTGGGAGTGTTCCCACTTTTTTCAGTGTTTTTGTTTTAAACCATATACTATACAAAACACTGAATATGCAACCAGTGGCTAAGTTTCCATCTCAGGGTTCTGCTGACAACAGGGACCTCTTGTGCTTACTCCTAAGGTCCCTGTGATAGTCTCAGAACCCCTTGGTGTGCATGGTTGCCCCTCCCATCCATTATTCTCTATTGTGTAGCCCCTGAATTCTGAGCAGTACTGTCACAGTATATGTTAAATGTTTGTAGCTCCCTGAATTCTGAGCAGTACTGTCATAGTATCTGTTAAGTGCTTGTACTCCCTGAATTCTGAGCAGTACTGTCATAGTGTATGTTGTTAAGTGCTTGTAGTCCCTGAATTCTGAGCAGTACTGTTATAGTATATGTTAAGTGCTTGTAGTCCCTGAATTGTGAGCAGTACTGTCATAGTATATGTTGTTAAGTGCTTGTAGTCCCTGGATTGTGAGCAGTACTGTCATAGTATATGTTAAGTGCCTGTAGTCCCTGAATTGTGAGCAGTACTGTCATAGTATATGTTGTTAAGTGCTTGTAGTCCCTGAATTGTGAGCAGTACTGTCATAGTATATGTTAAGTGCTTGTAGTCCCTGAATTCTGAGCAGTACTGTCATAGTATATGTTGTTAAGTGCTTGTAGTCCCTGAATTCTGAGCAGTACTGTCATATTATATGTTAAATGCTTGTAGTCCCCAGGATTGTGAGCAGTACTGTCATACTATATGTTGTTAAGTGTTTGTAGTCCCCTGAATTATGAGCAGTACTGGCACAGTGTATGTTAAGTGTTCATAGCCCCCAGAATTCTGAGCGGTACTGTCATGGTATATGTTGTTAAGTGTTTGTAGCCCCCTGAATTCACAACAGTACTGTCATAGTATATGCTATTAAGTGTTTGTAGCCCCCTGAATCCAGAGCAGTACTATCATAGTATATGTTAAGTCACCTGAATTCGCAACAGTCCTATAATAATATATGTTGTTAAATGTTTGTAGTCCCCAGAATTCTGAGCAGTACTATCATGGTGTATGGTTTTAAGTGTTTGTAGCCCCCTGGATTCTGTGCAGCAGTGTTGCAGCATATGTCATTAAAGAGCAGGTACCTACTGTCAGACACCCAGCTCTCCTCAAACATATATAATAGTAGATCTGATCTACTGTTGAGGGGCATTAAAAATTCTATGTGCTTCCCTCTGGTTAAAAAGTTATAGCACCCCAAATTTGCACCCCCATAAAAACAAAGCCTCGTCTGACACGCCTCCTTTTGTGATGTCAGAAAATGAAGGCTGCTTGTGTGTGCTCCATAGATCTATATTGGTGCCATTTGTCAATGATGTTTAGTACTATTTAAAGTTGCCACTTGGAACAATGAAAGTGACCGCTCCAGTAAACAGGAACTGTTACTCCAGCGGCTGCTTTGATTTGTCTACATGGCACCTCTATATAGCACTAAATGCCATAGACATATCGCATGCATAGAGGTTAATGACATGCACCCTCAGTATTCATTTTCTGACATCACAAAAGGAGGCGTGTCAGACTGTTTTATGAAATTACTGGTGGTGCTAACAACCGAAGAAACTTTTCGGGTCCCTCAACAGTAGAAGCAGATCTACTGTTCTATATGTTTGAGGGGAGCTGGCATTCGACAGTAGGTACCTGCTCTTTAAAGTTGGTAGTCCCCCTGAGCAGTATTATTGTAGCTTGTTGTTGCAAGTGTTGTCCCCTTAATTCTGAACAGTATTGCCATATTTAATAGTGTGTTTGTAGTCCCTGAAACAGTATCTGTAAGCAAAGCACTTCACTTGAGATGCCAAACAGAATTGCAAATCTGTTCTGTACCTCTCACCTCTGATTCTTGATATTCTGATAAGGGACAGTACTGTACACACAAATGGATCTGTTCAGCAGACTCTAAATGACCAGATGTGCCAACCAGAATATTATATCATGTCTTCCAAAAGCTTATGAGCCATTATTTACCCTCCTAGAAAAATTACCAAAATCTTCTCACACACCTCAGCCACATTTGTTTATTTTACGCAAGCTAAGTCAGATCACTTCACTGCGGAATGGTAAAGCAAAGCAGAGCCACGTGTAGATTGTTTATTCTTGCCTAGCATATGTAAAATAATTTACATATACAAATCATTTTGGGTTTCATTTCCACATCAACAAATTTGCTTACATTTACATGCACTTTAACCAGTTCTGTTTGAGCTGCTGTTTTATTGCAATACAGCAGGGTTTGTGAAGTCTTAGGCATTTTGAAGGCTGCACTCTTATGAGCCAGGTCTGTAATTGTGATATGTAATCTGTGGAAATAAAATATGTTTATTCCTCAGATTATATGTCACAACTGGCTAAATGATATTCTCTTTTTCAGTCATTATTTCTTGCGTATCTCTCCACTGGTTAAAATGTATTTGCTAAGGCACTAGAAGTAATAACATTATCATATGATTGCTTAGAATGCATGAAAACACTAGTCGATGTCAGCTGCAATTAAAATAAGCTTAGCATATTTAGTTATAATTATTTCTTTTTTTAAATCCTTATTCATTTGATATAGGTTTACACTAGAAATGTGTTAGAACTAAGAGTTGGGTCCAGACAAGCGAGTACAGCTGACACTCAGGATATGTTAGATGTATCATTAAAATTCTGACTACACGTTGTAGTACATTTTTTCTAGTGTAAATGTGTGTTTATTTATTATAAATAAAAAAAACTGTAATTGTGAAAAAGTAGCTTTGTTTCCAGCTGCATTTCAGTGCATTTATTATGAATATTCCAAAAGAGAGTTTGTGAGATACTCAAGTAGGAAATGTTACAGCAATAAAATAATCTGCAGTTATGGCCGAGTAAAGTACATAATATAGAGGATAATGTATGGTCTGCGATCAACAACCATGCTATGCTTGCTTTGAGTGATTCCCATGGCAACTTAGTTAAACCTCGAGAGTGCAGCTCGAGAGGTTTTCCTAAGATGCCATGGGAACCACGAAAAGCAAGTATAGCGTGGTTGTTCATCTGTGACCATACATTATCCTTTATAGTGTATGGTCACCACTGCAATCCTGGCTTGTCTGTTAAAATATAAAATAGCCTACATCCTGATAACACACGATGTCAAACAGTCACAACTAGCTTATCTTATGAAAGAAGTAGAGCCTGAGTCACTTTGCAGGGAAGACGACATATTTATTAGTGTACTACAGGAAAACTGCTCTACGGATCCTGTAACTATTAACTGTAACTAAAAAAATCGGTTTGACTGTGACCACAGAAGTGGAGTAGTCATTGGCATGGGTCACGTAAATTTCTGAACCAATCATGGTTGCCAGAAACTCTCTTCAGGTTAGGGCCATTGAGCGGGTGAAAATGTTGAAAACTTGTGCTGCTCAACGGATTTGGAAAGGATCAAAAATGAGACAGCACATTTAGAAACTAGGTGGACAAACAAAAAACAGATTTTCTATGTGATTACAGGCACCATGACTAGCACAAACAGGAGAAAGAAAAGGGGCGAGCTACTCCAGTGAGAGTAGTATCTATAAATCAATATTATTTAACCACTGTTTTTTGTAACATGCAATTGTAAAAATTGTCTGCCGTTAAGATATTTCTACAGACGGTATATTATAATGATGTGCTTTAAACTGAGAAACGGTCACAAAGTTTGATGGCGTCACAAAGATATTGGGTTGCATGCAAGCTTTAGCCGTTTAATACAAACAAAAATCACAGAAGTCAGACACTTTAGTAAATCTGTTCTGATTTATATAGAATAAACATATTTTACTTGAAACATATGAAGCCAAGTAAAGAAACAGAGATCAAAAGAGGACAGTTGTGACCCGGGGACAGGGTATGCAGGAAAAGCAGGCAGTACAGCATAAGTATAGCAAATACATATTAAGTTGGCATAGAAGAAAATATCAAAATATTGGTACAATTTACACATGATAAAGGCATAGTCCAACATATGTACACCAAACTGCCCAAAACATGGTAGGAAAAAAATCCAAACAGTAACACAGTAGAAACAATAAATAAGACACTGTGAATTACAAATAGAACACTAGATAGGGGACTGTGTATTACAAGGTTTTATAAAATGGTGTCTGGTCAATTCTGACTCCTCACTGGTCAAGATCCTGTCACATGGTACTGTGTTAACCTAGCATATACTCCTGCTTAGAAGACATGGTAGGGGTGCAGTAATCAAGAGCACAACAAGTCAGGGCCATAAAAGTCAATATTACATATCCTCGGGGTCAGAAAGGTCACAATGCATATCAAACACAGCATCGTCAAAAATAAATCATTCAAATTAAAGAAAGAAATGACCCCTCACAGCAACACTGCTCAAGAATCACAAACTATAAAGAAAATCCATCCATTAACTTTGAAAAAACATAAAGTACTTCATACTCACAAATCCAAACCCAAAAAGCTTCAGTGCTGCTCATGCAGGAAAAACATTTTCAACATCTAGGGAAGGGATACTGGGAAGGGGGTGGGGGTGGGAGGGGTAGCTGCGAGATGAGGTGCTAGCTTCACACGCGAGCAGACTTGATAGACTGTGAGGCCTGTTTCTGCTGGCAATTTCTTATGTTCGTATTTAATAAAAACACAAAATATATTTCAAAAACTATGATTCTATACAAAAACAGAAACATGCATATATAAACCACGAAACTATCAACAAAACTTCTTCAAACATTGCTCTAAAAGCTAATTAAATATCTACTTAACTAGAATCAAAAGAGAGCTCAAACTCTGCTTGAATCCCAGCTGTCCTGCAGTGCACCTGAATAAGGCCACGTGACATCTACTGAATAGCCTATGCTACACGGTCTTACTCGGACCACATGGAAAGAGCATGAAACACAGACTATGCTTTCAGCTTAACCTCGCAGATCACATTGGAAGTATAGGAAGTTAAAAGTCAGGAATATGTATTTAAAGCAATAAAATAACCTTTGCAGAGCAACTGTGCCCAACTAATGCATCTTACCAGCTGCAACATAACCCTGCCGCATATCTAATTATGCAAATGCCCTCAAGACAGCTATTTAAAGATACAGCACCAATTTACAACACTACTACACTGCTAAAAAACTAACATTACTAAACATTTTGTAAGTGGAGTGAGGTAATGCCATTGGAGAAATTATGCTATGTCAGTGTGCCTCGTGTTGAAGTCCCTCGCCCTTTGGCTTGGGACTTCAGCCTTCCACTCAGTAAATTAATATAGCATATCCCTCCCCCCCACCGTTTTGCCTTATTCTTTGCATAATGCCGTCAAGAGGCTCTGGTGATATGTGAACTTCGAGAGTGAGGCTTGAGAGGTTCCAGCATATAATCAGAATCTTGAGATGGCATTTTAACCAGGCAAGACACAGTCCCCAGTCTGTTATTTTTTGCATGGATCCAAGAAACTTTCACCTTTTTTTACTTCACATGCACTCCTTCTTCCCCCTCAAAAAACTGCAGTCTCACCATAAATTGCCATAAAATGCAATTTCTTTTTTTAAATCCTGCACCTATTGCCACACAAACCAGTTTTCCTTTTTTCTCACTTTGAGTTCCAAAACATTGTAACACTACTGCAAGCACTTGTCACATGCTTAATATGTCAGCACTGGAGAGTTACGCTACATTTCAAACTGTAAACATTCTCCGAATGCACTTCACCCCTTCCTGTATTCCCTGTGTTCAAATCGGGGAGGGGGGGACCAGAACTACTGAACCATGAGGTAGGGAGGCAAGGATAGGTGAAAGAATGTACAGAAGGTCTCCTCATATCAACGCCACAACCATCAGTTGTTCTGTTATTTGAACCACATTGCCAAAATAACCACGCTACCGAAATCAGCATCCTGATCATGGTCCTTCTAGCTGCTATAACTGAATTTTCCAATCAAAAAACTTACAAATAAATAAAAACCTTAAAAAGACAGCTGTCTCTACAGTGAAAGCCATCTTGCACTCAGCACAAGGCATACACCAGCATGCGCATGGGTCGATCTTAACATTGTTATACTAGCCCAAACCCTAGTGCAAACTGACCAGGGCTAGTACAGCTAGCTATCTACTGTCCGTTTTGACTAGTACAGGTTTTTATGGCTATTAATGAAGTGAAAAATGTCTCCATTTTAGCAGGCTCTAGTCCTCAGGCTAATCTCTGTCAATGTTCCAGCTGGCCTAGTGTGATTAACAGCTCATTAAGAGCTGCAATTATCTGTCAGTTCTAGAGGGGGTCTCACAAAAGACTCGGTTTGAGTCATTATCACTCCACTGTTAGGATTTTCAGCTAGTGTCCAGGGTGTGATAAAGGGTAGAGTGCTAAATCAAGTCACTAGCCTCCAGTTTTCTGAATGTGTCTCTGTCTAACAATTTGACTCATATTATTAAGACCAGTGCCCCTCATTTCCCTATATTTCGAATGTCTGTATCCAACATTCCAGTGACAAAATGTGAGGAGGTATACAGGGTCAGCCCTGCAGGTGGTGGGTTTTATCCCAGCCTCACCATAACTTCCCTCTCTCCTCCAAATCTACTAACTCTATTCTTTCCTCGGACACCACTGCAGACCGTACTCTGAAATGACCATCCACAGATCCATAGCTGCCATTACTGGCAAGTGTAGGAGGTCCCCAGCTCTTCTAAATGAACCATGCCAGCCATCACTATCCATACAGTCCCACCCTTATCCCACTCAGCATGTCCTTTCATCCTAAAAACAAAGCTTTGGATGTTCTATGGTACAAAAATAAACCTTAATAAAATAAATAATTTGAAAGCTTGAAATAGGCATTCCTGGGGTACAACAATCATCCTATTTAAAAATGGAGATAGTATAGCGTTATGCCTGTGTACTGTTTACCCTGGGCTGATGAAAGGACAATGTTAAAGAAAAATCTGTTATTGTTGGGGCAGAGCATATTAAACGCAATGCTTTTAAAAATAAAAATGTCATAGTTTTCTATTTCCCAAGCTCCTTAAGTTTGTGTAGCCCCCACCCCAAATACATCTTAGATGTGCTCCTGGCTCATTTGAGACTGTACAAAAACTTCCAGAAGTACAGGTCTCCAGTTGACTATAGGGTGGGGGCTGAGAGTGCCTTTCTCTGCCTGACTCTGTTTGATGCCCTGTGGGTGGTGGTGACAGTGTGGTGAGGTGCATAATACGAACATACAAACATACAAAACTGCCAGCAGATACAGGCCATTCGGTCTGTCTAGTCTGCTCAAGTGTGCAGCAGTCCATTAGACTGCAGCTGCCCCCCCCATATGCCCTTCCCCCCATCTTGCACCCCCTCCTCGTTTGTACCCTCCCCTTGAATCTGTCCCACCCCCTCTTGAAGCCCCCAACACTCTGCAGCGATACGGCTTTCTCTGGCAGAGTGTTCCACCCTGCCCCCACCCTTTCTGTGAAATAATGCCTCCTCCATTCCCTCTTGAACCCGCCCCTTTCCAACTTCATAGAGTGTTCTCTGGTTTCCCTTCCGCCCTTCAGTCTGAACATACACCTGGTGTCTACTTTGTTCAAACTCTTCAGGTACTTGAAGGCCTCAATCATATCCACGCTCTCCCTTCTTTCCTTCAGGGTATACATACTGAGCTCTCCCAGTCTCTCCTCATATGGTCTGTCCCCAACCCCAGGATCATTTTTGTTGCCCTGCGCTGTACCCCCTTCAGTAGTTTGATGTCCCTTTGCAAGTAGGGCGCCAGAGTTGCATGCAGTACTCTAGGTGCTGTCTCACCAGGGACCTGTACAGGGGCAAGATGACCTTCCCACTCCAAGAAGTAACCCCTCTGCTATGGACCCTAGCATCCTGTTTGCCTTCACTGCTGCCTTCATGTGCTGAGCAGAGTGGTTCATCTCCCCAGTTACCAGCACTCCCAGATCATTCTCCTCCTTGGATTTTGTTAACAGGACACCCTCCAGCCAGCAGTTGTGTCCTGGGTTCTTGCCTCCTAAATGCATCACTTTGCACTTCTTGGCATTGAAACCAAGCTGTCAAGTGTGAGACCATTCCTCCAGTTTTGCAAATCCTCCTGAAGTACTTTTGCCCCCAGTCTACCTCGGCACAAATCTTTGTGTCTTCTGCCAAGAGACTGATCTTGTTCTTAATCCCTACTGCAGTGTCCGGCTATTAAAATGCTAAACAGAACGTCCCAGCACCAAGCCCTGTGGTACACCACTTGTTACTGCTCTGGGTTCAGATGCCCCCCACTGCTACCTCCTGCTGTCTACCCTGCAGCCAGTTCTCAACCCATCTGACCAGTTTCTTCCCTGCTCCCAGACTCTTCAACTTGCAGGTCAGCCTACCATGTGGCACCGAGTCAAAGGCCTTGCTGAAATCCAGGTAGAGGACATTCACTGCATGTCCCCTGTCCAGTGCCCTCGTAACCTAGTCATAAAAATCAACCAAGTTTGTCTGGCAGGATCTGCCTGAGACAAACCCATGCTGCCTGCTGTCCTGGAGGGTATCCTCAAGAAATTGCACTAGCCTATCCTTGAGGATTGTCTCCATCAGATTTCCCACAATTGCAGTAAGGCTCACCAGTCTGTAATTCTCCGTTCATCCTTGGGCCCACTCTTGTGGAGGTACCACATGTGCTTCCTATGGTCCCTGAGCATGCACTCCAGTTTAGAAAACATAGAAACATAGAAGTTGGGCAGATTAGGACCACAAGGCCCATCCAGTCTGCCCATTTCTTTTCTACCTTATAAATGTGCCATCGGCCTTTGCTATGTCAGTGACCTATCTATTCATAGTCATTTGTATTGCTCCTTATGCCTATCCCATGCCTGTTTGAAGCCCTGCACTGTATTCATAGCCACTACTTCTTGTGGTAGCCATTCCATGCATCTACCACCCTTTCTGTGAAAAAATTTCCTCATTCCCCTTAATCGGCCTCCCTCTAATCTCATGCTGTGTCCTCTTGTCCTGCTATTTTCTTATATTTAAACATATTAGACTCTTTCACCTTGTTTATGCCCTTAGGTGTTTAAATGTCTCGATCATATCACCTCTCTCCCTCCTTTGCTCAAGGGTATACATATTGAGCTCCGTTAATCTGTCCTCATATGTCTTCTGATGCAGTCCCTACCATTTTGGTTGCCCTTCTCTGGACTGCCTCAATTTGGTTAATGTCCTTGTGAAGGTGTGGCCTCCAATACTGCGCAGTACTCCAGATGGGGCCTAACCATGTTCTTGTACAGAGGGATTATTACCTCCCTCTTACGACTTGTGATACCTACTACACCCTAACACCCCTAGCCTTACCTACTGCTTTGAGGTCTGCTTGGATGATTTCAGGTCATCAGTGATGATGATGCCCAAGTCTCTTTCTTCCTTTGTGACTGCAGTAACTCCCTCCCAGCCTATAAGTGGCTTGAGGTTTCTCTTCCCTATGTGCATGATTTTGCACTTCTTTGCATTAAATCCCAGTTGCCACTCTTCTGACCATTCTGCTAGTTTATCCAGATCTCTTCTCATTCTGCCCACCCCATCTGGATCATCTACTCTGTTGCAGATCTTGGTGTCATCTGCAAACAGACAAGCCTTACCCTCTAGTCCATCTGCTAGGTCACTAATGAAGATGTTGAATAGGACTGGCCCAGGACTGATCCTGAGGTACCCACTTGTGACTTGCATCTCTTCTGACTGTATACCATTTACCACCACTCTCTGTTTTCTGCCAGTCAACCAGTTTGCCACCCAGTTGACCAACTTCTGACCCACCCGAGCCTACCTAGCTTATTTATCAATCTTCTATGTGGAACAGTGTCAAAAGCTTTGCTGAAGTCAAGGTAGGCGACATCAACTGCTCCCCCTTGGTCCACCACTCTGGTTACCCAGTCAAAGAAATCTATGAGATTACTATGAGTCCCTGGGCATGCACCCCGAGTTCAGAGCAGTATTGAACAGGTCCGCCAGTGGCCCTGCCAGTACCTCTGCCAACTCTCCCAGCACCCGGGGGTGGACTCTGTGTGGGCCAGGTGCCTTGTCCACCTTCAGGGACTTGAGGCCCTCCCTCACCCTTTCCACTGTGATTTCCCCATCTGTGGTTGCTTCTCCCCAACCCTCTCCCCTCCCTCTCCTTGGTGAAGACTGAACAGAAGTATTAATTAAGTACTTCTGCCTGCTCATCCCCCTTTTCTACCCACCCACGTCCCTTCCTGAGCCTAACAATTTGATCACTACTCTTCCTCTTCCCTCTGATATATCCAGGGTTTTATTTAACTCTAAAAATTGATTAGCGTTTCGTTCATAAAATTGCTAAATCTTTGTGAAAATGCATAACTCTTGCTTCACTGTGTTTAACAAACACAGCACTTCTAGAAAATATATATAAATACTTTCTGTACGGTTAGTATCATCCCAAGAAAAAAAACTACTAATCAATTATTTAAAA
Organism: Neoceratodus forsteri; assembly: GCA_016271365.2. Taxonomy (NCBI): domain Eukaryota; kingdom Metazoa; phylum Chordata; order Ceratodontiformes; family Ceratodontidae; genus Neoceratodus; species Neoceratodus forsteri. The sequence goes on along the minus strand of CM057455.1, from coordinate 1,797,071,463 downwards.
CCCTGAATATCTGAAGAAATCCTTTTCTCCTCCTTTGACCCCCTGCGCTAACCTCCGTTCCCTAGCTGCCTTTGCTGCCCTTCCACTCTGCTCACTTTTCTGGATTTCTTCACATATTCTTCTTTGTCTTCTTCCGTGTTGGATCGTTTGTAGGACCAAAATGCATTCCTCTTTTCCCTCGCCTTCTCCACTACCTCTCTACTCATCCAACTAGGTTTCTTGGTCCTGGCTTTCTTGCTCTGGCTCTTGACACAAGTTTTAGTGGCTTCAGCCAGTCCTGTCTTGATGACTGCCCATTTTTGTTCCATGTCCATTTCTGGGTGGATGCTTGCCATATGACTTTCCAATATGTTTCCCATACTGCCAAAGTCTGCCCTTTTGAAGTCCAGGACCCTAGTTTTTGTAGTGGCTACTTCCCTACCCAGGTTGATTGAAAACCACACTATGTGGTGGTCACTGCTTGCCAGAGGTTCCTCCACCCTTACATCCCTGACCTGTTCCCCATCTTCCAGTACCAGGTCTAGTATAGTCCCCTCCCTTGTTGGCTCCATTACCCTCTGGGTAAGGAAATCATCCTGGAATGCTTCCAGGAGGATCTGCTCCCTGGCACAATTGGTTGGTGGGATGCTCCGATCCACCCCTGGTAGATTAAAGTCCCCCACCACCACCACTGTGCTCCCTTTGCCACATGCCTCCTTATCTGCCTCCCCTAGTTCCCTGTCAGTGTCCTCATTCTGGATTGGAGGTCCATAAACAACCTCCAGGCAGAACTTGGTCCCTTTCTGGCTGGGTAGTTGCAGCCATATTACTTCCAACCTGCCCTCCTCTCCTTCCTCCCTGTTACATCTGATCTCTTCCCTTAAGTAAATGGCAACCCGCCCAGCCTTCCCTTTATCTCTATCTCTCCAGAAAAGTTTGTACCCTGGGATAGTTAGGTCCCAGTTATGATGCTTGGTTGCTCACATCTCAGTAATGGCAGCTATGTCCACTCTCCCTCTGCCATCAATGCCTACAACTCTGCCAACTTGTTCCCCAGGCTCCTAGCATTTAGTGAAACCATTCTCCACACTGCACCTATCCTTCCTGCTTCCTTACCCTTCACTCCAACCCCTATTTCACCTAAGGTCATATCTATCCCTGTGGTGGTGGGAGGTCCATGGGATCCCCTCTCCTGGTGATTTCCAGCTCCAGTGCCTCCCCCCTACCTAGTTTAAATGATACCTGTCATTGGTGAAATCTCCCAGCTTCTGCTTCAACACCTGTGACCCCGCCCTGCTGAGGTGTAACCTATCCCCTGCATAAAGATCTGTGTTATCCCATGTGCTGTTGCAGTCCCCCACCAATCCATACCCCTTGGTCCCACACCATTCCCTCAGCCACTTGTTGAAGTCACTGATTCTTCTCTTCCTGTCTGTACTGGCCCTTGGCACTGGTAGAACTTCTGAGAAGACTACCATTGTTCCCTCTTTGCTGCATAGTTTTCCCACTTCCCTGAAAGTGTCTTGTACCTCCTCTATCCTTCTCCCTTCCAGATCATTCGTTCCCAGGTGCACCATAATATGTGGCTCTCCCCCCTCCCCCACAACCTTCCCCACATATCTGCCCATATGCTGCCTCACTCTACTCGCTGTCATGCCTGGCATGCACTCTATCCAGATGTTACTTTTTCTGGCATCCCACCCCCACCTTATACCCTTAAGTATAGAATTCCCTAGAATTATGACTCTCTGACATTTTTCCTGCTCACCATCTTGTTGCCCTCCACTCCCCTGCCCCCCAGTTTGAGAGACCCTCTCATCCCTCCTGTCTTTGCCTCCGTTATCCTTTGCCCTGTCCTCTCCCCCCTCGCAACTGTGACTGGACCACTGACCTCCACCTCCAAACTATTTTCCATCTGTGGAACCTCCCCTTTGCACTGACTTGTTGCTCTATCCACCATGCTACCACCTCCTCTACTATTACTTCCCCGTGTCTTCCCTGAAATGTGGCCCTCCCCCAACTCGGACTCCCCTCCTGTCAATATCCTTAGCCTTCCCCGGGATGCCTGCTGCTTTCCCCTTCCTCTTGTCTCCTTGCTCCTTCTCTCCCTCTGGAGAGACTGTATCACCATCACCTCGCCGCCCTCCATCACCAGTTTGTCTTCTTGGTGTACTGTCTACTGCCTCCCCACTGTATGATGATGTCAGCTCGGACTGCTTGATTGAACATTTGCTGTTGTGATGTCCTCTGGTATGGTGGGGGGGGGCAGAAAGAGGAAGAGAAGAGGCCATGGTACAAAACAATGAGGGGGGGCTCACTGTGTGTGATGGCATTGCAGTCTCTTTTTTTTCTGCTGGGGAGCTGGAAACAATGTGGGAGCAGGATAAATGTGCAATAATCAGAGTATTTCTTGGCTTCCATTGTTTCCTGTATAAGTGATCAAAATTTACCATTATAATTCAGAGCTAGTGCAATTTTGAATCAACTTGCCCTGCTGGCTAGTGCAAAAAAAGGTTAAGATTGACCCCTGATGCAGGAAAGGTTCTTTCTTGTAATTCAGAAAGTGAACCAACGGTTCAGGAGAACTGGAACCAGCTAAGGCTTGTATATCGTAGCACTGTTACTGATGCCGAGTCCTCGTACACAATGGAACTTAGCAATGGTGCATGGAAAATCAGTAGAAACACTCACCAAAGGGCTGTAGAAAGGTGCAGTTCTCTCTTTATTTGGTGCAAACTGAAGCCACAACGATAAACATAGAAACATAGAATTTGACGGAAGATAAGGACCGTTTGGCCCACCTAGTCTGCCCATTTCCCTACCTAATGGATAAGCTGCAGATCCTAGTTAACCAACAGTCTGGCGCTTCCTCTTACCCCCACTACAAAGGGCCTTATGTCTGTCCCATGCGTTTCTTGAATTCCCCACTGTTTGACTCTACGACCTCCTCAGGAAGGCTGTTCCATGTATCCACAACCCTCTCTGTGAAGAAATACTTCCTCACATTACCTCTGAGCTGTCCCCCCTCTATCTTCAAATTGTTCCCCCTTGTTTTTGCACGTATCTTTTTCTGAAAGATGCTACCCTCTTGGACTTTGTTTATTCCCTTGAGGTATTTGAAAGTTTCTATCATGTCCCCCCTCTCCCTCCTTTCCTCCAATCCACAAACAAGATCACACAACAGTCCAGATAGTTCCACTCCACTTCCTACTAGGTCTCCTCTCCCTCGTGACGTGGCAGCTGCGTCATCAACCACCTGACATGTTTTGCTCTTACTGAGCTTTCTCAGAGGTGTAAATGGTGAAAAAAAGATCTTCCTTAAATGTAAGACAATTAAAGTGGCAATGCATATTTTTTTATTTTTAAATTTATATTCCTCAGCTGGGTGGGAGGTTGTACCTATGGTGCCCCCTTCCAGTCAACCTTCATGTCCACTGCTGTGGTCACGGCCGGAGCTCACCTCCCCACTGCAGCCCTTCCCAGGCTACATTGCAGCGGGTACATACCCCACCACTGCGGAGACCTGGAGGGCAGGCACAGAAGAGAGCTGGCTTGGGTGCATCCATGGCAGCACCGTTGAGGTAGCCATCACACTGCCAAGGGATTATGTATATTCCCTACACCCCCCCCCCCAGCATGGGCTGCAGTAGCGTCAATGATGCTGCAATGCATGCTTCCATACATTGCACATCTGACGCCGCCCATGCTACCCCATCCAGTTGGCCCCGAGGATGCACCAGCCGCCGCCAGGAACCAGCACCTCAGTGGACCTCCCTACCTACCCTCCCTGGAGGAGAGCTGTTTATGGGATGCTCGATCCTCCTCCTCCTCCTAGCCGACCCCCGGCAATCCGAGCCCTCTGCCGAACATGGGTCGCCACTGTGGCATCCAGCACCTCGGCCCTCAGCGCCACTGGGCCAATGTGGCAATGCATAATTAATATATCAAAAACAGTAAAGAATACCACATGTTGAAAACAGCAGGAATAAATAATTAGGGGATATAAGATATCTGCCTATTATGAGGCAAAGTGCAAATACTGTGCTAACCAAGTATACATTACTAAAGGCACCAGTATACAAAATGCAAACCTGCATTGAAAGAATCAAAGATCGCACTATTTCGAGGCCAATAGCTAAGACATCGGTGCAAACCTGAAAAGGAGAATATAAATAGAAAAAACATAAATACTGGCTAATGCTAAAAGGACAAAGATATATACATAATCAAAAGATAAAAAGCAATCAGAGTTTACATTTTTGTTCAGTATCTAATTATCGCAGAAGAAAGTGGTTTTAGGTTCTTTTCAGAAAGCAAAGATCCAATATTGTTCACGTTTCAGCAACAAATTATCATGGCCACACACACACACCCCACCCCCGCATGTCAAAATAGGTTTTCCCAGGCCAATAAAATAAAAATTGTGTTCCCCCTTATTCTTGGTTCTAGTGATGTGCACAGCCAGGGCGTTTTTTGGGTCATCATTATCTATGGCTCTATTGTGCTCTCCTGTGCGGGTTTTTCCCAGGTGCAACGGTATCCCCACAGGTACTGTACAATCTTTCTTGTAATACTGTCGTTAGAGCTCACAACAATAGTATTACAGGTTCTAACGATAGCATTACAAGAACTGATTGATGGTATTACAGGGGTTTTTTTGTATGCTTTTAAATAGTATTGTTATACGTCTTCATATTACAAACCTGTAATTCCATCTCTGGCTTTGAAGTTGTCATAAGTCACAAGAGAAAAGCTCCAGTGGATTATGATGTTGTTATAGACCTGAGATATAATTATAGTATATGGTTCAGTGTTGTTTTGTATGGAAATCCATACATTTCCAGGTGCTGTTGTATCACAGTAGTGATGTCAGAATGCTGTTGTGCCACAGTAGTGATGTCATAACTGTGGTACAACAGCATATAATCGTTTGTCTGTTAAGGTTCCTCATGCTCACCTACACTGCAGATTCCTCATAATGAAGATATCAGTAAGACTGAAAAGACCCCATGTGAACTACAGTGCTCCCTCGCTATGAAGAACCCCTCTAAAACAAAAACCCTCCTATAGTGAACACCTTTAATGGCTCCCGTTGTTCACTAAATAGACATATTATCACATTGCTATAGTGAACACCTTTAATGGCTCCCATTGTTCACTAAGTAGACATATTATCACATCACTGTAGTGAACACCTTTAATGGCTCCCATTGTTCACCAAGTAGACATATTGTCACATCGCTATAGTGAACACCTTGCTGGCTCCAGAGGTGTTCACTATAGAGAGAGGGAGCACTGTATTTTGTTAAAAGATGAACTACTTGAAATGCAGCCAGCTTATGTAGCTATTATTTAAATCACACGTAATGTTTTTAACTTTATTCTGTTTGCTGTTTTTGTTTATTTGACTACAGTTCAAGGCAGAGTATGAAAGAAGGTAAATGAATTAAAACAAACATATACTCTGCAAAATAATGTATGGGTAACCATACGCATCAAGGCTGAGGGTTTCATCTTGGGCTGAGGTGACATCATAGGGACTGCTCGAGCTTCACTCTCGAGGTCTGTGATATCACCCCACCCTCAATGGAAACCCAGCCTTGTTGTATATGGTTGCCCATACATCAATCTCTATGCGTTCACATTTTTTCAGTCTTGTGTTTTGTATAACAACACATGGATCAGAGCGTTCATTCCTTTGTTCAAAAGAGACAGAGTACAAAAAGTGAAAATGGAATTAATTTGATAGCAAACTAATTTACCCATTCATCATGGACATTGTAAACTAGTTTAGCTATTTAAAAAAGTATTTCTTTGGGAACATTATTTTGCCTGTTTTTATTTGTTTTATCCATTATTAAAGCATTGGTGCGAATTGAGCTACAACCTATGAAGTTCAAACTCTTATGAAGAAAAGTTGTCATTCACTGGTATGACATCATCCCTGTTAATTATGACATTTATGATGATGTACCGATATTCTGTGTAGTGTTCTGTTATGCTTTTGTATGAAGGATGTTATACAGCATACAACCTAAAATTCAAAGAAACCTTTTTTGTGTACTGTAGTGACTATGAGCTGTATGTACGAATAGGCTTAGTACGCAGCCAAAATGGTGCATATCAAGCTGCACAATGTGGGCTGTGCACCCAGCCTCAGATTGACACATGGGCAGTGATTCACAATCTCCTGGTAGCAGATGTGCCGGTGCATAGCTCTGTGTAAGGAGAGGGGCCAGCCTGGCGGCTGGCATTGGTTGGGGTAGTAGGCTTCCAATCACAAGCTGCAGCCATTCCCTTTAGCAACATCTGCATTTCCTTGAATTACCTCCTGTCCTCAGGACTTGTGTGCGCTGTCATTCATGCCAGTGCGGATGACAACAGTGTGCTCCTCTCTTCAGCTATATTCCTTGGCCCCGGATAGCACTATCTGTGCTGTATGCAAGCAGGTCACTCACCTGTGCTACCATCATGGTCCCACAGTTACCCTCTACTTCACCCATTGTGCTATCTATGAAGTCCCCAATGACTACAACCTTCTTGTCGCTCGGCCCTGCTATTTTTCAACTCCTTCATGACGGGTCAAGTGTGTGGCTGAGCAGATTTCATGCATATGGCCTCCACAAACTCATCACAAATGTGCACCTTAATCTCTTCATTTGCAATATTTGGCTTCTATGACTTACAAACATACGAACATATGAAATTTGCCACCAGATAAAGGCCTAGAGGTCTATCAAGTCTGCTCGAATGTGCAGCTAGCACCCCTTATTCTGCAGCTGCCCCTCCCTTCCACCCTTCCCCTTCATTAACCCTCCCCCTTGTCCTGTCCCATCCTCGTTTGAAGCAGTCCACTGTTCTACTGCATACCACTTCAGGAGGTAACGCATTCCACCCAGCCACCACCCTCTCTGTAAAAAAGGGTCTCCTCATCTCCCTCCTGAACCTTCCTCACTCCAGTCTCATATCATGGCCCCTGGTGTCCCTCCCCTCCCTTACTTTGAACAGCCCCTCTATATTTGTCTTGTTTATTCCTTTCATGTATTTAAAGGTTTCAATCATGTCACCCCTATCTCTCCTCTCCTCCAGTGAGTACATGTTCAACTCCTTCAACCTCCTCTCGTATGATAAGTCCCCCAGCCCCTTGCTCATCTTTGTCTCCCTACGCTGCACCCCCTCCAGTAACTTAATGTCCCTCTTCAGATACGGACGCCAGTACTGCACGCAGTACTCCAGGTGTGGTCTAACTAATGACCTATACAGTGGCAGAATCACCTCCTCCCTCCTCGAGGATATACCCCTTGCAATACAACCCAGCATTTTGTTGGCCTTTGCAGCTGCCTTCCTGCATTGCCGAGTTGTTCATTGACCCTGTAATGAGCACACCCAGATCCTTCTCCTCCTCCTCTGTCTGGGCTAGCTGCACTCCCCCTAGCTGGTAACTCCTCCTTGGGTTCTTCATCCCAAAATGCAGCACCTTGCACTTTTGGCATTAAAGCCCGTTGCCAGGTGTCTGACCAGGTTTCAAGCTTTGCCAGATCATCCTGCAACCCCGCCATCCCCTAGGTCATCCACCACCGTGCCTACCTTGGTATCATCAGCAAACAGACTGATCTTGCTCTTGATGTCCCATGATATGTCTGCAGTGAATATCCCAAACACACTAGTCCCAACACCGAGCCCTGGAACACCACTCGTCATTGCCCTTGGGTGTGAGCTCCCAACCCACCACCACCCTCTGTTGCTGCCACACTGCAGCCAGTTTCTACCCATCTCACCAGCTTTGCACCGCCCCTGTGCCTACTAACTTCCTTCCCAGCCTTCCATGTGGCTGGGTCGAATGCCTTACTGGAGTCCAGATACAGGACATCCACTGCATGGCCCTGTCCAGTTGCCTAGTTACCCAGTCATAGAACTTCGACCAGGTTAGTTTGGCAGGATCTGCCACGTGTAAAGCCATGCTGGCTGCTGTCCTGTAGTCCTTTGGCCTCTAAGAGGGCCACCAGCCTCTCCTTCAGGATAGTCTCCATTAGCTTACCCACGATGGATGTGAGGCTCACTGGTCTGTAGTTTCCAGTTCATCCTTGGGGCCACTCTTATGGAGGGGCACCATGAGCCATCCTCCAGTCCTGAGGTACACACCCGAAATGTAGTGAGGCATTAAATAGGTCTGCCAAAGGTCCTGCAAGGACCTCTGCCAGCTCCTTCAGTACCCTGGGGTGGATGCCATCTGGGCCTGGCACCTTGTCCACCCTCAGTGCCTTCAAACCCTCTCAAACTCTGCTCTCCATGATTTCCCCATCTGTCACCACTTCCCACCTGCTTCTGCCATTTCTCCCACCTTGGGTGTCACCCCCCTCTTCTCTTTAGTAAATACTGAGCAGAAGTACTCATTTAGTGCTTCCGCCTTATCGCACCCTGCTTCCACCCAACCCCCCTCCTTCCTAATCCTTATTATGTGGTCCTTACAGCTCCTTTTCTCCCTGATGTATTAAAGAGTCCTTCTCCCCCTTCTGGATATGCAGCAGCCTGAGTTCCGTAGATGCTTTGGCTCCTCTTACTGCCCTTGTCACCTCCTTCGATTCTGTCAAGTACTCCTCCCTGTCCTCCCCCCTCCGTGTTTTCTTGTACTTCCTAAAGGCAGCTCTTTTCCTCCTTACCTTTTCCATGACCACCGTGCTCAACCAGCTCGGTTTCTTAGCCCTAGCCTTCTTGCTCTGGGCTTTGCAGCAGGTTTTGGTTGCCTCCACTATCCCCAGCTTTATGAGCTCCCACCTCTGGTTAGTGTCCATACTAGATTGAATTCTGGCCAGGTACCCTTTTACCACTTCCCCCATCCTCCCAAAGTCGGCCCTCCTGAAGTCCAGCACTATTGTGCCAGATTCCACTCCTTCCTTGCCCATATCCAATGTGAACCATACTGAGTGGTGGTCACTCCCTGACAATGGTTCCTCCACTATAAGTTCTCTCACAAAGTCCCCATTTGCCAGCACAAGGTCAAGGGTATTCCCTAACCTGGTTGGTTCACTGACCATTTGCAGCAGGAAGCTGTCCTGGAAGGCATCCAGCAGTACCTACTCCCTTCTGTTCCTGGTTGTTGGGGTGCTCCAGTCCACTCCTGGTATGTTGAAGTCCCCCACAATCACCACACTACCCTTTTCGCAGGTCCTCCTGATCTGTCCCGCTAGTTCCCTGTCTAACTTCTCCGTCTGAGATGGTGGCCTGTACACCACTCCCATTCTAAGAATCCTATTCTTGGAATCCTGGATTTGCATCCAAAGTGACTCCATACTACCCTCCTCCCCTTCCACCCTTACACACTTCAGTCCTTCCTTCATATAGTGCCACCCCCTTTCCCAATCACCCTGTCCCTACAAATAACCTGTACCCTGGTACAGACAGGTCCCAGTCATTATATTGGGTGGCCCATGTTTCCGTGATGGCTGCAATGTCCACCTCTCCCTCTGCCATGAGAACCTGTAACTCTGCAGTTTTCCTCCCAAGGCTCCTAGCATTAAGGGTAACCACCTTCCACCCTCCCCCCTCCCATCCTGCCCTCCTTTCCTAGCATCACCAACAGTACTTGCCATTTGTCCTTTGTCACTGTTATGGGGGGTAAGCTCATATGATTTCCCAACCTGTGGTCTCTGCATATCTCTTCCCCAGCTGCCACCCCCCACTCCTAGTTTAAATTCCCAACTTCCTCTATCTACTCCTTGGCCATCCTGTGAGCAAGAGTTTTGAAAGTTTTCACTTTTCTGGGCCTATGCAGCTGCCAAATTTAGTGACATTGGGTTAAAATATCAGTTTTACTCGTGACATTTTGTAGAAAGTAAAAGAGTAATTTGGGAACTTGAACTTGGCTACTCTTAAAGCTAGAGACCTCATTATTGATATACATACACATTTTGTGGTAGGAACAAAACATATATCAAATGTGACATTTTAAGTTATTCTAAAGTTACAGGGGCTCAGAATTCCACAGAAACACAGATGTTAAAGGCAGAAAAAAAAAATTTTACCTGCCTTGCTGCTACCTGCCGAGTGACCGTTAAGCCCTTAACTATATCCCAACCATATTTGAAACTGTTAATGGTCTTGGCGTCCAACACCCTGGCAGGCAGGCTGTTCCACGGTTCAACCACTCTTTCTCTGTAAAAGACTTTGTTGCGTCTCTCCTGAGTTTCCCTTTCACATGCTCCTACTCATGTCCCCCTGTTTGAGATTTGCTATTCATGTTGGGTAGTTCCTTGCAGTTTACCTTGTTCATTCCATTCAGTAATTTGATGGTCTGTATCACATCGCCCTTCTTCCTTCTGGCCTTCATTCAGTACCTGTTCATTACCCTGATCTGATCCTCCTAGGATCTACACTACACCATCTCCAGCCTGGTCCCTGTCTTTCCTCAGGTGAGGACTCCAGGAATGGGCACAGTACTCTAGGTGTGGCCTTACCAGTGATCGATAGAGAGGTGGTACTACCTCCTTTCTCCTGCTATCAAATCTCTTCCCTAAACACCCCAACATCCTACTTGTCTTGCTGCAGGCCTTGTTACAGAAGTAACTCATTTATGATGACTCCTGGGACCCATTCCTCTGAAGTAGTGTCCAGCTTAATGCTTCCCATCCAGTATTCCATGCTGGGGTTCCTGTTCCCAGTGTGCACCATCCTTCGTGGTGTGACACTGAAATTCAACTGCCAAACCTTGGACCACCTCTCCAACCTTTGCAGGTCCTTCTGCACCTCCCTTACCCATCCCTCACTGTCTACTCTACCTCAGAGCTGGGTGGCATCTGCGAAGAGACCCATCTTACCATGAACTCCTCCTTCTATGTCACTAATGAACATATTGTAAAGAACTGGACCCAGGACTGAAACCTGCCTGTGACACCCCAATTATGACCTTTCCAGTTACCATTACCTCTTGCTTTCTCCCTCCTAACCAACCAGCCACCAATCTCATAGTGTCCTTCGCTGTTCCTAGAGCCTCTAGCTTCTTCAGCAACAAACTGTCTGCCTAGACCTCGACCTCTTCTAGAGCAGGGGTCCTGAAACTTTACCTGCGTATCCTTGGGGAAAGACCCAATAAAAACTGCCAAATGTGGTGTCTTTTGAGAGTAGTGTAAAATTTAATGGGAAAAATTTAGTTTGCTATGCTTTCATGAAAGCAGAGTAGGTAATTTTATTTCTCGCATCAATAATATATTCATAAAGTGATTCCATGATGAACACTATACAGCAGTACAGTAAGTTGTACGATACCAAGATAGCCTGATGTGTAATGTCTCATCCTCAGTTGGGGTCTTCTACTCAGGGGTGTGGCTAGGAAAACAAAATTTGTAAACCGTCTCATACACCAGGACCTCATTTATTGCCCCCTCCCCACCCTGTCCCTCCCGGTTGTATCCTGTTTGTTTTTCAATAATTGTATAGCCCACCGCCGTGTTAACCATGGCAGAAAACTAAAGCCTGACTCAGCTGTATACATTTGCATAGTGTGCCTTGCTTACATGGAACACAAAAAAATCAAATGATAGCATCAGAAGGTGGAGCAAATAGTGCCTCTGTGGTAGGGTAAAATGTTGCCCTCAGAATGTGTACACCATGGCTTACCTGGTGTACGCGTTCCTACACCCCATCTTCTACTCATTATTACAGTGGAGGGGGGACTGCCACACAGGGGAAAGGTGAGTTGCCTAACAAGCCAGTGCTTGTTATGGGGTTTGTTCCTGGTTCATAATTCAGTGATCAGCCTCTGGATCACAAAGAATTTGTAGCATGACATTTTCCTTAAATAGCAGTTCAAAATGTGCTTTCTCAGTATCTAAACAGTCAGGAAAATACAGCCTACAGTGTATGTGAGCTGAAGAAAAAATGCAGAGTTAGCCTTTTTCAATGTTGTGTTTTTAGAATGGTTGTTAGCCTCCGAGTATCATGCTGATGATGGTACTGTTCTGATATTCTTAAGACTTCTCATCTGGCCCGCTCAAGTGCTGTCTTCTCTTAACAGAACTGGGGTAAGCATGTGGACCTGTAAAGGTTAAAGACCTTATTCTTCACGTATGTGGCTTGCAAGTGCACTTTCAAGAGACAAGAGCGTGTCTCTCCAAATAAATTAGTATAAAATTGTAGACATTTGAGTGCTCTTATCAGAAGGTAAATGGGATTTTGATTAATTGTGTGTCTGTAATTACAGGCCCTAATGGGCAGCTAAATTTAGTCTAAGGCAGCTAAAAATGCATGGTCATTGCAAATACAGTAACCCCATTTAAAGAGCATTTTCAAATACCCATTAATTCCTTTTCCACTGTGTATTTTAAATAGACTCCATGATCAAAAAAACTGTCCTTACAGTTGTTGACAGCAGAGTCCATTTTCAAGCAGTCAGTCAATATTCTGGTCAACAAACTTCACTCAGTGGAGCCCAGGAGGTTTTTGAGGTAGCCTGGGCCTAGCCCATGAAGAGCTCTGTAAGTTAACAAGGTGACCTTAAAGGTGGTGCACCAGTGGTCTGGCAGCCAGTGCAGCTCTCACAGCACAGGCAAGATATGCTCCCAGAGTCCAGCTCCAGCCCTCAGCATGGTTGCAGGTTTCAGGACCAGCTGCAAACTGCACATCAACTTTACCAGCTATCTTTATGTGTGAAGTGCTGCAGTAGTTGAGCCTCGATGTCACAAACGCATGTACTAGAGTCATCAGGTCCTCGTGTGCTGTATAGGGTTTAATCCAGGTGGTATTCCTTAACTGAAAAAAAATCCACTGCAGATTGCAGTTGCCTTCTGATGATCTAGTGACAGTGTGCAGTCCATGATGATCCCCAGATTCTTCACCCTGTCCACGGCTCATACAGTACCACACCATTTACAGATAGACATCTGGTTGCTGGAGTAGCCATTGCCAACCCCCGAAGATCTGATTCCAGCAGTAAAGCACCTCCATCTTGCCCTGATTTAAAGGGACACTGTCAACACCCTTAGGCCTCAAAGTGTCCCTAGTTTAAAAAATGCATTTTATGATTGTCAGCATTCTGTAAAGATTGCTGATGTAGCTGGTAGTTTGATTCTGATTCTTTTTTCTTTTAAAAAAAGTGAAAAACAGACTGCCCAACATACTGGTGTTACCACACAAACATGGGTTTGTTTACATTCCTTGATCAGCTCCAGCTGCGTCTTTCCTGGGCTTGGGAACACCACCGACACAGTCTAGCTACTCATGATGCAGTGGGAGTTTAGGAGGCTGCCTATTGCATCATGAGTGACAGCACTGTTTGAGGGTGTTTCTGATGTTCAGGAAGTATTCAGTATGAACAGATTCAGGATTTGAAACAAAACACAGTTTTTTATAAATATACATTAGCATGCATTTCAGTTCTACTAAACAAGGAGACATACAAAACAAACAGCAACGTCAATGAATTTTAGAGACAGTAAGCAATCATAAAATGTAGGTTTTAACTAGAAATAATATGATGAAAAACAGGTTGACAGTGTCCCTTTAACCTCAGCCAGCCGGATTCCATCCAGTCAGAAATTTTATGTAGGCATTGGTCTAGCGTAGAGATCACATCTTTCTTGTCAGATGTAAAAGACAGGTATAGTTGGGTATTATTCTGCATAGCAGTGAAACTTCAACTTATACCAACCACTGAACTTTCCTAATGATAACATCTACACAGCAAATAACATGGGGGACAAAATCAACTCCTGTGGCACCCCACAGCTCAAAGATGACGACTTTTTTTTTTTTTCCAACTTATTTTTTCCCTCCGGTCATTGCTCCGACAAGACTCCCTCAGGCATCCTGGCTTGTTCCTGCCCGCCTGAGATCCTCCCATCCTGAGTCTCCCCCACGGTACTCCAATCCCTCTCACCTACAGTACCTGGCAGTGTGACCTCCCTGGCTTAACCCCCAAAGTGGGGCTACCATTCCCTTTGGTGCTCTTGAAGGTCAAGATGACTGCAGGCAAGGCGAGGGGTGGAGAGAGAGAGAATCAGGAGACCAAGTGGGCGGGATCCGGCAGGCAGTGGGCATGGAGGCCAGGTGCCATCGTCTACCCAGCGGTGCAGGGTTTTTCCTTGTTTGTGCGCGTAACCTCCCCCCCCAGAGGCTAGGACGTGCAATGATGCCAGTGCTAGTTGGGCACGCTTATGCATCTGTTAGCAGGACATCTGCCGACACCTCACCCCATCTTAATGTGTCCCTGGTTGCAATGCACCCAGCCTCTGCTGGGCACCACTAGCCCCAGGGATTCACAGCCCTCCCTATCCCAGGAGAAGAGAGCTGTCATCGGATGCTCAATCCTTTCCTCCTCGGCCGACCCCAGGCAGCCTGAGCTCGTTCCCGAACCTGGGTCGCTGGCGTGGTGCGAGGTGTGGCGTCCATCGCCTCAACCCTCAGCGCCACCGGGCCGCCAAGATGACTTCTTAAGGAAGGTGTCATCACCCCCCTCTTCAACGAGGATGGGAAGCATCCCTCCTCAGGGGAACACCTTGAACAATCTTAACAACCAGACTGAGGGCTTCCATCCCGACTGTTTAACAAACCAGATTGGGCCCAGGTCTAAAGAACAGAAAGTTTGGTCCAGCTCAGTGATCACCTCAAGTACATCCTCATCAGACACTGGGTGAAACTCACTCCAGGAAAATGGAGGGCTATTGGGCATCAAAATTTCAGCCCTGTTGTCCCACAACAGTCCACTTGTATAGATCGCTGCCTGAATAGATGATACTCTGTCCAAGAAGAACTGGCTGAATTCCTCATACAGCTGCATAAACCTGTCCCCAGGCTGCAGACAGGGCAGATACAGTAAACTGTCTACAGCTCAGAAGAGCTTGGCAGGCCTGTTCTTCCTTGAGGCAGTTACCCATGGTTTCAGGTTTACATGCGCTATGCTACAGATATTTTTCCCGCTACTACTCAAATTACATTTTGCATCATAGTGATTGCGACACATGTTTATTTATTTATTTATGACATTTTGATAACCGGGTGAGCCCACTGAGACCAGCGGTCCCTTTTTCAGGGGCGACCCGGAATTAATTACAGTCAGTGCAAGACATTACAGAACTACAGATCATCTACCCCCAAGGCGTGCCCCCCCCCCAGCAGGGTTGGCTTGGATCCAGTAATGTGGTTGGCACTGTGGCTGTTCGGGGGCCGGGATCTGTGGCCCTCAGTCATCCAGCCAGGCTCTTTTCCCCCCTGGTTACTCCATTGGGGCGGAGCGTGCAATGCCGCCAGTGACAGTACCGCGTACGCTTCCGTGCGCATTCTGTCAAGCGTCTGCCCTGCCTCTGACACTCTTGTCAGCAGTGTTGGTGTGCCAACATCTAGCCTCCGCTAGGGGCCAGGCATACACCGACAGCTGGTCACCCCCCCCCCCGGCGAAGGAGAGCTGTTCCTGGGACACTCGATCCTTCTCCTCCTCTGCCGACCTCCCAAACATGGGTCGCCGGCATGACGCAGGGTGTGGTGTCCCAACACCTCAACCCTCAGCACCACTGGGCCGGCTCAGGGTGGATGGCCTTTAGAACTGGAGTACAATCATGTTATCCAGTGCCACTCCCCCTTTTCTTTTTTTCCTTTTAACCCCTTTTCCCTCATGGACCCCACCCCATACCTGATGCCAACAGTGTGGCCACCACAGCTGCAAGTAGCTGCCTTCACAGTCGATGCTGCACCATGGTCATCTGGCAGTGACCCCCCTGAGCCGAGCGTCCTACCTCCATTTACTTCTGACACTGAAACCCTGGCCTTAAAGTTAGCAGTGTGATGTGATGCGCAGCCTCTGCACTACTAAACCAGCTTGCCAGTTTCCTTTCAGATTGGCAGTTTCTTGGGCATGGGGGTGCAGGGGGTCTTATCGTGGATTTGACAAGATGAGTGCTATGTGCAGACCATGCTTTACATGGCAGAGTGGAGTATATATCTGTTTTGTTCCATGTAAATGGCGTATTAGAGTTTGAAAGTATTACCTTAGATGTTATTTGCTTTGGACACTTTTGTTTTATCATCCCTGGTGCTTTCATATACAAATGAACAGTCTAGACAAGATGATTTTTTTTATAGTAGCAGTTTGGATTTTTGTGAGATCTACAACAATGCAGTTTTTATAAGTAGTCTAGTATAAAAAGCACTTCAGAAAAATGAAATGTACAGAAGCATAAACTGACTTTTATCTCAGTTCAACTTGTTACCCTCCTAAGTGACACTTTTATGAATAGTTTCTCCCCTCTTTATTTCTCCCTGTGGGCACTTGGCGAAGCTGGAGATGCAAACCTTTCACTATGTAAAATATATAGCTTTTATTGATTTAAAGGGGAATAGTCAGCATAAAGAGCTCCATAGCAAATTTGCACTTTGTGTACACAAACATTTTTTACATACTGTTTCTAGGATCGTGGATATGTTGTTCATCCACAATTATTGGCATGTCCCTTTCCCCTTTAAGATCAGCTGGAAGTCTTCAAGCTGGCTCCTCCCACCCACCTGAGTGGTATATACCTCGGCTCTGCCCCATGACACCAGATCTTCCTTTCCGCTGGAA
The DNA here is from genome assembly GCA_016271365.2 of Neoceratodus forsteri. Lineage (NCBI taxonomy): Eukaryota > Metazoa > Chordata > Ceratodontiformes > Ceratodontidae > Neoceratodus > Neoceratodus forsteri. The sequence continues at coordinate 1,797,054,938 of CM057455.1, read as the reverse complement.
GATTCAGGTTGCCTCCCTCGTGCTCATGCATTTCTTAGGCCCTGGCTTTCAAACCTTAAGTTTTACTGAAAATTCACATTTCTCGAGTTAGCAATCGCATGTTTGTCACTTCGATCATGGAAGACAAGTCTTTCCCCAGATTTCATCAGTGCCCTTGCGGCCAGAAGGTGTTGCGCACCGATCTCCACACTGTGTGCGTTTACTGCCTCGGTGTCGACCATGACACCTCTTCATACAGTCTTTGTTTGGCTTTCCATCCCAAAGTTCTCGATGACCATCTTGCATGCCTGAAGCTGGGGAGGCTGGAAAAGAGGAACCCTCCGGTGAAATCCAATGAGGCCCGGTGGGTGGTTTCTGTGGCTGCGGGTTGTGCCGAGCAGTTGGAGTGCATGCAAGCGATCGAGGAAGAAGCGGCTCGCAGGGCAGATTCCTCTCGGAGCTTTTTTGTTCTACTCAGCCTGAGCTCCACCTTCTCGGGTTTCTACCGGGAGTTGTGACAGTCTCTCCCAACCAAGGGAGAGGCACCTGTGGGCTCGCACTCCACTCGATCTCGTAAGCGGAAGAAGGACCCGGGTGCATCTTCGTCTCGACGGAGACGTTCTTGGGAGCGGGAGAGATCTTGGTCCTGAGAACATGCGGTCTTGACTTCGGTCGAGATCGCTTCTTCAGCCACTGGCTTTTTGGCTTTGCCATCAGGCCAGTTGACCAAGTTGTCTGTCAACGAGTTTGAGATCATGATCGATCCTATTGATCCGATATTGCCAACTCCGGTCGACGATTCCCTTAATCGAACACCTAATCTGTTTTTTCCAGATGACAAGACCCAGCCTGCTGGGACTCCAGTCGAAGATATGGTCCCTGATCCCGGAAAATCACCTGTCCCATCGGTGTCTCCCAAGTGACAGAGTCAGCCCGCCCGATCTCGATTGAGGTCTCGGACCTCCTCAACCGACAGGCCAAGGAAGTGCCATAAATGCTGTAAAAAGAGGCGGTGCCATCGGTCGTCCTCTTCCTTCTCAGATGAGGAGATGCTCCGGCAGAAACTCTGTCGGCGCTATGAGGACCTCATGGTAGCAGCTGATTTTGACCGGGCACAACCCGACTTCTACTTCCACCCCAGCCATTACTCGGCTTTCACCACCTGGGCCAAAGCCAACTCCATCGGAGCCGACTAAAATGGTTCTCCAGCCTGCAGAGCCAGTAAAACCTCCAGTTCAGCCCAAAGCAGCCTCTCCACCGATCATAGTGGAACCACCGCCCAAACAGCCTGGGGAAGGGGCTCCTTCCAAAGGAGACAGACCAGACACCGGGCTTCCCCGGCATCTATCTGTCACGGTCACCTCGGACCACCCTCGGCGGGTCAAGAGTGACCTGGGTGGCAGGCCCTTATATCCAGATTCTTCTGATTCAGACGTCACCGGCCTGCACTCACATCCAGGCGATGATGAATCGTCCATTGGCATAGAGACAGAAGGAGGTCCCTCGTCTTTTCAAGGGACCCTTCGCCTCATCTCTGAATCTACAGGGATGCCCCTGGAGCCAATCCAGAAAAAGGCAGAGTACCTCTTACGGACATCCATAAGAGAGGGGATACCCTGACGGGGGCTTTTCATGTGGCTGAGGCCATTGTTGGGCCAGCCCTAGAACTTTGGCAGTGTCCTGCCTCTTGCCCAGCACTGTCTGCCTGCATGGCTCGCATATATGCAGTTCCCATGGGGTCCCTTGTGGGGTTCACAGAGCACACTTTGGCCGAGAGCCTGGTAACCACCTCTGTGTTCAGGTGTATTAGCAGTTCTACCAACACTGACCAACCTCCTGATAAAGAGTCCCAAGTTTTGGACCATTCAGCCAGGAGGGTCTGTGTGAGCTTCGTCATAGGCCTTGATCTCAGGCAAGTTAGAAGCCATCATCATGGCACTTCTCTCACGCCCCTCTGGGGTCCTTAGATGAAGTCCTCCCACATCCCCACTGACATGCAGACCATGGTCAAACAGAGTCTGGGATCAGGGCAGAGCTATGCGAAGCAGCAGCTTCAGACGGCCCTAGACATTGGGGATTCTTGTGCCCGCTCGATGGCTGCCACAGTTGCCTCTCGTCGCAGGGCTTGGCTGAGGCTATCCTCCTTTCCGGCGGATACCCAGCACAAATTAGCTGATGTGCCCTTCCTGGGACTGACTTGTTCAGCCCGGGAGTGGCCGGTCACCTTCAGTGCATTGAGCAGTTCAATGCCACTTTGGACGCTACTTCTGCCAAGAGTTCTTTGGGCAAGAACTTGCAGAAGAAAAAGAAGAAGCCTTTTCATCACTTTTCCCCTGTGGCTCAGCAGTCCTCCTTCCAGGGTGGACAGCAACACCAGTATCAGCAGCAGGCTCAAGCTTGGCGCCCTATGCCCCAGCCCGGTCCCCAACAGGCCTGTAAAGGAGGCAGAGGCTCAGGTCCTGGAGCCTCCTCCTCCAAGCCTGCTCAGTGACGGGGCGGGGGGCAGGCCACCCCCTCTCCCGTCACGCCAGCTCTGGGTCCTCCCATGGGGGGCCGGCTCTGCCACTTCCTTTCCGCCTGGTCCGTTGTCACTTCAGTCAGGTGGGTTCTCGAAGTGGTCGGTCAGGGAGCAGTACCCTCCAAGCCGAACCCGCGTCCCTCGGGAGGAAAGAGTATCTGCTCAGACCCAGTCGGCTCTCTGAGACGACATCGCTCAGCTCCTCCTCAAGGAGGCAGTACCTCCAGTGGCAGATCCTCCAGCAGACCCAGGCTTTGTCTCCAGGTATTTCCTGGTGCCCAAGCAGACAGGGGGCTGGCGCCCCATTCTAGATCTGCACGACCTGAATCAATACCTCAGGTCACGCACCTTTCAGATGGTCACTCTGTCCCAGATCATACAATCCTTGGAGCGAAACGTGGTTCTGTTCACTGGATCTACAGGACATGTTCTTTCACATCCCAATCCGTCTGTCCCATCAGCAGTTCCTCCGCTTCATGGTCAAAAGAGGCCCTGTGTGAGTTCTGAGCCATGCCGTTCGGCCTGACATCGGCCCCACGGGTTTTCACCAAATGCATTGCAGTGGTGGCAGCCCATCTCTGGCATTGAGGGGGGGTCAGAATTTACCCCTACCTTGATGACTGGCTCCTAGCAGGTTCCACCGAACAGGAGGTGGAGAGGTCCAGGGACCTGGCCCACCAGACCTGCTCTCAGCTTGGCCTCCTGATCAGAGATGCCAAGTCAGAACTCATGCCTTCTCAGGTAATGGGCTTCATTGGGGCAGAGCTCGACTCTTGTCAAGCCAGAGCTCGGCTCCTGGCGGACAGAGGAGAGGTTCTTTCCTCCTTTGCCTAGTCATTTCTGATTGGGCACTTGCGTCCTGCCTTGGACTTTCTGTGCCTTCTGGGTTACATGGTGGCTGGTAACTCCGTGGTCCATTGGGCCCGGTGGCACCTGCGCCCCCTCCAATGGGAGCTGGCCGCCCAGTGGACTCGGCACCATGGTCATTTTGACCAGCTGATCACTGTCACCCAGAAGATGTAGGATGCTCTTCAGTGGTGGACCACCCCAGACCGGTTGCAGGAAGGGATCCCATTAGTCTGCCCCGAGCCGATGGCCGTTCTCATGACCGATGCCTCTCTCATAGGCTGGGGGAGCCCACATGGGGGGCCAAAGGGCTTACAGGCTCTGGACCTCCGAGGAGTCCCGATGCCACATCAACCTGTTGGAGCTCAGAGCAGTCAGACTGGCATTGTCAGCTTTCGCTCCTCAGCTCCAGGGTCAAGTGGTTCAAGTCCAGACATACAATACCACGACCGTGTACTACCTCCATAAACAGGGTGGCACGCACTCCCATCTGCTATGCAGGGAGGCACTCCGCATCTGGACCCTCGTGAGCTGATTGGAGGCAGATCTCCTAGCCATCCATGTGGCAGGAGCCTCAAACCATCTGGCGGATGCTGTCAGCCGCTTAGGCCAGACATCCCACGAATGGTCTCTCCATCCTGAGGTAGCTTACAGCCTGTTCTCCCATTTGGGCAAGCCGATGGTGGACCTGTTTGCCTCCAGGAAAAAACACCAAGCTGAGGCTGTTTCATGCCCGCCCCCCTCAGCAGGGCTCGCTGCAGGGGGATGCCTTCTCAAAGTCATGAACCCCAGGCCTTCTCTATGCCTTCCCTCCATTTCCCTTGATCCACAACGTGCTCCTCAAGGTGAGGAGGGATAAGACAAAGGTGATCCTGGTAGCTCCAGACTGGCCATGCCAGTTCTGGTATCCAGATCTCTTCAGCCTCAGCTACAGGCACCCAGAGCAGCTTCCAACATGCCTGGACCTGATATCACTCAACCAGGGGAAGGTTTTCCATCTGGACCTTCAATCCCTGTACCTCACAGCCTGGTACCTGAGCGGCTAGAGTTTCAGGCTATGGGTCTTTCCGAAGATGTCTACACCGTGGTGGAGACATCCAGAAAGGAATCGACCAGGACATTTTATGCTTTCAAATGGAAAAGGTTTTCCATCTGGTGTCAGGGCAAGGGCCTGGACCCTCTGCCCTGTCTAGTGGCTAACATTCTCCACTACCTTTGGTCTCTCTCCTAAGGAGGTCTGCAGTCATTGACTCTTAGAGTGACCTGGCAGCCATCTCTGCTTACCAGGTGTGGGCCGGTCAGCCGGCGTTGGCACAGGAGACAGTGGTCGGGCACTTTTTCCAAGGTCTGGATCACATATCCCCTTCGGTGCGTGAACCTCCACCTCCATGGGATCTTCTGCTGGTACTAACAAAGCTCATAGGCAAGCCATTCGAACCAATGCACAAGTGTGCCTTGTCACACTTGTCATGGAAGACGGCCTTCCTGGTGGCTATCACGTCTGCCAGAAGGACAGGGGAGCTCCAGGCGCTTTCGGTGGGCTCTCCATATCTGGTCTTCCACAGGGACAAGGTTGTCCTATGCCCCCACCCAAGATTCCTTCCAAAGGTGGTGTCAGAGTTTCACCTTAACCAGGTGTTGACACTGCCAGTATACTACTCTAATTACACCTCGGAGGCCGAGTACAGGCTCCATACTTTGGACTTGAGACGTGCTCTCTCCTACTATAAGGAGAGGATGGCAGACTTTCGGGGTGAGGTTTGCCAGTTGTTTGTCACCTGTGCTTATGCCGTTTCTGGCAAACCTGCAGCAAAGTGGTCTATTGCAAGATGTATTACATCATGCATAGGTCTGTGTTATAAGTTGGTGGGCAAGGAGCCTCCCAGAGGGATAAGAGCTCATTCTACCCGCCATACCGCTGCATCGGTGGCTGCTTCCAGGGACATCTCTATCCAGGAAATCTGTTGGGCTGCTACCTGGAAGTCAGCAAACACCTTCATTACCCACTACCACGTCGACCTTGAGTCACGCCGGGATGCTGGTTTTGGGGCCTCAGTTCTCCAATCTCTGTTTCCTAAGTGGGGGGAGTGTGCCTTGCCTCCCTCCTCCCAGAGAACTGCTAGGAGTCTGCCAATAAGTGTGGATGAACAACATATCCATGATCCTAGAAAAACAGGTTACTCACCTGTAACAGTAGATCTTCCATGGAATGGTCTCTTACAGTAAGTCATTACTTCTGGGAGTTCCCGATAGGTGGAGCTTCAGCACAGACGTTTCTTCCAGCAGTCTTCACACCAGGGACCACCGACACGACCTCACTTCCTGGGTTGTACCTATAAAAGTGGGTGGTCCCTGGTAAGCTCCGTTCATTTTCCCTCCAGCTTCAGCTCTGATAGCATCTCTTCTACAGCAGTATATGACGTCAATTGAACTCATAGCCTGAGGTGCCTGGGCTTTATACACGGCACCAGATTTCTGTACGCTATAAGAGTGCTACAATGGATGCTTCCCTGTCATATACACAGGGTTCTCAACCAAAGGGCTCAAAAAATTCAGAGTCCTCTTCAAGAAATAAAATAGGGAAGGAAACACCTTCACCTACAGTCCTGCCTGACAGCCTTACAGTGGTCATACCTCGAAAACATGGATCATCAAGAAGGCATTCATCATCGATGGGAGCTACACTCCTGTCAATGGCAGGCACTACTTCATCAAAAGAACACAGAGGTACAGCCTCTCACAGCAAGGAATGTTCCTCATCGATGGGTCGTCATTCTTCAGCTCCCCTGTTGATGAGGCCACATGCACTGCCAATGACAGAGGTCCTGCTACCCTCCCCGTCGACGGGGCGTGCTCCCCTGTCGACGAAGGGCTCTACAAGACATCCTCATCGATGAAAACACCTCCTTCATTGACAGAGCACAATCTGCATACTTCATCTTCGATGGGACTGCCTCCCCCGTCGACAGGATGTACTCCCTATGCACCATTGTCGACAAGAAGCCTACCACCGTCGATGGCTATGCTCTCACCTTCCCATCATTGACAGCAGTATTTCCATCGCTGACGGAGCATGCACTCACTATCCCATCATCAATGGAGGGCATCCCACCGTCGACTGAGCATATACTGCCTTCCTCATCATCGATGGAGTGTATTCCACCATCAACGGAGCATGCCTTTACTTACCCTTCATCTGTAAGTCATAGTACATCATCGACGAGGCATGCTTTTCTTCCTCTTTCGTCGACGAAGCTGATACCACCATCAACGGAGCAGCCCCTGCATCACAGAACAGCACCTTTACATTCATATAATACAGCAATGGAAGATCCTTATAGGAAGTCTACCATGACGTGCCATGGATATTCCCAGAAGCATGTAGCAAAAGATACTTATGGGGCTGCATTAACACAAAATAAAGAATTATATACTATGGTGCACAGAAGCAAACCAGCCTCATTTGCACTCCTGCATGGTACCCACACACCAGTCAGTGGTGAACAAAGACGCCAAAAAGGTACTGAATCAGTTTACCGGGAGGTACAAATTGATCCCCCATCACCATGTACACTGGACTCGGAGCCTGCTTACATGGCAATTCCATCCTCACAAGTTCCAAATGTTGAAGAAATAGTGAATAGAGTGTTAGATTCTGTGAGCTTTGACAATTCCAACACTCCGAGACATAAACCCTAATCACAAACTACATCTCCGCCTCCATCAAAACAGGTACACACAGAGCTAGACCGCTCACCAGTAATGCCTCCTCGTGAATATTCAGAAGAATATTTTTCAGATTATCATACAAATTCAGAACTTCGCACACATTATGATGATTCTTCCAGTATAAGAGGTTATGGGTCCCTTTATGATGTTCCATCTTAGTGGAACGAAGGTCTACTACAACCGCTAAAGGTAATTTCTCCACCAGATGATCCCTCATTCCCCAAAATGATGTTAAAAATACAAAAAACAATGGGGTTTACCACAACGGAACAAGATAGATTAAGTAAAGATATGGCAGAATATCTGGGCCTTCCGAAGGAAACCGATCCGGGCAGTCCCTCCTTTTATACCAACGTTCAGAAATGCGATTACTGAAGCATGGAGCCAACCCATAGTGGCACAGGAGGTACCTAGAAAAGCACACAGGCTAAATCAGGCTTCTCGTGATTATTAATATTTAATGAATATGCCCACTATGGGCTCCGTGGTTATTGAAGCTGCTCACTACCGCACTGGCAAACCTAAACTTACAAGTATTATACCTCCAGAGAGAGACTCTATACGTTTTGATTATATGGGGAAGAAAGTGTTTGCTCTAAACACACTAAATAGCAGAATACTTAATTACATGGGACACATGCTGAAATACCAGCGTACGGTGAGCACCTCTGCTGGGGACATTATAAACAGAATACCTGCATCCCCTGAAAAAGAACTCGCATCAATAATAAATACCTTCACTTCCCTTTCTCAACATTTATTAAGATCAGGATACGAAATGTCCGATGCTTCAACCAGGACCTCTGCAGTCGGTGTTCTTATACACCGCCAGGTATGGCTCTGACTGTCAGGGCTAGCATCTGATATTCAACAGAAAGTGGCTAATGCCCCCTTTTCAGGTGACCATGTTTTTGGCACAAGGGCTCAAATGGTTCCGGATGATCTACAAGCTTCAGGCAGACAACTAAAGACAGTACAACTCATGCACTCCAAACCACGCCCTCAGTAAAATTATTCATACAAAACTGGAGCTAATTATACTCAACGAGAAACCTTTAAGGGCAGAGAACAAGTGACAAGGAACACAACGAAGCCAACCCGTGGCCGCCCCTTTGACCGTCCTGGCTCCTCTTCCTCTCACTATAAAACTCGTACTCTGCCCCAGTCTCCTCTTCTAGGCCTCGGAGACCTCTTGGGGCTTCATCCAAAAGACTGAGGCCTTTTACAACGGGCTCTATACATCTAGCCACTTTCCTGAGGTATCACTCTTACAGACCATCACAGCCATTCCATAGTTATGCCTGTTGGCCTATTGTGCGTCGGACTCCATGTCCCTCCCACGTATGGGTCCACCTACTACTACTCCTCACATGCTGAGACACACCCAGTATATCCTGGTATGGATTATATTTCAACCTTCTACGACTATAAGCGACTTTCATCTGATCATGCCAGATACTTAATGTAGGGGGGTGAGTACCTATACAGAGATTATACGTGTCAAACTCTGCATGTCTCTTTTGCTTGGCAAAAAAAAAAAATTTTCTTACACATATGTGTTTCATTAATTTCAAGGACAAAATCCACTGCCTTATGATTTTGATTATATTGTTCATTATTACTGTAGCGTCTGTTTTTCCAATCAGTACATGTAATGGACTTAGCTTACGAACATTTCAGATTCATGCCGAACAAGTTTGCAGGCCCTGACATACCTGGGATCCCCTTGTAAGTAAGATTGCTAATACAAGATGGATATGTCAACATGTACTTCACATGTTGCTTAAAACCAAATGCTAAATTGAATATAGCTACTGATTCTAAGAATCACTGACTTGCTTTCTGCCACAGATACATTTTCATTTTGCAACAGTATCTGCTACTTTTGTATCCTATTTATGCCAAATGGATATTTTTCAACTGTCTTGACTGATGTGGTAAGATTCTTAATGTGCTACATTGTTGCACTTCTAAGGACTAACATTGTATTATTTAAAATACTTTGTAACATGGCACTAAACTGAGTGGCCAAATGGGGATGCGCGATTGGTTGAACTTGGTCAGGCGGGGGAAATCGGAGCGTGTATTAATCCAGCATAACTGCCGTGCCCAAAAGTGTAGTACCAGGACCACCCAGACAGCCAGGTAAGCAGCACTGGGGAGAGGTAAAAACGAGGTGTAATTGGGATGGTGGTTTTGTCTAGGCAGGGACTGACAACCTGGCTAGTGTCGGAAAGGGGAAGGGGAGAAAGAGAAAACGCGCACTCTGCGGAACCAGAAGCACTAGTAGCACAGTGAGGAACACACCGAGTGCAGGAGATTGGAGCTATCTCACAGCACCATAAAGAGGTGAGGGACGCAGCATGCAAATTCTGAATGGAAGTGGAGAGAGCGGCGGAGAAAGTAGTGAACGGTAGACCTCCTACAACTGGTTAGAAAACAATACCCATCTAGAATGCAAAATAAGTCATTGTAGCATGCAAAAGACACCGTTGTGCACATGTAGGACCACAGAATGTTTTGACTGCATCAGCATATAAAAGTTTGTGCGGAAGACGTTTTGGAAGTGCAGCACAAATGTAATCAAAACATAGTGACTCACTGTGCTATGTTGTCGACACGATGTGAAATAAAATCATGGGAGGTCTGTTGTCGCGCGGTCCACATTACAAGCGCATTAAGCCACTCCGAAGGTGGCATCTAATGCGATTAATGCATGGTTGGGCTGTTGTACGCCTGAGGCCACACAACCCTCCCAACCATGTATTAATCCAGTATTAGATGCCACCTTCGTCGTGGCTTAATGCTTACTTTACAACTTGGAACATCAGTAGCCTTTGGCTCAGACTGTTGTTTTTACTGCAGATTACTGAGAGCAACTATTCACTCCATGATATAGTGGAATTACTTATAATTTATTGATATGATTATCATGTTTCACCCTAATCGGGTCACCATTTCTCTTAATACATCTGTTAAACACCTGATAATAGCAGGTCTGGCTTATATCTTAGCCATAACCCTATAACAGACAAGATAATGGAACAACTTACAAACAGAATACAAAAATTATTCAATATGCTGATATGCTATTCGCAACATTTATTGGTCCTATGACCACATTGTCCTTACAGCAGAATGCCATATTTGGCCATCCCACTGCCATATAACTGCTTGGGAATCTCCCAGAAGTAATAACTTACTGCAAGAGAGGATTCCATGGAAGATAGTGCAGTTACACAAAGACTTTTGCTGTAACAGTTGATCTTCTAGGAATGCCTCTTGCAGTAACTAGTTTCTCTACCTCCAACCCCCTGCCATTCTGTAACAGGAAAAACGATGTCCTTTGCTTTCCCGAGCGGAAACCGGCGAGGAACAGAGTTTACCGGGGACCACTCACTTTTATAGGTACAACCCAGGAAGTGAGGTCGTGTGGGTGGTCCCTGGTGTGGAGACTGTTGGAAGAAACTTCCGTGCTGGAGCGCCACCTGTTGGGAACTCCCAGAAGTAATGACTTACTGCAAGAGACATTCCTAGAAGATCTACTGTTACAGCAAAAGTATTTGTGTAACTGCACTTTCTAGAAGTGGTATATGTTGTTCATCCACACGGACCCACCCAACCTCCCAGGCTGCGGACGTACACATCCTGGCTTCCAGCGGGCTAAGATATGGCATCATGGGGTGGAGCCAAGGGTGGGTGGGAGGAGCCAGCGTGAATACTTCTGGCTGATCTTAAAGAGGAAAGTGACATGCCAATAAGTGTGGATGAACAACATATACCACTCCTAGAACTACTGTTACAGGTAAGTAACCTGTTTTTTACTGTACTACAGTAGATTGATTCAGATTAATTCTGCTTACTTCCAGGCTGACAATTTCTTTAACTACAAATCTCAGAATCCCCAGCAGCTCATATCAGAGCAGGGCTGCAGCAGTGGGAGATTCAACTGCCTACTGTGCATGTTGGAGTTTTTATGAGTTCTGATCTTTTGTTTGCTAATCTTACTGTCCTCCAGGGGGTATGTACAAGTCGCAAAGGACTGTACGTGGCCCCATGAGAACAGCAGGACTAGAAAAAATCTGACCAGAGCTTATGAAAGCTTTAACATGCACTGCAGGCCATTGACTCTCCCAGTGCTGCAGTCTTGTTCTGATTTCAGCTGCAGGGGATTCTGTGATTTATAGTTTAAAACATGTATGTCATCCTGGAAGTAAGCACAATTAGTGTGATACAATTTACTTATACTGTAGTAAACAGTAAATAAAAACCAAAAATGTTTGTGCACACAAAGTGCAAATTGGGACCAGCACCATACATGGGTTTTGGACCATTGGTGCTAACTGTTCCCCTTTAACATTTTTCTGACCAGGAGAACCACATGAGACTGTGGCAGCATCTTATTTTCATTGGGGTCTTGAGACAACCATATGTAGCACAGCAAACGTATGTGAGACTAGTCGGTTACCAGTGCTGTACATGTGAATTATAAATTGTTAGGTCAAACTGTAAAGCAACAACAGTCACCCTTATATGTAAAGTGTTTTTATTGTAGAATAGTTGGACTGGTGGAAGGAATAATGTTTAGTCACAGGCAGCATAGTATGTCATGTTGCCTACTAGCTATACTCTTGCTCAAATACAGATGCTATCATAATGGGTTGCTGAGCCGCTGGCTATTTTGTTTATAGACTTAGTCTGCTGTCACCAGATGTGTGATGTTGCCATTTTGTGCAGTGTAGTAAAAGCATTAATATTTACAGAATTTTAAGACAATATTATTATTCATGCTGACATTCCTGGAGTTTACAAGCAAGTAACAAAGTTCAATAAGTTAAATATGTTTGTGTTTCTTTGTACTGGTGGTGTACTAGCAAAGTAAGCATATTTTCTGCAGAAAGTTGCGTTCTCCTCTGTATCTTCTTCTCCCCTCCCCCTCCCAACATCACCTGTGCTGCCTGGGATTCTTGGCTCACTTTTTGAAGGATTGATACCATTCCAACCATCCTGTGGACTCATTCCAACCCTGCAGTGCTTTTAATATTGTGCAGCAGGCAGCAGAATTCCAGTTCCAACTTCGCCAATTATGGGAGGATTCGGAGATTAAATTAATGAGTTTAGACGCTTGTCTTGCCTTTGCCACTGTAATCTTCTTACTCGAGTCGCAGCAGCTGACTCGGGCATTAAGAGGAAAGTGATTGTTCCTCCATGCTTGGAATGGCATCGTTCATTTTTTCAGGGATCAGGAGATTCCCCTGCCAAGCGCAAGGTATTGGCTGAAAGTAACCAGATAGAGTGACAGAGGGACATAGGTACGATTCCTGGAAGGGTATGCTTATTTCATCTGACTGTGAACCGGTAAATCCTTTTATCGTTGCAGTTTTCGCTGAAATGCTCGCATCTCTCTCCTCTATCTGCTTGTTTTTGGCTTGTTTAACATGAAGGCTGATGAGCACTGAAGCAGGAGATTTGATGTGACAGGGTCAGCTAATATCTGGGACAGAGCTGTCACAGCGCCTCAGAGTGACTTTACAGACAAGTGCTGGCTGCCTACCAGGAGGTTTACTAATATTTTCTTATTACTTGTTATTGTAATTTTTTAACTTTTTCATTAAGGAGCTTAGCATCGGTATTGAATCATTTAATTTGGTTCCCTTCGGGCCAAAAGAAAAAGAAAAGTGATTAGACTTGAAGGGTTTTACTTATTTATTCAAGCATTTACCATCTAAGCAAGCAGAGCCCTGGGAAGCTCATTTTTAGTTGTTAACCTGGGAAGGACAGGGTCCAGAGGAGTTTACAGGAGTACCTGCAACAAGTAGCAAGATAATACAGTTACAAGTGCTATTAAATAACATTATTCAAACCAGGGTATCAGAACTGACAACATTTACAAGATTTAAAGAGAAAGTGTTACACCATTGCCTTGGGAAGGCCCAGTAATTTATCCCATATATTTACTGTTGCTGTTAAACTGGGCTTAGCTGCTCCCCCCTTTCAAATCAGGCTTAACTGTAACCTCCGCCACCATATAAAAACATTGTTTAAACTTGGCCCAATGAGCATAAAATGGTTTTCTTTGTGCTGTACTGGGGGCTGACTGCTGACCTTGGTTTCACCTCTCGGCAAATGGGGTCACTGTCTGAAGGTTAACTGTAATGCATATTGTAAGAAGTGAACGTGGACTACCCATGACTGCTTAAACATCAAACAATTGCCACCAGTTGTAGTGTAACCTATTGGTCAGAGAGCAGCACTGTGAACCTGGAGACCCATGTTTAAGTCCCACTTTTGCTCTTAACATGGGACCTTGAGGAAGTCCCTTGCCTTTTTGTGTCTTCCTTGAAAGTTTGGTCATAGGGTTAGAGCACAGAGCTGTGCTCATTGAAATAATGAGTGTGAATCCTATATGTGCTGCTTACTCACTATATGATCCTCCGCATGTCACTTCACTTGCTTGTAATCTCTTTTTAATCTCTCTCTGTATATTGAAAACAGCAGCACCATTTTCTTCCCTCCCTCTCCACGAATGTTAAGTGCATTGGGATGCAGTTTATATGAAGGAGACAGTGTGGTCTAATGGTTAGAGCACTGGCCTGGGAGATCTCAGGTTCGATCCCCACCAGAGCCAAATACTCACTCTGTGACCTTGGGCAAGTCACTTAACATGCTAGTGCTCCAGTCCACCCATCTGTGGAAATGGGTAGAAGCCACCTCACACGGTACATGAAATGCTGCATCTCAACTGGGGTACCACAGGTAAATACATTGTAAAAAAAAAAAAAAAAGAAATACTGTATTACAGTAATTTTCTGTGCTTCATGTACACTTTACCCCATGCTTTCCTTAATGTCTATCAATCTCAGAAAGTTCTTTCTAAAACTGTACATTTTATCATTGCAATACTGTACTTTTATGGATATTTTATCCTACTTATTCTTTTCTCTTTGTGGACCACCCTCCTATTTCAGCACTTAGTACCACCATTGAGGGGCTGCGTGTACTCCCCGATCGCAGCTCCCCTAAGCCTCTGGACAAGCCCCTGTCCAGGCAGGTCTCTCCGGTATCTGATCAGAGAGGGCTGTCTTTAGGGCCAACCTTCACCTCCTTGCCACACCGCTTGGTGGTGGAGTTTTTAATCTGATGCAGTTTGGCCTTGTGGCTAGAGGACAAAGTTTTGAACCTGGAGACCTAGTTTGAATTCTACATCCCTCACCTATTCATTTTGTGGCCATGAGCAAGTTAGATAACCGCCTTGTGCATTGCAAATGGCAGCAACATTCTTTCTCCTCCCTCTCCTGAATTGTGTAGCACTTTGGTATACAGTTTGTATTACAGATGCTGTGTAAAACCAAATTCCTTCCTTTCCTTTCCTCCTCTTCTTGATTAGGGGGGAGGATCCTGAGGTCTGAGCACCCCAGCTAGGTGGCCAGTGGGTGGTATGGCTTTATCCTTCGGAGGAGGCCTGTCATTTCTTTATTGTCCTCCATACCCCCCAAAGTCCTGCCCCAGCCCCACAGCTACCTTTGGTCACACAGGTAGTAGTAACACAGGAAGTTGCACTGCCTCCCCTACACAGCAATAGAGTGCTCTCTGAGATGTTAGACCCTTCCCCTGCAGCTTCCCAGATGCCCCGGTCTTAGCGTGCAAATCTCGGTCTGAGTCCCAGATGTTGCGAATGACAACTGTGCCAATGCACTGAGGGGCTAGGTGTGGTATGTGGCACTTAATGTCCCTTTAAACAAAGCAGTTAACTCTCATTATTGTGTTGAACATTGTACACAACTGATGTTTAAGGTTTGCAAATGATCTAAAGTGGCAAACAGTACTTAATGATCCATACACATAAATTGTATCTTTTGCAGGGAGGCAGCAGACTGAGACAGCTAGAACATTTCTAACTAGGGGGTAAGTTGACAGCTGCTATATTAGAAGTGTACGGTCTGCAAGGTAAATTGGGACCTTCAGTCAGGGTATAAAAGGCACAGTACTTAGTAGAGTGCTGTGCATTTGGGGGAAGGCAGCTGAAAATCATCCCTGCAGTTAACTGGGAAGATAGCTGTTAAAGACCTATTGTGCTAGCAGGTATTCCCATTATGTAACCAGAACTGTATTATATGTCTGTCTTTCAACTATGTATCCGTACCCATTCCCCCAGGATGCGTCTAGAAACGAGCAGTAGACTACTCAGCATGCTTTCCTGGTTAAATGCTTAAATAAATAAAATTGGGGGTTGAGGGTTTTGGGTGGGTTTGGCTTAGACAGCAGTGAAGCAGCTGTCTGAATATAGACTTAACTTTAGTTAGCTCTTGCTAACAGCGTGTCTCGTCATGCTTGTGTCCCATCACATGAGTGGGACAGAGCAGGAGTGACACATCTGCCTTGGGGGCTCTTTGTGGGACATCTGCAGATAATCCACAGTCCACAAGAAACTCTGCCCCTGAGGGGATCAGGTAAACCTCAGGTGTTGCAGCCAGCAGTCCTGAAGAAAAGGGAACCCAGCAACTCCCTATCTGGGGTACACCCAAGGATTAACTGATCCTCAGGCACTGGTTGAGTTACCTCTAATATATGGCACTGTAGTGTAATAGATGCTGCAAGATTGTGGTGTTGCATCTGCTGAAACAAATTAGAATCCCTTGCCAAATACCTGTATAGAGTAGGAGTACAAGGGCTGTGCTAGGGACATATAGTATTGAGAGGCAGTAAGCTTATGGTATGTAGCTTCCTTACCCAAAATATCTACATGGGATAGGAGTACAGGGTAGTAGTAATCTGGAAAAGACAGCCACATAGCAATGGAGGACAGGAAGTAACAAGTCTGGTTCTGCTTGAAAAGCGCTGGGCAGTTAAGGGAATACATGTCATCAGTGGTGTAAGGTTATCATAGGTTCAGTATGGAGATGAGGTATAGTGAGAAGCTAGTCAGTTGTGGCAACTGTGAGACACTCTTCTCCAGGGTTACACTCTAGAGGAGGATGCTTTGTCTCACCTGAAGGGCCTTAGCGGAGCTCCATACTTTGTTGGTAGCAGCAAGAGATGAGCTATCTCAGCTGTGTCACCAGCTGAACTGCAGCCCATGCCCCACTCCCCCAGAAGCCCACTGGTCCAGGGGGGTAGATAGTGGTGGGGAGGGGGAAGGGAGGCAAGGGTAGCTACAAGGAGGAAGACCAGCCCCACGCCATCCAAATGGCAAATCACTTTGCACTCCTGGAAGAGACTCCAGTACCTAACTCCACTGGGGGGGTGGGGTGACTCAGTCAATCAGGAGTACTTGGCAGGATAACATGGTGGCATCCGGAGGGACAAGGAGGAGGAACTCAACCAGGAGAATCTCAGTAGTTGAGGAATCTATGATCATGGGGTAGAGAAGGTGGTGGGAAGGGTGTTGGGTGGGAGAGGGATGGCCAGGTGCCTTCTAGGTGCATTGACCATCTGGAATATAGACAGGATGGTGGGTGGAGAGGGGGGGTGAGCTGGGGGTGCTAGTCAACTTTGGTGTCCACTGTCTGGGTAACTCACCTGTGGAAATGGTGAAGCAGAACATTCGCAGACTTGGGGACAGATTGAAGGCCTTTTTTTGAGGTCCTCTCTGTGTAGAGTATGGAATGGGGAAGATAGAATAAGGGGGGATGAGATCAAGGAGTTTAATGAATAGTTAAAGGGATTGTGTCATGAGATGCAGTAACACTTTATGGGGGCTGGGGGGACTTCTGGGACAGGAGGCTTTTCAAGGGTGATGGTCTACACCTGATAAGAGAGGGGGCCAGTGCAGTGGGGCACAAGTTTGACATCTTCATTGTACAGCTCATATAGTTGCAGGGGAGACTGAGGCTAGGGGAACCATGGTGATAAGAGATAGGACAGGGATCCTAGCTAGTTCTCCCCCTAATGTTGGGGCTTGTAGCAGCACAGTGGGCAAAAATAAGGTTAAGGTTCAAACTGGGCTAAGTGAAGGGACCTAAGAGAGAGGGCTTGCAAAGCCTGCAGTCAACATGAAAAACAAGAAGTTAAGGAGACTAGGGAAGAATACAGGAAAGACAAGTAAAAAAACAAAACAAAAGGGGATCAGGAGTTAGAGGTAAGGGGGTCTACCTCAATGCCAGGAGCATAGGTAATAAAATCAGCAAGCTCCTGGCAGTGATGGCAGACACTGAGATGGATCCCACAGCCATCACAGAAACTTGGGCCTCAGAAAATAATAAATGGGACCTGACTGTCCCTGGTTACATAATGTTTTGGGGGGGTAGACGAAAAGGTGAGGTAGGTGCATAGCACTATATGTCAGGGAAGGCATCGAGGCTGTAGAAGATTGTTACATCAGGGGAGTAATGCAGAGACAGAGTCACTGAGGGTGCAGCTCAGGGCTGCCTCAGGCAAGAACCTATGTTTGGGGGTGATCTATAGACTACCAGGACAAGGGAAAAAGAAGAATGGGGAGCATGTGGAAGAACTAGGAAAGGGGAGTGGCAAAGGGGATGTAGTAGTGGTGGTGGGTGATCTGAACCTGCTGGATATTGATTGGTACTTTCCAGCTGCCGGAGCACCAGAAGTCAAGCCATGCTGGATGCATTCCAAGACTCACTGTCTGTCTGTGTGGTTGGTTAAGGAATCCACCAGGCAGGCTATCATTCTCGCTGTGGTGCTCACCAACTTGAAGGTGGTAGGAGGTATGTGGGTGGGGAGTCACTTGGGTCCAGAGACCATAACTGTTTGGTTCAAGCTGGCCCTTGGGGCCAGAAAACTCCAGCTGAGGGCTAAGATCCTTGATTTCAGGACTTTTAACAGGATGAGGGAGCTGGTCTGGGACAAGTTTGTTGAGGTAGACAACATCGGAAGTATAAAGGAAAGATGGGGGGCAATTAAGGGAGCCAGTCTCAAGACATCTAAATTGCTCATGAGAACAAGAACCAAAAGAAACAGGTACATGAGACCAATACAGTTTTCTGAAAGGATTAAGCAAGCTGTGAGGGCCAAAAAAAAGGGCCTTTACCAGGTACAAGGAAATGCACAGGGAGGAAGAATGGGGAGGATACTAACTGAGAACTAAGGAAGCAAAAAGGGCGGTTTAGGAGGCAAAAGCAGATACTGAGTTACATATTGTGGAAAAGGTCAAGAGTGGGGAAAAGCAGATCTTTGAGGATACCTCCTCCAGTAGTCCACGTCTTTGAAACTATAGCCATCAGGCATTAGGACCACATTGAAACTTTTGCTAGCCAGGGACTGCCCACGATGATGTAATGCACCAGTATGTCTATAAACATAGGCGGCCTCATTGCTCTTCAGTTCCCGCTGTCGATCATCCTCGTCAGACCTGCTGGAGGAAATGTTTTCAATTAGCCATTGCAGTTTATCCTTTTGCTTTTATTATAAGTGTATTTTGTCATCTCTGCATGCCAGCAGAATCAAAACACCCTTTATTTCAGTATTGTAAGTGCAGAGAAAAAATTTACAAAGAAGACACACACAGTTTGTGTGTGCTGTTTAGGCCTTTCTCACAACATGAGGACTTGTGAGATTTGCCAGAGCTTCAGCCAGGCTACAAGGTGATGCTACAAGAAAGCTCTAGAAAATTACCTTCTCCTTAAAACTTTAACCGCCATGGAGAAGGGCCCTAAATCTGTTGTAGCCTCACATCGGTCGAGAAGTAGCCAACAAAAATGAAGGACCGAACGGGGAATGGTCAGCGTCACAGCCTTCTCATCATCTGGCCACAGCATAAGCACAGAGATGAGAAATCTACTTTGCCAGTGAGGTCCCAGTCATCGGTGAGACAGGTAATTCTACTGCGTCATCGACTGCTCTGGTGGCATTTACTGCAGCCCCACCCCCCAACCGTCGATGAGACACCTAGGTTGGGGTCTGCCTTAGGCTTCCGTACCTACTGTGGACAGTAGGATGCCATCATCGGGCCAAGGCCTGTCGTTGACATAAGTAGTTGTGGCCCTTCTCCAAGGCGTCATTGTCTCTCAAATTCTGCGTTACATCATTTTCAGAGATGATATGACGCATTCTGTTGTGCCTGCCTATGCAGGCAGCTATCACATCAAGGGGACCTTGGAGCTCTTAAATATCGTTGATGCCTGCTAACAGCACATCACAGTATACTCCTCAGCAGCCACTGGTGTCATCGGCTCACAATGTAGCTCTTGTCATCGATAGGGACAGCGACAACAGGTGGAATATAATCCTAAACTCATGGTGTTAGAGGAGGATTTGGGAAGAAGAATATGGGTAGAACAATATATACCACCTCAGTGTAGTTCTACCCTCTCATCCTGCAGTGAGGACATAGTGGTCTGTACCTCGAGGTCTCCTCCTGAAAGATCCCACTTTTCGAGCCATGCTACTGCAAATGTAAACTCTATGGACTTTGCTGTGGAGGAGGAAGAGTCTACAAAAAGAAACATCAGGAATTTTTGGAGGTGCTGTGCTTCCCCTCCATTATAATTCCACCTCTGCATCCTGCATTAGAGCATACTACCTTTGCTGCATGATACAGGCCAAACTCACTGCCTGCAGTACCCAGAAAGGGTGATGAGCAGTATCCAGCCCCATCTGTTAGGCCTTATTATGACACTGACTCAGTAGTCATAATGGCAGCTCATGATAGTCTAAAGTACTTACACATGTGAGTACTTTGCCTCCTGATGAAGAATCTGGAAGGCTGGATGTAATGAGCAAGCCGACATATGCCTGTGGTTCACTAGGCCATAGAATTGCAAATTACTAGGCTCATATGCAGGGGTTAAATTGGGCAGGAACCCAGGCCACCTTCTTGGACACCTTTCTTTATTGAATACTACCTCCTAGGGATGACAGTTCCACCTCCGACAAATGTAGAGATTACTGTTTCACCTTCTAAGCCCATATGATCAAATATCAAAATAGCTTGTGGAAAGCTGTGAAAACTCCAGCCCAGGCTTTGCCTGAGGGCTGTACCAAGAATGAGTTACTTAAAACTTTACTATCTGGTGCTGAGGGTTGGCAAACATTTGCTCCACTCTGCCTATGATGCCTCTGCCAGGGCTGCTGCTTCTGGCATTTGTATGAGGCAATACTATTGGCTCCAGGCTTGCTGGTTTTGCAAATGATGTGCAACAAGCAATTTTAAATGCCCCTTTTACAGGGGCCAAACTGTTTGGTTATGATGTGGAAGAGGCCCTATGAGGTCTTCAGATTTCAAAAGTGACTCTAAGATGTGTCAGCATCCCTTTATCCTATTCCAGTTAGGGGTCATGGGAGGGGCTTCTGTCAGCAGCATGCTGCCAGAGGTGGCCGTGCCTACTGTCAGCAAGGCAGAGGTAGGGGAGGTGACACCCGGCCAGATCCGCTTCCCCCAGGTGCCCATACCGAAGTACCCAAACCAGTAGGTACCATTGGCACTGGCACCACCAGTTCCATATGACTATTTGCAGGATATACCCTTACTCCAAAGGTTACATCATGGAGTAGATATAGGGGCAGACTCCCTATATCTGAAACAATGAAGGGAAATTACAACATTGCAAGCTGTCATTCCCATGTCACAAACAGGGGACTGGCTTTGTTTCCTGGACATGACGGAAGCATGCTATCAAGTCAAGATCTGAAAAGCTCACAGGTAATTCCTCCACTTTATCCTGGGGGAGGAGTACTACCAGTTCAGAATCTTACCCTTTGGCTCTGCTTCTGCGGCAGAGGTCTTCACCAATTGATTGGCAGTAGTGGCAATAGCCCTTCACAAGGAAGGCCTTTTTCTCTTTCCCTATCTAGTCAACTGACTGTTGAAAGTCAGTTTCAGAGAAAGTCTCCTACATACATTGTCTTGGACAAGACACTTGTACAAGGCTTTGGGAATCACAGTACAGGTGCCAAAGTCTGTGCTGACTCCCTGTAAACGACTACATGGGAGCAGTTTTGGACACAGAGAAGAGTTATGCTTTTCTGCCACAGGACAGGGCAGATAACCTGATTGCCTTAGCACAGCTGGTATACAGGGGCCTCCTAAGTTTCTTGGCTGCAGCCATTGGGATGACGGCACTGGCCAGTCTTTATATGAGAATCCCTCAGTGGATACTAAAGGTCTAGTGAGCAGTGAGAGTATGATAATGAGCTCTGTCCCTCAGCCTGCCTCTGTCAGTCGAACATCTCCCAGGTCTCCAAAACATATATTCACAGACAAGTTAAGCAGGTCACAGTTCAAGAGTCACAAATGGAAATTGTTGACCTCCATGGTAAACACCCTCATCACAAGATGGGGCTGTCTAGAGTTGGACCGTTTTGCATCCCCACACAATGCAGAATGGGATCATTTCTGCTTGTGCACTCCAGTGCTTGGAGTTTTTTGGCGAGATCAGTTGCCCCCCCTTTTGGAAAGGAAAAGTCATATATGCATTTCTCCCAGTTCCACTAATACAGAGGAGGCTGTGGAGGGAGAGTACCACTCTGTCTCATTGCTCCTTTATGGCCTTTTCAGATATGGTTCCCATTTTTGCCACAAATGACAGTGGAGCCTCCCATCCCTCTATCACTGTGTCGGGGCCTGTTGTCACAGGACAGGGGACCCCTGGTCCATCCAGACCTGCAGTCCCTACATCTGCATGTATGGCTGCTGGAGATATAGCCATTGTACGTTTTGGGAATCCTCAAAAGCTGCTGATGTGCTGACTGTGTCTAGAAAGCCTTCTACCAGACCTACCTGTTCCTTGAAATGGAAGCGGTTCACTTTGTGGGCAGATTCCAGGAATTTGAACACATTGACATCAATCAATCAAGTCTTTATTTAACCAGGCGTTCATCGTTGAGCAGAAGCTCATTTGCAAGATGGACCTGGGTGGAGCATGAACAATTGTATATACAGGTCAACACAGGTATTTACAAGGCAATACAGATAATACTCTTTACAGAGAGGAAGAAAAAAGAGTTCATATGTACATAGAATTATACAGATATTGTACAGATTACACGGTATTTACATACATAGAAGTGTCTATAGGAAGATAAAGCAGGTTATCTAAGGTTGCAGGAGGAAGTAACAGAAGAAAAAAATTAAAATATACACCAGGTAGAGGTGAAGGTAGGGGGGAAGGGAAGGAGGTAGGGGAAGAAAGGCTAGGAGGGCACGGTGCACAGAGAGGAGTTGGTAAAACGGGATGTAGAGAAGGTGGATGGAGAAAAAGAGTAAGTGTGAGCCCCAGGATTGAATGCTATAAAGTACGGGGCATGGTAGGATGTCACAACCCAGGGTAGTGAGCTCCTATGCGAGGTTGGGAAAGGAAGAATAAGGGGATGGACGGGCCTAGTGTTGATAAGACAGGGGGATAAGAGAGAGAGAGAACAATTAGGCTGGTGAGGAGCAAGCTGGGGGGTCAGTACTTAAAATTGGGTCTAGGCATGGCTATATACCAGTGCAGACACCGGCATTGGTCTGAGGGTGAAGTAGTTAATACTTCTCTGATTGTACAGAATAAAGCGCCTTGAAGGCATTTATACCGATTAGAGTGCTTAATTTGAGGGTTTTTGTAAATCGCTCCATAAGGTAGGTAGCACGAGCTTATGCAGTCCTGCCGAAGGGATTTTGCTTGGGTACTTTAAGTGTAATAGCTGAGTAACTTCTTAACGCGTATTTCCCAATTATACTCAGGGGAAGACAGCAGTAGATATAGTAAGGCAGCTTATTAGAGATGGCTGTATAGGTCCAGACAACGGCGTTTCTGTGGCGCCTGAACTTTAGTAATGTCCACCCCACTGCCGCATATAGGGTGCAGTGATGCGTGTCGAAGGGAAGTCCCATTATAAACCTCAGTGCTCGATGGTAGAGTATGTCCAGTTTAGCCATGTAAGAGTTGGGGCATTGGCTGTAGAGGAAATCAGCGTAATCAACCAATGATAGGAAAATGTATTGGACCAGTTGTTTCTTGGCATCTCTGGTGAGAAATTGGTTGATTCTAAAAAACAGTCCAAGCCTTTGCCAAGTCGCTTTTAGCAAGTCCTTGATATGTTCAATGAAGGAGAGTCTTTGGTCTATCCAAACTCCCAGATACTTGAATTTTGTAACAAATTCTAGTTTTTCACCTAGAACTGTGGTAATTTGGGGAACTGTCCCACTGGACACAGGGTTAGCTGTATGGATAAAAGGGGAGAGGACCATTGCTTTAGTTTTTTTGGCATTAAGGAGTAGCTTTTTTTTGGAGGAGTTGGCTTTGCAAAAGGTTGAATTCTGACTGTAGGTCATTGCAGGCAGCTTCAGGGGTTGGGCGACTCACATAGAGAACTGTATCATCTGCAAACAGATGGATGTTGGCTTCTTTTATACAGTAGTCGAGGTTATTAATGTAGATTGCAAAAAGTAAGGGCCCTAATATAGAACCTTGAGGTACCCCTCTTTGCAGAGTTTTTAAGGGAGACAGGCCTCCTTCGGCTTTAACTTGTTGAAGGCGCCCTGTAAGATAGTCAGTAAACCAACGAGAGAGGAGGGGTCCACACCTATGGTTTGAAGGGAGGAGAGGAGCAGACTATGGTCGACGGTGTCAAAAGCCTTGCTTAGATCAAGAAAACAGCACAAATAAAGGTTTTGCTCTCAAGATTACGCTGCCAGTCGTTAGTAACTTTGGCGAGGGCTGAGATAGTGCTATGTTTAGCTCTGAATCCGGACTGCATAGGATTTAGCAGTTCCCTAGACTCAAGGTGAGTCCTCAGCTTCTTTACAATTTTCTCTAGGAGCTTGGACAGGACCAGAAGGAGAGAAATTGGCCTGTAGTTATTGAGATTGCCTGGGTCACCTGATTTGAACAGTGGTATGATGTGCTGTCTTCCATATAGGTGGTAAGGTGCCCTGAGACAGGGATAAGTTAAAAAGGTGGGTGACGGGTATTGCTAGTACATGGTAGGCAATTTTTAGGAAGTAAGGGTCAAGGGTGTCGGCCCCAGCACTTTTTCTAGTATCCAACTGAAGCAAGAGGTCCTCTACCTCTTTCAGTGGGGCAGGTTAAAGCGAGAAAGGCGGTAAAGCTATCGGAGTTTCAGGCAGTTGGCTGGCAGTCTGGGAGCGAAGTATGTTTGCAGGGGAGTTATCAAATGCCATGCCTGCAGTAGCAAAGTGGTTATTGAGTACGTCAAGTATATCCATCTTTTCGGTTATAGTCAAGTTGCCAGAGGTAATCTTGGTCTGGAGTGAATTTCCTGGAGAGTGACCTAGCAGATCATTGATTGTGTTCCAGAGCTTGATTGGGCTGTTTGTGGCAGAGTCGAGTTCGGATTTGAAGAAGATGGCCTTCGATTCTCTGATTGTTTTGGTACATAAATTTCGTAGTCTCCTGAACTGGTTCCAATCCTCTGCGGTGTTCAGGGTGCGCGCTTTTTTCCAGAGCTTATCTCTTTCTAGAAGCAAAGACTTGACCTGAGGGGTGAACCATTTACAGGTTTTGGTCCTAGTTCGAACTTTAATCAGGGGAGCATACTTATTAAGGGCCCTTGATAGAATGTTGTGGAAGATATTGTAAGCTGACATAATCGTTTTGGCCAGGTAGAAATCTTGCCACTGAGGGGAGTACTTAAGCTCATTTAGGTAGGCATGTTCATTGAAGTTGCGCCTGGATCTCTTCGTAGAGAACTTGCTGATGGGTGCTGGGTTGTTGGTGGATCTTACTCCCGCAATAAAACAATGGTCGCTGGCGTCTGAGAAGAAGACATCAGCGTGTGAGAAGAGATGAGGTTTGCTCACCATTATCACATCCAAAAGTGTACTTTTACTGGGGTTCTTCACGCTAGGCGTGTTGGTTCAGTAATAACTTGCGTCAGCCCATGTTCATCACAGAAGGATGCAAGGGGGGCAGCTGTGTTAAGAGAGCCAGTCAAAGTTGAGGTCTCCTAAAATAATAGTTTCTGGCAGCCCCTGTCCCAACTTGTCACTTAGATATGACACAAGCTGTAGGCCAGCAGACGGTGGTCTGTAGCATATCCTGCCAATGCTGTGCTGGAATGCTTGCTGTCACTGTCAGAATCTGGTCTACAGTATTCCTCACTTAAGGTGCATCTGGCCACTATATCAGCTCTTCATGTCCCACTGATGGTCTTACGGTGGCCCAATTAGAGGTGTCCCATACGTTTCTGAGAGGTATTTGTCACGTGATACCTCCTATCCACATTCCAGGCCCACCTTGGGACTTAAATTATATGCTTGGGAAACTGACGTTGGCTCCTTTTTGAGCTGGACACGAGTAGTGATCTACGTTTCCTGTCATGGAATCATGGAAAGTATTATTTTTAGTTGTAATCACTTCTGCTCAAAGGATTTCAGAGCCTCATTATGAGCCTCATTATTTCATTTTCTACAAAGACAGTCTCTTTGCATACAAATTCAAAGTTTCTACCAAAGGTGGTATCGGAATTGATACAGAATCAAATTACATACCTTCCTGTTTATAACCCTGAGTATCAGGGTGAGACACTGCTCCATACTTTAGATGTACATAGAATACTCAGATACTATGTGAGTTGCACCAAGGACTGCAGAAAGTCCTCTCAGTGTTTTGTTTCATTCGCCACTGGGAAAGAGGACGCTCCTGCATCTAAACAGTGCCTGTCCAAATGCCTAGGACACTGTGTTACGTTCTGTTATAGGAAGTATTGTAAAGAACTACCTAATGCGGTTCATGATCACTCTCCCAGGGGAATGGCAACTTCTGTTGCTTGTCTCAGAAATGTTTATGCGGCTGACATTTGTGCTACAGCCACATGGAGCACTGTCCACACCTTCACTAAATACTACAATCTGGACGTAGTTTCTCATGGATATGCTGGTTTTGGGCTTGCTGTACTGCATGGCCTGCTATCCTGAATATCCGTAAGACTGTACTTACCTCCCAGTTGCTGTTTGGGACTGCTTGGGAATTGTTCCAAAGGTGTGGCCTAATGGAGGAGATATCCTCGAAGAAGATAGAACAGTTGCGTACTTACCGTAACAGTAGATCTTTGAGAGAATCTCCTCCATTGGTCTACGCTGTCCCTTCCTCCATCCTCCTTCTGCTTCGGGGAGGGTTGCATCAGATATTGTGCAACTGAACCTAATATATGCATTGTATATCCAGCCCTAGGCCTTGCCTTGTATGCCTGGGCTGGTCTTATTTCCTGGTTCCCCATGGTTGGAGGTCCTCCGAGTCTAATCTCTAGCAAGGAACTGAGGAGTGATTGGGTCGCCCATGTTTATGTAGATGCTGATGCCTAACGTCATCGTGAGTGGCCTCTGGCTAGCAGAAGTTTTTGTGTGGTCCTAGTGTCTGGAGGCTGTAGTTCAAAAGGTGTGGACTAATGGAGGAGATTCTCTCAAAGATCTACTGTTATGGTAAGTATGTAACTGTTATTTCTTCAGGTATATTAGGGAAAAAGAAAGAAAGAAATGAGGGGGAATTGTTAGGCTGTCTTAGGGAGGTATGGTGATAGAGGAGAATGTGCAAAAGGCTGTCGTCCTTCATGATTACTTTTGCTCTGTCTTCACAGGGGATCTGCCAGAAAGTGGCATCAAGGCAGCCATAAAGGGGGTCCTGGAGATGAAGCAGTCAGTATTTACCAGTGACAGGGTCCAGAAAGGGCTAGCAGCCCTAAAAATAAATAAGGCTCCAGGGCCTGATGGGATGCATCCAAGGGTCCTCAAGTAACTGGCAGCGGAACTGACCGAACCCCTGCTAGTGCTATTGAATAGCTCATTTCAGATGCGGGTAATGCCGAAAGACTGGAGGGTAGCAGATGTAGATCTGCTCCATGGGGAGGGGGTGTCAAAGAGCAAGAAGGGAAAATACAGACCTGTCAGTCTTACATCTGTTGTGGGTAAACTGATGGGAGTCACTGATCATAGAAAACCTCATGGACTACGTAAACAGCATAAGTCTGTGACTAGGAGGTCATCTCAGACCAACTTGATAGTTTTTTTTGACAGGGTGACTTCATGAGAATATTGGGTAGGGATTACATCATGGATTTACCCTACAGTGATTTCATTAAGGCCTTTAACAGGGTACCTCACAGAAGATTGCTGAAGATGGAGGATGTGGGTGTGGCAAGGGACATAGTAAGATGGGTAGGAAATTGGTTGAATGAGAGGCAGCAGAGAGTTGTGATTAATGGTGTCAAATCAGAAGAGAGGGAAGTCATGAGTGTCGTGACACAGGGGTCTGTCCTGGGTGCTGTCATCTTCAGTGTGTTCATCAGTGACATTGGAGAAGGAATCCAGGGCA
Source organism: Neoceratodus forsteri (assembly GCA_016271365.2). NCBI lineage: Eukaryota > Metazoa > Chordata > Ceratodontiformes > Ceratodontidae > Neoceratodus > Neoceratodus forsteri. The sequence continues at coordinate 1,797,027,656 of CM057455.1, read as the reverse complement.
AGTTTGTGTCTCTTTGCAGATGACACTAAGCTGTGTAGGAAGGTTGATGGTGACGAGGGAATAAGGGAGGTGCAGACTGAGCTGCAAAGACTAGAGAGGTCGTCTAAGGTTTGGCAGTTGGAATTTAATGCCAAAAATTGCAAGGTGATGCACCTAGGAACAAGAACCCAGGACAGAGTACTGGATGGGAGGGGGTTAAGCTGAGTATTACGGCTGAGGTAAGGGACCTAGGAGTCATCATTTGTGAGTCCCTTTAAACAATCAAGCTAGTGCAACAAGGCCTACAGTAAGGCAGTTAGGATGGGATGTAATGGAAGGGGAATCGACAGTAGATGGAAGGAGGTATTACTACCTTTTTATAGATTGTTGGTGAGGCCACATCTACAGTACTGTGCCCAGTTCTGGAGTTCTTACCTCAGGAAAGATAAGGACAGTCTAAAGACTGTGCAATGAAGGGTGACTGGGATGATCTGGGGCCAGAAGGGCAGATCTTTCAGGGATCATCTCAAGGAACTGAAAATGTGCTCTCTGGAGACCAGACGAGAGAGGAGTGCTATGCTAGAGACCTTCCGGTTCCTGAATGGAATAAACAAGGTGAACTGTGAGGAACTACTCAGCATGAGTAACAGTTTACAGAGACGAGTTCATGAGTGGAAACTGATGGGAGGGAGGGAAGGAGGGAGGTTCAAGAGGGACATGAAAACGTTTTACAGAAAGGGTGGCTGAACCATGGAATAGTCTGCCAGCCAAGGTGGAGGGCACCAAAACCATTAATGGTTTCAAGCATGGCTGGGACAGGGTGAATGGTATAGTGGTTACTCAGGGTAGTAGTAGTAGTAGTAGGGAGGAGACTAGGGGGTTGGATAGTGAGGGCTAGTACCTTATGTACCCTATAGGGACAGTAGGTTTGATAGGAAACTATAGGTAGACTGGATTGACCATCAGTCTTTTTCTGTCATCATTATCTGAGTTTCTGAATTGATTTATCAGCTAAAAACGGGCGACTAATCACACAACTAATGCCTAATTGCAAACCATTATTGTGTTTTAAACTAACAGAAGAGAGAAAGAAAGAAACACCAGGTTGTGTATTGGAGAAAGAGAGAGAGTAATGTGCTTCTAGGACTCACAGGTTTCCTGTTGCCGTGGTGACGCAGCTGGTAACACAACTAGAATGGTATTCCAAGCAGCCTGGGTTCAAATCCCAGATGAGCCACTTATTTCTTTCTCTCTTCCATTTGTTTGGATTCCCTATGTGTGCACACTGCTTCCTTGTGTATGTAAATTTTGTGTTTTACTCTGGGCAGTTTATTAAATGAATGGAATGTTTTATACTCTTTAAAACGAATGGGGGCTCTGCATGCAATGAAAAGCAACATATTGCAAATTACATCCTTTAAATTAGTTATTTCCAGTTTTCCTTATTAATGTACTTCAGGATGGACAAATAGTATGTAAGCAACTTCGCCAGTCAGATCTCTGTCAGTATACATTACAAGAACTAGGAATGCTGCTGCTTCAAGCCGACTGTTTTCCCCATTACAGTAAGAAGAATGGCACTATGCCTGCATTTATTCTGGTGAGGGTGTAAAACTTGAGAGCCTGATTCAGCGGAGATGCTAGGTACAGAAAGGCACAATCTACCAAAGAATCTGTAGCTTGGGAGCCTTGCCGCAGGATGATCTGTCTAAAGTACAAAAATACCTGATCCAGTTCTAGTCAAACTACCTGAAAGATGTATTGCCAGAAAGTGCGTAAAACATTTCCCTCTAACAAGGGAGGGCTGGTGGGGCGCAGTGAATGAGATTTAGCAACTGGAAGAGCTAACACACATGATGGGACTTCAGATGGTCCTTTTGGCAATAAATGTATTCTAGGTGGTATGTATCACGCGAGGGTAATGGATTTTTTAATTGTGGCCATCCGTCAGCTGGTAGAACAGGGGACTGCACTGAAAAATCAAATAATACTTACATCACTGGTTCAGTTCTGGCTCAAAGGAGAACTTTTTGTAAATTCAAGGAGGAGATCAGAAAGTTTTGCTTCATGAAGCGAGTAGTGGACAGGTGTAACAGTATACCCAGTAATATGGTTATTGATGGGATGGCTATCTCAGGGTTAAAATCCAAATGTGTCATTGTTAAAGGGGTTATTGGGAACCAAAAGGAAGCAAGAGTGGGTAGAGCTCTGTAGGGGCATAGTAAAGTAATGTAGGAATATCGGGGCAGACTCAACAGATGGTCTTTTTTATCTCTTAAAACGTGTATTTATCAGACCGTCTTTTTTTTATCTTTTAAAACATGTATTTATCTATCTTCTTTAAAGAATACAGAATAATTTAAAGGTGATAATGTAGTGCTGGAAGAGGCATGGGCAAGACCCAAAGTGATGTATCATGTTAATTTTTACTAGAATATCAGGAGACTGCCAGTTTAGCCAGCACCCCCCGCCCCCCACACACACACACACAGAGTAATCTGATGGGCAGAGAAGATAGGCTTATTGGGCTAAAGAGTAGTTTAGCCCTAGAGGTTTCCAAGCCTGTCTACTGAAACTGCCTTCAAGTCCAATAAAAGGTATAATCTCTGCCTTACAGATTCCCATCTGAATTTGCCGATTGTCATAATTCTGTTGTTTTCCCCAATGTCCTTTATTTCCACCCTTCCAGTGCCTCACCATTTCCTTGAACTCTGGCCTGTTTTCTATTAGAATATTATGTTTAGCAACAAGGAACCGTTTAGAATTATTAATCCAGCATGCTAATGAAGCTGTTCATTTGCAAATAACTGTTTAATTTACAAGTAGGGTCTGGCAGCTCAGTAGAAGACAAAGGCAGTTAAAATACGTAGCCGCTGGTCTGCAGTTTTTTTTTTTAAATCTGCAGTTCCAAACCAACGTTAGGAAGTCATGTAATACTTGTCCCCATTAATGAATCTTGCACTGTATCCTACCTCTGACCCTTGATGTTACTTCTGTCTTTCAGCCATATGCCAATAGAGGTGTCATCTGTAGTGGGTGGTTCATTACTGAGAAATGCTTCAGTATCTTAAAAAAATGTGATCACACATATCAGGTGCCTATCAAATAATGCAGCCAAACATCGTATCCTCATTACCATACCTCATTAGCATCATCACCCCATGACTCTGTTCTTGTGTTTGTATGAGAGATATGGGATTCATGCACACAAAGTGAACTGTACACTGCCACTTAAAAGTAGCTTGTTAAATATTCATAAGGCTTTAATCCTTTCAATCAGCATTCGCATTGTAGTAATTCAGTTTAAAGTGATTAAATGATATGACAACAAACTTACGGGACAGATGTCCTGGAATGTAATTTTTTTGTAAAATCTTTTTCATTAATATTTTCACACAGTGTACAGGTTTTGCTCTTTGACATATTTGTTGTAGGCACAAGAAGTTCCAAGTTCCAAGCTATATTATTGCTTCAAGGTTACAGATACATAGGCTTAACACATTTCCCCAGGAAGAGCATTTAAGGTATCCCTCCCGCCATTAGTTTGGCGGGGGACATCACTGTAAAGATACAAGAACATGTGTGATGTAAAATATAACTCAAAATATTTAAAGGTAGCATACAAGGAATTGAGTAATTACAATTAAGCAATATTAATGTAAAATAGTACACATGGAGGATTTGAGAAAGTGGCATTTCTAGGGACATGGATATGTTGTTCATCCACACTTATTGGCAGGTCCCTTGCTGCTTTAAATCTTGCCGGAAGGTCTTCAAGCTGGCTCCTCCCACCCACCCGGGTGGCAAAACTCTCGGCTCCGCCCCATGACGCCAGATCTTCCTTACCGCTTGGAAGCTCAGGTTCCCTCCTTAGCGCTCTGCGTTTTTGACTGGTTCCTGAAAGTTCGGTCTTTGAATTTATTGAAGTGTCCTTTGAATCTTGATCTTTTCTTCTTCGCTACTGGCGATGGCTTTTCCGGCCCCTAGAGGCGTCGTGTTAGTTCTTCCAGGAGGACTCGACTCCCGTGCTCTTTTGCCTGGTACTTGGATCCCGATCCTCAGGCTTGCAACTTTTGTTCTGCCCTTTTGGTCAGCTCTCCGGAGGACCACACGCCCGTTCGGGCTCGGACATCCGTAGTTTTCTCCGCTCGGAGATTCCACCGGACTGGCGGGTGTCCACTTGACTGTTTCTCTGCAGTCTGATCCTGCGGGAAGGCGGTTCCCTCTCCCTCGGTTGCGGAGCTTATCCGCTCCTTGGATTCTTCTCATGCAACTTCGTTCAGGGGCTTTGTCATTCCCTCTCCTCCAAGGGAGAGGAACCTGGAAACCCTGTCGCTCGGCCTATGGCTAAAGGGCCGCAGGCGGTCTCTTCGTCAGTGGGGCCGGATCTCTTCCCCTCCCTCCACGGCCGACGCCTAGACTTAGGTCGAGGATTGAAGCCGCCACTGGCCTCACGGTATCCCCGCCAGGTCAGCCGGCCAAGTTCCCTGCCGGCGTTGTCGAGTCTCTCGACCCATCTTTTGGGGATCTGCTGAGGCCGTCTTTCCGCCGCCTTCGGCGGAAGCTGAGGCTCTGTCCTCCCCTTCGGGTCGACAGCCCTCGGTCCTTTCTTCCGAGCCGAGGGAGGAGCGGGTGCGCCCCGCTTCTTCTCAGGCCCGCCCTCGGTCCCCCCGAGGATTTGGGTCTCGGTCTCGGTCAACCTCTCGGTCTAGCCGCTCACGCCGATCTCATCGTTCTCGGTTGAGGCACCGAGTTAAGTGGCTTTGCCGTTCTTCCTTGTCCCCCTCCTCGGATGAGGAGCGGTTTCGATGCCGTTGGCGTCGGTGTTACGAGGAACTTATGTGGCGACAACAGTTGTTGTCTGGGTTTCAATCGACCCCGATTCATTCTCCGGATAGCAAGCAGCCACCGCTTGGTCGGCAGCCATTCGAATCGGTCGAGGAGCCTTCTCCAGGGCCGGTTGCTTGTCCGACCCTCGCTGCCCCTCCGCCTTTGGTGGAGTTCAGGCCGGACCGTGGCCTGTCCTTCAGGTCACTCGGTCCCCTCACTCCTGCCCGCCCCCGGCGGATGAAGAGTGCCTCGGGCCTGCGGCAGCTTTTTGCAGACCCTTCGGAGCCTGGAGCAGGCTCTGCCATGATTCGTAACAGGGAGGACCCCAGGTCTTCCCAGGAACATCCAGTAGACGACAGCCCATCGTCTTCGAAGGGTCTACTTCAGCTCATTTCAGAATTTACTGGAATGCAGCTCAAGCCTGTCTCCGATCGGGCACCTTACCCCCTTATGGAGATTCTGGATCGAGGGGGTTCTTCCACGGAGGCCTTCCCAGTGGCTGAGGCTATCATGGGCCCAGCCTTGGCGCTATGGCGGTGGCCTACTTCTTGCCCTGCGCCTTCGGCCAGGGTGGCTCAGAGGTACCCTATCCCTGTCGGTTCTCTGCCCGGTTTCTCGGAGCACCCCTCGGCTGAAGGGGTAATTACCGACGATGTTTTCCATTGTCTTGGAAATGCTGGGGATGTGGACGACCCCCGACAAGAGGTCCAGAAGGATGGACTGTGTCGGGCGTAAGTTTCGCTGCATCCTCCCTGGCCTCCGTCAGGCCAGCTCGGTTGCACTGATGGCACATTTCTCCCACACCCTTTTGGGCTCCCTGGACGAGGTTCTCCCTCATCTCCCAGGTGACCTGCAGACCACGGTTCGACAGGTGCGGGACCAGGGTAGGGCGGTGGCGAAGCAGCAGCACCAGACGGCTCTGGATCTAGGCGACTCTTGTGCCAGATCGTTGGCGCGCGAGGGCCATGCGCCCGCAGGGCGTGGCTGAGGTTATCCTCCTTCTCTTTGGAAACCCAGCACGAAGTTGGCGGGACATCCCTTCTTGGGGACTGACCTTTTCGGCCCTGGGTGGAGGATACATCCATGGGCCCAAGAGTCCGATGCCACTCCGGACTCGGTCACTCGCCGGGGGGGTCAAGGGCAGGCGTCAGCCTTGCGTAAGCCCCTTTGCCCCCTGAGCCCTGGGGCCCCCCGGCCCAGCATGAGGGCCAGCAGGCATGCGCTGGGCGGCCTGTTGCCAGACCAGCGTCTCCTCCAAAAGGAAGCAGGGAGGCAGGAAACCGAGGGGCTCCTTCCCCCTCTAAGCCTGCTCAGTGACGGGCCAAGGGACATTGCCCCGGCCCCGTCGTCCCAGCCTGGGTTTTTCCATGGGGGGACAGCTCCGCATCTCGTTCTGGAAGTATTCAAGGTTGATCCTGTCGCAGGCTGCGAGCGGTTCCCCTTTTGAGCCGTTGCCCCATGGGGATCTTGAGTTCACTGCCCCTGTGTCGGTCGTCCGACATGCCTGGCTCTCTAGTTAGAGGTGATCAGGAAGGCTGTGGATTCGCCCCCATTCAACCCTGGGTTCGCGTCCAGGTATTCCTGGTCTCAAACGGACGGGGGCTTGCGCCCATTCCCCTGCATGCCTGGATGGTCTCTTCTTCAGACATCCCATCCTCAGAACGTGGCATGTAGCTGTTTCCTGGTCTCCAGGATGTACCTACCCCTCGTTCCGTCGTTTTGGGAGGCTCCACCCCTTCTTGCAGGGGAGCTCCTTACGAGTTCCTAGCACTTCTTTGCTCAGCTGTCTCTGCGGCACTGAAGGGTCCGGATGTCACCCCACCCGGAAGGCAGACTGGTCTCCCGTTTTCGGGAGCCAAGTGAGAACTCGTATCTTAGCGGTGAAGCTTCTTCGGGACTAAGCTCGACTTTTGAGTCCGAGCTTGGCTCCGGGCGAACAGGGCTGAGGTTCTTCCTCTTTTGCCAGTTGGGTTGGCCGGGAAATTACGTCCTGCCAGGACCTCCTGATCCTCCTGGGCCTCAGGGCGGCCTTCCCTTAGTGGGAGGGGCCAGCCAGAGGTCACAGCGTTGCATCCCTTGGACCAGTTCATGACTTACAGCCCAGGAGTTAAGAGAACGCTCCCTTGGACTGTTCCAACTTCGGTAGGAGAACATCCTGCTCGTTCGCCCTGAGTCGGCGGTCTTCTCCAGCCGATGCTTCTCGGATGGGTGGGGTGCCCATCTTGGGGAATACAGAGTGCTTCGCCTCTGGTCCGCTCGCGAGTCCCGATGTCCTTCCTGCTCGCTGGAGACAGACGGTCCGCTTAGCCTGCACCGCTCGCTCCGCTTGTACGGGGTCTACAGGTCTAAGTCCAAGTAGGACTATACCAAGACCATGTGCTACCTACTCCACCAGGTTTGGTCAATCCCCTTGTCTCGGTGCAAGGAGGTTCTCCGCATTGGGTTGTTGCGCAGTCGAGGGTTCCCAGCCATTTGATGGCAGGAGCCCCAATTCCCTGGCTGCTGCCCTGAGCCGGGCATAGGCTGCGCCTCATGAGTGGTCTCCCCTGCCGGAGGTAGCACAGGACCTTCTCCCTCTTTGCTCCGGGGAGAATACGAGGCCGAGACTATTTCTTGCCCGCCCCTCAGCAAGGTCTGCTGCAGGGGATGCCATAGGGGCCTCGGACCCCGGGCCCCTCCGTGCCTCTCCCCCATTTCCCTTGACCTACGGGCAAGGCGAGGAGGGACTTGGCGCAGCTGATGCTGGTAGCCCCAGACTGGATTGCCAGTTCTGGTATCCAGCTCTCCTCAGTCTCAGCCCCAGGCTCCCGAGGCGGCCTCCAGTCCGCCCGGTCCTGTCTTTCCTTTTCAAGGGAAGGTTATCCATCTGGACCTTCAATCCGTGCACCTGTAGGCCGACCCCTGTGCGGCTAGGGGCCAGGCCTAGGGTCTTCAGCAAGGTCCTCGACCTTCGAGGCATCCTGCCAAGAAATCGGCCAAGATGCTCGTCCTCTGGGAGAAGTTCTCCTTTTAGATGATGGGATAGGGCCTTGCCCTTCCCCGTCCCTGGGCGAGCATTCTGGACCATCTGCGGTCCATCCTTAAACCAGGGCTTCGGCCGACGACCCTCTAGGTGCTTCTGCAGGTCACCCCTGTCTTCCGGGCGCGGGCCGGGAGGCAGCTGGTGGTGCGGAGAAGGTGGTCTGGCACTTCTAGGCCTCGATCACGCCTCCCCTTTTGGGGAGAGTATCCCCGTTTCTGTGGGATCCTTGCTGGTATGGGCTTAGCTCATGAGCAAGCCATCTGAACCTTTTGCACAGGTGCGAGTTTCCCCCACCTGTTGTGGAAGAACACCTTCTTGGGGCCACCCGCCATCCAGAAGGCAGGAGAGTTCCAGGCGCCTTTAACCTCCCTATCCGGTCTTCCACAGGGACTAGGTTGTCCTGCGCCCCACCGAAGTCCCTCCAAAGGCGTTGGAGTCTTCCCTTCGGGGGTATTGCCTCTGCCGGGGTTTATCCCCATTCACACCTCGGAGGCTGTATTCAGGTTCCGTAGGAACCATTTAACGCCACCTCTTGGGAGCGTAAAGGTGTAGTGTTCAGGAGAGGTTCGCCAGCTGTTCGTCATCTTCGGGGCTGAAGTCGCAATCTGGCAGATTTGCAGCCCAGTGGAAGACAAGCGGGTGGGTCACCCCTGCAAAGGTCTCCACTATAGGCGGGCGGGCATGGAGCCTCCCAGAGGGATAAGCGCTCATTTTACCCGTCCTTCCGCTGCATCGGTGGCTGCTTCCAAGGACTCTCCGGTCCAGGATATCCGCGGGGCTTCTGCCTGGAAGCAGGCTTACGTTCCCCTTCCACATCGACCTTGGGTCGCACTGGTGCTGGTCGGGCCTCGGTTCTCCAGTCTTTTACTCAAGTAGGGTGTGCGCCGGCTTCCCTCCCTCCCGGAGAACTGCTAGGAGTCTGCCAATAATTATGGATGAACAACATATCCATGTCCCCTAGAAATACAGGTTACTCACCTGTAACAGGAGTTCTAGGAATGGTATATGTTGTTCATCCCTATTTCCACCGGCCTCCCCGGTCGATACACAACCTGGCTGCGCGCTAGATCTGGCGTCATGGGGCAGAGCCGAGAGCTTTACCACCCGGGTGGGTGGGAGGAGCCAGCTTGAAGACCTTCCGGCAAGATTTAAAGCGGCAAGGGACCTGCCAATAAGTGTGGATGAACAACATATACCATTCCTAGAACTCCTGTTACAGGTGAGTAACCTGTATTTTTTGTATGTGGATGGGAGCCCCTTTTAGCGGTTTACCCATTACGGTGCACGGTTAAAACCTATGAAGTGCTTTAGGGCACCATCCTTACCATGACAGGAACTGGAGCGCATGACATTAGTAATACCAGCATCAGCACTGCATGTCAATAACAAAAACAGATCCATACAGTGCATGTTACCTACCAATTTCAGGGAAACACAACTCAAAGCACTTCTACTGCCACAGTCACAAACATGATATTACGGGGGCTCCACCCCACCCCGCAGCTCTCAATGCAGGCTACTGTGCCCCCTGCACCACCCGGTTATTTATATAACCAACTCTGAGATGCACCTGCAGAGGAGGAAGGTGTAATTGTGAGGCAAGTGACAGAACACTAAGGCTAAGAAACAGGCTGCGCTCCTCAGCCAGCACTCTGTCCCAAACATCGGGTTCCTACTAATTTCCCACTACCTAAAAACCACGGAGCCCAAAAAACCCAGACACTCCAGTTATTCACACTCCCATTCCGATGCCCAAATCATAGATACATAGACAGTGTCGGCAGATAAGGGCCTATGGCCCACCCAGTCTGCCCATTTGAGCTTGTAAGTTCAGTTTATGTTTTCCAAGAAGTCTGTTGCCCCTTAACCCTGACCTCCAGAATTCCTTCATGTCTATCCCATGCATTCTTAAATCCCGTGATTGTTTCAGCCCCCACCACTTCCTCTGGCAGGGTGTTCCACTTGTCCACCACCTGTTCTGTGAAGAAATTCTTCCTCACGTTTCCTCTGAATCATCCTCTCTCCAACTTCATCCCATGCCCTCTAGTTCTGGAACATCTTTTTCACTTAAAAATAGTGTATTCCTGCACCCTGTTCCTCCCTGTAAGATACTTGTATGTCTCTATCATATCCCCTCTCTCCCTCCTCTCCTCCAGGGAGTACATGTTCAGTTCCTTCAGCCTGTCCTCATAGGACTTGTGATGCAATCCATGCACCATCTTTGTTGCCCCCCTCTGAACCTTCTCTACCCTGTCTATGTCCTTACGTAGGTAAGGTCTCCAGAACTGTACACTGTACTCCAGGTGGGGCCTCACTAGTGTCTTGTATAGTGAAATTATGACCTCCCTTTTCCTACTGGTGATGCCCTTGCCTATGCATCCCAGCATTCTATTTGCTTTACCTGCTGCCTTGTCACACTGTTTCCCTACCTTGAGGTCATCAGAGATGATAACCCCAAGATCCCTTTCCTGCTTGGTGCATGCTATATCCTCACCCCAACTGATATATTGTGCCAGGGTTTTGTGCCCCATATGCATTATCTTGCACTTTCTTGCATTGAATTTCAACTGCCAAACCCCTGACCATTCTTCAAGTTTCTGCTGGTCCCTTCTCTTTCTGTCTACACCCTCTGGTGTGTCTACTCTGTTACAGAGCTTTGTGTCATCAGTGAACAGTGAAATTCTGCCTTCTAGGTCCTGCGTAATGTCACTGATGAAGATATTGAACAGGACCGGTCACAGCACTGATACCTGTGGTACTCCACTGGTCACTCTTCCCTCTGTGGAGTGATAGCCATTTACCACCACCCTCTGTGTCCTGATGCCCAGCCAGTTACCTACCCACCACACTACTGTCCTGCCCACACCCATATTCCCCAGTTTGTGCAATAGTCTTCTATGTGGCACAGTGTCAAAGGCCTTGCTGAAGTCCAGATAGGCCATGTCCACTGCCCTCCCCTGGTCCACCTCTCTAGTCACCCAGTCAAAAAATTCAATGAGGTTGGTCTGACATGACCTCCCCCTGGTGAAACCATGCTGCCTTGGGTCCTGTAGTCCATTGACAGCCAGATGTTCCGCCAATCTCTCCTTCAGCAGTACTTCCATGATCTTCCCCACTACCAAGGTGAGGCTGACTGGTCTGTAGTTCCCCGCTTCCTCTTTGTTCCCACTTTTGTATAAGGGGACTACATCTGCTATCCTCCAGTCTTTAGGTACCTCCCCGGTTTCCAGTGATCAGCTAAACAGGATAGCCAGAGGTTCAGCCACCACCTCTCTTAGTTATTTAAGGACCCTGTGGTGCACCCCATCTGGCCCCATTGCTTTATCAACTCTTATTACTTCCAATTCCTTCAGGACCCTTTCTCGCGTAAAGGGACTTGTGTCCATTTCTGCACCATTCTCACCCCTTGTACTCCATTCAGAACAATTTCCCTCCTCTTCCTCAGTAAAGACTGAGCAGAAATACCTGTTCAATATGTCAGCTTTACTGTTGTCATCCTCCACGCTGCCCCCATCCTCCCCCTTCAGTCTCACTATCCCTTCCTTTACCTTTTTTTTTCACTTATGTACCTGTAAAAGGTTTTGTCCCCTCTACCCACTGATTTTGCAATGTATTCTTCTGTCTGAGCTTTGGCTTCCCTTACTGACCTCCCTGCCTCCCTTTGCTTCTCCTGGTACTTCTCCCTATCCCCTTCTGTCTGTGTCTTTTTGTATTGCTTGAATGTAATCTTTTTGGCTTTCACTTTCTTTGCTACCTCTTTGGAAAACCATAATGGTCTCCTCTTCCTTTTCCTCTTGCTAGCCTGCTTAATACATAATTCTGTTGCTCTTGTAATCCCCATTTTAAATACTGCCCACTGTTCCTCAACCTCTGATTCCTGCCCCATTCCCCTTAATGCCTCTTTCAAGTATCTCCCCATTTTCCCAAAGTCTGCCTCCCTAAAATCCAGGATACGTGTTTTTGTGTGGTTTGGTTCTGCTCTTTCTGTGATTTCAAACCACAATGACTGGTGGTCACTGTTCCCCAGGAGCTCCCCCACTGTTACCCCATCACACTGTCCCTGTTTGTGAGCACAAGGTCCAGTATTGCCTTCTGCCGAGTTGGTTCCATGACCAATTGCTTGAGGAAGGCACCCTGAAGGGAGTCCAGGATAAATCTGCTCCTAGTTGATGCTGCTGCTGGGATGCTCCAGTCCACGTCTGGAATATTGAAGTCTCCAACCAGTACTACCTCATCCTTGTCTGCCATCCTTTGGATGGCTAGCATCAGCTGCCTATCTGTTTCTTCCTCCTGGGCTGGTGGTCTATAGACCACACCTGTGCGGATGGCTGGCCCCATTTTCCTTTCTAGCTTAACCCACAGTATCTCTCCCCCAATTTGTTCCTCCTGGATCTCTGTGGCCCTTATGTTATTTTTCACATACAGTGCCACTCCTCCTCCCTTCCTGCCTGCCTGCCCGCCCTGTCTCTTCTGAAAATGTTGTAGCCAGGTATGGCCAACTCCCAGTCGTGGTTATCATTGCACCAGGTTTCAGTGATGGCCACAATGTCCAGGTCTGACTGCACCATGACAGCCTCAGATCTTCCATCTTGTTGCTAAGGCTCCTGGCATTTGCACACATGGCTTTCCATGATTTGACCTCCCTAGACTGTTTTGCTGTTCTACCCAGCCCCTTCCTTGGTTGTTCTTTATCCCTGGTTCTCCTTGCTGTTTGCCCTTCTGCTGAATTTTTGCCTCTTTCTGCCTATCCACCTCTTGGGCACTAATCTCATCTTTTGCACACTGCTTTGTAGAGACAGCAACTCCTCTGGTTCACTGGTTCCACTGCTAGCTGTGGGGGGTGAGCAAGTAGGTACCCTCCTTGCTGGCCTGCCACCCCCTCTTTGCTAGTTTAAATGCTTGTCAGTGTAGCATTTAAACTTATCATTGAGTGCTTGGATTCCCCTCCAGGATGGATGCAGGCCGTCAGGCTTGAGACAAACCTCCATCCTTCCAGGTGGATCCCCAGTCACCAATGAATCAAACCCTTCCTCACAGCACCAGTTCTTCAACCATGAGTTAAAGTTCTGGTGCATGCACCCCTATGCTCTCCCTTGCCTCTCACGGGTAGTATTTCTGAAAGTGACAGAAGTAGCTCTTGCTTGAGACCCCTCCCAATTTCCTAAACTCTTCCTGAACTTCCTTTGGCTCCCCATTTGCCAGGTCATTAGTACCTAGATGGATAATGACATCCAGCTCACCCTCCCATCTTGCCTTCCCAGTGATCCCCAGGATCTTCCTTCCATCCCTCCATGCCGTGGCACCTGGTAGGCACCTCACCCCCCTGTCCTCCCCCTCCTGTGTTCCTAGTTGGATCCCTCTTATGATGGAGTCCCCCACCAGGATTCGCTTCCTCCTCTTCTGGGGTCCACTGCTTTCCCCGCTGAGGTCACCTCCTTGGCTAACCTCCACATCCTTTCCTTCCACTTCTCTGGGTACCTCTATTTGGTTGTCCCCATTTGCCAGTGTGGCATATGAGTTCTTGAGTGGAATAGGATCTGGGATGTGCCTCTGCCTGACCGCTCTAACCCTCCCTGAGCCCACTGTCATCCAAGTGCTCCTCGTTCTCAGCATCCTTTGAGGCAGTTGCATTGGACTGGGTAGTCTCTGGATAGGGGTGATGGTACTCCTGACCCAGTTTACTTCCGCTCTGAGTCTGGCTACCTCATCCCGCAGTCCAAAGAGATGCATGCAGATAGGGCAGCACCTCAGTGTCCAGAAGGTCTGCCTGAATATGGCTGCCCCACAGCCACTGCATTGCACCACTCCCCACATTATAGTGCAATTATACTGCTATTCCACTACTTGTCTGCTACTGAAGCTCTCCTAGTTCCCTTTTTATTAATTTACTGTCCTAAAACCCTGCCACTGATCCTCAGATACTTTTCTTTTTAAAAAAAGAAAATAAACCAAGAAATAAATAAACAAATCAAAACACTTGTCGTGCTGAAGGTGGGCTTCTTCACCCTTATGCCCCTCCTACTCCACACCCCTTACTATACCCTGTGTTTAGCTCCTGTCAATCAGATTTAACAGGGCATATAATTAAGAGTTGGGGAAGGAGGGGGGCAAAATTGCACAATTAAAGACAGCAAAGAAATACACCACCACAACATTTTAAATTTTCAACAGCCCAAAACAATTCTAAGTAAAGACAACAAAGAAAGTACAGTGTCACTAAAAGCCCACAATCTAAGTTTAAAAGAAAAATAGCAATTACCAGTTACTGTAAAGCATTGAATTGAATATGCTTCCTTCCCCTTCTGGCTTCTATAACATTCAAAAATACATACATTTCTATCTCAGCTCTTTACCCTTGTAAATGTGTGATTTTGTATTTTCTTGAAACTTGGCTTCCAAGCCAAATGCCCTTTGGGGTAACCCTTGCCTCGGTGTTTACGTACAGAGGTTCTTTGTCTTTTAAATAGTTTTTTATTTTAATGGGTTCACCACAATATATCCCAGGCACACTGCCTTAGGGGTAGCTGGTCCATTCCACTGGGGTGTCAAACAGACGAGGCATACTGATGAGTCCTGGTAGGATGAAACACGTGTCTGTCTTCTGTTAGCACCCTTTGCAAACTGTGTGAGAGGCCTTTTGGCACCATGCAATTCTGCTTAAAGTTGAACCAGCATAACATTCTGTGGTGATTTGCATATGCAGCCCATGATGCTCTGCATTGTGGGGGCATGTGTGATTTTGTATTTTCTTGAAACTTGGCTTCCCAGCCAAATGCCCTTTGGGGTAACCCTTGCCTCGGTGTTTACGCACAGAGGTTCTTTGTCTTTTATATTGTAAATAATGCTTTGTATCTGTTATGTGAGAGGTGCACTGGGATTCGGTGGTTTGGTGACTGAATTGTGTTATGTCAGCCACTCCGTGTTTCCTCGAAAATCTGGGGGAAATCAGAAACAAAATACCTTGAAGTATTTTTGTTGCTGACTGTATTTTCATTGTATGCTCCTCATTTTCAGATACAATAGAGGCTATTTATTCTTCAGTGAGGGTTTGAAACCTCACATTTATTTGGACTGAAGCAGCCAAGGTGAACAGTCTCTGCGACTCCATTTTTTTTTTCATTTTATTTTCCGTTTGAGGTGTGAATAACTGACTGTAGGTGTGGCTGGAGGCTGATTGACTGTGGGCAGGGTTTAGTTGAATAACTGACTTTGTGGGAGGGGTTTAGGTGAATAACCAACTCTGGGGCTTTTTGGAGGTAGTTTGTGGGAGAATAACTGTCAGGCATTCTGCACTGTGTGATTGGCTTAGAGCAGATACCTCTCGTATAATATGTGATAATAGCTAAGGTCACTTAATTACATCCACCATGAAATTAAGGACTTTATTTTAAATGAACCTGTTAATCCAGTAGTGTGGATGTTTGATTAAACATACACATTTTTAATATATTTGAAGTCAAGGACACATTTCTTTAAAAGTAACATATTGTCATATATTACTTTGCCTACCCATGCCCTGCACCAGTTGGACCCCAGCCGCTATATCCTTATCCGGACCTGTGGACCTGGCACCAGCACCTGTGGATTACCATGGCCTGATTTCGGTGCTCTGGGCCTTCATGCAGTCCCAGGCCCCTCAACTGGGCCAATTTCAACCTTCCCACCCACAGGGGCCTCCGAGGGGTAGCACCTCACTAGCTGCAGTGTGTCCACCTCCTAGAGCACCCTCTTTGCATACAGACGCGAGTACCCCCACTTGCCGATGGACCCTCCTCTGGGTGACAGTGAATGGCAGACTGTACCTCAGATGACAAGGAGGGCTCCAAGTCCATCTCACTGAAGGGTGTCTAGTTAGGGGATGAAGCCACACCCTCTACAGTCCTCAGGTCTCCACTGGACAATCCAACCTTCATGGATATTATGTGTGATATCTGGAACACAATGGGGGTGGGAGACCAAGGAGCAGGAGCCGGAGCGTCGCCACATGGCCATCTCTGCCAATGCAATGCTCTCCCTTTGGTGGTTCCTCCCATGGTGGAGTCATATGATGACATCACCAGGGCCGCTTGACTTAACCCACATACCATTCCTGCAGTGCCCAAAAAGGCCCACAGGTTGTACCACCCTCCAGCTGGCAAGACCTTCTTCAGAGAACACCCAAAAGCTGACTCAGTGCTCATCGATGCGGCTCCTGACTGCACCAAGCATCCAAAACACTTCAGTGCCCTCCCTCCGGACAGGGAATTGAGGCAGCTGGACCAGGTGGGCACGCATGCCTTTGACTCAGTCACTCTTACCATCAGGGCCCTTAACTACTTGGCTCACATGGTGCAATACCAGAATTTATTGTTGGATCAGGCTTGGGAGGCAGTAGCGGTGATGCCTGATGACCCCTCCAAACAGCAGACTCTGTAGGTCCTGAAAACCGAGTCCGATGTCAGTACACATGTCCTGCGGGCGGTGTACAATGCTGTGGGTGCCTGTAGACGCACAGCGGCTGGTGTCATCAGCCTGTGATGCCACGCCTGGCTTAGAGGGTTTGGGCTTTGCCCCTGAAGTACACTGCAGTGTTCTGGATGCCCCCTTCCATGGCTCTGCATTGTTCGGGGGCAACCTTCAGGACATTATCACTGAGCTTCAAGACTCGGGGCGGGTGCTGAAGTCAGTCCACTTGATGTGCCACACCCAGCTGAAGGCGGGTCACCAGGCCCCCTTTCATCGTTCCTCCAAGAGACAGTCCAGGGATCTTGCCAAGGCCCCAGGCAAGTGCAAGCAGGGGGCAGCCCTTCCCGTGCCCTCCTCTGACCCACCCCGGGCAGCTAGAACTGCTACTGCAGCCCAGCCAGGGGTCACCCCCATCTCCTGACTCCTTGCTGCCCCCTCCCCCTCCAGTAGAGTGTCAGGAGGTGGCAGTAGAGGGTTGATTCTCCCTCCACCTAAGTCAGTGGTGGTCCATCATGACAGGCAACAGGGTATGGTAGCTCATAGAGCACGGGCACACTCTAGAATTTCTGGAGTGGCCCCCTGCCAGTCCGCCAAAAGCATCTACATATCCTCCAAGCCATATCCCTCTCATAAGAGCAGAGATTCAGGCCCTGTTGCTAAAGAAGGCCATCGAGCCCATGCCTCCCTCCTAGCAGGGTCGGGGGTATTACTCCCATTTCTTCCTAGTCCCCAGAAAGATGGGGGACCTTTGTCCAATCCTGGATCTCAGCAGTCTCAACTTGTACATAGAGTACAGGCACTTCAGGATGGTCACCTTACAGGGCCTTCTACCTCTGCTGCACCAGGCAGACTGGCTATGCTCCTTGAATATGCAGGATGCCTACTTGCACATCAGAGTCTTTTTGGCCCCCTAGTGCTTCCTCCACTTCCATTTTATGGGGGAATACTACCAGTTCATGCCCTCCCCTTTGGCCTTTCCTCAGCCCCCAGGGTGTTTACCAAGTGCTTGGCAGTAGTGGTGGCGGCTTTGTGGAGACAGGGGTTTTACGTCTTCCCGTACCTGGATGACTGGCTCTTGGCGGCCCTATCTGGAGATTGCCTCCTGCAGACAGTGGAAGGCACTTGCCACCTGTTCCAGTCCCTGGGCATTACTATCAGTCTGCCCAAGTCCTCGCTTACCCCCATGCCAGCACCTCCTTTATATAGGGGTTGTCCTGGACACAGCACAGGGCAAGGCCTTTTTGCCTCCAGACAGAGCGGCTTGTGACTCAGGCTTATCTTCTGATTCAACATCGCCACATTTCGTGAAAGAATTCCTCAGACTCCTGGGGTTCACGGCCACAGCCATTGCCATGGTTTTTCTGGTGAGGCTGCACATGAGAATGCCCCAGTGGCAATGTGAGTCTAGCATCAGGCCATTGAGCACGGTCTTCACCCCTCTGCCGTCTATGTTCCCAGCGTCTAAAACAGTCTGGCGGATGCTCTAAGCCGCACATGGTCCAGTATTCATGAGTGGGAGCTTCTGCCCTTAGTGGCAGAGGACCTCTTTGACAGATGTGGTCGGCCAAAGTTGGATCTTTTTGCGTCCCCACTCAATGCAAAACTGCTGCATTTCTGCTCATTAGATCCTGGGCCTGGAGTTTTCTATCGCAACGCATTGCCCCTCTCTTGGACAGAAAGTTTTCTGTACACCTTTCCTCCCTTCCTGGTCCTTCAGTGGGTTCTAATCAAACTCCAGACGGAGGGGGCAAAGATGATTCTCATTGCTCCCTTATGGCCTTGCCAGATATGGTTTCCCCTCCTGCAACAACTGGCAATGGAACTTCCTCTCCCCCTGCCACTATGCACCAGCTTCTCTCCCATGATCAGGGTGCCATGGTCCACCCGGACCTCAAGTCTCCATGCCTGACTTCTGAAGTCATAGCCATAGACAGATTTGGGGTTTCCCCTAGGGTGGCTGATGTGTTGGTGGTGGCCAGAAAGCCCTTCTCTAGAGCCACCTATTCCGTGATCTGGAAGCGTTTTGCTCTTTAGGCTGCTTTGCACCAACTGGATCCTTTCACTTGCCTGGTGGATCAAGTCTTGGAGTACCTCCTGTCCGTCTCGGACTTGGGTCTGAAGTACTCTTCCATTAAGGTACATCTTTCTGCCATCTCTGCCTGTCATGTACCTGTGGATGGGCACACTGTGGCCCAGCTTGATGTATCCCACACCTTTCTGTGGGGAATTGTGCACTTAAACCCCTCAATTCAGGACCCTGTCCCGCTTTGGGACCTTCATTTTGTCTTAGAAAACCTTAGATTGCTTTCCTTCAAACCAGGCGCGTCATGCGAGCTAAGCTTTCTGTCCTGGAAAGTGTTGTTTTTGATAGCCATTACTTCTGCTCAAAGAATTTCAGAGCTTCAGGCCCTCATGTGTAAGGAGCCTTATTTAGTTTTTTTACAAAGACAGGCTGTCTTTACATACCAGTCCTAAGTTTCTTTCTAAGGTGGTGTCGGAGTTCACTTTGCATCAGTCCATCCACATTCCTGTTTATTTTCCAGAGCATTCCAATCAGGGAGGCATTGCTCTATACCCTGGATGTACATAGGGTTCTGAGATACTATAGTCATCGGACTGAGGACTCTTGTAAGTCCAGCCAGTTGTTTGTTTCATTTGCCCCTGGAAGAGAGGGCTCCCCGGTTTCCAAACAGCATTTGTGTAAGTGGTTGGCAAATTGGTATCGTTTGCCGTTACCAGAAGTACAGTAAGGAACTTCCTGGGGCTGATAAGGGCCATTCCACTAGAGGCATGGCGGCCTCTATGGCTTGTTTTCACAATGTGTTGGCTGCTAACATTTGTGTCGCAGCCACCTGGAGTACTCTTCACCCCTTTACCAAGCATTACAGTCTGGACATTGCCTCTAGGAGGCATGCTAACTTTAGCCTGGCAGTTCTTCATGGCCTTATTTCATAAGCTGTCCTTTTACCTGCCACCCGTCCGTCCTGATTACTTCTACAATGAGAACTGCTTGGGACTCTGTCCTACTGGTGATAGCCTGTCGCAGGAGGTACCCTTGAAGTCAGATAGTACAGTTATGTAAGAACTTATCGTGACAGTAGATCTTCGAGAGGATCTCTTGCAGAGCAGGCTCTACCTTTGCTTCCCTCCTTCCCCTTCTCTTTGTGTCTCACTCCCCTTCCATCAGGGCATGCCTTCTGCTTTCCTTCTACTACCAGGGTTACCTTGGTGTTCTCCTTATTCCACCCCTCTGGATTCCTGCTTCTGGTCTCTGGCAGGAGAACTGAAGAGGGTTTGGTGGCCGCCCACCTTATGTACGATAGACTGGTGTCAGGCGCTAACATCGGAGGTGGGCAGCCCTCTCTGGTATACTGCTAGCTAGAAGGGTGTCTGTGTGGTCCTAGCGCCTGACAGCTCAAGTCCTATTGGTGATTGCCTGCTGCAAGAGATCCTCTCGAAGATCTACTGTTATGGTAAGTTCTTATGTAACTGTACTGTATCAATGACTGTGTTGTAAATGAGACCTTGCATTTTAGTTGGGCTGTCCCAGGCAAATAATCTGTTTACATTAATCTGAGTAACGAGGTAGATTGCAAAGTTGAGGTCATGTTGGAGGGATGGCTGCAATCTTCTGGCAGTAATAACTCAGAGGTGTGGATGTTTTGTCAGTGGCCCACTTCAAATGTCTAAAATGCCCTTGGTTTTGTCCAGGATAAAAAAAAATGCATTCTAAAACTTGATTGGTAAATAAAGCCGTTGGGGTGTGTTATTCAGTGGTTATCATCTCTAGATCTGAAACCGACGTGTTGCAGCAGAAGCTACCTCCTCAGCCATCAGGAGTGGGGTATTTTGGAATAGAAACAAACTTTGAGGGTAGCACAAAAACGTTTAAATCAGTTCATATTGTGCTAACTTGTTAAACCAATTTGAACTTCACTGCTTCATCCTTCCTCTGGAGCCTCTGCTCCAAGTCTTCCAACTGTTTCCCTCCCCCTGACCAACTAGTCACCTACCTCATACAGGTACTTTAACCCCCTCAGTACCTTGTCACTTACTACCCACCCAGCTGCTCACTCACTGCCATGTACTTTTGTACCTTAAGTCTTGCAAGTTTCCTTAGCCCTTGTCCAGAGTGGTCTTGCCACGTCAGCTATAGTATTATACTCAGTTATGATATGGACTGGAATAGTTGATCCATTCAACTGTATGTATCAGTCTTTATCAAGTTTGAGAGTAACAGCAGCAGAAAGTGACTGCCAATCCTCTGGCTCTGTGAAGACTTAAAAAATGTTGTGAGAGTTAAGGTGCATACTACTTAAGGAGTTTGGGAGGATTCTGGTAAGTATCAGGACAGAGGTTGGGGTAAGGGACATAGGGCTGGAGGTTTCAATACTGGCCTGGGATAGGTGATGGAAGCTTGCTGTGGGAAGAATGGAAATGATTAGGAATAGTGGGTCATTCACCCCTGGAGCACAGGAAGAATTAAACCTTGAGTGTGGAGGAGGGTCTGCGTCGTGGCCCCTTTCAATGTTGGGGCCAGCTCTGGAGGTTGAACAAGACGCACCCTGTGTGAAAAAGACTGAACTTTTTCTGATTGAACCTGTAATGTAATGTGCACATAGTTGTAGTTTCTGGTGTGTGCAGTCCTAACCGTCCCATACCAGATACTCACTTGACTCTTTTCAGACAAATGCAAGTAGCCCTGTCATCACTGTGGCAACCAGTTGCTCACTGGATACTTACCACTGTCCATCAGCTGATCTTAATTAGCTCGCATTATTCTTAGTACTTCTGTGTTATATATGTAAACTAGTGTATAATATACATACTTAACAATAGAAAAGTGAAAAAGGAGGGTTGTTTTTAGTGATTGCAATTAATAATCTTTTTATGGAGCAGTCTACTGTAAGATATTGAATCCTAAAAGCTTTTAGCATGTGGCTCAGATAACCTTCTGGAGCCATTGTTGTGGTAGGAACATCCCCTTGGAGACTATTGCTTGAATAAATACATACCCTTATCAGGTCATCAGTACTTCTTTAAAAAAATGAGAATTAACTCTTTGAGTTGGTGGTCCAGTTCTCAGACTGTGAGGGAGAGTGTGTCAAAGTGTCAGAAATGCAGTCATACCCTCTCTAGGTACATACAACAGGGCAAAAACTAAAATATGGATGCCACAACATTTATCATAGCCTGCAGCAAGAAAGCAGATGATGTAACTCATAGGAGAGCTTGCAAGCAGCAAATACAGCATCCTGCAATGGATGGCTGGAACATAGACTGCATTTGCTAGCAGTGCCAGTCAGTGCTCTAGATAATATTGGCAAGTAAGAGTAATTTACTCACCATTTTTGAAATATGGTGAGTAAAACAAAATTTGGATGCATACAAGTGTTTAAACCATTCCATAGGGTATAAAGCATTTCCAAGTGTTGGGATGAGTATCTGTACTCATTAAAACAATTTTCTGAAGATTATTTCTTAAAATTGGGTGAGTAAAAACTGTCCATTGCTTACCTTTTCTGGAGCTCTGGTGCCAGTAACCTATTAAAAAGAATCTACATTTGTTGCAGTTTGTTTATATTTTGGAACTATACATTTCAAGTGCTACACATCAAGTGTAGTGCTATGCTTTTTCACATATGATTATGCTATGAAGGAAGGCATATTAATGTTCATTTTGTTGACAAGACCTCTGGGTAGACATACAGATTATTACAAGAGTAAACTAACTTATGGTGTCAACCTTTAGCCTTCCGTTGTTCAACATTATCTTTGGTCACATCCTACACATTAACAAATTTGGTGGCATCTCTGGAAGTGTCCAGGCCTATTTGAAGTCCTGTCTCTTTGATTCTTCTGTGCCACCAATGATGGATTCACCTCTGCCACCAAACCACTCTCATGCTGGGTCCCTCAGGCCTTCGTTCTTGTCCTACGTCTTATCTCTATCTTCTATTTTCTCTTTGTCACTGTGATAAATTCTTCCCCTCAGATATACCTAAAGTTCTTTTTCTTTGTAAAATCCTAAAATATTTGCTTCTGTGGGTCAAGCTGCTAATTTCAAAGGGTTAGATTGTTAAAGGGATCACATACTGGAGGTGGGGAGATAGCTTCCCTCATTTTGAATAAGGTCAGTATTGTCTGTTGGGGGATCATTGAGCTGCTTCTCTGATACAAAAGGCTGTGTAGGCTGACTCCTGTTTACATATGAATGAGTAGCTTAGCTTGTTTACCTCATGGAGGATCAACTCCAAAACTTGTCAAAATTGACTTGCGTTTGAGTGGTGCTGATTGAATGTAGCTGAAAACCCAGTTGCCAGCAGAGACGTCATGTCCAAGTTATACTGCATCGGGGGAGCGCATGGCATGTTTTATGTAGAGTGCACAGGCTAAAGACAGTTCTCGTTTTCTTCTTTGTGCTTATAGGGTCTAAATTTCCCACAGAGGAAGCTATGTGTATCAGGATTCAATTCATAGCTGCTGTTTGTTCCATTAAGAACCTGATTTTTTTTCCTTGAGAGCTTGTGACTCTGTGTGGTACCAACATAAGGACACCGGCTTCCCACAAAACTTTTGTGCTGTTAAATCAGCTCTGCAATGCCAGTAGCAAGGCTATCAGAGAAGCTAAATCTAAATACATTGCTACCAACCTCCTAAAAACCACAAGTTCCCCCTCAAAATTCAAGAATACTCACCTTGTTTTTGAGTATCCCCTTAGTCTACCACTCCGGTTCTCAAACCAGAGGGTGTACTTATCTCTGACCTTTCTGAGGTTACCGTCACTTTCAATCAGTACTTTACCTAAAATATGTTTTCATGCCTTCCTTCCCTGTTCCTGGGGCTCCCATTCCTTTATTCCTCCTCCTCCCCTTGGGCCCTAATGACCCCTGTTTCCTTCCTCCTCTCCTCTCCACTGCTACTTCTCACTTTTCTCCTCGTCTTACATCTCTCCGGCTCTACTGTCCCTGAATCCCTCCAAGGGTAGTAGCCCAGATGGCCTCATGCCCTGAACTCCTTCACCTATCTGCAAGCCCCATTTTTTTTTTCTTTCTAACCAATGTTTCTGTCTTGGTAAAGTACCTGAGCCATGAAAGGTTACCACAGTCGTACCCCTCCATAAAGGCCATGACCCCTCATTCCCAGGAAACTACTGTCCCATCTCTTTGTTTCCCGCTGTGGCCATAGAGCAGGAAAAACTTGTACCGTCCCTGTTCTACTTATTTATTCAGTCCTCCTCCTTTCTAAGTAGTTCTGTGAATCTGAATTTTGTTTTGCTGATCATCCTGAAAGAATGGGATGAATGGGAAAGAACATCTTTTGGTGTGACTGTGAATTTTGGAGTTTGTGAACTGGAAAGAAACAGCAAATTCCCGTGTCTTAGAGCAAGCACCATCCTTTTCAAGAATCACCACTTTGGAAATGGAAAAATTCATCCCCGGTTGATATTCCAGGAATCTGTCTTCACCATCGATTCCCACTACTGGGTCGTAGCTGGAGGTGCTAGGACCCTGCGAGAGCCAGAACATTTTAGGAGAGGAGGTGCCGAGGCAGGCTGTAAGCCTTGTGCTGCGAACTCCCTCTCGCGGCACCATGCATGTATGCAGCTTGCCTTGGCACCAGGAGCTACTTAAAATGATCCAGTATAATCAATCCATGATAGCAAACAGAAGGCTTGACTCCTGAAGGTTATGTTTCTTAATTATAATGTTTATTAAATTTCCACCACAAATACCTCTGTCTCATGGAATACCACATTGTCAGGGAATGGTGGTGATAGATTTTGTATTTAGTTAAATGTTAATTTCTGTTTTCAGAGATGCCACTACATCCCTTGGCAAAGTCTTTTCGGTGTCAGAGGCCCACAGACCCCATTTCTTCTCTCCTGTTAAGTCTTCCACCTTACGTCAGACACTTCTGTCTTTTTCTAGTTACACTCAGCATCTCTCCTGGGAATGAAGCCTGCTCCCAAGCCACTAGGAGCTCAAGCGTGTGAGCGTTTCTAACTGGCCTGACCATTTATGAATGCAGTATATGCTTAAATAAGTTTTATATATTGAGGCCAATCCCAGCCCTGCCCAGTCATCTCCCTCTCATCTTCCTAAAGGACTGAGAATGACCCATGTCAGCATCTGAAACCTCCTCCCAAAGATTAAGCAATTGAAACCACGCATGGTTAATCTCATACCTGAGATTCCTGATACTGCAGTTGTCATTCCCGAGTACGCAATCCTCCAGCAGGATCACACTAAGAGGGGCAGTGAAGCTGCAGTCTTTCTGTCCTCTAGCATCCAGTTTGAGCCAGTGCTCTCTGTCTTCTCCCCTACTGTCTACAGGTTGCTCCTTCTCATTCTCTCCCTCTCTTACTCTGCCCCTATATTCATGACTGGTGCCTTTTGGTGTACTAGCATGTCCCCATCTTTAGTCACCATGTTCCTCATCACTATCTTCTCCCATGCCTCCTTTGGTGAGCTGCTCATCCTCTATGATTTCAACCTCATTTAAATCTCTCCCTCTCTAAATAAATTGTGCCAAAACATTAAGTCCCTCCAACTTACCCAGTTGATCACTGACCCAGCTCAGTACAATCTGAAGTCCGTCAATCACTCCCTTCTGGACTGTGTTCTCACCTCCTACCCCCATCATATTGTGGATGCTGGTATCCTTCCCAATGCTCTCAGTGATCACCATATGATGTGCTGTGTGTGCAAGATTCACTGTCCCAAAGCCCCCCTTAAATTCATTCAGATCCAGTCCTTCAGGTCACTGGATTTGTCCTCTCTCCATGCTGACCTGGTGGCTACCAACTGGTCGCCCATCTCTACAGCCAGCAACATGAATACTGCCCTCAATGTTTCAGTGCCAAATTTATGTCAGCCTGGGATCTCCATGCCCTCTTTAGAAAAAACAGTGTCCAAGGTTCCCACCTGCTATGGATCTCATCTGAGTTGCTCGCCAGCCTCAGTGCATGGACCCACAAGTCCTCTGGCTCCTCTGCTGACAGATCAAGTACCGGACCCTTTGTAATGCCTATACCAAACTTACCAGAATTGCATAGTCTGAATATTTTGTATCCACACTCCAGAACAACCTTAATCACTCCTCTACCTGGAAAGTTATCCACAGCCTCTTCTTCTGCCCACCCAAGTCCTCTCCCTCATCCTCAAGGTAGGTGACACTCCTATTTCTGACTCCTGTTCTGTCACCTCAGCTTTCAACTCTTTCTTCACCTGCTCCCTCCTCTCTTCCTCACCACACCACCCCTTCTCTTTCACTCATACCACTCTCGCTGCTTCTCTTAAGGCCCTCTTGGCTCTCAGCCCTCACAAGGGTGTGAGCCCTGATGATCTTGACCACCAAACTTGTGCCTCTCTCCACCCATGCCATTGCTCTACTTACTGCCTCCCTTCTCAACCTTTCCTCCTTAGCCTCCGTCCCTGATACTTGGAAACAGGCCACAGTCACCCCCCTTCCCAGAGGCAGTGACTCCACCTCTCCTGCCAACTTCCAACCCATCTTCCTGCTCCTAACTCTGGCTAAGATCCAAGAACATCTTGTGCTAGCTCTGCTTTACCTTTCCTTGATTCATCCTCCTTCACCCCTTTCCAGTGAGGCTTTCTGAAGTCCCACTCCACCAACGCCTCCCTCCTCTGGCTTACTAACTCCATTCTGGCTGTCATGGATCTGGGCTTGATCACTTCTGCCATTTTTGTCAACTTAGCCAAAGCTTTCCACTCTGTCGCCCACCCATTCTTCCTAGACAGGCTCCAGGCAGCATGACTCCTTAGTTTATTGGTTCTGCTCCTACATTGAGGGCAGGTCAGAAGCAGTCTGTATTGGAGAATCCATATCCCTGCCATTCCCTATCAGCTGAGGCAATCCCTAAGTGTCTGTTTTTTGCCCAGTACTCTTCTCCATCTTCCTGAATGACCCTCCTGCTGTCTGCTCTTGTGCGTCTATCCATATGTATGCAGATGGCACGGTACTCTTTGCCTTCAGCTCCTATGCCTCTAACCTCATGACTAGGCTCATTTCGATTTTACTAACATCCAGCATTGGTGTCTGGCAAATCAGCAATCCCTCAACACCAAAAAAAGTCTCTTATGACCTTTGCAGTAGGCAGAGGTTCGCCAGGCTACCCCCTCTCCCCTCCTTCCGTACCCATGATGGTGCAGCAATTGAGAATGCCCCTTTGTTCAAGTACCTTGGGGTCTGGCTGGACCAGCACCTCGATTTCTCAGCATATGTGGATTCCATCCTCAAGAAGCTGCATCCCGTTGGTGCACTTCACAGGAATGAAGGATGTATCCTGTTTTCCTACATATTGAGTGAACACCTCAAAGATGATGTTCCCCATCTTCAACTTTGGTGGCATAGTATCCAGTGCTGCTGTCAAAGTCCACCCAGGCCAGACTGGATCCCCTCTTTTACTTCGCTTTGCTCTGTACTGCCCCCCAACACACACACCCAGCACTGCTCCCTATACTCCTCCCTCTCCTTCCCCTTCCCTGAAGCCAGACTCCTTGTCCATTGTGCTTCCTTCTTTTCTAAATACTGTCATGGCTTCCTCCCCTACTGCCTTGCTTCCCTCCTCGCTTCCCTCCCCCACCACTTCCTACCCCTTTTGCAACTCTGGCAGTCCCCTTCCCTATCACTCTGTCACACTCCCCCAAGAAAATCCGCTGCTTGTTAAGCTGCTTTTTCCTTCCATTTCCCCCAACTATGGGGTACTCTTCCCCCTTACTATCTGCTCTGCCACTTCCTTCCACTAACTCTCTTCCCTCCTCTGTGACTTCACTACTCAGTCCTGCAGATGCCCTGATACTGGTCCCTGGGCTGCTATCCACCACCATCCTACTGCTGCTCCCCCTTCGCACCACACCTACAAAAGTGCAATCCCCTCTTTAGCCTCCCAGGTGGACAGTCATTGCTCCCACCCTGAACTCAGTATTGACTCTGCACATTGCAAATGTCATTACCCTCCAGCACTTTATTGTATTGTAGTTGCAAACGCTGTTGTTCTCCAGCATTTTGTTGGATTCTTATGTATTTTGCTACTCACAACCCTTGTCTTTGCACGATTATTTATGGCATTTATTTATCTGTCCTTGTATTATAATAACTGGTGAGCAATTTTTTTTCAGTGGGCTTAGCCAGTTATTATGGCAGACACACGCTGAATCTAAAAGCTTGAACATGAGCCCTCTTCTAACAGCCACGCAGCTGCTATCAATGAACATTTGTGCTGTAACTGTTAGAAGCTTCATGCTCACTGCGTCTCTTTAAGGCTGAAAAATGAACCACTAATAAAACAACTTCCCTTTGTAAATACAAGATCTGTAAAGCACATCTACCATCTTTATAATATTCTTTAGTGCCTTAATCTCTGCATTTTTTTTTCCTTCAGCTCCCTCTCCAGTACTCAATACACTGAAACTGGAATCTCTGTGGTGACGAGATCATGTGACAGCAGTCCACTCCTGGAGAAAACCAGAAAAAAAAACTACACATTTTTATGTTTGCTTGCGTGCACAGCACACAAGAAACATATTGAGATAGTACAGCATTGCAGAGGTGTGTCCATGTTGTGGCCAATGCAGCAGATGCTCTCATGGGCGTGTCTCTTGGCCACCAATCAACTGTGAAGCTGCCGATGACGGCAGTTTCAGAACGAGAGCCGCACTTGAAAGAAATCTGCTGCTGCAGTCTGGGATAGTTTCATCATCACTGCTGTGACAGCTCCCCCTTTCCTTCCAACCAGGCAAACAAACATCCAGCCAACAAGAATCTGGCCATGTGCATTACAGTGCACAGTAATGCGCATGGGCAGAGTTTTGGTTCTTGTCCGGTCCTGTCCCCAGTTTGTTCACTGTGCCTTTCCTGGTGAAACAGTTAAATAAATAAGTGAGCCTCAGTGCGGCTTACCACCCACCCACCCACACACTCTCTGGAAAGCCGACATTAGGGTGCCCAATCCCCGTGTCGGCATGTATCCCCCCATTAATGTGGCACACTGGGAGCCCACCCCAGTGTGCCAAAATACTTCTTTATGTTTCCAACACTGGAATGCCCACTCCCATTGTCGGATGTGCCTGACCCCATCCACACTCCCCTATTTTCTCAGCTGACCTCAGGGTGCCCAATCCCCGGGTTGGCATTGATTCCCCCCCACTAGTCTGGCACACTGGGAGCCCACCCCAGGCCGAAGACCCCAAGGCACACCGCGATACCTGTTGGTGTCTGCAGGGTTGGGTGAGGTGGAATGGTGTGAACGTTATGGCTGATGACCCAAAGGCACACCCCCAATGCCTGTCATTCTCTGCAGAGTGGGGGTTGGGGTTGGCATTACTTCAATACTTCACTGCCATTCCTATTATGCATCTCTCACTAACTCCTGTACTACCAATGCCAACACCAGCAAGCAAACATTCAGCATTAGCAAATGCTTGTTTAATATTGTTAATACATCTCTGAAACTTTTTTTCAAAGAATCTAAATATCGGCACCACTGTGCCAAATACAGTGCAGTTCAATGGATGTTTTTCTCGTGTTTAAAAAACCCCCACAATTTTCGAGTGGTAGAAACCCGATTTTTACTGTGCCATTGTTGCAAGCCAGAGTCTGTGTTCCTGGCTTTGCCATTTATCTCAAACTACCATTCCTTGCAGTTCATAAGGTATTCACTAGTAACTACTGCACAGTTTTCCTGTTAGATTCCTCTTTTCCTTTTTTTTTTAGCCCATGCATCCAGCAGTCTACATAAAGTCACTGTAATCTGGCTGGAAAAAATTGCTCACTGGTAATCATAAAAAAATAAACCATGGAGTGGTGGGCATACTTGAATTTAATGCACACCCTCAGTGTGGGATGCTTTTGTAAACCCCTCGATCTTTTCTCTCTGGGTTTATGTAGCATCCAACACCTCAGTGTGCATTAAATTCTCGTAATGCACACCACCCCATGCATTATTCTCTAACCAGTTAGCACTTTTTCCCCATAGGGAAACCCAGTTATAATTTGCCATTATAACCAGCTGGTTATAATGGCAAATGTGCTGGGTTTCCCTGGGACCACGCATGCTCCTGTCGCCACTCTTTCTCCACTCCAGGCCATTCATTTTCACTGCAGACTTCATCGCCCTTCTCAGTCAGCGGTAAGTTACTTACAAAAAAAAAAAAAAAAGGTCTGTTTGTCCACTATTCTTTAAACGTAAAAAAAGGAAAACGAAAACAAAAAGAAAAGTTTTATTTCGGCCATTTGCTGTTGAATGGGGGGACCGCAGACCATGCTCTCTGTTTAATTTATATAATTGCTGTGGCGAGAAAACGCTCCCCGGCAATTATATAAAACAAAAGGCTGGTAGTGTGTAAAACTCAAATTTTGCACACACTTTCTCGATGTGGATGAGACAAACCCCTCGAGCTTCACTCGGGTTTATGTGGCATCCCACACCTTGGAGGGGGGGCATAAAATTCTCGTTATAACCCCCTACCCAGCCATTATTCTCTATATTGTTCTCAGTGTTCCACATTGTCCTCCCTCCCCCTCCCCAGGACACATCTGGAAACGAGCTGTTACCAGCTAAGTATTTCTGTCGTGGTCAAACTTTTGAAATAAATCATTTTTTGTACTGCTTCCTGTGAATATGTCTTTTCTCTGTTGTGGTGCCTGGGAGGAGTGGGCATTTGCCAGTGTCCACTAAGTGGCTAGCTGCAGGACTTGAGCCAGGGACACAGGAATCACCCAAGGCAGCTCCCTCGTGGAGGTGTGGCAGCACGCTGTGCAGGCCGCTGTCATGGCCGAGAGTTGCACGTGGTCCTCAACGCCTCGTGTGTGAGGGCATCAATATGGGAATGAGTGAAACTCTGGAGGCTACCAGTGAGGAACCTTAGACACCTGAGACAGATTCTGAGTAGCTGGGATCTGTGGGTGTAACTAGGAACGTTGCCCACAGAGAGAATGTCTAGTGGGCCACAGGGAGGGTGTGAGAACCCCAGAAGAATTTCCCCTCCAGGGATACTTCTCAGTGGGTTTTCAGCCTGAAGTGTGCTCCCCAGAAGATCTTTGTGGGACATCCTGGTGAAGAGCGCCCCCAGAGACTGCCCCATACTGAGACAGTGAGTACCCAGTGCTGGCAGGTGAAAGCAGGTACCAAAAAGAAAGAGCTGGAGTGTAAGGTAGGAGGCTTATTTCCAAGTTGCATGGTGGGGGGACTCCCTATGGAGGTGGTACTCACAACCTGACACGCCAGTAAGAGCAGCCTGGGAAGGCAGGTCAGAGGGGTTTGCCTGCACATACTGAGAGAAAGTGGAGGTGAAGGCCAGTGAGACCAGACTGGTATCCTGCTTTATTGGAGGGCCAGAGGGTTTGATCAAGAAGTGCCAACCCCAAAGTTGTCCTCTAGTAGAAGAGCTCACACCATGTATTAGATGCCCTCTTTGTGTAATGCAAAGTAACAAAAGAAAATGCATTCACTATTTTAAAGCAGTGCCTTGCTAAGATGACCAGAGTTGAGTTTAAGCCCAGTAAAGTTAGGAGTCGGCATAGAGTGGGATAGGGAATCCCTGTGTAGATGATAGCCCAAGAAACACAGGGAGGCATCAGTCAGCACTTTGCAGTGCAAAAGAGAAGGACAGAGAGTGTGACAAGTCACAGGGAAAATGGGAATTGCTGGGAGCATAGTAGGGTTACCTTGCGCTACAGCTACAGCAACAAGCTGCGACTCAGCTAAGATGCTGTATAACCAGTTTTTTTATTTTAATTTTTGTTTTATATGTGTGTGTGTGTGTTTGTGAGTTTAGTGCTTGTAAGAGGTGCCATATTGACTACACAGGAAGTGAAACCCTCTGTTTATCCACAGGAGAGATACATCAGGGCAATCACAGTGCAAGCTTTCCAACATTGCTCCGCCAATACTTCTCTACCCTTTCATGGAGGGACCACCACTTAGGTGAGAGGTTTGTTCAGGATCCATACTCATTCAGTCCTCGGCCTTTCACCTGAGACTGCCAGCAAGGGCGCAAGTTATTGCCAGTGATGTTGGTGTTTTTATGATGTGGACAGCTGCCCATTGGGAGCTGGACTGAGACCACCACAACTCATTTCTCATAGACCACTGAACAGCCCATAGGTGATAATGGCTTTTGGCCATTACTGACCTGGGCTGGATTTGAACCAGTGTCGTAGAGGTGAAAGGCTCCTTAACCTGCTATCAGTCCACTGAACCATCCAGTTCTGGCACATGCCATACATTTTTTAGACCTTTTGTGGTGGAGAGGTTACCCATGAAAACCTGTGTACAGAAAAGAATGGCTTTTGCAGGCCCATCGACATAGCGGTAGCACTACTGATTGCGACGTGATGATCCGAGTTCTGAAGTGAATTCAGGGTGTTGGAGGGCTGGGGGTGGGGGAATTCAAGTGTCTGTAGGACTGCTCTCCTCCTCCAGGAGGCAGAGTGGGCAGAGCCTGATGCTTGCCTGGCCCCTGGTGGAATCTGGGGGAAGGCAGGCAGGGCCAAATGGTCAGTATGTCAACACACGGTGTGTGGGAGAGTGCGTGGCATGCGCTGTGATGTCCTTGCATGCCATGCCTCCCAGGGGAGTCTGGGACAGAATACAAAAAATGCTGGAAGGTGCTCACAGGCCCTGCACCCGACTAGCTTGGCTCGCCAGCCTGACCGGGATCCAGACATTGGTGAGGATTGTGGACTTCTGCCCCGGGGGGCCCTGGGGGAAGATGGCTGATGGTAGTATGTCCTGGCAGAGGTTGGGATGATGGGGCTGAGGTGCCCACTGGAAGGAGGGCTTCTGGGAGAGGAAAAAAAAAAAGAAATGAAATGAACCAATGAACTGGGGTCCACGGAGCCGCCAAGAGTGTTGTATGTAAATTAAGTTTGGGATTGGGGCTGACAGTGTAGCCTAGAGGTTAGAGTAAAGTTTCAAACACACATAAGATAAATACAAAGGCCATCATTGCACTCAGCAGTAAATAGGGGAGGTGG
This sequence comes from Neoceratodus forsteri, assembly GCA_016271365.2. Classification (NCBI taxonomy): domain Eukaryota; kingdom Metazoa; phylum Chordata; order Ceratodontiformes; family Ceratodontidae; genus Neoceratodus; species Neoceratodus forsteri. The sequence continues at coordinate 1,796,995,378 of CM057455.1, read as the reverse complement.
GTAGTTACTCTAAAATGGGCAGACTAGATGGATTGTAAGGCCCCCTTCTGCTGTCACTTTTCTATGTTTCACATGAGTTTGGCACATCCAGCAGACCTGGGTTTGATTTCCACAATCTTCATTGCATACTTTCTGACTCTGAGCAAGTCACTTAACCTCCCCTGTGTCCCAGGGTCATCCCTGAAAACAAGCACCTGTGCCTAGTGGGCCTTACCCAGTTACCAAAGAATGAATTTAAAAAAAAAATCCCACAAGAAATGAGTCCAGTGCATGAGATTCAGCTGTCTGTGTGTTTTCTTCAGTTATCCAAGTTGCACAAATCCATCCTATCCGAGATTGTATCAACAGGAAAAGTTCTCTGAGAAACAGTGCAAGGGGCTCACGACAAGTAAAGTATATCCCTAGACACGAGAGTTCCCTGGGCCATGCCTGACCCTATTCCAGGCAGAGATGCAGGTCAGTTGCCATACTGCTTGAAAAGGAGGATTGCAGGTATCTTTGAGACAGGAGGCCTAATCACGGGATGGTTGCCGAGCAGCAAGTTGTATTGCTGGCTACTAAAGACATTCTGAACGTTTGCATACTGGTTTGTTAGCAACTCCTTCTAAAACTGGAATTAGATTAGATCACAGTTCTGTCCCATCATTGTGTCCTGAGAATATATGGCATTTTCAGCAAGTAATATTGTTAAGTATAGGCTAGCTTTTTTATCAGTCAGAGCTACATACTTGAAGTGCAGACTATTGCAGAATCTAAATATGTTATTAATAAAATAACCTTTGTGGGTAGCACTTTACTTTAAAGGAAAGCTGTCATAATCGTAGAATTCCCCAAAAAAAGTCTTACCCTGATTAGGGGTTATGAAAACATCTTTTTCCGGTGTTTTAACTTACTGTATTTTATTTTTAAAACTCTGGGATTCCACAAAATGGCGCATGCTGTGAGTTCCATTTAAGGCAAAGTGCGGTGCACCGCTCAGCTTTAATACACTTATGTGAAGCTGAGCGGTTGTGGCTGTACCTCGGCTTCAATACACTTGTTTTGAAGCTGAGCAGTGCGGTGCCACACTTGCCTTGAAAGGAACCATGCAGCGTGCACCATTTATGGAATCCTGAGTTTTTAAAATAAAACACTGGAAAAAAAGATGTTTTCTGCAAAACCCCTAATTGGGAAGGCTTGGGGGAGGGGGATTCTACGATTCTGACAGCTTTCCTTTAAGTTTCCTTAACTGTACAGTAGTTACAGTGTAACTACTCTTTACTGCATTTTAATTGTAATGTAGTTACATGCAACAAATGTGTAATTATCCCTGTTGCATGTAGTTACATTGAAACTGACACTTAAATGGTGATCCCTTTGTGTAGTGCATCTTAGGGCACTGTACAAGATTTAAAATTTCAGGAAAAAAAATCAGTATCCATTAGTAGGCAAAGGCCTTTTCAGATAAGATTTCAAACTCTGTGGAGACTCCACAGCACCAAGAGCAAAATGATGAGAAACAAGATGTGAATTTGCAGTGTTGGAGGAGAGGCATGAGGAGAGTTTGAGGGTCGGTTGTCATTTTTAGGTCACCAGTGACATCCCTGAATGTAATTTTCTTGTGAGCTGCATGGCAAAGCTTGTAGACGCTTGAGGAAGCTACATTTTCACAGCAGGAGACAAGAGCAGAATGTAGCAGTCAGATGCAGGTGCACAGTAATAGGACCGGGCTGTTTACCCTGAAGCTGGAGTGTTGCGCCAAGAAAGAAGCAGCACTCTGGCACAGTCTTTCTTCTCGCACTCGCTCTGTCTCTCTCTCGCTCTCTCCCTTATAGATGTGCCAAGCATATTCATGGGGGGACTGAATAATTGGTATTCAGCTGTCCTTAATGAGATGCGCTGCCCACCGCTGAAAGACTGAGGCACTTTCTTTTGTTATGCTAATGGAGCACCATTAGAGCCTGGCTGTCTTTAACTTCTGCCTAATCTCCCCTGCTCTGCGCAGCCCCAAGCAGGACTGGCAAATGGTAGAAGATTATTGCTGGGGAAAGTAGGACTGTTACTAACATCTTCAATTTCAAGTCCCGTAATGAAAGGAAATGATCAGTGCAGTCCTGTGGAATAGTTTTTAAAACTTAACTGTGCATATACTTTCTGAGATAGCCTATAACCTACATATATAGATAAAGATATATCCCGAAAGGCTCTAACCTCAATCATGTCATATTTTGCTCTCATCTCCCAGCTCCATGAACTTCTGTTGAGCCTTTGTAAATGCCAGTGTTGATTGAATTTAAAAATGTTAATTCTACTGTAGACTGAATGTGTAATTTATTGCTGTTCCTTTTCTGGCTCTATGTACTTAAATCTAAATCATAATTTTTCTCCTTGCATTGTATTGCCACTGTTTCAGGCCTAGGTCGAGCCTGAAAAAGGTCCTGCTTTTACCCAGTTAACAGATAATAAAATTACAGTAGGTAACAAAAATACTGAATAAATCTACAGTGCATTTTCAGAGATTCATTATATTAGAGAGATTCACTGTGTTAATAATGCATGTTTTTTCATGTGTAAACTTAGGCAGAGATAATGATACCGTAAGTACCGAAAGGAATCGCCAACCAGTTGCACAGATTTACATTGTTGGTGTGTGTGTGTATGCGCACCATTATAACTGACAAGTTTGTCACAGAAAATGTTTTGATGGCAGATGCATTGCCTCCTGTAGGCATGGTAACATAGCCAGCGTAAGTCTTGTAATCCCCACAATAGTATGGGGCTTTCCTCCAGCTCCACAGAGCCAAAGCCAGGTGGCCGCCTGCTTCCTTGTTCTCTCCAACCCCCCCATGGACTTGGACTTTGTGGTGGGGGACTAGAGGAAAGCTGCAGAACAGGAGGAGATGGATTTCATGGGCACCTCCTGCACCACAAAAGCAGCTCCTGCTATGCTACATAGAAACATAGACTTTGACGGCAGATAAGGACCACTTGGCCCACCCAGTCTGCCCATTTCCCTACCTACTGGATAAGCTGCAGATTCTAGTTAACCAACAGCCTACTTCCTGCAACCCCCCACTATAATTGCCTTGTGTCTGTCCCATGCATGCTTGAATTCCCCCACTGTTTTAGACCCAACGACCTCCTCAGGAAGGCTGTTCCATGTATCCACCACTCTCTCCGTGAAAAAAATTCTCACATTACCCCTGAGCCGTCCCCCCTCTATCTTTAAATTGCCCCCTTGTTCTTACACATCTCTTTTTCTGAAAGATGCTACCCTCCTGGACTTTGTTGATTCCCTTGAGGTACTTGAACATTTCTATCATGTCCCCCCGTCTCTCCTTTCATTAAAGGTATACATATTAAGCTCTCTCAGTCTCTCTTCATATGGTTCCTGATGCAGACCCTGCACCATTTTAGTTGCCCTCCTCTGGACTGTTTCCATCCTGTCTATGTCCTTGCGTAGATGAGGTCTCCAAAACTGCACACAGTACTCCAGATGGGGTCTCACCAACTGTCTGTATAGAGGGATAACCACTTCCCTTTTTCTACTTGTGATGCCCCTTCCTATGCATCCCAGTATTCCCCTGGCTCTCCTTACCGACTTTTCACATTGCTTACCCACCTTTAGATCATCTGATATGACTACCCCCAGGGCCCTTTCCATTTTTGTTGTTGTTAGTACCTCCCCTGCTATTGTGTACTCTTCTCCTTGGTTTTTGTTTCCCAGGTGCATTACTTTGCACTCCTTTGCATTGAATCTAAGTTGCCATATGTCTGACCATTCCTTCAACCTTGCCAAGTCCGTTCTCATCTTTTCTACCCCCTCTTGTGTATCAACTCTGTTACCGATCTTTGTGTCATCTGCAAAGAGGCATACCTTTCCCTCCAGACCCTCTGCAATGTCACCTATAAAGATGTTAAAGAGGACTGGACCCAGTACTGAGCCCTGAGTACTCACTAGTAACCCCCTTCGGAATGTGTTCCATTCACTATTACCTTCTGTGTCCTGTTGTGCAGCCAGTTTGCTACCAGGCTACCACCCTGGGACCCACTCCCAGGCTGGCTAACTTGATTATTAATCTTTTGTGCAGGACTGTGTCAAATGCCTTGCTAAAGTCTAGGTAGGCCATATCCACAGCCCCTCCCTGGTCTATTGCTTTGGTCACCCAGTCAAAGAAATCAATTAGATTCGTCTGACATGACCTTCCTGTTGTAAATCCATGCTGCTTTGGGTCCTGTGCCCCGCTGGCCTCTAGGTACTCAACAATTCTTTCTTTCAGAAGTGATTCCATCATTTTCCCTACCACTGAGGTCAAACTTACAGGTCTGTAGTTTCCTGCTTCTGCCTTGCTCCCACTTTTGTGAAGGGAATCACATCTGCCCTCCTCCAGTCCTCCGGTACCACCCCATCCTGCCATGATTTGTTAAAAAGCATGGTCAGTGGTGTCACTAGGTCCTCCCTTAGTTCTTTTAGGATTCTGAGGTGAATCCCATCAGGCCCCATTGCTTTGTCCACCTTGAGTTTTAGGAGTTCTTTCAGGACTCTTTCTTCTGTGAATGGACTGGTGTCAACCCCCCTACCCAGAGTGCTTCTGTTGTCTGGTTTAGGTAACTCATCCTCATCTTCTTTTGTGAATACTGAGCAAAAGTATTCATTCAGTATCTCTGCCTTTTCACTGTTTCCCTCTGCCCGCCTCCCCTCTCCTTTATTAATCTTCACTATTCCTCCCTTAACCTTTCTATGCTCCCTAATGTACCTATAAAAGGTTTTATCCTCCTTCTTAACTGAGTTGGCTATTTTTTCCTCGGTTTGGGCCTTTGCTAGTCTGACTGCCTTCCCCACTTCTTTCTGCTTTAATTGATACAGTTCCCTGTCGTGCTCCTTCTGTGATTCCTTATACTTTTTGAATGCAGCCTTTTTCTCCTTAACCTTCCCTGCCACCTCTTTTGAGAACCATAGTGGTTTTTTACTCCGCTTTGTTTTCTTTATTTGTTTCACACAAAGGCTTGTTGCCTCTATGATGGCAGTTTTGATTTTTCTCCATTGTTCTTCCACCCCTCCTTTTTGGTCATTTACTAGTGCATTTTTCAGGGATTCACCCATTTTGCCAAAGTCAGCCCTTCTAAAGTCCAGTATCCTTGTTTTTGTATGGCTTATCTCCATGGTTGTGCTCATTGTGAAGCACACTGTGCAGTGGTCACTTGTTCCCAGATGTCTACTGACTTCTAAATTTGTGATCCTCTCTCCATTTGAGAGTACCAGGTCTAGTATTGCTCCCTCCCGAGTGGGTTCCAACACTAGCTGTCTAAGGCCTGCCCCCTGCAGGGCATTGAGAATGACCCTGCTCTTGGATGTGGCTGCAGTACATGTTATCCAGTTAACATCTGGCATATTCAGGTCCCTCATCAACAGTATCTCCCCTTTTTCAGCCATTTTGAGAATGTCCTCTATCATTTAAAGGTTCAACTGACCCTGATGGCAGGGATTTCCTGATGACTTCCCCAACTGAACTGGGCTGCAGGTGTGATTGTGTGCAACAGAAAGTGGGCAACAAATAATTGTTAAGGGCAGGAGCCTTTCAGAAATAAAGACTTTTGGAGCCAGTGCCACACAGCAGCAAAGGACGCCGCCATCTTTGTGTACCCTGACCCTCACTAGCATGGCAACTGGGATCAGGGGTGGCATTTCAACCAATCATGCTGCAGAGGCTTGAAGGGGAGCCATGAGGTGCTCCTGGAACACAGGAGGACTGCCTGAATACTGGCCCAGATTTCTGGCCAATCATCTGCCAAGGGATAGACCTCCAGCCCTACCTTGAGTGACTGACAGACCAAATGTACAATCAGAAACAGACATTCCTCAGTGAACAGCAGGGGCTTTTGCAGTATTGATTTAGATCAGCCTAAGATCCTAAAAAGAGAAATGCATGTCTGTTGAAAAGACAGTTTTCCACTGTGTTGCTGCAGAGACAGATTACATGTCCGCTGGAGACAGAGTGAGGAGTGAGAAGCAGGACTCCTGTTGTAATAAAAGGAGGTAATCATGTGCTAGATCATCATGAAATCAAAGCTGGAGGTTGCAGCACTTGTGTAAGAGACGTTGCTGTGCTGCAAGCCTGAACTGTGATCTGTGACTTCAGCTAGTCTGGGAAGCTGCCCTGCTAGTACTAAAACCCAGTTCTGGTTACCACACACACACATACACTAGGAACTGGATGCCAGGACATGATGTGCTGGGCAGACAGGATTGGGTTTTTCTCAGGCTGAGCTGCCCTCTGCACCTTGAAGAACTGATTACTGAATGCATAGGTCAGGAGAGGCCTGAGTAGGCAGGAGAAAACAGCCATTTTCTAGCCGACACCGGAGGCCTTCAGAGGGAAGGAGCAAGAGAATGAAACCAACCAGAAAAGGATGCACTGCAACTAAGCCATCATGCCTGTGCATCGAGGGAGCACCCCTTGTCTTGGAGAACCATGAGTAAACTTGGGGCTTGCCCTGCACCTGCATCACTTTGTATCATAGTTGTGGGAGAGCATTAGATGGACTAGGCCATCTGACTGGGATTTACAGATACCTTCTTGGATTTAAGAGCAGTGGGTTTTGGGATTTAATCTGTAACTAGTAATTACTGTTTTATTTGCATAAGTGCACCACCGCCAGCAGACCCTGTTATTGGGCCTACACCGTTTCCATGACTGGGTATCAATGAAGCACCAGTAGTTCCCTAATAGCATCTGAAGGTTATTAAAACTGGTACCAGAGTGGAGAGGGTAGTGCCCACAAGTACAGCTGAGCAAGTAACTACTGTGCATGTATGTTGGTTTTTTTGGGGGCACTACTGTGTAGTGAGCTTAGTCTGGAAGGGCATTGGAAGCACAGCTCAGGTACATATACTGTGTATATTTTGGCTGCACCTAGGAGGGCAAAGCAAGAGCACTCCCGTATATGTAAGCTCGGCCTGGACTGGCATGAAAGAACCAGTTGGGTCTAATGTACTAGCTCAAATTGCCTAACCCCCTTTCTTTTTAAGGGCATGCATGCTGACACTTGATTCATGAGGGAGTGGGTTGGTCCTGTTGGAATGTACTGCATCCCAGGGGGTTGTACCATACCTGTACCAGGTCCACTGAAACCTTACTCTGGGTGGAGTCACTGTGCAGTTAACTTCCATCATAGAGACAACCGTCCCCCCCCAATCAGGAGTTCAATGACCCAGTCCCCTCAACCTTGTTTGAACCGACAAGGCAGGGATAGTAACCAACAATACCTCTTGCGGCTCAGTTTCACTTGCTAAAATAATAAGCCATAGTGCCGGCATGGTGGCGCTGATGGTTGAGGTGCTGGATGCCACACCTCGGACTACTCTGGCAACCTGGGTTCGGTAGCGACCTCAGGTCATCAGGGTGCCGATGTGGGGGGGAAGGCAGAACAGGATCAAGCATGCCGATGGGCAGCTCTCCTTTCCTGAGGGTGGTGAGGGTGGGTTGGCACCCCCCATAGTTCCGCTCCCACCGAGTGGCGGTCCGGTGGGTAGTATAGGCAGAGAGGGGGCAGCAAACAGTTATGGGAAGGTGGTAGGGGCTGAGCTGGCACCACGGGGTATGTAGTGTGCCTCCACACGCTCGCACAGCCATGTGCCGGGGTCTCGGGAGGGTCAGGGGAGAAAAGCTGTAAAAATACCTACTGTATGTATCCCCGTCGCCAGTTGACGGGAGGAGGTGACAGGGACTAAATAGCTATATATATATATATATATATATATGTATGTATATATATATATATATGTAAAGCCATGTTGAAAAAGCAGCAGCTAGAACTGGTCATCCAGTGCCGAGAAGGCCTTTGATGTGGTGGTGCTGCCCTGTTTTCCACCCATCAGAAATGGAAACTGGCCTTCTGGGCAGATTTCATGGGCCTCAAATGCATATACTGAACCCCACCTCAGTCTTTATTAAACAGGCACATTTCACAGTTATTTACCCTGGAGAGAGGCAGCCATCAAGGCTGCCCCCTTTCCACTTTATTGTTCATCCTGTATATTGTGCCTTTATTTCAGGCTGTAAAGTCCAAGAGTACATGGAGTTAAAGGTGCACTGTCAGCGTCTAACCATCATTTCTGGCCAAAATCAAACAATGTGTTTCTTGACATAAACCACTCATTAAACATGCTGTAGAATACTCTATAATAACAAGTACATGTTTTTAACAGTTTGGCATTTTCAAACAAATACCTTGTCACTGCCCCGACGAGCTGTCTCGCGATTCCGAAGCACATCCAGGTCAGACTCTGTCGCTATGCATCAGCCATGAGTGCAGTCCGAATATATGAGTCATACATTGCATATGGCCGCTACATTGCGCTTGTATTTCATGATTTGCAAAATGTTCCGTTATTAGCGCCAGCAAACCGAAAGACTGGGAATACTTTAATTCATATTTTCGATAGTCAGAGTGAATCCCGCACATGCGCACTGATGGCATGCTTTTTGCGCATGTGCAAGATCTTTAGTCATGCCACTGCACATGTGCGGGATTTCGGCCACAACTTAAAAATAAGAATTAAAGTACTTCCAGTACTTGGTTTGCTGGCGCAGATAAACGGAACATTTTAGAATCCTGTGGGGTATAGGTACAATATAACGCCATATGCTGTGTATGAAAAAAAATGCACTTCAGGATCGCGTTCATGGCAGACGCATGGTCCCGACCTGGATGTACTTCTGGAATCGCAGGGCATTATGACCAGGACTGGTGAAAAGGTATTTGTTTGAAAATGTGCCAAACTGTTAAAAAAATTACCTTTTTTATATATAGGAGTATTCTGCTGCATATGTTTAGTAGGTTTGTGTTCGATTTTGGCCAGAAATGACGATCAAACACTGACAGTGCCCCTTTAAGGCCAGGGAGGTGAAACATCATGTTAAGCTATATGCGGACAATGTCCTGCTTTATTTAGCTAACCTAGACACAGCCTTACAGAAAGTGTTCCAAACTGTAAATTATTTTGGTGAGATCTCAAATTATAAGCTCAGCATCACCAAGGCAGAAATTCTTCCCATCAACTGGTGACCCTTGGAGGCAGTACGGGAAGATTCCCATTTCAATGGGACTTCCAAAAAGTAAATATTTAGGCAATAAACTCCCACTGCAGTTGAGCTGGTTATATGAGACCAATATAGGTCCCTCGTCCACCCAACTCGCAAATGACCTGCAACAATGAAATGCTCTCTTAGACTTACCCAAAGGGTGGGCACAGTGCGTATGGTGACTCTTTTCTGCTTCCTGTACATCTTCTAGAACGTCCCAGTCTCTGTACTGGAGAAGAAACTCCAAAGTGACTGCATTCATCAGAAAACAAGACACCAGAAGCTGATGTAAATTCAAAACGTTTTTTACTCTGAAAATGGCAATTTTTCAGCTTCTGCAAGTGGCACAACATGCCTCTCACCCCAGCACTTCGCCTCTGATGTGAGCCCTGATGAAGCCCTCACCAGAGGTGAAGCGATGGGTGAGGGGCGGTTAGCCACTGAAGAAGCTGGAAATTTCATTTTCAGAGTAAAAACCTTTTTGAATTTACATCAGCTTCTGGTGTCTCGTTTCTGATGAGTAGAGTCACTTTGGAGTTTCTGTGGCATTACAGGGGTTGCCGCCCTGTGTCTGCACTACTCACTCTACATTAGAGCACGTTTCTGCAACAGAGTTTGATTCTGTACTGGAGAAGGACTGGAAAAACTGGCAGGTGGCAATATCCTGATTTCTCTGAGCAGGGAAACAACTGCGAGTCAGACTATGAACATAATACTCCTTAAGCCCTTGGGAGCTTATCCCTACCAGATCTCCGGACGTATTACACAGCCACTCCACATCATATTTTATTGGCATGTGACGGGCCTGGGCCTGCAGTGGCTGGACATGGAGCATACCCAGTTACTGATCTTCCTGGACTAAGTCTCCATCATTCATTCACACTATTGGGATAGCGCCAGAGGCGCTAGGACCAAGCGGGAGGCAACATTTTTCAGAAGGGTCGGTGCCAAGATAGGACCACGCATGCGTGGCACCGCAAGACTAGCTCGCGCCTATGTAGGCTATCTCGGCGTCGACCCTTCAACTGCCTCAGTTCCTTTTCTCCTGCCGTTGAGTGCGCTTAAATGTTGACATCACTCGTCTGCCAGAGTCAAAGTTTTCGTCTATACAACAGCAGCTTTTAGTGTTTAATTTAACATTTGAGTAGTATTAATTTCTTATTTTATGAACAAGAAAAGAAGATTATGAAGAAGAAAAAGAAATTCTCACCTGCCATCAACGGAGTCGTCTTTAGATGGTAGCGGTGACGGTAGGAAGACTTCGTTTGAAAGTTGTTATGGCATAGGGGCTGTGTCCGGTCCGCCGCCCTTTGATAAATGGGGGTCAGACTATGGACAGTCCTCTGCTCGGGGACAGTCCACCTAAGCACAAATTAGCGGTTACAGGGATCTGGCTCCGCTTAACCTCTGGTACGTCTGCACAAGGATTGTCATTCGGGAGGGGCAATAGGCCTGAACCGACTTTGGTGGGTTCCCCTTGGCCCCGCTCCTACCGGCCACATTCTTTGACTCTGGACTCCATCTCTTTCCTTGTTGGAGCTCCGGTGAGCAGTTTCACCTCTGGACTGCTCCTGTGGAGCAGGGGATTCGACTTCTATCCAGTTTTCCTGGCCACTGTTCCTGATTTTGGGGCCTCGGAGCTGCTGGGCTGGGTCGATTGGATCAGTATGAGCGTGGTGCCCTCTTGGTGCCTTCACCATCGTGTCGACCCCTCGTGCCTACCCCCCTCTCTCTTTCATGCAGGGGCCGGCACGGGCACCACCTTTTTCCTTCTCCCCTTCTTCTCAGGATTCTCCATTGGCATTCCCACGGTGGTGTTGTCCAGGCGCCGTGCCCGATGCCATGGGTAGTGCCGCAGGTCCCAGCGGTGTGGCCACTGGTTTTGGTGTCAGTGCCGTAGGTGACACCGCTGGTGTTTGGCTCGGCACTGTGGCTCAATGCCATTGCTGTGTGCAGCGCAGCGGGTGCTGTTGTTGGTGCTGTTGGTTACCGGCAATGCAGGCAGAGCCGCAGGTGTCTCATGGTGCCACGGGTGGCACCAAGCACCAGTGGCTGCTGTGGGCACCGCCACAGGCACACCGCAGGTGCCCATGGGAGCCATGGGTGCCATGAGTCCACGGGTGCCCTCAGGTGCCAGTGCTGCCCTGGGTACCATGGGTGCCACGAGTATCATGGGTGCCACGGGTGACTTCAGGTGCCATTGCTATCATGGGTGTCATGGTACCATGGGTGCTGGGGGTACCTGCGGGTACCGCTGCAGGTGCCCTCGGGTGTCACCCAGGTTGGCATAGGCACTGCTTGGTGTCTGCCTGTGCCACGAGTGATGCTGGTGCCGTAGGGGTGCCAGTTGGTGCTGTCCAGCAGAACAAGTGACGGATTTCCTTCTGCAGACCTCTTCTTCTACGGAACTTGTGGCCAGATGTTTTCCACAGAATGAAGTCCTGCTCTACGGATTATTTTTCCACACATCTTAGTGAGTGGTGGTCTGCTTGGGATCTTGTGATATCTAGTGGTTTTCCACTAATGGAACTTTTCTGTACTGTTTTGCCAGTGGAATCTCTCATTCTGCTCAGCACTTTCTCAGCTCCCTATGTGGTGCCGAGCTCCTCGACATCCTTCCTGGTGGCGGAGTCTCTAGTGGCTCTTACCTAGACCTCCCTTAGGGGTCCTTCTGGAGTAGAATTGCATCTAGATGAGTCTCTCCCTGTCCTTCTGGTCAGTGATACAGCAGATGAGTCATTTTATGTATTGAAAGGTACACCCTATCATCCGACTCCATGATGGAAGATTTTTTCAGTAGTTCCTCAGTGATGGAGTCCACCATAGTATTCAGACCGCATCCGTGGACCATACACCTCTGCGTCTAGACTCTTTCAGTCATCAAGACAATTACACTCTGTGGAACATTCTAATTCAATGGTCGGGAGCCGCACAGACTCTTCCGCTCCTTTGATAGGGGTATATAGCCCCCTTCGGTGGCTTCTTCGGCACAGGTGGTTAACATCTCTTCAGCTGTGATTATTAGTCTGGTCATGATTTCAGTTATGGATGCTCAGGCTCCTCCTGTCCCTCAGAGGGATGTCATCTTCATCATTTTTGTATCAGGCAATCCTTGTGAGATAGCAGCCCGAAACCTTGTCAGGCTCGGACTAATGGTTAAAAAAAATAAATAAATAATAATAATAAACTTTATTTATCTGCGCCTTTCTAAAACCAAAGCGCATTACAATAAATTACAGATAAAAACATTCTAAAACTATACAATACTGTATATGTCTAAAATTAACAACGAGCAATTAAAATACATCAACATTAACTGAGAATGCCTTGTTCCACAAAAAGGACTTTAAGCCCTTTTTGAAATCCTCCACCATCATGCATTCTCGAATCCAACATGGTAGAGAATTCCAGAGGGTAGGTGCCGCAAACATAAAAGCACGGGCACCAGAAGATTTTAAACTAACCCTCGGGATCTCTAGCAACCCCTCGTCGGTGGAGCGGAGTGGACGCATCAGTCAGTAAGGCACCAGGAGCTCTTTCAGGTAGTCAGGGCCCAACCCGTGTAGGGCTTTATAAGTCAGAAGACCTACTTTAAGGTGATCCGCACATTGAATCGGCAGCCAGTGCAGATCTCGGAGCACCGGTGTGATATGCGAGGAACGAAGTCCCCGTTAACAACCGGGCAGCCGAGTTCTGCACTAGCTGCAAGCGGCGGATATCTACCCCAGACAGCCCAAAGTAAAGGGAGTTGCAGTAGTCCAGGCGAGAGGTCACAAAAGCGTGGATCAGCGTAGGTAGGTCGCCAGATGGAACAAGGTACTTGATCCTGGCGATGTTCCTAAGATGGTAGAAGGATGTCTTAACGACTGCTGACACTTGCGCACGCAGAGTCAGCTGATCATCCAAAATCACCCCCAGATCTCGCACCCTTTCAGAGGTTGGGAGCTCCACACCTCCCAAGAATAGTCCGGAGGCTAAGCATCCACCCAACCCCTTAATCCGGTGACCAGGATCCATGACCAACACCTCAGTCTTCCCAGAGTTCAACTTCAGCCAGCTGGACCTCATCCAATCCTGGATCTCCCTGAGACAGCTGTTAAACACAAAAAGTAAAAATTATCACAGCACAGGACCTAGCCGAAATTACCTGATACCACACTTTTGAATCTGGTCAGGTTCCTCCTCAGCCTCTGAGGTGGTCGTCTCTGAACTACGGTAAAGAGTACCTGACTTCTTCTACCCCTAGGTGGAGTCCGATCCAGAGGAGGTATGGGTCACCTCTTTTCTCCAAGAGTGATTTCTCTTATTCTGAGATATTTCCTAGACCTAGGCAACTGCCCAGTCTGTTGGTCACCCTTTTTTTATCAAGCTTTCTTCTCTTGATCAGAGCCTCGCAGCAACAGAAGTGACTCTTCAGCAAGTCAGAACTTAGGTTCCTACTTCCTTGCGTCCTTCAACTTAACAGACAACATGCTCCTTTCTTGAACATAGGTCATGTAGGTCTTTTTCTGAGATGTCTTCTCAAATATTCACACCTTCAGTTCCTGCGCACTGGTTCCGTGCCAGTCGCACATGAAGCTATCCTTTCCGAGTGCGTGACGGAGTTGTGATGTTTGTTTTTCAGCAAAGCAAACTAGAGTCCTTCCTACTCCCTTGAGGCAGGCCGGAGTGAGTGGTGCATCACTTCATTGAATCACTTCTGCCGCTATTCAGTCACTTTCAACGAATGGGTTAGCCCTAACTTGGTCCTGCTGTGTCCTTCCTCGATGCACATCTGCCTCTATTTGCCTTAGAAATCCAGCCCGTTTTTTTTTTCTGTCGGAATGTTTTTTCCACAGTGAACACGTCCTCCTGTACACTTTTCCTTTCTTCGCTGAGTTCAGAGACTGCTACTACAGTTGTACACAGAGGGGCAGGATGATTCCTTTTTGGAATATGCAGTGGGTAGGATCTGGTTCTACTAGACCATCACAAGAGGCTTCTAAGTCGTGCTCGGCCTTCCATCACAAAGGTTTCAGTGACTTAAGTGGAAACCATTCTCCTTGATGGGCTAACCCCACCTGGACCTTCTTTGCTCACCAAGTAAGGGGTTCAGGTGCTCCTGGACCTGTTGTTTGCAGGTCAACCATACTTGGTAGTGGGAGTTCCATCTGCGATTTTTGGTCTACCCTGAAGCAGCAGACTTTACCTCCGGCTCTTTCAGTTCCTGAGGTCCTTTTACAATAGATTAGTTCATGTCTTTGACACTGTTCATTTTGTTCCTATACCAAATTGTGAGGCCGGGTTCTCGCCGATGTCCTAGAGTGGCAGAGTTTCATTTTGTGTCCATTGCAGTTGTCTGCAAAGTGATGAGTTACAATTCAAGCGCTTATCTTGTAAGCACTATATTCTAGATGCTCTTTCCATGACAGCTCTTTTTATTAGCAGGACAGTCCTTGACCGTCCTTTCTGAGTGAACCCTATCTCCTCCTCCCTACTCATGGTTGTTGATTTTAGCTCGGTACTCTCCCAATAGTGTGAATGAGTGATGGAGACTTAGTCCAGGAAGATATGGAAATTACTTACTTACCATAATTGTTGGTCTTCTTGGACAGTCTCCATCACTCATTCACACGCCCACCCACCATCCCCTGGGTTCACTCATTTTCTTTCCTGATCTTCATTGTCCTTTGGTTCAGGCTGCGAAGACATTGTTCTTTGACCCTTCTTGCAAGGGTCATCTTTGGCCCTCTCACGCCCAGAAACTCAGGATAAGTTATGTCAATTAGTTACAATGCACCTCCTCGGTCGAAAAGGTACTGAGGCAGTTGGAGGGTCGACGCCGAGATAGCCTATACAGGCGCGAGCTAGTCTCGAGGTGCCACACATGCGTGGTCCTGTCTCGGCGTCGATCCTTCTGAAAAATATTGGCTCCTGCATGGCCCTAGTGCCTCCGTCACTATCCCAATAGTGTGACTGAGTGATGGAGACTGTCCAAGAAGATCAACAATTACAGTAAGTACGTAATTTTCATTTCTGGGAGAGGTCTCAGTTCCTCTTTGGCTCCTGGGAAGCAGGCAGGCCTCCACACGAAACTAACCTTTGGCTAATGAGGGTTGGGAAGGTTTGGTATACTGCCACTGAGGAGCTGAAACTGACAGCCCCAGCTGAATTGGATATGCCACTGAGCCCTGATCTCAGACTTCCTTCCCAGCTCACCTGGACTCTGTTCCACAGATGGAGACACTAGGGCTTGGTTTGTCTGTTCCAATTCTGTACCCGCCCCATGGTAAAAGCATTCAAGGACCTACAAACCCAGTATGGCCTAAGCCAAGGAAATTGTTTTTCGTTACTTCCAAGTGAAGCATCTCATTGAAGCCCAGCCTGAAGAGGATAGAGACTATTCCACCTACCCACCTCTAATAGCATTTATTGCACAGACCCACACACAACCCACTAGACGCTTAATATCTTCAACGACATCAGTGATCATTGTGTAATATCCTGTGTGAGGTCTATTCCTAAGGCAGTGTCATCCTCCAAGTATATCTACAAGAGATGCCGGAGGAATTTTGATCTAGTAGCCTTCTGCTCAGACCTCCAACATGCTGTCTGGCAGGACTTTTATCCAGCCCAAACCGTGGATACTGCCTATGAGCAATTTCACAAAATAGTGCTCAGGGCCCTAGATAAACACGCTCCTTTAGTAAAAATCAGAACTAAAAGGAAAACATGCCCATGGTTCACTGGCGAATTGAAAGCCGCTTTACTGCATAGAGAGACTCTATGGAAAAAAGCAAGGAAAACTAAACTTCCAGCTGATTGGTCAGCCTTCAGAGCAGCTAGGAATTGGTGCACTAAGCTCACCAGAACTGAAAAAGCAAAGTACTTCCAATCAGAAATTGATAATGCTTCAAATGATACTAAGAAATTTTGGAAAACTCCAAAGGACATCGAAGGTTACTCTCCTGCTCACTCTCTTCCCCAAAAAATCACTATGAGTGGTGATTCCACCACCAACAAACAATCTATTCTCAAACTTCTAAATGACCATTTTGCTACAGCAGGACTAGCTTTTGATGCCTCACCGGCCAGCACACTCCGATCTCAGCTAGGTGCTCCAAAACCTGATTGGCTTAACCATAGTCTATTAACACATACCCGCACACCCCTCAGAACACTCAAGTCTTGACAAAGTCCACCAGACCGCCTCCTCATGCACCCCTCCCTTCCCTCCTCCACCCCGCTGGCTCCTCTCTCCCTCCCTCTTCTAGGCATCTGTGACTGGGATGTCCCCTAGGACTCTAATGTATCCTTGTATCTTATGTAACAATGTTTATTGACTGTACATAAATGTAACAATGTTTATAAACTGTACATAAACTATGTAACTGTATGTAGTAAGACTCTAATGTATCCATGTGTTTAATGTAACAATGTTTATAGACTGTACATAGACTATGTAACCCTGTATGTTCGCACACTGTGACCTTGTACCACTGTTTGTCCTCTCTGTGATGAGGTACCTTTGTAAACGAGCCTCTGGCTCAAAGGTTGTAAATCTAATTGTATGTATAAATAAATAAATAAACATAAGGCAACCTTCACCTTCCAACCCGTCACTCTAAAGCAAGTTGAGGATCTTGTCTTGGCACTTGACATTAGAAAAAGTGCTGGTGCAGACCAAATAGAGCCGTAATACCTAAAGCTAGGATATTATGCTTTAGCTGCTCCGATAGCTCATCTCTTTTAACTTGGCCCTTATGCAGGGTTCCATCCCAGCAATATGGAAGACAGCGCAAGTGATCTCACTCTTTAAGTCTGGTAAAACCAGTGACTTAAAACAATTATCGGCCAATTTCCTTACTCCCTATTTTGTCAAAAGTACTGGAGAAAGTAGTGAATTCACAGTTCAGGCAACACCTTGAAATGCATAATCTACTTAACGTGGTCCAGTCTGGTTTTAGACCACATCACAGAACTATCTCTGCGCTTGCCAAAGTCACAAACGACTGGCAGCTGGCCTTAGATAAAAAATATGTATGAAGCTTATTCCTTAATCTGAGCAAAGCTTTCGATATGGTGGACCACCATGACCTCCTTATTACCACTCTGCGTATTGTCGGAGCAGGCCCACTGTCAATCAAGTGGTTTACTAGCTATCTCACCGGATGCCACCAACAAGTCAAAATGGATGGTAATCTCTCCATACTGAAAACTGTACAAAGAGGAGTGCCCCAAGGGTCCATCCTAGGACCATTGCTGTTTGCTGTTTACAGCAACAACCTAAATGATGGAATCTCAGATGCTAGTATTCAACTATTTGTGGATGACACCATACTATACTTAGCCAGGCCTTCTCTGGACCAGGCCTGTAAAGACCTCCAGCTCGAACCGTTTGCAGGCAAACGTACTGCATCTGAAGCTGCTTTTAAATGCTAAAAAAACAAGGCTATGCTTTTTGCTCCAAGTTCATGTATAAATAAAACAAAGGGTCCCTCCACCATCCCTGTTATCCAGTCACTGCTAGGTGAGGCCTTAGAGTTTGTGTCAAACTTCAAGTACTTGGGGGGTTTGGGTTGACGATAGGCTGTCCATCTCGATTCTCATTGAAAACCTAACCAAAAGACTAAGACAAAGACTTGGCATCTTCTTTCGCATAAAGCATCTACTAACTCAGGAGGCTAAAATCTGCCTAGTACAGACAACATTCTTAGCGCTCGTAGACTATGCCGATATCCTGTATGAGCATGGGACAAGTGCGGCCCTAGGGAAGCTTGACACCATTTATCATCGGGCAGTTAGATTCATCACAAACGCACCATATTCCACTCATCACTGCACCCTTTACTCTATGCTTGGCTGGAACTCACTTAGTTACAGATGGCATAAAAACGCTATCCTATGGGCACTTAGAGCATTAACAAATAAGCTTCCTAAATACATTTCTGATTGTCTGCCTCTCTGCCAGTCAGGGAGTTACCTTCTAAGAAGTCTCTCGTATTCCTCTCTTGTTATTCCCAAGGTAAATACACATTTTGGCAAAGTGGCCTTAAGTCACTTTCTCCCTGTCCTTTAGAATAATATGCAAAAAACCTTAAAAATTGTTCTTCCAGTGAAAGTACCCTTCTTCAAACCCTCTTTGCTAGGGCCTTTAAAGAACCTTGCAACTGCCCTCACTAACTTAACCACTTTGGAGCTCTTCCTCCTCTTCTAGTGTCCTAGTTACATCATGATTTCTGCTATCTAGATAATGTATCTACTGGGTGACAATTGTACTATATGACTTATGTATCCTCTTGTGTTTTATGTATATGATGTACAAACTTGTGTTTTTATGTATATGATGTACAAACTATAACCTATTTGTAAGATTGTACTTATTGTGCCTTGTAGTACATGATCTTACTTCAAGAGGGTTCCTTCAGTAGGTCATCACATATAGGACTGGTGCCACCCGGCGTCGGGCCGCACGGCAGACTTTTCTAGCAATACCTGACAGGGGACCGCCCACCCAGTGTCACGTGACTGACGTCAGCGTGACTGTATATAGTGGGCGGTCCCCACACCCGCCCTCCAGTTCTTTCCCGCCATCGCCTCGTGTCAGTCACATTGCAGACTTCCATTAGCGATCGTCGTGAAAGTTAATCGCATCGGTTATCCCTCGCTGCTTTATTCTCTCAGAATTTGTGTCTTTTATTAATGTCTTCACCGAAGAAGAAGTGCTCATCCTGTGGCACGCACATCCCGCACAAAGATGGTCACCCAAAGTGCATTCTCTGTCTAGGCCCAGACCATCCAGTCTCCTCCTGTCCAGAGTGGCAATCTTTCAATCAGGCCATGAAGAAGAGGAGACAGCAGGCTTTGGAGGCCCACCTATTAAAAGTCCGCCTGGCTTCTTTAGAGAAGAAAATGGATCGTCTTCAGGACTCATCTGAAAAATCTTCCCCTTCCAGAAAACATAAGGAGAAGTCTAGGGAGCGGGCTCGCTCCACAGATGACGTCAGGCTCTCGACGAGTAAGGCCCAGCTGCCGCCCGGAAAAAGGACAGTAAGCCAGACAAAACTTCCGTTGGATAAGTTGGCCATCGAGCCTCTGCGACACCGCCTCGCCGATAAGTCACGCCCCCTCCTCCGGGACCGCAGAGCGGCAGTAAGTCAGCGGCCGGGGGCAGTCTCCCGGCTCCAGTTGATAAGTCGGCCGGGGGTTCCACCCCTGACTGCCTGATCTTGCCCACTAAGCCGGCCATCCATGATGACCGCATGGGCTCGGTTCCCCCATCAGGGCCTAACGGCACCTCACCCGACATCTGGCGGGATCAGAGGGAGAAAGATCCTCTCCCTCCTCTTCCTTCCTCGTGCATGTCCTCTCATTCTCCAGTGGACATGTCCGGCGATGGCAGTGGAGAGCCCACCGACCCTGTCGATGTTGTGGGTGCCTCTCCGTGCTTCCCTGCTGGGGTCCAGGAGAAGGAGGCTCCTCCTCGGCCTACTGGCGTTTCAGTGGAGGCCCCTTCTTCACCTTCCGGCGGGCTTCCAGTGCCTCCCGCGACGCCAGTGATCCTGACGACAGTCTCTCAGCCGGGACCGGCTGACCAGCCCCTACCTTTGGCCTTACACCAGATTGGGTAGAGCTGGTGCCGACATCGGTCCCTCTGACGTGGGCTGTCCCAACGCCGGACCCTCCTCCAATTTACACAATGGCGAGTCTGACGTGCGTTCCCCCGATGCCAGATCTGACGACCGGGATTTATTCCCAACCCCGAACTGTCCCCCATTACCCATTTGGGTATCCTGGGGATCCTTACCCAGGGGGTCCAACTCCAGATTGGAGTCATCTGGGACAGTTCTGCCCTGGATTTAGCCCTTATTCTCCGTTACATGGGTCCAAGGGTAATTATCCTCCACCGGTCGCTCCTCCCCCCCAGCCTCAACCAGCTCCACCTCCCGCTCCTCCGGTTGTCCTGGATTTCAAGACCCTGATACAGTCTTGGTGGCAGGGGGCCAGGTCGGAGCTGGTCTCGGACCTGGAAACTACACTCCCTTAACCGCAGCTTCCTAGGTCCCCTTCCCCTAGCAGCTTGCTTACCACCATCCACATCTTGGGGAAGAGTCAGTAGGACGTTTCCCTACCAGATTACAGATGCCGTCCTGTCGAGGAGATGGACGATGACAGCTCAGAAGGGAGAGAAGATTCCTCAGAGGAGGGGGACCTGGAGGACCCCAGGGAACTGAAAGGTAAGGCCTCGCCGAAATCCCCACCGGAGGACCCTTCCTTCTCGGATCCTCTTGAGGGCCTTGAGAGACTACTTCGATTGGGAGTCGGAGGAACAGGATCCAATGAGGCAGAGACTCGAGGAACACCTGGACTTGGAGTCTCTGTCTCCCATCCCTGTTTCCTCATGGATGGCCCTTCATCAAGACCTCACCACGACCATCTGGCAGATGCCTCATTCTATCCCGGCTGTCCCCAAGCGGGCGGACAGACTCTACCAGATGCCAGAGGATGCTCCTTTCTTAAAGTCGCATCCCAAGGCTGACTCTGTGGTCATTTCAGCGGCTCATGATCGCTCCTCTGCGCCCAAGCACATGAGCACTACACCTCCGGACAAAAGATTTGAGGCAAATGAACCAGTTTGGAAAGAAGATGATCTCATCGGCCACGTGTGCCCTTCGGTCCCTCAGTTACATGGCCCATATGGTGTACCATCAAAAGGTGACTATGGCCAGGTTGGAGGTGATGGTCCAGTCCATGGATCCCTCACCTTTAAAGGAGGAACTTGCCAAGGATCTCCACCTCTCCAAGATCTCCAGCAGGCATGCTTTACAGGCCACTTATGATTCTGCCGATTCCATGGCCTGTACCTCGGCAACTACCGTTGCCCTTAGATGGCACTCCTGGCTTTGTCTCTCCGGTCTCGCCAATGAGGTCCAGTCGGCGATTCAGGCCGCCCCCGTCAGGGGCTCAGTCCTTTTTGGTGGGGACACCAAGGACATCATAACGGACCTACAGAACAAGGGAGTTGCTCTTAGGTCTGTTAGGTCAATGTACCAATGTACTCTCTCAGCAGCTGCAGCCCTTTCAGAAAAGGACCTGGAGGCAGAGGAAGAACGCTCAGGCGTGCCGCCAAGGGAAGCGTAAGGCCACGGGTACAGCCACTCCTCCTGCCTCCAAGAATCAGAGATGTTCAGGAGGTCCTCCCCCTGAACGTCCTGCCACTTCTTGATTCCCCAGCCCCACTGTCTCTCCAGTCTTGCGACGGGGAGCAGGTGGGGGGGGGGATGTTCACCCGCCACATGCAGGAGTGCAGGGCGATTACCTCCGACAAATGGGTCCTGCAACTAGTGTCCGTTGGACACACCATAGAGCTCCTGAAGTTTCCCCTGGAAAATCCTCCACAGAAGTCCTAGTACTCTCGGGACCAAGCCTTTCTCATTCGCAAGGAGGTAAATTCGCTCTTGCTCAAGGAAGCAATCAAGTGCATCCCCTCAGGGGAAAGGGATTTTACTCCCACTTTTTCTTGGCTACAGAAAAGACTGGGGACTTCATACCCATACTCGACCTAAGTCAGCTCAGTCAGTTTGTCTAGTACAAAAAATTTCAAATGCTGACACTCCAGAGCCTCCTACCTCTTCTCATGGAGAATCACTGGCTCTGCGCTCTGGATATGCAGGATGCCTACCTGCACATCCCTATTTTCCCCAGCCACCGCCGATTCCTGCGTTTTCATTTCCAAGGGGAACACCAGTTCCGGGCACTCCCCTTTGTTCTGTCTTCGGCACCATGGGTTTTTACCAAGTGCCTGGCGGTGGTCGTGACGTTCCTGCGCCACCGGGGTACTGCGGTCTTCCCTTAACTGGATGACTGGTTGATTGCAGCCCCGTCCAGGGAGTCCTTGCTGGAGGCTCTTTCCTTTACCCTGGACCTGTTCAGTCGATTAGGGATCACGGTCAGCATGCCCAAGTCATCCCTTATCCCTGCCCAGAAACTCCAGTTTATCGGGGCAGTCCTGGATACAGTCCGGTGCAGAGCCTTCCTCCCTCCAGACAGGGTGGAGACCCTTATCTGTCAGGCCTCCAAATTAGCCTCCCTCAGGACCATCCCAGCCCAGGAAGTCCTTTGTCTTTTGGGCCTGATGGCGGCCTCCATCACTACCATTCCCCTAGCAAGGCTCCACATGAGGGTCACTCAGTGGTCCTTGTAGGTGCAGTAGGATCAGCTTCTGGATGATCTGGACCATCTGGTCCTGATCTCCTCAGCAGTTCAGAAGGATTTGCAATGGAGGATGGATTCTCGCAATCTTTCCTTGGGACTTCCTTTTTGGAACCCTGCACCAGCAGCCACTCTCACCATAGATGCCTTGAATATGGGGTGGGGTGCTCACCTGGGGGAACATCAAGCCCAGAGACTTTGGTCCAGTTTGGAGATTTCTCTCCACATCAGTGTTCTGGAGCTCAGGGCGGTCCTGTACGCATTACAGGCCTTTCAGTCCCTCCTTCCGAAGGGAACACTGCTGATCCAAATGGACAATATGTCAGTAGTTTGGTATATCAACAAACAAGGAGGAACCCTGTCGTACCCTCTTTGCAGGGAGGCGACCAGGGTGTGGAACTGGGCAGTCAAGCACCATCTGGCCCTGGTGGCCATGCATGTTCCGGGCATTTTAAACGTCCTGGTGGACAGTCTCAGCAGATCTTGACCCTAGCTCACGAGTGGGAACTGCATCAGGAAGTGGTGTAATCCATCTTCTGAAGTTGGAGGTGTCCGGAAATTGACCTTTTCGCCTCCCAGTCCAACGCAAAACTTCCCATGTTTTGCTCGCTCGCTCCAGAGCAAGGTGCTTTTTGGAGCGACGCATTGTCTCTATCTTGGACAGGGAAATTTTTGTATGCTTTCCCTCAGTTTCGTATTCTACAGAGGGTTCTTCTCAAGTTTCAGGTGGAGAGAGCAAAGATGATCCTCATCGCTCCTCTCTGGCCAAGACCGATCTGGTTCCCGCTGCTACAGCAGCTTTCCAGGGAACCACCAGTTCCACTTCCAGTGACTCACACCTCGTTAGTCAGGATCAAGGCTGTCTGATTCACCCGGGGCTCAGGACCGTGCATCTTCATGCATGGCTCCTGCAGACATAGCAGTATCTCGTTTTGGGGTTTCCTCTCTGGTTGCACAGGTCCTCACTGAGGCCAGAAAACCTTCTACCCGTTCCACTTACGCCATGAAGTGAAAGCGGTTTTCCATATGGGCAACCGCTAAGGGCTGGAACCCCTTCTCTTGCTCGGCCCTGCGAGTCATGGAATACCTCCTTCACTTGTCAGACCTGTCTGTCCTACTCTTCCTTAAAAGTCCATATCTCAGCTATCTCAGCGCACCACGAGCTAGTGGATGGTAAACCCATGGCTCAGTTGGATAGCTCTAAAACCTTTCTGAAAGGGATTCTCCATCTGAAACCCCCCGTCCGCAGCCCAGCTCCACCTTGGGACCTGAACTTCGTCCTGGAAAAGCTCACCCTTCCTCCTTTCGAGCTGGCAATGAGTTGTGATCTGCGCTTCCTGTCTTGGAAGGCGCTTTTTCTGGTGGCCAATACATCAGCCCAAAGGATTTCAGAGCTTCATGCTCTAGTCTGTAAGGAACCTTACTTGATTTTCCATCAGGACCGGGCAGTCCTTAGAACCCATCTGAGGTTCCTCCCAAAGGTGGTGTCGGAAGCCACGCTGAACCAATCGGTAGAGCTTCTGGTGTATTACCCATCCACCTCTAACAGAGGTGAGGCGCTCCTTCACACGATGGATGTCCATCTGATTCTCCGGTTTTATACCCACTGGACTAAGGAGTTTTGCTCTTGTGACCAGTTGTTTGTCTCTTTCGCCCTGAGATCGAAGGGCAAACCGGTTTCTGAGCAGGGCCTTTCCAAATGGTTAGGCAACTGCATTTGATTCTGTTACCAGAAGTACGATAAACCTCTGCCGGGTACCATCAGAAGTCATTCTACTAGGGGCATGGCTGCTTCCATGGCCTTCCTACGGAACGTTTCTGTGGCTGACATTTGTGCTGCCACTACTTGGAGTTCTGTCCATACATTTACCAAGCATTCTAGTCTGGACATTGCTTCTAGGTGGCGGGCTGGCTTTGGCCTAGCCATCCTGCAGGGCCTACTGTCCTAGACTGGGTCCTGTTTGGACGTCAGTTCTTTTCCATTGGAGCTGGTTGTTTCCTCCTCCCTAGTTTCTCTCAGTCTCTCCTTGGAGAGACTGCTTGGGACTCAGTCCTATATGTGATGACCTACTGAAGGAACCATCTCGAAGTAAGATAGTACAGTTACTTCAGAACTTACCGTAACAGTAGATCTTAGAGAGAGGTTCCTTCAGTAGGTCATATTTTTTTCCCTCTCCCTCCTTCCCCTCATTTTATGTTTTACAGGGTCTCCAAATCCTGTTCATTCCTGCTGTCAGGCCTCTTCCTGGCTCCGGCGGGAGAACTGGAAGGTGGGCATGGGGACCGCCCACTATATACGGTCACACTGACGTCAATCACGTGACGTCGGGTGGGCGGTCCCCCATCAGGTATTGCTAGAAAAGTCTGCCATGCGGCCCAACTCCTATATGTGATGACCTACTGAAGGAACCTCTCTCGAAGATCTACTGTTACGGTAAGTTCTTACGTAACTGTACTTTCATCTAACTTTTGTATATACCTGTACCTGACCCAGGTCCATCTTGTAAATGAGCTGTCTCAATGATGTTTCACCTGGATAAATAAAGATTGATTGATTGATAATATCCCTTATCTACTGAACTGTACAAGGGATGCAACAATACAACACTCATTATATGGGGAATAGGTGAGCAGAGGAATTGGGAGGGGATCAGAGTGGGGAACAATTGGAGAGGGCCTGTTATGAGATGGGGCTCATATTCTCTTCCCACGTTTGGCATGAATATGCCTGTAAGCATTTAATACATTACTTTAGAACATCTGTGACTACAGCTTCATATGGGGGTGTGGCAGACTGCAACCTGTTGGAGAGCATGCGGCACCATGTGAGCCACACATTCATACATCTTGTGGTTTTGCCCCAAATTCCTAGAGGGACTTGGCCAGGCAATTGAGGAAATCATGCACACTGGGGTTCCACTGTCTCCTGAACTATTTCTGTTGCATCAATGTCCCAGGCACTTGAAGGGAAGACATTCAGAATACCTCTTAGATATATTACTAGTGGCAACTAAAAAAATACATTATGACGAAGTGGTTATCAGACAAAATACCCACGTTAGAGCAGTGGAGGGAGACTGTCAATCACTTACGTAGTATGTAGAGAATTACTTTTAGCCTTAATGATAGAATGGAGACTTTTACTTCTAGATGGAGACACCTGGGCCTCACTGTTGAGCCAGGGCTTGGTGAAATCCCAGGTTATTTGCCTACGATTACAACTACTGTTTGTGATGTTCACCTGTAACCATATTACTGCCACTTACCATGTGCTATTGGTTATTGTATCACTGTTCCTCCCTTTGTAACCCTTTTCCCTGGTTTGCCCCTTGAAAAGGAACATTCCATCTCAGTAGGCCTACCCAGTTACCAAAATTCAAATAAATAATAAATAAATGTATTATTTTGTGTAATCAGTAGCGCTCATAGTGTATTAATGTTTAAAAACTGAAAAAGAAAGAACTGGTCATCCTCCTAAAATCTTGTGCAGTATAATGCAGTAAGTCCTGCCACTGAAATAGCCTCACCCTCTGGATCCATTCCTCATCCTCCTCCCACCCTCTCAAGGCCCTTCTCTAGGATATTTTCATCCCCTCCTGTGCCTACACCTAACCTTTCCCTTGGTTTCTTCTCTCTTTCTTTTATCCTGAGCGTCTGCTGTCCCTGAAGTGTAACTAATACCCCTTATTCATCCTTTACCTTTTGGTCTCCTCCACCCCCACTCTCCCCTAGCCCCTCTCATTTTAGTGAGAGATCCTTGCTGTATGCAGCATTATTTTTTTACATGTGTAGTTACAAGACTTTTATTTATTTATTTATTTTTTTCTTAGTGCTTTTTCTTCCTGACCACCTAGCCTGCTTACCTCTACTTCCAGGCATCCCTTCTGAGGTTGTCCGGCCACCATCCCGAGGACTCCCCGGCCCCACATTCGGGCCCGCGGTACACCCCTGCGGCTTGCCCCCTGCAGTGGGGAGGTGGAGAGCCCTCTCAAGCTCTCACGCCAGACCAGGATCTAGTTAAGCCACGCACCCTCGGCGCCGAGCTAGTCCCTCCAGGGACGGCCATCATGCCGCCGCGACTAGTGCCATATTTTTCCTTGTTCTCCCTCCCTATGACCTCTGCGGCGTGCAGTGACACTAAGGGACAGGAGCACACATGCTACCGCATGCACCCCTTCCCGGTGTCTGCTGCAGCACATCCCCCAAGTCTGCCTGTGACCTGCCATCGCCCCCAGCCACCACTAGAGGCCACTAGGGCACCAAGACAGCCCACACCCCCCCCCGAGAAGGAGAGCAGTCCTACAGACGCCAATCCTTCTCCTCCTGTTGATTCCGACGACTCCAGGCTCATTCCCAACCCGGCCCAGCAAGAAAGTGAGGTGTGAAGGCCCAGCTCCTCAACCCCCAGTGCCACCGGGCTGGGCAGTTAAGCAAGACTTTTAAATCAATCAATGGTTGTAAGCAATGTAAACTGAATCAAAACCAGTGTACAAGGGGCCACACTGTGGCCTAGTGCTAGTGTGCTGCGCTCTGATGTGGGTAACTTAGTAATGTAAAGTCAAAAGAGACTCTAGATCCATCATGTCAAAGTGAGCGAGTCTGGGTCTTCAGTAGCTGGGCAGTTGGCGTCAAGTTGTGTGCTACCCGCAGCAGCGTTTTCCTGATTAAGAGACTGGTGTTGCATTTCTGGGGCTAGAGAGACCCCTGCACTGGGCCATGTAAGAGTCGCCTTATTTATTTAAATATTCTTACGTAGTAAAACGTACTGAGCTGATAACAGCTCGTTTTTAGATATGTTTTTTTTGGGGGGGGTCTGTTTGCTCTGCAAAGCAAACAGATTTTTTTATCTTTATTTTACAGCTTATCTACCCAGGATAGCCCAGCTGAGATGCAGCATCTAATTTCCTGCTGGATCCTGCTTCTACCCCATTTCCACAGGTGGGTGGACTAGAGCACTGAGAGGTTACGGGACTTGCTCAAGGTCACATAGTAAATTGATCATTTTGCTCTGATGGAGAATTTAGTCCACGCTCTCATATATGGTGTGTCACACACTAATCAGGAGTGAAGATCAGGTCAAAATGGGGTAGGAAAAACTCCACCAGTGTGGGAATCTTGGCTGGTAGTCTCTGGTTCCCTGCTACAAAATGACAAGACTTTGGTAGTCACTAGGTCCAATGATGGCTTGGTATGGAAGGGCAGAAAAACCTTGATTGAAAAGACAAACTGTGTATAAATATAAATATGGCACCTGATTAAACTTGTCAATATGGAACATTAGTGAAACAAAAAAGCGCAGAGAATCGAGGAGAAAAATTGATGTCCTCAGTGTCAGTCAGCTCACCTCTTGCCCACAAGGTTGGGTATGTAAAGGAAAACTCCTAAAAAAAAAAAAAAAGGCGAAACTCCACCACAACCATCATTAGCCTTTGTGCACAAACAAATTTTTATGTTCACATACAGTACCTACAGTTATAACCCCAGAGTTTAAATGAATCTCATGCTCCATGTATGTAAACAAACCGTGGCAAGTTCAGAGTGAGCAGAGCCATTCCACAGCTCATTGTTGCTCTGCTAATCAGTCGCAGAGTTGGCAGAGCAGGAGCAAATGGTGGAACCGCTCGGCTTACTGTGAAATGGCAACACACAGTGTGGCTTTGTTTACATACACGGAGCTTGAGTTCAGATAAGGCGCTATTAGATATGTGACAGAGCTTTAGTTTGTATAAAAACACTAATTTGTGGGGAGGGGTTTTCCTGTTTTTAGAGTGCTGCTGTAAGTCCTATACTGGGTACTCGGTTCTATTCAGTGCTGACAGCTGTAGTGAAGTATCGGGGAGGTACTGACCTTTAGAAAGTGTCATCCTATTGATGAGATACCAGTTTGATTAGTGTAGGCTAGTGGTTAGAGCACAAGGTCCAGGTAGGATTCCCATCAGAACCACATATGATGTCACCTTTAGCAAGTCACTTGACCTACCTGTCTGTTTCAGTCTCCCTTGCTGTAAGAGGGTTAGGCGTAGAAGCAGAACCCCGCTGCAAATAAGATGCTGTATCTCATTCGAGCTATCCTGAGTGAAAGTTAATGATTCCATGTCACATTTCAAAAAGAGCATACTGACTTCATGAAAGATAAGGTCAGTTGTGTCTAAATACAAGTCTCCAAGAAGCATTAATGCCAGTCCAACCGTAACTTTTTGTTTGTTTTACGACGACTCTCTGCTGAGCTGCTCCCCTTCCATCTGCAGCATGCTCCCCAGCCCTGTTACCCACTGTCTCTGGGACTTACCTGCTTGGTACAGTGCCCAACAGTTTGCCACATGTGGTGGAGCTCCCCAAGCCTTAGGGAGAGTGTTATCCCAGATGTGGTAGGCAGGGAAGCCCAGTATGCAGTGCAGGGCCTGTGGGAGGATGCCACATCATACTGGCTCAGCCGGCAGTCTTTTCCACATTCTTACTCCTTCACCTGGGTGCTACTTGGAGTAGACTGCAGTGACGTGAGCGTGCTTTTGTGCTCCCATGGCAGTCAGGAAGTGCCTTCCCTTCCTCCCTTCAGGGCTCTGCTTGCACTGCCACCTGTAGTGAACCAGGTGGCGGTAGCGCAGCAGAGTGCACATTCCTTCCTCCCAGGAGGAGGAGAGTGTCCTCTGAGACGCTCAGCCCTCCTCTCCCTGTCCGGCCCCGGACAATCAGAGATTGCTCCCAATCCCAGTTCGCTGAAGTTGTGAATGATAGCGCTACCGCTGTACTAACTGGCTGGCCATTGCAACTGTAACGTATCAAACCCTGTAAATATCCGTGAATTGTGATAACCTACTAATACTACTATGAATATTAAATATGAAGCCCAAATCATAGGCTGTGTGCCTGTGTAGGCTGTGTGTGATGGGTATACCAGTCATGGAAGAAATAACATATGCCTGCGTGTCCAGTTGTGCTAAGATATGTGAGGCACATCTGAGTGCTTTCAGCCATCGAACATGTCTTTATAGCTTCACAATGGGACACCCTGAAATGTGTTATTCCTCTTATGAGACAGTCTTAAAAAATATAAAAAAGTCATGAAAAATCAACCATGAGATCTGAGGCATTCAGTTTTGCTGTGATAACTGGACAGTCACATGATTCTTGACCGATTGCTAGGATTTGCTTTTCACCTGCATCAAATCTACTTTCTTCTGGATAATCACTGAGCTGGCCTGTCTGTGCAGCAGCAGCATTGTGGCCTGCGACGTTAGGAACAAGTCCATGGCACTGGAGGGCCGTCCGGGGGAGATTCAAGTGTCCTATAGTATACTCACCTTCTTAGAGTGGGAGCATATCCAATGGTAGAGCACCACCTGGGGGGCCTACAGGTAGAACCTGTCAGCGGGGGACAGCTTTTGGGATCAGAGACACAGGACTTTGTGCACTGTGCTTACCAGTTGCATGCTATGACAATCACATTCACATCCGTGGGCAAAAGACAGAAATACTTCAGCCCGGCAGGATAATGCCTCAGTATGCTCGTGCCTCATGTTGCCTCTCCACCCGACACAGTGGGGTCCCTGCTACCGGATTTGAAGTTCCTAGAGAAGGAATTGTCACCCCCGAAGGCCCTATCATGGAAGGTAAGTTGCATGGCAGGTAAAGGACCCGTGTGGTGCAGGATCAAGTGACAGGGCTAAGCCGTGGCCAGGATGTAGAAACGGGCTGCAGCTGGATAGTAGGGGCACAGATACAAAATCGGGAAAACAAAAATGGGCAACTACTAGTCAGACAGCTGAGCTCACATCTGGATAAAGGTAGAATATTTCTATGTGGCCCTTGGTACCCTGCCCCACCTCAGTACCAGTTGTCTCAGAAATCTGTGGCTCTTCTTCACCTCTGCAAATGGGAGAATATTGGGAGACTGGTGGCGAGCCTATGGTGCATCTCCCTGCAGACCTAAAACCAACAGAGACAGAGATCTGTAAGATGCACCTGTTGCCCAATAAATTACACAGCTTCAGCATGAAAACCCCTGGCTGCCTGTGTCTTTGTAGAATAAAAATAAAATGAAAAAGAAACAATGGCATGAATAAATAGTGAGAAAGATTATGGAATCCTCTGGGGGCACATGTGAACATGCCCTGGCTGTTCGGAGTGATGAATTGAAGTGGAAAGGTTATCATTTTCATTAACTAGGAAAGAACGGGGCCACGGTTTTCTCGGAGTGCAGTTATAGTGGTTCATTGGGAATATTACACTGAAGTAATTAGACCATAGGTGTAGGGGAGGTCACTCTTTGAAAAGACAATGGCAGTGCAGCTTCTGAGGGGAAGGCCAAAGCTTCTTGTTTAACATGTTGTCTGGAGTTATTTTTAAAGTAATATCAGAATGATTAATTTAGTGGTATGTTTCTTAGTTTCGATTAGTCTTAAACTAAGGAGTATGACCTTATCTCAGTATCAGCATTTATACTGTACTCAGTACGAAGCAGAGTGAGATGCAGTTCAGTGCTGTGTAGCAGCAGGGCAGTTTTAAGTCTTAAATAACCTGTACAGTGCCGCCTGCCAAAATTAATTTCCCCTCCCACTCAATATCTTTAATAACAAACCTATCATGAAAGGTACTGGATAAAATTTCTTTTTTTTGGCAAAATAATTCTGTTTTGACCTAATAAAATTAATCATCTTGGCAGGAGGCTGTTGCTGTGTAGGTAGTAATTGCATTCCCAGCCCTGCAAGTCTTAAGACACAATCACCTGGCTAACCGACATGGATCAAGTCACTTCCCACACCCTTTTTAACAAAGCTCCCACAGGGCCGCTGC
Organism: Neoceratodus forsteri; assembly: GCA_016271365.2. Classification (NCBI taxonomy): domain Eukaryota; kingdom Metazoa; phylum Chordata; order Ceratodontiformes; family Ceratodontidae; genus Neoceratodus; species Neoceratodus forsteri. The sequence goes on along the minus strand of CM057455.1, from coordinate 1,796,964,329 downwards.
CCACATCTTGGATCCCTCACACCCAACTCTCTACATCAATTCCACTACGTGGATGTATCTAGCTCACTGATTACTGAAGGTTATACCTTTGTACCTAGCCTTTGGCTGTTGTAAATTATACCTGTGTACCTGACCGTGTTTGGCCTTGTCATGTTTCTTTGCACTTACCAGATAGCTTATGTCCCTGTTAGTAATGTTTCACCCTTGTAATTTGCTTACACTGGGGCTCCACCCTCCTTTGTTTGCTTGTTCTCAATTGTTCACACTTTGTTGTACCTGACGTGGAACTTTTGTAAAAGAGCTTTTGCTCAAACGTAATGTCCGAATCTTGAAATAAATAAATAAGGAGGCACTGCAGAACAGAGGAAAAAGAGACTTGAAGTGGGCTTCATAAAGCCCCTTTCACACATGCTTCATTTCAGAGCACGTTATAAGCAACGAGTTCGGACTGGTAGTGTAGGGACAGTGTGGGGCGCACCCAGGCTGTCATTGTACAGCACCAGTCCAACTTACAGTCATGCATAGTTGCATTATGAGCTGTCTGCTTTCAGGAGGGAAATGACCCACCAGGGTTATGCCCTACCCTGTTCAGAAAGTTCCAGGGGATCTTTGACTTATACATGGGTAACTGCCAGAAATGATTCAGAGGGACCCAGGTTTCGCTTTTCATTCAGAGAATGGCATATCCAGCAATGCAGCAACCCCCCTCCACCCCCCACCACACACTGTACTGCACTGCACTGTTACCTTCTGGATTTAGCTTTAGTGCTGGTGTGAACTTGGAAACCATACTGAAAGTTATTCTGTAAATGGATTTTTTCCCATATATCTTTTTCAGATTTTTCAGTTACCCCCCCGGCCACGGCATACACCTGCATGTATGTGTGTGGAGGTGCACGCGCACACGTTAGGATCCAGTTGCCCCTCCACCCCACCCGGACTTTTGTCGCTGCTCCTGGCCACCAACGCTACCCACTGAGCCTCGACCTGGTGGGAGCGGGACTATGGCAGAGTGGGCATCCACCCCATGGAAGGGTGAGCCAAGGCTCAATCCTATTCTGACCCTCCCCCCGAGCCGGCAACCTGGCAGCCCGAGGTTGTTCCCGAACCTGGGTCGCCGGCGTGGCGCGAGGTAAGGCACCATCGCCTCGGCCCTCTGCGCCACCGGGCCAGCCTCTGTAAATATATTTTTAAAACAGCATACCTTGCCAGTGACAACACAGCAAGTGTTACTAATTTGGCTGTCCAGAATACATTATATAATTAAAGGCACCCTCCTCAAATTATGGCATCCTCCTTCAGGGTTGGACTGGTATACAAAGAACCCACCTGGAAAGCTGATACAGAGAGATACTTGGAAAATCAGTAAGGGAGGGCCAGGAGTGATATATTCATATCATTTGTTTGCATCTTACATTTACTTCCAGTGCCTAAAATACTCCATTTAATTTGAAGATAAATAGATAATGCATGCAAAGATTTTCGGAGTTTAGAAGGTGACCAGGAGCCCAACGGGGCATCTGGAAATGTCCAGATATCCTGGTGGGCCAGCTCACCTCTGGCTTCCTATGCATTTCTGTCTCTCTCCCTTCCTGCCCCCTCCCTCCCTGCTGCTCTCTCACACCCTGTCCTGGTGCTGCAGGTGACCTGTTGGAGAGCAACCCATGGAGGACAGTAGAGATGCTCTTTGCCAGGGTCTAGCCCTCCTCCAGGAAAGTAAAAATGGTGGACCTGACGTAGGTCAGCACAGAACTCCAGCAGAAACAGAAAGCAAAGAAACTAAAATCAAATAACAATTAAAAAAATACATATTAGTGTGGTAGCACCCCTACAGTTAGGGTTGAGTAGGCAGTTTAATATTAAACCCCAGTTTTTGCACCTTAATGACTTTGATGGCATTCGACAAAGTAGCCCATGATTTGGCATGTGCCAAAAAAAGTGTTTTGTGACGGCGTCTTGTTTGGTTTTCGAGATACAGAATGCCTGAAAACAGGAAAAAAAATGGTGTTTGGTTTCCCTATACTTAACATTGTAGATTTTTTTGCTCTCACGCGCAGCATAGATGGTGTGGAATTTTTTTCTTGAAATTTTCATGGTTTAAAGGGCCTCTGCTAAGGGTGTGCCTTTCCAAGGTTCTGTGAAAAAAATATTATATGGTTCCAGAGTTATAAAGATTGTTTTGATAACAGTTAAGCTCGACCAGTAAAAAAACACTGATCATGAGGGCTTATTTTCATGATTTACTTGCCGCGAGAAATGATTTACGTGTCATGAGAGAAAAAAAAAAGCAGTTGTGATGGCCTCCATCATCTTTTTATTTTTTAAACTCAAAACCATTGAAAATACATAAAAATAACATAAACACACACCTGAACCTAGGTAAATGGGACTCATTTAGCTAGATTCTGGTGATTGTTTTTTGAAAATTGCCCTGGAACTAATGTTTCTGGGCACTCAAAAGTCCTGGTAACCCAGCTTAGTGACAGGAGCCAGTCATCCGTGTTCACAGAACAGTAAGACTTTCTTGTCTTATGAAACCACAGTTGGAGTTGTGTCACTGACTTTAGTTGGAGCAGTGAGTCTGCCATCCCTTGATCTTGATCTTATCCTCTCCTTCTCGTCTCTGTTTGTCTGTAAGTCTGCCTGCTTGCAGGTCGCCCCCTCCACCCTTTGTTAATATACTAAAGTACTAGTGGATCAAGGTGCCCATCCATAGTACCACTTCTTTCAACCCCCTCTCCCATCCAGGTTGTTCCCTCCCCCCAAAAAAGTAAGTGGTGGCACCTGGTTGCTCACCCCCAGTGCTGCCGAATATCATCCTGATACTGGGATGCCCAGTTCCCAATGTCGGTTTCCCTGTCAAATAAAGAAAACCATCCCTGGTTCAGCTTTTTTTAAAACCTGTAAAAAAGAAAACAGCTCCTCACTGCTGTAATCCCCGACACACACACCACCCACCATACCCTGACCTCCCACTCAGCACCCACCAACCCACACCCCCAAAATCACCTGAATATGTCCCACGATGAAGATCCGCTGTCCAGTCAAAGACCCTATCTTGCCACTGGAACCAGCGACTGCGATATGAGAAAATAAGCTTAGCAAGAGGAGTCATTCACCCACGTTATCAGTATGAGGAAAAGCGGGATTTTCTTGAATTCTGAAGCTGCAACTGGAGTCTTGCTGCTAGTTTCAGTTATAGCAGTGAGCTGGTGATCCCTTGATCTTGATCTCACCCTCTCTCTCATCTCTATGTGCCTCCCTGCCTGTCTACACCTTGAATGTGGTATGGTTTTTCTGTATTGTGGGATTTCACTACTGATGTTTACTGTCTCTTTAAATTATGTCTTTTTATATCTGGAGTCCACCTGAAGACAATAGCCTTTGAAAAAACATAAGGTATAAGTGAGAAACATTAGGCTGGGTAACAGTTGCCATTGCTGTAGCTTTTGTTGTTTTTCCAAATAAATTACAGTTTTATCACACTCAACTCTGTTTTGAGATATTGTCTTCTGTGAACCAGCACCATCGAGTCGAATAGTGAGTGTGTAGCATAAGTCTTTGAGATGCGACTGCACCAGTGGACACTCCTGAGCTACCTGTTTTGGTGGACTACTGCCTGTCTGTCTATCTATCTATCTATCTATCTATCTATCTATCTATCTATCTATCTAATATCTATGTTAAGTGGACTGGAGTGCCCACCCCCTGGTACCACTACTCTCTACGCCCTCCGCTCTAGGTCACCTGCTCCCCCTTTGCCAATATCCTAAAGTACTAGCAGACCAGGGTGCCCACCCCCCAGTGCCACCGAAAATCATCCCAACACTGGGATGCCCAGCCCCTAGCATCAGCTTCCCTATTAAATAAAGAAAATCATCCCTGGTTGATTTTTTTTTTCCACCTGCAAAAAAAAAATGGTCTCTCACAGATCGGATGGACACACACACACACACACACATATCGCACCCACTCCACCTCTACCTCTCACTCAGCATCCACCACCCCACAACTCACTCACTCACACACACACCCTCATTCACCTAAACATGTCCCATGGTGTAGATTTACTCTCCAATCGAAGACACATCTTGCTGCTGGAACCGGCGACTGCAGTATAAGAAAACAAGGTCAATCCAGTTTAATGTATTTTAATGGAGTTTGAACTTTTATTCATAACTTTAGTCACTTTTTAAATATTTTTACACCAAATCTTCAGCATGGCCTTTTTGGGACCCCACTTCATGACCAAGAGCTATGAAATTATGAAATTCTGGCTTGAAAGGTGATTTTGCAGTTGCTGTGCAAAAATCACCTTTCAGCAGGATTTGAAACTTTTCACTTCCCTTGTTCATGAAGTGAGATCATAAGAAAGCTGTGTTAAAAATTTGGGATCTAAGTATTAAAAAACAACAACGTTATGAGTGTGCACTGAAATTTTTCTGTGCTTGCTTATAATTTTGGTAATTTTTAGCATTTGACACAAATTTTTAACATAGCCATTTCTTCACACCCTCTCAAGAATGTGACAGCTTTTGTTTTTCAAACCCTGGCAAAAATGTGTTTTCACACCTGTAGTGTGGAATGATGTTCAGCAGGGATTCAAAATTGTCACTGGGTTCATGATGTGTGGTCATAAGAAGGCTATGCTGAAAATTTGGTTTACAAATATGGTAAAATGACCAGGTTATGCGCAAACATTGCAGTATTTCAACATTCATTCATAACTTTGCTAATTTTCACTATTTTGAGTCCAAACTTTCAAGCTTATCCATTTTTTCCCACCACCCCATGAAAGTGACAGATGTCATTTTTAAAATCCTAGACGAGGTGTGTTTTTGCACTTCTGGTGCAAAATGACCTTTCGGACAATATACTATAAATGCCACATATCATGTTTATAAGGGGAGTCATGAAAAGACTATCTTAAAAATTTGGGGTCAAAATTAAAAAAAAAAAAAAATCAAGAAACTTTGTGTATAGTGCCAGTTTTGACCTCAGCGGGTATGCTGTGTGATCCTGTGCCAGTGACCTGGGTTCAGGGGTGAACTCAGTGACCCAGCTGGATGGGGTGAGGGGGAAGGGATGGCACTGTTATGCGACACCCTCCAAGCCAGGGTATGAAAGCTACAGGGTTGCTTGCATGGGCCCAGGTGCCATAAAGTGAAGACAGCTCTTCTTTGGCATAAGGCCTTGCACCTCTGCATTAGATAGCAGATTGATTCTTTGCCCTGTGTGTCTGTATCTGTGGCCACATGGAAGCGGGGGAAACAGAAGGGCCCTGCATTTCTACAGCCTTATGAATTCTTGATATCCATTGCTGCACTTCTGTAGGCAGGTGAAATCTTCGCTCGGTGCAGTACCCAGAGGGCCCTATATATCTGCGTGTGTTAACGCAGGTTCAGAAGGGACCTATGTGAATGAGGGTATGATTCCACTATCTCAAAAAGAAAGGAAATTATTTGCAAAAAACTGCATTATTGCACCAGTCAGGGTACAGTTTAACATCACAGAAGTAGAAAAATGTGGTGGTATGGTTTCCAATCCTAACTCCCCAACCCCACCCCCCAAACAGCAAAAGGAAATAATATTAGGGTTTTGGGTCTCTGGAGTCCTGTTGAATGAGTGGTGGGGTCTTCCTTGAGGTTGTCAACCCTAATTCCCCACCCTGTTCCCTGAGGAAACAAGATCAGACATGATCTCTCTCTCTCTCTTCACCCGGGGCATGTAGTGCCCCCCATGAAGAAAGCTACAACAGATTGTATTGGCAGCATGTGGCAAGACATACTTCTCTACCTTTGAAGAGTGTATCAGCATGAGCACTGGCTTGGAGCTGTACCTTGTGTTTTGGACAGGAGGCTACAGGCTTGGGGGGGGTAGGTATGAGCATTAGGGTTGACAGTCCCAAGGAAGACCCGACCACTGATTTGCCAAGACACTGGAGAGCCAAAACCCTATTGTTTTTCCTTTTGCTGCTTGGAAGGTTGGGGTTGGGAGTTAGGGTTTGAAACCCTAACACCACATTTCCCTACTTCTGTGGTATTAACTTGAACCCTAACTAGTGTATTAATACAGTTTTTCTTGCACGGAATATTATATAGATACAGATATATACAAGTAACTAGGCCTTAGTGGGAAACATACTGAGCAACTGCTGTCTTTAATTTTTTTTCACCCCCCCCAACAGTCATAAACTGCTGATGAATAATTTGTAGCATCAAAGCAGTACACTCTGCTGCTTCATTTTCTGTTTAGTTAGGCCCCTTTGAATGTGCCACCCGAGGTTGCCTACATAGGAAAAATGTAAAATAAGACTTGCATTGAAAGATTATCAGCAGTGGTGGTAGTGGCTAAGGATTATCAGCAGTAGCTCTACTGGGGAAATAATTATTGGGCTATATTATTGCAGCATAATTACAGGGCTCTTGTCTGTCACTACAAATTATAATTGCATTCATGCCAACGCTGGGCCTTTGTAGGATAAGAAACAAATCGTTGCATAAAAAAGTTTTCCTCAATGATAGTGCGCACATGACCCATCCTGGGAAGACTTGCTGTAGACTTGATATCAAACGATTGTTACATTATGCTTAGGGGATTGCTGCAGCTTGTTTCAATCTTGCCGTTTTTTCTTTTCAAAATATCTTTGTTACACTTTGAAGACAGTTTCAGTACTTTGTCATTTATTCATCCTCTGGTGCTACAGATGTAGAGCATTTTAACTGACCCATTTTGAAACTGTACAAATTACTGCTCATTTATGTAGTGCTGATTGCCATGCATAATGTAGAGTTTTTTTCAACAAGTTCACCATAAGAAGAGTCTGCTGTGATCAGAAAAAAAACTGTGGCAAGATCAAAAGATGGGGAATGGTGCCTTGAAATAATAAGTGGGAAATTTTAAAAGACTAAGAAGGCTGTTTGTTCTAGTGGTTAGAGTGCTGAGCTAGAAAACATGTTATGGCAGTTTGAAGCTTGCCACTGACTCACTATGTGACCCTGATTAGGTCACTGCCCAGCCAGTGCTTCAATCCATTGAGATGTAAACATTAGGCAGAAGGCGTTCCCTACTAGAAAGGAGATGCATCTCAGCTGGGCTGTTTTGGGTAAAACAAAACAAATCAGAAAGGAAAACAATTCAGTACGGCCTGGTAATGCTGCGTAAGCACATTGCACTGTTGCCTGCAAGCTCAGGGTTCATGTGCGAGCCCACTCCTCCTGTGCCAAGTTCAGCTGTGGTCCAGGTAGGGGTTTATTTGGACAGGTACCCACTGAATAATATAGGAGAGTTCCTCCACATAGAGATAACAGTTACCCACCTGCATATTTACAGATGAGAGTTTCCCCCACCTGAACATTGCCAGTTTAACCACAGGGGCTGGGCACATAACTGAGTGGAGGCACTTGGTCCTTGGGGAATGAGGGAGGCCTCAGGCCACTGAGGAGTCTTGCATCCACACTTGACTGATCAGAAAGCTTTAGCATTGGCATTGGCTAGGAAACTCTTGTCTTTATGAAATACTGTACTGGGCTTCAACTCCACTTAATAAACTGCATCTCACAGAATGCTTTACAGGGAGCATTAAAACTGGGAAAAGAGCACACATCTGAGATCAGATTACAGTACAGAGATACCCGAGCCAAAAAATACCCAGTAAAAACATAATGACAAACTGCATAGAACTTTCAGTAGTTGGAGTGGGCACACATATTTAAGGTGCCCTGCAACAAAGAAGCAAGTTCAGTAGTTGTAGGCACTGGAGAAAAGAAAGGTTTTTACTTTTGAGTGGATACTTGACATAGGTAAAGAGAAATCAGATGACCACATTTTGGGGAGATGCCAATCCATGTGGTTGGGTGCAGTGAAGCAGACAGCTCAACCACTAACTCTTAGCAGTTCTGCAACAGGAACAGAAAGGAGGTTACTGCGGTGAAGTGGTCATTTAGGCACATAAAGGGCAGTCACATCAGCAAGGTAGGCAGGGGCCTGAGCATGGACAGATTTGAATGTTAGAAGGGCAAGAATAGGTTTTGGGAGAGGAAGCCAGTGTAGGTTCTGGAGAATGGGAGTAATGTGATCTGCTTGTTTTCATAAGAGGAGATGAGCGGACACTTTTTGTACATTAAAGTGACTTTCTTACCTGTTTCAAACGCTGTTTGGGCTTCATGGCCCAATACCTAATGGCAGCATTTGTCAAATGGTATAGAAATTATTATTTTTAAATGAGTGCTTTTCTGTAGGGAAGGGATCGTAACAGCAGCTGAACCCTTGGCCAGCTGATCCTTTTCAAGTTCCTGGTCTGCCGGCCCTGCCCCCATGCTCCAAAGTTTTGTGATGTCTCAGCAGGGAGAGCGCAGGGGTGCACCCCATACAAGTCTATGGGGGGCCTTTTTCAATGCATTTTTAGAAGGTTTAAGCAGTCTTGGAAGAAAATGAAAGCCACCGCTCAACTTATATCCGCCCAACTAACAGGGGCCTTGCTAATTGAGCGGTGGTTTTCATTTTCCTCTAAGACTGCTTAAACTTTCGTGAAAATGCATTGAAAATGGCCCCCATAGACTTAGAGTAGGCGACCCCATGCTCTCCTGATGAGATGTTACAAAACTTTAGAGCATGGGGGTGGCTGGCAGACCAGGAACGAGGACGGCTGGCTAAAGGTTTGGCTGCTGTTACGATCCCTTCCCTACAGAAATGCACTCATTTAAAAATTAGAATTTCTACGCCATTTGACAAACGCTGCCGTTAGGCATTGGGCTATGAAGCCCAAACAGCACTTGAAATAGGTAAGAAATTCACTTTAACACTAAGCATTATGATCGGAGCAGCTCCAGGTAGGGTTCCAGGGTAGACGGGATGGACTACAAGTTTTTTTTCTGCCATCACCTTCTGTGTTGCAATGAACCTGACCACACTAATATAAAACAGATTATTTTTTACAGTAAGATAGTGCTGCACATTCTGGCTCTTTGCTCCTCATGTTGGAGGCCAGTGCTTAGTTTATTAGTCTAGGAATTAATACCTTTGAGCCAGGGCTCTTTTACAAAGGTTCCACATCACAAAGAACATTTAACAAAGCACGATACACATTACAGGTAAAACCAGACAGGAAAGTTACATCATAAATTTGCTATTAACAGTTTAAGGCAGTAACGTTTTTAAGTTTCATAGAAAACAAGCTATAACAGGTTCAAGCGAGTAGACAATTTCGAGGTTAAGGAAACTTCCAGGAGAGGGTGATCATTAGGCGCCAAAAGGAGGCTAGAGAGGAGGGAAAGGTGGTGAGCGGGAGAGTAAGTGAGAGGGACAGGAAAAAGGGGGAGTGAGTTTGGGTGGGAGACAGGAGTAGTAGAGGTACCAGAGGGTTCATTAGTCAGGAGGAAGAGGCCTCAGATGTGAGGATGGACATGAGGGTAGTAGTCTTTATCTAAGCGTAATCACAGTTGCTAGTGGTGGTGAGGTGGGCATAGAGCATGGATTTGAAAGCTTCAGCGAGGTTGAGGATAGAGTAGGTGGACTAAGCGGATTGAACCATGTCGGGCCCTGTATGCGAAAGATCTTTGTCCCTGTGCAGTCCGGCATCTCGGAACCAGGAAAGGCTGATGCTCAGATCTGTGGAGGGTCGGAGCCAGGATTCAGTCGGAGTAGGTTTGAATACATAATGGAGTCAGTCCCAAGATAGATTTTTTGCCATTGTGCAGGTGAGATAAATAAGACGATTTGATAGGTTCAACCAGCCTGATTCATAGTACAGATCACACGTGTGGAGTCAGTCTTTGAGCCCCGTGAGGAGCCGGCAGGCCTTATTTAGAGTGATTGAGATACGCCTTAGAGCAGTGGAGGTAGCTGAGCCATAAATAATAAGGCCATAGTCAATGATTGAGATTATGGAACTCTGTATAGCTATTCTCAATGCCGCTTGATTTAGAAATTGACGTTACGGAATAGTATTCCAATGCTGGTTCACTGTTTTCGCAGTGTTGTCAATGTGGGTTGCAAAGGTGAGCCCTTGGTCAAAAGTGATGCCAAGGTATTTGAAAGTATTTACTTGGTCCAGTGTAATTCCGCAGAGGTTTGTATGGTGAGTGGAGTATGCCTATTTTTGTTTTGGTGATTGGAGAAGAGCAATGGCTTTTGTTTTATTGTGGTTTAGCACAAGTTTACTATCCAGGAACCACCTTTCAACACTAGAGAAAGAAGTTGCAGGCTTTTTCAGAGGGAGTTTGGATCCTTGTGGGAAGAGAGAATTACAGCATCATCAGCGTATAAGATTATTTTCTCCTGGCAGATATCTGGGAGGGAGTTAAGAACAGGCTAAAGAGGAGCGTCCAAGAATTGATCCCTGTGGTACACCGAGAGAACTGGTTTGAAGTCGGAGAGTTCATTAGAGATTTTACAGCCTGTGACCGATTGGACAGGTAACTTTTACCCAAGCACAAGGACCTTCGCCAGGCCTAGGCTAGAAAGTAGGGAGGTAAGTAGGCCATGATGGACTGTGTCAAAGCTTTTGTAAGATCGATAAAGACTGCACCTGTTTGGCACCCTTTGTCCAGGGCTGAGTGGACTTCTCCAGAGAAATCAAGTAAGGCTGTTGTTGTACTATGTCCTTTCCTAAAGCCGTGCTGTTGATTACAGAGTAGATTGTATTTGTTCAGGTAATCAGAGAGTTGGTCTGCCACTATTCGTTCAAGTGCTTTGGAGAGGGAAGGGAGTATTGATATTGGTCGATAGTTTCCTGTTGAGGTTTTGTCCCCTCTTTGTGCAGTGGCGTAACTATGGCAGATTTCCATTTGTTGGGAAATTGACTTTGGCAAAGTGACAGATTAAGAATTTTTGCAAGGGGTGAATTACTTCATCCAGGGTGAGAGACAGGACTTTAGATCTAGCTGTCACTACTTGTTCTGGATTTGGAGCAGGCCTTTTATGTACTTCTTGTGTGCTTCGTGCACTTTGATTTTCTTGAAGTAAAATTGTGGTTTGTCACGAGGGGTGTTTTGTGATACTAGGCTAGGCACAGGTAAGTCCGAGAAGAAATCTGGGGGGAGGACCCCACTAAGGTCTGTGAATGTCTTATTAAGCGCATCTGCAATAGACTTTGGGTCAAGAGTGGTGGATCCATCAACTTTCATAATGGTAGGTGACGATTTTGATTGTTTACCCATTATGTTTCGCATGTTGTCCCAAAAAGCTCTTCCATCACCCCAGGTGGATTCAAGGGCATTTTTGAAATAGGCGCTCTTCATTTGCCTAATTTGTGAGGTACATCTATTTCGTGCCTGCTTGTATTTTAGGGTATCATAAGGTGAGCCTGTGTCTCTGGCAGCTGCCCAGAGGTGGTCCCGAACCTTGAGCTCGGCAAGTAGTTTGGCAGTAATCCATGGATTTGATAGCGCTTTGATTTTACGTTTTTTTACTGGGGCGTATAAGTCGCATGCAGAGTTGAAAGATTTAATGAAGTATTCTAGTGCGGTATTAATATCAGTTGATTCAAGGATTGGCCCAGTCCTGTTGTAGGAGATGGGTTTTCAACTTGATAAGATTCCCATAAGGCAATACTCTGCTTGTTATAACTTTGGGGGTGGCTTGAGAAATTTATTAGACCAGGTACAGGACACTGGGGAGTGGTCACTGAGGGAGTCAGGGAGGACTTTAATGTTTTTTATCCGGTCAGGGTGATTTGTGAGAACCCAGTCAATAAGGGTGCTTGTACCAGTTTTGTAATTTTTCCGGGTGGGGGAGGTTACCATCTGAGTCAGGTTTGCTGCTAGGATGTCATCTTTGTAAGAGCCAGTGTCAGAGGCGAGCCAGTTTATGTTGAAATCCCCGAGGAGGAGGAGCTCATTTTCAGAGGGCTGCAGACTAACAAAATCAAGCACAGACTTAATACTGGCACGGTGGTCTTTGGAGGGATATAGACTGCGGCCACTGTGAGAACTTTGTTTTGTGCACCAAGAAGCAGTTTGATAGGGAGGAGTTGCATCTGCGTATTTGTGGGGGTGAAGCTGCCGCATTGACAGGAGAGGTTGTCCTTTATGTAGCTAGCACAGCCCCCACCTTTCTTGCTTGCCCGGTCGACTCTGAAAAGATTGTAGCCTTCAAGCGAGACCGCATGATCCGGGGTGCTGGGAGATAGCCAGGTTTCCACAATGGCTAGTATATCAGGGTTTTTTTGTCCAGCGAGAGTTTGAAGAGATGCCAATTTGGGAAGGAGGCTGCAGATATTTAGAGTGATAATGGAGAGACCACTACCAACTTTCCTTGTTTTTGTCGGCTTCAGTGCAACAGGACCAGGGTTTGGGTGTATCCCACCAGATATTAAAAGTAGGAGGAGCAGGAGTTTCAGCGATGCCATTCGTAGTTCATAATAGGTTGGAGTGAGTTTCTGCTTGTACTTTTTAAGATGCTTGGATTGTCTTCTGGAGTCCCAGTAGAGGGTGATCGTTAGTGAGTTATAATGATGTGGCAGTTTCCAATTAGGAAATATGGCTCTTTGCACCCAGGTATTAATTGGGTGATGTTTGTTTAAGACTTCAGAGTAAAAGCCATGGTACAATGTTTGGGTAGTAGTATAGAAAGGTGAGAGTAGGTGGAGGGGTAGGGTAGGCGGAGGAGGGAGTTGGCATAAAGGGAAAAGGAGGGTGAGGTGAGAACAGGTGGTGGGGACTAAGCCAAAGCATTTTTTAGCGAGGCAGGAGAGCCGAGAAGTGTGGGCTAGGCAGTCGGGGTGCTAGTCATTAAATGCTGAAAAGTGTGACATGAATGAGCATGTGTAGAAAGGTGAAGGTACAGAATGGAACTGAGAGTAAGGTCACAGAAAGGAAGACTTCCATACATCTCCTATAACAACAACACTAAAATGGCACAGTGAATAAGCTACAGCAGGCTGTGGTTTACAGGCTTTCCATGCATGCCACAGGGGCATAATGACACGAACCTACAGTCAAGTGGCTTTACATCCCTGGGATGTCCGTAGTAGACCCACCAAACCTGGCTCGATGGCCATATGCCAGGCTTGGAAGTGTCAGGGGCCTTGTGTCGGCCTCCTGGGGTGCCACTGCAGATTGAAGGGGGTCTACCAAACCTGGCTCAGTGGCAGATCAGGTTGGCACGGAACCTTGGTAACCTATCTAAGAAGTGTGTAGAAAATGCATTTGCCTGTCCCCAACAGACCTCATAGTGTCTTTGTGTCTTTATTTATGATGCCATAGTACTTGGCAACAGGCTGTGTTGTCACAAACCACAATTGAGAGGTCAGTTGGGGAAAGTCAGATGTCTTTTTGAAAGGCATAGTGAAATAAGTCCTACAGTGTCTCAAATATTTAGTAAACCAGTAACAGAAGAAAGTACAAAAACAATAGAAAATACTAACGTTAAATATAATTGTAAATATAGTACTATATAAGTCTTTAATTTTGCTTGCTGTTTAAAATAGCAAACTTTAAAAAAAAGATATAACAAGTTTTATAGAATAGTGTATTTATCTTGAATGACACCATGTGCTCTAAATCAGTGGGCTGTATTGTACAATATACCACCCAGCTACTGATGCTGCAGCCCGAATAATTGGAGCACATGCTGAGGTTTACATGCGTACAGTTACAGTGCGTCTTACAATGCCAAGAGTGCATTGAGTGAGTTCTGCTGGAGAGAGAACCGCAGAGCAAAGCTAAATAGTATTGGCATAAAAAGGACTTGGAAAAAAACTTATAACCAAAGGAGGCCTAGGAAGATTTCAGTATTTTGTTATTCAATCCACCCCAAACCTCTTCGCTCCTTCTTGCTCCTACCTTTCCTGCTAGTATCACTTTTCTGCTGGCCCATCTGGCACATTTACTGAAAATGTGGTCACAGTCCTTGCCTGCCTTTGAAGCCCCGAGGCTTGCTCCCACTATGGGGCCCAACAGACAGTTAAATATAATTGTAAATATAGTACTATGTAGCCGGCCTGGTGGCGCTGAGGGTTGAGGCGCTGGACGCCACACCTCGCGTCACGCCAGTGACCCGGGTTCAGGAACGAGCCCGGGTGCTGGGGGCCGGCAGGAGGGAATAGGATTGAGCCCGGTCGGCTGCTCTTCTTCTCTGGGATCCAGGGCATCCCGGTGGGGGACCCCGTGGAGACCGGGGTTCTACTGCTACCGGAGCACAAGCATAGTAGTTGGGGGGTCGACGTCGGCCAGAACGCGGGCGGATGCACGCACGTTGCGGTACGCTGGCGCTGCACGCCGGCTTGGGGGCAGGATAAAGGGAAAAGTAGGGCACTGGTCACGGCGGCATGATGGCCGCCTCCGCAGCAGGACTCTCCCGCACCTGTGTCCGCGGTAATACCGGATCCTGAGTGGGTGGGTTGAGCTCCGGAGGGAGTGCTCCCCACCACCCCACCGCGGGGCCTAATGGGGTTGTCGGAAAGACGGTCCGAGGGGATGGCGGCCGGACAGACCCGAGGGCGATGCCAGGACGTGAAGGTAGGCAGATCAGTGGCCCTACGGGGATAAAAATAGAAAGAAAAAAAAATATATAGTACTATGTAAGTCTTTAATTTTGCTTGCTGTTTAAACTAGCAAACTTTAAAAAAAGATAAAAAACATTTTCATAGAATAGTGTACTGATCTTGACTGACACCATGTGCTCTAAATCAGTGGTCTGTATTGTACAGTATACCACCCAGCTACTGAATGATTGGAGCCCGAATGATTGGAGCACATGTTGAGGTTTATATGCGTACATTTACAGTGCGTCTTATAGTGCTAAGAGTGCATTGAGTGAGTTCTGCTGGAGAGAGAACTGCAGAGCGAATCTGAATAGTATTGGCATAAAAGGACTTGGAGTGGGGCCCAACAGACAGAGCCTTGCATTGACGTGCATGCCAGGAGACTCATCTTGTTAATTGGAGTGGCAAGGAAGGACACCCATTCAGTTGGTGGTTGTGACATGGGAGGAGAAGCGTCACATGTCATGTGTTGTGAGATGAGATTGCCCCCCTCTTTGGACCCACTCACCACGGGTCTAGTACGACTTTCCATCTTTGTTCTTCCCGATGCTAAAGCACTCGACTCTGAAATCCCGTTTCACAGCTTCCTGCGTAGCTCATAGTACCGCCTCAGCTATTCCCTGGCACATCGTTTACCTGTCAATACAGAATACACATTTATTTATTACCTGTAAATTCCATTTACCTGTACCTGTTAATTCACTTAATAAAATTGTGTTTTAAGAGTGGTGAATGAATTGCAGGCTACAATAATTATGTGAGACAGCTGGAAAAAAATTTCTTTTCACATAGCTACTGCTACTACACAAGCAATTTTTCAATTAATTTGTTCTTACAGTTTGTGCCTGGATCAAGGAGTGTTTCCAATTAGGCAATTACCTACTTATGCACAGACATTGCATTCGCATTTTCTTAGTAGCTTACTTCTCCCGAGCAATGGCGACACCAGCAACACCAACTCAGGAATTACGTCCCCATGTTTGCGAAGTTGTTAAATCCCAGCATGGGCATTGCAAGCTCAGCATTAGTGGCTATCTCTACGTAAAAGAGCGGAATCGTAAAGATTAATTTTATTGGTGCTGTCAGCATAGAAAGTCTGCAGGCTGTCATGGTCGTGCATCCACGGTGCTTGTAGGTGGGCAGCATCATTTGCGGGGTACCACAGGCCATAATCATTCCCCTGATGCCAGCAGTGCTCCTATGGCAATTGCAATAGCCTCCTTGAAACACCGTGCATTGACCACCCACGATACACCAGTGCAACTCATTCAAAATGAGCTTGCAAAGGTTCATCCCGAAGTTCGACATAACATGTCACGCAAACATTCCCTGTTGCAGGTTGTTAAATGTGCAAGAAAGCAAAATAGCACGCCTGACCCTAAAACATTAGAGGAAGTGTGCATACCACAATAATTTACACTGGTGAATGGCCAGTCTTTCCTTGCACGAGATTCTACATGTGGTAGTGAAAAAATCTTCCTGTTCACCACCAAAACAAACATTGAGAAGCGAAGTACTGCAACATTTTGGATCATGGACCGAACATTCCATACAATTCCAGATCTTTTCGACACTTGTATTCAATACATGCCCCAGTGGAAACAGGTGAGACATGTAGAATCCTCCCCTTGGTATATGCATTAATGTCTAGCAAATTCCATGAATGTTACCTATGAATACTACAGGATTTGCAGGACGTGGCTGACGAGTATGAATTCTGTCTTTCACCAAAATTTGTTCTCACTGATTTTGAGCAGGCTGCCATCAATGCCTGCAAGTCTGAATTTCCTAATGTTGAGAACAAGGGGTGTCTCTTTCACCTTGGACAAATTATATGGCGCAAAATCCAAGGTTGTGGGCTAGAAATAGATACAGAACTGACCCAGAATTTAGCCTAAAACTGAGACAATTAGTAGCACTTGCATTTCTTCCGCCTACTAAAATTCCTGATTTATTTGCTGTTTTAAAGAATGAAATGCCACCTGAGGCCGCATGTGTCATGGAATGGTTTGAGGAGATATATGTTCTGGGAAGGGTGAGAAGGAGAATGAGGATTAATGCCACCGTAAGAACACCGCCACTGTACCCTCCCCAGTTTTGGCCTGCTAACGATCAGATGCTTCATGGTGTGCCCAGAACACAAAACAAAGTGGAGACCTGGCTTGGTGCCTAGGGACATTAGTTGGCACTTCCCATGT
The DNA here is from genome assembly GCA_016271365.2 of Neoceratodus forsteri. Lineage (NCBI taxonomy): Eukaryota > Metazoa > Chordata > Ceratodontiformes > Ceratodontidae > Neoceratodus > Neoceratodus forsteri. Next base: position 1,796,947,646 of record CM057455.1, on the reverse strand, counting down.
AGGGATATATTGGTTTGTAGAAGAGCTCCATAATGAACAGCTTGCGACTGACAGCATGATTGAAAAAATTAACTGCGGGTTGCCGAAGTCGCCAATAAAAAAATTAAAAAATATTATTCAAGAGGAAAAAATAGCCAACATTGTTGCAGACCAGGACCAACGGTCTGTTAAGGATTCTATTAGAGGAGTGACACACAACATGGTGATTTAACTTTACACCGAGTTCTACTTTTTAAGCTTTTTAAACATTAAATAAAGGTTGCTTTTAAACTGACTTTTAAATGAGAGCTCCTACGAGTCTGCAAATCAGAGATACAGGTAAGTTTGTTTTTTCCTTGCTGCTACTGTATGGATGTTTGCTATGTTTTCCCTCACCCACCACAGAATTAAAGTGTCTGGGATTGTGTATTTGTTGTTGCATGTCAGCAAGCAGGATGGTCGCTCTCAAGTTTCCGTCACCCACCACAGCTTTAAAATGTCGGGGATTGTGTTGTCGGTACAAGAGGCTTGAGGGGGAAGTGCATGTCGGCATAAAGGTAGACGGGCAAACTGTCCAGTCGGGCAACTGTTTACAGGATGTTTGTAGTTGGGCACCTTGGAGTTGGGCAGTCATACGGATCTCCCCCACTACCCAATGGCTGAAGTGGAGGTGCCTGTTGCAAGCCCTTGTTGGTAGCTAGAAGGCAGATATTGGGTGAAACACACAATGTCAGTGCCATATTCTAGCCTGCTGAAGGGGTTGCTAACAGAGCAGGCTGTCTGTACTCCCCAAAAGTGTTCTTTACTTCTGTGTTACCTTATTTTAAGCCCACACACACGACACATTTACTCCTGCACATAATCTCTGCCCTCTTCTTACCTTACCAGTATTATTTATTCTGCTATCTGCTCCACTCCTACTGCCAGTATTATGAAATGCTGCTGTTCATCATACATAAATTGCTCAGTTGCATTCTGATTGCCTTGTTTTATAAACTGCTGATTGCATATATATATCTGTATCTATGTATATATATTAGAGGCAAAAAACTAGTTTATCGCATTGTTGTTGTTCCACACCGACAGCGAACAGGTTAGGTTGCGCTCACCTCCATTCATTTCACGTGCATCGCGCGATTAGGGTTGTCGGCACAATTCTCACCCCATCACATGTGTAAAGAAGCAGAGATGTAGGACAGTAAGGAGAGTTAGGACCGACAACCCACGCGCACTCGATGCCGGTTGGGGGTGTAGGCAGGGGGCCCAAGGGCGCCAACCCTAATCAATTTCCTCACTTTTGTCAGTGAATAACCCAACTAATGCATTAAATGAAGTTTTTGCCTCTAATTTCCCTTCTTTTTGAGAATGATAACGAGAAATAGTGAATGTAATGCGGCCCAGCGCTCCCGCCACATGATGTCTTGTCACATAATAACATTGTGCCTGCAAACGCAAATAGTAATGCGCATGGTGACGCAAAGTGAAACAGAAAGAGAAACAGTAGTGTAGACAGAAATGTGAAAAACAACGCAAAAGCAAGCACAAATGAAAATGCAAAGTGTAACGCACATGGTGGCGTAGACGTGAACAGTAACTGAAATGGGAACAGAACCGCAAGCGAAAACGGTAACAGTAATGTAAGCGCACAGGCTGGTTTTCCCCAAAAGCTGCATAAACAAAGACAGTGAGTACAAAGAGTGTATGCATAATAATGGTTCTCGGAGCAGAAAATGAGGAGTTGGAATACTAAATTGCTTATATCTCAGGAACCGTATGACGTAGAAAAAAATTTAAAAAGTCATATGATTTATGACTTTCCTGGCTAGTTTTGTACTTTGTACTGCATTTTTCCGATGAAAAGTCTGTATCTCGCACTGCTCGGTGTGCTCTTGAAAAGACGTACAAGTACTGTAATGTTATCCTATGGAAAAAGAGAAGTTCTGAGTGCCATAACTTTGGCTCCTGTAATATTTTTTCACCAAACCACAAAAGGCACATCTGTGGGATGTTGGCTGTGTTCCTCCAAATTTCAGCCCAAAAGACCAAACCGTTATTTTGCAGCAGGGCGCCAAAGGATTCCTGTAATGCGTCGGATGCCATATTGTTATCCTATGGGGAAAAAGCTTCAACTTTGGAGTGCCGTAACTTTGCCACCATGTAATATTTTTTCAACAAAACATTGAAAGGCACATCTGTGAGATTCGGCTGCGTTCCCTCCAAATTTCAGGCCAAAACACCAAACTGTTCTTTTGCAGCAGGGTGCCAAAAATTGCTGTAATTTTCTCACAGCCTAGAAAAGTATTCGTCGGTTTCATAAAGCTTTCGCAAATTCATTCAACAGTGTCGTTAGGTGTGACAGTATTTAACGAAAGTACTTTTTCCAGAAATTTGAAAAACTTATATCTGGGGTGTTTTACCCCAAAATAAAGACATGGCTAACATCCTCAGGGTCCGACTAGGTGAATACAAAAAGAATTAGGTTGCTAGAGGGTCCCAATTTTAAATGCCAAGCATTTTTCTGATTGCTAACTGAAAACAAAATGGTGGATTTGCGACAGTTAAAGGGCCATTTGTGAAAGTAAAAACTGCATTTGCTACACTGTCGAACTTTTTGTTAACTTTTCCCATTGACTTATAATGGGAACTTGTTTTTTGAATAACTTTTGAACCATTTAATATTTTTTCATAAAATCTTCAAAAGGCATATCAGGGACCCTGGCCGCACGTTCCCTGAAGATTTTGGAACGGTCGCGCAAACTGTGCGACCTGTAGAGACGACAGTAAAATTCCAGAAAAGCGTAAACGCGCGTGCAGATCATGCTTAATAACTCCACAGCCGTATATGCGACTGGCATGAAACTTGGCAGATCCCAAGGCGATGGGTCTTGATCGGTATTCCAAATTTCAGGCAAATCTGTCAAACAGTTGCAAAGTTATTGAGGTGCAAAATTTTGGTTTAACATGTAAATGGCTCTCAACCCTAACTATATATATATATATATATATATGTAATATATGTATGTGTGTGTGTGTGTATATATATATATATATGTGTGTGTATATACATATATATATATATATATATATGTATATATATATATATATATATATATATATGTGTGTATATATATATATATATATATATATATGTATGACTCCCAGAGCTGTTAAATTGCTGTATCTGCTTCCCTATGCATTCCTTTCCCAGGACACCTCTGGAAATGAACTGTTACAGCTCAGTAGGCCCCTCCTGCTAAGACTCTTTCAATAGATAAATAATACCAGGGAAGCTTTTTCATCTATTACAGGATAGTACAAGGGGACACCACCTAAAGCTGTTGGGGGGGATGGCTGTGATGTCAGAAAACATTTCACAAGTCAAAGGGTGATGAACCTGTAGAACAGGCTTTCAGAGCAGGCTGCTAAAGCAGCGTGTGTGGATACTTATTTAGGCCAGAGGGTGCTGGTCCAGTGGTGCAGAGGGCTGAGGCACCTAGTGCGCCTTACCTGTTCCCATGCCGGCAACCAAAGTTCGGGAGCGAGCTTGGGTCACAAGGGGTTGGTCAGGAGAGGGAGGATTGAGCATTTAGTTGACTGCTCTGCTCTCCCGGGATGGGGAGGGACGCCGTCTCACTCCTTGACTGCCACCTGGTGGTGGCTGGATGGCAGTGCCAGAGTATGAGCGATGTAGTAGGGAGGGGCTGCAGTTCCACAGTGTTTGTGCGCCTCCCTGCACACATGCTGCTGCGGCAAGGGGAGGAAGGGAGAAAACAGGAAGGCTACAGCTTAATGAAGCCCTGTCTGCCCCTGCTCCTGCATCGCCACCCAACCAATGCCCCAGTTCTGGATATGAGTCACCAGGTGGGGGGAGGTCGGCCCTTCCCTTCCTGGCCCCGCCATGGGGGGCAGTTCCATGTGGGAATACATGAGGCTAGGTGAGTCGGGGGGGTGGGAAGGCAGGGACAGGGCTGAACCAATCTGCTGGTGACAAACCGCTGAAAAGAAGCCAAATGGAAAAAACAATTAGGCCAGAGACGTTTCTATTGAAACAGAATATCATTGGATATAAGATTTGAGCAATTAAGGGAATGCATACTTCTTAGTCAGATTTTGAAATAGTACGGTTTCAACTGCACTGAAAGCAGGGATGAACTGGATAAACCACTGGTCTGAATACATCTTCAGATCCTATGTTCCTGTCATTTTTTTTCTTTTTATTTCTGTATTTTATTTATTTATTTCAGTATTCGGAAAACCATTTGAGCTCAGAGCTCTTTACAGAGGTTCCACGTCAGGACATTACAGTACAACAGATAGGTGAAATTATACAAAGGATTGCACAATTACAAAGGTAAACAAACAGGATTATTTATCAAACACAGTACAGGTCACAGGAAAACAGACAATTACAGTGCCCAATGGTGAAACCAGTCAGTTGTCGGCAAACAAGAGGTTGTTTGGAGCGTTGCTAAGTGCGAGAGAAAAAAAGAAAAAAGAGGGTGTAGGGGAGGAGCCCAGGGGCAATGTGCGAAAAGAGAGCGTAATATCAGTATAGCAGTAGGGATCGGAGGGAGGTGACTAGATTGGAGACAGAAGGAGAGGTTGTTAGGTGTGTGGGGGCAGCAGGAGGGCCTACTCAGAGGAGAGAGGGAAGGGTTGAGGGGGCAGGGGATGGAAGTAGTGATGGGGGGTGGAAAGGTGGTGTTAGTGATGGCAGGCACATCGAGATTCGCATATCATAAGGAGCTTCAAGTTCATTTTGAAAATAACAGTGTGTGCAGGCGTGCAGTGTTCTCTTGGAGGGAATTGAACCACAGTGGTGCACAGTAAGCAAAAGACCTTTGTCCTTGATGTTCGACATTTCGGAGTTAGGAAGGACTGGTGTTCGGAGTTATGGGTGTGCCGTGGATTACTGCTGGGAACCAGAAGTTGTTGGACCCCTGGTGGTAGCTGACCAAGGCAGATCTTTTTGGCCAGAAGGCAGGATTGATATTTTAGTCGGCCATTGAGCGTGAGTCAGTGTGCCCTGGCATAGAGGTCACTGGTGTTAGTCAGTGTGCACCTAAGGTGAGCCGGCAGGCTTTGTTGAGTGCAGTTTGTATGCGCCAGACAGCAGTATCTGTGGCAGAACCATATATAGGCAGCCCGTAGTCCACCAGGGAACCCACAGAACTGTGAACAGCTATGCTGAGGGCTTCAGGGGAGTGGCTATGCTTGTGATGATAAAGTAGCCCCAAGCGCTTGTTGATAGCTATGGCCGTGTTGTCAGTGTGGAGAGTACAGGAGAGTGAGTTGTCAATAGTGATACCCAGGGATTTAAAGTGTTGAATAAGGTCAAGGGAAACCCCGCCATTATTGCATATTGATAGTGGGTAGTTTTTGTGTTGGTTTAGAGAGCAGGAAAACAGCATGATTTTTGTTTTCTTGTGGTTCATTATCAATTTATGATCTTTGAACCACGTCTCTACACTGGTGAAGTCGTTCTGTAGTTGCTGCTCAAGGGCACTGAGGTCTGAGCCACTGGTCTGATTACATCTTCAGATCCTATGTTCCTGTCATATATTTTTGTTTATTTCCGTATACCACTGGTCTGATTACATGTTCAGATCCTATGTTATTGTCATATATTTTTGTTTATTTCCATGTAGCTTTTTATCCTCCGAAGCCACTTGCTCAGTTCTTAGGTTGGAGCCTCCTAGCCCTTTCTATCGCTACCTCAGCCGTCACTCGGGTGTTGGACCTGAGAACTGATAATACCCACGACCCTCATCCTGACAACCTTGTGTTTTTTTTTTCCTCCTATCCCACACCTTTCCGCTGTTCACCCACATGATGGCACCACACACTGGTAGCCTGGAATGTCCACAGTTCCTGGGGAAGTAAGCTCCAGAGCCCTCCACAGGGTTCTCTTGAGTGCCAGGGGTGGGAAGAGCTGGCATCAGAAGCAGCGTCTCCCAGCTGTGGCTCTCCACCTCCACCCCCAGCCCCACCCCATTTACTTCCAAACACAGGTCACTGGCCAACAGGCAGCTTCCTGTTTACTTTTGGTTTTTAAGTTTTGGCTGGGAAAGGTATACTGAGCTAAAACTCATTTCGCTTTGATATAGTCACGACTGATTAATCTGCTGAAGGAGCTTCACGACAGTGAAGTTAGACTTTTAGAAATACTCAGACACCGGATATCTTTAGAGAGTGTAAACAGGTGCTGAGACTGAGGGAAAGACTGCATGCACTGCCGTTGTAGAAGTAAGAGTATTATGAGATGCAGTACAGACCCAGCACTGTATGATCAGCTTGAAACATTGGTGATCATGGGTATCGGGTCTGTGCTGCGTCTTATAATAAACTTTTTTTTTTACTCATACAACTTATGAGTACATGCAGTCTTTTCCGAAGTGCCTGACTTTTTGCTTTGCGTTGGAAGTCTTTTTGCTGTGGCACAAAATTTTAGCGGTCGGAGCGTGGCTCTTTGTTTTTGAAGCAACCTTAGAAGCCAGACATGCAGCAACATGTTTGTAACTGTCCTCTCATCACACAGCTGCAGAGAAGGGACCGAGGGTTGTGGCCCCCCCTCCGTGTCTCACAGCACTGTTGTCCTTTGTTGCCTGCCACAGCCCTCTGTAGTTGACAAAGGAAGTAGTTGATTGTTTTCTGTAAACTGTTCTCATGTTAACTTCTCACTTCTTGAGACATAGGAGCGCCCGGTAACTGTTTGGGTTTCCAGAACTCATTGATCTGGGGACAAAAGAGAACAAACCCTGCCTCATAATGGCCACCCCGGGAACAGTAATGGGAAAGCAATCTAATAAACAGATAGCCTCTATATACTGCTGCATTACATTAGAAGACAAAAAGGCTGCAGTGGACCGTGAAAAAGTCTTCCCTATGGACGGGTGCTCCTCAAGATCATGATGTAAATTTCTGAATGCACCAAGATTCTAGGTGTCAAAAATGTGATTGCACCTGATAGAAAATTTTAGTGAAAGAATCACACAGGGTAGTCACTGATTCTTGGTTTGCAGGCTATCAATGTGTCTGCTTTTGTTTTTGGACTATTGTAAAAATGTTTGTGGCCTGTCTCCCCCCCCCACCCCCCACCTTAACTGAAGTCATCGCCTTTCACTCTGCACTGAGCTCAGAGCTGGCATAAATAACGTGTAAATGATGGGATTTAAAACCATGTTAATTAAATATAATCACAGGGTCAATTTTTGTCCTGCAGGCAGCTTGAATTATACCCATTGTTGGTGTTGTTTGGGCTGCTGTAACATTAACCAACAGCAGTGAGGCAGGGAAATAATAGGGGGTATGTGAATGCCTTCCTCTCTTTTTATGAGGTTATTTGTTTTTGACAAAAAATCCTCATTCCTTTATTGTTCTTCTCCTTCTCCTCAGGTTGGCGAGAGACAGCATGTTCTAGTAACGGAGGAATCCTTTGATTCACAGTATTATGTGGCACACAACAAATTCTATGAGCAGGTAATTATTAAACGCTTATGTTAATTGGGCAAATGTTCTCCTTTTTTTTAGTACTTTAACACTAACCAGAATTGGTTGATTTTTCAAATATGTGGCTGACAATTTTAGCACAGACATCAGTTACATGTTTGTTACACTAGAAATTTAGATTTGTTTTCTGTAAAATGACTTGTGGAGTGTCTCCTTACGTTGTCTATATGCCAGCAGCAAGTATACACTCAGAAACGGAACAGTTCATGTCATTTATTGCAGTGCATAGGCTACATAGGCCATGACTCTCAGGATTGATTTTTGATGGGCAGCAAGAGGAGATGTTGCAGTGTTTTTATAACATGTAATATAACATGATTTTTGTACATAGTCTGAACCATGAGCAGTGCTATCACTTTTCTTCTAATACAGTGTTGTATGGGGTTAAGTATGTAGCAGGGAGGTGGGCAGGATTAGATGTATTAATTTCATTTGCTTTGTCTACAGCCATATCAAAATTTTGAGGATCATACACTGTAGTGGGCTGGTCATTCCAAATTATTTTTATTTTTATTCAACTGGATTTCTGCAGCCTGACCTGTAGCTAGCACATTTCACTACCATACAGGGGTCCCAGGTTCACATGATGCAGTCGCAGTCATGACTGTCTAACCTGGTCTGGAGGAGTCTGAGGAGTGCTGCCGAGGCGGGGCACTCTGACTGCAGAGGGGGCTGTTCATTGTGATATTTAGTTGGGGAACAGATAGACATGAGGCGGGGCATGTCTTCAACTAGCTATCTTATTTATTAACTGCCTCATATATGCACTGAGCATGGCAGACACCTCACTTGGACTACAAGATATGCCTAGCAAGACTACAGCCAACATGGCGTCCCATGTAAGATAAGCAGTAGTACCCATGTACAACACTGCTCCCTTCTTGACAAAACTAGTCCCCCCAAAAAATTGTATTCCAATTGCAGGGCCAAAGTTGACAATTTAGTTACCTCTTACAAGTTCTGGGGATCGTTCTTCTTTTGTAGAACTTGCTCTAACTGTAACACAAGAGGTAATGCATCTAATTCACCACAGATCTGAAATATTAAAGGTCCAGTCTCTGTGGTACTTTTCTGTGTCTGACCAGATATCTGCATATGGGCACACCTGGATTTACCGCCACTAGAGCAACAGGCATTGCAGTGTAGTCCTTAGCATTGCTGTCACCTTCTGAAATGAGCTCATCAGCTGGACTGGAAGATCTTGATGACTGCAAGAATCCAGGTGCACTTCAACCTAACACTTAGTCACCTGAAACCTCTAGGTTAGAGGTCCACGCATCTCAGAACTCCGGATTTTAGCATTCCCAAACAATCACCCTTTCCCTGGGCAGAAGATCTGAATTAACTAGCTTAGGAACTTTCTTGTGCCCCCTATGCCGCTTCAGTTGGTGCTTCTCCATGGTATGAGATGGTCTAGCTTCAGCAAGTATAACCAGGTGAAGGGTTACCGTTTCAGAAACAGTTCTGCAGGTGTCCGCTCAAATACGATGTAAGGAGAGCTGTGATTAGCAAACAAGAAGTGAGCCAATTGCTGAATCACAGGTCCCACCTGGTTTCCCAGGGAAACTGCACAGATTCAGAACCATAAAATTAATAGAGAATAGAATGGAAGCCTTCTGTTTCTCCCACCAGCTGACGTACGCCTGTGCCGGACCTCTAAATACCTGGGCAGGCATACTTCTGTTTCCATTGACTTAGACACAGCCTGGAACGATGCGTGCCAGGGTAGCATAAGCTGCGACAGTTTGCATATGTGGTGGTCTGATTTCCATTCTAGTCTCTTTTAATTCTATGTTCAGAACTCTGAGCATGAGCTTATGCCCAGTCAGAACGGGGCTTCTGAATCCGTACAGTGACATAATTAAAACTCCAAATTCCTAGTTCCAAAATCTCAAAATTCCTGGTTCCATGAAAAGAACTGTACAGAAAAAAAAATATCCATACTATGAAAACAATAAAAACAAACCTTACAGTTCTAACTTTTATTTAGTTAAATGCAGATCCTTTGGTATGTGAACATTTGTGGAAATTGGAACAAGCAGCTGCACATCAGAAGTTACTTTGGCTGCTTTTAACTCAGCCATCCTGGGACCTGAAACCTAAAATTTAGCATGTGCAACTCTTGTGGCATAATCTACAAATCTCCCAAAACAGGAGAAATCATTATAGTAGTTGTGGAGATATAGAATGCTGAAATTACATTACAATATCCATTTTAACACTTTCGAGGTCCTGATTTGAAACAGGAAACTTTTAGGTTCATCGGAGTCTGGTCCAGTATAGGGATTTTTAATGGTTTGGGAACTAAATAGTTTTTAGTTTTTGAAGTATTAATGTTTAAGTTGTTGTTGTGGGCATATGCACAAAAGCCCAATCACCAGACAACAAAACATTTATTTTTCACTGCACTATAGAAATGGGGGAAAACCCATTGTGACTGACTTTGTCGTGGTTACATACAGTAATCGCGACAGGCAGTCTGTGTTTCTTTTCCCTATAGGTGCAACAGAGTATTTTTAAAGTACACCAGTAGGGGAAAAAACATTGTGACTGACTTTATGGTAGTTACTATACATAAAACAATTATGACAGGAAAATCTATGTTTTTTCCTATAGGTGTGACGGAAACCTGTCTCTACCTAGAGGATATAGATGGGATCCCAGTGGCCATGCTGTTATCCGTCCCCCCATTCTGACACCGGGATTCCTACCCCTACCCCAGAGTTAGACATCATACTTTTTTTTTTTTTTTAAGTACAGAAGGATGCAGCCATTGGTTGGCCAACCCCTGGCAGCTCCCAGGTTTCCCACTTTCCGACACCAGTTGCTAAATCCCAGTGTAGGACATGTAACGGTAAAGATGCGGCCACTGGAGCCAAATCCCCCCTCCACTTCCAACACTGGGTGCCCAATCCTGGTTGGTGGAAAAAACAACATAAGGATGCAGCCACGGGGAGTCCACTCTGGTGGGATGCTTGTCTTCCTCCACCCCTACGCTGCATTATCTGACACCAGGAGCCCAACCCCAGTGCTGCTGAAGGCCCCTCAACAGTTTGCACAAACTCTTCACTCACCTCCTTTGGTTGACCACTACCTGAATCAGTCACAACAGCTATTGATGAAATATACACGCACACACACCATGTATTTTGTAAGTACATGCATGTATTTCATCAGTTGTAGTACGATTGATTCAGTTGGTGGCCAGCTGAGGAGGTGTGTAGTGGGTTTCTGCTGGCCACCGTCTTTAGGGCAGGAGTAGTAATTGGTAAGGATAAGGGAGTACCACTTGACGCCAGGGGTACTTATACATGGGGAAGGATGTGTGGGGGGTGCCACTGGATGCAAGAGAGACCTTAACATGGAGCAGGGTGTAGAAGTGGATGCCAGTGGATGACGTGGATACCTGAAACTGGCCAGGGTGTGGGAGGGTTTGTGTCTGAATGCCAGGGATGCTTGGATATGAGTCAGGATGTTGGGGGTGCCACTGGATGCCAGTGATTTTTGAATATAGGGCAGTGTTTGGGAGAGAGTGCCACTGGATGTCAGGGATACTTGAACATGTGACAGGGTGCGGGAGAGGGTGCCTCGGAATGCCAGGGATACTTGGACATGGAGGAAGGTTTGAGAGGAGGGGTACCACTGGATACCAGGGATACTTGGACATGTGACAGAGTATGGGAGAGGGTGCCACTGGATGCCAGGGATATTTGGACATGGGGCAGGGTGTGGAAGAGGGTGCCACTGGATGCCAGAGATATTTGGACATGGAGGAGGGTTTGGTAGAGGGGTGCCACTGGATGCCAGGGATACTTGGACATGGGGCAGTGCTAAGGGAGAAGGTGTACCACTGGATGCCAGGCATATTTGGAGATGTTGCAAGGTGTGGGATAAGGTGCCACTGGATGCCAGGGATACTTTCACATGTGGCAAGATGTGGGAAACGGTGCCACCGGATGTCAGGGATACTTGGACATGGGGCAGGATGTGGGAAAGCGTGTCACTGAATGCCAGGGATACTTGGACATGTGGCAGGGTGTGTGAGATGGTGCCTTAGGATGCCAGGGATACTTGGACATGGAGGAAGGTTTGGGATGGGGGTACCATTGGATACCAGGGATACTTGGACATGTGGCAGGGTGTAGGAGAGGGTGCCACTGGATGCCATGGATACTTGGACATGGGGCAGGGTGTGGGAGAGGGTGCCACTGGATACCAGGGATACTTGGACATGGGGGAGGGTTTGGTAGGGGGCACCACTGGATTCCAGGGATACTTGGATATGTGGCAGGGTGTGGGAGACTGTGTCGCTGGATGCCAGGGATACTTGGACATGGGGCAGGGTTAAGGGAGAAGGTACCACTGGATGCTAGGCATACTTGGACATGCTGCAGGGTGTGGGATAGGGTGCCACTGGATGCCAGGGATACTTGGACATGGGGCAGGGTGTGGGAGAGGGTGTCACTGAATGCCAGGGATACTTGGACATGTGACAAGGTGTGGGAAGGGGTGCCACTGGATGCTAGGGATACTTAGACATGGAGCAGGGGGTGGGAGGGGGTGTCTCTGGATTCCAAGGATACTTGGACATGGGGAAGGGTGTGGGAGAGTGCCACTGGATGCCATAAATACTTTGACATTGGACAGGATGTGGGAGGGGATGCCACGGGATGTCAGGGATACTTTGACATGGGGCAGTGTATGGGAGAGGGTGCCTCTGGATGCCAGGGATACTGGGACATGGGGCAGGGTGTGGGAGAGGATGCCACTGGATGCCAGGGATATTTGGATGTGTGGGAGGGGGTGCCACTGGATGCTAGGGATACTTGGACATGGGGCAGGGTGTGGGAGAGGGAGCCACTGGATGCCAGGGATACGGTGCAGTGTGTTTTAGAGGGTACCTCTGGATGCCAGGGATACTTGAACATGGGGCTGGATGCCAGTGGCACTTGGACATGGGACAGGGTGTGGGAGAGGGTGCCACTGAATGTCAGGGATACTTGGACATGGGTAAGTGTGTGGGAGAGGGTACCACTGTATGCCAAGGACACTTGGACATGGGGCAGGGTGTGGGAGAGGGTGCCACTGGATACCACGGATACTAGAACATGGGGCATGGTGTGGGAGGGGGTGCCACTGGATGCCAGGGATACTTGGACATGGGCCATTTGTGAGAGGGGATGCCACTGGATGCCAGGGATGCTGGGACATGTGGCAGGATGTGGGAGGAGGTGACACTGGATGCCAGGGATACTTAGACATGGGGTTGCCGCTGGTTGCCAGGGACACCTGGAATCAGGCAAGGTGTGATAGGCCTGAGCCACCATGAAGGGTCCTGTGCTTTGTGAATGGTCCACATGGCCATTCACAAAGTATGCTGTAGGCTAAAGACATCAGTGCTTGGAGTTAGGGGTGCTGGACCTTTTCCCCTAACTTTTCACATCTCTACTTTTTATGCTTCTAACCCCAGTAATGCTCAGAATATTCTTAACTTTATGCAGTAAGCCTGAGGGGTTGGACTGCCCGGAGAGACAGAACACGTGCAAATGATGGAACACTTTGAACATGAGCATCTTTCAAACACTGCCTCTACTAACTGCCTGTGTTTTAACCTCTTCAGATTTTTCTCTCCGCCTGAAAAGTCTGGTCACTCGTAGTGCCATTCGTCCACTTTCTCCTGCGTGAAGAAAACTTAAAATACTAAAATATAAATATGTTTTGTTTTCATTTACTGCCTCTGCTTGTTGTTTTGTATTATTAATTTAGCTACGTTTAAGTTTGTTATTTTCCCAGTCCCTCTTGGTTCGATATAACCGCGTGGGAACCGGGTTCCGTTTTTTGTTAAAATTGGGGTTCTCTGATTAAAGAACCACCTTAGGTAATCTCTTGATTTATTTAAATTCTTGTAACCGATAAATCTCTGTTACTAGAACCGCTGACCCGGTTCCATACCTTTGTATCGGTTCGGTTTCATCGGTTCCTTTTAGGTTCCGGAACCGACCGCTAAAAAAAAAAAAAAAAAAGTTTACCATTTTGCAGTTGTTGTTTTCTCCTTTTAACATCATGTCTGAGAAACCCAAAAAGAGAACCGCTGAACAAAGATTCAAAAACTGTTCTCAGTGTCGAGAAGTATTTGCAAAAGCAGATAAACACACTTTTTGTGTGGTTTGACCATCTGAAAGAGGGATTGAGGTTTGCAAAACATTCAAAGACAAGGCATTAGAAAAATGCCTTGAAAGGCTTAAGAAGAAATTTCCAAAGGGTCCCTCTGGCTCTGACCAGCCAATACCCCAAAATATTGTGGCTGAACCCACATCTTCTTCTGTGCCTGCCCCTGAGACAGGCGAAAAGGACACCAAAAGAACAAATGAACTGGCTGACTCCTGGTTCCTTCTAAGAAAAGTAAAAAAATTAAAGCATACAGAACCCTCGCCTGCCAAACCGGGGACTTCTGTACCTGCTATGCTTGTACCTACAGCCCAAGAAATTGCTCAGGCCTTCAAAATAATTCAAACTTCACAGGCAATAGTTCCTCCTCAGCAGCCTCCTGCCCCTCCAGGCTGGCATCAGTGTGCATCCACCCCCTCAAGACAGAGGGTATCAGTTTGGTGATGATGATGATTATAGTGAGGAGGAGGGACCAATTGAACCAGAAGTGTCCTCTGAACAGGACTTTAGTTTTCCTCCAAGGGTGATTGAGGATTTTCCATCCCATTTTACTTTCATCAGGAAGATGGCAGATGCATTGGACATTTCCACTACTGAGCAAATTAAGGATGAAAAGGAGGTGGAGTATTAGGAAATGATGGGGCTGACACTCACAAAGGCTCTCCTCCCTGTGTACAAATTCTTTAAGAAGGATGCCTTAAGGATTTTACAGACACCTAATTCCATTCCTCCCATAGATAGGAGGATGGACAGAAGGTACCAGCTGGAGAGGGAGGGAGCTGATTTTCTCTTCTCCCATCCAGACCACCAGGAGGTTATTCAGCAAGCTGCTTGCGACAAAGCTGGGGTCCCTTTGTCCTCACATCCTCTGGACAAGGATTCTAGAAAGATTGACCGTATGGCCAAAAAAGGGTACCTCTCAGCTTCTTTGGCTATGCGTCAGGCTACCTTCCAGGCATATGCTGCCCAGTATCAGAAGGCACTGTGGCAGTCAGTCCTGGCTATGTCCCAAAAAGCTCCCTCACCTTTGTCAGATGACCTGGCTGAAACTGCCAGGTTTGGGTTAGAGGCAGCTAGGTACCAATTTCAAATGGCTGCTGACACAAATGACACTGCAGCCAGATGGATGGTGAATACGGTGACACAGAGAAGGTTTGCATGGCTCTGGGCCACGAACCTTACTCAGGATACCCAATCCAAGGCTTTGGATTTTCCTTTGGAGGGAAATGCCCTTTTTGGGTAATCCACTGTGGCATGTATGAAGAAGGTGGATGAGTATAAGGCCACTTACAGAAGCAACTCTGCCAAAGAGAGAGCTTCTCCATCCACTAGGCCTTATGGAAGGGGAGGCCGGGCAGGTCCTTTTATACCAGGCCATTCTTCCAGCCAGTGGCCTTACCCCAGTACCAGCAGTATCCACAGCAGGGATGCTCCAGGGGCAGGGGATAGAAGGGTCTCAAGGCGAGGATCCCAAGCTCAGCCTCAGCCGCAATCTAAACAGACCCCCTGAGCCACAGGCCACTTCCTCCCTACCTGTGGGAGGCAGACTGTCTCACATCCTCCAGACCTGGCTGAACATCACCACAGACAAGTGGGTTCTGAAGGTAGTGGGTCAGGGTCTGTCTCTGGAATTCAAATCACCTCCTCGTCAAAAGATCAGTTTTCAGTTCTCCCACCCTAGCAGAAAAAACATTGCTAGAGGCAGAGGTTCGAAACCTGCTACAGCTAAGAGCAGTAGAACCAGTTCCAAAATCTCTGAGAGGAAGGGGTTTTTATTCCAGATACTTCCTAACAACAAAGAAAAGTGGGGAGCGGCGGCATATATTGGATCTCAGAGCTTTAAACAAGCACCTGAAGAAACAAAAGTTCAGAATGGTAACTCTAGCTTTGATTCTGCCAATGCTCCAAAAGGGAGATTGGCTGGCATCACTGGACTTAAAGGATGCCTATTTCCACATCACCATAAGGGATTCTTACCGGAGATATCTCAGATTCAGACTCCCTTCAGGTAACTACCAGTTTTCAACCCTGCCTTTTGGCCTTTCTTCAGCCCCGAGGGTATTCACAAAATGTCTCGCTGCTGTAGTAGCACATCTTTGGAGACAGGAAATCATTGTCTTCTCTTATCTGGATGACTGCTTAGTGGTGGGAAAATCCCCACTGCAAGTACAGCAGGATTTGAAAGTCACCCAGGACCTTCTAGATTCTGTTGGGTTTCTGATCAATCACTAAAAGTCTGCCTTCACTCCTGCACAGGTGTTGCAGTTCATAGGAGCAGAAATAAATATCTTACAGGCCAGAGCCAATCTGTCTCTGGAAAGAGTAAAAAGTCTTCAGTCAGTAGCAAATTCCTTCAGGTTACACAAACCAAGAATTGCAAGACAGTTTCTTCAGCTACTGGGCCACATGGCTGCTTCCACAGGCACAGTGCTGGGTTCCAGATTCCACATGAGAGACATCCAGTTCCACCTCAGGTCTCACTGGTGTCAGAGAAAAAACCCGTTTTTCAAAGCTCATTCCAGTAACAAGGGCACTGTTACAGGCCCTCTTGTGGTGGAAAAAGGAATCCAACTTAAGGCAAGGAATCCCTTTTCAGAAAGAGAACCCCTCAGTAGTTCTCACAACAGATGCATCCCTCTTGGGCTGGGGTGTCCATCTAGGGCAGCACACCACCCAGGGTACCAGGTCAGTTGCAGAGTCATATCGGCACATAAACTTGCTGGAACTCAGAGCAGTTTTGCTAGCTCTAAGAGCTTTCTCTTCCCTAGTAAGGCAAGGCAAATTTTATTTTTCAGGCACCCAATCCCAGAGGCTCTGGGCACCGTACAAAACATAGACATTTAATTTATAAATACAAATATAAAAAACACATTCCATTGCACATATAAATACACCCTACTATAGTTTACACAGGACTGATAACAATAGTATCATTGGAATTAATGATGTCATAAAGCATCTATAAAGGCTTGTCTGAACAAATAGAACTTAAGGCGGGCCTTAAAAACCTCTATCAATGGGGCCTCTCTCACCGATGGTGGAAGCGAATTCCACAAAAAAGGGCCGGCGACACTAAAAGCTCGATCGCCGGTCATTTTCAATCTAGTCCTGGGAATCGCCAAGGGGCCTCTCAAAGAGGACCGGAAGGGACGTACTGAGGCAGCAGGAGTAAGAAGGTCAACCAGGTAGCAAGGGCCCAGTCCATGTAGGGTCTTATAAGTGAGCAATCCCACCTTAAAAAGCGCCCTCCATCGAACTGGCAGCCAGTGCAGTTCCCACAGCACCGGGGTGACATGACAGTATTTCAACAACCCAGTTAGCAACCTGGCAGCTGCATTCTGCACCAGCTGCAGTCGACGGAGGGTATCTCCAGAGACCCTGAGGTAGAGCGCATTAGAGTAGTCAAGCCTAGATGTTACAAATGCATGTACCAAGGTGAGGAGGTCCAGGGGCGGAATCAGGTGCCTAATCCTGGTGATATTTCTCAAACGAAAAAAAAACTCACTTAACAATGGCAGACACCTGATATTCCATCGACAAACCGTTGTCAAATATCACGCACCTTAGAGGAAGCCATCAATGGGACAGACCCAAGAACCAGTCCAGAATCTGCCCCAGAGGGCAACCCCTCACGCCTCCTGTTCGACCCCACCATCAGTACCTCAGTCTTATCGGGGTTCAGTCGCAACCAGCTAGAGGCCGTCCAGTCATTGATCTCTGCCAGGCAGTTGTTTAATACTAGTACAAAGCAATTTGGTACAGATCAGAACAGACAATACCACCACAATGTATTACATAAACAAGCAGGGAGGCACCAGGTCAGGCCTCCTTTTCACAGAAGCCATACGAATCTGGGCGCTAGCTTACTCCTTGGGAATATCCCTGCAGGCAATCCACTTGCCAGGCAAAGACAACATCCTGGCAGATGTCTTGAGTTGAATCAACCAGGCCCATCATGAATGGACCCTAAACAGACAGGTGGTGCAGGTTATTTTCAGAAGGTGGGGTACTCCACAGATAGACTTGGTCACATCCCACCAGAACCACCACCTGCCTCAGTATTGTTGCAGACCACCAGACCAGGACACACTTCCTCTGGATTCCCTGACCATGGATTGGTCAGGGAGGTTCCTGTATGCCTTTCCTCTGGTTCACAGGGTATTGCTCAAGCTCAGGTCCCATACAGCATCACTGATCTTGATAGCTCCAGATTGGCCAAGGCAGCCATGGTACTCTCTTCTGTTCTCCATGTCTGTCACCAAACCAATACACCTCCCTTGGAGGCGTAAAATACTGACTTTCAGCCAGGGAACTCTGTTGTATCCGAATCTCAAGTCACTCAACCTCAAGGCTTGGCTCTTGAGGACATAGACTATGCTAAATTGAAACTCTCTGAATCTGTGTTAAGCATCTTAAGAACTTACAGAAAACCTTCTACTATGAAAACCTAAACCTTCTACTATGAAAACCTATTCTTCTAAATGGAAGAGATTTCCTATTTGGTGCTCAAATAAATCTCTGATACCAGGCCAAGCTGGAGTTCCAGTTGTCCTGGATTATCTCTCCCATTTACATTCCTCTGGTTTGCAACCCAGTTCCTTGAAGGTTCATCTTGCAGCTGTGTCTGCCTACCTTCTGCTCAGATAAGGGTATTCGGATCCTATTTTTAAAAGATTCTTCAAAGGCTTGAATCATTTGCATCTCCCTCACAAGGCACCAACCAGTGCCAGTTTGGGATCTGAATGTGTGTATAGCTAAACTCATGGGCTCTCCGTTTGAACCCATGGCTACAGCTCGTCTAAAATATGTCACTTGGAAAATGTTTTTTCTTGTGGCAGTGACTTCTGCAAGAAGGATTAGTGAGCTTCAGGCTCTCTGTATAGATCAGGACTATATTTCCTTTCATAGGAATAAGGTAGTCCTTCTTCCCAAGGTGGTCTTGGATTTCCGCTTAAACCAGTCCATCACTCTCCCTGTCTTTTTCACTGATCATAATACCTCTGGTGAAAGAAGACTCCACAGTTTGGATGTAAAAAGGGCTCTCAGTTACTACATGACAGCCACAAAGGGCCATAGACAGGACAGAAAACAGTTGTTCCTGACCTATGGGGACATGGGAAAAGGTAATCCAGCCTCTAAAAGGTCCATTTTTCGGTGGATAGTCCAGTGTATCCAGTTCTGTTACACTAAAGCTGGTAAGGAGCCCCCATCAGGATTGCGGGCCCATTCCACAAGAGGAACAGCTGCCAGGGATGTTCCGCTGGTGGATATCTGTAAAGCAGTTACCTGGAAAACAGTACACACTTTTACAAAACACTACAACCTGGATATTCTGTCCAGGGGTCATGCTAGATTTGGCACAGCAGTCCTGCAAAGTTTGTTTACAAAATAAAGTTCTTTGCCCACCTCCAGTGGTACTGCTTGGTAGTCTGCATAACATTAGGAATATTCTGAGCATCACTGGGGTTAGAAGAAAAAATTACTTACCATAGTAATCTTCTTTCTTCCCAGTGATGCTCAGTTATTCATAACTTCCCTCCCTACCTCCCCTTCCAGAACTTCAGCCTCTGCATTCCGCATGCTGGTGCCACCATATCACTATACACCCTTGGAGTGCTTTTTACCCTGCACCTGTTAATAGTTAAGGTGAACAGGGTTCATTGTGTTTTAACTTTTTTGGTATTTTTCTGGCATCTTGTTCTAACTCTGTTGAATTGTTGGTTCCTCCAGTTGGAGGTTTGTTTTACAAATTCATATTGTTGGGGAAAACCCCAATTTTAATAATAAAATTATAGTACTATATTATTTTGAGCCTACCTTTCCAGGCGCCTTTTATAAAATCTGAAGAGGTTAGAACACAGGCAGTTAGTAGAGGCAGTGTTTGAAAGATGCTAGCGTGCAAAGTGTTCCATCATTTGCATGTGTTCTATCTCTCCGGGCAGTCCAACCCCTCAGGCTTACTGCATGAAGTTATGAATATCTGAGCATTACTGGGAAGAAAGAAGATTACTATGGTAAGTAATTTTTTCCTTGTGCTTAAATCATAACTGATGCATAAAAACAGAGAATTTGTCGATAGAAAAAGATTGCTTGGTCCACCTAGTCTGCCCAGATGGTCCCTGCCTTGTCTTTCTCAACAGACCCTAACTGGTCTCCGGTGACCCTACCTCCCACCGACCTGTTTACTAATCTCCTATATCTGTCCTGTACATGCTTTAAGCTACTTACTGATTTTGCCTCTGTGACTTCCACTGATAGCCTGTTCTAGGCATCTACAACTCTTTCAGTGAAGTAGTACTTCCTCACATCCCTCTTAAACTTTCCCTTGCCTACTTCATTGCATGCCATCTGGTCCTGGTACTTTTTCCTATTTGAGAGAGACTTCCCTGACCCCTCCTGAACACTGTTTACCCCTGTGAGGTACTTGTAGGTCTCTATCATTTCTCCTCTCTCTATCCTCTCTTCCAGGGTGTACATGTTGAGATCCTCCAGTCTCTGTTCGTAGGGCTTTTGGTGACCCCCTGCACCATTTTAGTTGCCCTCCTCTACACTGCCTTCACTCTGTCTTTGTCCGTTGTGAGGTTTAGCCTCCAGAACTGGGCACAATACTTCAGGTGGAGTCTCAGCAGGGAGCGATACAGTGGCAACACCACCTCTCTCCTCCTATTGGATATCCTCTGTCTGTGCATCCCAGCATCCCACTGACCCTACTCACTTCTTTATCAAGAAAAACACAAAAAGCAAGCAGCAAACTGGCTGCAGTAACAAAACAAATTGGACACAAATAAATTGCATAAATACAAAGGAGCCCGCGGCTACCTTACCCGGCGCTTTGGGTCTAAATTGTGACCTTTCTCAAGGGGTTATGGCCTTGGTGCTACCAGTGCTCTTTTTATTCAATCAATATTTAAAGTGACAGTGCATATAAAAAAAGTATTTAACAGTGAAAAAAGCATAAATATCATTTTATAAAAATATATCATGCACATAATAGTACAGGCACAAACTTTAGTCAGAACTGCAATGCTCCAAATCGATCTAGTATAGTTTTAAAGGGCAGACTGTTATAAAATCTATTGCTGTGAAACAAAATAAATAAGGGATGAATGGAAACCAGATGCTTTCAAGAGTTTGTTAGAACATGTTGATTTTAAGATCATCACTTTGTATATGAAAAAGAATGTGTTATGACAAATGTCATATAAGTGGGAAATTCTAATCCCACCACTTATACACCAAAATAGAAAAAAGGACTTTCCAATAGTAATGATGGTTATATTGTTAGAATGTTCCAACCATTCTTAACAAACTCTTTAAAAGAAATAAATATCACAATGGGTGGGGGGGGGGCCAAAAGAGAAAAGCAAAGAAAGAACAGTAGTTTTACAAAAACACAGTGACATCTAAACTTTCATTTAGACCATTAGGATGTAAGGCTCTCATTGTGTAAATCCATCTTTGCTCATATTGGGCCAATTTCAGAACTCTGTCTCCCCCTCTGTTATTTTCTGGGATATGGTCTACCCCCATAAATTTAAAATGCTTAGTATCTTTTTGATGATATTTTTCAAAATGAATCCCAATTGGTGTAATAGCTTCTTGTTTTTGAATTGCTCAAACATGTTCCTGCATTCTCCCTCTTAAACTTATTTTAGTCCATCCAACATAGATGTGTGAACAAGAACACTTGATAATATAAATCACGTGTTGTAGAACAATTAATAAAATGTTTAATTGCAATATTTTGACTATCCATAATAGGATGTTGAAAATTAGTTCCCTGTTGGCAAAATGTACAGATGTTGCAATGGCCACATTTATAACATCCTGTAGGTTTTGGGGGTAACCATGTTTTAGTCCCTTCTGTGTTTTTAGTGTACATACTGTGTGTTAAAAAAATCTGCCAGACTACTACCTCTCTTATAGGACATAACTGGTTTATGGTCCTATAATGCCTCTCAGATCCTTATCTACTTCCAGCACATTCCAGTGTTTGTTGATACTTTCTGAAATGATATTACTAACTGTAATAATGTGTAACAAAAATTACAGGCTGTGTGTCCAACAAGACATTTATCTTAGGTTTCAGGAGAGTATCCCTGTTTTTATATTATCAAGTGTTCTTGTCCACGCATCTATGTTCGACGGACTAAAAGATGTTTAAGAGAGAGAATGCAGAAACATGTTCGAGCAATTCAAAAACAAGAAGCTATTACACCAATTGGGATTAATTTTGAAAAATATCATCAAAAAGATACTAAGCATTTTAAATTAATGGGGGTAGACCATATCCCAGAAAATAACAGAGGGGGAGACAGAGTTCTGAAACTGGCCCAATATGAGCAAAGATGGATTTACACAATGAGAGCCTTACATCCTAATGGTCTAAATGATAGTTTAGATGTCACTGTGTTTTTGTAAAACTACTGTTCTTTCTTTGCGTTTCTTTTTCTGTCTCCCCCCCCACCACCCACTGTGATATTTATTTCTTTTAAAGAGTTTGTTAAGAATGGTTGGAACATTCTAACAATATAACCATCATTACTATTGGAAAGTCCTTTTTTCTATTTTGGTGTATAAAGTGGTGGGATTAGAATTTCCCACCAATATGACATTTGTCATGACACATTCTTTGTCATATACAAAATGATGATCTTAAAATCAGCATGTTCTAACAAACTCTTGAAAGCATCTTGTTTCCTTTCATCCCTT
Organism: Neoceratodus forsteri; assembly: GCA_016271365.2. Lineage (NCBI taxonomy): Eukaryota > Metazoa > Chordata > Ceratodontiformes > Ceratodontidae > Neoceratodus > Neoceratodus forsteri. The sequence goes on along the minus strand of CM057455.1, from coordinate 1,796,925,278 downwards.
ATTTATTTTGCTTCACAGCATTAGATTTTATAACAGTCTGCCCTTTAAAACTATACTAGATCGATTTGGAGCATTGCAGTTCTGACTAAAGTTTGTGCCTGTACTATTATGTGCATGATATATTTTTATAAAATGATATTTATGCTTTTTGCACTGTTAAATACTTTTTTTTATATGCACTGTCACTTTAAATATTGATTGAATAAAAAGAGCACTGGTAGCACCCAGGTCATAACCCCTTGAGAAAGGGTCACAATTTAGACCCGAAGCGCCGGGGAAGGTAGCCGCGGGCTCCTTTGCATTTATGCAATTTATTTGTGTCCGATTTGTTTTGTTACTGCCACCAGTTTGCCGCTTGCTTTTTGTGTTTTTCTTCATCCTTTTTAAGCTAGCACCCGTTGTCAGCTGTGTGCTTCTCGCCTTGTGCTACTTTTTCACTTCTTTATCACACTGCCCTGCAACTTTGAAGTCATCAGATATGATAACCCCAAGGTCCCATCCCTGCTTAGTCTGTCAGTAACCCCCATCCTGTACTCTGGTCCTGGTTTCCTATGTCCTAGGTGCATAATTTTGCACTTTTTGGCACTGATCCCCAAATGCCATGCTCTTGACCACTCCTCTAGTTTCCGAAAGATCTCTATGCATTTTCTCCACCCACTGAGTGTCCACCCTGTTACAGATTTTGGTGCCATCTGCAAAAAGGCATACTTCCCTTCCAGTTCTTCTGCAGTTTCACTTGAAAAAACATCCAGGAGGACTGGTCTCTGTATTGAGCCCTGCGGCACAACGCTGGTCACTTTCTCATTATTAGAGTGAGTGCTATTAACCACCACCTCCTGTCTTCTAGATGTTAATCAGTTTCTAACCACATTCACCACTCTGGATCCTACCCCCAGGCTGTTCAGTTTATTAATCGGCCTCCTGTGTGACACATGATGCATTACATACAGTACATACACAGAGGCATAGAGCAGTAGGTACACTGACAGGAAACAGTTTGTTTGCAGGTACATGCTGTTGATGCAGAATGAATATACAAGTTTCAAAACAAGAATGTATGTTGTAAAAGGAGAGGAAAAACATAGAATCTCTCTCTAAGCAAACAAGCTTTGATGGCTCCATTTCTGTTCCCAGTTTAGAGTATAAGTGATTCTGTATCTATTTGGAACTGGTAGGGAGGCCCCCACACCCGGCTTTTGATATCTACAGCCTTGCTCTGCAGTGAAGGAGCCCAAGAACGTCCAAGGCTGTTTCTTTGAAGGCCCTCATCAAAAAGGCATATAACTCTCTTCTCAAAATGGAAACGTAAACACAGACCATTTCCAGTGGAAAGAAAATTCATTTAAAACACAGTTCAAGAAGAGAAAGCATTCAAACTGTGAGGCCCAAGACAGACTCGTTAGAATAGCCATTTGTGCCTCATTTCCATGAAAATAGCAATTGTGTTAAACATTTGCCACAATTTGTCACTTTTTCTTTTATTTTGTTTAAAGTCTCTCACTGGGCCCGTGCTCAGATTGTGTACTGCTGCGTGCCAGGTTCCAGCCCTAGGCCTTCTTCACTTGCCTGAGCACCCTTTGTTCCCGAGTTCCTGGCTCCTCATACTTCAAGCCTCCCGGGGAAGGCTTCTTTCTGTTTACCAGTTCTAAGCATGGGTAATAAGGGAATAGTAGAGATTTGAGAAGGCCTGTCTGGTGTGGGTGGTGATCAGCTCTTGATATGCAGTGGGGCTACCCTCTCAATATTTTTTTCTCCTGTCCACCACCCTAACTGGGTACCGCATGTGATGCCGGGGGGGGGGGGGAGATGCCAGGCAGCATGTTTCCACCCTCACTGCCAGTGGCACTACCAGCAAGCCTCCCAAAAGTGGAGCACCAAGCACTCCCACCCCAGAAGTAGAGCTTCTAGATAAGCACTAGGATCCTTCCCTGCTGGCCTTTGCTCCTGCATCCTAGGCACTGGAGTGAACCCGCTGTCCCAGGCAGATGGCTTGTTCAACCATTTTTACAGCAGTTGTGGTGATGTGATTACATAAATGCACACATTTTACTGTAGCAGCACACGCATAGGCTGAAAGGTGAGAAGGAAGGAAGCAGTAGAGGGGAATGGATGAATGGATTTTTCTTTCTTCTAAAACAGATTTGGACATTTCTGAAAATGGAACATTAGTAAATAAGGCTTTATTTATATTTTGGGGCCCAGTCCCAGAGGCTCTGGGTGCCATTACAGATGACAGCAAGGTTAAGGCAGCATAAAACAATATAATTCCACCACTAAAACAATAACTTATATAAATCAAATTTAAAAGAAAATATCAGAAAAAGCCTTGTTAAAAAAGTAGGTCTTCAGGCCCCCTTTAAATGCCTCCACCGTCGGCGCCTCCCTCAAGGATTTTGGCAGCAAGTTCCAGAGGGCCAGGCCAGCCACCTCGAAGGAGCGATCCCCTGAGGTTTTCAGCCTGGCCCTTGGAACCACCAGGAGACCCTTGATGGAGTAGCGGAGGGAACGTAGCGGGGTGGGTGGAGTAAGGAGATCAACCAGGGCTCAGGCCATATAGGACCTTATAGGTGAGCAAGCCCACCTTGAAGATGGTCCTCCACCTGACAGGCAGCCAGTGAAGATCACGCAGGACCAATGGCTCTACATGAGAATTTTGTATAAAGTACTTTGCTTACATATGTACAATTTGTCACAAAGGTACAGTAGTTAGATCAGAGTGAGGAAGGTGTAGTTGAAACATTTCTATAAGTGGTAGATGTCTGTTGTAATTTTAAGACTTCACAGGTTTAACTTTGGCACATCTGCACCAACAGCACCCAATATTTAGGAATTAAAAAATGTATTAGAAAAAATGCTTAAAGAGTAAAGATTGCAGTAAGGTCTCTGGCTGAGTAGACTGCTACCTACAGCACTGTCACGTACATGCCATTATTTGCTGCAGCAAAGAATGATCTTTGTAGAATAAGTGTTAAAAAAGCCAAAGACAGAAAGATTGCCTGCGTCATTTGAATGCTGAGAGATGTAATCACCTTTCTCCGAGTTCAGGCCTGTAAATCAGAATTGATCTTGGAATCAAATGCTGGAAGCCGCCATTGTTCATTTCCTTAATTGTTTTTACAGTGAATCAGAAGTAAGAGGGATTTTTATAATAAGATTTAAATCCAGATTATTCCTGTAATCTGCAGGCAGTCCTCACGGGAATTCGGTTTTCTTAAGAATAAATCATGAGATGGGAGAAGCTGTAATCTGTAACATGCATCTCTTAGCTGCTCCAGATCTAAAACCCAGTTTACTGGGAACACCTACTACCCTATGGAGACAGTAGGTCTTAGTGCATGTGTTTCTTGACAGTGAGAGGTATAAGATTTACCAGAGCTTTGAAATGTTAAATGGCATTTGGAAAGTAAAACAAGTATTTAATGAGAAAAACTGAAATGCATCCAGCATGCCTTACACTAATGCAGAGTGAGGCTGTTTGGACATTGCATGTATTCTTTGGAGGGTAGTTCTAACAATGGAATGGTAATACAGAATTGTGATGACAGAAGGAATTTAGGATCCATCTTGTCCTGTCTCTTCTGTCACACTGCAATGACTTTAACCAGTTTGAGTTGGTACACACACATCCAAGTTTAGCAGCTGGACTGCTGCCCCTACTCATGTTATGCGACCCTCAAGGTAATGCTGCCTCAGGAAGCTGTCTAGTCTTGCTATGAAAGTGTAAGCAGTACTAGCTTCCACAGTCTCCCTGAGTACAGATGTTAACCACTGTCTGTGTGAGTTAATGCTTTCTAATCTTCCTCTGATTTTCTTTTACAGTGTATTGACCCAGAATGACCCATCTGAGATACAAGATAATTATTTTTAGTTGGGTCTTGATGTTACCTACAGTACATTTAAAACTGGATGGTGTAAATCACTGAGACGCTGCATGACTTGTTCAGGGTCACACAGTGAGTAAGTGGCTCTGATGGGATTCAGACGTGAGTCTCCTCCTTCCCAGGTGTGTGCTGTACCCACTGTACCATGCTATTCACCTGCCCACTCCCATTTGCATCCCTTTCCTCCAGTTCTGCTTGCACTCAATAGCTCAAACATTTATATATACTCTACTCAGTCTGTCTCTGTTATTATTCAGAACACTGTGATTGTGTTCCCTCTCAGCCTTCTCTTCTCTAAGTTGAATAAATTTTTTTAATCAGTATTTTATTCTCCCCCCTCCCCCAGGTCTGCTGGATGGTACCCCCAGCCCTGTTGCAGTCCTTCTCACAGACTTGCTGGTTATCCATCACTTGTATAGGAGTGTAGTTTGGTGGGTGGCCTGCCATATTGGATGTACAAGAGCCTGCGAGGGTGCTGGCATGTAGCAACCCAGCCATTTTCTACTTTGGTTTTCTCCCTGAGCTGGAGCATAGTGATGTGTGTGTGCCAGCACGTCATACTCCATCTCTTCCACCTCTGAGTGCTGTCCCGCTGTGCTGCCGCCTTGTCAGCAGTGAAACTGGAGCCCCCTTTCTTCTATGAAGGAGAGCTGCTATTGGGTACATGATTCTTCCTCATCCTGCCAGTCCTTTGTCCATCCTTGTCCATTCCCAAACTTGGATCACCGGTGCGGGGAGCAGAAGTGCAACTGCTCCCCCACTGGGATGGCTTAAGGTAATTAATTTGAGTTATATGTGATCTCTCCTTGTGGCTCTTGCCTCCTAAGCTCATAATCAATTTGGTGACCCTGTGCTGTACCTTACCACATAGTACACTATACACCCCTGGCTTAATGCATGAACTGCAGTTCTATGTGCTGAACATTCATGAGGGCAGCTCTGCACCCATATTTACATCATTTAAATAAACACAGGATAGCAGCACTCCAAGGCTGGGAGGCATCACAAAAAAGTGAGGCAGATCAGAGTTCACGGTTATGCTAGAAAATAACATTTATTTCATGTTACACAGTTTTGAGAAGTGGATCTCAGAACCCAGGTGCTTCAACTTGTAGTATGGGTCTTCGTCAGGGGGTGGAGCTCTGAGCAAACTCGGCATCATTTATGCACAATATCTTAAACAGACACTCAACATTTTTCAAATAAAGCATACTGCATTTATCAAGTTTTCTGTTGCTCAGGAGTAAATGCTGGAAAGATTCCCTTAACTATGAAATATAATATAGACTTGCCCACTAATGTCTTAATGCAGTAACAAGAAGGTATCCTGTATCCTAAACAGTGCAAAAATTAGAATAGAGACAATAAATAAAGAAAATAAACATAGAAAATAGGGGTTACAGCCTGTGGATGAAAAAGATAGTCAAATCCAAGCAAGGGGGCTGGGCTGGAGAAGCCATAGGCCTGACGGTGTCCACTCAGCGGTTACTATGAGCCAAGTTTATAACTTAATTTTTTTTGTAGTGCATGTTCAGAACATTAGTGTTACTAACTTCAGTCGATGTCAGAAGTCAGTGTAGCATACTTATTAGAACACAGACCTGTGAGCCCAGCAATTCAAGTTAAAATCCCACCACAGTCACTGTGAGTTTCTTAACCTCCCAGTTATCTCTTCAGACCGCACAGCTGTAAAATTGGGTAAAAGCAGGACCCAACAGAAGACAAGATGTTGCAGCTTATCTCGACTATCCTAGATAAATTGATTGTAAGCAAAATGTAGACTATGAAGTGGCAACACATGTCCTGTACCAGGTGACTGGCAAGGGGAAGAGGGAGAAAACCAGGGGGGAAACTCCAGTTCACTCCAGTCACTTTGAATGACAGCACTGGTGCCTTTGGGTCCCACCCTGTGTGAGTCCCTGGCAGTACAATGGCAGGGAGGAGTGGCGGTTGCAACTGGGGGAGTGCCTGAAGCAGGTACGTGGCAGCGATCGGGGTCCAAAAACCTATACAGAAAAAAATGATTGCCTTCCCTACCAGACATGTATTTGTACAAATGCTTTTAAATATAGTGAAGTGGGACCATTGTAACACTGAATTTCATGAACAAGCCAGCATTTAAATATTGGGCCAGTTGTGTGGTTCAAGTATTAGAACATGGAGCTGTGGCACTGCCGAAGACCCAGACAAACTGCCTACTGTATGGATCTATGATGGAGCTCCTCAGTGCTGTTAGTATATCTTATTTGTTGTGTAACCAAAAGAGTTCGGGATACACTCATCTTTTTTGTATTATTGTAACGGTTCTGCTGATGTCTCAGTTCATTTTAGGTTCTTGTACCTGGCTCGCTCTTTTTTTTTTTTTAATTATTTTTAGTCATTCTGTTGATGTCTCATATAATTTTAGGTTCTAGTACCCAAGAACTCCAAGTTTATGGGCAAAATGATAGAGGTAAACATTTATGAAGCTGGCAAACATTTTATGAAGGGGCAACCAGTGTCGGATGTGGAAGTTTACACCCCATCAATCGCCAAGCCTTTAGCAAAAGGAGAGGTGTCTGGTCTAACAGAGGTCAGTGGAAATACTTTTATTACTCCCATTATAAAAAGTTGATATTACTGTGTGATTATTTACATAGTGCATTTCCCTTATTACGTATTTCACGTGTATATTCACATCTTTTCTTCCAGATAATACACATGTTTTGCATTTGAACTGACTAGGTTTCCATATCAGTGAAGATCATGTTGAGTGCTTGCTATAAACTAATTAATAATCATTTGATGCTGGCATCATGATTCCTAGTGTAAGGGACTGGGATGTCAGGAGTAGAGGTAGGTAGGGAGATTGACGGAGCTTTCGGCAAGGTGTTCTCCTTGAGGAGGGATGTGCAGCATGTCTGTCGCAAGCATCTCCTGGTGAAGGTGTGCTTCGGACATGGTGACCACACATCTTCATGCTCCTCCCTCCCCACCGCAGGATACCACAGCATGCATGCCAGTGAGGGAGGTGGGTGGAAAGAGAGCTGGAGAACAGGGAATTACATGCTTTGTTCTGGCAATACCAGGTAATGACCACCTAGCTCCTCCCACTCCACCTAGTCCCTTTGTGCACTGCTTCACCACCTCCAGCAGTGAGTCCAATGACTAAGGCAACTTTTCCTGTGGCAGCTGCAAAGGGTGTCATCTGGCAGAGATAAGCTGGATCTTGGGAGTGCACAGAACACCAATGGAGCCTGGAGGTGGGGGATAAGCAGCCAAGAGGTGAATCCGGTGGGTCACTGGGACACTGTGGGGTCCACAGAGATGGGCGCTTGGAAGGGTGCCAGGGAGGAGCCCCCCCAAAAGAAATCACTTGAAAACTGCAGGCTGGAGTTCTGCATTCTGAGTGGGTTGTTCCTCCCTCTAACTGGGATGTTATCAGAACATGACATCCCCGACAAATGCCTGATCTTGATCTGAGGGGTTGAGTGCTTCGAATAACTGTGTGGGGTGCAGCATTGTGGATGTCCTCCATTGCATGGCCGAACAGTGTTTTAATTTTTCTCCCTGGGGAGGCATGGCCTGCAGTGACATATGCGGGCGCACACCCAACGTCCAGCATGCCTCCCAGCCTGATACTGTCCCGATGACTGGACCACTGGCTTCTGCATGGAGTCAGTACTGCGCCAGCGATTTCCCCATCCTCCTCCCAAGAAGAAGAGAGTGATCCTGAGGATGCTCAGTCCTCCTCCCCCCGGTCGGCCCTCTGACTTCCAAGATCACCACTGATCCCAGGTTGTCTGCGTCGCAAGCGGTAGTGCTACCGCTCTGCCGGCACCATGCTTGTCTTTAAGTTATATGGTGAGACTTGATCCCTGTTTATTTCAAAAATCCCTAAGGAGTCGGATTGTTTTA